>OU862924.1:32186412-34686412 GCA_917880885.1 Limnephilus marmoratus
TATCAAGCAAGTTTTTTTGATTGGTGCTTAAATTTTGATGTTGAATACTCAACATCAATTTGAAAAAAGGTTGTACCGGTAAATTATAACAATTATGAAAAGTCGAACCTACGGGACCGGAAAAACAACTCTGCTGAAAAGCAGCTCGTTGCAATGAAAAAAGAAAATCAGCAACTGTACCAGTCCATTCAAATGTTTCTTCATCGTTCGAACCGCAGCATCAGTTGTTGTTGTTACCGTATTAAAATTTGTGTCATCACACGCAATTGCTTTTAAATGGTAGAGTGAAATGTTTTGACGAGCAAAATATTCCATTATTGGTTTGACTATGTTTACAGCAGTGCCTGGCCTAGGCGTAAAATGCTTCAAGAAATGAGATCCTGATTCCACGATAATCGATACGTGTTCTTCAAGTACTGTGCTTTTATAGTATTTGTATCTTTTTATGTTAGCTAAGGTCTTGTTCTTTCGACCATCAAAAAATAATCCACTTAGTTTATGCACTTAGCTTTTATGAGTACAGATCTGGCACACAGACGTCCGCGACGCTGTGTATTTTTGTCTATTACTTTATAATTATTATCCTGCGTGATTATGTTGAAATCATTTAAGATGGCAGCAGCGATTGCTGCTCCAGCTCAATCCAATATCCTGAACCTTTACAGATCTTGGAGAGAACTGTAAAAGACGGAGAGTTGCTTGTTGTCGGAAGGAAGTGTTATTAGTCTTAAGTAGCCGACTTGATTTTGCATCAGGAGAAGATGATTTTGATGTTAACGTGGAAGATAATGACGCAATGATGGACAATGATACAAAATGTCTACAAATTTTAAAGCTTTTTTTCTCACACCTGTTCAGTTGATTTGGTAAGATGTTTTCATTTTCTTTTCATGGGCTTTTCGAATTTTTTCGTAGTCGGTATACCAACACTGCCGATAAACATTTTTCTCTCACCTCTTTGGTTTTTTTCTTTAAGGGAAACTTTCATATTGTCTATAATTTGTAATAATAAATTGCATTTATTGACTTTACATTTACAATAACTAATATCAAACAGTAGGGAGCTTGTGATTTTAAATGGAGAGACTCTTCTTTGGAAGGAAACTGTATTTCTTCCACATTTTTCTGACTTCAACAAGTATATTTACTTATGTTGATATGCCTTAATAATGTTTGTAATTCTTTCTTTCAAAATGGTTGGCAAATGATCTTCTTCCCTTATTTTCAAAATATTTTTAGTTACCTACAAAACAATATCACGAAATGGGGGGTCCTTGGTCGACCAAGGAACGGGCAATACGGCGCGCCGCTCAAGCGCGGGCGGGTTTGGAGACTGCGGGCGGAGGTGTTTTAGTGCCATATTACTATAAAAATAATAGATGATAGTTATATACATCGAAGCTAGGGACTTTATTTAACAAGATATCATAAATGAATATCTTTAAACTACTTCAGAATATTTTGTGCAGGGGCTGAAAAAATGGTAATATTTCGATATTTTCTCAAACTTCGAAGGACCCCCGGAGCCTTAGGATATTTTTTGTTTTTTTTTAAACTATTTTTTTTTATGTTTTAGGTACCTAGACAACTTTTTATTACTAGCGCCATAAGGAATTCGGAAGAAAAAAAATTCGGCCCACACTAATGTGGAATCTTCCCACTTGGCCACAAACTCCAATAATCCAGAAACTCTTTCCTTAGAACAAACTTTATCTTCACCCAACTTCTTGCGCGAATGTGTCAACTATATAACATCTACTGCACCTATTGGCAAGATTCTACGTATACCCATATTTAGCGATATCCCCTTGAAGTTTACTAAACTTCTCGAATCTCTCGTTTCGGCTTGACTTCACTTGGCCCGAACTTCATTGTTTCTTGTTTTTGTTGTCGTTGTTTTGGACATGCTATTGAATAGATGGTATTTATTTTTTGTTATTACTTTCTTTTCTATTTTAATTCATACATTGTACAATAATTTATATTGAAATACACATTTTATTGTCAAAGAAAGACAGAAGTTATTTCAGATTTGAAAAAAGCTGTATCATAAAAAAACCTGCGTACATTGATCCATCGTCCAGCGTCCATCCTAGTTGCATATGGAGACTGTATGATTTATCTCGGCCAGGTATTATTTCACCTCCGGGCGGTTTCCGAGTCTTGTGATTGGCTACCGAGAGAGGCTCGCGTGTCGGCTGGCTTGGGAGGCCATCTTGCGTTTTATGAAGTCGTCGGAATGGAAGCTGCCGTATTTTGGACTTTATGATAATCTTTGAATCAAGTCATCAACACATATTTAAAAGAGTCGCAATCTGGATTGAATATTGCTCTGTTGTTATTTTCCATTACGTATATGATGGTACTGCATAATGACATCACGGCAAGACAATTTTAACTAATTTGTTTGATAACAATGGAAATTTATTTTTACTTTAAACGAAATTCTTTTTTTTTTGTTAGTTATGCTTTAATTTTTATGTTTTATTGCTCAATAAAAAATTGTATTAAGTGTAGATTAAAGTAAGAGTAATCAATCAGAATCCAAACGAGCGATAAATTGGTTTTAGCTGTAATTATTTAGTCAATATTAAGTCAAGTTAGTCTCTTTCGTTTAAATTCTGTACTCATTATTACACTAGAGGTAGGTTGAGGAAAGGTGCCACAAAAATTCTACGTGTGTGTATAATTCGATGAGAAAACAAATCAAATGAAAAGCAAAATCGTCCATAAACGTGACCCTTTCTGAACAGTCACTTTCAAAAAAGTTAAGTAACATTTATACCTACGGGACACCTAGTTACCATATTTCAAATAAAATCGTATCTTTGAAGGCGTAGAGAATTTAAACCGCGACCTAGTTAGTATTTAAACTAATTATTAATTAATTTCTTACCTTTGTGAAATCCATATAGTCCACTTCGTTGGTATTTACATCAAATACTTCTTACCTGAAACAAATAAAAAGTTATAATTAGTTAAACACGATCATTTTTCCATTTCCGTGCACATAGAAATTAAAATAGGTACCTACCTAAATTGCAACAATTATATGCCAACATTGTAGATATGGAGGTCCATAAGAATAGGAAACATTCAGTACATTTTTTTAAGTTCACAGGTGTGTTATTCTGCGTGTAACCCTCTATAACGGCTTCTTTTAAATTTCCTCAACATTCCACAAAATTCGGATCCATAAAATTTTGATGATGAAGTCTTTTGAGGAATACAAAAGCCGCCTGGAATCGGAACAAATTGAATAATTTTAGGACCCTCGGCGAGGCACAAAGGCACAGGAAATTGACAACCCTTTTGTGATCTGGTCCAAAATTGCTTTAATATCACAATCCGAACGTTATCTGATAGATACATTAGAATAAAAAAATGATCAATTTAAAAAATATATATAATCTTCTCTTTTTCTCTTCAAAAGTTCTAAGAATCTTGAATTGGCCGTTTGGGTAGTTTAGTTTCTGTGATTTGATGATTAAATGAAGACAAATTGTGTTCATTTAAGAGGGCATTACCAGAGAAAACCGGAAATACGTCATTTTCAAAAAAGTTTTTAGACGTATTGACTCTTTTCCACAAAAAATTATAAATGGATTTCGAAAGATTGTTTTTTTATCTAGCATTTGTATGTAATAAATTTTGAGATTTTTTTAAAAATTTTAGTATAATAAGGTTATTCCATAGGTCGTTGGGAGATTTGTTCAATTTTCAAAAAAGTTTTTATATTATACCACACTCATTTCAAATAATAAAATCATGCAGTAAAATAAATCAATACATTATCTAGCAAACGTATGTTTTAGAATTTTAATTTTAGTTTCAATAAAATCATTAAAAAATATGTACGTACATGTGTTTCTTGGCGAAAATTGGTCCGTTTGTGTATTTATTTGCGCACTTACAAACTAATATATTTCAGATTTTTTTAACATTCTTATTAAATTTAGACATTATTAAAAAATGATTACTTAAAATAAAAAAATAACTACAAAAAGTACATTATTTTAATAGTTTTATCATCACGCCTTTCTGCATTTTTGGATGAAGATATAAATTAAAGCTAATTTGAATTGAAATAAATTCGATATTGAGTTATAATTTAAAAACGCTGGTACGGAGAATAATTAATCTTTCTCATTGTAACCGCCCTGCACGATCGTAAGAACAACTTTCGACGAAATGTGGATTTTCGTCCGCTGGCTGGTTAAACGCTCTTAATTAAATATTATAATTTGAGATTGTACTCATAACGCAATTGCTGGCTAGCGGACAATAATTATGTCAAACAGTAAATATTATATTGTTTAAAGTATGTTTCGTCTAGTAGGGAATATTAACAAAATGAAAGTACCCTTTTTGAACGTACCTAAATGTTCCTCTTTAGCAGAGCACACGATATATCTCCATTAGACACTCTCATTAACAAGAAGGATTTTCATGACGTATTAATGAGGAATTGCTATTTACTCTCTACTCTGGTAATCGTTAGATTTAGCACGCGGACCAGCGACTGAGTTTAATGAGAAAACTTAACTGTGCGGCCATACAGCTCGCCTTTGAGTAATGACAGATGTAGAAGATTAAAACCGCGCCCCTTTGGGATGCTGCTCGACAGACAGCGGCCACGAATAACACGAATTATACCCAAGGATGAGGAAGGACAGTGCTGATTTTGTGGTAGGGCGAACCGGAACGACGTTCCGGCATGTATTTTCAGTCGATTTAACAATGTTTTCAATATTTTATTTCATTTAAATAAATTATTTTACACAGGTCTTTCAAAACCAAGTAATAATCAGTTTGATTGCAAGAAATCTCTTATTTATACACATTAAGTTTTCAAAAAAAATTACGGTATTTTGAAGATAATATCTATACATTTCTAGCTTCCTTCCGCTTCCCCTTCCTCTCCCGCGTCCCCTCCCCCTCTCACGTTCCCACACCGCCTTCCCGCTCCTACTCCTCTCGCCCGCTTCCCCCGTCCCGCCAACCCTCCTCCCGAGTTCCACCCTCCCGTATTCCATTAATTCAGTGCAGGTACATTCAGTTTTCAAACAGCTCGCGTGCCCTCTATATTTTTTATACAAATTTCGTAATTCCAGAGCTCACCGGTAGTTGTATACAAACCTTGTTCTGACCATAACGAACACAACAAAAAAAGAATTATCCAATTTGGTGCAGTCGTTCGGAAGTTATGCGCGTACATATATTTCGGCGATTCATTTTTATATATATAATAAAATATATAATATATAAATATATAAATAGATAGATAGATTCACGCAATAAAAAAAATCGCAATGTATGCTCCCTAATTATTAAAAATACTTTATGTTCTATTATTTAACATGTTATGGGTAAAAACAAAATTCACAGTGTATCTTGTGCATCACGATGCATCATAAGCATTTGCTTAAACGATTCGTGTTTTATTAAACACTTTCACCATTTTTGCTTAATGATTTTAATTTTTAATATTAGCGCGCTTGCTCTAACATTCGTAATTACTCTCTCCTTCTTCTTCTTTTTGAACGCTTACTACCGGGAGTTAACCTCAAAGTTTTACTTCATTATATTACAAAATGCTATTAAAATCAGGTTTTATTTCTTGTAACCACGATTTTATATGACGCATATTGAGTAAGTATATTAAAATGAAGTTTTATTTCTAACAACTATTTTCTACGGTATGTAGTTAACAGTTCATACACATTTCATAATACATAGCAATTCGTTTTCGTATTCTACTCAGGTAGAAAGGCCTGGTTTTTTATTTTAGAAACTAATATCTCTTTTTTATGTCTTCAGGTAATGAGCCAAAAACATATTTATTAAAAATGAATTAATCATTTAATGACAGTTTTTGAAAATCATTTGAGAACAATTATTGTTATCTATTTTGATATTTATTGAAATTTTTTTCTCAAAAATAGTGCCTTAGCTCTTTAGATATCTACCAGATTTAAATGTCCGGGTTAAATTTTCCCCACAGGAAAAACTAAACCCTTTCACACACTTCCCAAATGATCATCTAGTCAACCCACGCTATGCAATTGCACTATATATAAGTATTATAAATACAAAACAATACAAGAACAACATGTCAACCTACTAGAGACCAAATGGGAAAATAATTCACCGACTTCAGATATTTTCATATCAGAGGGTTCGGCTCTCTGAACTAATTGAACCTATAAATCCTACTGATCCCTCAATATAAATATTTAAAAAATCTTTTGTAATCCTACATGTATTTAAAATGACCTATTTTTGCATTTTTATATATAAATTCTTTGACAAATCTAATATGCCTAAATTTTGAATAAGAGACCTAGGAATAATGCCAGTAGCCGAAATAACAAAATGGTTATATTTTTATAGTCTGAGAATGCCAAATTCTTTTAATCTCATTTCCTAAATCTGTGTATTTTCTTATTTTTTCAGAATTTTTTTTCTATAAAAATGGTATTTTTATTACTTTAATTGTGCATTGTTAATCTTCCTCTCACACGAGTTTGCACTAGTTTGAATTTTGTGCGTTCAATGTTGTTCAAGGGAATATGAATCATCAACCCAAAAAGGATTGCTTAAGGCTAAAACTGTTTTAAAACATTATTTTCATCAAATATTTAATACACACTACACTAAGACTTTTTAGTCTTCGAATATGAAATTCTAATTGCAAGGATAAGTGTAAAGACAGAGAACGAGAAGTCGACAAATGTTTCGAACTAACAATGAATAGAGATGTATAAAAGTTCATTAAAATTCAGATCTGATTATATTTTGTCTTCGATATCTATCTGCCTTTAATGATAAATGCCTTACAAATGTAAGTTCCGGCACTCTCTTCTTTACGAACAAAGCACTGCGAACAGGCCCATCGTCATAACGAAACGCGCTGCTTTGTAAATGATATTTTAGCCGATTGTTTTGTGTAATGATACAATGGCGTAATTTGTCCATTACTAAAGTCATTTGCGTTCAAAATTGAAATAAATGACGGTTTATGTACCTATTGTACCTTTTTTTTTCATCGGGCGGTAAAATGAAAAGCCAAAATTGTTTGACAGTCCCTACCTACAGGCATCGCCTAAAGCCAATGGCTAGGAAGGCTTTAAAGCATAAAATTAAAAGCTTTATACAAATAATAGAATAAAAAGTGGATTCTAAATTCTAATTATGTCGGCTACAGGAGAACATTCATTGAGGAAAAAATCAAAAAGTGGAGAGTCACCAACCATTGTAATATAGACTTCACGTGGAAATCCAATATTGATCAGTCGGTATTTTATTGACGGGTGCTACAAAAAAGTTGCGTTATTGATTCTTTTGGTAACGGTGCACTGCTGCTAAATACACCAAACGCTTTGCCTATATATTTACCAAATATTTTGTCGCGGTGGACATTTTTCACATGAGAATGGGTCGTGTTTACGCTTTCCGATACTCGACAGCTCGGCTGTGGAACGACTTGCACACTTTGGTATTTGTTCCCACCTACGTCATTCACTCTTATAATTTCTTGAACGGACTCTCCAAACAGCAATTCTTAAGATGACGTAGGTCATGAAGGAAACTTCAGAACCTCTTTCGAGCAGTTAAGCTTTGAAACCGCAAATCTTTCAAGTCCTCATTATAGAGCTCTACATCCTGGTGAACAGGTATTCAATCTTAACACTACTCAACACCTAACTTCCTTATTACTAGCCGTAATCGCTCTAAAAGCATTAAAAATTTAATAGTGGGAAGCACGGTTTTTTTCCAGAAGATGTTCCCGTGACCTTGGCTTCATAGAGAAGAAATGAAAATGATTCTGGAATACATTCTCATGTCCAAATGTTGCCATATTAAAAATGATTTTTTTCATGATTTTAGAAATTCATTGATTCTTAGTAAGTTTTGAGGTTCAAATTTATGAAGAGTAAATCAGGTTTTTAACAAATTATTTAGAAAGTATCACCACTTTCAGAGATGTAGACTCTCTCGTTGTTAGGAATCCAATTAACAAAAAATATGAAAACTTACTAAAGGTCCGGTAGTACCCGCTCAAAAAGAAAAAGAAGGAGAGACATATAAATACGAATGTTAGAGGAAGCGCGCTGATATTAAAAACGATAATATTTAAGCGAAAATTGGGAAATGTTCAATGAAACACGACTCGTTTAAAATATAGCAAAAATTTCGTGGAGAATGTCTAAAATAGCATTGAAAGAAACATTGAGAATTTTTTCATACATGTAACTTGTAAAATAACTGAAAAAAACGTGTTTTTAATAATTTTTGGAGAATACTTTGCGATTTTTTTCTATCACGGGAATTTTATATAATTGCCGTTTCGGCGTGGGGAATGTATAGATATTATTTTCAAGAATAACATACAGCACTTGACAGCACTACACTCCCTCCCACCACAATATATTCCAATGACTTTGATATGAATTGTTTAATTTGAAAATCTTTAAGCGGGAAAACTAAACTAAAAAAGTGTCTTAAATGTATTTCTTTAAAATGAAAAATGCGTAATTTGTTTCGATATTATTTTTATAGTTTTTTATACCTAGTTAAAAAAAAATCTTGTGATTTACTTCAGTGATTTATTTCACGTTGATGCCCAGGTAGGTAAAAATATTACCCACACAAAAATACTCTCCAATGATAACGCCTATTAATGAGCACTTAAAAACGGTTTAAAAACCGTTCATGAATCAATTTGGAAATCACTTTACTGAGATTGAAATGTCTTAAGTACGTAAATACATTAAATTTAAATCCGCTTTAAGAGGAACGGCTGCGCGGCCTTCTCATACAAAACTTAAATTTTGGATATGCGGCCAAAATAATTAACCAAGCTGAATAATAATTATAATTATTAAATTAAAGGTATTATAAATATATAAATATATAAATAATAATAAATATAAATATATAATAAATATAATAATATAAATTATAAATATACATATCTGGTACGGATATGTGCTACTTTAATTATGTGTATTTCGTATAAGTTATATTATATTTTCCAATATAAATCTGTCGATTTTAATTTAATTTCAAATTAAAGCCCATCAAAATCCTTTTCTCAAAAATTATATATATATTTTTTATTTTATAATACGAAATACACATAATTAAAGTTGCACATATCCGTATAAATTATGTATATTTATAATTTATATTATTATATTTATTATATATTTATATTTATTATTATTTATATATTTATATATTATAAATATATAAATATATAAATAATAATAAATATAAATATATAATAAATATAATAATATAAATTATAAATATACATATCTGGTACGGATATGTGCTACTTTAATTATGTGTATTTCGTATTATAAAATATATTAAAGGATTCAATTTTTAATGATTTATTGTAAACTTTTTTGTGAGTTAATCGTAATTATAAAAAAAATTCTTAACCTAATATAATGTAATAGAAATAATATAAAACATTATGAAAAAAAAAGATTTTCAAGCAGATATTTTTAATATATGTGGAATAAATTTGTTTTCCAATATAAATCTGTCGATTTTAATTTAATTTCAAATTAAAGCCCATCAAAATCCTTTTCTCAAAAATTATATATATATTTTTTATTTTATAATACGAAATACACATAATTAAAGTTGCACATATCCGTATAAATTATGTATATTTATAATTTATATTATTATATTTATTATATATTTATATTTATTATTATTTATATATTTATATATTATAAATATATAAATATATAAATAATAATAAATATAAATATATAATAAATATAATAATATAAATTATAAATATACATATCTGGTACGGATATGTGCTACTTTAATTATGTGTATTTCGTATTATAAAATATATTAAAGGATTCAATTTTTAATGATTTATTGTAAACTTTTTTGTGAGTTAATCGTAATTATAAAAAAAATTCTTAACCTAATATAATGTAATAGAAATAATATAAAACATTATGAAAAAAAAAGATTTTCAAGCAGATATTTTTAATATATGTGGAATAAATTTGTTTTCCAATATAAATCTGTCGATTTTAATTTAATTTCAAATTAAAGCCCATCAAAATCCTTTTCTCAAAAATTATATATATATTTTTTATTTTATATTTCTTAATATTTTCGTAGTATGAAGGGCAAAACTAAATTATTATTTAAAATAAATAAATTTATTATTTCATCATTAACTTTTAGCAAATTATTTTTAATAATTGCCAAAGCTCATGCCTCCAAAATCACGAATCGTATCCTTTAATGGCATATTAACATATAATTTAAATCATAAATAAATACAGTAGCACATATCCGTACTAGATATTTTATACATTTATACCTTTTGAATAAAAAAATATTTATTCAGTTTTTCAAGTCAAGAATTTTGGCCACAAATCCAAATTTAACTTTAGTATGAAATAAGCCGGGCAGCCTTTCCTCTTGATCCATAACATAACACACGTTTTACACAACAAATAAAATTAATGTTTGTTTTAAAATCCATTAGAGAAAAAAACACGTTGCCATTGCTCACACAATTCTGCTTAATTAAGTTGACATTAAGCATAGAAAAATAAATACATCCTTGTCTCTTGATTATTAATTACGTACGTATCTATAATTTGTTCGGTGTTTTGGAATACAGTTCGCTAAGTGCTTGTCGAAACTAATTAATATAGGCACTAAAGATTTGCCTTTTCCTAATTATAAATCTATGTTGAATTAAATTAGCAACCTCAAATGTCACACAAATTGAGTTATTTTTAAATCGATACTAAGCTTTTAAGGCTATTAAGCCATAAAGTAGGACAGCTTTTAGTTGATAAGAATGTAATTTATTTAATTATCGAACTTCAGTTTTTAATCGCATCATTACATTCTTAATAGACGGTAATGTTTTAATTTAAACAGGTACATTAATCAGGAGAAAATCCATGATAAGTTGAATTCTAATGCTAAATTAATTAATATAACACCATCAAAAGTACGACTTTTTCGATGTAATCAATCGGGGGCTTAGTATTACATCATGTAAATTGATTTTTTTAGTTGATGAGTTATGCTTGATTAGGTCGTGTATACTGACTTTTTTTAATTCACTAAAAAACATTGGTACTCGGAGACCAAAACGCCATTTACATATTTTATTAAAAATAATCAGAAATCACTAATTTACGTCTGTCAGTAACGTCCCTTAAGGCGCCGTATCCTCGTTCAAAAGGAAGAAGATGGAGAGATAAGTAATTACGAATGTTCGAGAGAGCGCGCTAATATTTAAAACGATAAAATTGTGAAAATGTTTAATAAAACACGACTCGTTTAAAATAGAGCAAAAATCTGGTGGGGAACATCTAAAATAGCAGTTAAAGAAACATTTTTTCATACATGTAACTTCTAAAATGAGTGAAATGAACGTGTTTATAATAATTTTAGGAGCACACTTTGCGATTTTTTTCTATCTAGGAAATTGCATATAATTCACGTAATAACACGTCTAGATATTATCTTCAAAAATAACATAATATATTTTTTTAAGAGCTTAAAAACTTCAAATGTTTAAGGGAGATATGTAAGAAATCGGCTAACCCATCGTGAAAACCATCCTTATAAGTATTATTGAAAATTTATTATTCGATTCTAAACACGAAACAGAGAATCTAAACATGTTAACTTCATTTGTATTAGATTTTTATTTTGGAACACCGCGCAAG
This sequence comes from Limnephilus marmoratus, assembly GCA_917880885.1. Taxonomy (NCBI): domain Eukaryota; kingdom Metazoa; phylum Arthropoda; class Insecta; order Trichoptera; family Limnephilidae; genus Limnephilus; species Limnephilus marmoratus. Next base: position 32,198,154 of record OU862924.1, read on the forward strand.
AGTACCAAACCAGTAAGAGCCAGTGAGACTATGTCATCCACAATTGGTTTATGTTAGAAAGCTGAAGAGGAAGGTGGGGAAGTACTTAGATATTCAGACATGGTCACCAAACACGGCTAAAACATTTAAAATTTTGAATTGTGGTCTTACATCAGGTGAAATATCTTCCACGTTGGAACTTGCAGCAAATATACTATAATATACCCCGATACAGGCGAACCCTAGTGGGCTTAATAACTACATGCTAAAAATGTATTTAAATTTTCAAGAAGCAATAAATAAATAAATATAAATTTAAATGAATACATTGTGAATAACACAAATTAATCAAATAAAAATTATTTGCGAACGCCGCGGCCGGGTTTTGAACCCGTGACCACCAGATTGTTATTCGAGAGCTTTTCCCATCGACCATGGACGCAGTGAAAGTCAACTATAAGATCTAAAGACATGTAAGCCCCACACTGATTTTCAGTTAGCCTTGTGAGGCATAAAATAGATGAGGCTTTAAGGGCCCGCAACCCGGATTTGTACCGATTTATTACATATTTCTCTTAAACACGGTAAATTTTAAAGCTCTTAAAAAAATATATGTTATTTTTGAAGATAATATCTGGACTTTGCTGGCACCGAAACGCAAATTATATAAAATTCCCTCGATAAAAAAAAATCGCAAAGTATACTCCAAAAATTAATATTAACACGTTTTTTTCAGTTATTTTACAAGTTATATGTATGAAAAAATTCAGTGTTACTTTAAATGCTGTTTAAGATAATGCCCGCGAGATTTTTGCTCTATTTTAAACGAGTCGTGTTTTATTAAACATTTTCGCAATTTTCGCATCGATTTTGTCGCTGTAAATGTTAGCGCTCTCCTCTAACATTCGTAATTTCGTATCTCTCTATCTTCTTCTTTTCGGACCCGGTTGCAGAGCCTTAAGGGTTTCCCAAAACACAGATTTTCTGACGGTCCCCACTTAAATAAATATATCTAAAGTCTACAAGGAGTTTTTCTTACAAAGAATTCTTCTCATGTGCGAGTACAGTGTATTAGCTATCAAATCGATCATTATGTAGAATCAATTAATTTTGCAAAACAATCTCATTTTAATTCAAGCAATACTCGAATCAAATAAAAGTTGAACCACTCATACATTGTACCAATCAAACATTGACTGAATCAAATATTCATTCAATCAAATGTTGAATAAATCAAATGTTGAAAAAATCAAATGTTGAATCAAGCAAATGATGAATAAACTAAAACATAGCAAAGTCGATTTAAAACTCCTACTTGAAAACCCAACACTCAACGCAAATAATCAGTCGGCCTCCGTGGTCGAAGGGTTTTGACTCACAATCCAAAGGTCGCGGGATCGAATCCAGGCCCGCGTATTTACAATCCCTACCGCGTTTCAGTCGCTTTAAATTTTCAATATCAAAATTTAAATATTTATACTTCATATTAATCATAAAGGAAAATGTTTAGATAACTTAGAAGCCTTGGAAATTAAAAAAATCCCTTAAAAATAATGAATCTATTATCAACAAACAAAAAATATTGTCATATAGCCCAATCATGGATTTGTTCCCCTACCCACCCACTCTACACTAATACCTACCTACCCAATCTACATTATTATCTAGCAACAGCTCCACACCTACCATAATAAAACATTGTTCGAAACTGTCAAATTAGTATAAGCTTTCCCTGACGAAGGAACGTTTGTTCCGAAACCGGTCGGATTTGCGCATCGTATAAGTGGTTTATACAAAGTTTAATTATTTCATTTTTCTATAATGGATAACCACAAAGTAATAGCTACATTCAAAAGTATATATTTAGAAATAAAATTATTAATTTCTAATATACACATCAGAAAGATTATTTTATCTAGATTTTAGAACAATTTTTGTTTTTGCAATGTGATAAAAAATAACCAATACAGAGGTATGTAAAATGTAAATTGTCGTTACCGCGACTGAATCGGTATAGGTTTTGTAAATACGCATCCAGGCGTGCGAAAATAAATTTTATTTTATTAATTGGTATTATTTAACAATTATTCATAAAAAAATAAAAAGTAATATATTTGCGGCACTTTACAGAGTGTAAGATACTCTCAATATCTCCCTGGCGTAAGACCACCATTCATAATTAAAACGTTGCTTGAAATGGCTTTAGCCGTATTTGGTGACCTGGATCTGAATATCCCCATTTCCCCACCTTCCTCTGCCCCATCTCCTTCCCCTCCCCATTTCCTTTAGCTTCACAACATACTCCAATTGGGGATCAGTAGCGCCAGACGGGAGCAGCTATGACTCTTGAGAAGTATTCGCATAAAAAAATAAACAATTTCGAATATTCCATATTTATTTATTCCCATAATTTTAAGTTGTTAAAAATTGATAACCATTATTGTCTATTCGATTTTTATCACGGTGATCTGTGGTATGAATCAAACACAAAAAATGCATTATTCGTTTGTCTAAAAAATATGCAAATTTGCTGAGATGGGTTATATTCAGTGTATACTTCAATAACCCACCCAAAACGATAAGACGAAGTTTAAAAAACCAAAGAATGTATGAATAGCCAATGATAGGAACAAGAGCAGATTATAATCAACACACCAAATTGAAGCGATTTCCTTTGCTGATCAATTGAAATGAGATCACTTGGATAAAACAAAATCAAATTGATTTATAGATTGGGATACTGCGTGGGATGATATCCTATACATGGTTCTGTAAATTATTATATTAAGTAACGTGAAAAAAAAATCTTGTGCCTGTGTGGTCTAAAGGCGTCGATAACCAAAATTTTAAATTTTCTATCAATGAAAAATTTATTTGTATTTCTCAGGTAAAATAAATTTCAATGTAATCTTTAGCTTAATGGAAATTATAATATTAACATTGGCTAATTCTATGGGCAGATGAAAAAGCAATTTCGTATTAATTATTCAGCCTTAAGGCTTAATTAATTCCTTAAAAATCGATCAAGAAAGGGTGTTTGAGAGAAAATTCAAGATTTTCGATGAGATGAAATTCTTAGATTCATAATCAGATCTTTGCTTACTTTCTGGTGAGGTAATTTTTATTTAAGTTTTTATTCCAGCAGGACTGGGAGGGTAGTGCAATCCCAGTCTGCCATATTACATAAACAATTATAAAAGAAAAAAAAATGTTTAAATATTAGGTATGTACCTAATTAAAACATAAAATGAAAAATACAAATAACAAAAAATAAGCATAAAATTTAAATAAATAATAAGCAGACAGAATTAAAAATAAAAAGATATTTTGGGATCGTCCATCATGGAGGTCGCCTCATCATCTGCATCCACCGCTCATTTAATGGGGAACTGAGCCACTCGGATGCAGCCACGACAATGATATTGGTTGAAGTCCGTATCCTGCTCCAGAAGCTGGCTAGTCGGTGGCGAAGTAAGGCTGAGAATGAGTGCACCCTCCCCTCGGTGAACATCGTGGAGGCACTGCAGAACCTCGGTAGTTGCATAAGTTGCCTATATGCATTATTGTAGCACACCCTCAGTTTGTCCCATTGCGTTGCTGGGTATTGTGTCCACAATTCAGACGTATACAGGGCAGTACAGTATGTCTTGAATAGTAATTTTCTGACATTTTCGCTACAGTGGTAGAACCGCCTTGAGAGCATTCCGGCCCGTATGTTAATTGCTCTTCTTTGTCGTTCCATATCTTCTATATCCTTCATGTCTTCGGTTAGGATATGTCCCAGATACTTAACCTGTGAGGCCACAAGCAGTTCATTTCCTTCTAGATATATTGGAGGAATATGTGATGGCTCCTTATTGTGTTTGAAAGATATTATACATTTTAGCACTTCTAGGACGTAGCGGTCATTTCGAATTTAGTACCAACGGCTGCAAATTCAACCTGGTAGCGATGAAGCTCATGATAGAATTGGCGTAGGAAGCAGAAAGCAATGTCGTATGCGTAGAAACAGCAGACAGAAGTGCACGCAATACTTTCATTACGCCAAATCCCATGCTCATCGTTCAAGAATTTTTAGTGAATACGCGAACAGGTAATTTGCTTTACAGCAAAATGGTATACCCTCTGTTACGTATTGAAACTAAATTTCTAGTTTAAAGCTGTTATTTTAGGTTAGTTTCAATCACGAGCTTTGATTACAAAAAAATCATTATTTGTTGAGTCAGAGAGCTTAATCATTGTCTATAAGCTCAACACGTCAAACTTCGTAGTCGAAGGAATTGCTAGTGTAGATTTTGTCACTACCTACCTACCTACTTACGAACAATCTTTAAAAACAAAAATATCTTCGAAACATCAAAAAAAAATCCTTTCCACATGAAATTGGCCACTGAGCCTGTGTAAGTCCTGTATTTACTCAACCGCTTCGCTTTTCATCTTTCTGTAAAAATTGCTTATATGTTTCTTTTCCGGTTCAAGATGGTGGCCATGTTGATTACTACCTTTTTATCCCGCATTGAACCGGAATAATTAAATTTTACTGGTAATAAATAGTCTGCCTGCCAGAAGAAAGTTTGAGAAAAGATATTGACAATTTGTGAAAAAATCGCATAAGGGTCTTCGCTCAAGGAGCAACCGAAAACTGGTTAGCAACTAAATTCAAGGCGCAATTCACTTCACTACTTCAGTAATTATATCAGCTTGTTTAACAAAAATATAATATATTGATAATTTATCAATTATCAACCTTAATATGCAATACTAATTTATCAACCTCCTGAACAAAATTGAAATTTTCCTGCTCTGACATATTATGGCAAATTACTCGAAAACTTGACAGGTTGTGAGGCGCAACCTGTCAATCTGGCAATCTGAAACGCGCTGGCTGCGGCAACTGGCACTGTGAGTTGCAAGTTACTGGTTGCGTCGCCCTTGCCAACTGGTCTTTGAGAAGTTGCCTGTGTGCAGACTGCGATTGAAATTCGCAAGTTGCTTTCCTGTGGAAAGCGAATAAGTTGCCAACTGTTTATTCTTCAGTTGCCCCTTGAGCGGATGGACTAATTCCTTAGTTGAAATAAAATTAAGATGAATAAAATATTTATGGTTTCTAATTAGGTAGCTAGGTATTTAAGTAACTAGTAATTACTTACAAATCTTATGATTTAGGTGAAATCTTTTGTTTTGGTTTATTAAATAAGAAAAAAATAAATACTTCTTTTTTGGGCGCAAGGCGTACACATTGTTTTATATTTTGTTGAACTTCTGTACAACAAAACGCAGAGGAAAATAATATAGCTAAAGTGCCCCGAGGTTGGGTAGCGTCGGCTAATTTGCCCAACATTATTTTTTGTGAACGTCCCACCCATCCCAATTTTGGAATGAGCCGAGATTGCTGGCCTCCCGAGGCACATACCATCAGGTAAAGTAGGTAGGACGGTACCACTGGACAGATAAACAGATAGAAGTGTTTTGTGGGCATGTCCGCGTACCTGTACAGGGTTAATTATTCCTTACTTCTTGTGAAAATGATCCAAAAAATCATGTGTAGGTGCAGAAACTCATTCTTGAAAAGACTAACAATGCATTTGCCTGTCTGAGGGTATGGGAATTAATTTTTAAAATTTCTATGTTTTTACGTTAACTCCACACAGGAAAAATCCGGGAAATCTGGGAAAAATCTCTCAGGATCTATGTCATCTTTGGGGATGCTGTGTGAACGGTATTTTGTGGAAAGGAAAAATGTATGAGTGTGTTCAGAAGTGACGGACGTATGCATCCATCCTTCCCGCTGCGGTAAAAAGCGATGGGTCGAGAGAATCCGGCTGGAGAGGTCAAAAGTCTACCTCAACTAATCATTCCCGATCCGGCCCGTCATGCAGTAGGCGGATAAACGAATCTATAAAAACCACAATCCATGGACGCAGGCACCCCTGCTAAGACACCAAACGTAGCGAAACACTTGGGGCGACCTATGGCAAGGGTGTTGGTTATCCTGCCTCCCAAGTTTTCCTCCAAATTGGGGTAATTAATTTCATGTATTATAGTTGTATTTGTGGGCATGACCATTTGGCCTGGGTAGAGTCAATTTTATTTTTATTTTGTGTAATTTTCAAAAAACAAAATTCTTTCTTGAAAAGATAATCCATTTCATCGGCCCATGTCTGGAGTCTAGGGGTAGATAGGTCTTACAAAAATGTTTTTTAATATCGCTATGTTACCATTCTTGAGATTATTTATCGGTTCAGTGGAAGGATGGTACACATTTACAACATGCCTGCATCATTTCAGACTAGACAATAAAGTGTTCAGAAAATTGTTTTTTTTATGATCGAATTATAAAACATATCAGTCCAGAACATCAGAAGTTTTATGGCATTATGTACCTACGTTCAAGCCTGGTTCGAGTTTAAAATTATTTGAATATCGCACAAGAGTCCAAACTGCTTTCAGCGTCCGGTGGTACCATTGAATACCCAATTGGGGTATGTTATGAGTAGTGTCTGACCGAAACAGGACTTTCCACCGAAACCGAATCTTCGGTGTCTGTCTTAGTTTCGGCCGAAACCGAAACAAAAGCCGAAACTTTTTTAGACATGTTAAAAATCGATTGTTTACTGTTATTTTGCTCATTTTTTACACTTTTTCGGACAGTTAACACGTGTTAAATTAAATAAAAAAAAACAATAATTGAAGTATGTGAAAAATAGAGTATACATATATAAGTATATTATATATAAGTATATTATATATAAGTATATACATATATAAGTATATTCGACTACCATAATACGGACATTTGCCTAGCTTGGTAGTCAAAAAACCATGTAAAACAAACCTGTAATAAACAAAATGAATAAAAAAAATAAATAAAAATAAAATAAGTAGAGTGGCAACAGTTGCCGTTCGTGTCTGATACTAAAATAACTAAAAATAATTAAAAATGTTAACTACTTCTTGGAACTAACATTTGTCAAAAATCAACACTTTAAGGAATCATTAATTGAGTATTTTGCTGATGATGGCGGGTGACATACGAGCCACGAACTCACCTGAAGTCAGCCGAACGAGAAGTTCCAAGAAGTCGTTAACATGTTTGGGCATTTTTTATAAACTTTGTTTGTTTTATAGAAGTAATATGATTTTTTTTTCACACACTTAAATTATTGCTTTTTATTTATTTAATTTAACACGTGTTGACCGTCTGAATAAGTTTAAAAAATAAGCCAAATAATAGAAAACAATCGATTTTTAACATGTCTAAAAAAGTTTCATTTTCGGTTTCGGCATATTTTCTGCCGAAACCGAAACTGATGCCGGAACTTGCCGAAACCGAAACCGTCACCAGTTATGAGGCTAAGGGGTTGTGGGGAAGTGAAGGAAAGAGGAAAAGAGAAAGGTGAGCAAGTATCCGACTATTTGGATCTGGTAACCAAACACGGCAGACATTAAAAACAATATTTCTATTCCGAATGGTGATCTTCCACCAGGGCGATACTGAGAATATCTAGCACGCTTAACGCTTATTTAGCATAAATATTGTGGTGAATAGGTGTGATAGAGGGCAGTGCTAAGAGTTGTCTCGAAAGTCCGCTAGATGGCAGTTAGTTTAGTTTGGAGGTTGGGCACCAGGGGGGCCAAGGGCCGGGGTGCCGTCTGCAGGACCTCCCTCAATTCAGAGAGGAGTTCTCCCAAGACGAGTTGAAGAACTGTTTGTGTGAACACAACAATAGGATTAAACGTTTAGTTTCAACACCCTCCAAAGACGTCGTTAGTATTTGTAGTTATACGTAGTTTTTAGGTGTCTCAACAGATGACAGTTAAGTAGTACCTTCGTAGAGTGGCAACAGTTGCCTTTCGTGTCTGATACCCGAATGGTTACGGAAATGGTCGATTACATACGATCCACAGCTGGGCATCTTCAATGTAGAGTTTCTTTCTTCAGAATTACACAGAGCATCCATTAGAACGGCGTTTGGTACTGTTAAATATTTATTATGAACCACATAAAACCAACATAAATAAGGTAGCTTTCCCGAATACATATCAAGTAATCCAAGTTATTGGGATTGAAGAATATTACAAATATGGATATCATTTTAACTCCAAACTCCAGCCCTGCCATAGTAACTGCCTTCTAACCATCTCGTGACAGCCAAAGGCCCAAAGAGGTGTATTTATGATTGCCCAAATACATATTCTGCCATTAGGCACAATTTTGGGAACGAAAATAATAGACGTCCTATTAAAGTTGAATCAAGACGAGGCTGCCACTTGTGGCTCCGTACAAAACAATATTACAACGTCTTGTCCAGAACTAGTTCTATTATGATCAAAATCAGTAAATACATTTTGAATTTGTTATGGATTTAAGCATCCCAGGTAGTTTTACTCTCCTTCGGCTATTTAAAAATACTTAAAACTTGTTTGAGCTTTCGATACAGCAATTTTTTTGTATTACTCACTGACTATTGCCGGATTACCGCATAACACATCTAATTGCTCTGAGATGGTAACTAATAGTTTTTCTCCTTTAGTATAATATTATATGTTGTGTGTCTGAAAAGAATTGCAGAAGAAAATAAGGAATTGAGGAGTAAGAAGTGGAAAAGGAAGAAGCTGAGAAGAAGATGGATTTTCAACTGTTTACTAAATTTGATTTTCTGGTTAGTAAACAACTTAAAGATAGATAGTAACTATGTTTGTATTGTTTATATCTTTATATAGTATATATAAAATAAAGTCGCTCAGGCTATAAGTGCGCTTAGATCTTTTAAACTATGCAACGGATTTTCATGAGGTTTTCATCAATAGATAGAATGATTCATGAGGAAGGTTATTAGATACAAATTTGTCAAAGTTTTGTGTAAAATGGTTAAACTGAAATACATAATATATCTGGCCAAGCGACAAAGAGCAGCGGGCAGCGGGCAGCGGGCAACGGGAAGCATTCTGACAAACGGGCAGTGTAGATTTGATTTAACAGATGGCGTTGGTTATAAAGGTTTCGTCAGCCACAGAAACGTGTGACCGGGTCTGCTAGTATTATATAAAGTAATTTTAAGTAACTTTTAGATTCGAAAAGGTTTTTTTTCCAGAGCGATGTTGACAGTATCTTCTACTCCAGAACGAGTTCGTGTTGGACCTGGTACCTACCGAAAGATGAAAGTAAAATATATTTTAAAAACCTTTAAAAAATTTATTAAATTTATTTTTAACAGGAATTGAAATATCACGCGATTGTCTTAAATCTTAATAAAACAACTCAAATAATTGAAAATGGGTTAAGAATATTATATTAAAGGTAGGTAGCTATTTTACCGCTTATCTGAATTCTTGAAACAATCAGTTCTAATTTTGTGCAGGTGCGCGCGTCTAACATTTGTATATAGTTGACATCTGACACATGAGAACGGGTCGTTTCTACGACTCGTTCGAGAATTCAACAGTTCGACTGTGGAACGATTTGCCGGCCTCTGTGTTTCCTTGCTCCTACAATATGTTACAGTTTCACTTCTTCTTTTCCAAAAAAAGACCACTACACAGCATCCCTAAAGATGACATCGTGTAGATTTAATGTAAAAAATACAATTTTGCTGACTAGCGCACATCACAAACAACTGAAATCAGTATGTTTGATTACGAGGTTTTCCATATCTTTGTTTCCTTTTAAATAACGGTAGATAAAACCGTACACCTATTAAAAAAAACTGCCGTATTTTAACAAACCATCATTCACTCCATCCGTATCGATTATTTAACACCTTTGTGAGATAAATATTTTGCCTAAGTGAGACTATCTGATCACTACATACCCGTTCCTAACATCACACCGACAAGACAGTCGCCTTCGCATTTTTTTCCTGACAGGGCGGTTCGTAGTATGCGCGGTTGATGATTGACAGGAGAGGAAAAATACGATGACACTTAGCAGGTTTGCGCATTGTAATTAATTAAACCTGTTATCTGACTGTAAATAGCACAAACGGCTGGTTGGACGCAGACCAACAACGTGTTTATCCGCGATAATGTGGAAGATCAAATTGCAAAGTGGTGGTCTGTAAAAGAGAGAAAATACTGATCTTTTTTTGAATTACAAGTGTCAGGAGACAGGAATTATCAGCCCTCCACACAGCGAACAAATTTTCTATCGATCTTCTATCTTCTTCTTCTATCTTCTATAATAATGAAAATGAATCGCCGAAATGTATTTTTTTTTTTTTTTTTTAAGTATGTTTATTCAGTTTTTTAATTTTACAATATTTATCTTTAAAATCTTACAAAACTGATCAATCAGTTTGATTGTAAGAAATCTCCCATTTTTCCTATTTAATTAATACTATTATACTTTTATGTTTTACATTGTAATAACTGTGTAAAATCTAAAATACTAATTATTATAATGTTTATGAATACAGTGTGTGATAGTAATTTACAAGCATTTGATCAATATTCGATCTGGGTATTTGAATACAATATTATTTGCTTTCATGTTCTACGGAGATAGAATGATTTAACTTTTTTTTTGATATTTGAATAAGATGTCTCATTTTTAATATTTTCAGGTAATGCGTTAAATATTTTTGGAATTCTATGCCTCTTTGTTCTATCACCGTATACATTTTGAGATTTATTAATAATAAACATTTGTGCTTCTCTATGCCTAGTAGGGTAGTTGTGGTTTACAGGTTTTTTTAATTCTGTATTCCAGAATTCATCTAGCGTTAATTGATAATCTACCTTACTGTGTATAGAGAGGACATTACACAAGGAGAAATTTTTTTTATAATCGCCTTCACATAATTGAACTTTTTTTTTAGCTGATATCAATTTTAGGAAACGGATTTGTAATTGTTCTATTTTATTTAAGTACGTTTTGTACGTTAATCCGTAACTATTTATTCCGTATCCTATAATTGATTCTGCTAATGCGTTGTATATACAGTATAATATATTTTTATCAACAAATTTTTTTAGGTGGTAAAATTTCCCTAATATGGATCTTAATCTATTACATACATGTAGCGGCTACTTAACCCGCTCTGCAAAATTTACCGCAGCGCCACTGACCTCCACAGAATTAGCTGGAAGATAAGGCATACCTACCTTAGCATGGTAGTAACTGGCGCATCGTAAATAAACACCGCCACCTAGGCGAAAGACCTAGAACGTCTGGCTGTACCGTTCAAGTGCCCGCAGAAAGTTCGAGCGATTTCTCACCTTTACGTGAATTCGCCGCATTACCTACCGCGAGAATTAATTACTTGCCACGGGTATATAAGCCGCGCTCGCCGGCTCGAGCTAGTCAGTCAGTACCTCAGTATTCATTCATCGGCCGGGCAAGCAACACAGAACGAGCAGTGTCGCGACTAAGTACCTGCCCGCGCGGGGCACGGGCCTCGCGCTGTCAATAGTGAACATCAATTTATCCAGCGTGACACAGGAACATTCCAGCACCTTCGAGGAACCTCTCCGACTACCATCTCGACATGAGATGTCAACCAGCACCCTGCAACGAGCAGCTACCACAACCACCACCGGCAACGCGCCATCATCCAACGTCCTGCAACGAGCAGCAACAACAACTGGCAACGCGCCAGCATCCTCATCCTGCAACGAGCAGCAACCTCATCGCCTCTCAAGGTTCCTTTCTGCGTCACGTGTGTGCTCCGACCCACTGGACACACAGCCGCCATATCCCGTCAACTCGACGTCGATCGACCGCCTGGACCAAGGTCTCGTCTACACCGCCATGGTGTAGGGTAACACGCCGGCTTCCTGAAGACCTGTGATCTTCACCGCCGTAGTGTCCTGACCTTCATCTTCACTCACCACGCAGCAGCATCACTCCACTCCGCTCCCGCTCCGCATCGACCTCCGCTACGTAGCCACAATAAAGACTGACTCACACATCGACTGCACGCCTTTCATTTATCTCCCGTCTCTACCGATCCGGCCCGCTCCCTCATACATTTTTAATCTATTACATGATTTGACCAGTTAAAATTGACATCTATTGTAACGCGCATAACTTTCGAACGATAGCACCAAATTGGATAGTTCTTTTTGTTCTGTGTTTGTTATTGTCAGGACAAGGTTTGTATAAAACTATTGTTGAGTTCTGGCATTATGAAATCTGTATAAATAATTTAGCAGGTAGCACGCGAGTTGTTTGAAAACTGAATGTATGGAATACGGGAGGGGGAAGGGGAACTCGGGTAGGGGGTTCGCTGGACGGTGGAAGGGAGGGGAGTGGAGTAGGGAGAGGGAAAGTGGAGGAATCGGAGTAGAAGGGGACGCGGGAGAGGGAGGGGAGGCGGAAGGGGAACGGGACGACTGGGAAAGGACACGCAGGGAGAAACAGTTTCTTTATTAAATAGCATAGCAACGCATGCCGGGAACCAGCTAGTACTTGATAAATTATGATGAATTCTATGATTCAATTGATGATCTAAGCTAAAAGTTGCAAAATATTGAAAATGCTTCTCTGCTGATCTGTAAATTGAACACACGTTTCTATCGATTTCCAGTATTTGGTTTGTTTATTCAAACACAGCAACATTATTTTGTGGTACCATATTAATTCAAAATTAATTAGGATGGGTTGTTTAAAACAATTTTTACAATTTAAAAAAAAAATTAAGACCATTTTCATGTTCTTTGAAACTTTTGTGATTATTTCGGTTTTATGAAGCAAGTGGCCTATAGTAATATAATAACAGAAGTTTAGAACTTTCGTAAGACTTCGAGGAACTTCTAATTAGGATAAAGGAGGTGTTTGAACAATAATAGTTTCTCAGAGTTTGCTAATCATATATTGGATAGGAATCGTACTTTTCACGTAATAATGTAATAGAGTTACTACATTGTTAAAGGTATTTAGATTCATTTGAAATTATGGAAATTAGCAAAAGTAAAATTGAACTTAAATATCTTACTAATTTTATAAACGCGAAATTTTGTATGGATGTATGAGTGTTTGTTACTCCTTGACGCAAAAACCACAGAATGGATTTTGATGAAACTTTACAATAATATAGCTCATCTCATACATCATAACACATAGGCTATATATGTAATGGTAAGTTCTGGCGTTTTGAAATTTGTATAAATGAAAATGTGTGTATTTCATATATTTTAGCGGCATAGAGGAAATACGGTGGGAAGGGGAAAGGGGGAGGTGGGAAGAGACGAGGGAGGGAAAAGGCGGGGAAGGTGGAAGGGAACGGGACGCACGGAAAAGGACATGCAGGGAGAATCAATTTATTTCTTTGGATGGCATTGCAATGCGTGACGGGGACCAGAAGTTATAAATAAACAAAAAATATTTTTAAATGATCGGTTATCACATTTGTTCACTTTGTAAATTATTAACATTAAGAAAAAATCTACCGTAACACGAATCACAACGTTGCCCAATTCGTGGGCGGTGTAGATCAAGTGGAACTATAGCATGTGCTTCCAAATCAAGAAATCTTTTGAGGTCGTAAAAAGGGAGAGAGAATTAAAAGGGTAAATTTGTAGACTTTACTGGTTTAAACAAATTTTCATTTAGATAAATTAAAATTTACATTTTATTACCTACCTTTTTTATGTGAGTACCGTAACGACCGAAGCCACTGAGACCATAATATCTAAAGCTAAAGAAGTTTTACTTCAGTGGTGTGGTCTAAGTCTAAAGCACACTCGTTTTTTTTTTAACTTTGCTTTTGTCGTCAAGTTTTCAGTTTTTTAACGATTTTTTTCTACTCTCTACTTTGAACCATTTCCATAGAATGTAATAAAATCGAATACCCGAAAGAGGGATTTAATATCCAAATTTCCCCTATTTAAATATGAAGTTGATCTATCATTCCCTCTACGTATTTGAACGAGTGACGAAGATGAAGAGTTTTAGAAAGTTTTTCAATTTATCTTGATAAATGGTCTCCAGGACGGTGATGGGATCAAAGAAAAATAATGAACAGTGTTTCTTGTCCTTGGTGTCGGGTATTCGTATGGCTGGATTGAGATAAGGATGCGTTGATTTAATATCACCTACAGAACGATAGAAAAACATGGACGGTTTTTAAGCCAAACAGATACCGAATTACTTTCACTCTAGGGCCTACGAGTCGAAACCTATTTTTTGAGTCGGAGCAGTTTTTATTTTAAATTATCTGTTCCGTTAAAAAAATCATCATAGCAACAACAATAATATCGAAATACTCCCTTCCCCCGCGCGCGACGCATACACCGCTTCCAGTAGCTTTGAATTTAGTGACGCCAGAGCCGTAAGTTTTAAATTTTTAAAAGTAAAATTTCTGTAAGTAAATTCATTTCATTTTTTTGCGGGCCTCTCTGACCCATCGTCAGTACTTACGTGACTTTTTTAAAGTTGATTTTTACTATAAAACAAACATAAATAACTTTATTAAAGTTGATTATACGTATGTAGTTTATTCGAGACACTATTGAAATATTATAATAAAAGTGAGTTCATGTTTAAATTGTCCAATAAATAATAATTTGGACAATTTAAACATTTAAATTAACACGGTCCAGGCCCGGGTCCCCATGTCAGAGCATACCGAAAAATATCACGTCAGTGGCTAAAGGTTAAGTAAACCTAATGCTTTTTCATTCCACAGGTGCTAAAAATGTAAACAAAAACACCCTTTATTTTTTAACAGTTTTTCGACATGTGTTCATGTCGCGCATTTTTTTAAATTAACTTAAAATTATAGTACGGTACAGATATATTATGCAGAAATAATTAGATTTTTCTAGGTGAAGGTAGTCAAGGCTCTGAAACCGGGCCCGAAATGAAGAAGATGGAGAGATACGAAATTACGAATGTTAGAGGAGAGCGCTAACATTTACAGCGACAAAATCGATGCGAAAATTGCGAAAATGTTTAATAAAACACGACTCGTTTAAAATAGCGCAAAAATCTCGCGGGCACTATCTTAAACAGCATTTAAAGAAACACTGTGATTTTTTTCATACATGTAACTAGTAAAATAACTGAAAAAACGTGTTAATAATAATTTTTGGAGCATACTTTGCGATTTTTTTCTATCGAAGGAATTTTATATAATTTGCGTTTCGGCGCGGGCAAAGTCTAGATATTATCTTCAAGAATAACATATATTTTTTAAGAGCTTTAAAACTTACCGTGTTTAAGGGAAATATGTAATAAATCGGTACAAATCCGGGTTGCGGGCCCTTAACAACGTGATATACTTCTGCTGACAACAATTTCTTTAAAAGCTGTATTGGCATATATAACGGGGCCCTTCCAACTGTTAAAAAACCCGATGGAGCTGAATGGCCATTTGATGACAATATTGCAACTAAATTTCTGGAAAATAACCCATCTTGATTTTTGATTTGATTTTGTGACTTGATTTTTCGGTGTATGAACGAATTTTTTTTTGGAATACGAATATTCTACATTTTGCACACATCATGCTGTTCTGAACTCCGTTTCCCCAGGATGAAAGAAACACTTGATAAGGAAGTGAATGTTGATGAGTCGCGACTCTATGAGAAGATGGAAGAGATGAAAAAAAGATGGAATAAAAGTCGGAGACGCCTCTTAGCGGGGTGTCTTGAAAATCGATCGTGATGGTATCCCGAAAGGTTGTTCAAGTTACGTGCACTAATGTATCTTAAGATTTATTATAATATATGACTTTGCCCTTGACCCTTTCGCGACGGGGGTTGAGTTAATATTAATTACGATTAATGTAAATCGAAAGATATACTAATTCACAAATTAATATTTATGACAGAGGCTTTAATTTGTCGTGTGAATTAAATTCGGTATCTTGTTACAACTAATCTTTATTAATGACTAAGTTTTCTTTATTATTTACGTTCACTGTTTGATCGAATGGCAAATTATTCAGAAATGATTACTTTTCAATTATCATTCACGTTGAAAACCAATAACCTTAGTGGTCATCATTATTTACTTATTTTATACCAAGCTGTTGATAATATTAACATTTTTAAACTATATACATAATGTTACCATGATTGCGTGAAAACTTACAAGCTAACGTATTCGTTAAAAAATGATGAGATACTTATACATATTTTAGTTTAAAACAAATTTAAAGGAGTCTTATTTTTTGTGAATACCTCAGAAGAGTGCCAACTACTCCCAACCGTATTATACTTGAAGTCTATGAGGCTATGGCATCCCCAATAATAATCGGGATATGTTTTGATGCTGAATGTAGTCTGGAGGGGGGGAAGGGCAAGAGAAAGGTGGGGAAGTACCTGGCATATCTGGTCACCAAAAGTGGCTAAAGCAATTTAAAGCGACGTTTCAGTTCAGAATGCTGGTCTCACACTTGAGAGTATCTTCCACTCTGAACCTCCGAAATAGAGCATTACCTCTCGACCACGGAGGCTGGATTTTGGATGTTTCCAGGAATATTTCTTTACTTGTGCTACAATGCATTTTATAATAATAGTATATATTTGCAATTCCCATTTGTAAAAAAACTTGGGTCACAAAACTACAAATACTTGGGAACAAATTTCTTTAATAAATTACCAGAAAATATAAGATCCCTTAAGGACAGTTTCAAAAATTTCAAAACACAATTAAAAAAATATACTAAAAACCTTAACTAAAAAAAAAAAAATAATAAATAAAAAATTTTAAAAATGTATATATATATACACAGAAGTTTCTCTTATTCTTTATATTTAAACTAAATTTCAAAAAAAAAATCAAAATAACTTAACAAATAATACTTCCTCCCGTACACACAAGCATCTGCTTATTATGGGAGAATATTTTAAAAAAATATGTATATATGTATTTAATAATTGTGTTAAGTTTTTTTATATACTTTCATTATATTTATGTATCTATTGTATGTACTGTACCATAAAATAAAATAAAAATTCAATAAAAAAAAAATGTACCTATCCATACTCTGCAAATATATTATTATCATAAAAAAATATTTGGATGGATATCTCTATCGATAAAAATTTTCTTATCAATGCTTTTTTAATTTATTTGTACATTAAAGCCCTTTTTAGGGGATTTTACATTTAAATAATAAAAATACACATGATTATCATCATCATCATCATTAGTATAAAATGAAGTCGCTCAAAATGTATGTGCGCATAGATCTTTTAAACTACGCAACGGATTTTCATGCGGTTTTCACCAATAGATAGAGTGATTCAAGAGGAAGGCTTAAATATATAATACATGCTTATTATGGCAGTTATTCAATTCGGGCAGCGGGCAGCTGGCAAGCGGGTGGTGTGGATTTTATAAAGGTTGGGTAATCGCGTTGTGTTTCGTTAGCCACAGCAACGTATGGCCGGGTCTGCTAGTGTTTTATAAATGCAGTCTTTATAATACATAATTTGTTTAGTGATAAATTGAAGATGTCCACTGACACGACATAATTATTTCCCTCCGTTAGTATTCTGGGCAAAGAGGAATACATATTATGGTAGTAAGTCCCAGAATTTTTGCATTGAAATCAATTCCGATATCTGGATTTCGCAGACAAATCCGAAAGTGCATTAATGCAAAGAAGTATGGGACTATAAAATGCATAATTTAAAACTTTATATAGTAATACCAAGTCGAAAGTCAACAAATATCCATTTTAAAACTTAGAAATCAAAAATAATAGATTTAAAAAAAATCATGTGATAGAGAAGAAGTAATCCTTCTGAAGGAAGGAGGTGAAATTGTGTAATAAAGAACAGGTGGACCAACCTGTAAGCGGCATAATTCGTATAAGTCGTAATCTGGTACCAAAAATCTTTTGTCATTTTATTGTGTTTTTCTATTTTATTTATTGATAAGAAAATATTTGCTTACATTCCTAACGAAGGCCATGAAAATATTACAGATAAACTCTCTACTGGAAAGTATATTCACTTGCTAGTTACCTACCAGCTATTTTGTTAGAGGGGTGATATTGGAAGCAATGATTGAAATGCAATTCCACGTCAATTTGTGCAATCGACGCCGATCGTAACAGGAATATCAGGAATCCAGAATTGCCAACACTATTGATGAGATAACGGGAAAGTAGTTACCAATAAGATAGTTATATTGCTATCAATTTAAAAAAACTCTTTTAGTATAAAAAAATGCTTTGCCCGATCGTGGGATGTGGGGAAAATTGTCACCGAGGAAATCAAGTAACGTATCTCTCATGAACCCGTTAGATCAATTACGTATAACATGTATAACTAATTAGGGATAGTGCTAAATTAATGCCATAATTAGAAACTTCTTTTGGAGATGGATCATAACGAATTAAAATGAACCATTCAGTCAATGCACCTCAGCGTGCAATATTCGGAACTGGGCGAAGCAGGCAAACCCTTACTCATAGCGGGTAATTTTGAGGTTTTGATACAAAAACTCAAAATTACCCGTTTGGTTTTTGTTTTTAAATTAACTTCACACAGGAGACTCTGAGGAAAATAATTTCCTATGTCACTTTAGGGGAAGCTTTGTGGAGAGTTTTTTTTAAGGAAAGGAGAGAAAGTTATGGGGAGGAAATAGGTATAAGGTGTGGATAGGAATCTGGGTGTTAGGGTAGCGAACCACTTAATGTGGTTCATGGCCCAGGCGCGGCGGTACACAACACACATCCATTTTATAACAGTTACTAATTGCCGTAGTGATGTTAAAATCAAGTTTTCGACCACAGTGAACCCCGCGCCCGGCGGTACCCGCCAAAAATTTAGGCACTTGTTCTCGTTTGATTCCAATAAAATACACAACATAATAATAAACTTCACGGTTTCATTGGTTTGCTACAGTATCTACTGAATACCGTAAATTCTTGAAAATCTGTAGAAAATTCTCTGAACAGAACATACAGTAAAAGCTATTAACAGCCTGTCAACATCACATACAGCATCGTAACTCGAATTGATATATCCGCCCGCGGAGCTAGTACGAATATTTCCTTATCATTTATCACGCATAATCGATGATGAAGTTCTGTTATCTATAAATCATTGAATCGCAGTAATCGAGTAATCGAGCAGATTCGGAAATGCACTGCGCATAGCATACAGCCTTGGTCTTGACCACTGAATAATTATTACGAACTAGAAATGCCTTCCATTTGAAATCAATGTCGCCACTGACAGTACTTTTTGAACTTTTGAGCGCTTTTATTATTGCCGTAACGGTCCACGAAATAAAATCAGTAATGTGAAACTAGTAACTAGTAGTAAACCCAATTAATAAGACTGCTTGAAATGTGTTGGGAAACTTCCAAATAAGATCGAGGTTTGTGGAGGTTACAAGTTACTTTATTTACTTTCATCGAAGTTTACAACGGAACGTACCTATACTACGTGACACGTTTAGGGGGAGGGGGGGTCTTCAAAATGTCACGCTCCATACAAATGAGCGGCGGGTTGCTTAGGATTTTGGTCACCGGGGGGGGGGGGTTAAAAATTGCAAAAAGTTGGTCACGTAGTATGGGTACGTTCCCTAATATTAACTGGACCTGACGTCCTTTTTTAGGAGACTTTAAGTTATTCCGCGGCTGCGGACCCGCGACTTTGATGGCGTCTGCCCGTCTAGGTGCCTTCGACTATTATTAAAACCGTTCGTACATTAGACACAAACGACGATAGACGATACTCTTCTAAAACAATACTAAACAATTTATTCATTTAAAATAATATATAGTATTTTTAAGTTGTAAGACCACCATTCTGAATTGAAATGTTGCTTGAAATGGCATTAGCCGTGTTTGGTGACCGGATCTGAATAGCCAGGTACTTCCCCACCTTCTTGTTCCCTATCTCCTTCCCCTCCCCACTATCTTCAGCCTCACAACATACCCCAATTGGGTATGCCATAGTCTCACAGTCTCAGACGGGAGCAGTGCGGTATTCACAAAAAAAAAATTAAAAAACCGACATCTGTTGAGACACCACAAAACTACGAATAACTTACTTTACCAACGACATCTATTGAAGGATGTTGAAACTACGTGACTAACCTGTACACCATATTACATATTACTGTAATAGTATTTCGAATATTTCTTCTTCAAATTTCTTAATTCCGGTCTTAGACAATCCTTCTCACAATTAAAAACAAACGAAATAAATATTTGCACTACTTTATTTGCATCTCTCTAAACTAAAACAGTCTCCCAAGTTAATTAGCCATGTATTTTAATATACCCGTTATTTTTATCGCCATTAATTATTGCTGCCACATCTATTATCCCTAGCCAATCTTCGTCAATCCTTATACTTTCCAATCCTGCTAAAATCTTCTTCCACGAGTGCGGCTCACCTATTCCTCACTTTACCTACAAAACGTTCCCGCTTGCATACCTTCTTGGTCATGACCTTTTTTTTTTACACGGCAAACAAACAAACAACGCACAATTTTGCAGTTCTAAGAAAAAAACAATTTGATCTGTAACTGTCATTCTTTGACAAAGGAATTGCACAAGACCAACTAATGAATAAATTGCAGCAATTTTGAAGCAGATCGTAGTTCATCTTTTGTATACATTGGTACTTCTATTATATGGGGGAGACATGTCGTGCTTCGTGATATCTTACGAGCAGAAACGGGAGAAGTAATAACTATAACAAGGAATTAAGAGTGGGAAAGTCAGGTTGAAGTTTGATCAAGATTGACGCCTTGAGTAAAGGAAAATAACAGGTACGGGCGGTAATAATGTTCGTTGAAATGTGCCGGTATAAGAAGTAGAAGAAATCCTTGCGTTTTATCAATGGTAACGGTAACTAGAGCAGGTTGCTCCGTTACCAATTATTATGTGGTCGTTTAACGACGTTATCAATTTTTAATAATGCGAGGTGTAACTGTAAAACACAAACGGGTAAGTATCTTGAATTTTTTTTGTAGAACTACATATATAGGGATGCCTCTGATAGGTTTTAGCATTTTTATATGCATATTTATTGTATATTATATTAATTAAATGCAAATAACAAACTTTGTTTACAGTACTATTTAAAAATATATCAACTTGTTTAGAAAGTATTGGCATACTGAAAACGAATACAAATTTGTGGCTCTACTCTACATAGCGCCCTTGAAGTGATTTTTCATAAAAACGACGCTATACAAATTATCCAATTATTTTTATTATTATATTTAAAAGAATAGACCAATAAGTACCTAACTAACTAACTAACTAACTAACCATCACGCCGTTTCCCCGCAGGGGTAGGCAGAGAGGACGGACCGCCAAACATCCCGGTCTTGGCACACATTCCTTGCCTCGTTTAATAAGTACCTAAATAGGAATTATGACCAGAAGTATTACAAAACCTAGTTATTATTTAAAAAAATATAATCAATAAAATAAATAAAATTATTAAAAAGTATTTATGTTCCAAAAAAAATTATAATCACAATTTTAGGTAGATATTATTAATTTTTATTAAATATTGGGGTAAAGTAATATAATTAAAACAAATAACTTAGTATGCACCACTATATTATAGTATTATTGTATTATTGACATGTTTATAGTATTATTGACATGTTTATAGTATTATTGACATGTTTATAGTATTATTGACATGTTTCAAAATCAATGTTTTCTTCGTCAGGATAAGAGATGAATAATCCTAATTCCTTATCCTGACGAAGGAAACATTGTTTTTACATGTACTTAGATAATGTTAATAATATGGTGTTGTCTAAGTTATTTGTTTTCATTATATTAATAATGATGGCACAAAGTATAAGTGCGAAGTTTGATAAAGTAATTATATGATTTTCATTGTATTAAAATGACTTAATGAAATGAGGGAATTTGCGAGTATTGAAGATGTAAATTAAATAACTTCAGCAGATTTTAATCGATTTGTATAGGTACCGTCGCCCCGGGAACAATTTATTGGATAACCAACATCCCTGCCATAGAT
Organism: Limnephilus marmoratus; assembly: GCA_917880885.1. Lineage (NCBI taxonomy): Eukaryota > Metazoa > Arthropoda > Insecta > Trichoptera > Limnephilidae > Limnephilus > Limnephilus marmoratus. The sequence continues at coordinate 32,220,054 of OU862924.1, forward strand.
CACCACAAGTGGTTTGCTACGATTGGTGAGTTAGCAGGAATGCCCAGGGTTTGTCCAGGTATTGGCGGCGGTTGCGTTTGTCCACCTTCTGCGTGGCGGGCCGTATCGGGAAAGACTGGTTGAGGGAGACTTTTTAACCTCTACAGTCGGACTCTCACGACCCATCGTCTTGCATCGCAGAGGAAGGGATAAATTCATACCTCCGTTACTCCTGGACACACAGACCCCCGGATTTCCTACCCACATCCGACACATTTTTCCTCTCCTTCCTTTCCCTTTACACAATATCGCTATAGACTGTGTGGAGATAATGTAATTTTTTCAAATCACTTATTAGAGAATCAGGGGTCAGGAAGAAATAAGTATTGATTTATGTTCTTCGTCAGTTGACAAGAATGTAAAATTGTATCTACTAACTGTAAAATGGTGACAACTCCGGTCCAACAAAAGATACATGTTTATCCAATTGATAAGTCTAGAAACTCACTGGTGGCTTTGTAATATAAACACATGTTTGGTATGAGTGGAGTTTTACAGAGTTGTTTCGGGTTACAGTTTGCAGATTTTCCTGATGATATCCCTCCTCCGATAGGATAGGAAACCAGAATTAAATGTGAATACGTAACATAGTCGCACTACGACTCACATCATTATTATTAATGTAATTTAAAGATTTTATTTACGTTTTGTAATTTCTTGTTGTCTCTGTATCAGGCGTTAAATGAAGTATAATATACAATTATGTAAAACCCATTAGGGCACTTATTAATTAATAAATAAATAAATTATCGTCGGTGGTTCATCCCTCATCCTTTACGAAATGCTTCTATACTCTTGACGTCACACCATCTGTAATCCCACAACGGGATAACTATAAAGAAGTATACAGCAGTGCCTACATTACAGAACTAAACCGATCTAACACTAAATTTTAGGATAGTTGAGTGAAATGGAAACTATTCAATTTGGGAGGCGGGTATGATAACCAACGCCTCTGTCATGGATCACCCCAAGTGGTTCTCTACGTTTGGTGACTTAGCAGGGGTTCCCGGGTTCATGGGGTGGTCCACCACGCAGAAGGTGCATCTGCCCATCTGCTGCGTGGCGGGCCGGATCGAGAAATACTGATTGAGGGAAGCCTTCTGACTTCTGACAGCCATACTCTCTCAACCCATCGCCTTGCACTGCAATTGGAGTCCTGTATTCATAGACCCTCATATTCCTACCCACCTCTCATACACTTTTCCTTCCCAGAACTTCCTCTCCTTCTTTTCCTTAAAAATAGCCTTAATACAGCATCTAACTTTAAAAAAAGTAAGATGCAGTTTCAAGCGACACAATGCTTTATTTCTGAATATTGGTTCACTTGACCATACTTAGAGTCTTTCACTATAAAACGAAATGCAAATTTATTCGAAATTTACAAGTAAATAACCTCATATAAAATAATAAAATTTCATGTTTTGACCGTACCGTAATTTGAACCGTTTAATGATAAGACCTACGTTTTAATGATAACTTGCGTGTTGGTCGTAATAATAACTTCTCAGTTATTATATTTTAATTTGTCTTGTTAAAAAGTGTAAAGAATTTGAGTTTATTTCAACCTTTTTACTGTCACCAAATCAGTCCGCAATTTCCATTTAACCACCGGTCCCTGTTTGCGCCAAATTGTTTCAAGAAGTCGTAAAAACACCCTAAAACGCCGTAAACAGGTTTACGACTCTTCTAGGCCCGGTTTCGTGGGAAAACTGCCGCTTTACGTGAAAATTTAACGAGAAAATTCAACAGGTGGCTGGACTTATTCAGGATTTCAGGGAAATTCGCTGTTTGTATTTATCTATGTACACCTTTTGGTACGGATTTGTTCAAGTGGTTGCATAAGAGATTCGTCAACATACTCTCAAGTAAGTTTGTAGGAAATTGTGTGTTACCTAAGTGGATTAAATAGCTTTTGTACTCCTTTCATATTTTTGACAATGCGCCGACAAAATATCTTCCAACAAAATATCTCTTGACATAATATCCCCCAACAAAATGTATCTCCACTACACTCAATTCGTTCATATAACTATTTTTGAAAAATAATTTAATTTTTTATAAGAAAAACTATCTTTTATAACTTTTGAAGGTTATTCCCATCATCGTAATATACCATTGAAGAAGAAGATAACAATAATAATCTAAACGAAAACATGAAAGAGAACAAGACACAGAAAACAGAAAAAAGACAATGGTCACAAATGGGAGTCGAGTCAGTAGGATGTTTGTCGGGGATATTTTGTCCCGGGATGTTTTGTCGCAGGATGAAGACGCGCGGACCCATATTTTGTACTATTTATCAATGTTGAGATTTTAAAAAGTGCTAAAATATCAGCGGAAACAAACAAAAAAGGCCTCTGTGGTAAGTACTTACCTACTAGTAAGGTACTAGCAATCCGTAAGTTGCAGATTCAAATCCCAGCGTGCGAAAGGTTTTTGTTGTTATTTTAGTTGTGCTATCCCACAAGTTAATCATTTAAAAATAATTTACATTCTTTTAGTGGCACGTTCCAGAGTGAAAGATACTCACAGCATCGCCTAAGTAAGAACACCATTAATAATTGAAACGCTGCTTGAAATGGCTTTGGCCATGTTTGGTGACCAGATCTGAATAGCCAGGTACTTCCCATCCTTTCTTTTCTCCATTTTCTTCCTCTCTTCATTACCTTCAATCTTACAGCATATCCCAATTGGGGATGCCTTAGTATCACTGGCTCCAGATGGGATCAGTTGGGACTCTTGTGCGGTATTCACATAAAATAATGAAATAGAAAATAGAGGGATGGGAAGGTTGGGAAGCACCATGCTCTTCAGTTCAGGACACTAAACTTGACTAATACCATTTCATGTTCCTAGTGCAACAATTTGTTTCTGGATGGAGATCTTTCACCAGGGTACGCTCTTCACTGACCGTCTCCATCTACTACTATAACTTACTACCATTAAGCCATTTCGCCTGAGGGGTAGACAGAGAGGATAGCCCGCTATACAACTCAGTGGAAGATACACTCAGTATCATACTGATGAGAATTTTGAAAACTTTTAGAAATGGTGTTGGTCGCGTTAGTTGACCAGATCAATCTTCAAAACACTGATACTTATTAACTTTCCTCTTTCCCCTCCCTACTATCCTCAGTATCGCAACATACCCGATTGGGGATTCCATAGTCCCATTGACTCCCGACAGTCGGAATTAGTTGGGTCTCGTGTGCAATACTCAGTTTAAAACAATAAAAAAAAACAATTACATGAATCATATCGGAGAACATCAGTAAAAAGTCTCTAAATCATTATTTTATTACTGATACGAAAAAACGTAAACGAACCATTTAGTAGACTCTCCAATGCTGAAATTAAACGAAATGGACGCAGGCTCTACACGGGCGGTAAAGGGGCTAAACATTCTACCCCCACATACAAACACCAACAGCCTAAGGCCCGCGACTACATCAGGGCAGCCTGTAGCCTGGGGAGCCGTAAGGGATGTAATAAAACCCCTGCAAACGATCCTAAGGGTAAAATCCAGTAAATTATTTAAAGTGGTTTATAAAAAACGCAGGCGATAGGGCTGTTTATGAGATAACATGTAATTTAGTAATAAACGGTTTGTGTTGTTTAGAATATGAAGTGCTGGCTTTTCTAAGTAGGCCAGATTTATATTAGAAACGTAAAAAAAAAATAACCGGTTTTCTAAATTTAGTTAACTGTTGATCATACCGATGATATAAATTATATTGGGTTGATTAAAAGTTTTATGTCGCTGACACAATATTAATACATTTTGTGATATTCGAAATCTTTGAATGAAAGTGTTCGGTTTCTCCGATTTAACTTTGCAGTAGTAAGAGTAGAGTTTTTTTTTGACATTAACTCCATACAGGAGGAAAATTATTTCCCTCAGGCCTATGTCATTTTTGAAGATGCCGTGGGATTTGAAGGGTCTTTTTGAGGAGAGGAAGTAATCACGCCTGATGCCTGTGCTCTAAAGATTGCAATCCGTTCGTTAAGATGGGAGAATCAATCAAAAGGACCGCTCATTTCTGCACAGAGCAGAGGATTTTTTTAGGTATTTTTGGGGCTTCAGATCAAAGGTGGCTGCCAAATTCTACCGTAGGGCGCACTTGCGATTTGTACAGGGTTAGCCATTGAGTATTTACGGGTCCAGTACAATACGCCAGTCCAGTCCGGCGAGTACAGAACGCCCAGGTTTTGAGAGGCTATCTTAAGTCTGGCTTCGATGGAGCCCCCGTAACTGAGCTGGTCACTTAACACCATGTATATCAATGGAGGGCTTGATGGAAAGGTTGTTTCCATTAAAGGAGACTAGATTTTCATTTCGATCCCTTTGTAGATTCAGAACAAACTATGATTTTAACAACATTTTCTTCCTCATTTTACCGCCTGCCTGCTCAGTTAAGTGAGATAAGCTATAATAACGTTTCCATTAATGTAAACCATCAAATATGGTACTTCAAAACCGTCAGATTTTATTTTTTCCTTGTAAATATTGTGTGAATAACAGACGGGCCTAAAACAATAAAAAAATATATATATAAACGTCTTCCAAAATTAAAATTCAAAATTAAAAAAAGCTTATTTTTACCACATGAGAGGCGAACCTTATAAGCATAGGTATGTTACTTACATATTATATATCTTTGTGATTTTAAGGTGACCGAATCTTTATACAAAAACGTTTAATTATTTAATTGCTAATCCCATTCAATCATAAGGTAATTTTTTTCCGCAGACTGAAGGTAGTGCAGGGGGAAAGGAGTTGAGAGAGATGAAGGCTGATAAGTGTTTTTGTTAGCAGGAAGGCACTTTCATGTTAAATGCAACCACTGGAGCGCTTTTTGCCACAATATGGCACTATTTAAAATACCTCGGATTGCTTTGCTGCCAATATTGGCAAATTTTCCCTCAATTGTAAGTAATTACGAAGAAGTTCATGATTTTATAATATTTTTTTTATATATCCTACGAACATGAGATTCACATCAAAAGATAGGTGAATTCATTGGCTTTATAGAACTGTAATCAGGTTGTATATCTCCATATTAAAATTCGGAGGTATGATTATTTTTAATGTGGGCGGAAAATATTCAAAATGATTACAAAAAATTTTTGAGCAATCGGAGAAAAATGTTTTAAATTGCGCTGTCGCTCCAGTGGACATTATTACATCCTAATGCTACACGTATAAGATGGCGATAAATGGGGGCGTTATCATCTATGATACAACGATAGTAGGTGCTATGTGCCAGATTAAAATAAAATGATACACCGTTAGTTCACGTTTACCCCACCGCCAACTTGTATGTAGTACTGTAATTCGTAGTTAAATATAAAAATTTAATACTTTCAGGTCCTGTTAATACCCACGTATTGGAACAGGAGTCATTTTAAAATAACGGATTTGCTTATTTAATAATCGCCGGACGCAATGCGGCGCAGGCAGCTGCTTTCTATAGGCAATATGGAAATGCACTCTGTCATTCATTATTAATGTCGCCCAGTCTGTTGGATGTAATTAACTTGAAATATTTACATATAGGTACAAATAATAAATCCCATTTCCGAAAGACTTCTTCACATTCATATTAAAAAAACACGTTTTAGAACACAAAGCTGCATTATGTTATTAAGGCCCAGTTGTTTCGCAGAAAGTCACTTGTGACAAAGTCATAAAATAATGGACATTGGGCGTAATTCTATTTTTTTGACAGTTGCAAGGTTCCATTTAAATGCCGATTCTAGGTCCTTTTCATCATTCGAACAAATTGTGATCAGCAGAAGAGGACAACTATCATGTTTTTAAGCGTTTGACAGAAAGATGAATCGAAAGATTGTCAAAAAAACAAAACGGCGCTGAATGGCCATGGAATGAAAATTCTAATTTCTGAGAAACAACTGGATCTAATAATTGAAAAAGGATTCAAAATATTCATACTGACGGCCTCCATGTCCGAGGGGTAAGGTCGATTAGCAATCCGAAAGTCGCGGGTTCAATACCGGCAGGCGCAAATTAAGTTTATTTGTTTAATTTCTGTTATGTCAACATCTATTCATTAAAAATAATATATTGTGATTTGCGGCACGTTCCCGGGTGGAAGTATCGCTCTGGTGTAAGACCACGTCGCTTGAAATCGCTTTAGCCATGTTTAGTGGCCAGATCTGAATGGCTAGGTACTTCCCCATATCTTTCTCCTCTTCACTACCTTCAGCCTTACAACGTACCCCAATTGGCGATGCCGTAGTCTCGGGTCTAGGCTCAGACGCTGGCTCTCACTGGCACCAGACGGGAGCAGTTAGGACTCTAGTGCGGTATTCACATTAAATAATGAAATATGTAGAAAAGAGAAAAATTTACAGAAAAGAAAAATATTTTTTGAGTCAACGGCTATTAAATTAAAATATTCCGCTTGTCAAGTAGCCGTAAAACTACGGAACCTCATTTTAATGTGATGAATGTCTCTTTTACATATTTCTTCAATATCATTAGAATTGTTTCGTAGTTTCTCCGTGAAAGCCTTTATTTTTATATTTTTATATTCAAACCCTAACTGAGTCATCACGAGACGATCGTGGGTTGAAAAAATATTTAATATTTATTTATTTTATTTTATGGAAATCAAGAGTTTACAATTTGATTAAATCTTCTTCTTCTTCGATGGCGCTACAGCCCATATCGAGCTTTGGCCTCCTGCAACTCCTCCTGTCCTTAGCGGCTGACTTCCAATTTGGTACCTGGAGAAGCTGTGCTGCATCCCCTCTTACTTCGTCTTTTCACCTCAGTCTGGGTCTTCCCACTTTTCTCTTTCCACCTGGGTGTCCAGTCAAAATTCTTTTTGGGACGCGTGTATCCGGCATTCTCTGTACATGCCCAGCCCATCTCAGCCTGAGGAGTCTCATATGTGTTGAGATGCTAGGTGCCTTATATATATCATACAATTCTGTATTGTGCCGGATGCGCCACTGTTCACCCTCTTTCACGGGTCCACATATTCTTCTCAGCACTTTTCTTTCAAAAGTATCCAGCATTTCAGCCATCTTTACCGTCAGTGTCAGCGCCTCACATCCATATGCCAATACAGTTCTAATAATGGTCTTATATATGGTTATTTTGGTTTTTCTGTGGACACTACGTGACTTAAACACTGGCAGCAAAGAGAAGTATGTTTTTGGTAAATTATAAATGTATGATTTGATTAAATCATACATTTATAATTTACCTAGCTGAGAAACCAATTATAGATTTACTCATTATGCTATTATATTATATATCTATAAATTAAACAGTAAACTTACAACAACAAAAAGATATTACAATATTGTAACAGGAGGTAGTACTTAATATATCATCATCATCACTATTGGCTCTAGAACCCCTGGTGGGTCTTTGCCTACTCAAGAGTCTTCCTCCACTCATCTCGGTTTTGTGCCAGCTCTCTCCAGTTTGGAAGCTCCAAGATAGATTAATATATACATCATTATATATAAATCATTTCATAATATATCAATACATTTATGCAATTTTGTACTCATTTAACATATTTTTAATAGAGTTTTTATATTTATTTTCATCACAATTGAAGATATCTATATCAGAGAGAATGTTATTATATGTTGAACACAGTCTTTCTTATAAGCAAACATTTTGATTTGAATTTGTTTTACAGTGTTTTTCTTTCAAAATATTGAATGAGCCGTGTAATAATATATGGGCGGTATCGTGATTTTATAACGTTTTTGGTATTTATGTTCTTAATCAAACTCAAATAACCACGTTGATTAGGCACGTTACAACAGGTTTTGGACAACCTGTGCTCGATACTCACAAAAGCACAAAAATATATTGTCATTAATTTCGGAATCACCAATTTCAAAATTATGAGTTTTACTGGCATAAACCTATCTAATATTTCAAACCATACTTATTGTTAATTACGAACCCTCTACCCCTGCTATGTCTTATTTTCTCATTATCATGTTGTTTTTCCTTTTTTTAAATCTTGTCCTTTGAACATTATATGCTATGATGTAAATATCTATAATTTTTATATAGGTTCATTTTACTTTCACATTCTATATTCTTCTGTGCTTTTTCATTTACTTCCCTTTTTTTAAGATGTTATTTTTCTAACAACTCCACTTAACGTTTTCTTTAATCGTCCATATTTTTCGGAACATGATAATTTTATGCGGGAATTTTTGCTGCGTTATGTAACCATGCAACATGTAATTATTGTAATAAAATATGTATAACTGTTTGCTTCTAAAGGTCTCTGCCCACTACACCGTTCCATACCATGACCGTACTATAAACGTAACAGCCACGAAATAAACACGCTACGCCCTACTATGCCCACTAGAACGTGCTAACACCGTATTATACCCGTACGTAACGGGTATAGTGACCGTATAATACCCGTATACACCGCGGTTAGTGTCCGTACCATCCCCGTTCAAATGTCTGTCTACTCGCTGACGCACGTCTCATAGAACTGAACACAAATCACGAACTGACGGAGTAGCAATTCGGTTAGAACGGGGATCATACGCGTATGATCCCCGTTCTAACACCGTCGCGTGCCATGCATAGAGCGGACCGGCACCTGCAAAATATTGTCATCGAGAATACGCCGTCAGTCCGGTCATGGTATGCGACGGTGTTGGTCGGTGACGGGACGGGCTAGTGGGCAGCGTTTCATACTGATCGATACAAAGAATATTTTTTTGCATGCGCCGCTACAGTTACGGTCATGGTATGGAACGGTGTAGTGGGCAGAGACCTTTAATATGAAAAATAAAAGAATTAAAATATTCCATTATGCGATTCAGATATTATTTTAAAAATTATGTTTTGTACATACAGCGGCAAGTTCTGAAGACATTTAACATGAAAAAAGTTACCAGGTGAGACGAACAGGGCTGGAAAATTTCCTATTAACAGATACGGTAGCTACTAGTCTATTAAAATGGATTTATAGCCGTGAGAAGACTGACTGTAAAATAAGATAATAATTATAAATTAAACAGTGGATAATAATAAATAATACCTAATTAAATTCATGCTCTTATACATATCCAACTAACATTTACAAAAAATAATGACACTGACCATCTCTTCTCCAGATCGTCGCCTAAATATCGTCGTCATCACTTTTATAAAAAGAAACTGACACGAAACCCAATTACACGAAAAGAGATATCACATCAAAAATACATTACTCCAGAGTTGTGTATACTTTGGTTGGTAATGACAAACAGTTTCCAGGAATGGTATAAATAATTATTACGCATCAACATACAAAACCTCCCACCGAGAGACCCATCGAATTCCTCGTAAACAGACATTTTACCCTTTCATAAGACTTCAATGCACTTAACCCCATTAATACAACATTAAAATTGTATTAAAACACACAAAGCTACACAAATTATGGAGAAAATCGTTTATTTCCGTCATTTCGATTTTAAAAACAGTTTTGAAGATTTGAACTAGGATTACTCTAATTATGTAAGGCGTATTATTTAAAACGGTAAGCGATGGTAAAAGATTCTCGTCATGGTATAAGCTCATTAAGTTGCAATTTGAACATTGTCAAATAATCTGTATATATAAAAATCAAAACATGCTTATAATATATATGTTTATGAGATGTGTATGCGTTGCTAAACCATTCATCCGATTGGGATGAAACTTTGGAGATTTGATGTGCGCAATATGCCGGCGATGATTCCCGTATAAGAAGCACTGCTGAAAACCAGCTGCATTCCAGGAGAATTCCTAAATTGTAGATGAGCAGTGTCCTTTTTATCAATAGACTGACTTAATGACAAAAGAACAAAATGTATAATACTTTAAAAAAATCTATTGATGAATAAACGTTTTTATTATTATTATTATATATTAGTGAGTTCTGGCATCATGAAATTATGCGTTGCTAACCATTCATCCGATTGCAATGAAACCTTGGAAATTTGATGTGTGCATGCCCGCGATATTTTCTATGAATATTGTATAAGTATGCAATAGGTGGCACGCGAGGTGTTTGAAAACTGAATGTACCAAGACTGAATGTGTGGAACTTCGGAGGAGGGTTCGAGGGACGAGGGAAGCGGAGAGGGGAGTGAGGAAAGGGAAGGCGGAGTGGAAGGGGACGCCGGAGAGGAAAGGGGGGTGGAAGGGGAACGGGACGAATGGGAAAGGACACACTGGGAGAAACTATTTCTTTATTAAGTGGCATAGCAACGCAAGCCGGAAAGTCGCTAGTATTTCAAATAAATTCATGTAAAAAAGTTATTTTCCAAGGAATGATAAAATAAACGATAAAAATATAGTTATTCACATGACAAATATTTTTTGCAAATAATACAGTCCTTTAAATGTTTTTTTTAGGTGAATACCGTAGAAGAGTCCCAATTGATCCCAAACGTCTGGAGCCTGTGAGACTACGGCATCCCCTATTAGGGTATGTCGTGAGGCTGAAGTTAATGGTGAGGGGTAGTAGATGAGAAAGAGAAAAGAGTTGAATAGGAAGGTGGGGAAGTATCTGGCTATTCATATCTGGTCACCAAACACGACTGAAACCATTTCAAGGAAAGTTTAAATTCTGAATGGTGGTCTAACACCAAGACGATAACGACAGTATTTTTCACTTCAGGACATGCGATGAACAAATTATGATATCGGACATTATTAATAGCCTTGCGTCTGTATGGTTGAAATTTAAGAAGCAGACCTCGAATACATCTTTGACGCCGCGCCTTATCTAAAACCATCTTCGTACTTGAAGTTCGTTTAAAAGCTACTTTTATAATAGAACCGAATTCGAGCAAGTAGCCAACCGAATTCAGCAATAATACCAAAAGATGGCACCACTTACGTTAATAGCTAGTGTGAGGAACGTCGCCTGGCAGGCGTAAACACAATTGGATTAGTAATTTCGTGAATCTCTCCGGTATGGAAAGAAAATATGATTATTATTAAAACTGGCAGTTGTGTATAATGATACCACGCGTCTATATATTATATACGACGTATTGCCTGTCGCTGTTGTCCCGGGGTTATTTTGTCCAGGTGACTAGCTGTCACAGGATCCGAGGAATCGGCTATTTTCGGAACCAGTTCCTATCGGATTAAACTGGGCAAAGCCGAACCAAAAGCCGCCCGCAAACTCTAGCAGCAAAAACCTGCGGAGCAAAAACCTGCGGAGCGGGTTTTTGACCCGTCTGCTTGTTTAGGAACAAATACATCCCAAAACACGTAATCGTATTATACTTTCATAAGACCAAAAAAGTCCCGAGCGACCTTACGTTTTAAAAGCTATATATCTCTATTCCTCTCATGGAAAAATGTGTATTTTTCTGTTAACCAGAAAGAGAACGAAATAATGCTTCTTATTGTCTTTGAAATATGAAAACTATCTTCCATAGATATTTTACACTCTCGATCCTATCCGATTGTGAGGTGCGAATATATTGAACCAAGCAGCAGCAAATTAGTCAAAAAAAATATTTGCGCACGCCGGGATTAGAATCCGTGACCTGAGATTGATACGCCATACGCGTATGTACCTAGCGTAAATATTATACTTGTATAAGACCAATAGGGCGAAGGAGCCTGGGAAGGCCAAGACTAAGATGGAGCGACAACGTCCTCAAAGACATATCTATCTTGGAGCTTCCAAACTGGAGAGAGCTGGCACAAAACCGAGATGAGTGGAGGAAGACTCTTGAGGAGGCCAAGACCCACCAGGTGATGATGATGATAATAGTATAAAACATAGACATGTTCATAACAAAGATCTTTTGAAACACGAATTCATAAAATATACCAGTGCTCTTTTTTTAATCGAGATTGCAATAAAAGTAGAAATTGTTTTCATTAATTTAATAACTTTCTTTTGAAAGTTTTAAATAGCATTTCCCCTTAAGAATATCGCTTTCAGTACAAGTTTGTGTAATAACACATAATTATTGTGGCAGCGCTCATACGAGTATATTTGAGATATTTCTTTAATTGTAGAGTAATTAAAATTACAACCTATTCTTACAAATGAAATGCAACCTTTAAAGAATGCCAACAAAGGGGACGCCATGGAATGCCTTTCTTAATAAGACGTCGCAGGCTGGCAGTGTTATTTACTTTTTCCCTTGTAAAATAATACATTCTTCGACTGTTTTTAACAAGAAACCGACATCCCAAGTTACCGACAGAGAGATAAGTTAATTCCCACAAATAATAACGAAATTAAAAATTATCTTGAAATTAATGTTCTTGGTTATAATAATTATTTTTAATAAAAAAAGTTTTTACATTCATGAAATAAATGGAACTTAGAGTACGTCTTCGTCGTCGGAAAATATTTTTTATTCATATCATAACAGCGACATGTCATTGGTACCAATTATTGTGTTAAATTCTATGACTTTGGAACTATTTTCTACTATGTATAATTATGTATGTATTGTTTGTATCTGCAAAATAAAAATAAATAAAATATCTTGGAATAATGGTAACTACATAAGAATTAGAATTAAAAAAATGTTTAAATGTTCTTAACCGTTTTGTTTTCCTTGTACTTTCATTTTACTTTCCATGTACATATGTTATTTAAATTTTAATTTATCTGCTACCGGTCATTCACTAGCAAACTTAAAACTAACTTAAAATTTAAGCGAGTACAGAAATAATTAGATTTTATGGGAGGGGTGATTTTGGGGGAGGGGGAGAATGGTGGGAGGAGTCAATAACATGGGAACATTGTCAATGATTGCCAATAAGGGTGATTTAGAGGGTGCTATATTTTGTTAATTAAATTAATTATTAAGTTAATTTTTTGTGTATTTCTAAGGTTTCTAAAGAGCACAAATTAAAGTATATATTTATTCTTGAATGTTTAAACTTGGTTTTTTCTTTGTTGATGCTATGGCCTACATATATTAAATGAATAGCAAACTCGAAATAGAATTTCACAAACAGAGTTCATGTTCGCTGATTCTAGTTTTAAAATGTCTTATAGTCACATCTACATACTGTGCGTCACAATCATTACGTTCTAAAGTATATATCCCATTCTTAAAAAAAATATTAGAAACTAACTGGTCCCGGCATGCGTTGCTATGCTATTTAATAAAGAAATTGTTACTCCCTGAGTGTCCTTTCCCATTTGTCCCGTTCCCTTTTCGCCTCCCTTTTTTTTTCTCCCGTTCCCACTCCGTCACCTCCACCTTCCCTCTCCCCACTCCACTACTCCCCCCCCCCCCCCTTCCCCGTCCCGCGAACCCCCCTCCCGAGTTCCCCTCCCCCCTCACACGTCCCCTTCCTCTCCCGCGTTTCCCTTCTATCTTTCCCGCCTTCCCTCTTCCCTTTCCCGCTCCCTCGTCCCGCCAACCCTCCTCCCGCGTTCCATATATTCAATCCCAGTACATTCTGTTTTCAAACAGCCCGCGTGCCACCTTTTACAATATTTATTAAAATTTCCACTTTTCATGTACATTAAATTTGGCACCTAACATAGGTACCTATTTGAAATATCTAAAATTCTTAATTAGATTCAAACTATTAGGGGAGTACCTACTTTAAATAAATTTATCAACTTAAAAATTTCCAAAAACAGAATCCTGATTTAACAATCATTGTTTTGCAAAATGTCATCCTTAAACACGCGAACTGTCAAACGTGCGGTAGTCGTTAGGTTTTCTGAAATTATCCAATTTTCTGCGCAATTTTCTTAATTTTTCTCTCCGTAAGAACCATCCTCTTACTTCAAGGAATATTCTAAAAAAATAATTAGCGAAATCGGTTCAGCTGCTCTCGAGATTTGCGCTTAGTAACACATTCAGCGATTCATTTTTATATATAAGATATCCTTGATATTAATTGAATTGTTTTATTTTGGAATTATTATAGAAAGCTGGAGAAATATGATCTGGAAGGTAATATGCGGGATATTTTTAAAGATAAGTCACCTGCACGAAAAAGTTTTTTTTTGTTAGGTTGTTAGTAGGTTGGCTATTATTATTACCAATAGAAATGTACTTTTTTGTAAAAAATAATTATTGTTTTTCATTACCTAAGTGGTTAATTATTTCAGGTTTATATCCATTGTTTAGGTCTAATTGTTTAAAAATGTTAATTTCAATATTATAATTATTTATCATTGCTCAAAGGGACATTGCTTTTAAGAAAAGGGATAAAGTATCAATTTTACTTTCTAAATTAAAAAAAAATCTGATTTCACTTCGGCTGAAATTTTCCAGATGTATTTTGCAGGGGGCATTGCACGTCCTGGCATTAATTCGCTTAAATATTCCGCTAGCCATGGAGAAGAGGCAAGCAGAGCGAGAGTGGTAGTTAAGCTCCATTTTAGGGGCAATTCACTTAGCGCTCCATCCTCCGTCGCTACTTATACTTCGTACATTACTCCGTGTAAATCTGCGACAAAGCGCTGCAAGAGATTTGAATGAAAAGGGGGAGTTTTCCTAAAATGATTAAGGAAGGACGAAAATCTTGACTAAATATAATAATAATCCACGAATTCATTATGTAATTTACTGCATATGTAATATTTTTTTCCAATTTTCATTATTTAAGTACATAGAAAATACAGAAACAGACAGCAATTAACAGCACAAACACATAATAATAAACGATTCGAGGAAAAGGAAATGAAATAAGACTCACCTTCAGAAAAAAAAACGAGAATGTAGATATTTGACCAATACCAAAGGAAATTAAATTACAAAAACTTACAAAAAATTTATACTTAAATTACGAAAGTTTAAGATAGATTTGTTTTAAAAAATTCTTTTTAAATAATATATTAGGGCAAAGTTTACTAAGAACCGATTTGAAAAAAATTACAAATAAACAAAATTAACAATAAAAAACATTGAACAGAGAATTCATCTGCATCCTAAGTATTTCTCACGAAACAAATAACATTTTTTACAAAAATTTATTTAAAATAAATTATAAGAAAAATATCTTGTATGGAAAAATAAGAGAAATTTCACAGCAGTTTTTAGAAAAGCTTAAGGAGTAATTTTTTTATATTTATTTGGTTATACGTCAGTGATAGATTATGGTAATGCATAATCGAATATCAAATGGCTGAATTTTGTTAATGTATTATATTATAAAAAATAAGTTTGCTATAAGAAAAACATTAAAATAAAAAAATAAATCATTTTTGATTTAATGGTTGTGATGAATGCCAACCTTCAACCTACGATAAGCCTACAAGAAATTTTTTTTTCCCTCTAAATATTATGTAGAGAAAATGGTACATTCGGCGACATCTGTCCGAGCAGTTGGGAGCTATTATCTGCATAGAGACTGAAGCGAGGGAACACCATATCATAGTTATATCGAAAACAAAGGAAGTTTAAATTCTACCAATAAGAGAGTGGACTTTGATCATTTTGGGCGGCCTTGAATTAATTCTCACAGGGACTTAGGTTGAATGAACTGTATTAAAAACAATACTGAGGACAAAGAGTTGAAAGATTATCGACTCCGGGTCGTGTTTACATAAGACGCGATCGGGAACTGGGGGTTTTGGGTACCTACAATTTTAAACGTAAACACAAAAAAATCTTAGACGGGAATGTTGGAAATAAATAAATGAAAAATTATCAATAAGGGCACGGAAAACGTAACATGAATGGTCCCAGGGGTCGATTTAATTGAAACCGATCTGGAATGATCACAAAAAACGGGTAGAATCTCGAAAATTTTCACAAACTGAATATAATAACCTGAAAAAGTGGGAAAATCTATTGATATGGAAATGGAATGGTGAAACGAAGTTATTAGAGCCAAATATCTCAAAAGAAAACTGATTGGAACTACTTAAATTGACTTTAATAGGTACCGGTATAAGGATTACTCTGATCTGACAACACTATTCACGATAAACAGGATATTGAAAATATGGCATGTCAAAGGCCACGGTACATTTTGGTCACTCTACAATTAAATCAAATCACAGGAAAAGATGTTTAACGTAGCCTGACACTGGGAAATGCGTGTGAACCGTCGAAGGAATCGCTAACCGTTTGACTAGAGAAAAAAGGTTGGCTATCACTTTGTTGATATGACTTTATCCAAATAAAATTATAGAACATGATTTCAAGCAATTAAGGGTATCATTAACACGAAACGACCTAAACAAAATTATACAAGTTAAATACGAATATTTACTATAAAATAAAAACATTACTTTTATGGGGTAGGCATTAAAAAATGAATTACGAGCAAGTACATGAAATTTTTAAAATAAATACCTGTCAATGAGAAAATTTATGTGATTTTTTACGAGAGAGAGACACTAAACTAATTTGGTTCTAAGACATGAGATAGAAGATTAACAGAGATTTGACAAAAGGTCACATACGGAGGAACCGAATTTGGTCCTTTTTCCTATGAAAGTCTGGGCGGTCAGGAGTGATTTTTCTATGAAAGGAGAGCTCTAAAAGGTCTTTAAAAGACCATGGTTTGATAAAGAAGGGGGATTCGTTGGGAGATTGAGGGAGAGTTCGGATGAAATAACGGGAAGTGCGCGATCAAGGAAAATGTAAAAGTGCGCGAAGAAGACTAGTAAACTAGTGCTTCTAGTAGAGTTGAAAAATGTCTACAAGTGTTTGCAAAAATAGTAAATTCAGTGTTTTATTCTCCTCTTAAGTTTGAGAAATAAAGTCCGATAAAGTGCTTTAAAATAACACTTCGTGAAAGTTCGGGTGTTTTATAATGAAAGTGTTTAAAGTCAGTAAATAAGGATTAAATAATATTAGGGGTTCTCTTTTACAACTTATATTTAGTGGTTTTATAACATTTAACAAAAAATCCAGTGTCTTAAAATAAATACAATTATCGGATAAAAGAAAACACATCACGCGATTTTTTTAAAACTAACTAAGGGTGATATAATAATTAAAACTACAATTTTACTATAAAATACTAATCATCGGTGAAATAAATAATAATGACGAATTGTTCGAGTCATGGTTTTACGACAGTTCCTCTATAATAAGATGCATTAAATTTTCATTGAATTAAATAACAAAATTGTAATAAACAGTAGTGATAATAATTCGTACACTTGGAAAACGTGCGTATCTACGGTTATTAATTCTAAAGTGATATTAAAATATTGTGAATAAATAATAATTTACCTAATTCCGGACAATAAAATTAAACATCTGATTTGTTATTTGATGAATCACCTCTCGAAGGCGAATGAAATAAAACAGTAATTAATACGAGGTTGAGGAACTAAGCGAAATACCGAAGTGAATTTTAAATAGACAGATATTTGAAGAGTTTTTTCATCATCAGAGTCTTTTCTCAAAAAGGGCCGATAGGAATCCATTAGCTAGGAAACGAAAAAAAAGGAAAACCTCGATCACAATGTCGAAGTTATGAAAGTTCCGACTGGGAAAAATTGTAATCGATCGAGGGCGGTAAGATAAAACCATTTATTAATTATTTTCAGAGACAAAGAAGAAAGGGACGAGCGTGCATCACCAATAAATCAATCGGACCTTTGAAGTTTGTCACTAACACACTAATAACAATTTTCACTTGCTCGAAAGTGGGTCAAACAGGAAATACCTGCTTTAGAGTTAGGATACATATGTAGGTATTTACTTCAGTTAGGTAAATACGCTAATTTATTATAACTCATATAAAACGAATCGAGGCGCGTAGAACGTAATAAATGACTATCGTGGAAGCTCTTTATTCTATATTTCGTGTGCGGGAGTATACAAGCGTCTCAAAATTAGGTCAAACAAACAAATACCTACTTATAAATTAGGTCATACAAGTACTTGTTTTAGTTAGGTAGGTGTAATGTTTATTTAAGCGCGTATAAGGAATGCGACATAAGATATCAGTTCGATTCGTAACCGAAATACCTATATTTCTCAGAACTATGTAGGTCAAGCAAATTATACCTTAGTTGAAACTAGGTCATCCAGATACCTCTAGGTTAGCAAGGTACCTATTTAAATGATCAGTGTTTAAGCAAAACTAGGTCAAATAAATAAGAAATAATTAGTTAAACGATGAATCGTGCTTCAAAAGGACAATGACCGTAGAAATAAACAATCTCCAAAGTAGGTCAGTATACCGAAGGTCGTCTGTGTGAAGAGTAAACAAACAAACCATAAAAATGATGAACCTATTTAATATCGGTCTTTCGTTCATCGGAGTTAATTAACTATTGGCACAATTTAATTAGGTATTACGAGATGTGATAGGAGCGTGCCTCTTAATCACTCTAGGTAATTACATTGGCGTACTTGAATAATAATAATAATAATTTATTCCAGAAATGTTAGGGTAAGTGCAGTGCAATACGTTTCATATTCTAAAATTACAAATAAAGACAATAATAAGACGAGGGAAAATAATTGACGACAACACATAAATTAAATAAACAAAAAACCATGAGAAATGAAATACGTAACGCTTGAATCAATGGAAATAGCAAATTTATAGGTATAACTAATACCTACCGAATCCTTTCACCGACGAGATTAGGGTATGTTATATGACCTTCGATTGTGTATCTAAAATTTCGATTAGAGTTCAATGACATGGTCACCTAGATTCCATCAACGAATAAACAAAACAAAAGCACAAAAGTCAAGGGGCAGGTTTATCAATCATAGCTTACGACGGAAACTTCGCCCAATATGTGAAAGTAAAATCGACGTTAAATTCACTCAATTCTAAACAACTGATTATACTAGAGCGATCGCCAATAGGTAGCATTGATTGCGCGCGCAAAATTTCGCAAAGTAAAGTACTGCGACTAGCTTCAAACTCAAAGAGAGCTCATCACAATTATTCAGGAGGTCATTAATTCAATGACAACTTGACTTATCTCGTTTTAAATCTTTCTTATAGCAAGTAGGTATCCAAGAACCCATAAATAACCATAATCCTAAAACCTAATACACGAGGAGCTAGTGACCTCATTTAAAAAACACTGGTGTTCAAATACTCATACAGTCCTGAATCCTAACTTTTCTCGAACGTAAGTTTCAAGGCTACGGTATGTGTTTATGAGCCATCCGGAAATGTAAGTGTCAACCTTTCCCGAACGGAGAGAGCTTTGATCTTGTGGCGGTATTGTCGAGGTGGGGCATACGGGGAAGAGGAAGGACGTGTGCGGACAATACGCAGACGCGGCATTAAAGCTACAGGTTATTCGCATACCGGAAGTTCTTGTCAAACCTGAAAGCAAACATAAGGTTCACGAGGTGAGTTTTATGTCAGCTAGTCAGAGGTGGAGTGTAACGCTGGGTCGGTCACGTGGGAGGAAGGATCTGCCCGTCACAAGCTTACGCCACATTCAACGGATAGAGACATGATAAGGGAAGACATGAAATACCCCTTCTAGACTCAGTAGAGTTAAATTCAATCCGGAGGAGTCGGAAGTCGGAGTAAGACAGAAAAACGGCATGAAGACTTGGTATTCTCCCTGCTGGCGTGAAGGGCCCCTTTCATAGCATGAGACGCTCGTCGAAGAGAGTAAAACTCGGATCTAAGGACAAGCCTAGCAAACGTACTGGGAGAATTCGAGTTTGTAATTGTTGTTCATCGGTTTTCACTTGGTTAGCGGAGGAGCCGACTTTTCAGCAAACATATTATCCCCCTCCCCATATCCATCCATCCTTACTATTTCAACAGTTTTGCGAATACTAACAAATATCACTAACTATGAATACAAACACATTATGTTAGGGGAAGCTGCAGACAAGAACTCCAATTGAGAAAACCGGACATTCTACACTGGTAAGGTAAGGTTTTTTATTTCTTGAAATGATGTAACTTATTAACTGTTGTTTATGTTATCGATGTATCAGCGGCGATAGGAAGAATTAAATAAACACACTAAATTCCTACGAAAATCAAATAGACACCAAGTTTAAGGCGGGGTTAGTTTATCAAGCTCGGTAAAAGATACTCAAATAATAATAATTAATAAATCGGAAGATTCTCACCCTTTCTCTAAAAGAATCTATGGGTTACCACACGTAATACATTATCTTCTCTACATATGTGTGCATATTAAGTATGCAAACAGATGTAAAATCTAAAACAAAAAATACACAACGCAGATTATAGAAATAATGTGAACTAAAATCTTAAATCTTGATTACTGTGAGAAAATCGCAGGGATTTAAGAAGATAGGGTAGGTTTAGCTAGATTATAAAGTATAGGGGTTTAGAAATCACGAGCCTGAGGTAGAAATAAACCGAAAGGAGGGTTGAGTCAGGCCATCATACCTAGTGGTGTGATCAGTAGGACATAAGGGTAGAATTATGAGCGTGGCTACGAGACAGGAGCTACGAGATTTAAACTACGAGGTAGAAGCTTAGAAAAGTAAATCAGCTAGGTAGGGTTCATCACAATTGGTGTCAAAAGCCAAGGGTGGCGGACCATTACATGGTATTGTTTTTGTAAATTAATAGAAATATGTATTTAAGCTAGGGTAAGTAGCTACGTTGTTTCGTTTATGATTTATGATGATGTGTATACATTTTTGGAAAATTTTATCGAGTTTCGAATGAGTCTGAAGTATTGCCCGAAACCAGTGGGACTACGGCACCATCTCTTGGAAGTGTTGTGATGCACCATCTCTTGGAAAGGTAGTGTTAAGGTGAAGGATACTAAGGAGGAGACGGTGAGGAAGTACTCGGCTATTCAGATTTGATTAACAAGCACGACTGAAGCTACTTGAACTGAGACTTTTGGTCGCTGCAATCTTTGATTGGACCTTTTAAATTGCGAAACATATATACATTTTCAAGAATTTTGCCGCTAGTGAGCATGGCTGTAAATTCATCCATTACTTTAATGCGCCTATAAAGAGTATTTGTTTATGTATCGACGTTAATTCAGGGTTTATTTTTTTGATGGTATGTAATTGATTTATTTTATCACTCTCCAACTTTCATGGCAAAAAAGCTCAGAGCTGGAGGTTTTAATAGAGCTTTATACCATAAATGTCTGCCTTAAGTTAACCCCCACGCTTTACGGGGTAGTTAAATATTAACTGTTTTCTTCGGTTGAAAAATCTTTCATGTGGACATAATAATAGTTGCGGTAATAATAGTTAAAACAAGAAAATTCACTATCATTCATTTTCCATATCTCGGCTGCTGTTGTGAACATAATAACAGATACGGTAATTATAGTTAAAATAAGAAAATTCACTTTTATTCATTTTCCATATCTCGTCTGCTGTTAATAAGTCTCTTTGTGATATATTATCGTGTATTTAAATACATTGTTTACATTTTAATAGAATTACAATCTTTTGAAGAGTTTTATCTTTCAATATACATTTGTTAATTTATATTTTTAATTTGCTGCTACCGGTTTCGACACATCCGCGTATAAACTAGTAAACTTAAAACTGTGAGACAGATGTGTCGAAACCGGTAGCAGAAAATTGAAAAATTAAAATAACAATGTACAATAAAAATTAAAACTCTTCGAAACAAAATGTCTAGAAATTGTTACATAGTTAATGCACAAGAAAAAGAACAAAAAAGGAAAGATATACAATGTTTTACTATTCGTATTCCATACAGAATATTAATTAGAAATAAAAATAATTTAAAAACAATAAAAAATATAAAACTGACTTTTTATTTTAAATTCCCAGTAGGTACATCACAAACAAATGAGTTTAATACATAGTACCTATAAGAAATACTAAGTAAGTTACAAAGATCCAAGATAAAAAAGATTTTCATATTTAACCCTAGAAAGATAATCTGCGTAAAATTTACGCGTGCATGTTAGAATTATTGCTCTCTCTCGTTCTAATTAGTGCTAATCCGATGCTGTGCTTTTTAGACATCTCATTCGCTGCTTGGACCTTCTGTGAGGCGCACGCGGCGCTAAGGTAGTGTCTCCAGTTTTGAGGTATAATGACCGAATGAGTCAAAAAGCGTAATATTGATGCGTCCCAAAGCTGTTTTGATTGATTTTTATGTAACTTTATGTTATTATTAAATATAATATATCTTATATTTTTGAATGAAGCTATCACTTTGTGGTTTTCCATTATAGAAAAATGAAACAATACAACTTTGTATAAACCACTTATACAATGCGTAAATCCTATCGGTTTCAGAACAAACGTTCCTTCTTCAGGGAAAGCTTATAATAATTTGACAGTTTCGAACAATGTTTTACTACGGTAGGGGTGGAGCCGTTGCTAGTTATTAATGTAAATTGGGTGGGTAGGTATTAATGTAGAGTGGGTGGGTAGGGGAACAAATCCATGATTGGACTATAAAATAATATTTTTTGTTTGTTGATAATAGAATCATTATTTTTAAGGGATTTATTTAATTTCCAAGGCTTCTAAGTTATCCAAACGTTTTCCTTTATGATTAATATGAAGAATATTTATCCCTGTATTTTTTTTCAAAACTATGGTTATTTTCAATGATATGGTTAGCGCACTCAGAAAAATTATTATTATTACGACACCTTAAATGTTCTTTGATTCTGATTTCAAATTTACGAGTATTAACTCAACCTACCCACCCAAATCTACATTAATAACTAGCAACGGCTCCACCCCTACCATAGTAAAACATTGTTCGAAACTGTCAAATTATTATAAGCTTTCCCTGAAGAAGGAACGTTTGTTCTGAAACCGGTAAGATTTACGCATTATATAAGTGGTTTATACAAAGTTGTATTGTTTCATTTTTTAATAATATATCTTAATTATTAAATACATTAATGAAAATGACTGATTATTTGTAAGAAATAAGTGATTTGAGAAAAATAAATATATTCTTAAGTTTTGTTGATTATTGAAGAAGTTTCGCGTTTCGTTTTTTTTTCTTCATATAACAAATAAACATATATTCACAAATTGTTGTATTTCTTATTTCATTTGTTTGTAAAAATATTATACCGATTGGTTTATTCTAATCAAATAACAAAATAAAATATTACAGTTAGGTAAAACTCACGCGGCAATTTTACGTATGACTGTCTTTACCGTATATCAAAATATGATTATCTTTCTACGGTTAAGAGAGAAAAAAAGCAAAAATTGAAAATGTACAAGAGTCTCAACGGTTCCCCACTGTCCGGTGACTGAGGGATTATGGTATCCCCAATGCCGATATATTGTGAGAGTGGAGAAGGGAAGAAGACGAAAAAAATTAAGTTAGGAGGTACCTGGCTATACAGATCTGGTTACCAAGCATGGCTGAAGACATTTCAAGCAACGCCCAACGTTTCTTAATGCTGATATTTCATCAGGGCGGTACTGAGAGTATCCACAACTCTGCAATCTGTAGCTATACACTAAATGACATTCACATCACAATTGTAAAACAAACAAAAAACATGATTAAAATAATAATAAACCATGCATTTACACGTCATCGTCGTTTTGAAAAATTTGACAAAATAGTCAATACTCAGCTGTACATTCCAGACGGGGGAATGCAGCTGGTTTCAGCAGCCTCTGATATCTCAGTAATATCTTCCAAAACGGAAGATTTATCAAGTTCAAACTCGAGCCTTAGAAATTCAATTAAGAAGTATTGATTCAAGAGATGATCGTCGATAATCGCATTACCGAAAAAGCTTAAAATATCCTGCCCACTCTCGGCTAGAAAGACTCGAAATTACTTCAAAGGAGGGCGATAAGTCCGTTTTTACTTACCCTAACTCGAGAAATATCCTTGGGAAATATCCTCGTCTAATGCAGAATCGAATTAACAATCTCCCTTCTCTCATCGCGTATCTCAAGTCCCTCGTCTTAAGCGATATCCCGCGGAGCGTCAAATGAAACCGCTCAAGTTTTACGACGAAACGTTAAAATGAAAATCATTGCAGTTAGCTTGGTTTAGATCTTCAAGGAAATAAAGGGAAAACACTATATTCCAATTTAAAATAAACTGAATTTATTTATTGAAAAACTAGTTGCTATTAGATATTAGATGCTACCAGAAACCTAAACACATTCTGGACTGAAATCTTTACTAATAATACTGGATACTTTAATCCTATGTCCAGAATATGTCGATCATACAAATGATCTTGTCAAGATACACACTTTTATAGATATTTTTCTAAACAATGTAACATGTTTCAAAAAATATCTCCACGATTTGTGCACCTAAAAAAAAAAAAAAAAATAATAATTTATTTGTTGTTTTATTACATCTCAGGAAATACTTCATAAATATTGTATACTTATAATGTATTTCAATTTTGTATTTAGTTTTTTTTGTTTTTAAAATTATGTATAAATAATACTTGCATTGTTTTTCATGTGTTTGCTTCTGTAAATATTCAAATGTGATTACTGCAGACACATTAGTCTAGGGATATTTATATTTGTATTTTAATTTATTATATTTAACCCACAAAAATGTTTATAAATATCCTGTTTGTGTCTCAAATAAAAATAAAAAAAAAATAAAAAATATGATATTACATTATTATGTAACTTTTTTAGATGTGACTCGTGGGTGTTACGAAAGTTTTGTGAGTCAAACTTTACACATATTTTTGTAAAGATATGGCCATGATGAAGTTTAGATACCTCTAGAACTAGATAAAACAAATTTTAGTCGTGCTTTTATTAATTATTTATATGGATATACGATATATTTTATTGTAAGTGAATAGGTAGGTACCTAAAATTTTTATTTTTTTTATTTATTTATTATGTGCATCTATATAAAAAGGTTTGCATATTTTTTTTGGCCTTGCCTGTATCACTAGGAAATCCTGTGTCGAGACAGACTAGTTTACAAATATTTAATAAATATTAAATAAAGTACCTACATTTTGTAATAAAGCAAAAACATTTGACAAAAATTTTCAGGTTGGTAGGTAGTGGTAACAATAATGAAATAGAGGATTATATTTGGGTGAGGTGACTAATTATTGCACGACCTTTTTCGATGATCCATTGTTTGATCAGGATTTTGTATTAATTTATTTTAAGTATTTTATAATTATTTATAAAATATTTTAAGTATTTTATTTATTTTAAGTATTTTATAATTATTTATATTTTTTAATTAATTTATTAAGTATTTTGTATAATAAATGTTGTATAGTTAAAGTACCTATGGTAATTTCGTCTTGTACGAGAATGGATCTTAATACAATATATCTTTACAAAGTATAAAATGAAGTCGCTCCCGCGGTCTGTGCGCTTGGATCATTTAAATTTAAACGACGCAACGGATTTTCATGCGGTTTTCACCAATAGATAGAGTGATTCATGAGGAAGGGTTATAATTTGTCAAGGTTTTGTTTAAATTGGTTGAAATATAAAAATAAAGGGTGCGGTTTGGCAAGCGGGCAGCGGGCTGGCATACGGGCGATGAGGATTTGATTTAACAGATGGCGTTGGTTATAAAGGTTGGGTAATGGCATGGCGTTGTGCTTCGTTAGCCACAGCAATGTGTGGCCGGGTCTTCTAGTTACATATAATATTCGCTTACAGTGGTTTTAAAGATAGTTTGTTAAAGGAAATTATAAGTGAATCGAAAAGAGTCCCAACTGCCCAGAACCAGTGGCACTATTTTTTTTAAAATTAGGGCTTGTTGTGAGGCTGAATAGAGGGGGGAGGGAAAGAGATGGGAAAGATGAAGGATGTCTAATTTTAATAATAAAAGTTCTGGATTGGTCATCCACGAAGGACTTCAAAACCAATACTAACTTGCGTTTCGAGTTGAAAAGTTTGAATTTGAAATTTCATGTCTACGGTTTACGCCAAATACTTAAGTTCATTAGTTAAATAATAAATTATTATTTTATTACTTCGCAGGCTTTCTCTACAATACAACTCATATGTTGAAATTGTACGGGATACTAACTTTTAACGACAAGTATTATTTGCTTTAACATGTGAATTTCAAATCCTAAGCAAATAATGTCGAAGTTAGTCAATTTATTATACAACGACGTCTGTTGTTCAAATAAACGGTCCGGGCCCGGGCAGCCATTAGCCCAGGGGTTGGAATTTATGACAGAATCGTGACAATCCTTCCGCAAACAGTCATTTCGGTTATTCCCGACTGTAAGTTTAGTTAACTACGTTAAGCCTACAATCGTAAAGTTCTAATTGAAAGAAATTAACGTTAGGTTATTTCGTACGTCACTAAAAATAATAATTAAATTGGAGACAGTTATTTTGATGGTCCTTTTAATCAGTAATTTTCATGAGACGCTTTTATATGGGGTCGTGATTTTACGCCTGTTCTAGTGATGCTTACTGTATTTGTACGCCGGTGTTGTGAAAATAGTAGAAAACTAGTTTGTAGGCGCACTAGTTTTTCGATATATTTTCCGATAGATGGCGCTAGTTGCTCTGTTATTATTTTTGTTTTTAGAGAGGAAGTTGAAGAATTTGGGGGTGTGAGGAGAATATTCGCAAAGGGACGTACTTGGATGTTCAGATCTAGTCACTAAAAACATTTAAATATATTGTTTGTAATTCTCGATTTAATTGAATTTGAACACGCGAACTCTTTCAAGGTCGATGAGCGTCTAACGTTTGATGTATTATTGTGAAATAAAATTGCACATAACAAATGAGATCATTTTGAAAAAAAATCTGAAAGGATTTTGTATCTGGTTATTTTAAGGTTCTGAAGTGTTTTTTTAGGGATTTCAAAAATTACGTCAATAAATAAATATCTTTATTTAAATTTTTAATTTTAAGAGAAAAACCTTAAATTGTAATAATTAATTAAATGAAGATAATATTAGCGAAACTCAATCGAAAACCTGAAAACAGAAAAATCAGAAAAAGGTATGGGTACATCCGGGACACGAACCCAGAACCTTCAGCTTTCTGGGACGCAACTCTACCAACTGAGTTGATGTGTCCCTCTCCGATTCGGTTGTTTTTAACTGTATCATACTTCGACTAAGAACTACCAACTTTAGCTTCATTTTCTTAACGAATATTTTATTGATTGCTATCTTTATTTATGACATTCAAAGAAATAAATTGATTCTCCCTGTATGTCCTTTCCCGTGCGTCCCCGTTCCCTTCCTCCTTTCCCGCCTTCCCCCTCCCTCATCTCTCCGCGAACCCCTCCTCCCCCGTTCCCCTTACCCCCCTCCCTTTCCTCCCTGCCGCTAAAATATATGAAATACACACATTTTCATTTGTAAAAATTTCATAACGCCAGAGCTTACCATTATATATAGCCCATATGTCATTCTGATGTATGAGCTACATTATTGTACAGTTTCATTCAAATCCATTCAGTAGTTTATGCGCGAAAGAGTAACAAATACAAACTTTCGCGTTTATAATATAAGTAAGATTGCAAGATTCAAACCCGAACTAAATGCTAATTAGATAGTGTCTGGATAATTTTTTATTAATTTTTATTTATAATATTGAATTTTTATTATTATTTCTACAAGTCTAGGATGAGTATTTATTTTAATTTTTAACTTTAGGAGCATGACGTCAAATTGTAATATTTAATTAAATGTAGACAGAAAAATGTAAAATCTGAAAACAGAAAAATCATAAAAAGACAAGGGCACATCTGAGACACGAACCCAGGACCTTCGGCTTTCAGATTTTCGATTGAGTTTTGCTAATATTGTCTTCATTTAATTAAATAAATATCTTGTAAATTAAACCAAAGTTTTGCCATTTCGCTGAATTTTCAGAATCGTAATTTAAACCTTGAGTTTGCTGATAACATGGCAATTTTCCCTTCGGCGTAATCCCGGGCAGAAAGCAGAGCTCGCTAAAAGGCAACTCCGCCCGACAGCTTCGTTAATTTGCATGCAGATGGCGGCAGTGTGCAGGACGGGCGGAGCTTGAATGACGTAAAGCCTTAGTCCTTGCTGCTGGTGCTTTGTAGTCTGGGAGGAGTTATGGGAGAGGACCTGTGATAAGAAAAAAATAAAAAAACGAATATGTTAACTTTGTTTAAACCATTTTATTTTAGAATAACGCCGACACAGCCGTCACGGGAGTGTAAAATAACATGGTTAGGTAAGTGGTGTTTTTTTTTACGAAACGAGCTTCAACCAAGTTTTAAACATAAGTTAACTAAAAGGATAAAATGGTATATTTACATCTTGACGGCCTCCTTGGTCGAGGGGTAAGGGTCTTGACTGGCAATCTGAAGGTACGACCTCCGTAGTCCAGTGGGTAAGACTCTTGACTCACAATCCGGAGGTCGCGGGTTCGAACCCGGCATGCGCAAATAAATTTTATTTTGATTTTATTTTTATTTATTTATTTATTGCTTCTTCACAATTTATGTAGGTACATATATTTTTAGCATGTAATTATTAACCCCACTAGGGTTCGCCTGTATCGGGGTTAATAATTTCACAATTTAATAAAAATAACACACGCAAATATTGGTCATGCAAAACAGTTAAGTAAAAGCAAAATCATAAAATTTAAAAATAAAATGATAAACAGAGAAAATAATAAGTGACAAAAATATATGAATTAATAACAAAGTGTTGAGAGATCAGACAAAATGTTCTCATTCACTATATCATTAGTTATATAAAACTAAAAAAATACATGTCCTTAGGTTTTTTTTTTAAATAGGTGTAAATTTGTGTAATTTATGATTAATTTGTGTTTTATTTTTGTTAATTTGTTAATTTGTGATTAATTTGTGTTTTCACAATTATTTCATTTAAAATAATATATAGTATATTTGTGGCATGTTCCAGAATGGAAGATACTATCAGTATCGCCCTGGTGTAAGACCACCATTCAGAATTCAAACGTTGCTTGAAAATGGCTTTAGCCGTGTTTAGTGACCAGATCTGAATAGCCAGGTACTTCCCAACCTTCCTTTTCCCCTCCCCACTACCTTCAGCCTCACAACATACCCCAATTGGGGATGCCATAGTCTCACTGGCTCCAGACGGGAGCAGTTGAGATTCTTGTGCGGTATTCACTGTAAAAAAAAAAAAAAGTTCTCGGGTTCATTTGTTCTCATTTCACAATTAAGTACTTAAAAATAATACGTAGTATTTTTGCGGCACGTTCCAGCGTTGAAGATACTCTAAGTGTAGAATCACCATTAAAAATTGAAATGTGGCTTAAAATGGCTTTAGCGTGTTTGCTGACCAAATATGATGAATATCCAGGTACTTCGACACCTTCCTCTTCCCCATATCCATCCCTTCCCCGCTACCTTCAGCCTTACAACTTTATCTCTATTGGAGTTGCCATAGCCTCACCAACCCTAGGCGGAGGCAGTCGGGACTCTTGTGCGGTTTTACGTAAAATTTATGTATGATTATGAAAGCTTTTGGTTGCAATATTTCTTGAATTGTATGATTCAGTATCTACTGAAGTACTTACATTTTCGAAAAAGTATATACTACTTCAACTAAATTGTTCTTTGTTACTTCCTTAGTTATTAATTCGTGCTATCTCGTTGGTTCTTTGGAAGTTTGTCTGCATTTAGGTATAGCTAGGTAATTTTTTTTCAGGTTCTCCATAAAACAGTTATACACCAAATTATTACAGAGAAGATTACAAAATTTAAGAAAAAAAGGCCCAATGGGGCAGTTTCACTATGTTGAGACTATGTCAAAAGATAGTTACAGAATAGGTAACATTAAGAGGAATATAAACGCTAGAAATATGTCGAATCTCATGCCTGCAAAATTTTTAAATCGAGCGTCTTTTTGCACGAGGCTAGTAAGGGAAAAAGTGGTTTTTATTTATTTTGTGCATAATTTTATAAGAACGAAAAAAAGTTAGAACATAGATAAAGTCAAAAATAGTCTTAGCCGTAAAGGGGTATTTTTTAAAAATTGTTACTTACATTACTTCATAGTTAAGTCATGAGAAAATATTTTTTTTAGTGGTTTACGCTTATATTTTTTGTTACGTAAATAATAATTTTATTGTAATTCCAATACATAGATAAAGTAGTTAAAGCTTCAATTTATCCGTAGCA
The DNA here is from genome assembly GCA_917880885.1 of Limnephilus marmoratus. NCBI lineage: Eukaryota > Metazoa > Arthropoda > Insecta > Trichoptera > Limnephilidae > Limnephilus > Limnephilus marmoratus. Next base: position 32,250,097 of record OU862924.1, read on the forward strand.
TATTTTTTGATGTTCATACTGTAAGCCGATTCGTCGTAAAGATTAATCAAAATAGTATCTAAATAGGATTTCACGTATATATTCATCTTAAAGATGTCAATGCTCAATGCAGAATCGTTAAGCAGTTGTATTGCTCTGTTTAATGGGGCATTCTGAAAGGAAGAAGTTCTCGCTTTCGGAGCATAAAAAAGGGTGTGGGATCTCCCACGAGTATACGCGTTAGGGTCATATAGGTTAATCTCCTTCAACATAGGTGGATTCAGTACAGTACCGCAGATCAGCTTAAAAAATATCTCCTATAAAATATTTTTCGGCGGGCTTCTAAGGTATTAAGATCAAGCATTCCTGTTAAGAACAACGATGGATGCAGGAATGGGTAGTATGTTTATTACCTCATATAAAGGTACCGCATAAACCTTTTTTGTACTCTTTCTATTTCTAGGATACGGTTTTGTTCAGAGGGGGCCCAAAGAATGGAGCTGTATTCCAGGATGCTGCGGACAAGTGCATCATATGTTCTTCGTATTGTAATGTGGTTATATGACAAATCAGAACACTATATGACAAATCAGAACACTTATGAAAAGTGATATAGTAATTAAAAGTAGAGAAAAATAGCCTAAAAATAAAATCTAACATAACCCACACAACCTGGTTTTTCATCACTCTCATGACTTTTTAAAAGTGTTCGGATTTGTCACTGTTCTGATTTTCCTTGGATTGTAATGTAGTCAATTCAGGATATCTGGCTGTATTATGTCTAACACCTTCCCCACATGAGTCCTTTTCACCAACATGAGCTAGCCTGTGCCGAGTATACCATTCATAATTATTTCTTAATAATCATATAATTTAATTTTAATATGTTAATGAGATCCTCAGCATGAGAGATCCCTGTGAGGATATCATTTTATCTATTTGGAACAAAAATGGAACTATCTAATAAATCATTATTATTATAGTTTTAATTTTTTCTACCATAACTGAGACTACACCACACCTACCAAATTACCTAATTTCATCTCTCATTTTCTGCAACTTCGGTTACCTAAGCATAAAATAAAATAGCTAGCAACAGAACCCAATCGTAAAAAAGTCAAAGACTTTCTAAAGTTTCGGTACGTCACTGCATCTTGGTTTTCCTATCGCTGACTAGTTTTCCTCTAAGAGCCTTCAGTGACGAGTGCCGAAACGAGCACAACCTGAAAGCTAAAGCATTTCCGTTCACCCTGATTATAATGTTAATAGCCTCCCCTTCCGAACCTCCCCCTACCCCATCTCATATCTCCTGCTTTAGGGTAGCTACTCTAAAGCAGGAGATAGCTAGCAGCTGGTTTATTCTACCTTCCCTGCACTCTATGGCCTATCGGGCGATCAATCTTGCAATCCTGAAGGATTTCTAAAACGTGAGATATCTTGTTTTCCGGAGCTAGTGCGGGATGAATAAAAAACGATGTTCCGGTATTCACAGATTTCACAACAATTTTTTAGCCTTTCAAAATAATTTTTAATTACAAGAATTAAATTCCGTTGCTGCGTTGAATATCATGTGAAAACTTTAAATATCACTGATTTCCCACACGAATGGTTCCAAGGAAAAACTGTTAGGATGAACAAAAAATAGTCAGATATTAACTTCTATTATTTTTATCCAAAATCATTAGCCCTTTTTGTAATTTGAGGAACGATAAAATAGGATTACAGGAACAGAAGATATATCAGTAGATAATGTGCAGCCAATTTGTAAAAACGATTTCAGTATTTACGCACGGGGCGTGAGGGGAAGGCTTTAAGCCTGTTAACTTTTCGATAACGTAAAGTACGTGGTTTTTCCTTTGGCGTGATTGCCGCATTTACATACAGATAGCCGGAAGGCTTCTACTGTGGACACAGTTAAGATAAAGGAGGAAAATAAGGAAGAGATAAGAAAAAACAAAGACAAAGAGGGAATTGGAAACAACTCTTCTACTAACTTTTAACGACATGTGTAGTACGTAGAGTGAACTACAAGGATGTTTGTAATATTAAATCATTTGCAGGTCAACAATGACGCTTAATTTTTTATTTAAATCTGGTCTGGTAACGCGCTACCGAATGCCATAAAGTGCCATAAATGCCATAAAGTATCTAATATTTTTCAAAATAAAACCATTCGGATATTCCCAGTATTTTCAAAATGGTTTATTAACATGTTGAGTTTTGGAAATTCCCCCTATTACGTGGTGACAGCACAAAAGTCCCATCTGCTCGCATCAATTTGGGATTTGCTTTGATTATCTTCTTAGTAATTATAGCCAGAACAGCATACATTATTTTTTTAAATCCCCGAAAAGAAGAAAACCAATTAAATAAATAATAGTTAATGAAAGCGTACTCATAAATAATAGCATCGTCCGGTATAAATATTTATCGGTCATGAATTATGACAGCCGACATCTTGTAGTTAAACAAAATTTTAATTATGATTATAATATGTAAACTGATTCTTCATATGTTGTGTCTGTGTGTTGCTTCTGTGAAATGTTTTGTAAAATTATACTTCATACATTGTGTCTGCATATTGGGTTGGGTTTAACTTTTCTAAAGTACCAATTTGGCGATCCCTTAATGAGTTTTGATAACTCAAGGGAACGCAACTTCGTTGCATGTTTCATTGAATAAAAAAAATAATAAAAAAAGTTTTCCACCTCTGAATTTTAGGGATTTACACACACAGGATTCTACAGGATTTTAGGACGTACTTGACTTACTTTAAACAGTGATTTCTGACATTATTTGGAGTAAAATATTTTTGGAGTAAAACATTTGGAGTAAAACACTTGTGACATTTTTGTGTTTTTTTTTCTTTACAACTAAAAACATAAAATTATCATTGACGAAGAAGATAATTCTAACAAATCTAATCTCAGTGGCCGAATTGGTTAAGGAATTCATCCCTGGTAAGACGAAAGATCCTGGGTGCGAATCCCAGTTGTGACCATTTTTCTATGTCTTGTTCTTTTTCATATATCATTTAGATTTGTTAATATTGTCTTCTTCTTCAATGATATATTACGCTGGTGGGACAGCTTTCAAAAGTTATGATAAAAAGAGAGTTATTCTAAAAAAAAATACAAGTGGTACAAAATTCCAAGTTCACACGCGGTAGAAGTGAAACCTTCAGAAAACTAAAGTAGACAAGAGTGGGGATGCTATGAAGCACCCCACAAAGAGGAAACCGATTATTCAATCTCATTCTCTCGCAGGCTAAATCCTATAGATGTCTCTTTTTAGTGTCGGTTTGTCGCTTCATCGAGTTTCAAATCACAACGGTGCTAAAGCAGTTTTCACTTCAAACATTGAAAAACATCAAAAATCACTATGTATTGGAAAGATGGGGGCGGTATGAGGGGTTTAGCGGCTACTCGGCTGAGTGATCAGTGACGACATGCGAAAAAATTCCTTTTTTGTGCGATTTTGAGGGAAAAAAAATCAAATCAAAAAGTCACCAGACACCAACAACTCATTAGATTATTTACTTTAAATAATGTCAGGACACTGCTTACAGTACGTCCCTTAACACCCTGTTTAATTTATCACATTCATAGATGATATATGTATGAATGTGAATGAAGTAAGGAGAGTATGTTAATACAGGATGGTGTGGCGGTCTGTTTTCTCTAAAATGATGATAACATAAAAGAAAATTATTTCGAACCTTTAACAAATTAAATTATTTTTAATCCCACACAGAACAAAGAAACATACGTTTTACATTCGAGGGGGTTAAATATTACAGGCTCTTTCCGCCTGAGCCTATGTTCTGGATATTAAACAAGTACAACCCTTCATTCGGGGCGGTAATATTCATGACCCGGGGGCGCAGTTATTACAACCCCGCCGAACAAACTACCGCCATCTGCCGGCGGGAGTGGAAGGGCAACCTGTTGATGAAACTTCCTAACTTTATGATGATTGTATTGATCACGAGACTTCCTAATATTAACAGTACAGATAATTCCTAGATGTGATCTTTTACACCGGTTTGAAAGAAAAAAAAAACTATAAAACTAATTAGTATACTAAAAACTATAAAACTAATGGATACGTTTTAAGATTTTCACGGCCAAAAGTATTTTCCTTATTTGTTTTTGGGGTGTTATGCCGGCAGATCCGGTAGATGTGTCACACATCTACCGGATCTGCCGGATCTGCCCTGATGATGGACACTGCAACGATGTCCGAAACGTTGGCTAAAGAAGGAGGTAGCGTAACACGGTATAACACCCCAAAAACAAATAACTAAAATATAAAACTAATATACACATTCATAAATGATTTATTTAAAACGCGAATACTGACTATAGTTGAAATGCGTTGTGATAAAATAATAATTATCTGATAATATGTATTGCGCCGTTTTCGGGAAAAATCATCTCAAGGGCGCTGTAAATATGAGATTTTCTTTTAATTAAGGCCGGTGAAAACACATATTTATTTATTTATTTATTTTGAGAAACATTACATATTACATTGTTTTAATGAGCTTTGGCTATCCAACTAGGCAATTTGCCCGTTTTAGAACAGTCAAAATGAACAGATATTTTACATATAAATAGTGTGTTGACTATAACATTGTCTTAAACTTAAAAATAACACTTGATAAATTTATTTATTTATTTATTTATTTATTTATACATGCATATATATTACAAAACATTACACAATGAAACTTTGCCTGTCCAACTGGGAAGGATACCCGTTTCAGGACAGCCAAATTGCACATCTAGTTCATAATATTATAAACAAAGGAATGGAAATAAAAAAATATATAAATGAATAAAAAATATAAGCAAAAAAAAATTGTACAGTGAGACATACAACATCAATATGTTACGATAAAAAAATACGTACATAATACAAAAATACAAACAACGAAAATTTAAAAGTAAGTGATCAAACAAAGGTTTGCAAAATTGCAACATTAACCATATTGTCTTTAACGCCTAAGTACATTGTTAGTGTCAAGCCAATGTATCGAAGGTACCTACCTCCTGTACCTCTTTCTGCCAGTTGCAGGAGTACGGAACTATCGAATTTTGAATTTAACATTTTAGGTAAAAAAAAATTACAATTTTTTCTATGAAATTGCAAAGGCCTTACATTTAATTACATTATTAGTTTTCCAGGTTATTTTGGGGAACATTTGCAATTGCATAATTAGAATTTACACGTTTATACACCAACATATGACATATGAATTCGAAATGCATTTATGACTATTTAATTTTTAATAAATGTACTAAAATTTTTTAGAATTTCCTAAGTAATAGAAATTACCCATTTATAAACCAGAATATATGAATATAAATTTCCAATCTATTAAATTTCAAAACTTATTTTTAATATGTCTAGTCGTTATTTTTCAAGAATCAAAATACAGTCTTTATTTTACACGGATCAAAAAAACAGAGCAAAAGATTTTTTTAAATTTTTTTATGCATTAACATAAACTTTTTAGTACATGTTAGGTATGTGAGATTGTGTTAGCAGATGTTCGCTCTCGACTCTCCCCATATCCAGAAGCCAATTGCTAACCCATTTCCGTAAAATGCTTGTACTTTTCAGTTTCCAAGCATCGGGTATGAAGTTGAACAATTTAGGCCCTAAGTAGGAGTATTGTCTTTGGGCATGTGATGTGTTTGTAGTAGGCGGAATTACTGGATTCCTCCCTGCATGACGGGTGTTGTGGAGATGAACGATGGATGGATAGTGGTGTCGGTGTTTTTGTGTATGTAAAATAATTTTCCTTATGTATAGTTGCCGTACATCAAGAATTCGTAACTCTTTAAATAATAGCTCACTGGGATACCTAAATGGTTTCTTAAGGATGACCCTTAAAAGTGATTTTTGTGCTTTTGCTAGGGGATCAATTATAGTTTTGGAACAGCCGCCCCATCCCAAGGATGCATATTCTAGCAGTGAGTTACACAAGGCATGGTACATTTGTTTCAGATCTTTTACGCAAAGAATATTTCTAACAGACATGAATAGATGAGTAAGTTTTCTAATCTTTGTGGAAGTTGAGACAATATGTTCGTCCCATCTCAGAGACTTATCTATGATAATTCCTAGATATTTTATACTATCGACACATTCTAAGATTAAGCATTTACATGTGGTCCGGTCAATACAATGGTGAATAATGATGTTGTGTATTTCTTTTGGTTCTCCTGCTTGTGTTGCTCTGAAACGGATGAATTTGGTTTTATCTAGGTTAAGTGTTAGGAGATTATTGTCTAACCATTGTTTGACCTTGTTTAACCCTACTTCTGCTTTACTGTGAACAACATTCCAGCTTTTGTCTTCAAATAGTAAGACTGTATCATCAGCAAAGGTGATAATGTGGTCGGCAAGGGAACTGTTACATAGATCATTTATATATATATTGAATAGAAGTGGTCCTAAAGTACTTCCTTGGGGTACACCGAATTTAATATTAGCTGAATCGCTTATAGTATCGTTGATGAGCACTCTTTGGCTCCTGTTATCTAAATAGCTACACAACCAATTGAAGAGCTGACCTTGTATACCGATGCGTTGTAGTTTATTCTTCAGAATTTTGTGAGAGATAGTGTCGAATGCTTTTGCTAGATCCAGGAAGAGCGCAATGCATTTTGTACCTCTATCTATGTTATTAGAGATAATTTTTGTCAATTTAGCAATGGCATTTTCAGTGCCTAAACGTGGACGGAAACCGAATTGGCTATTGGAAAGGATGTTATTGTTTTCTAGGTACAGGCTGAGCCGATTCTTAACAACCTTCTCAATAATTTTAGACACAGAGTTGATCAAAGAAACTGGTCGGTAGTTGTTAATCTGTGATTTATCCCCATTTTTGTGAAGTAGAATAACAATTGATTGTTTTAAATGATTGGGGAATTTACCAGAGTTAAAGCTTAGATTACAAATGAACGATATCGGTGATGCTATGGCGGATTTTATATTTTTTAACAGATTTGAAGAGATCTTATCTGGGCCACACGCATTGGATGACTTAAGCTCGTCAATTATTTTCATCACTTCTTGTGATGTAGTTCGAATGTTATCTATTTTATGACTGAGATTACAGCCAGTTATCTTAGCAAGATCAGTTTCAGTTGTGTTATTTTTATCAAGAATTTTTTTTGACAGTGTGGTTCCCACTGACGCGAAGTAGTTATTTGCAAAATTTACCATCTTTTTTGGATCTGACGTGATAGTGTTATCAATGTTCAATGATTTAATTGCAGATGATTTATTGATTTTGGTTTTAGTTATATTACGAAATGCTTCCCATAGCGTTTTTGACGTATAGTTGGTTTCGTAAACAATTTTTTTAAAGTAGTTTTCTTTAGTTGATGTAATTAAATTTTTACACAAGTTCCTATACTTTTTATATCTAGTTTGTAGTATAATATTCTCTGGGTTCCTATTCACCTTTTTGTGGAGTTGATTCCTCCTGTGTATTGATTTGACAAGACCAGGGGTGATCCATGGCGTAAGTTTTAATTGTTTGTTAGAAATGAGTTTATTACTAGTGTGTTTAGATATGTAATCGTGTAACTTGGTGATGAATTTCGTCATTGCTAAATCAGTATCCCTTTGGTCTAGAACGTTTTCCCATTTTTCTGAATTTAAGTCTTCAAGTAGGTTAGAGTAGTTTATTCGAGGTATATATTTAATTTTAGCTGTAGTGGGAGGTTTATTTTTAAGGCAGAGAGCTGTAGTGTAGTGGTCGGAAATTGTGGTGTGGATAACAAATGATTCGATATGTTTTATTTTTTTAATGTTAATGTGGTCTAGACAAGATTTACTTGTACCCTGTTCTCGAGTAGGGCTGTTAATTGTCTGTACGAACCCATTTTCCGTAAGCAGACATAGATAATCTTCGGATTGTCGGTGGTACTCAGGAATCGTATTAATATTTAAATCGCCTAAAATGATTTGCCGTTCTAATTGTTTTGAACTGTTGATGATTGATTGTAAAGAATTCAAAAAAGTGTCAATATTTTGGAATGAGGGTGATCTATAGATTGCAAAAATACATAAGTTATTGTTCAATACGATTTTCATACAGTTTGCTTGTGGTAGTAAAATTTCGTCGACTTGTGCTTGTAGACCGTTTCTGATGTAAATTACAATTCCACTGGATTTATTTAAATTTATATTTGTGTGATGTTCCGAGTAATTGTGAATCATTTTAGAGGTGTACTCTTTATTTATCCAGCATTCCGTTAAAATTATGACATCGAATGCGCAATCAAATTGGTCTAGAAAAATTAGGAAATCGTCAAGTTTAGATATGCTCCTTATGTTCTGATGTATAATTTTTAGACTGTAAGAGCCCCAGTTATAGCTTTTAATGTTATTCAGGTCCTTAATTATATTAAAGTTACAGAATATACCTGAATTGTTATTAATATCACAAGGTAAATCAATCATAATTAAATTTTAGCTGGATGATGAATAGTGAACAGTGTTTCAATAATATTTTAATTAATTCTATTTCCAGTGTAGTTGAGTAAATAGGTGTGTTCGGAAATATATTGACAATGATTTGAAAATATAATGTAAAATATTTAAAGTTTCTGAAATGCTGTAGAAACATATTATATGAAGATGATATCAACATATTAAATGCAAATGGACGGGACGGGGTGTCCTCATAAGTTCTTGATATAGTGAAATATGAAATTAACGCTAATCGTTTTAAATTTTGGTAAATACTATAATGATAACTGATAAATTCGCTGCCTCGCCTTGATAACGATTTATTGCAATTACCTGGATACGAGCGAGAAGGAACATACCTCGGTAGTGTTATTCTTTCAAATATTATATCACATAGCTGCAAGCTTGAGTTCATCAGATATACAGATTGCATTAGAACCCGTATCCCTTCTGACGTATACTTGACCCGCCTTCGACCACGTGAATCGGTACCCTTTCGTTTTCGCTGCTTGTCTCGCTTTCCAAAATAATTGTCTGCCACGAAATGTAAGTTGCTCGGAAATGTAGATCCTCGAAGACGGTCCAGCAATTCCGATGATTGAGGTATTTAATTTGTCTTCCATATTCGGGTTGTTTTTGTTGTACGCTTTCACATCAGTTAACAGCTGTTCTTTAGCTATATTCGATTTGAGTTTGATTACAATTTCTCTCGGATGAATATTATTTGTTTTTTTTGCTGCGCGATGAATTGCGTCTATGTCTTTGATTTGAATGTTGGATTTAGTTTTTTGTTAAGGTTTTGATGGTAGATACGAGAAGTTACTTATAAGTGTAAATTATATATTTATCAATAGAAAATAAAATATAGAGAAGAGAAATAACAAGAACATTCCAAAAAAAATTAAAAAGTGTTTTTTTAATTTTTTATTAGCACTTATCCTCTTCAACCAATTCAAGAAATTTTATGAATTAATTAACTCGAAAATCAAAAAATGGGTAAGAAAAAAAATAATGGATTAAAAAAGAAAAAAGAAAGTAGAGAAAAGAAAATGCAAAGAAATTTTTTTTTGTAGTTTTTAAACTTAAATTGTATAAAAATAATATTAAGGTAAGAAATACCAATATAATACCAGTATATATGAATGTCAACAAAAACGAAAATTTAATGGCTGTTGTTTAACATATTTTCGCATTCAGTTGTCCCCAAGACCAGAAGCCAATCATTTACCAGATTACGCAGAATGCTATCACTTTTTGATTTCCAAGCATCGGGTATAAGATTAAGCAATTTAAGGCCTAAGTACTAAAATTATCTTTGAGCTAAGGATGAATAAGTGGTGGGAGGAACTACTGGGTTCCTCTTTGCATGTCTGGCGTCATGGTAATGGTCTATGGAAGTGTAGTGGAGCCGCTGTTTTTGGGTATGTATTATGATTTTCCTAATATATAATTGCCTTACATCAAGAACTCGAAACTCTTCGAACAATGAATCGCTGGGGTATCTGAACGGTTTTTTGAGTATGACTCTTAGAAGTGATTTCTGAGATTTAGCTAAGGGATCAAGTATTGTTTTAGTACAACCGTCCCAACCTAAGGATGCATAATCTAATATGGAATTACACATGGTAAAGTAAATTCGTTTCATGTCTTTTACGTAGAGAATATTTCTAATTGCCATGAAAAGATGTATAAGTTTCCTGACCTTTGTGGAAGTTAAGTCTATATGTTTATCCCATCTCAGAAATTTATCAATGATAATTCCAAGATATTTAATACTGTCTACACATTCCAAGGTATTGCATTTACATGTAGTTATGTCGTTGCAATGGTGTATAATAATGTTATGCATTTCTTTTGGTTGACCCGCTTGGGTTGGACTGAAGCAGATGAATTTAGTTTTATCCAGGAGATTGATATCTAGCAACTTTTTGACTTTGTTTGTACCATTTTCTGCTTTACTGTGAGATTCATTCCATATTTTCTTAATATTCATTGATTGTTAAGTTAGTGCAATTTCGTTTTAAAAAACTGGTTCCCGGACAACTCCACAAAGTAGTACTTACTTCATCATTCATTTGAAGTGTCATAAAAAGTGAACCAAAAAACTCGTCTGAATAGGTTACGTCAGGTAAGGTCTTATGATATTTGTTGTTTTTTCATCAATTTTTATGATTTTTCAAAGGAGTGAATTGTCACGGTAATTATTACAAAAGCGCACAGTGAGTGAGTGTGCAAAATGGAAGCAACTTATTCGCAAACTTTTTACGATAAATTATATCTACGGTTAGGTAAAAATAATACTTCATGTAATGGAATATATGGAATGAAACTTTCAAGTATAAAATGAAAATAATAGAGTGTGTCTCTCTGTAAAATTTGTCACTTAGCAGAGGTGCCAGGTTTCATGGGGTGAGGTTTGTCTAGGTCTTGTCTAGGTCTTGGCAGCCAATGCGGTTGCCCACTTACTTCGTGGCAGGTCGGGTCGAGAGAGATTGGTAGAAAGAGACCTAACCTTGAATTCTCCTGCCGGTCTGTCTCAACCCACCGCCTTGCACTGCGGTGTGAGAGATGGATTCAATCGTCCGTCACTCCTAGACACACACTGACCCCCAGATTCCCACCCACACCTTATACTTTTTTCCTTCTCAGAACTTTAAAGACTTGTCCATGACAACTCAACAAGGTGGCTTTTTAACACCCCTTTGAAAAATCATAAAAATTGATGCAGCATAATAGCGATACGAATCGTATGTTTATTGCCTTATTTGCTGCCACGGTACTTTAAGCGTGAATCGTCATGGTAAAAGCGCACGATCAATATTTATTATGTAATTTCATTCTGAAAGCTTACGTTATAACGTAATTAGTTCCAAGCGTATTTAACGTAACAGGCAAAACTTATAATTTAATGAAGTAAAGAGTAGTTCCATCAAAATCCGAGATGTTCCATTAAAACGAAGTTTTCAACCATCGTATGAAAATAATAATGAATGAAAATTCACCCCCAAATTGACAAAGGGGGATTCGTCGTCAAACATTTACCGACCATTATTATTAAAACGGAGCTACCCCACGACGCGAGAAGTAGGGGATGCAGATAATGAAACAGGGTAAGCGAGAAGAGGTAGGTTTATGTTGGTTTAAATATACAACCTTTGTAGGTATTTTTTGGTTCATAATTTGGGTGCAAATATGACTTCGTATCAAAGAACAGGTAATCTCTAGAATTGTAATCTATACCGATGTTGAAGGCCATTAACCAGCCAGCGGCCGAGAATTCATATTTCGTCGAAAGATGTTCTTACGATCGTACAGGGTGGTTCCAATGAGAAAGATTAATTATTATTCTCCGTACCAGCTCTTTAAAATAATAACTCAATATCGATTTTATATCATTCAAAATTTGCTTTAATTTTTACCTACATTCAAAAATGCTGAAAGGCGTGATGATAAAACTATTAAAATTATGTACTTTTTGTAATTATTTTTTGATCATAAGTATTTATAATTTTTCAGTAATGTCTAAGCAAAATAAGAATGTTAAAAAAACTTTAATATATTAGTTTGTAAGACCGTAAATAAATGGACAAATAAAGTATTTTCCACAAAAAACATGTGTGCGGATCTTTTTAAAAATGATTTTATATATTCGTTATTTGTTTTTGGGGTGTTATGTCGTGTTGCGCTACATGTTGGCATAACACCCCAAAAACAAATAACAAAAATGCTTTTGGCCGTGAAAATCTTAAAACGTATCTGAATTTATATAAACTAAAATTAAAATTCTCAAACATAGCTTTCCTAGATAATTTATTGATTTATTTTACTGCATGATTACATGGTTTGAAATGTGTGTTGTATAATACAAAATTTTGTTTGACAATTGAACAAATATGCTAACGACCTACGGTAAAACCTTATTGTACTAAAACTAAACACGTTTTCTCAAAATTTAAAACATAGCTTTACTAGATAAAAGAACAGTCTTTCGAAATTAATTTAAAAAAATTTGTGGAAAAGAGTCTATACGTCTAAAATTTGATTTTAAAATTATATATTTCTGGTTTTTCTGGTATTTCCCTCTTAAAGAAAGCGGTTGTTGGTTTACGTAATTCCTTAAATTATTTATATAATACTATTGATTTATTACCTGTTTATGGTAGATTATGGCTTACGAGTGAGCATACAACTCAACTTTAATACCCGTAACAAAATATATTATACGCTCATACTGCTCGTAATATAAGATTAACAGCGAAGGTCATCCCAGATACCCAAAAAAATACAGTCACTTAGAATACAATGTCCCTTTAATTTAAAACACGTTACCGAACTCAATAAAAAATTGTGAAACTAATTTTCAAATGTGAATGATGATTTTTGTGGTAATCATTTTTTTCTCTGCATTTTTTAATATTTTTTTCCCTCATTCTTTTTTTATCTGCAGTGCACCTGAATTTTTAATTTAAATATTTTATATAGATTAAAATAATAAGATTTTTTTTAAGAAAGGCAAACATTCCCGGGTTACGAATAACCCAGAAGTGTTTGAAAATCTCCTACTACCACCACACTAAGCGGAAAATGTTACTTGTATCGTGATGGAGGACTTAGCCAGCTGAGGAACCGAACATGCGACGCCTAGGTGGGACCCAAGCGCGATGCCCACTCAACCACTGACCGGTCCTTTAAATAACGATCCTGATACCCAATTAAAAATGTAAATGCGAAAGTGTGTTAGTTTGATATGATTTTAGATTTTCACGGCCAAAGTATTTTTGTTGTTTGTTTTTGGGGTGTTATGCCGTGTTACGCTACCTCCTCCTTTAGCCAACGTTTCGGACAGCGTCACAGTGTCCATCATCAGGGCAGATGTGTGACATGCAGACATCTGCCCTGATGATGGACACTGTAACGCTGTCCGAAAGGTTGGCTAAAGGAGGAGGTAGCGTAACACGGCATAACACCCCAAAAACAAACAACAAAAAAGGGGGTTAGTTTGTTTGTCCTAATTTCGCGTCGCAACGTAGCGAGCGGTCGACGTGATTTTTGCACAGGGATAGTTGGAGGATTGGGAAGTGACATAGGCTGCTTTTCAACGTTGAAAAACATTTTATTCCCGAGGGAAAATTCTTTACAGATTAATTTCTCCCAAATACTACGCGAGCGAAGCGGCGGGTAAAAGTTAGCTTAAATATAAACAGATTTTTTGAAAACTGCTATCTGCAGATTACCGGGATTTCAATGTAATTGTGTATCATTCTACTCCAAGACGCCAGATAGACTAATAATTATGATTATCCGTCAACGTGGAATTGATCAAAATGGCATTCCACCATGATTAATTATTTGTTTCAAAGTTAGAAATGAAAATTCTTCAAAAAGAGCCTCAAAAAGGCAGAAATGAGCCTCAAAAAAATAAAGATTTATACAATAAAGATTTATATTGGAATAATAAAAAAGGGGCCAGTTGTTTAACAGAATTTTAACATTTCGTGGTTAATTTTCAAGTTCTGATATTATATATTTATGGATCAGTTAAAAAATTGACATTGAAACACTTTTTAACATTTTTCCACTTATTTATTTCACCAGTACCGGTTTCATCCTATTATGGACATCTTCAGGCTGGTAATTGACATTCTTTTGTTACAGAATTTATACAAAATTAGGTAGGTAGGTACATAATGTTAAGGTAGGTACATATGCAGGACAATTCATTATTTTTAATTTATTAAATTATCGATAATTCTGCCATCGTGACCATTGTTATATTATTATTTCATTTGATATTTTTCCCAATGTAAATATTATTATTTCTTATTCATGACATATTTACCTTAAAGAGCAGTTGTAACGTAATAACCCAAACAAAATATATGTACCTACCTTATCATTGTGTACCTACCTACCTAATTTTGTATAAATTCTGTAACAAAAGAATGTCAATTGCCAGCCTGAAGATGTCCATAATAGGATGAAACCGGTACTGGTGAAATAAATAAGTGGAAAAAAGTTAAAAAGTGTTTCAATTTCAATTTTAATACAATAGAATTCCACCACGAATAACAGTACAATAAATAAACTTATGGATCAGTTGTCTCGCAGAACTTAACCACTTGGATCCATTTCGACGACAATGAACACGTATGACGTATGCGCGTACCTGAGTTTTTAAATAGAACGTTCACGGAACTTGAAAATCAACTTTGAATTTTGATGATTTCTTCAAATTCAGTGAACAACTGGATTTTGTTGAGTAAGTTTGCATGGATGATTTAATAACACAATCAACTGCGAGCGTGGTTAAAAAACATCATTATTTTTGTAGAAGACTTTAGAAATGCGCGCTATTTTCGCGAAAAACGCAATAATAATCGAATGATTCCGAGCGTGGGTTCCGCAATCGGCCGCCAGGTGGCAACTCTAATTTAACTCGATTAATCCACTGAGATAGAGCACGAACATTGCCTCCAGCGAATCACTATCAGCCCCGCTAAATACTAATATTATTACTTAGTTGGGAACAGGGCCGAACATAATCCGGCATGTTATGTGGTAGGAAATCTTATTTCAACTTGTATTAACGATAATAACTTTGAAACATGTGGTAGGGCAGACAATATTGTTTAGTGTAAGTGTGTTATTGTGTGGTATACAAGGAATTTCTAATTATCTTGATTTGGAAACTTACTAACTAAGCGTGTAGTACATTATTATATAACACGTATTTCGCTGAACCTGCGTATTATCGGTAATCAGTTTAAATTAGGTTACATAGATGGAATTATTATCTTAAAAGAACTAATGACGAAGAAGATTTGTTACAAACAAGTATGAAAATGTGGGTTGGTGTTCCTGAAGCATGTTTTTGATAAAAACCTCACAATTGAAAAACGCTTCGGTTGCGGAAAATTTGACTCCCTTTAAGATCGGTAAGATTGTATATTATGAATACCTTATATACAATCCTAAACATAAAGAAATAACAAAACATATCTCTCATTGAAAACGATATTGTCACACCCTTCCACAACATAATTTTTTTTTACTTTGACATTTTTATGGAGGGTAACGAAAATGCATTCGAAATTTATAAAACCTTACTTGACACACTGCACAGTCACACGGCAATGCGTCTCAATGTAGTCACAATTTTACTGGACTGCTAATGTATGTAAGTTGTCTAGAAAACGAGAAACTCCAATTCTTGTTTTTTTATTCATTTGGTTAGAATATTATTAACATCGCTTCGATAAAATCACACGAATAATGTAATGATACGATTTAAAATACATTTTCGTTCAATCATAGTCTTACAATACAAATCGTCTTTAGAAAAAACTAAAGCACATTGTCTATAAATATCATAAACTTATACGTCCGAATGCACAAGTCATTATTTCATGTAATTGTTCTATTTTGTTTGTGATACAGATAAGAAATACTCGTCGCTCAACTCCAATAACTTTTGATCAGATCCGCTGCCTTTTCCGCAATCATCATGACTGGAGCATGAGAGACAGCGCTGACTATAGTCGGCATTATGGAAGAGTCCACCACCCTCAATCTGGATACACCGTGTACTTGGAGTTTGTCGTTCACTACACTACTTGGATCCTTCTCAAGTCCCATCTTGCACGTACCACCTGAAGGACCCACACTTCTAGTATAGTGCCTAATGACACACCGCCAGTACCGCTTCCTCTTTATTGAGCCATTGCATGCCTTCAACTCGTAAGGCACCAACTTTGCTCCTATAGTCTTCATATATTTACTCTCCATCAGTTTTAATATTGCTTTCACGCTGCAAACTAGGGTTTCAACATCTTCTTTTTCTCTCAAATACTCAGGATATATCAACGGTTTTCCAGCTGAAGGATTCTTGTCATTTAGTTTTATATAACCTCTACTTTTTGGTCTTAAGAGGACTGGTTTAACTTTGATCACGTTGTAAAAAGGATAATATCTCTCCAGCATCTGGTTGAAGGGGTGTATTTTTGAATTGTTCAAATTAACCAGACTGCTTTTGAAAAGGATTTGAACATCAGGAATTCGTTGAGCACTGTTACACTTTATGAAAGCGCTGCAGGACATTGGACCAACCGAGCCAATCGGCCCTTTTCTATTGGAATACCAAAGATTGAAAAAATTCTTGATTCTTTTTCTTAGTTTTGACGTTGAGCAATTATCGAAGATGCTAAAAGATAGACCATCAAAAGATATGTGGTCTTGGAAGTTTTGACCAACGGGTCTTGCAGAAATAATTGGTATGCTCAAATTTTTAAGTTCCATTGCTGGGCCAATACCAGCGTTCATCAGAAGTCTTGGTGAATTGAGAGATCCTGCAGAAATGATCAATTCTTTCTTGCTCAAAGCAATTCTACTCTCCCCCAATTCATTGACAAACTGAATACCAACAGCTGTTTTAGATTTTGGGCTTATCAAAAGTTTCAAAAGTTCTACACGTTTGACAATTTTTAAATTTTTTCGCTTTAATATTGGTTTAATGAATGCCGAATA
Source organism: Limnephilus marmoratus (assembly GCA_917880885.1). Lineage (NCBI taxonomy): Eukaryota > Metazoa > Arthropoda > Insecta > Trichoptera > Limnephilidae > Limnephilus > Limnephilus marmoratus. The sequence goes on from OU862924.1 coordinate 32,267,092, forward strand.
CGTGCTCATTCTTGTGTTATCTTCCTGGGTAAATTGAGCTATCATAACACCCTCTTCTTCTGTGAAAGTGAGGTCCAGAGTTTTGAAGCCAATACTGTTAAATGATTGAATTAATTTGAAGAGATTTCGATCTCTGTATCGAAAACGCTGGACGTTTTGTGGTCCTCCTGTAGAATGTAGGTTCGTATTGTTGGAAATATCTTCATCAGCTGCGGAAAAGAAAACAAAACATTTCTTATGACTTTTATTGATTTTTTTACATTAGCTCCACAGAATTTAGGAACCCTGCGTGGAGGGTTTATTTAGGGAAAGGCAAGACAGGAAATCCTAGGAAGGAAAAAGGTGTGAGGGGTGAATTGGAATCTGGGCTCAATGCGTCCAAGAGAGGCGGATATATGAATCTATCCCTCTCACTGCAGTGCAAAGCAATGAGTCTAGAGAGTCCGGATGAAGAAGTCAAAAGGTCTCCCTCAATGAGTCTCTCCAGATCCGACCAGCTACGCAGCATTTGGGTAAATACATCCACCGCCGAGACCTAGACAAACTTCACACTATGATACACCCCCGCTAAGTCAACAAACCAGTCTGAATATCCGTTATAAAGTGGAACCGATCCGGTCAAAGTGGATGAAAGTTACGAAGGTGTTTTTATCCATTGAAAAACCGTATTAACGTCTAATTTCACCAAGAATTTTGGTTTCAAAATGTATAAATAATTATAAAATCTTGGTGCAGTTTAGGTGGCGTCTGTATTGTATAATTATTGGGTATCTATTAAGGTTCCATGACAGTTTATCCTGTGACAATTCATCCGGCGACAGTTCATCCTGCGACAGTTCATCCGGCCGACAGTTCATCCTGCCGACAGTTCATCCTGCCGACAGTTCATCCTGCCGACAGTTCATCCCGCCGACAATTCATCCGGCGACAATTCATCCTGACAATTCAACCTAACCTAACCTAACCTAACCTAACCTAAACTAACCTATAAGTATAAGTATGTCGTATTTTGTTATTCACGCATGCTTCTTCGGAGAGTCGAAATTATTGTTAGTAAAAATATTTTTACAGCGGATTTCCACTCAAGATGCCTTCAGATATAAGTATATCGATTTTGGTTGTACGGCCGTATACCCTCTTTGCATACTTACTTAATAAAAATCTTCTAAATGATCAGGCAGGATGAATTGTCGGCGGGTAAAACTGTCGGCAGGATGAACTGTCGGCAGGATGAACTGTCGGCCGGATGAACTGTCGCAGGATGAACTGTCGCCGGATGAATTGTCGCAGGACAATTTTCGGGTCACCATCTATTAAATACCATCTTGATGATGAAAAATAAATAGTTTAATTTATTGCATTGGTCTTAAACTAAAAAAAAAACGTTGCAAACAATTCCGCAAACGTTTTAACTTTTTAGAGAAAATTTCCCACTCTAGCATAACACAAATTTTTTTCTTGCAAATTCTGATATTCAAAAAATCCAACAATGTTTAAATACCAACATATATAGATGCTTAATAAAGAAAATATTACCATTATTCTCCGACTTTTTAAAATAGGGCAAGACATCATCGTAGCCCCATCCTTCATTCCCCGCCTGGAGCCAGCTATCATAGTCCAGCCTGCTTCCTCTGGCGTACATCATGTTATTGAGGACGCTGGCGCCGCCCAGAACCATGGACTTGGTGAGGAGGCACATGCCCCCAGGGCGGGACAGGCAGCAAGAGTTGGAAGGGACAGAGAAATGGCGCTGCCTGATGGGGGAGCATCGCGCGGGAGGGGTGGCTGGGACGCAGTCATCTAGGATCTCCGTTGGTCCTGCTTCTACTAGGAGAACCTATGTTTTCAAAATACCCAATTTTATAACTTTATCGGCAGATAGTTTCGGTTTGTTTTTTTATTTTGTTGTTTAATGGTATACTAGCGATACAATTTGTGTATCGAGTGTTACGAATTTTAGAATTCGTTCGAAGATCTTATTAAGCCGCCGTTACCCGAATTTCTACTTCTTACATATTTCCCTTGAACATTTGAAGTTTTTAATATCTTAAAATACATGTTATTTTTTAAGATAATATTTAGACGTATTCCCCCCGAAACGCAAATTATATGAAATTCGCTCCATAGAAAAAAATCGCAAAGTGTGCTCCGAAAATTCTGCTGTTCCTCGAGCTAACCAGAATATACTTTATAACTATCCTGTATGCAGATGACATGAAAATATTTTCACCTATAAACTCAATCGAGGACTGTCAGAACCTGCAAGATGATTTGCTATGCTTGAGCACGTATTGTAATGCCCATTGTCTGGAAATAAATATTTCCAAGTGCTTCATCGTGCGCTTTACTAGAAATAAAAACGTATTAATCCATGAATACTCAATTAATCATGTACCGTTGTCTATCAAATTCGAAAGTAAGGACCTTGGGGTTATACTTGATAGTAAACTGAATTTCAACAAGCATATAGTCACTAACGCATCTTCTATGCTTGGTTTCATAATCCGCTCTTGTAAACAATTTTAAGACCTTACTACTTTCAAAACACTGTATTTCTCATATGTTCGTAGTATCCTTGAATACGTATCTCAGGTGTGGAACCCAGGCTATGCAGTGCACAAAAATAGAATTGAAAGCGTTCAAAATAGATTTTTAAGGTACATCAATTTCCGCTCTTTTCGATCTCATGTTAGTAATGAAGACTCTGCAAAGTTCTTCAAAATACAAACGTTAACTTGTCGAAGAAACATAGCAGATTCGGTAATGTTATTTAAAATTACACATAACTTAATCGATTGTCCTGATCTTCTTCAACGCCTATCATTCCATGTTCCAAATCGCAACAGCAGGCAGTCGCTTACCTTTAATCTCCCTCTTTGCAAGACTAACTCCAAACAGAACTCATTTATCTACAGATCCACACACTCATTTAACTCAAATTATTACCTAATTGACATTTTTAACTCAACTTTACGTGACATAAAACGAAAACTCACCAAGCACCATGACTCAAACTAGAAAGTTCAATCCCTATATATATATTCCCGTCCTTTGCCTCTTAATCCTATTCCTATGTTCCTCCTCCCCCCCCCCCCCTTTTTTTATATTTTGTAACTAAAAAATAAAACTTACATATCACACTTTTTTATTATAAGTATCATCAGTGGAAAGTTCATAATTGGCATAATTAACATCCTATTATCTTATTATTTTGTAATCTCTGATTTGCTGTTAACTTTCTCTAAAATAAATAAAATAAAATAAAATAAAAATACATACAACGTATTTTGCGACCTCTACCTACTTTGTATATTATTAGCAATTAAAACATTTATCTTATGATATAAAAAATGTAAAGGTGGCAGAATTGCATTTGATTATTTTCTTTTAAAATACCATTCACAGCTTCCCCAAATACGATTTTTCAATGTTTATTATCAAAAATTATTTTTTTCCCTTGGGTTAAAGAACGTATAATTTATTGTGTATTTCTCTTTATGTCAGTCAATTGTGTGGTTTTCTTCTAAAAGGGCTGCTATGATTTTTTCGATGCAAAGATACATTTTTTCGATTGCGACTCAAAATTGGGGTAACTTTCGAATTCTAAGATTTTGTGAATGGATATTTAGAATTTCGTAGGCTGATGTTACACTACAAAATAGATTTGCTTAAAATTAAACCATGCTAAAAAGAGCACATTCTACCTAGGCTTTGTAAATTATAAAAATCTGATATAAGAGCTTCAAAAACTTTGGAAGTAAGCCACAGAATTAAATAATATAATTTGCCAGTTTGTCAATACTGCCAAAAACCAAATAATGAAGTGCGTATTTACACCTACCGAATGAAATACATACTTTTAAATTATTTTATTTGTAATAATTATTGAAACCGATATTAAAGGGATACTTTTCGTTATGAAAATTTCAAAACTAAATAAATTTCTAATCGGTTATATAAATATATGTGTACTTACTTTCCATGAAGAATTTTCTGACAGTCGATTTGCCAAAACGCACCCTGCCACACCTCCACCGACAATAATAAAGTCAAATTCTTCAGGATATTTACAGGAAACTTTTACCCCTAATAAAATCCAAAAAAGCGCAAGTTTCACCACGATATTTTTCCACATTATAATCGACAAAAATAGCAATCGAAATTAAGGGATAAATGAATAAACAACGTGCGTTGAGTTGAAAAGAAACGTTGGTTATAATATTTTAGTAATAAGGAAATGGTTATATTTAAATTAAATGCAAATGCAAGCATAAAACATTACAGAATATTACGCATATTTAACGTGCTTATTTTTAAAATAGTGGTAATTATAATCCAGCTCAATCACAACCGAAATTAGTGCTGAGAATGATAGATATGATTACTAAGCGAATACGTGACATGTTTTCTCTTATGAGTCAAATTGCAGTTGAGGAGTTGTTAGTGTAGTTGTTACTATTTGAACAAGCGATGTAAACAGCAAGGGTGACGGCTGGTAGAAATGTTTGAATTATATCTCCGTGTAAGGAAGGCAGTTTTTTCCATGAAAACTATTGAAATTTTGAGACAAAGAAACGGTCTGAAGAATTGCAGTAGATAACTTTTACAATAATTTTAAATAGGAGGATAGAGAGTGCTCTCTATTAGAGAGCACGGTTTTATTTGAATAAAAGTGTAGCTATATTAAAATCACAAAAGTTTATTTTAACTGTCATTAAAAAATAATTAAGATATCAAATAATTATAATAATTAGTTTAATAAAAAATCAATTCAATTCTCAAACGCATAATAATTATATTAGAAACAAGCAAAAGCTTCATGCACAATTCCACTACTTGCAAAGTTTTTCCAAAAGCGTTTGTTTACAATTGTATTTTAACGTCACTGGGAAAGCCTGTGTTGGAGTTAATATAATTTTAAAAAATAATAAAAATAACATAGGTACTGAAAGAATAATATTTTCTACAACAATACTGGTCAGTACAACATCAGGTACTGAAAGAACAATATTTTCTACAACAATTCTGGTCAGTACAACATCAGGTACTGAAAGAACAATATTTTCTACAACAATACTGGTCAGTACAACATCAGGTACTGAAAGAACAATATTTTCTACAACAATTCTGGTCAGTACAACATCAGGTACTGAAAGAACAATATTTTCTACAACAATACTGGTCAGTACAACATCAGGTACTGAAAGAACAATATTTACAATAGTTTCTTACGTATAATGGGTACCTATTAAGCTGAGGAGACAGCCCTGAGGAAAATAATGTCAAATGTCATATTTGGTGATGCTGTGTTGGGGGTTTTTTTGAGATTCAGGAAGGGGTAAACATGATTTTGAAGAGACGCATGTTGTAGGAGAGAAGAAACACAACGGCCGTAATAAACACAGGGGACTCAATACACTATAACGTAAACATGTAGAGCTGGGTCCACACATGTTCTTTTGCCCGTTCCGTTCCTCCGTTCCGTATCAGCGTCGCGATCAAGAACGCTAGTTTGGACGCCCGTTCGGAACGGTACGGTGTTACGGAGGTACGGTACGGGTAGAGGTACGCCCCGATCCATCGGGAGTCGGTTTATTCGGCCCGTTCAAAGGCGTTACGGAGGTACGGGCTATTTTTTACTTGCGTCCAGAGTTTTTGATACGGAACGGAGGTACGGAACGGAGGAACGGAACGGACAAAAGAACATGTGTGGACCCAGCTTAGGGTGACCATGTTTTGAATTTTATTTGAAAAAATATACGTTAATGTTACTAATTTAAAAAGGAATAAAATGAAAACAAAAATATATGTACCTATACAATATTTAAATTCATTAGTTAATTCAAAAGGAAAAAAAAAACATTATTATTTGTTTAGAGATAACGGTATCTTTACTTTGACGATACACGTGACTAATTACATATTCAACTGAATAATTATAATTACATAACGTACATACCTGGTTTTCGCATTCAGACATGGATAATTTTATATAGGTATAGTGCTTATATAGAAGTTGTACAGTAAGAGTTGAAACTGACCAAAACGTTGGATTGAAGAAAAATCACATTTGAGGCTGTTCAATTTGCGGGCCATTCTCAACTAAAATATGCAATGTAACACGCAGGTTAATTCTTATATTGCGTCATATTTTAAAAGTTAAGAATTCAAAGATTTCTTGACTTTGAAGTTTAAAAAATTTATTAATAGTGTTAATAAAAATAACAGAGTAAAATGAAAAATAACAAAATGAAAATGCAGAGCATCCATATTTTTATCCGTGTTAATTTTTAATTGATTAAATAAGCACATAATATCACGTAAACCCATGTTATAATGATGACAGGACGAAATTTTAATAGAATCCTATGCACGTGTTTTATTTTACAATTTAGGCAAAGAACTAATTTGTTGGGAAAGGAAAGCACATTATGATGAAATTGCATTCCACATAGTTTATGTTCTATATTTAACCCTAGAAAGGTAATCTACGTCTTAGAAACGTTAGCGATACACAAAAATTGCTATATTTTTTATTTCGCAACGTAGCGCGCTGTCTATCGCAGTTGGCTCAGTTGCCGAGCAAAGTTTGCGCGGGGCGGCTTTGTCACCACGGTAAGTTTACGGAGAAATACATATACCATACGTCCGAAAGACGTATGATACCTTACATATAGTATGATTACCTTTTGTGTAACTTTCAGTCTTGTTCGTGTAAATGTGATTTAGCGAACTAAAAAAATATATTTCTATAACGACTGATTAGCATTTAAACTTTCATAGCATATAGAAAAAAGATTTAGACATAAAATGATAATATTCATATAAAAAAGACTTAATATTTTGTAGCTGATTTCTAATTTTATTTCTAATTTTGAAACCATTAATTCATAGGGGAAATCCAATTTAATATAATGGATTAAAATATATTAACAACTTTATTTCATTATTATTATTTGTGACCGGACTGATTTCACCTTATAACGGGCAACTTCAGACTGGTTACATCCCCACCGTTATAAAGTAAAATTAGTACGATCAAAAATAAAATAATATTAATAAAGAAAGTTGTAATCGTGTTCGCACCAATAAAAAAAAACCATTAATATTACAGGTACTTACATTTATTTTGGGGCGGGCCAAATTGAACAACATATATTTTTAAGGTTAGAATTTATATTCGCAATTATTAGGTATTATTTATTACATACTATCCTCGGAACAACGTCGGCCCTGGTGTTGCCACAGTTTTAATTTTCCGAGTGCCATCTATTGGCTCGGTTATGAAACTTATTCCAGGTAGAAAACTAGTACCAGTTCTTCACCACTATCACTTACTAGGATGATCGAGAAACCTGATCAATATTTCCTTACAATTTTCAATCAAAGATGGCAGTGGGAGTTGTGACGCGGTAAAGAAAAATTTAATTTCTCAATAGTTTCAAATAATTAATTAAATAATTTTATTAGGAAGATATAATTAGTTTTCTGGGCAGCTAAAACTCAGGAACCGTAAGCTCAGGGAGTTCAGACAGTTTCCAGAAGTAATTATTTGAAGCTAGTAAAATTATTTCCATCATGAGCTATGGTGCTTTTAAAAATTAAATCTAATATATAAAATTCTCGTGTCACGGTGTTTGTTACCATTCTCCTCCGAAACGGCTGGACCAATTTTGATGAAATTTTGTGTGCTTATCTGTTAGGTCTGAGAATCGACCAACATCTATTTTTCATACCCCTAAAAGTAAAGGGTGTTCCACTCCGAAGAAAATTATTTTCCCCATACATTTTGTATGGAACGAATTCTCCTATTTTGAAAGAACTGCAGCAATATTGTAAGGGGTATAATATTGAACTGTGAACCGGGGGAGGGGGGAGAAGGGAGGGAGGAGGGGGGGGGGGGGAGGGGGGAGGGGGAAGGGGGGAGGGGAAGGGGGAGGGGGGAGGTGGAGGGGGAGGGGGTAGGGGGGAGAGGGGAGGGGGAGAGGGGGGTGGAGAGGGGAGGGGCAGGGGGGAAAGGAACTCAGGAAGGGGGGTTAGCGTGACGGGGGAAGGGGAGAAGTGGAGTGGGGAGAGAAACAATTTAGATCAAGGTATGGTATACGCAGGGAGAAACAATTTAGATCAATTCAGCTAATAAGTTGACAACAGTTTTTTATTCTGAGGCGGTACGAAGTTCGCCGGATCAGCTAGTATTAATATAATATTCGAACTCAGGCAGGTTGAGTAATTTGATACGTTTATATTTTAAAATTTAAAATCATAAAAACGATTATTAAAATTCGAACGAAATAACATTGCAACGAAGTAAGTATGAACATATCTACTGTTAGTTAAATCAATATATATACAAATCTCGTGTTACGGTGTTTGTGGTCGCACTCCTCTGAAACGGCTCGACCGATTTTTATGAATATTTGGTAGGTATGAGAATATGTCGTAAAGTGTACATCTCAACGCTTGGTGATTAGGGTGTCCCTATCTAAAAAAAACATTTATTTTTTTGACAATTTATTTTTATTTATTTGGCATCAAAAAATACTTATAACCCCAAATTCTCTCCTACCTCCACCCTCCCATTTTTTAGTATTTTTGTATGAACAAATTTAACCATCGTTCGTATTTCAAACAGAACGAAATTATGTGTTTTTGTTGTTGAATGACAGATGGCCCAACGTCCGCCTCATCGAACTTTCATCCACACATGCGCAGGTCATTCACGGGAAGCGTCGCGTCATTATGTCCGTTACATTGACTTGAGAAAATGAATGGTCTACAGCTCTCCATTCATCTTTCTATCATAGATCCCATCCCCACACACTTAAAATACTTTCGTTATTTTTAATTTAATACCAAAATATTCACTAGAAATAAATTTACAGGGCAGAACAACGTTTGCCGGGTGAGCTAATTTACTTTAATTTTAAATTTAAAATACATTTTTTGTTTAGATATTTATTAAAATTAAATGAAAAATATAGTTTAAATAAATGAAGACAATATAAGCGAAACTCAATCGAAAATCTGGAAACAGAAAAATCAGAAAAAACATATTGACACCTCTGGGACTCGAACCCAGTACCTCTTGCTTTCCGGGCAAACGCGTTAACCACTGCGCCACGGTGTCGATATGAAATTCGGTCATGTTTAACTGTACCATACTTCGACTAAGAACCACCTACATTATCTTCATTTTCTTTAACGCATATATTATTCGCAACTATCTTTATGTATGATTGCAAGATTCAAACCCGAACTAAATGCACTCTAGATAGTGACTGGATAAATCTTTATCCATTTTATTTAATATGCGACATCTATCGACTTTTCTGCAAGTCTAGGATGAGTATTTTTTTATTTTAACTTTATGAGTAAAACCTCATGATTTTTCTGTTTCCAGATTTTCGATTGAGTTTCGCTTATATTGTCTTCATTTATTTAAATATTACAATTTGAGGTTTTACTCATAAAGTTAAAATAAAAAAAATAGAAAAATATAGTATCCACGACTGGGGTAATATATCGAAATCTGATTATTTTGACCAATGTCTTCATTTATTACATAAAATACGCACCCTAAACAAGATATCGGGCCACCAAGCCATTAAACGTAATTAAATGCATTGAGCACGTCTGCCATTTGTCATTCAGCACGAACATTCCACAGCATGAAATAAATTTTAAAAAAGCTTCACAAAGAAAAAAACGAAAACTTATAAGAAGCGTTTGTCGAAATAATGTTGTGGAGATTTAATCAAAACGAAACATTTTTGCCCCACCCATTACTCTCTGGACATTTGGACTAATTGGAAAATTATAAAATATTAGAAAGTCGTTGGAAAAATCGTGGAAAAGCATTGTCAGAATAACCCGATTTTAACTTACGTCGTTCAAAATTTTTATTCAGCACTTTGTTTTAGGTTAAAAACTTCAACTTTTTGAAAGGTATAGTGTAATCTGAGCGTAGAAATAAGCAATTGGAAAGAATGTCACCTATTGTGATGTTTGCTGATTAGCGGTGCTAATTTCTAATAGTGTTGATAAACTCCGCAGACGAGCAGTCAATGCCCTTGGCTATCGGCACCAATTTTTTTTACTTACATACACATTATTATATACAGTACTGTATATATGTAGAAAGTGGTTCCATGACAGTTCATCCTGCGACAATTCATCCGGCGACAGTTCATCCTGCGACAGTTCATCCGGCCGACAGTTCATCCTGCCGACAGTTCATCCTGCCGACAGTTCATCCCGCCGACAATTCATCCGGCGACAATTCATCCTGACAATTCAACCTAACCTAACCTAACCTAACCTAACCTTACCTAACCTAACCTATAAGTATAACCTATAAGTATAAGTATGTCGTATTTTGTTATTCACGCATGCTTCTTCGGAGAGTCGAAATTATTGTTAGTAAAAATATTTTTACAGCGGATTTCCACTCAAGATGCCTTCAGATATAAGTATATCGATTTTGGTTGTACGGCCGTATATCCTCTTTGCATACTTACTTAATAAAAATCTTCTAAATGATCAGGCAGGATGAATTGTCGCCGTATGAATTGTCGGCGGGATGAACGGTCGGCAGGATGAACTGTCGGCAGGATGAACTGTCGGCCGGATGAACTGTCGCAGGATGAATTGTCGCAGGACGAATTGTCGGGTCACCGTAGAAAGTACCTGAGCGGTAGGTACCTATAGTATCTCCCTGGTGAAAAAACACTAATTAGAATATAAACCTTACGAAGTGATGCCTGAAGTGACTTAAACCATGTTTGGGTAATCTTAAAATAATTCACATTCTGCTCGTATACTAATTTTATCGGTGATTTAATGCAATTTACTATTTGTATACCTTTCTACAAAGATTTGGGTTTTTAAATGATTCAACTTATGTTTCATTACCCATTTTAGTACCTATTATCATGTTGCTCAACTTTTTCATGATATTTATAAAAATATGTATATTTTTTTTCCTATTCCACATCACAATGGTGGTAGGTACGTTATATGTGTATGTTGCAGCTACGCTAATGCGTTTATGATTATTTAATTTGTGGTTGTAATTAATTTCCTGCTGACAAGCTACTTGCAGTAACTTAGCGGGTAATATTATAAAAAAATACCTATTTATTCCTGTGATGCTTATTTATTTTACATTTTCTTGCAAAATAAGTTTTCACCTGTCACAGCTTTGTGCGACTACCCATATCTTATATTGTATTAGATGTAATTATATTCAATTTAATAAATAAAAAATAAAAAATAACCTAAAATAAGTAAATTAGCGCCGACTTTATCGTGATAGATAACCATGAGCTCTGATGGTTTATTTAGCAGGCGGTAGGAATTATTCTGGACCCCGACCTTGGGATGGCAAAGCACGTATTTGTTATAGTCTCAATCCCTGCATTATCAACAGCCATATGCCATCTATGGGTTACCTCTTAAACTAATATCCAGGATATCTAAGTGCCATCTATGGGTAAACTCTTAAACTAATATTTAGGATATCTAAGTGCCATCTATGGGTATACTATTAAACTAATGTCTGGGATATCTAAGTGGGAGGCGTCTACTAATATCTATAGGAATTTCAAAAACTGAAAAAATCGAACTAATATCTATGAGAACCAAAGTGTTGACGAATATCTACAGCTCAAACTGCTGACTAATATCTATGAGAACCAAAGTGTTGACGAATATCTACAGCACTGGCAGAGGTTGGATTTGCAATTATGTATAGCATATTGGAATAACGTAATATGCAGTTTAAAAAACTTAATTTATGTAAGTATGTATGTAAAAATCCCTACTATCGGACTATTGGACACATTTAGCTGATTAGTCCAACCTACGCTCTGTAGATATTAGTTCAACCTACGTTCTGTAGATATTAGTCAATACTGGGACCGTCATAGATATTCGTCCGACCTTAGCTCTGTAGATATTAGTCAACATTTTAAAGTTCGTAGATATTAGTTCAACATTTGAGCTGTAGACATTCGTCCGACATACAGGCTGTAGATATTAGTATCTGGAGTCATCTAAGTGTCATATTAGGGCAAACTCTTAAACTAATATTTAGGATATCTAAGTACCATCTATGGGTATACTCTTAAACTAATGTCTGGGATATCTAAGTGCCATCTTAAACTAATATTTAGGATATCTAAGTGCCATCTATGGATATACTCTTAAACTAATGTCTGTGATACCTAAGTGCGATCTCAGGGTAAACTTTTATACTTATATCTAGGAAAAAACAACATAAAAAGGCAGCCGGCTCTACACTTTTTCTCTATTAACGTAAATTCTCGAAGAACTATGAAAATGTTTAAACTGCATAGCTAACCTTGTCACGCTGTATTCCCTTTTTAAAGGAAGCACGGGAGTGATAAATGACTGTAAACAAAGCCACGCTATTGATAGCAGAGTGGCATACTATCTACACGAAAAACAATTATTATTATTAACGTTCAGTTAATGGGTAGGTAGGTAACTGCTTATCAGTTTTCCGCCATGGCAACAATAAATCTAGTAACCCGCTTCCGGTGCGCCGCATTCGAAATTCGAAACTGACCGGAAGCCGAAACGCCCGTTCGGTTTCGACCGGACTACCTCTGGGGGTAGATCGGTTTAGATACTGCATTACATTTCACATAGATGACGCTAAATTAGTAACAGTCGACGCTCTCCGTGGTCAAGGGGTAAGGATCTCGACGAGCAAACCGGAGGTCGCGGGTTTGAATTCCGGCTTAGATCTTTAGATCTTCCATTCATGATTCCATAGATTCAGCAAAATTTTACAAGAAATTGTTCAATAGTGTGGTGTGCGTCCATATTTTTTTTTAATAGTTCCACTCGGAAAGCCTTGAGGAAAATAATTTCCCACAGTGTCTATGTTATCTTAGGGCATGCTGTGTGGGTGTGGATTTTCAGAAAATGAAGGAGAGGAAGTTCTGGGAAGGAAAAAGAAGGGGTGCTAGGATCTGGGGACTAGTGTGTGGAGGAGTGAAGGACGCGTGAATTTATCCCTTACACCAAGGTACAAGGCGATGGGTCGAGAGAGACTGGCTGGAGAGGACAAAAAAGGGTCTCCCTCAACCTCTTACGATGCTGCCTACCACACATTAGGAGGGCAGACGAATCTGCCGCCAAGACCTGCACAAACTCCACTCCATAATTCTGGGCACCCATGCTTAATCATCAAACGTGCTTGGCACTAGGGGTAACGTACGGCTATACCCGTATCAAATTAAGGGCGATTAACCAGCCAGCGGCCGCAAAATCCACATTTCGTCGAAAGATGTTCTTATGATCGTACAGGGCGGTTCCAATGACAGAAAGTTTAAATATTATCCGTACCAGCTTTTTAAAATTATAACTCAATATCGATTTTATTTCAATCCAAATTTGCTTTAATTTATACCTATATACATTCAAAAATGCTGAAAGGCGTGATGATAAAACTATTAAAATTATGTATCTACTTTTTGTAATTATTGTTTGATCATAAGTATTTATCATTTTTCAAAAATGTCTAAGCAAAATAAGAATGCAAAAAAATCTGAAATAGGTATATTAGTTTGTAAGTAAATAAATAAATACACAAACGGAGCAATTTTCGTTAAGAAACACAGGTACGTATTGTACATTTTTTAATGATTTTATTTAAACTAAAATAAAAATTCTGACACTTGCGTTTACCAGATAATGTATTGATTTATTTTACTGCATGATTATATGATTTGCAATGAGTGTTGTATAATACAAAATCTTTTTGAAAATTTAATAAATCTGCCAACGACCTATGGTATAACCTTATTATACTAAAAACAAACATTTTTTCTCAAAATTTTAAACATGCGTTTACTAGATAAAGGAACAATCTTTCGAAATCAATTTATAATTTTTTATGAAAAAGAGTCAATACGTCTAAAATCTGATTTAAAAATAACATATTTCTGGTTATACCCTCATAATACTTTCACACCCCAAAGTCATTATACAATATTTTTGTCTCTATTTCCAATATCACAATAATGTTTTTAAAACGCACATCAATTCTATCATGAATTTGAAGTATTAAATATTTTCATCACGCTCTGAAATAAATTTCATTAATACTTCAAAATTGATAAGATTTCTCTCCACAGATGCAGCTTATTCATAACGCCACGAGGATTTCCCGTGAAAAGCGCCCCCTGCCACACTTCCTGTCAATCTCCTGCCTCTTTCCGGTAAGAGAGTTATAGGGACTCCCCTTCTTCCCGCCGTATTCTTCATAACTCTAGAGCTTGGTAGTATTGTTGCAATTCCAACCCTCATATTCTATGTAACTTTGTTGTTGCGATTCTAGCCCCTGTATTGGATACCGAGTGTCACATTTCACCATTTTGTCGTAAACTTTGCCACTTGGCTGATGTATTATGAATGTTGTATGTTGGAACTTGGGAATGAACACAGAAACGTGTTTATGAGTTTTGGGGTTATCTTACGAGTAAAAACTCCATTTTATATCTTTGTTCAAATTAATAAATAACGTGGTATTAACAACTTAATTATTTACAAAAACCGACACGTTTCGTCAGCAAAGCTGACTTCCTCAGGGTTTTGACAGAACTAATTTTAAAAATAGACATACATAGGTAAAAGAGAAAAATAAAATTTGAAAGAAAATAATGTGTAAGGGACGAGGGGCAATATAGAACAATTAAAAATTTAAAAGATAAATTAATACATTGTAATGTCAATGGCTTTCAGTTGGATAAATTAGAAATTTTAGAGATTAGAAAGAGTTAATGCAAATTTAAATATTATTAATAATCAAAAATTGTTTTTAAATGACCCATTATTAAATCTATTCCCCTTTTAAATTTTTAATTGTTCTATATTGCCCCTCGTCCCTTACACATTATTTTCTTACAAATTTTATTATTGTTTATGTCTATTATTTTTCTCTATTACCTATGTATGTCTATTTTTAAAATTAGTTCTGTCAAAAACCTGAGGAAGTCAGCTTTGCTGACGAAACATGTCGGTTTTTGTAAATAATTAAGTGGTTAATACAACGTTATTTATTAATTTGAATTTAAAATGTTACTACAAAATAATTTTGCACTATTAGAAGAAGTGATTATATCTTTATGTTATGTAGCGGTTTGTCGAATCTTAAAATTGCAAATGCTTTTGAAAATCGAATGTAGTCAGTAACGTCTGAAGATGCACAAGATTATTAAAAGAAAACAGTGTGCTTTAGACCACACGCTTTAGCTCCATCTATATGACAGGAAGAGAGAAAGAAAATGTGGCGCGCACTGCTCTCTTTTACTCCTACAGTGTGATACAGACAATAGGCCTGCACTGTGTCTTAGATATACGAAACGTAACTGGCTAAGAGAGAGAGCAAGAAAGAAAATGTGTGCTCGCACCTCTCTCTCTTGCCCCTACAGTAATATACGAAACGTAACTCTCTCTCTTTCTATCTTCACTAACTTATATCTCCCCCTCAACTATCGTTCGCCTCGCTTTTCGTAACGCTCTCGTCACGTATTCACCAGCTTACTCCCCAAGTCAAGCGTGCGTAAAGAAGTTTTATTTCAATAATTCTAAACTGCTCTTTCACAGATGGCGCTATATAATAAATAATAAATAACACTATAATTGCAAATGCACAAATTTGAAAGGAATCAAATATTACAATGACTTAGTACATTTTGGTTCTAGATCATTTAGAACGCAGCCTGCCTACGTGCCTGAAAATGAATATCGCCATCTCATTTGAATTTCGTAATCATGTCGAAATACAGTTTTGTATTGAAATATAAGCCGACATTAGGCCTATAATTGGATAACGAAACACGCTTTCAAGGCACTTCTTGTGTTTCTTTCTTTACTCTATGGATCAATATTTTAGGAAGAAAACATTTTTAGTAAGTTATGATTTAAAGTATTAAGATTAATTGTTTGTTCGTGCCTGAGTACACGAAAAGTAAATACGAATACATAGTTTTGTCCGTATAAAAAATCATTTCTGTCAATAAAAGCATGCAAAAACCATAACGTATCGGTGATCAATCAACTATTGCATTTTTACGCCTTTCTTAAAAGAATTGAGTTTTTAAATGGACAAAACTATTTATCCATTTTCATAAAAAAAAATTAATTAATAATAATTTAAAAAAATAGTAAATAAACTAACTACCCCAGTTAGACTCGAGAATAATTCTCCACTAACCGTTGATGAAATTAGTTCATTAAGATTGTTATGTATTATTTTATTATATTGTATCTTTAATGTACAAATAAAAAAAATATTTCGTACGAATGGTTGCGAACAAACAGTAAACTCATCTTAATTTGTCTAAATCAAGACTTGCGAAAACTGTGTTTTCTAAAATAATTAAATTTGCGCCATCATTTTTTTCCAGTACAAAAATATTCGTTTTCGACTGTTAAATTTGTTCATACAAATAAAGAAATTTAATATTTAACAAGATTTTTGTGTTATTAATACAAAATGTCAAATTTCCAACGTAACATTTTTCGCAGTAGTTTTCTGCAGTGCGGTATCTCGTACAATTCATTGTATCGAGAGAAGTTGTAGGCACCTACATTTTTAAGGACAATGCACCTACATTGCCAAGGACATTTTTATTTTAGAACGTTTTCATTAAATTCTGCCTTTAAATTTATTTCCAAAATTAGTTTAACTATTAGACCTGGCGTAATGTTGATTGTTCCGATTTTAGAGTTCATAACGCTTATGCGAACTCTGGCGGAGTAAAAAGGTACTCTCCAACACTGCTACAGGAATGACCGGACACAAAACAAAGAAAGAAATTTACAGATAGAAGATATTCAAAGAGCACGAATAAAAACAGGACTTTGATACACAGTCAATTATCATATCATGCACAGTTACATTAATTTACAAAAAGAATGCAGTTGGAGGGTTCATTGATTTTGTCCGGTCGATATTAATTCCTATTAGATGATATGCCTGTTCTAACAAAATAAATACCTGTAGTTGTACCTACCATTTATTTTTATTTTTACATTAACTCCACACAGGAGGAACTGAGGAAAATAATTTCCCTCAGGGCCTATGTAATCTGGGATGCTGTGTGGAGGGTGTTTTTGAGAAGAGGAAGGAATGAACATTGGTCTTGAAGAGACCCATGTTGTAGGAAGGAGGAAACACAGAGGCCGGCAAACATTCCACAGCCGAGCTGGTGAACACAAGAATGAGTCGAAGAAACGATCCGTTCTCATGTGACAAATGTCAACCGTGTACAAAAGTTGGGCACGTTGGCGTGTTTACCGACTATGCACCGGTGCCGAAGGGACTATGATGCTAGTTCCTCGGATCATCTTCCATTGTAATACCGGTAGAACAAGGATAGCATTCCTACCCGACGCCTGTGCTCTAAAGATTGCAATCCGTCTGTTAAGATGGGAGAATCTATTAAACGGACCGCCCGTTTCGGCACAGAGTCGAGGGTATTTTTCAGGTATTTTGGAGCTCCAGAACAGAGGTGGCTGCCAAATTTAACCGTGGGGCGCACTTTGATTGCTTTGTAACATTGCAATTATTTTATTATATTATTAGGAACAACAGCTTTTATTATATTATTAGAAATAACAGCTTTTCCATTATAAAGGTATTGCAAGGGAAGTAAAAGGCTTTATTATCTTATAAGACTACATCAAATGCAGGCGAAAGTTTCCGGATAGGAGTCAAACGTTAGACTTATTAATACTCAAGAACGAATCGACCGCATTCCGAGATGTATTTACACGCGTACTTGGAGCACAGCAAAGCGCTTCAGAGGGAAAAGCTCTTTGTAAAAGTGTTCTTTGAAGCAATTTAAAGAGAAGCGTTCCAGCGCATTTCAAAATGAAGAGAAAACGTAATAAGCTGTGGAATGAAATTACGAGAGGAAATCATATTTGTCCAACTACAATGTAAAATGATGATTGTATTAACGGTTAGAATTAAAGCACTTTTAGGAGGTATTTCACCATCCTCCTGATAGCTTTTCTATATGATAATGAATATTAATAAATAGACAAATAAATACTTGCAACTGGTAAAAACCCCGAATAACTTATCCTACATATAGCCACTATTTATAGGTTCAAGTACCGAATAGAAAACTCACACTTTTAAACTAATAAATGTTTAATTAATCGAAAATTTATGTTATCGTATGGATAATCTATGACGAGGATGGTGAAATACCTCGTTAACCTAAAATATAGTCTAGGATAAACTTAAAATAATCCATTGTCAGCTCGTTCGTAGGTGGCTCTGATTAATTTCGGAAAAAATACTTCGAAAGTTATGGTTTAAGATGAAATTGATGCGCTTGTACACACGGTATATAAATATGAATAAATTGTTTTGTCCGTATAAAAACGGTATTATTTCAAGAAAGTCGTACTTATAATGCATAATTTGGGAGGCGGTAGTGGGTACCGCCGCCCCAGGAACCATTTATTGGATAAGTCACCCCAAGTGGTTCGCTATGTTTGGTGACTTAGCAGGGGTGCCCGGGTTCATGGGGGTGAGATTTGTCCAGTTCTTTACTACAGATGTGTTTGACAACCTACTGCGTGGCGGGACGGATTGGAAGGGACTGGTTGGGGGAGGCCTTTTGACCATTTCAGCCGGACTCTCTCGATCCATCGCCTTGGACCGCAGTGGGATGGATTCATTCGTCCGTCATTCCTAGACATATTGAACCCCGGATTCCTACCCACCCCTCATACCTTATTCCTTCCCAGAACTTCTCCTCTCCTTCCTTTCGATAAAAGACCCTCCATAAAACATCCCCAAATATGACATATGAGGGAATTTTGTTTTTTGCTCAGGGCCTTCTGTGTGGAGCTAATGCAAAAAAATACACAAGCAACAGAAAAGGAATTTAAAGAAAGCGCCTTACTCGCCCATAACCGTACCGTACTAAAATTGGAACAATTCCCCTCTCCCACAATATGAAACTAATATCGTGGTTCCTGAACTAGACACTCGTTTTGAAGATACTTACCTCGCATCTAGTCCAGGTTACGATTTTAACTCACTAATCACAGAAGGTAATATATAGAGAAATAATATTAACTACGTGGTATAACATTTAGTCATTTATTTAATTTAACTTTGCGACAACAAAACCACTCGAACGATCGCGCGTCAAAAAACTTTTTTCTCCGATTGCTCGCGGTTTTTTGGCGACGATTTTGAATATTTTCCGCCAACATTAAAAAATCATACCTCCGAATTTTAATATGGGGACAAAAAAAATGATTGTAGTGCTATACAGCCAATGAATTCACCTATATTTTTCTAATTATCCTATATTTTTAGAATTGATAGGTAAATTGTTAAAAAATTTTAAACTTTATAAATGCGCGAAATTTGTGTTTTTGTGATTTGAAATTGCCGCCAGTCGCAGTTTTAAATATCTTTATTGAATATTTTCTACGTTTTTGTGTTCTCTATGGCCTGTTTGATAACCACAGATGCAAGAATATAATAGAAAAATATTTTTTTGTATGTTATGATCTCTTCAAAAGTTTTGTCAGAAAATGATTTTGTAAAATTTGAGTGCGTGACGTGTCAAAATTGAAATCACTGTATTATACTATTTAATAAATTTACCGCAAAAAGTAGTATTACATTAGGAAGATACATTAACTGCCTACAATTATTAATAAGAATAGTCGCCATGTTGGCTTTATTTTATTCATTTGATGAATTATACAGAGAGCCTTTTTCACAATGTCAAAATCATGGTATTACTTTTTAAATAATTGTAAATTATAACTGGAGATTTGTAACCATGTTTTTATATAACGTGCAAAACAAGGAAATAAGGCTTAAAATGAAATATATATCATAGATATACACATTGCCAATATTTCAGGGGGATATTTTGCAAGTTGATAAAATCCACCAATATTTGACGAAAAATCAATTCTGACAGCTACCTTAAGGTCAAGCTACATAGGGTAAATCAGAATATGTAAAATGATGATGCTGATAAAATTGTATATATATATCAAACCTGTTGTATTAGCGTCGATCGGCAAATAAAATCTTAGTGATATTTTTTTATCTAAAGGTTGGAATGAAAAATAGTGGAGAGGAAAATAATTGAGGAAACAAATAATAGATTTATAAATTTATTTCCGCCCTAATGGGCTTTTACATTCTTTCAATTAAAATTACACTTATTAATAACATTACAATGGTAGAGCAGCATATTTATTTAAACATTGTTTACACACTTCGTCATAATAAAAATTTATTCAATTGGTTTTTCTCAGTAAATCAATACATAGTTTCATTTTGCCTCGCTCTAGAGTGATACTCTCAGTATCGCTCTGGTGAGAGACTACCATTCAGATTTAAACATTGCTTGAAATGGCTTAGTTTTGTTAAGTGACTAGATCTAAAAAAGCCTCTACAGAAAAAATAACAAAATATATAACTAAGACATAAAAATAAAACAAGTTTGATTTGATATTTTCATGGCCAAAAGTATTAACATGATTTGTTTTTGGGGTGTTATGCCGTGTCGCGCTACCTCATTCTATAACTAACAAACGTTGTCCAAAACGTAGGCTAAAGGAGGTACAGCGAGACGGCATAACACCTCAAAAACAAATCATGTTGATAAAACAAGTTATTTAATGTGTACAATAGCAGGAAAGAATGAGAAAACCTATGCATTTTTTAATATGTATATTTTCATGATCAGAATTGAAATATACATATTAAATGTCCACCAAACCTTATCAGATAGAACTCGTACCTTTGGGTGCTTTGTCGTTATAACATTTTTATGAGATGTAAAAAGAAATGACTTGGTCCTGTCATCCAGGCGCAGGCTATAGTTATTGATGTCCAAAGAAAGTTCATTAAATTTATAAATTATAATTTCACAACTAAAAACAAGAAAAGAAAAAGAAAATAAAAAACCCTCAGTTATTCAATATGGAGAGTGGGGTGGTATGATATGGGACCATACAATCATTGCATAATCCCACATCACACACGTCACATTTTTTTGTAGTTCGTTTGGTAGTTTTGTTTATGGAACACCACACACAATTCAACGTTCGCCCGCTATGGACCGAGAAGTGGTTGCCTTCCAGGACAGTACGCAGAATCTTTCCTTCAACTATTTGGCCAATGGTTCTCACAGTCGGAGGCGGGTTAATTTCCCTGTGACAGAACAGCTGAAGGAGATCCCTCGCAACCTCACTCCTAAAGTTTCGATACAAAATGCGTTTATTTTCCTTGCGGAGCTTTGAACTGTACAATATATACGCATTCTGCACCGAAACACTTAGTAGTCTCCTGAAAAGCTTCTTGTACCAGACCAGGTTTCGCTGTCGTTCAATGGGGTAGCCTGACAAAAGCTGATCCTTTCTGTCAACTCCCCCCATTACCTTGTTATAGTCTAGTACAATTTGGGGTTTGTATTTCCAAACCCCAAACTTTTCAACTGCCCCGACTTCTGCTTTATGGTAGGTGGACAACATACTTACCAAGCTTTTGTCCAACCAAACCATAACATTGAGGTCCCCGCAGTTCGAGTATAGGAGCTCACCTTCCCTTAGTTTTGATCGGAGATTGCACTTAAATACACTGGGCACAAATTCTCGGTTCAACCGCAATGTGCCCATGCAATCCATCCCATTTCTTTTGAGGCATCGCGCCAATAATGGACTATTGTAAAAATTGTCCATTATTATTAGCGTATACCCTTTATTAAACAGAGGGCTGGCCAAATCGTATACTATCTTTGCAGTGGCCCCAACTGGGCAGATATTGTGAGCACCAGAAAAGTTGGCCCGTGTCATGTCTTCCGTTATGTCGTCTTCCGTCATGTCTTCCTGGTCTGGATTTGTCGATTCAGTCTGACTGGAAATGGTCTTCCCCGTATAAATTTGGAATTTCCAAAGATAGCCAGACTTGGACTCACAAAGCTCGTAAGACTTTATACCCGAGCCTGCCGCTTTAGATTTGATCATCTGGACGAATCCCAAACGGCCTTTATAGCGGAGTAAGGATTCATCTAGAGAGATGTCTTGCTCGGGCAGGTATAAACTCTCAAACCTATGAGAGAGGTGGTCCAAGACGGGCTGAATCTTTTGTAACCTTCGCACAGATAACGATACATCAGAAGAAAGAGTTTCATTGTTGGTGAAGTGAAGGAATTTTTTTATTAGAAGAAAACGATTATAACTCATGGCTTTGCTGAAATAAGGCATGGCGGTGACGTCAATTGAAAAGAAGAAGTCTTTTTCAACGGGAAGGGGAGAAATACCTTGATGCATTAAAAGTGCCAAGAATACGTACATTTCCTCTTTATTCGTGGGAGCCCATCTATTGATACGCGCATAGCGCTTGAATTGGGTTAGCGCAATGTGTTGTTCTGCATACCTGTTAGTCTCTCTTACGATCTGTTCAACGAAATCGGCGTCGAAGATTTTAAGAAAGGCATCCACAGGTTTGCCCATTTCGTCGGTGTTGAAAGTTGGTCCCGGCGTACCTGTGAATATCTCCTTTATCCCATTGAAACGTGAGATTTCGCTGGACCAATCGAAAGAGTAACTATCAGATGGCAGAATCGAACGCATTGCCTCTATTTCTACCTGGTCTTGTCTTAGGTCTGCGGCCATATCGGGCTTACGTGCATTGTTCATACGATGATAAGGTTTTGGTGGCATGCATAGGTTATCCTCGTCAACGTCGCTCCCTTCGTCCAGATCCATTTCTAAAACAACAGAAAACACAAATTAACTTAACATTTCTATATTACGAGTACTTACTCCCTTTGGTACAACGCTTTAAGATAATGAACTCTTGGCTCGATCAAGTTAATCAAATATTTGAGGCGCGCAATGTCAGAATAACACAAGGGCAGGTATAAATGAGTTTGAATGAAGAAAAGAGTGTGAGTGCCAAGACCAAATTGTATGGCGGTCCATCCTCTGCCTACCCATGTAGCGAAATGGCGTTGTTAGTTAGTTAGTTAGTTTTATAACTTACGGTCTTCAAATGCCGACTGATCATGGTGAAGAGATGCAGCATCAAATTCACCCGCTCTGTCCATGCCTGGTTCTGAAATGTATATAACACAAATTGATTTAATGTGTCTTTATTTCAATACGGAACGCCTCTGATATGACGTTTTAAAACAATAATCTCACTGTTTCCAAACACAGACACTTCCTGGCAGAACGGCACGTCCACCCACAGCTCTCTATGGTAGCCATGCTCCAGAGAGTGATCGCCCCACTGGCGTTCCCCATTCCACGATTTTCAAGCAATGTTCAATTCTGAATAGTGGGCTCTCACCAGAGCGATACTGAGAGTATCGCTCTAGAGCGAGGCACAATAAAACTATGTATTGATTAACTTAAATTAGCTTAATGTAGAGAAATGGCGTGATGGTTAGTTAGTTAGTTTTATAACTTACGGTTTTCAAGTGCCCACTCATCATAATAGAGAGCTGCAGCAACGTCACCCGTCCCCGTTCCGTCCATGCCTGGCTCTGAAATGTACAAAACATAAATTGATTTAATATGTCTATATTTCAATGGCTTAATTTCGGTTTACGGAAGGTCTTCCAAAATAATAAAACTTTTTTTTTTTATACTAACTATTGGCTGGAGAATCCGAATCCGAAAGAATTTTTTTTCGGAAAGCAATATTAACAAAGTTACACGACTTTAAAATTTTCTATACGCATACATGA
This sequence comes from Limnephilus marmoratus, assembly GCA_917880885.1. Lineage (NCBI taxonomy): Eukaryota > Metazoa > Arthropoda > Insecta > Trichoptera > Limnephilidae > Limnephilus > Limnephilus marmoratus. Next base: position 32,290,878 of record OU862924.1, read on the forward strand.
AAATCGACATATTGGAAGTATTATGACAGTTTAAAGTCATAGAAACAGCCACATAAAATTAAGTGTTGCCATATCAATAACTAACTTAAGTAATTATTTTTTATAAATTTTACTCACTTTTGGCGTAAACGCTAAACTACTTGAAAACAGGGATATTTTTTTAAATTGACGCGAGCAGGCGGTATAAAGGGGCACAAACCATGTGACACAAACCTAGCGTAGCCGTTAAACTACTTGAAAACGTAGGCTGTTTTTTAAAATTGACGCGAGCAGGCGGTATAAAGGGGCACAAACCATGTTACACAAACCTAGCGTAGCCGCCAAACTACTTGAAAACAGGGATGTTTTTTGCCGTGACGCGAGCAGGCGGTATAAAGGGGCACAAACCATGTTACACAAACCTAGCGTAGCCGCTAAACTACTTGAAAACAGGGATGTTTTTTTGCCGTGACGCGAGCAGGCGGTATAAAGGGGCACAAACCATGTTACACAAACCTAGCGTTAGGTTAGGTTAGGTTAGGTTAGGTTAGGTTAGGGACGCGAGCAGGCGGTATAAAGGGGCACAAACCATGTTACACAAACCTAGCGTTAGGTTAGGTTACGCATTTTTAAGACTACGAATTTTCATACTTCGTCGATTTATAAGGTATGTTTGATGATATTATTGCATGGTAACATTTAATTTTGTGTGGTAAAACATTTTTCTAGTTTATCTATGACTTTAAACTGTCATAATACTTCCAATATGTCGATTTTCATGTGTGCCTATAGAAAATTTTAAAGTCGTGTAACTTTGTTAATATTGCTTTCCGAAAAAAAATTCTTTCAGTTTTGGATTTTCCGGCCCATAATTAGTATAAAAAAATAAAAAAAAATTATTTTGGAAGACCTTCCGTAAACCGAAATTATTCCATTTCAATTACGGAACGCCTCTGGTATGATGTATTAAAAAAAAACTCACCGTTTCCAAACTCAGACACTTCCTGGCAGAACGGCACGTCCACCCACAGCTCTCTATGGTAGCTATGCTCCAGAGAGAGATCGCCCCTCAGTTCCCCATCCCGCGATGTCCCAGGTAACGGCTCTGGAGAAGCCGCCCGCGTTGGCACAGCGGGAGCCGTTGCTTGGGTCATTGTGATAGATGGAACGTTGCACAACCACGGTGGGGGAATAGGCGATGGCAGCGTTGAAGGTGTCCCCTGTGAAAAGGGACACGCTACTCTCTCCGGAGATGGAATTCTGAAAACATATACATAAATCATATGAATCGTTGTCATTCACTCGTGAAACAGTAAATAAAAACAATAAGAATTGGAGTAGCGCTGATTTTACTGCATGTGCATAATGCACAGAGCGCTGATCCATCCAACTCTCACGGTGGCAGAAAGCTCTCGGGGAAAAACAATAATATTGTGTAATGCATCTAGAGACGATAACTTACTTTCGTTTAGCTTTTCTTGCAGGCGCGGTGGGGAGCAGGATCCGCGCCGCCTGCTTCTTAAATTTGCGGCTTTCTAGTTCCGCTTGGAAAGAAGCAGACAGGGCCCTAACGTCCTTTAGGGCCCTGGCGCGATCCTCCCGCACCATAACCAGATCAGGGTCACTGTTAAAATAAATTAAAATATATATGATGAGCTCAACACATAGCCACAGCAAAAAAACCTTCTTAAAACACATTAAAAAATACTAACACTCCAGACCGAGCTGCCAGTGCCGCTCCACGTCCAGCTCCCACAGCCCCCCTCCCTCTGCCTCTGCCTCTGCCTCTTCCTCGTCCTCGTCCTCGTCCTCTTCCGCTCGGCATTGGTACACTTAAACACATATTTCATGTAGATTTTATATTTTGAATCAAATCATAGATTTTTATATATCTTATCATATAAAATTTTAAAAATATATATTTATACCTGGATTGCGAGACTTCTCGATTATTGGCTCTGTGGAAATTTAAAATAAGTAAATAAATTATTTAATTACAAAACGAAACGAAATAATCCCATATTAATTGTGTGATGGTAACTTTACATGAAATTTCATCTAATAAATTTACGATCTTTTTGACATTTCTACTGAGTTATAAAATTACAAATATCTGGAGAAAAAATGACCACACCTAAATAAAATTTATAATTATCTCTTGGTAATGAATCATTCTAATAGAAAAACACTATTTCAAATGCACAAGTGGAGTAATAACGAATTGAATTGCAAATTAAAAACTTAAAAAACCTAACCCCACCAGAAATAATAGTTTTGTATCGAAAATATGATAAAAAAAACTCTGATTTTTTATTCAAATGAGTTGAAAACACATTAATAATTGAATCACGAATACACTATTATATATTATGGCGTTAAAATGCAAAAACTCAATCACTTACGGCATTTTAAAATACGTGTAAATATATCCAATTTCTCAAACAGTTTTGCCTCGGAGGTAAAATAAACTGTCACTTTAAACCGCGAAATATTCCTTCCAGAAACACTATAGAAGCATCGATGTTGCCATAGATGAAAGACAATTTTACCAGCTTTTCAACGGAATAAATATTGGCCAGGAACTGTTAATAATTAAATAATTTTTAATTGTTTACGAGTGGTACGTCATAAACGTCGAATTATTCGACGTGGGCAATCCTAGAAGAAAACAAAACGTCGAATTATTCGACATAGTCGCTCCAGTGGTTAAGTACGATTAGGCAAATACAAAGAATTACCATCCAGAATCGGATCACCAACGGGAATGAAAACGGGTTTGCTTTAAAAGTGCAAATCACCTCCTTTTCGTTGTTCAGTGTTGCACGCCTAGAAAATACTTTTATGTCTGTAAAATTATTTAAGGAATGTAGGTACCGCCATACTAATATTTAAAAAATGTAATTTTGTGGTGCTTCGTAGCGATGTACTTTTTTTACATTGAAACCAAAAATAAAAATAAAAAACAACTCTTAAAATGTTTCAAGGCTATCTGGGCTATCAACAATGAAATAAAACCATATTCAGCATGCATATGCATCTTATTTAACCTACTTCAAAATGTTTTGGCTGCGAACTCAATTGTGATGTTTTTATTTTTAATTAAGGGAACGTACCCATACTACGTGACACTTTTAGGGGGGGGGGTCTTCAAAAGGTCACGCTCCATACAAATAAGCGGCGGGTTCCTTAGGATTTTGGTCGCCGGGGGGGGGGGGGGGGTTAAAAATTGCAAAAAGTTGGTCACGTAGTTTGGGTACGTTCCCTAAAGTCTAAACGCAACACACTGTACGTAAGTTATGCATTGCATCTGTTATGAGTAATGTGACGAGTCAACTAGAGTCGATAGATCTATACAATGTTGGTGAATTAGGAATACCTAGTGGTAAAATGATTAACTGTCGAAACATTTATACAATATCTTTATTTATTTTCTCTCTTCTTAATCTAGTACCTATCATTTTTATCGCTATTTGTTCATCGTAAGTACAGAAAATTACCCATGAAACTGACCTGTGAACAGTACTGGACTGAACTATACCTGCTTTAAAAAAAAAAAAATTTAAAAGCAGGCCAATTCTTTTAGGGCTTAATTAGTCGCAAAAGTAACTTCACAGTTCAAATCCGAATAGATCAGTGAGTTCCAAGGGTTTTCCAACAGAGGGCTTACCTGGATAAATTAATATCACTGCACATAACTCTGCGCATGCAATGCACAATAGGCCACTTGCACAATAACACTTTTTTTTCCGGTTTAGGCAAATATTCTAAGACATTCTGTATTTTTTTTTTTTTAATTGTGGTTTTGAAACCCTGGGGATTTTGAAAATTTCAATCCGAAAAATCAGACCATTTTTTATAAACCGGAAAGACGAGACATAATTTTATAGGTGCGAAAAAACGATAATTACATAGCCGAAAATCATTTAAAAAAAGAACGTTTTCCACACGAATGGCACAAGAACATAACGAGGCATGCCAAAAATATTACATCTCATAAATATTTTTTTCCATGATCCATCTTATTGATCATAAATCATTTTTATTTATTTATTTATTTATTTCATTATTTTCATATTACATTCATTATAATAGTGACGTATTGCCCATCTCACTAGGTGTGAAACGCCTGTGTTGAGATGGCAATTTACAGAGTGTTTATCTATGATTTTGTTTAAGTAATATTTTGAAAAATATTATGAAAGTGACAGGTTGATATAAAATCTTTTTTTTTCTTTAAATATACAATTCAAGTATGTTACATATATATAGAAGATTACAGTAGCTACATGGTTACATATATATACACACAGTAGGTATAAAGGTAAGTATGTTATTAAATTAATATAATTAATATTGCACAAAGAAGGTACGAGCACCCGCCTCGCTCATTTTCACTTGTTATATTTTTACCATACATATATAATAATTTGTTATCACGATGTTTCATCGACTTTAAACATTCTGCATTATATTACCAAATCACTAAATTATTTCCATTCACACCTATCCATGCAACCACACTGGGAATAGTTTTTAAATTTAATAATATATTACTGGAACACTTTTCTCTATGCCACATACAACCAACATTTAATTATGTTTGATTTACCTTGTGATATTGATAACCATCCAGGTATATACTGTAACTTGAATATAATTGATGATCTAAATAATATAAAAAACTATAATTGGGGCTCTTACAGTCTAAAAATTATACACCAGAACATTAGAAGCATTTCAAAACTTGACGATTTCCTCATTTTTCTAGACCAATTTAATTGCGCATTCGATGTCATAATATTAACGGAATGCTGGATAAATAAAGAGTACACCTCGAAAATGATTCACAATTACTCGGAACATCACACAAATATAAATTTAAATAAATCCAGTGGAATTGTAATTTACATCAGAAACGGTCTACAAGCACAAGTCGACGAAATTTTACTACCACAAGCAAACTGTATGAAAATGGTATTGAACAATAACTTATGTATTTTTGCAATCTATAGATCACCCTCATTCCAAAATATTGACACTTTTTTGAATTCTTTACAATCAATCATCAACAGTTCAAAACAATTAGAACGGCAAATTATGTTAGGCGATTTAAATATTAATACGATTCCTGAGTACCACCGTCAATCCGAAGATTATCTATGTCTGCTTACGGAAAATGGGTTCATACAGACAATTAACAGCCCTACCCGAGAACAGGGCACAAGTAAATCTTGTCTAGACCACATTAACATCAAAAAAATTAAACACATCGAATCATTTGTTATCCACACCACAATTTCTGACCACTACACTACAGCTCTCTGCCTTAAAAATAAACCTCCCACTACTGCTAAAATTAAATACATACCTCGAATAAACTACTTCAACCTACTTGAGGACTTAAATTCAGAAAAATGGGAAAACGTTCTAGACCAAAGGGATACTGATTTAGCAATGACGAAATTCTTCACCAAATTACACGATTACATATCTAAACACACTAGTAACAAAATTATATCTAACAAACAATTAAAACTAACGCCATGGATCACCCCTGGTCTTGTTAAATCAATACACAGGAGGAATCAACTACACAAAAAGGCGAATAGGAACCCAGAGAATATCATACTACAAACTCGATATAAAAAATATAGGAACTTGTGTAAAAATTTAATTACATCAACTAAAGAAAACTACTTTAAAAAAATTATTTACGAAACCAACTATACATCAAAAACGCTATGGGAAGCATTTCGTAATATAACTAAAACTAAAATCAATAAATCATCTGAAATTAAATCATTGAACATTGATCACACTATCACGTCAGATCCAATAAAGATGGTAAACTTTGCAAATAACTACTTCGCGTCAGTGGGATCCACACTGTCAAAAAAAATTCTTGATAAATATAACACAACTGAAACTGATCTTGCTAAGATAACATGCTGTAATCTCAGTCATAAAATAGATAACATTCGAACTACATCACAAGAAGTGATGAAAATAATTGACGAGCTTAAGTCATCCAATGCGTGTGGCCCAGATAGGATCTCTTCAAATCTGTTAAAAAATATAAAATCCGCCATAGCATCTCCGATATCCTTCATTTGTAATCTAAGCTTTAACTCTGGAAAATTCCCCAACCATTTAAAACAATCAATTGTTATTTTACTTCACAAAAATGGGGATAAATCACAGATTAACAACTACCGACCAGTTTCTTTGATCAACTCTGTGTCTAAAATTATTGAGAAGATTGTTAAGAATCGGCTCAGCCTGTACCTAGAAAACAACAACATCCTTTCCAATAGCCAATACGGTTTCCGACCAGGTTTAGGCACTGAAAATGCCATTGCTAAATTGACAAAAATTATCTCTAATAACATAGATAGAGGTACAAAATGCATTGCGCTCTTCCTGGATCTAGCAAAAGCATTCGACACTATCTCTCACAAAATTCTGAAGAATAAACTACAGCGCATCGGTATACAAGGGCAGCTCTTCAATTGGTTGTGTAGCTATTTAGATAACAGGAGCCAAAGAGTGCTCATCAACGACACTATAAGCGATTCAGCTAATATTAAATTCGGTGTACCCCAAGGAAGTACATTAGGACCACTTCTATTCAATATATATATAAATGATCTATGTAACAGTTCCTTTGCCGACCACATTATCACCTTTGCTGATGATTCAGTCTTACTATTTGAAGACAAAAGCTGGAATGTTGTTCACAGTAAAGCAGAAGTAGGGTTAAACAAGGTCAAACAATGGTTAGACAATAATCTCCTAACACTTAATCTAGATAAAACCAAATACATCCGTTTCAGAGCAACACAAGCAGGAGAACCAAAAGAAATACACAACATCATTATTCACCATTGTATTGACCGGACCACATGTAAATGCTTAAACTTAGAATGTGTCGATAGTATAAAATGTCTAGGAATTATCATAGATAAATCTCTGAGATGGGACGAACATATTGTCTCGACTTCCACAAAGATTAGAAAGCTTACTCATCTATTCATGTCTGTTAGAAATATTCTTTGCGTAAAAGATCTGAAACAAATGTACCATGCCTTGTGTAACTCACTGCTAGAATATGCATCCTTGGGATGGGGCGGCTGTTCCGAAACAATAATTGATCCCCTAGCAAAAGCACAAAAATCACTTCTAAGGGTCATCCTTAAGAAACCATTTAGGTATCCCAGTGAGCTATTATTTAAAGAGATACGAGTTCTTGATGTACGGCAACTATACATAAGAAAAATTATTTTACATACACAAAAACACCGACATCACTATCCATCCATCGATCATCTCCACAACACCCGTCATGGAGGGAGGAATCCAGTAATTCCGCCTACTACAAACACATCACATGCCCAAAGACAATACTCCTACTTAGGGCCTAAATTGTTCAACTTCATACCCGATGCTTGGAAACTGAAAAGTACAAGCATTTTACGGAAATTGGTTAGCAATTGGCTTCTGGATATGGGGAGAGTCGAGAGCGAACATATGCTAACACAATCTCACATACCTAATATGTACTAAAAAGTTTATATTAATGCATAAAAATAAAACTTTTACTCTGTTTTTTGATCCGTGTAAAATAAGGACTGGTCTTTGATTCTTGTAAAATAACGACTATACATTTCTAAAAATAAGTTTTGAAAATTTCTATATAAATACATTGGAAATTCATATTCATATAGTCGGGTTTATAAATGGGTAATTTCTTTTACTTAGGAAAATCTAAAAATAATAGTACATTTATTAAAATTAAATGGTCATTAATGCATTGATGATTCATATGTCAAATATTGGTGTATTAAATGTGTAAATTCTAATTATGCAACTGCAAATGTTCTCCAAAATAACCCAGAAAAAATATCATAATTGTGATCTCCCGATAGAAACCATTCACTTATTCGGAATACAATTATTAATGTAATTAAATGTAATGCCTTTGTAATTTCAATGGAAAAAAATTTGGTTAACTTTTTTACCTAAAATATTGAATTCGAAATTGGATAGGTCCGATGGTTTCGAACTCCTGCAACTCCATAGAGAGGTACAGGAAGTCGGTACCATCGATACATCGCATCGGCTTGGCACAGCGAAACATACTTATAGGTGTAAATACACGGTTAATGTTGCAATTTTACAAACCTTGGATCTTACTTTTAAATTTGTTGGTTGGATTTTTATATTATATACGTATTTTTTTAATTGTAACATGTTGATATTATATATCCCACTGTACTAAATTTTTGTTGCCTATATTTTTATTTAATTTATATACCTTTTATTCACATCGTAACTTTATCTAAACTATTTGTTTTCTCATGTTAAAGATGGAGGTACTGCCTTTATTATTTATTATTTATGTAAAAGCACTCTGGGCGTAAAATAAAAGAAATAAATAAACAACTAAATAAATTAATGTTTTCCAAAACGAGTTTGAAAAATCATTTTTCATATATTTGGATTATAATTGTGTAATTTCTACTATTTAAGAAATTCTAAAAATTATAGTACTTTATTAAAATTAAATAGTTATAAATACATTGTGAATTCATATGTCAAATATTGGTTTATAAATGTGTAAATTCTGATTATGCAATTGTAATGTTCTCTAAAATGGCCTGGAAAGAATCTCCTTCTTGTGATCTCACTAAAGAAAACACTCATAGATCATTAATAAATGCATTCACTCTGAATGCATTTATTTATGTTCTCCAAATTGACCTTGAAAAAAATCACATCTTTGCGATTCTTTTAAAGACATAAAGAAACCATCCCTTAATTATATACAATTCTTAGTGTTCTCAAAAGTTGTCTCGACAGAAGCAAATTCCCGTGATATTTTGAACGTAACTATTCTTGTTAAGAATATTATGAACTAAATATACAATTTGGCTGTCCTGAAACGGGTTTTCTGCCCAGTTGGACAGACAAATGATCACATTGTAATGTACTGTAATATATATGCATATGTAAATAAATAAATAAATAAATAAATAAATAAATAAATACTCGTGATGGTAATGTTTATTTGAGGTGTCAATGATTTTACTTTTAAATGCATTTGTGGATTGCGTGTTTCTAATTTCAGGAGGTAGAGAATTGAACAGCTTTGTTGCATTATATTTAAAATTTCTTTGCCCATAAGAGGTTTGACAAACTGGGATGTTAAAGGATTTTACATTTGACTCTCTTAAGGCTCTAGTGCTTATTCGTTCTTCAAACATGTGTGTATTTTTAAATTGATAAAGCAGGATATTTTTTTTATACAATTTTTGCAGGTTAGGAACATTTAGTGTCTTAAAAATAAAATCAGTGCTAGTTCTCAACGGGACTTTAAGAATGACTTTCAAAATTAGTTTTTGGATCTTTACTAAAGGCTCCAGGCAAGTATTTGCAGCACTTCCCCAGCTAATGATACATAGAGCATAGTAAACTTGTTTCAGTTGTTTTCTATTTAATATATCTCTAACATTTTTAAAGAAATAGACAAGTTTTCTCAGTTTTGTCGTTAGGTTTGTGACATGTACGTTCCATTTAAGAAGATCATCTATTTGAATACCAAGATATTTAATACTGTCAACTCTACTTATAGAAGGGCAGGTACATGGAGTTAATAACGGGTTACAGCTGTGAAGTTTAAGGCTTTGTTGTGAAGGCAAGAGTTTATTTGATATTCGAAATGTTAGGAATTTGGTTTTGTCTGTATTCAGGGTTAGTATGTGAGCGTTAAGCCAATCTTTAACAATGCGAAAGCCATTTTCTGCCGTTTTAAAGACTTCACCCCAAGAATTGGCGTAAAATAGCAAAACCGTATCATCATCAAAAGTAGTGATTTGTCCACAAATTTGTAGGTTACATAGATCATTAATATATATTAAGAATAATAAGGGTCCTAGGATGCTACCTTGTGGAACGCCACAAACTGTTTTTTGGGAACTACTATTATAATGTATAACGTCTATATAACTAAATCCAATGTAATACGCTTGTAAATTATAATAATAATAAGAATATTATAAAATTTGATTTTGTTAAAATCAGCACCATAACCATTATACCTCTAAAACACGTACCGACATCTAAAATGTACGGGGTTCTCTTCATAACATCTGTCAAAAAGGCAAACCAAATGGTTCGCAGAGAACAAACAATAAATCTAGTGAACGTTAAATGTCAAATTCAAAAATTCGCCTGAAATCAAAGTGATGCCATATAAAAAAAATTATCAGTGTGGAATTTTACAAAATTAATTGGAACATTTTCGTAGACGGGACATTTCATGTAGTGATGTCATGAGCCCAAATAATGGATTTATTTATTTAAAAATAAATAAAAAAACTGTACATTTAAAAAAAATTTACTAACATTTTCGTAATCTTAATAAAAAGATCTATTCACACGATTTTTTCCAATTCGTTATGAAATCCATGCAAGTGGCCCATTAGTACTTAAACATAATTAGCATGACGTCAGCAGAAGTCATAATATTATATGAATGATTTCACTGTTTTTAGAAATTAAATATCATAAATTTCCACTTTTTTCAACTCGGAGTTATTTTTCACCAACGAAGTGCTATAAATAAAATATAAGTAAAAAGTTAAAAAAAAACAAAACTTTTTAATAACAACGCTCTCAGTATCACCCTGAAGAAAGGTCACATTTGAATAGGAGGTAGCTTGAAATTACTTTAGGGAACGTACCCATACTACGTGCAATTTTTAACCCCACCCCCCCCCCTCCCCGGTGACCAAAAAACCTAAGCAACCAGCCGCTCATTTGTACCAATCGTGACATTTTGAAGACCCCCCCCACCAAACGTGTCACGTAGTATGGGTACGTTCCCTTAGATGTATTTGGTGACCACATCTGAATAGCCACTTATTTATCAACATTCCTCTTTTCTGTCTCCTCCCCTTCTCCAAATAACTAACCCAAAGTGGGGTTCCAATCCCATTGTGTCCGGACGTACGGGAGAATGGACTCTTGGGCGATATTATATAAATAATCTGAAGAATATCATTCGTTATCGTGTGAGGATCGGCAAAGTGGTACTACTACTCTGTTCTATTGTGCTGAATGCAATCTTGGACACAATGTCCTCAAGATTGGAGGACGTGTGGACCCATAGAAGAGTGCTAGAAGATGTCTGGACTAACTAGATTGAACGTAAGATGGGCAGCGTAAATATCATTGACAATACTTTCAGACCGGAAAGTAACCGAATGGAAAGATGCAACGTATTCCCAGACAGGTGTCACGGGTTCAATCATCTGCTAGCTAAGCCATCCATCATTGCACAAGCAACATTTAGGATTAGAATTAAATTAAAATATTTTCAGGTTGTTGATTATTATTTTGAATGAAACAAGTACTTTGTTTAAAAACCACTTTATTTTTATTTATATTTGTCGACCGGTTTCGGTTGTCGTCAACCTTCTTCAGGACAATAAACATATAAACTGTTTATATTTTTATAATTTATATGTTTATTGTCCCGAAGAAGGTTGAGGTCAACCGAAACCGGTCGACAAATATAAATAAAAATAAAGTGATTTTTAAACAAAGTAATTGTTGTCAAGCCACAAAGTGTTTGCTTTCTACGATAATTATTATTTTCTTTGTTAGTAACCCAACTCTCAACATGGGAGGCGGTATGGGTACCGCCTCCCGATATTCATTTATTTGATAACCAGTACCCCAGCCATAGGTTCTTCAAGTGGTTCGCTATGGTTGGTGACTTAGCAGGAGTGACTGGTTGAGGGAGACCTAACCCAGACATCTTCTGTCAGACTCTTTCAATACATCGCCATCGCCTTGAAGTGGGAGGGTTGGATTCATACATCCGTCACTCCTAGACTCATTGACCCCTAGATTCCTACCAACCTTTGGTTTCCTTTTCCTTACCAGAACTTTCTCTCCTTCCTTTCCCTAAAAACACCCTACACAAAATATCCCCAAGAATGAAATAGGCCCTGTGGATTTTTCCCTCAGAGCCTCCCGCGTATTGTTAACCTAAAAAACCCGGTTAAGATACCCTCTTAAAAAAAAAATTGTGTGTTATAAAATATACGATGAAGAAACTAGCTACTCAATTCAGGTCACCAAACGTGGCTAGAGCCATTGCAATCAATATTTCGATTCTGATTGGTGGTCTTTCAACAGGGCGACACTGAAAAAGTCTAGCACTATGGAACATTTCGCAAATATGCAGCATATTATTGTTAATGAATAAATTGTGAAATTTACAAAATCATCAAATAACATTTGCTAAAAAATGCCGGGATTCGAATTCGTGACTTCCAGGTTTGTAGCCAAGGATCATTATTACCAATCAATTAAGGAGGCCGAAGACAAGGGAGAAGAAGGAGATGGGAATAGGAAAATTGGATGTAACATTACATATTATGTTGCTTTGTTTCTCTACCCAACTTCCTTCCTCTTTCGGCCTTTTCAGCCTCATATTTTTGAAAGAGGAGACGCCTTGGTCAAACTGGCTCCGGGCAGTTCGAACTCTTTTGTCGTAAATACAAAAGACAAATTAAAATAAAAAGTTTCTGGTTTTCTTTCACAGCAATATTATAGTACAAAAATAAAAATTGTTATTTTCGTACTGCTTCAATATTAATGTGTTTGATAATTTTAACAAATCTCTTTTCTTTTCTCCTTTCCTGCCTGTAATTGGCTTCGCAATCTTCCCTGAAAACAAAAAGGCGTTTTTCACGATGCTTATTTCATACTGATCCTTATGTAAAAACCATATCGGAAACCATATGAAAATACATTGTTTTACGGGATCATTATGTTCATACTTGTGATTTCATACTGATAGTTGCCAAAAGAAATAGTATTTTAGGAGGGCACTAAATCGTCAAAAATGACAACACCTTGAAAATAACCACAGATCACATGAAAATATCAATCTATCATTCGACTTTTACAAAACCGAAATTTGCGAAATTCACATACCGATCAGTAATAAACAAATGTTAATGTTTTATTCATCAATATTTTAAACAATATAAGACATGAAACATTGCTGGGTTGTTCTTTTTCTTAACCTACACAAAGTTGTCTCCACTGGAGAAAAATTCAACAGAATAAACAATATTATTATTTTATAATTACTTTAAAACCTACCATAGTAAAGTCGTAATGACTGTGTGCATTTAAAAATAATATGTGTTTATATTTTTGTAGCAAAAATTACGTGACAGAGTTGTAACTCCTCGTGATAGAATGGTATTTCATACAAATCACAGTTGTCTCCTGCCACCTCGACTTATATGCGTATATTCTTTAATGTTTCAAAATATGATAGGACGACATAAAATATAAAACTATTTTTACACTGCAAAAGGTATAACCTATCAAGCATCAGCCATTATTATTTTATATGATGTTTAATAAAATATTTTTAAAAATCTCAAAAACTTGTCTCCTACAACTTTTATGTTGTACGTCAACTCTGTCACGTGGGTTGTCATTTGAAATAGGTATACACGGTGTTTGTCACCCCCGATAGACATTTTAGGCCTCCCCCCCCCCCTGCTACAATTTCTCCTCTGAGATCCAGAGATAATTAATATATAGCCGAAACAAATGTGACGGAGGGGTGGAAATGTGACAGAGTGGTTCAAGTTATCTAGGTTAAATAGAAGAACAACGCTACATTATATTGTTAGATACGTAAAACAATGACAGAACACAGACGTCAAACAATGTTCGTAATCTTAAACACAATCATTACCAAAATAGAAAACGTCTTTTTTTCCCGAATCCGTATTATAAAAATCCATATGGAAACTTGACAAAAAAGCATAACGTAAAACGCTTTTACCTAAGTCTTTTTGACCACGAACAAATTAAATTTTGAACAAACACATCTAGGTAAAAATAATAACTGAAAAACAACGTAGAACTTTCTTAACCAGAAGATTTTCTTCATTCTGCTTTCTTACTGCACTAGTTTGCGTCACAATACAGTCCAAGTGCCTCGGAATACTTTAAACCAAGTATGTTTCGAGAACACTGAATGCAAGGAACGTACTATTTCATTAAGAAGTATCCACCAGAGTCTAAAGTTTCCCTTATCGAGTTAGGCTCTTTTTTCCGCCCCTGTCCTGTCCCCTAATAGAGCTGTGAGCCTTTGCAGTTCTCGTTTTTCTTTGAAGAACGAAAGGAAAGAAAGCTGCGAAATGAAATTACGGAAGCTCGCCGTGCAGAAACGAATAAAAACACAGTTTTAAATAAACCAATATTGAATTCCGAGAAGTCTACGCTACGGTTTCTGTGGATAAAAAAAATTAAGGATTGGGAGATATCGTTTAATAATCAATTATTTAGACAAATACGTGCTAATAATTACATGATTGAATACCGCACGAGAATCCCAACTGATCAGAGTCAGTACTACTATCCAGGGTAAGGATAAGATGAAGGTTGGGAAATATGGAAAGCGTGGGGAAACTCAAAAAAACAACACAGTTGACGTCGGCAGCATAAAATGAGCTTTTCCAATTCACCCACTTTGCACTTGAACAATAAATAACTACGCGAATACGAGAATAAGATACTTACGAAAAAAATATTTATGAAGGCGTATTTATCTGCTGTAAAATTAATTTGTGAGTTAATGTTTGTTACTTACTGCTAATTACTGACTGTATCTGTTTTTATCCTTAAATAAATAAAAAGCTAAAGCCTTCATCCCTTAATTTAATCGGGTTCCCTTCTAGACTGGCATTAAAAAATCTCTCCCTATAGCTCATTTCTAACCCGGTACAATTTATAGTTAAATTTTATTACCATAATAGCAACAAAAAATAGAGGACTCTTACATAAAAAAATGCCAATAATACGAGTAAAGAACAATAAATCTTATTATATGTATATACACTTAACTACTATATTTTCTAGTTATTATTTAGGACTGTCAAAATATGTGAATTTATAACATAAATAAAATTTTTAATAATACAATATTTAAGAAAATTATTATTCTTTTACTCAAGGAGACAACACCAGCAAGAAGTGTCTTCTTCGCCCATAAAGGTAGTTGTAGTTAACCACTCGGACCCATAAGCTTGTTTTCACGATAATATAACATTACCAGACGTATGTAGGACGTATACGGTGTACCTGACTCATCAAATATGTAGGATGATGGCGTCTCGCCCTCCGGTGAAACGTCTACGTTTCAAAGCTAATTTATTTCCTAAGAATAAGGAACTGCGGTGAAAAAAATATATTTTCGTGAAGATTCTGAATACATGACTAAAATTATGTAATATATAGTTTTAATATACAATACATGGTTTTATTATATATGTTAAATTAAAGAATCGTCATTTATCAACGATCAACCCATTTAAACATGGGAGAAATAAAAAAATATAAACGGGATATTTTTATTCCAGCTCACAAAGGTCTCATATAAATCGTTGTACCTATTTCCCTTACCGTCATGGTGAGAAACATGATATAAATGGTGTTAGAAATAGAAAACTTCACCCTTTATATTAATTATTTTATTATGAAACGACAAATTGTGGGGTAATAATAACGTACATAATAAAAAGGTAACGTGAGCCATTCTTAAAACTTTTTTATATTCGCATTAAAAATTATATATATTTCAGAACTTATATGTTTATTTCTAATGATAAAATTTTAAAGCATATTCTATCAATTTTCAAAAACATTTTTTACTTTTCAGATACATTCATTCATTCCATTTATTTCGATATTATTGCAAAGCAGAAATTTTCGGACCATCTGACTGAATATGTCCGAGACCTGATAGGTTAAAACCATAAGAGATTTAAACGACTGATGATTTGAATCTCTTTTTTCGATTGTGTCCATGGCTTCTTTTGAGTGCCTCCAAAATTATTATTAATTGGAGTAATCGAGTCGGTAGTATTAAACAAACTCTTCATTTTATTACTATTTTGCTTGCTACGTCACTGACCTTTCCTCGCAGACACAAACATGATTAGTGCCGAGGGCCGGCGCCAACTAAGTGAATGTTCTAGCCAGTGACGGCACATGATAAAAAAATATATAGGTGAATACACTTTTAGTTTTTAAAAGAAAACATGTCATGTTAGAGCAAAATAGCGTCTACTATTCGACTTCAAATGTTCTTAGGAATCGCAGTTTAAAATGTTTGCTGGATTCTGTTACACTCTGTTATGCATAATTATTATTTGTGTGAAGCGTGAAACTCGTGTGTGAAGTGTAAACCTCGTGTGTGAAGTGTGAACCTCGCGCCCTAAAAAGTCTGTTCATGATTTTCTCCTAATTTATAAATCAAAAACCAAATTTCCTCAGAATTCTGTTAGTTGGCACTGCAATACCTACGCAACTATTATAAACTAAATTTAAAATAAGGCATTTACATAATGAATTTAAACAAATATCACTATCTCAACGACAATTATTTTTTCAAACTTTCTTCAGGCAGGTAAGGAAGTACCGTAATATAATTTTCGAAAGCGCAATCAAGGCTAGCTATCTAGTCAAAGTAAGGCTTTCTTGAATAATAAAATGGAAGCAGCAGATTTTTGAGACCGGTAACGGAATGCACAAACAAATTTACAGACAGTTGAAATGTCAAACAATCGGTTAAAAAAGGATTTTGTTAAGTTCAGTCAAACATGAAATACCCTTAATAAACACAGATATATAACTTCAGAATTTACCGTGACCAAAATATTAACCTTTGGGGTTTCCGCAACCGCCCCTAATGGATACTTTCAGCAATTTCGTATAGACGTTCGCTGCGTTTATTAGTCGCTGACGTTTTTCCCTTTTCAAGTGAATAAATTAGTTATCAAAGTGCATAAAGTGGCGCTTCGAGTACTAATGGGAAAAGCAGTCTGGCCTCGAAACTCAGGCAAAACTAATTGTTTTATAACGCATTGCTTGTTATTTTAAATTGATTGCTTTGGATTTTTAACGATTTGAAATGTATGACAAAATACTAATTATGTAAATAAGTTGTACATTAAAGCTTTACGCGCACTATTCAGATTTAAAATTGTCTTTATAAATAAACAAAATACAAATGAGAAATATTGTTACTTAATTTTTCCCTGGATTATTGACACTTCTTATGACCTTTGTGTTTCCTCCTTCCTACAACATGGGTCTCTTCAAGACCAATGTTCATTCCCTCCTCTCCTCAAAAAGACCCTCCACACATCATCTCAGATGACATCAGCCCTGAGGGAAATTATTTTCCTCAGGGCCTCCTGTGTGGAGTTGATTTAAAAAAAAAGAACTTCTAATCGAAAAAAAATCAATGCACCTTTATTTTCACACTAAATTCGCCATTTATATGTGGATATCAAACTTTAAAAAAATCAATTTCGAATCATGATGTACAGCCAATATCTTCAAAAAATAATAAAAAAATAATTATTATTCATATTAGATTCAAAATTAATCATTGAAAACCTTTTGACTTGCATGTTGTGATATTGGCGTACAACATTTTTCAGTATTTTTATTTGATTAGTTACATTATAAATCTAAAATAAGTATAAATTATTTAAAAAAAAAAGAAATAATTCAATTTTGTATAAACCACTTACAAGATGCGCAAATCCGACCGGTTTCGGAACAAACGTTCCTTCGTCAGGGAAAGCTTATACTAATTTGACAGTTTCGAACAATGTTTTATTATTTTAATGTTTTATAAGTAATAGCTACATTCAAAAATATAAATTATTTAAGTTTTTTTTGTGAGCTTTGACATTCAGATGGTTATTAATTGTTGTTTTTTTGTTTCTTTTTATAATAATTTGTTTATGAGCCGCGCGAGAATCTAAACCACAACTTTCCGATTAAAAAGATATTACCGAAGGTCATGTCGATAACCAGTCTTCTTATGAATTTTGCTTCAACATTATAAAGCTAAACTTGTAGACGTAACGCACAAACATTTTATATAATAATAAAATATTTATTTAATAAATTTTTAGGTAATAATTTACTCAGTGGCGGCTCGTGACTTTTGGGTGTGCTAGGGGTCTAATATTTAAAAAATGGCATCATGGATGTTGTCGTATGCGAAAAATTTTTTATTTTTTTTTTTCAAAAATCGGTGTTTTGTATGAAGATTTTTCAGGAAATTGGTGCGGCGCACCGCCAAACTGAAACTTTCTGAAATTTTTCATACAAAAAACTGATTTAAAATTTTTTTTTTTTTTTCGGCTACAACAACATCAATAATGCCATTTTTTTAATATCAGCATTTTAGCACACCCAACCTTGGTGTGCTAGAATTTTTCAAAACACCAAGCACCTAAAAAATTAAAATTTAATACCCATGTTTTATTTCATTTTTTCTTTAATGTAGCCTGTAGTATAATTCATTATCTTCTTCCCCTTGTATAATTGCCTCATTATTATCATAAATAAAATAAAAACACAGAGGTTGGAAGTACCTATTGATTAATAATCTGCACAGCTAATTTATTAGCCCCTGAAAATAAAAAATGTTAAATCTGAACAATCACATAACCCAAAATTCCTTCATCCTTAACTTGGTTTCTATTTTATGTAATGAAACTAACGTGGTTATTCCTGTGTTGTTGCGAAGAAAAAATCTGAAACAATTTTGCTCTCCATTTTTAAAGATACCATTTTTAATTTATTATACTATTCAATGGATGCAATTTACTGATTTATTCCAAAACAACAATAAAAAAAATAAAATTCACTAAGACAGTAGGTACTGTATGGAGATGGGCATATATCTCCAGACGAGTATATCGTTACTGTTTTTCCTCTATCGTATCCAGGCCACTTCAAGCCTCCCTTTCCTATGCC
This sequence comes from Limnephilus marmoratus, assembly GCA_917880885.1. Taxonomy (NCBI): domain Eukaryota; kingdom Metazoa; phylum Arthropoda; class Insecta; order Trichoptera; family Limnephilidae; genus Limnephilus; species Limnephilus marmoratus. Next base: position 32,309,736 of record OU862924.1, read on the forward strand.
CCTAACTTAAACCCGCCTCACAACGCTGCCCAACCGGGTGGTGATATAGTTCTCCTGTCGCTGAGTTGTGAGGAGTTTCAAAAAAAAATATAGGTTTACTCAGCGTGACAAGTTTCGTGTTAACATAAGAAAAAATGGCATTCCCAGCGTGACAAGTTTTGTGTTAACATAAGAAAAAATATAGGTATACCAAGCGTGACAACTTTTGTGTTAACATTGCAAAAATCCTTAAATGTTCCAGTTTGTTAACAGTAACAATTTTAATACCCACTACTCTGTAACTACTTTCATAGTACCTACTTACTTCTTTATACATCTAATTTACAAATAATAACAAACTTACGTACATTTGTAAAAGCAAAAAAAAAAAATAAATAACAAGAAAATTATTACCCACTTTTAAATTAAACGTGAAAAATGTTTTATGCCACTACCAATCGGTATGCTTCGAGTATGTTTGTAATCATGTTTTGTGTAATATTGTGACAATAATTACTGAATCTACTGAAGCCTGAGCCCAAATACGTATACTGCTGGTTGAACTCCTTTGTTAACAATTTACTTATCGAATACTCATACCTACTTGTGTTGTGCCTACTTATGTTTTTAATGCTCTGTTTATTATTTTATGTACTATATACTTGTTATGATGCTACATACTTGTTATAATGCTCCTGTACAATTTTCCTTAATGTAAAAGCCATCAAGGCGTAAACAAACAAATAAATAAATAAGAAAAAATATAGGTATACCCAGCGTGACAAGTTTTATGTTGAAATTAGAAAAAATCAACCAAGTGAATGGGAACTTACTTGACAACTGTCGTTATGTCTTCTCCAATGGACCGAATATAGGTAATCCTTTTTCTTCAAACGCATTACTGTCAATTGTCTTACCTGAGAAACAAAGGAAAAACATTACATTAGTCAAACTCTTTAATACACAGGAGAAGCTTTTTGTAATACACGCTCTGAAATAAAATACCAACTAATAGGAAGATGTATTTTTGATCGGATCGGTTTCGCCTTACTACAGGCATTGCCAGACTGGTGTGGATCGTAAAACATTATCAATATTAGAGGAATTATACTGGAGATTTAAAGAACGATTAAAAAAATATGAATTATGTATTACAATTTTTGACGCATTTGATCGATGAGTGGACAAATGCGTAGTGTTCGCACCCAAACATAATGTGTTCAATTCCTATGCTAGTTAACTCCTCCGTCATTTTATACATTGTCGAATGTCGGTCTTTCTTTAAAAAATATAATATGTACTACTGCAAACTTATTTATTTTTTATTGTTTTAAAATTTTTTTGTTACAATTTTACAACATAATGTAAAATAATATTTCAACTCTCCTAATAAAGCAAATGCTTGTGTATGGAAGAGGACAACTTTATATTTTTACATCTATTTAAATTTAAAATATTATTACAAAAACTATTAGTAATTTTATGAGAAAATACAATAAAAGTAATCAAAATATAGGTAAGTTATAAACGATACAAAGGATTGATAAGCACAAATATAAATATATAATTAGGAACAAAGTTCAATTTTTGAACTCCATCAAAAAGTATTTTAGAGAATGTCACACTAAAAATCATACGTGTTTTTCTTCTTACTGAATACATATGTATATGTTTGCATATTTTAGTTAACGGGTCTGATTGCCATATGTCTGTATTAACTGCACCTACATATATATTGAAATACATGACTATAGTAAATAGTAATTGTACTTATATGAAATGTATTAACTGTATTAACTGCATTGTATTAACTGAACACGTGACTGTATTTGTACATAATATATGAAATGTCGACTCTTCTTCCATCCACAAGCTAAGGCTTTTAATGGAAGACCAGTAAAATTATAATATGTAGCAATTTTAAGATAAACAAATAAAAAAATTTAAAAAAATAAATCTAAACAATAAGAAAAGTTGACGTGGTACTAGATAGTTTAAATTTTTTTTGTCGTACATAGTTTTCTTCGGATTTTAGGTATATCTAGGTGTAATTTATTAGTAATTGTTTTTGTGTTTAATTCGTAGAAATCCATTTTAATTTTTAAAAATTTAATTAAAATTTAAAAAAAGTGGGAATTTATTGAATAATTTTATACCCAAGTATATAGTGATGCTATCCTGTTTTGTTTCGTAGTAGTGGTACGGTTAGTTATCATTATTAAAAGTGTTATTAAAAGCTAGTTATTGTTATTAAAAGTGATTATACAACCGGTGTGGTCTAGCGTAAGGCTTTTGACTCGCAATCCGAAGGTTGCGGGATCGAATACCGCGTGGGAAAATAAATTTTATTTTATTAATTGGTGTTTTTTCACGATTAATTCATTTGAAATAATATATAGTATATTTGCGCCACGTTTCTGAGTGGAAGATACTCTTAGTATCGCCCTGGTGTAAGACCACCATTCAGAGTTGCTTGAAATGGCTTTACCTGTATTTGGTGACCAGGTCTGAAGAGCCAGGTACTTCCCTACCTTCATCTTCCCCATCTCCTTCCCTTCCCCACTGCCTTCAGCCTCATAACATACCCCAATTGGGGATGCAATATACTCACTGACTCCAGCGTGGAGCAGCTCGGACTCTTGTGAGGTATTCATATTAAAAAAAAAAGTCATTGCCATTAAAATTGTGATTGAACCTCGAACATCTTATCAAAATACAAAATCCATTCAAAATTATATTATCAAAGTCATATTTCTCAACCACATACCTTTAAAACAACTAACACCAACAATGATCAACTTTCTATAATTAACATCAAAATGGAAAACAAAAACATCTCGCAGAACAGACCGTGCAATACTGGAGTACGTGTTAAGGCGCCCGCAGCTACAAAACAAGAGATCTCTCGGGAGTCTGGGTCCATTAACATCATTGGAAGAGAAATGTTTACCTTGTACCTTAAGCAGAACTTACTTACTTGCAATAATATTGTACACTAAACTTGTTCACTGTACTCCGTGCAGAGTCCTATTCTGTGCAAATGAACTTTGCAGGCTTTGACTAGTCTGTTTAAAACTTAACTATCTTACATCTATACACATTATTTCTATTACTTTACGGTTGTAATTATTATTGTTGTCGAAGAGCTTCATAAACAGCGAAAATTTATAGAAGAAACTTTAAGTTTGGCTAATATGTAGGTACCTGATAAAAAATTAGTCTATTCACGTGAAAATATTGCTAATCAAATCGAAGATTTTAGCTGCAAACCGCTAAATAATCGTTAATACAGCTCCATAACATAACACTTTTTTATAACGATTTCCATGCCTAATTTTAAATTGTCATGTAAATTGAAAAAATAATTGTGCAGTGCATTATAAAAACAAAAAATGGGCTTGATAATTAATACACTTTACCGACGTGAATTTTTGAGGTCAGACTTCCTTAGCCGCGTTAGAGTGATTTGAAATTCGGATGAAACGGAAATGACGGCACCTGCAAAGCATCAAACTGCGCTCGAGGCTCCTATTGGATGAGATATAAAACGGAAACGGCGATAGGTCTGCGCTCATTGGCCGCTTTGTTTTTTTACGGGTCGTCTAAATATAATTCGTAAATTCGCGCCTCGCCGAGCGCGTCCCATAGCGCAGCGGTATTGTGCGTTGCAAATCTCAGCGGCCAGAGAAATCTAGCGGACGGAGGTTCGAATTCCACGAAATAAAAAAAAAATAAACATTTTTGTTTTCGTAAATCAATATCCAAACAATCCGACTTTCTAGTTTCACTTCTTTCGCGTGTTCATTACACTATCTATTTTTTTAATTATTGTATTATACGACAATATAATATTATGAAAACAGAACGATTCTATTGTTGATTTTTTCAATTGGCTCGTTGGGGGCCTATGCCATCCATGGGGATGCTGTGTGGATGATGTTTTTAGGAAAAGGAAGGATATAAAGTTCTGGGAAGGAAAAGGGAATGAGGGGTGGGTAGGAATCTGTGGGTCATTGTGTCGGACGGACGTATGAATCCATCCCTCCCATCGCGGTGCAAAGCGATGGGCCAAGAGAGACCGGCTGGAGAGTTCTAGGTTAGGTTAGGTTCAACCAATCTCTCGCGATCCGACCCGCTACGTAGTAGGTTGGCAAACGCTTTGACCACCAAAATCTAGACAAACCTCACCCCGTAAACCCGGGCACCTCTGCTAAGTCACCAAATATGCCTATATTAATGGCAGGGTGTTGGTTATCCAATAAACGGTTCCCGGGAAGGTGGTACCCATACTCGCCCCCAAATTGAAAAATTGGTTAATTAAGCTTTTAGAGTCTTGATAAAAGTTTTGTAATTAATTTCTTAGGAAAATTTTAATCCTTAAAAAAAACGTTTTCCTTCCCCATTGTTTAAAATAATATTTTTTTATTATTGTATAAAAATTGCATCCAATTGAAATTTATTACCCGCTAAGCTACTATAAGTAAATACACAAATACACATACACATATAACATACCTACCACCATTGTGATGTGGAATAGGAAAATATATATATTTTTTTAAATATCACGAAAAAGTTGAGCAACATAAAAACAGCAGTACATTAGTAGTTAATCACATACTTGCAATTTAATGCATGGTAAGAAAGAGCAAAATATAATCTTAATACATAAGGTTACTCCCTAAGAGCCATGATTTTAACATCAGTGAGAATTTTGTTATAGAGCAATTTTCTTTTAATTCGTATGGCAACTTGTTAAATGTTAATGGTGCAATATATATTTAAGGGTTCTTTGACCATATTTGATTTGAAACACATGTACTTTCATTCCTTTATTTTGTATGAGACGCGTATTGTGTGCATGATCCACCATTATTTTAAGAACAATCAGCCAGCGTTCGAAAATCCACATTTCGTCGAAAGTTGTTCTTACGATCGTGCAGGGCGGTTACAATGAGAATGATTAATTATTCTCCGTACCAGCTTTTTAAAATAATAACTCAATGTCGATTTTATTTCATTCCGAATTTGCTTTAATTTATACATACATTCAAAAATGCTGAAAGGCGGGCTGATAAAACTATTAAAATAATGTACTTTTTGCTATTATTTTTTTATTATTAGTATTTATCATTTTTCAATCACGTCTAAGTTAAATAAGAATGTTAAAAAAATCTGAAATATATTAGTTTGTAAGTGCGCAAATAAATACACAAACAGACCAATTTTTGTCAAAAAACGTGACGTGTATATTAGTGAAACAAGTACGTGTATATTTTTTGATGATTTTATTTAAACTAAAATTAAAATTCTAAAACATGCGATACCCACATAATGTATTGATTTATTTTACTGCATGATTATATGATTTGAAATGGGTGTGGTATAATTCAAAATCTTTTTTGAAAATTTAACAAATCTGCCAACGACCTATGGTATAACCTTATTATACTAAAAATAAACATTTTTTCTCAAAATTTAAAACATTCGAATGCTAGATAAAAGAACAATCTTTCGCAATCTATTAATAATTTTTTGTGGTAAAGAGTCAATACGTCGAAAATCTGATTTAAAAATGACATATTTCTGGTTTTCTTAAATAGCGATAAAAGTGGTAATGCATTACGCGAATGGGATCCATATTTATTTTGTAAGTGACAATACAATCTTCAACCAACATTAGGGATATTACGTTTGTTTATCTTATTTTGCCTCTGTTAAATAATTATGCCTTAATAATGAAACGTTCTAAGAAACCTCTCGGTCCGTTGGTTTAAACGTTCTCCCAATCCTCCTTTCAACTTAAGCGTTTATGTTTTCCTTTGAAATTAACTCGGCAACCTATGCACGAATAATCAAGGAATGTCTAATTAAGTATTCAGCTTTGGACCCGGTCTCAGCTTTTAAATATACTCATCTAATAATTGACCTCGTATACAAGATAACAGACGTCCATCCAAAGGTCTGAACCTTACATTATGGTGGTGTACTTTAAAGGATGAAGTATTGTGATCAAATCTTCACTTCCTAGTTTGTACCTTTCCACCTAAGACACATTAATGTTCCGAGTGATCGTATACCTACAGATGCAATCTTATTGTATAAAAAATATTTCATATAATTGTACATATTGCTCGGATTTGCTAAAGAGCTGTTCGATGTGAAGCAGAATTCAAATGAATTATTGATTGAATATGCGAACTGAATTATATCATATCATATAAGAATTTTATTGTAATTGTTAAAATCTTATCTTAAATTGGTAGATGTAGTTACTGCACACAGCGTTTTTTTATGTGAGTATCTACCGCCATAGAGTTCCAACAGTTAACAAACGTTTGTAGCCAGTGAGACTATGACATCCCCAAGTTGGGTATGTTGTAAGGCTTAAGTTAATGCGGAGGGGAAGAGGAAGATGGAGAAGTACCTACCTGGTTAACCCCTATAGATTTGAGTTAAATTACTGATACCGCTCACAAATAAGATGTCTATGGCCGGCGAATTCTTGAGTATTTCCGCATTCCAATAAAATCAAAATAATTTGAATATTTCTGAACGTATCCAAAAACTAAAAACTGTTTTTGAAATTGGCGATTAAAACGCTTTCAAATTGCATTATTAGAAGTAAGCATGTTATTTATGAAACATAAAAAATTTGAAAGCAAACATTACAAATTTTCAGTTGACATTGTTCTGGCGGAAGTTTGAAGTCATAAATCCGATTAATTTGTTTTTTTGCGGATATCTATGGAATTCAAATCGTAGCAAAGTGTTTTCTCTTTCTAACACTGCTTAGATCACATTTCTCGTCATGATAGTAAGGGAGACATAACGATTTTTATGAGACCTGACGAGCTGTCCCCTAAAAGGGTCAAATTTACTCTAACGATAATCAGCTGTTTGTCCCATAAATGTGCTAAATTTACTCAACCGGTTAAACAGATCTAATCACCAAACACTGCCAAAACTATTTCAATATTCGTTTGCGTAATTTCTTTTCAGGCAACAATTTTTGATTCGGATTGCTTGTCTCACCCCAGGTTGATGTTGAGAGTATATTCAACTCTGCAAATAGTTGCAGAAATTACTTTTAATTTCTGAATGGAATTAAACTTGCTATCTGGGTATGGTTACAAAGAGCTTATTGCTCCACATCGAAGGCTTCTAAGATAAATTGATTGAAAATAAACTAGTAGTAATGGAAGTACACACTTAACATATTTTAATAAATACTTCTCTTCTAGTTATTCCATCATTGCTTCAAAGCCATAGTTAAGACCCTGTCTAATAAACCCTGATGATCCTCGATTCAAAGTAGCCATTGCCGGCCGTCTCCTGTCTCCTGTCTGATCTGGACCCATCTCCCTAATGCTAACTGGTCCAGCCAAGATGAGACAATATAGACTACTGAGGCTCTCACGGGCAAGAATGACCGACGGGGATTAGACAAGAGAGGATTAATGTCTGGGCCCGTGTATTAAGAGTGCTTTGGAAGCTGGGAGTCGGGACAAGAGATAATGTGAACTGAAATAAGATGTACGTAACTATATTGTTAATAATATTGCTTGCCCACGTATTTTTAAAGTCATATTGTTGAGAAATATTTCCTCAAGGAGCTATAAAATACTTCGTTGTTTCGACTGAACAAGACTTGACGAGTTAGAATTTTTTTTTCAGTGAATTGTGAAAAGGTTATAAAAAGGTTGTGACTGACAAGGCTATGAAAACCTTCAAAAGAAATTAAAAAATATCTATTGCGTAAAGAATCGTAATGCAAAATGAAAACCGTGTATTTTTGAATTTAGTAAACAACGGGAATGTATTTTGTCGAAGTAATTTTATGGTTCCTAGCTTTGTTGTACCTATATTTTATGGATATTTAGATTTTATGAAAAGCAAATCATTTTTAAAAAATAACGTTTTCCACGCGAATGGCACATGCAAATAACGAGGCATACCAAAAATAACATCTCATAAATATTTTTTCCTTTGGTCCATCTTATTGATCATTAATTATTATAATGTTCAACGTCTTTATTACTAAATCCAATGTAATATACTAATACTTGTAAATTATAATAATAATAGGAATATTACAAAATTAGATTTTGTTAAAATCAGCACCATTACCATTATACCTCTAAAACATGTACAGACAGTTTTTTTGTTGTTTGTTTTTGGGGTGTTATGCCGTGTTACGCTACCTCCTCCTTTATCCAACGTTTCGGACAGCGTTACAGTGTCCATCATCAGGGCAGATGTGATGTACAGACAGCATAAAATGTACGGGGTTCTCTTTATAACATCTGTCAAAAAGTCAAACCAAATGATAAGTTCGCAGAGAACAAACAATAAATCTAGTGAACGTTAAACGTCAAATTCAAAAATTCGCCTGAAATCAAAGTGTTGCCATATAAAAAAATAAATCAGTATGGAATTTTACAAAATCAATTTAACTAACATTTTCGTAATCTTAGTAAAAAAATCTGTCCACACGATTTTTTTCCAAGTAGTTATGAAATCCATGCATGTGGCCTATTGACTATATTATCTTCAAATATTTTTTATTATAAAGACTAATTTAAAAATAAAATGTAACCTAAGGCAGTAAAAGCTTCCTTTAAATTGAGAGTAGCTTTTGATGATTGGTATTCGGTTGAGCACGTCTGATTACAGACTCCTTGGTCCCCGTCCATACTGTCTGCTGGCCGCTGTCTATAATCCCTGGATTTCCCCGAACCCTCCGCTGACGGTAATAGAAACTGAAGCTTGTAATAATAACGGACATTACTTAGTGACTGCATGGTACCTAGAGTTCTCTGTACTATTGGATTATATGAGCTTCTTTATTTGGTTTGCTTATTTCTTTGTAGTGTAGGTATCTATAAATATATACAATATTTCTATTTTTGAAACTGACAATTCATGGTGGAATTCCATTAAAATAATATATTATTACCACTGGAGTGGCAGCGTAATGTACGCGTCCAAAAAAGAATTTTGACTGGACATCCAGGTGGAAAGAGAAAAGTGGGAAGACCCAGACTGAGGTGGGAAGACGAAGTAAGAGGGGATGCAGCACAGCTTCTCCAGGTACCAAATTGGAAGTCAGCCGCTGAGAACAGGAGGAGTTGGAGGCAACTGTTGCAGGAGGCCAAAGCTCGATATGGGCTGTAGCGCCATCGAAGAAGAAGACAGCGTAATGTAAAACTGCTTGATCAGATACCTCGAGAATTTTGTGGTGACCGTTTTAAATATTTTCCGCCTACATTAAACTTATCATACCTCCCAATTTTAAGAGGGCATTAATTACCAGAGAAAACCGGAAATACGTCATTTTCAAAAAAGATTTAAGACGTATTGACTCTTTTCCACAAAAAATTATAAATGGATTTCGAAAGATTGTTCTTTTATCTAGCATTTGTATGTAATAAATTTTGAGAATTTTTTTTAATTTTTAGTATAATAAGGTTATTCCATAGGTCGTTGGCAGATTTGTTCAATTTTCAACAAAGTTTTTGTATTATACCATACCCATTTAAAATAAAATAATGTAGTAAAATAAATCAATACATTATCTAGCAAACGTATGTTTTAGAATTTTAATTTTAGTTTCAATAAAATCATTAAAAAATATGTACGTAACGTACATGTGTTTCTTGGCGAAAATTGGTCCGTTTGTGTATTTATTTGCGCACTTACAAACTAATATATTTCAGATTTTTTTAACATTCTTATTAAATTTAGACATTATTGAAAAATGATAAATACTTATAATCAAAAAATAACTACAAAAAGTACAAAATTTTAATAGTTTTATCATCACGCCTTTCAGCATTTTTGGATGAAGGTATAAATTAAAGCTAATTTGAATTGAAATAAATTCGATATTGAGTTATAATTTTAAAAAGCTGGTACGGAGAATAATTAATCTTTCTCATTGTAACCGCCCTGCACGATCGTAAGAACAACTTTCGACGAAATGTGGATTTTCGTCCGCTGGCTGGTTAAACGCTCTTAATATGGAGACATACGAACTGATTATAGTTATTTATAGCCAATGAATTCACCTAACTTTTGTCGATTATCACACATTCGAAGGAATTATAAAAAAAAATGTAACAAAATCGTAAACTTCGACTTAATTACTTACAAATAAGGAAAAATTGGCAGCAAAGCAATTCGAGATATTTTAAATAGTGCCATATTGTGGTAAAAAGCGCTTCAGTGGATAATAAAACAAATATACAAACCGCTTTTATGATAAGGCCTGTGACTTCAGACCAGTCTGAAGATGGCCTTAACAGGCTAAAGCTGGTTACAGTCAATAAATCAAAGTGGAAATAAGTTTTATATTTCTTTTATTATAATATAATATGTAGAATATTTACGAGTGACATATTTCTTAGAATTTACAACAAAACAAGAATTTTATTGATTGATCATACAGTATTAACCTGTAATTTACAAGTTTTGTTTTAAGTTTTCTTTTCATGTGAATACCTCACAAGAGTCCTAGCTGCTCCCGGCCGGAGCCGGTGAGACTATGGCTTCCCCAATTGGGGTATGTTGTGAGGCACATTCAGTAGAGAGAGGAAGGAGATGGGAAGAGGAAGGGAGGAAAGTACCTGGATATTCAGATCTGATCACCAAACACGGCTAAACCCATTTCAAGCAACATTTCAATTCTCAATAGTGGTCTTATACCAGGGCGATACTGCGAGTATCTTTCATTCTGTAATGTGCCGCAAAAATACTATATAATTTTAAATGAATTAATTGTGAAATAACACAAATTAATCAAATAAAATTTATCACTCACCCCTCGACCACGGAGGCTACAAAAATGTGAGTTCGCACAAGATTCTAAACTGCTCCGGAATCATTTGGACTACGGCGTTCTCAGTTGGGGAAGCGAAAGGTTGTAATTCAGATCTGGTCTCAAAATACGCCTAGATTTATTTGAAGCAACAACTTTCGATTTTGAATTGTTGTCTTTGTCCAGGTATCTGCCACTACTATGAGTACGACCTCCGTAGTCCAGTGGCTAAGACTCTTGACTCACATTCCGGAGGTCGCGGGTTCGAACCCGGCATGCGCAAATAAATTTTATTTGATTAATTTGTGTTATTTCACAATTAATTCATTTAAAATAATATATAGTATATTTGCGGCATGTTCCAGAGTGGAAGATACTATCAGTATCGCCCTGGTGTAAGACCACCATTCAGAATTGAAACGTTGCTTGAAAATAGCTTTAGCCGTGTTTAGTGACCAGATCTGAATAGCCAGGTACTTCCCAACCTTCCTCTTCCCCACCTCCTTCCCCTCCCCGCTACCATCAGCCTCACAACATACCCCAATTGGGGATGCCATAGTCTCACTGGCTCCAGACGGGAGCAGTTGAGATTCTTGTGCGGTATTCACTGGTAAAAAAAAAAAAAAAATAAATAAAAAAAAAAAAAAAATAAAATAAAATAAAAATAAAAATAAAAAAAACTATTAGGCGCTATTATAATTTCCATGAAGTCGGCACGGCGACAAAAAAGACAAAGGTGTTTCATTTCTTTACGTGTGAGGGAGATGCGTGATAGTGATCGTTCCTATCCTCACTCATTTGTTCACCTACCAAAAAATTATAACACAGAAAAAATAACAGATATGAATTATCGATCCTACCAAAGTACGTTATTCCCTTAACCCTTCGACGAGTGTCATCCGGGAGGCGGTAAGTGGTGCAAGAAGACCTGTGCAGACCTTAAATATTATTTTAAGTAAACGTCAATCAAAAATATAATTAGTATTTGGTATTAATGAGATACGGTGTGTAACGTTGAAAACTGCCATAACTTGTTTAATTTGCGGGCATTCGCGTGCCTTTGCATTGGAAGTCAGTTCTTCCATGTAGGGAATTACCAACTGTCGGGCCAGCGCGACGACGAACGAACTTCTCTTGTAAATCTTCCCATCGGGACGCAAATCTTCGTAAATTATGGAGGATGATTGATGCCAAACTAGCAATGTCAAACATGTTATAAAGCATTGCTAATGGCCATCAGTTAGTTGACCTGCAAAATATTTGTTAGGTCTGTACAGACCTTTAAGTGTTTTTACACGACACCGGTAATGAAAAAAAAATCATTTACGAAATCGATCTATTTCTGCGCCCTTTGAAACCATTTCGTTCTAACATGCCAGAAAACGAGATAGGCGGCTCTAAAATCGAAAAGGTCTGGCCAAACTGTCGCTCACCGAAGGGTTAAGCGTGCAAATACTTCAGAGCATCAACATCAAACGTTTATACTAAAATACGCTGTAAAACAATATTGTTGATTGTTTCCTATGTGTTTGTCCACGGTTTGGTCCACCAGACCATCATTACAGCCCATAAATATTGTGCCGTATTCGAAGTTAGTCACAGAATTGTGTTCAAAAATGCCGAACGGCTGCAGGCGGCATACCTGACACTGCGTTTGGCATTAATTCAAACCACAAAATTTAATTTACTCCCCCTACCGAAGTACGTGACAAAATTATAAATAAAGGGAGCCGCAGACCGCCAACCCTCGCTGTTGGCTGTACCGCGGAGGTGTGCCCACACTTATTCGCGCGTGTGTGTGGTCCATAGTAAAAATGTAACATATAATGATTGAAGGAAATTGAGCGATTAGAAATTAGAGTTTTTTTTGTATTGACGCGACGGTCAGTATTTTTTGTATCGAGCAACCGTACATTTTGTTTGGAAGATTTTTCTTTCGAAATGCACGGAACTGGCAGAGTAAGGATGAAAATGAGACTAAATACTGTAAATAGTGGTAAAACTTTATACGACCGTGTTAAACTGAAGAGATCCGGAAAGAATGCAATGCAGTTGTCAGCGTGCTGGTTACGAGTAAGAAAGGTATGCCTAGATGGTTCGGACATTTAGAGAGACGAACGAAGATACTAACCATAATATTTATATGACGCAGAAGTTAACGATACCAGAAGTAGAGGACGCCTGAGGAAAACATGGCACAAAAACATGGTATATCTTTCACATACAGGGTATTAAGGGACGTACTTGACTTACTTTAACCAGTGATTACTGACATTAAGATTAAAAAATGTGGTAAATATGCAGTTAGTCCACCTCACGGAAAACACGGAACGTTCGTGTTGTCGAAGTTTGATGCACGGATAATATGGAATATTCCTTTTTAAACTAATAGACAATCAAATATGACATTTGTCAGAAGTACCAATCTTATAAAATAAATTCTCTAAAATAAACTCGCATGTCATCATCATTTAGATATACATTAAAGCAGGGTTTGTCTAGCGGGTTTGTGTAATTATTCTAATACATCCATTTTTCATGTTCTACTGTTTTAAAAATAGGTACAAACTTGTTAATAATGCATTCACTTTGTCTTACATGGCAATAATATTTTTCTATGATTGGCAGCATTGATTGATTGTCTTTGAAAAGTCAAATAAAAACGATTTTATTTTTTTTTAATTAATAAAATTCATTTATTATTTATTTACAGTTTTTTTACATTTTTAAATTAAGTCCCGTTAAACTGATTGATATCAGTTTGTCAACGGGTTCTTTTGACAATTACTTTTTTTAAATTGAGACAGGTACATAAAATAAACAGGTACTTAAAGAAATAAATTGTTAATAAAATTTATAAGAAATACAGATCAGAGAAAATGAAAGAAAATAAAAAGAAAAGACAAGACAAAATAATAATGGAAAAAAACATTAAAACGAAAAGCGGAAATAACAGAAATTAGTACAAAAAAGTTCTTTCACTTAACCATTTTTTTAGCGTACATTTCCTTCTGAAACTCAATTCACAGCTTTTTATTGCGTTGGGTAACATGTTGTAAATTATTGGAACAAGGTATTCTAGAGTTCTTTGACCGTATTTATTTAGGTATGTGGGAATTATAAGTCCATCATTTGCAGTTAGTCTTGTATTATGAACATGAACTACTAGTTTATTATATTCAGATTGAGATGTATGCTGACTCGCAATTTAAGCCACAATATAGCACGAACAGATAATAAATTTACAGAGTTGTTTAGTAATGATTTTGGTATGTCATGTCTTTGTTCGTATTCAGTTTTTTTTTAATAATAATTTTACCAAAGAATATTGTACGTTTTGCACTGAAAGAAGATTTGTTTTTGTTGAATGTCCCCATGTGGTTAATCCATATCTTATTAGGGATTCCGCCAATGACAGATATACTAATCTAAGAGTATTTAGTGGAACAAAAAACTTCAGTCTATAAAGTTTGCTCACTATAACTCTAAGCCGTGTGCAAACTTTTTGTATGTGTATATCCCATTTAAAATTACAATCAATTGTTAAGCCTAGATATACGTATTTAGAGACTAGTTCAATATTTTTACATGAGCATGGTTGTATCACAGAATTATGGATGCAATTAAAATCATGAGAAACAATTTTAGGAGTTATGGTACATATAAAAATGACGTTACCGAGTAAGTGAAATAATTTAAACAAAATTAAAATGTTGAATGCATATTTTTTGTATGTTTTTTTGTCTCTCCCGATATAAATACTCACTTTTCGCTAACTAGAATAATGAAATAATTTTACTTTGTATAAACCACTTATTTGATGTGCAAATCCGACCGGTTTCGGAACAAACGTTCCTTCGTCAGGGAAAGCTTATACTAATTTGACAGTTTCGAACAATGTTTTATTATGATAGGGGTGGAGCTGTTGCTAGATAATAATGTAGATTGGGTAGGTAGGTATTAGTGTAGAGTGGGTGGGTAGGGGAACAAATCCATGATTGGGCTATATGACAATATTTTTTGTTTGTTGATAATAGATTCATTATTTTTAAGGGATTTTTTAATTTCCAAGGCTTCTAAGTTATCTAAACGTTTACCTTTATGATTAATATGAAGTAAATCTAAATTAATCTAATTAATTAATTAATCTACTAAATCTAACTGTTTGAATAAAGAAATATTGCGTATTAACCAGTAAGCGGAGAAATGCATAAATAATAAAAATGAAAATAAAACATTTTTAAAAATCAGTAGGTGTTGGACAGTTGGACAGTTAGGGTCCGGGTGAGGGTTAGTTTAGTTATTCGGCTGAGTGACCAGTGACAAAAACTGGATGAATTTTTTTTGTTAGGTTTAAAAAAAAAACATTGAAAAAAAAACATTAAAAAAGTCACTGGAGACAAAAATTTAATTATTTCAGAAATTTCTGTTTAGTAAGTCAACTTACTGTAGAGATTAAACTGTATTAAACCAACTCAAAACAAACAGAAACTTTCTTTCCCTTTTCACAATCGGCTTAAATCGCACTTGGATTCTGTAGAAACTATTTTTCTATTTCCTTTCAATGCATCATTGGCAGAATAATTTTATTTTCGCTATAGATACAAAAGCTACAAGCAGTGAAACATGTATAATTAAGATAAAATATGCTTCTAAAAACGGGACGCAAAACATTACGAAAGCACCACAATACTGTTCGCTATATTTTCACATCACTCCAACAAGGACTCGTACTCCCAGCGTCCCATCTCGACTAACTCTATAAATTACCACCGCAACTGCAACAGCGCTGCAGTCATCAGTTTGAATGACCCGTCACGCCGCGTTGGGCGCGAAAAAATATTAAAACAAAGAACGCGAAGTCATAATTCTTCGCAGTGGCTTGTCAGAGGGGCGCCAAAAAGCCATCAATATGGCTGCTTCTGTGTTGCCAGTCGAAAAAAACCTTTTCCCGGTAGGTAGGAAATTACTTCTTTTTTGCGCTGGAGGCCGCTGTAAAGGGTTTATTTGAACATGGACGCAAGTAGAATGGGCCGGTATTAGTATCCGTCAATTTGTGTGAGAGAAACGCGTAGGTATATGTGAAAGTGATTTATTTTTGACAGAATGCATCGTGGTAGGCACTCAGTCGGATAATTATTTTGAAAAATTATATTATGAAGGGATCAGATGCTTTTAGTGCAGAAAATAAAGGCAGGTATTATAAAACATTATTGAAATCCTGAAAGATAAATTTTATAAATAATAATTTGTGTAAATTTTTAAAACTAGTTTTTTTTCATTGCTATGGCATTGGCTACATTTGTTTGAAATTTGTTCTTCACATTGAAACTTATCCACGTTCAAGTTTTTATTATTTTTTTAATGCTAACTTAACACGGGAGGCACCTTGTCATCTTTGGGGATGCTGTACGAAGGTCTTTTTATTGAAAGGAAGAATATGAAGTTCTGGGAAGAGAGTGGTAAATTTGGGGGTCAATGTGTCCAGGAGTGACAGATGTGTGTATTCTTCCCTCCCACAAGCGATGGCTTAAGAGAGTCTGGTGGAAGAAGTCTCCCTCAATCAGTCCCTTTGAATCCAGCCCACCATGCAGTAGGTGGGCAAATGCATTCGCCGCCAAAACCTAGTCACCAATCTTACCTCACGAAACCGGGAACTCCAACTGAGTCACTAAACTTGGCCAATCACTTGGAGCGACCTACGACAGTGGTGTTGGTTATCCAATAAATGGTTCCTGGGACGGCGGTACCCATACCCGCCTTCAAAATTGATACCCGCCTCACATCACAAAACTTAATTATGTTTTAATTAGTTATTCCTTATTAAATTTTATAAAGTGTTTTTTAATAAAAATCTCAAGAGAAAAATAAATTGACAACCTACGTGGTCGAATGGTTAAAATCCTCTACTACTATTCCAGAGGTCGCGGGTTCGAAACCAGGCGTGTGTAAATAATTTAAAATATGTGTGTATTAAGCCGCCGCTACCCGAATTTTTACCGATTTCGTGCATATCTCCCAAACATTTGAAGTTTTTAAGCTCTTAAAAAAATATATGTTATTTTTTAAGATAATATCTACACATTCCCCATGCCGAAATGCAAATTATATGAAATTCCCTCGATAGAGAAAAAAACAATTAAATAAATGATAACATACACTTTCCGACTACAGGTATAATTGCGGCAAGTTTCAGAAGGTACCTTCTCCTTAGGCCCTCCGTTCGTGGAGATACTTACAAACTAAGTAATTGTGACGCAACCACGAGTACCCTGCTGATATACTTCTTTTTAATGCTGTTCTCCTTACACGGCGCTACCCGAAATATACTGAACTTGATCAATTTTCACGTGCAGCCGTGGAGTTAACACGATGTCAATCAATGTCAAATGACTTTTTTTCCAACATCAATCCCTTTCTTACATATTCTGGTAAACACGCATTTTTTTCCACTTTCAGAACAAACCTAACAATACTTCCATGTTCCGACGCCATTTCTGTCAAACGTCAAACGAATAAGTATCAGACACAAAATATGCGACGCGTCGCGTGCGATCAGCACTGTCGGTATCGTGATACTGATTGGAAACCGACAGACGTCGCGTAGCGCCGTGCATGGGCACCAGCAAAATCGTACAGGAGGTAGGTACTTACGATCGGCGCGTATGATACGCTCACGAGGACCGAGTAGTTTGTACGTAGCATCGTGTACGGAGGCACATCTAGGCTCTTCTAGTGGCGCCTGGTGAAAGACGGTCACTTCTTTGAAACTGCTTGAAATGACTTTAGCTATGTTTGTAACGAGACATAAGTTGTAACATACTTTTTAACCTCACTTTTCCTCACCTCCTTCCCTTTCCCACTCCCTTCACCTTTGCTTGAAAGGGTTCCATGCCAACTCAGAATGAAACCAACTGAGAGCCACCTCAGAAAGGTCGTCAAAAGCTATAAAAAAATAATTTTAAAATAGCCGGTAACCCTAACCTAACGGAAGCGTCTACTAATATCTACAGGAATTCCAAAAACTGAAAAAATCGAACTAATATCTATGAGAATCAAAGTGTTGACGAATATCTACAGCTCAAACTGTTGATTAATATCTATGAGAACCAAAGTGTTGACGAATATCTACAGCACCGGCAGAGGTTGGATTTGCAATTATGTATAGCATATTGGAATAACGTAATATTGCGTATGCAGTTTAAAAAACTTAATTTATGTAAGTATGTATGTAAAAATCCCTAATATCGGACTATTGGACACATTTAGCTGATTAGTCCAACCTTCCTCTGTAGATATTAGTTCAACCTACGCTCTGTAGATATTAATCAACACTCTGAAGTTCGTAGATATTAGTTCAACATATGAGCTGTAGATATTCGTCCGACATACAGGCTGTAGATATTAGTATCTGGAGTCTAACCTAACTTAACCTATCACTCAATGACCTTTCTGAAGTGGTTCTAAGTTGGTTTCATTCTGAGTTGGCCGGTCACCGTTTGAAAGCCAGTGGCCGAATACAAATTTACAAGACAGTACAATTTCATAATTCAATTAACTTACTATTCGTAGATCTCAGTGAAACATTCGGCCTACCAACTTATTCTATCATTTCTAGAATTATTATAATAATATTATCACGTATCTACTTACAAGCAGGTTGGCGCCTTAGCTAAATAGCTCCCTTCAACAATATTTATAAGCCGTCATTAATATCAAATGAGATACCATCTTTGACTAAAGCTCCCATCTGCTTTCACGAATTTCTACCTAGTTCCTTCCTGTATTATCCTTGATCCCATATTAGAGTTTATGGTTGCAGGAGCCTTAACTTCCTTCAAAATGGCAGTGGAATAGACAATAGTAGATGGATTTTCCACTAGTTATTAAATTCCTTTGAAATTGTTAGTACAGAAGTGGCCCACTGGTATTTTTTTAACCTTTCCGTTAAGAAATTCGAAAACTTTAGTACAGTGTGCGTATAGTTTGCTGACCGGCCAACTCAGAATGAAACCAACGCAGAACCACCTCAGAAAGGTCATTAAGAGTGATAATAAATAACTAGTTAAATAGTTTACGTTAGGTTAGGGTTAACGGCTATTTAAAAATTATTTTTTCATAGCTTTTAATGACTTTTCAAAAAGGTGTTGATTTGACTTGATTCTGAGTTGGCATGAAACCCATAGTTTGTAATATAACGATAATAAAGTACGTTTTAGAGTCGATTAATTAATCGAACGGTTTTTAAGTTACGATAGGAAATTAACACTAAAGGGGGCGACAATTTTGTAATTATTGGAATAGAAGATAATAATACTAATAAATCTAAACCAAACTTGAAATAGAACATTACATATAATATAAAATAAAAATAGATGTGTGTAGTTCACACGCGGTGGAAGAGAAACCTTCAGAAACCTAAAGTAGACAAGAGTGGGGATTCTATCTCATTCTCTCGCAGGCTAAATCCTATAGATGTATGTGTTTGTCTCTTTTTTGTGTCGGTTTTTCATTTCATCGAGTTTCAAACGGGGCTAAATAAGTATTATTGGATAACCAACATCTCTGCCATAGGTCACCCCAAGTGGTTCGCTACGTTTGGTGACTTAGCAGGGGTGCCCGGGTTCATGGGGTGAGTTTTGTCTAGGTCTTGGAGGCGGATGACCAGGAAACACTGAACCCCAGATTCCTACCCACCCCTTAAACCCTTTTTCTTCCCAGAACTCTCCTCTCCTTCCCTTAAAAAATCCCTCAACACAGCATCCGGGAAAAAGTAATTTTCGTTGCCAAAAGGCCAATCTTATGTAGTACGATACAAGGAGCACATAGGTTACTAGGGATGTAATAGGCTCAAACAGTTGCCAGAGTAACAATGACTTATGAAACGGAATTAGCTCACCTAAAGGGATTACAAGGACTAACGGGCTCAGGAGATCACAAGGTTAATCAGTTCATTGTGTCATGGTAATGGGACACCCTGTTTCAGTGATTCATGATTTCTCAAGGCCTTCCAAATAGCGTGTGTATAATTAAGTAATAAAATAATGTTATTTATTTTTCGGACTTTTGTCAAGTTACCGCTAGAATAAAAGTTTCGGGAAATTAAAAGCAGTAGAAATTATTTAATGAAGAAAGGAACATTTGCATATGAATTACAGAATTGATAGACACAAAAATGTATATATGTAACCTGATAATTTATTTGAAAATCTCCAACTACCACCACAGCAAGCGGATAATGTTGATTGTGTCGTGATGGTGGACTTGGCCAGCCAAGGAATTGAACATAATACCACTATGTTAGCTAAGTACCTACTTACGTAAAGATAATGTCAAGTTGAAACCCGAATAAGATATAGTGAGTACAAGTTTATAGAATACGATTTATCTATAATATAAAAATGAATCGCTGAATGAGTTGCTAAGCGCATAACTTTCGAACGACTGCACCAAATTGGATAATTCTTTTTTTTGTGTGTTCGTTATTGTCAGGACATGGTTTTAATAAAACTTTAGGTGAGCTCTGGCAATACGAAATTTGTATAAAAAAATGCTATTGGTGGCACGCGAGGAAGCGGCTATTGCTATCTATGGAAAGCGGGAGGGAGGGAGAGATGGAGGAGGGGAACCAGGGAGGGGGAGGGGAACCTGGGAGGTGGGAGGGGAACTCGGGAGAGGGGTTTGCGGGACGGGGGAAGGGGGGGGGGGGGAGTGGAGTGGGGAGAGGGAAGGCGGAGGTGACGGAGTGGAAACGCGTTAGGGGAAGAGGACGCAGGAGAAAAGAAGGGGAGGCGGAAGGGGAACGGGATGAATGAGAAAGGACACTCAGGGAGAAACAATTTCTTTATTAAATGACATAGCAACGCATGCCGGGTACCAGCTAGTGTTCAATGAATAGAAGATACCAAACTATTAAACCAGAGAATAAATAATATAAGAATACATAACTTCAGTGAAAACCTATTATTGTTTAAATAATTTAAACATATTTTATCATACATTATAAGTTATTGTAACTGTTGGTTTTCCAAATAAAATAAAATAAAAAAAATTAAATTAAATAACACTACAAGTAATGTCTTCAATACAAATTTTGAATGAAAACAAATGTGCCACTAAATTAATATATTTCGGTTTTAGACCATTTTAGCGTGCGGTCTCTCTTTCTTTCTCTGAAATTGTGTATCGCCATCTCATTTAAATATCGTAATCTGGTATATTTGGTCTCAAATCTAAATTTAAGTTGTGTTTGAAAAAGGCCGCGCATCGTTCCTCTTGATACTCGATTGAATCTTTGATATTGTGGAGGGGCATTTAAAGCAGCCCAGTTCATTACCTCAGTTAACATATTTGTATTCATTACTGTTAAAGTATTCGAGTTCCCCGCACCTTAATTTAGTAATACTTCACCCTTGAAAGTGGTGGAAATACCTGACTATGCAAATGTTGAATTTACAACACCAGCTCTAATGATAATGTATGAACGAGGTGTCAGGAAGGTGACAGAATAATGTCTCACTTGGAAGTGTGCAATCTTATTATTTATTCAGCGTTGTGCACTGTGCAGTGCGCGGTTGTCAACTCATTACGATGCAATCTAATCGATTAATGTTCTGAGTTGCATCTTGAAGCAACCTGCATCCCCCGCGACAAAATATCCCCGACAAAATATCCCTCGACATAATATCCCAAGGACAAAATATCTTAAGGACAAAACATCCTCCAACAAAATATCTAACAAAACCTAAACTAACCTAACCTTATTTTACATTTTACTATTTTGAACTATAATTTATCGTATAATGAATAACTGATTACTTTGTATAAACCACTATTTTTAAAATTATAGTAACATATCCTGATGAAGACAACATTGTTGTTGAAACATGTTGATATTGTTTTAAAAATAGTGGTTTATACAAAGTTATCAGTTATTCATTATATGAAAAATGATGCCACAAAGTAATTTTGCGAAATTTGAAGAATATAATTTATCGTCTTTACAGGATGTCTGTATTATTTTTGTCGCATTTTTATTAGGTTAGGTAAAGTTATGTTGTGTTAGGTTAGATTAGGTGAGGTAAGGATAGATTAGGTGAGTTAGGTTAGGTTAGGTTAGGTCTTAGTAGATCTTTTGTAGGTGGATGTTTTGTCCGTATGATAATTTGTCGGGGATATTTCGTCGGGGGTTATTTTGTTGCGGGTTGAAAAGTCGCGGAACTGAAGCAACCTGCAGGGGTTCCGCCTAACCTAACCTAACAAAAAATGGGACCAAAATAATACGGACATCCTGTAAAAACAAAAAAATTATGTTTAAAAATATGACGGCCGGCGTGGTTTAGGAGTAAGAATCTTGACTCGCAATCTGAAGGTCGCGGGATCGAATCCCGACGTGGGCAAATAAATTTTATTTGTTTAATTTATGTAATTTCACAATTATTTCGTTTTAAACAATATATAGTTTATTTGCGGCACGTTCTAGAGTGGAATATACTCTCAGTATCGTCCTGGTGTAGGACCACCAATCAGAAATGAAACGTTGCTTGAAATGGCTTTAGGAGTATTTGGTGACCAGATCCGAATAGCCAGGACCTTTTCCACCTTCCACTACCCCGTTTCCCTTCCCTCCTCGCTACCTTCAGCGCCCTTGAGGTGATTTCTCACAAAAACGGCACTATATAAATTAGACAATATTATTCACTTTCGTTATTTGTTTTTGTTGTGCTACCTCCTTCTTTAGCCAAGTATTATTCAGTCTCATAACATACCCCAATAGAGGATGACTTAGACTCACTGGCTCCAGATGGGAGCAGCTAGGACTCTTGTGAGGTATTCACGTAAATTTTTTAAAAGTAAAATGAAACAAAAATAATACAGATAACAATTATTTAGGATGTCTGTATTATTTTTGTCTCATTTTATTGTGAGGTTAGGTTGGGCTAGGTTAGGTTCTGTTAGGTTTTAGTAGATATTTTGTTGGGGGATGTTTTATTCGTAGGATATTTTGTCGTAGGATATTTTGTCGGGGATATTTTGTCGCGGGATGAAAACGCGCATTACCACCTGCAGAAGGACTCTACGTAAGTGTGTTTTATGTTATGTCTATGTTGTGTCCATGTCATGTGTATGTAATATCGATACTCATAATGCAAATTGACCTTTAGATATTTTAACTATTCATGTTTAAAGGCTTATGTAGAAAGATTTAATTTAAGAACATCTTCATTAACGGCCTTGTAAACCAACGATCACAATATGCACATCGCGAAATCTATTTTCCAATCGAATATTTCACATATTTGTAAAAAGCATTAACTTCGTGGCTCGCTATAATTTAAAATAAAAACACATAAATTTGTTGTAGACCACTTTAATTTTATAAACACTCTACCGGTTTCAGAAGCACCCTTCCTTCGTCAGGAGAATATTATAACCGTTATAATAATCTCTTGACGAAGGAAGGGTGCTTCTGAAACAGGTAGAGTGTTTATAAAATTAAAGTGGTCTACAACAAATTTATATGGGTTTTTATTGTAGAATATTTCACATATCAGTTGTCTGTCTAAAATGAAAAAATACATTCATAAAATCTTCGATCGATCGAACACGGTAGTCCCCCTCAGCACAGGATCTCCTAGTGATGAGGACTACGAATATATTTTCCATTTTATATTTATACCTAATATGTTTCATATAAAAATATAATAAATAATAAATGTATAGTTGCTAAATAAAAAAAAATGGAGAGATATTCATTTTAAGATTATTTAAATATATATTTTTTTTATTTCAGGCAAATAAAGTTTTTTCAATCTTACTTTAACTGATGATTCCTAACATTATTGTGGTAAAATTTTGGTCTCCTATGATATATTTGATGTTTAATTTTTTTTTACATGAAAAAAATCAGTAGGTATTAGTTAGTTAGGGTTGGGGCGAGGGGTTGGGCTGTTACTCGGCTGAGTTACCAGTGATGATATGTGGAAGAATTTTTTTGGGGTTTGTTTTTTTTAAAAAGTCACTGGAGAGCAAAATTTCATTTACACGGATTAAGTAAGTCAAGTACGACACTTAACATTCTGTTTACATTTTTTTTTGTATTATTTCGGTCGCCATGCTTAAAAAAGGACGTCCCTATTTTATGGCGGGTGGGCGTACCTACGTATTGAATTAAAAAGTAGATCGATTTTTATAATTTTTAGAATAATTATTTAAATTTTATTTTTTAGCGTAAAGCTTATATTTATTTATTTGTAAATCTCTCATCGTAATAGAAAGAAAGAAACAATTTGGGAGGCGGGTATGGGTACCGCCGCCCCGGGAACCATTTATTGGACAACCACCACCCCTGCCACAGGTCATCCCAAGTGGTTCGTTACGTTTGGTGACTTAGCAGGGGTGCCCGGGTTCATGGGATGAGGTTTGTCTAGGTCTTGGTGGCGGATACGTTTGCCCAACCACTGCGTGGCGGGTTAGATCGGAGGAGACTGATTGAGGGAGGCCTTTTGACCTCTCCAGCCGGATTCTCCCAACGCTTTGCCTTGCACCGCAGTGTGAGGAATAGATTTATATGTCCGTCACTCCTGGCCACACTGATCCCCAGATTCTTACCCACTAAGGAAGCTTATGTAAAAAAAAGAAGTGTGACATTATAATTATATTATTCTCTATTAAGAGACCTGTTATTGGTAAAATTAATGTACCCTATATATTATTATGCTTTTTTTCAGTATTACACTTTTGGTAAAAAAAAATATAATGATAATAATATTATTGGAATATTTAAAAGACAATAATCAAAGATGCAGACATGTCAGTATATTTTTTCATTATAGAATACGTTGGTGTTTACCAAAATATAACCGGAAGAATCCACAAAATTACCATACCTGACGATAAACAAAATGGCTAACATTTCGGTGAATAATTGGTTCCGTCCAAAATGCCGCCGTACGTTTTTGAAATGCATCGGAAAATATGCAAATGTTGCCACACCGCAAAGTCGGGAAACAGGGGTGGCTACCCTACCCCACAGGTGAGAGCAGATAAAAGCTAACCTGGCAACACTGACACGTTTGTGAATATTAAATGGAAAAAGCCTTGTGTCATTTTCCAACGAACCTAATTAGTTTTTGGGAATATTTAAACAGAAAAACATGCACATACTCGTACATGCCTACACCCAATTTCGGTCACCCACAAAAAGCTTGTCGAAAATAACAAATGAAAATTACAATATTTATGTGCATATTTCAAACTGCATAATTGGGGGGAATAAAAGCATCAAAGCACAATATATTATATCGGTGTCAATAGAAATTATATTTTTATTCAATGTTTGCTTTAAGTTTCACCAAATACGGCTAAAGCCATTTCAAACGACGTTTCAATGGTGAATGGTATTCAAATTTGAAAAGTTGCTTGAAATAGATTTGCCCGTGTTTGGTGACCAGATGTGAATAGGTATGCACTTCTACACCTTCATCTTTCCGGTCTTTTCCTTCTCCCGACTAACTATACTCCAATTGGGGATTCAATAGTCTCAATGGCTCCGGACGGTTGGGAGCAGTTGGGATTCTTATGCGATTTCACACCAAAAAAAAGATACCACCTACTCACAAGTATCTACATATTATAAATTAAAGTCCTCCGCCGCGGTCTCGCTGTCTGTTTGTTCGCGGTATACTCAAAAACTACTGAACGGATTTTCATGTGGTTTTCACCAATAGATAGAGTGATTCATGAGGAAGGTTTAGATATACAATTTGTCGAGTTTTTTTTGTGTAAATTGGTTGAAATATACAATACATAAATGAGAACGTCTGTACGTGGTGGACGAGCGGGCTGGCAAGCGGGCGATGTAGATTTGTATGCATCATCTTATAATCTACAGTTTTATGCCGAGGTTGATAAAATTTTGCACATGTGACCTTCAAAACAAGATGATAGTGACTTTCTACATTTGATTTCGAAAACTGTGTGTAAAGCCCGGGCATCGCCGGGGACTTCAGCCAGTTATAATAATAAATTAACAATCTAATCCACAAATAATTTCTTATATACATTTTAATTAATATTGGTAAAATTATTTATCCATTATACCTAAACTATTGGCCAATCCTGTAGATATTAATCCAAATTACGGGATCTAGCCACGAATTTGACTGTACCGCATAACTGTAAAGCCACTTCCATTATCGTGGGAATGAAATAATTTGCATTTCATTAATCCTCCCCTAGTCCCCACCTATACCCCAATCCTCCCACCCCCTTTCTCTCAAATGTAACAAACCGTATCACCCCCTTTTATCCGCCTTCCCCATGATTAATCAAATACTGTATTTTGTACTCGCCACCGACATTTCACTAATATCCATACATTTATATAAATTACGAATGTACGAGTTCATTACAACAATAGAAATTTGGAATCATACAATGCTGTATACATTATTCGCCTAACATCACCATTAAACGCAATATTAAAATTTATAATAATGAAAAAATAATATTTATGGTCTTCATTTATTTGTAAGAAAGAAACAGCTTTTTCATAATACGAGTATACATTGATGTTCGCAATGACGTTACATACTATATTAGACGAGGGGTAGAAATCTCAAAGTGGGAAGACAATCGCAAGACAATTGTACCGGTCTCGATATCTAGTACTTTAGTACTAAACTGCTACGCGTCGAGTAAGGTTGCGTCTTACCAGTACTTACCAGTAAGTAGATTGCATTTTAAAAAGTGTCAAAATGCCCTCCTGTGTGATGAGAAAATGTTTCAATTACACTGCAAATAATAGTAAAGGCGAAGGAATAACACTTCATTTGTAAGTACACGCAAATTACTTAATATTATCGATTATTATAAATATTACAATAAATTTTCATGTTTCCCGCTCGCGGTTTTACACGTCATTACGAGACAGAGAACGTTGCATCAAAAAGTAACGAGCATAACAAAGACAACCTGCTAACAGTAGGTCGGTTCACACAGCGTCCCGCACAAGTTTTCTTCTATTGGGAAAGATGGGGTAAAACGTACACAGGGTAAATCGTTAATTAATTTAATTATGTTTGAATTGTCATAACTCATAACGCTCGAACCGAGCTTCCTTGCTGACAATGACAAGACACTATAATTTAATATACGTAAACACGCTAGTTGTAGTTAAGCTCTATTAATAATTATAATTTACGCTGTGACAATTAATTCAATATAAATTTATTATGAATTATCAAATATGAATTTTAGGTTTCCCCGTGATCAACTACGACGACAGAAATGGACCACTGTTGTTCGCATTCAAAGATGCGAACATGATTGGACACCTTCGCTTTACAGCACAATATGTTCAGTTCATTTCAATAAACACGATTTACATACCACGGTCAAAGGAAAGCGTTTTATAATGTCGTTGATGAAAATTGTAAATAGATTCGTATACTCATTTGAACCTATGACCTGTACTGTATAATAAAATATGTTTTTAACAATACTACTATAATAGTACCAATATTGTATTACTAATGATAACTCATATAATTATAATAAAAAATATTTGCCCGTGTGTCTTGTTTTACCCGCCTTTACCCTCCCCTGTGCGTAGTGTAACCGAGTGAGAGTATCTTGTTATCTCAGTCACACCCGTGATGTGAAAGCAGTATTCGGCAAAGAAATTAATACGCCGCCCGCTAATGTATCCGTGCCATTCATACATACACATTATTTGATTGTCTATCTTTATCACACAGGAATAAACTTTTGAATTGAGAAATTATTGAAAATCGCTGAAAACAAAAGAGTGTTCCTTACTTTCCACATTATATTGTGAGTATGTGAGACTATAACGAGTCTATTTATTGTATATAACGTCATTGGATGTTCGCGCGTTTTTATATGGGATTGATTGGGTATTGCATTCGCAGACTTGGTGGGTAGATATGTCAAAATCCTGAATTTATCCCACCTACCTAATCTTTCCTTCCAAAATGTCACCATAAAAATTGTTGCAAGAAAGTACTCAACTTTGGAGAGGTGACAGTGTGCTTTGCTGCTCAGTACAAAATAACATCTCAGACAGGGCGCATGTATCGTAACCTCTTGTTATAAGAATATTGCGAATTTTAAATTAAACAGTGAGAAGTGTACACCAAAACTGCAGATCAGCGAGGCTCCATCTGCAACGGTGAGTCCTATTTTCCGTATTCCAGTCTGGGCTTATCTAATTTTCCAAAAGCCCAGATTTGAACTATCGACTGACTATCCATCAATACATCAGGTTCAGTTCCTGCCGCCATTACGGTTGCACGTGCTTAATTTTCTCTAGTTTCAATTCAAAATAAAACCGGATAAAATCGCTCGCGAAGGTTTAATTTTGTAATAATTGGGTTTTGGGACTTCTTCCCTAACCTAATTTTATTATTTCGGTGCGTCCCAACATATTTTTAGTTGTTTTTTGTTGAATTTAAAAGCATTTTGACGTTTAAATTCTGTGAATTTTTTCTGACATTCTAATCAAAATTTATTTGTTTACATTTTGAATTTGGTGTTTTCCTGTCGGGGACAAGGTCCCTGACAACAAGTTTGTGTTTTTTTTTTTTTTTTTTAAATAACTCCATTTGTCAGTGTTGTTTAGTGTTAATTATTTAAATAGTTTTTTTTTTCAGTTTTAAAATTATGTACCTTAATTTTTTTTTTTAAATTTTATTACTCGTGACCATTTCCAAATTTCGTCTTCCTTTTATTTTTTTTATCATGGCATCGTCTGATTCAGAAGATGATGAAAGTTTTCAGAGAATGAGGATGGAGTATCCCAACTTAACAGCTAATAGTTGTGTACGACCATCCACCTCTGCGTCTATATCTGCGTCAGTTAATAAAAATAATGTCAATGCACTCAAGGATCCGATTAATGATGATTTGTTCAAGTTGATTCCTGAACAATCTAAAGAATCTGAGAGGATTATTGACAGTAATGTATCAGTTGATATCTTCCAACCAATTATCAACCAAATGCTTTTGATTTCAACTGTAATTAATGGCAAGAACAAATTAAACAAGGATGATCGCTCCTCCATCCTAGGATCAATTGAGGAGATGAGGAGATGCCTTACCTCTTTGGCAATCACACACGCTGTGGCCATCTCAAAAGCAGAAACGCTTTCAAAAGTTCTGGATGTACAATCAAGCATTTCAGAAAAAATTGAGATTCTTATCAACAAAACGGACAAAATTTCAACGACGCCTACTGAACCACTCAAGAGAAAGACATATGCGGGGGTTACATCAGGTGAAAATCAGTCCAAGAAACTGGTTTTTAATGGATTAGAGCGACCCACTCCTTCCCTGCAGCCTACTGTCCTATTTTATCCGACAATCCCGGAGGGTAAAACATCAGAGGACCTGCAAAAAAAAGTTAACATCTGTTCTTAATCCTCGTGATGACGGTTTCCAAGTCGTTCGAACGAGGAAAATTAAGGGCGGAGGTATTGCACTGCAGACTACTACAGCGGTAGGTGTAATTAATATTAAAAAGGCAGTTGAAAAACTATCTGCTACAGGAATCAAAATTGTAAGTCCCCAAGGCAGATTACCTAAAATTGTTTTATATGATGTCCCAAAAGGAGATCCCTCTCTGGATTCGGCTCTTTTTGAGGAAATTTTTACGAACAACATTGATGGTAAATGTAATGTTTCAAAGGATGACCATTTAAGAACGATGAGAAGGGTTTCTCTTTTTGGTAAAAGGGATAGCGCTAATATGAACATGATTTTGACATGTCATCCTGAGGTCAGGAAGGTTCTCATTGACAGTGGTTTGTGCTTCCTTGGGTGGAATGCCTGCCGTGCACGGGACTACGTTGGTGCTACCCGCTGTTTTAAATGCCAACAGTATGGACATATAAGTAAAGCATGCACGCAGGAGCATTCCACTTGTCGCCACTGTGCAACTACTGGCCACGATGTTGAGAATTGCCCCAAGAAGTCACAAGCTGCCGTCTGTGCAACTTGTACACGTTTTAAAAAACCTGCCTCACATAGTACTGGAGATCGACTTTGCCCAGCCCAAATTGCTGCAATTGAAGCACAAGTTAGATTAACCGACTATGGCTTCTAATAACATTCTTTCTCTTGGTCAGATAAATCTTCAGAGGTCTCGAGTGGCCACGCTTGAGGCAATGAAGATTATGACTGACAAAAAAATTGACATCTTGCTCATTCAGGAGCAATACACCTGGTTAGGTAGAACGCCTGTTCAATATCCTGGTGCGGTACTCGAAATTGGCCCAGCACCGGGGGCGGGAGTCCTGGTTAACATTTCGTTAATCAGTCCCCTCCTTCTTGTGGGACTGTCAAACGAGTACCAAACTTGTGTTTCACTTAATTTTGGAGATACTGAAATTATTTTAATTTCAGTCTATTTCAAATATTGTAATCCAGTAGGACCTCACATCTTGAGCCTGACGCGCGCACTTAACGCGCTTAAAGGACGTAACATAGTTATTGGAGGAGACTTTAATGCTCGCTCACCAATGTGGTTTGACAATTTTGAACAACGGACGGAACGTTCAGATGCCGTCGAAGACCTTATTGCGGCGCAAGGTCTTTCTATAATAAATGAATCTGGAAGTATTTTTACTTTCAGTAACATACATGGTGAGAGCAATATTGATTTAACTCTTTGCTCTGGATCGATTGCGGCCAAGATTTCTAAATGGAAGGTCCACGAATGTGCTATTAATTCTGATCACAGATTAATAACTTATATGGTGGGTGTCAAGAAGACCGAAGCTCCAAGATCCTCCTGGAACTTCAAAACTACTCGGGCGAATTGGGATAACTTTGGGGATGCTCTACGTGATACTTTAAGGGGTTTTCATGACGTAGCAGCTAGAGATCCGGACAATTTGGGGAATTTTTTCAACGCGGCCGTAGTATCAGCCGCTGAATCGGCTCTGGGAAGAACAAACCCGAAGACGATTATTAGGTCTCCGTGGTGGTCGAATGAGCTGACTTTGTTAAAAGGCACCTTTAAGAGAGCTTACAGAGCTTTAGGTGTCTCTAGACGGGTTGGGTGTACGGAGGAGGAGACATCCACCCTCAGGAGACAACTTAATAGCTCTCGTAAAGCTTTCAAATCGGCTGTACTTTTGGCTAAACGAGCTGCTTGGCATAATTGGGTTAAAGATGTTGGTAACTCTAACCCATGGGATATTCGTAGCGCCATTGAAAAAACGGGTAAAGGTTCTGATCGGTTTTTATCTAGTGTTATCGACAATGATAACGGGAACGTTGAGAGTATTAACGTGGTGACTACTCTCAATACACTTCTGGGAAAGTTAGTTCCCCTAGATTCAGTAATTGGGGAAAGCGACCACCACCAACAGATTAGAAATCAATCACGGATTCCTCCAATCCTCTCCCAGGAGGAAAGAAATTCTAAAATAAC
Source organism: Limnephilus marmoratus (assembly GCA_917880885.1). Lineage (NCBI taxonomy): Eukaryota > Metazoa > Arthropoda > Insecta > Trichoptera > Limnephilidae > Limnephilus > Limnephilus marmoratus. The sequence continues at coordinate 32,340,992 of OU862924.1, forward strand.
TAGAGCTGAAATAGAAATTATAATTAAGGGTTTGAGTCCTAGAAAGGCACCAGGGCATGATAAATTGAATAGTATAATTGTGAGGTATGTATGGATCCATGCCAAGGAAGAACTCTTTCAGGTTATGGAAACGTGTATGAGAAGGGGAGTTTTCCCTTCTGTATGGAAGAAAGGCGTGCTCAGGATCATACCTAAAGGGAAGGACAAAGAAAGAACTGATGTTAAAGCTTATCGACCAATAACACTTCTTCCTGTATTGGGGAAAATTTTGGAAAAAATAATTCAAAATCGTCTACGAGAAACATTAACACCATCATATGTACATCAATATGGATTTGTCCCAGGTAAGTCCACGGAGCACGCCATTATGACTGCGCTTGACTGGGTGAAGGTCTGCACAAAGAGGTACGTAATCGGTATCTTCTTAGATATAACTGGTGCCTTCGATAATGCATGGTGGGAGATGATTTTGACTAAATTAAAAAATCGCAATTGTCCAAGAAAACTTTTTAAAATATCTTGCGATTATTTTAAAGATAGAAAAATTATAATTTCTTTTGGTGATTGCATCATTGAAAGAGATGTGGACATGGGTTGTCCCCAAGGTTCTCCCCTTGCACCGGATTTCTGGAATATTTTATTCGATGACTCCTCCAGGTTACCCTTACCTGAAGGCACTATTGCGATTGATTACGCAGACGACAAATTGTATTTGGTCTCTGGGGACAGTAGAAAAGAAGTTGAAAATAAAGCTGAAGAAGGTTTGAATATGATTCTTAACTGGGGAAAGGAAAACAGACTGACTTTTGCTCCCCATAAGACCGTGGGTCTCCTTATGAAAGGCTCCCTCAGTAGAGGTAGAAACCCTTTCATAAAAATGGGAGATACTGCAATCCGTTTTGTAGAGAGTACTAAATATTTAGGCGTTACATTAGACAGATCCTCCTCGTTCTTGACTCACGTTAAAAGCGTTTCTAGTAAGGCCCAGGCTCTCTTCTTAAAACTGAGAAGAATCTCAACTGCTGAATGGGGTTTACGTTTCCCTGCGCTCCGTCTATTATACAGATGCGTATATGTGGCACAAGTTTCATACGGTGCATGTGTATGGGAACATCGACTGAGTAATTCACTTATTCATTCAGCGCTTAAGAGGGGCCAGCGAATCCCCTTACTGGCGCTTTCAGGAGCCTACAGAACAGTTTCATCGGATGCTTTGCCAATTTTGGCCGGCATTTTGCCAATTGATTTAGAAATTAGGGAAGTTTTGACAAAGAAGTGTCTGAAAAGAGGAAGACCTGTAAATCACCTTGGTGTTGAATTAATACCTGGTGGAGCAGTGCCTCTCCTTGAACTTCTAAAGATGATGAGAAGAAAAACGCTGAGTGAATGGCAGATGAGATGGGATAGATCGAATATGGGAAGATGGACCTTCTCCTTCTTTCCATCAGTTAAAATCAGAATGGAAGGGGCATATCTTTTAATGGACCACCATATTACCCAATTGCTTTCTGGGCATGGGGAGTTTAGAGGTAGACTTCACAGACTGGCTCTATCATCCCATCCCAATTGCGCTTGTGGTGATACCGACCAAACAGCCGAGCACATTTTGTGGCACTGTGAGATTTTGACGGATGCTCGAGACGAAATGATTGATGGTTTACAAGTTATTACGAGACCTGCTTGGAATACAGATCTCGTCTCGAATAAGGTGAACTTTGAGTGCCTGAAGAAATTCACGAAAGTTTGGGTTGAGAGATGGCCTGTTCTTAGAGTCGCTGAGTAGCTGTAAAACAACTTAGATACCAGGTGTATTTTGCTTCTGAATTCACGGACAATCTTCATGATTACTTTACACTTACCGCTTGGATTTAATTGTTATGATTTATGTGTTTCTGTAATATGTTATTTATTTTATTTTATTAACATTTATTTTATTATATATTATAAGTTATGTGCTATATTTTACATTTGCATTATGTTATTTTGTTCACTATATTTTGAAAAATGTATATAATTGCCTTGCGATTTGTTTTGTTAATAATTACTATACTACCTGTTAATTTATACCATGTTCCTTGTTTTGTTTTGTTTGTTTTTAACTGTTTAAATGTTTTACTGGATGAACTGAACTCAATTTTTTTTTATATATTTTTTTTTTTTTTTTTTTTTTTTTTTCCCCTATCCCCATATGGGGGGGTGCTGGACCTTGTCCCTGCTTCATCTTTAGTTAAATAATTAATTTTGCAGATCCTTTTCAAATCTACCTGCGCCTCCCCCAATGACATGTGAAGGCTTGAGGTTTGATCAGACGACCTTGACTGTCCTTTGTCCTGCCTCTGACTACCCAACGCTGAATTTTCTTTTAGTCTTCGGGTATTTTACCCCAAATATTCAGTTAACATTCTTTGAGGCTTCACTGAGTGGTTGGCTAAAGGACACGGAAGCTAAGTGTAGTTTATGGTCAGACCGAAAGCCATTTACATATTTTGTTGGTACTTGCCAATTGATTTGAGATTTATTGTATTACTTATGTTCTCTATTTTATGCATGTGCTTGCAGGTTTTTTACAGATGCAATGCCGCCTCATGGAGCCTCATGAATGAGTTTTTTTCTTTTGCCTTGTTTAATTTATCTTTGTCTTACTAACCTATTTTGTGCATTTTGTTTTCCTGTTAAGCACTTGCATACTGCTTACTAACAACGTATGCATGGACACTGGAGGTCTAGATTCGTTCAAAATAAATAAATGTAGCTTCGTTTAACAAAAAAAATTAGAATCTTGCGAGAGCCTTGAAGGAGTAACCATCAGTTACTTATACCAGGGCGGGTAAGAGGTGGATTACCTCCACTGACTATCCATCAGGTTTGCGAGTGTATGCTATTTAATTGTCCCGTATAACTTAGCGATCACGTAGTTTCGGGACTGGTCCTTTGAGGGCTGCATAGGCTTTGCTCTGCAGCATTTACCGCCAATTAACAGTGGAGTCGCAGTTTCGCGACACCAATTAATAAATATATAAGTGAACTGAAGTCAAGCCGCAGAATTTTCTTACCTGGAAATGAAGTGTTAATATCTTAAAATTAATTTTGGGTTATAGGAAGGTGAGAGGCAGAGGAATATAGGAAAAGGATAGAAGGTGCTCCCGATACATTCCATATTCTCATATTAATAATAATCCATCGTACTTGTTACTTCATATCGATATTTCACTAGGTTATTACTAAAAATGTCAATGCTGTGAAATTTATTCCAGGATGTGAGGAGGGAAGTGTAATCCCACATATCCCATAGAGAGTATAAGTACCTACCTACATACCTACAGTGAAAATGTGTAATTTATAAATTAAAGTAAACATCAAAACTAAAAATAAAAATAAAATCTCAAACAAAGAAACAGAGGTTTGGTAACATAGCAGGGGTGCCCGAATTCATGGTTTGAGGTTTATCCGGGTCTTAGCGGCAGATGCGTCTGCCCACCAGCTGCATGGCAGGCCAGATCAGGTGAGAATGGTTGAGGGAGTCCCTTACAGTCGTACTCTCTCGGAACATCGCCTTGCACTCCAGTGGGAGGAATGGATTCATACGTTAATACCCACCCCTAATACCCTTTTCCTTCTCAGAACTTCCTCTCCTTCCTTTCCTAAAAAGATCCTCCACATGGCATCCCCAAAGATGACATAGGCCCTGAGTGGAATTATTTTCCTCAGGGCCTCCCGTTTGGAGCTAATGTAAAAAAAAAATAAGGAAAGAAAGAAAAATAAAATAAAATAAAAAAGAGAAAAACGTAAGACAAGAGAGAAGTATCATTAGATAATAAGTATATAGCTAAAACTTGTTAAATAAAGTTATTTATTGAGCTCTTATTGGTCCATCGGATCTGACATTGTGGGAGCCAGAGTCTTTCTCCATTGTTCTTCTATGCTCGATCCTGAAGTCAGACAGGATTCTATGATGAGGATATTTCTGGAGTTGTTTATTCTTCCCTCAGTCTTCAATTATTTAACGTGTGGAATTTATTCATTGAAAAAAAAATCCAATTTGACGTGTTATGTATGTAACGCCAAAGGAAATCGTATCAGATGATGTCACATACGTAATATTTATATAGCCGAGTATAGTACAGGTCTTGACATGATTGCGACGATGTTGATTAAGTCAGTGCCACCGAGCAACAACTGTTTGCAGATGGCGATTGTTGTTGATGCTTGTTGTTACTGATGATTTGTGTGTTGTTTTACAGTAAGCATCTCTATCTTCTCTACATATTATAAATTAAAGTCCCCCGCGTCGTCTGTCTGTCTGTCTGTTCGCGATAAACTCGAAAACTACTGAACGGATTTTCGGGTGCGGTTTTCACCAATAGATAGAGTGTTTCGTGAGGAAGGTTTAGGTATATAATATGTCAAGGATTTGTGTAAATTGGTTGAAACATAACGATAATTGTTAGAAATGTCGGAAAAGTGACGCCTGGTAACTTTCATCGAAAACGGTGCCTAATCCTTTGGGGATATAACAAAACAATGAATGGTGGAATATTCCTCTTTTATAGATCTACAAAAAAGTCCGTGAAGGCATATATCTATCTTTTACGGATAGCTTACTATACCCATTCTATCTTCTAAAAAAATGGTCACGTACATTGCGATAATTGAAAAGTTATTTAGACGGATACAGTATTAATCCTTATTAACTTAAATACGTTAGTTACCCCAAGCATTTCATGCACATTATTACAATCTTTCACACCATCTCTACGTATTATAAATTAAAGTCCTCCGCGGCATCTATCTGTCTCTTCGTGATAAACTCAAAGACGGCGGTGGTTATAAAGATTGGATAACCATCCAGTAGATGACGTTGTGTTTTATTAGCTACAGCAACGCGTGTCCGGGTCAGCTAGAATTAAATAAACAGAGTGATTAGACAATTTCAAACAGTGACGTTTACTTAACGATAGTACTGACTTCGTAGGCTTAACTAGTCGGCCTTGCGTATTTGTCAATCCACATATTGACGGCCCAGTTTAATGGACTATGAACAATGAATATGGCATAGTACCGACTATCTAAAATTTGGCCAATTTGTTACTTTGGTGAAATGAAATATTTTTTCAATTTTTTTAAATATTTCATCTTCAGAAAGGAGCAATATAAGGAAGTCCATGTTTATTATTCATTCGTTAATAATCAATAATAATCATATTTCACCATTCACCATGGTGTAAAAAAATCAATTTTTTTATTCATTAAAAGTAGTAAAACAGAGTAAGTTGTCATCGGATTTTTTGATTTTGTGAAAAACAAATCTACAAATGAAACGTGCCACGTAATGCAAATAGTTTTTGAAGTGAAACTTCTATTTGAAACTTCTATAGCCCCGCTGTGATTTGGATTTCGGATGAAACGGAAATGACGATTACTGCACTTGCGACGCATCAACTGCGCTCATTGGCCGCTTTTATTATGATGTCACTTTTAAAGGCTACCATTGGTTGAGTTGAAGGAGCGGGAGACAGAAATGAAAGGCGTCAGTCGATGTATGAGTCAGTCGTTTATTGGGCTACGTAGCGAGGGTCGGTGAAGCAGTAACCAGATGTATGGAGGGTGCCGTAGATGAGATGTTGCAGGCGTGCGGTGTGATGGAGATGGTGCGGTGAAGGTCAGCGAGTTGCTCGACACCATGGCGGTGGAGATGACCTATCTTCCAGGCCGTTGCTCGACACTTTAAGTCGCGGAGATGAACGGTGTGTGGCTCGGTGAGCTGAGCCACCAGCAGGTAGTCCTGGCGAGGCGGAGCGTGTTTCCATGGCAGTGAAGCACGGTGGGCTTCGGGGTGCCATGAAGTGGTGAGCTGATCCCTGGACTGAAGGTGACGCAAGCCTTGTAAGTCGCGGGATGGAGCTGTTCTGAGTGAGCTGTAGACACGGTGGGCCTTAGAGCTGAGATGTGGTGATGGACCTCGAGGAAGCTGCCCTGGAGAGAGCGGAGATGCACCGGGCTCTCGTGTGCGTGCTGTTACATGACGAGCTGTTGACCGACTCTTTGTGTGAGACTGACTGAACTTACTGAACTAGCGCCGGGTTTAGTCGCTTTATATATACCAGCGCGACCGGTGGGAGTAATGTTCCATTCGCCGGCAATGTGCACACTGGAAGGTACTCGAACATCCGCGGTGCCGAATATTCAGGCGGCTTGTAAACTCTAGACCTTTCTAGGCGGTGGCGATATTATCATTCATCGAGACGGTCTCGGCAGGCGAGCAAAGTACATCGCGGCCGGCATAATATGTAGGTACCTAGGCAAGTGCCAGCGCCGCGCGAATATCAGATGTTTCTCGATGTTCTTTTGATGGCGAAGTTAATGCGTCGCCACAGAGTTATGAAACAGAAATTATGCTAGGTCTGCGCTTATTGGACGCTTTGATTATAACCTCACTTTTGAAGTATTGGTTGAGATTGTTATGGTAAAGTTTCGCTTCTATCATGTGTAAACTGCACTCGATTTTTTTTTTTAAATTTTACTTCACACAGGGAGAGAAAAATATTTTCTCGAAGGATCGATGTCATATAAAAAAATATAAGTGTGCAGTTCACAGGCGGTAGAAGTGAAACCTTCAGAAAACTAATGTCATTCTCTCGCAGATTAAATTCTATAGGTGCGTTTGTCTTTTTTTAATGTCGCTTTTTCGTTTCATCGAGTTTCAAATAACAACGGTGCTAAAGAAGTTTTCACTTCAAAAAGAAGAGAAAGGAAGTTCTGGGAAGGAAAAGGGTAAGAGGGGTGTGTAGGAGACAAGTGAGCAATTACTCCCATCTGCTGCAGTGCAAGGTGATGGATCGAGAGAGTTCGGCAGGAAAGGACAAAGCGCATTGTCTAAATCTGAATAGTGACTGTTCATGAATATATTTTTAATAGAGATTATTTTGTCATTGTTATTAAAGATTATTATTTTGTCTCCTCTCTTATCCATTTTCTTCAGTCTTTTTAATTAAATACTTACATTTTACCACGAACAGATGTAAAAATGGTTATCAGGTAAATTTGTTTTAATATATTATGTATATTTTTTGATACTATGAGTAAATACTTGAATAAAATCAATTTAAAAAAATTCATTCCATCAATACATTATGCTTATTCAAGCCTCCTTCTGTTTCAAAATTTATTTTATCTGAAACCATTGTTTTTCATTCACGCAAGACAATTCCGAAAACTATTCCATGGGGATTTTATAGCCACTTCTACACCCCGGCACCAGGTGTCGCTATTGACTATGTCTAAGTCGGGGAACAAACAGTCTGAGCTTCCCCTGCCTTTGTCATGTTTACTATGAAGAAACGACAATTCTCATATTTATTGATATGGTCGCGATAAAATAAAATATACAATACACCCCCGTATTTGACATAGCAGGTGGTATTCGCATTATAAAGTTGCATTTTATTCAGAAAAAAATAATCATGCATGTATTTCTTGGGTATTAACTGTATAACAATTTCTAGACATTTTGTTTTGTAGAGTTTAATTATAAACTAGTACAAAAATGATTTTACATTAGATATCTTCAGATTTTCGATTGAGTTTCGCTAATATTGTCTTAATTTAATTAAAATTTGGGAGGCGGGATTGGGTACCGCCGCCCCGGGAACCTTTATTGGATAACCAACACCTCTGCCATAGGTCACCCCAAGTGGTTCGCTACGTTTGATGATTTAGCAGGGGTGCCCGGGTTCATGGGGTGAGGTTTGTCTAGGTATTGGAGGCGGATGACCAGGACACACTGAACCCAAGATTCCTACCCACCCCTTAAACCCTTTTCCTTCCCAGAACTCTCCTCTCCTTCCTTTCCTCCAAAACCCCACCACACAGCATCCCCAAAGATGACATAGGCCCTGAGGGAAATTATTTTCCTCAGGGCCTTCTGGAGCTCATGTAAAAAAAAAATAAAAGTTATTTTATATTCAGATTCCTCATTTTCATTTTTTTTTCAATAATCTGGCGAAACCGGATTTTAAAACTGTTATCATAAATTTATAATAATGTAAAAATAACGTTTAATTAATATAAAGCTGAATATCAATTAAATTTTTTCCTGTTTATTTATATTCTATAATTGCCGACGTCCACGAAAATAGGATAAAAAATATTTCCGGCCTTATATTAAATATACTTTAGTTTTACATTGTCATTAATTTATGTTAACCATTTTTACAACCCGGTTTCACCAGATTGTTTTTGAACACGTGTTCTATTATTGTAATATATTACACAAGACCTTCCTTATTCTTCTGGCGCTAAAAACACTTAATAATAAAATATATTGTGTAATATATATGTTCGAGGCATATCCAGAAAGTAAGTGTACTGTGACCACAACGGGCGGAGGTTTTTAGTATTTTGATGGTTGGCAACACTAAGTGGCACAGGGGGGTCTCCTGACCAGAAAGAGCATCGCAGAAACATTGTTGTACGTAAACTCACGTTTTAGCGTTAAAGTTGTCGGCAAAAAATCCCACCAAGTGATGTGATCTGCTTTTGACTCACGGAAGAAATAACACTTACAAGAAAAAAAGGTGAGGATTTCTGGGCTCTATTGTTACTGGAGATGAAAGTGGGTGACTCATTACATGCCTGGAAAAAAAACAGTCGTCAAAGTGGCGTCACACCAATTCCCCATCTGTGAAAAAATTGAAAACCACAATTTCGGGCAAAAAAAATCATGGCCTCAGTGTTTTAGGACCGAAAGGGCATCATTTTGTTCAAATTTCGGCCTCAGATTGAGATCATTAATGCACAACAATATTGTGTACCCTAAAAAAACTCAAAAGGAGCATTCAAAACAAAAGGAGGGAATGCTGACCAGAGTAGTTTGCCTTTTTCACGAAAACGTCCGACCTTACAAAGCCTTAGCCACCAATAGATCATGGACTCATTTGATTGGGATGTTTTGAACCACTCCCCGTAATCCCCTGACTTGGCGTCGTCAGATTATCATCTTTTCACCTTCCTAAAGATGCCTTTAGGAATATGGATGGATGGTATGGATGAAAATAAATTTTCAACCGACGAGCAGGTGCAGAAAGTGGCCCTGAAGAGGGGGAAGGAGCTGGCGGGAGAATTCTTCGAGAAGGGCAAAATAAACTTGTGCCACGGCTCACCATATGCATTGAACGGGTTAGCAATTATTTGGAAAAATAGTCAACAAGTGTATCAACAATATCCTGTATTTCTTTTTTCTATTACACTTTTTCAAAAAAAAAAAAAAATCAGTACACTTACTTTCTGGATAAGCCTAGTATATAAAACATTTAGAATATAATTTTCATGTATAAAATTTTCAAACTGCTTAGACTCGCAGCAATAACTTACCTTAAGTACGTGTTTGTACATACACCTACAGAGTTTGTTGTTTGGTTTTTAATGTAATCACGTGAAACCCTGGGAATAGTCAAAATAAAACAAATCACACAAATTCACCAATATAAGCTACTTCTTTCCTTGGTTAGGTTCAGCTAATATTAGTTTTGATTCCGGATTTATAATTTAATTATCGTACCGCAACCGGTTCAGTCGCTAAACAAATCCTTCAAAAACATTATTCTTGTTATTACATTTTGTACCGAACAATAAACATTAATGTCATTGTGGTTCATTGTACACAAGGGAAAATCATTGAAGCGCAAATACTCGGATTGCGTAGTAGATGTTCAATTGGGTGCCATGGTTTTGACGAATAGTCATTTCAATTCAAACAATAAACACCAAAACTATGAACAGCATGTTGATGGGACTCTATTGTGGTATCTTTATTGAAAAAATGTTATATTATGTTACGATAATACGACCGAAGACATAAACTAGACAGGCTAGAATCCTTAGAAATAACTAACTAAAAAATAGACCCTAACTTTGTAATGAATAAACAATTAGAATCATGGGGCTCAGCAGCATCTTAACACATAAAACAACTGAAGGTAACTCAGAATTGCATCATAAAGACCATACTTAAGGTCCCCGTGAGCACGTCAACAACAGAAATGTTTAAACAGTTTGATATTCCAAGCATACAGAAAATCTATGCCAAAAACATTCTAGTACATCACCTCAAAAACGATTCAGAGGCAGACACCTCAAATGCTCATAAAACCAGAGCCAAACAAACAGACATACTTAATATACCAAACTGTAACTCTTCGTTTGGACAAAGAATTTCTGAATTTTCAGCAGTAAAGTTATATAACAAACTTTCACTTAGTATCAAACAAATTAAAACAAAAAATAGCTACATTAAGGACATTAAATGTTCGCTGAAGAAACTATCAGAAAATGAACTTATTAGTATACTGAAAACATCGTCGTTGAAGTTTCTGGAAAACCTTATCCAAACCATGAAGTTAAACCATAGATATGTTCTAATGTGTAATACGTATTTAGTTTGTATTATAATGACCATTATAAGATTATTCCTACTCCAATGTAAAACATGGGGCCGTTCAAAATTCAATAAAAATTCCGTATCATCATAAATATAATTGCAATTTGACAACAATAAAAAATAGGTCATTGATGATGCATATTACTTGTAAGGTTGTTCCCAAACAATATTGAAGTAAGGCTGCAAGCCCAAGGTAATTAAGCCTACTGGAAAAAACCAAAATAATTAGAAATTAGACAACGGAAGACCACTTAGTAACAATTGTAAGAAAACTCATATATTCGAATAAAATCCTTGTAGACCACCCCTCTCCCCCTCCCCCATATTTGTGTATATAAACCGTGAGTTATGAATAATTTTGTACCAGTCTGAAGATGGCCTTAGCAGGCTGAAACCTGTTACGGTCAATAAATTAAAGTGGAAATAATTTTTATATTTGTTTCATTATAATATATTACGTCTGAAGGCAGTACGGTTGTATTTGAAACATTTTTGTGGCTAAATAAAGTTTTTTTTTTAATATTCCATAGGTGGATATTATTTTTAAATTGACATTTAAAAGATTTTCAGGAAAAGGAAGGGTGAATCTCTTTTATCAATCTGAAATGTTACTATAGTATTTTGGCGTTTCGTTTAAGACTGATACAATTTTTAATTTATATATATTTTTACGTGAATACCGCCAAAGAATTCAAACTGCTCCCGTATGTAGCTAGTGAGACTATGGCATTCCCAATTGGGGTGTGTTGTGAGGCTGAAGAAAATGGAGAGGTAGAGGAGATGAGGAAAAGCGAGGTGGGGTAGGAGAAGTACCTGGCTAATCAGATCTGGTCACCAAACACGGTTTCAAGCAAAGTTACAATTCTGAATGGTAAGTTCTCCCACACCAGGGCGATGCCGAGAGAATCTGCCACTCTGGGGCGTGCCGCAAATATCAAACATCTTTAAAAGTGCTGTGTGGAGGGTCTTTTTAGGTAAAAGAAGGAGAGGAGGGAAGGAAAAAGGTATGAGGGGTGGGTAGGAATCTGGGGGTCTGTGTGTCTACAAGAGAAGGACGTATGAAACCATTTTTCCCACTGTGATGCAAGGCGATAGGTTGAGAGAGGTCGGCAGGAGATTTCAAAAGGTCTCCCTCAACCATTCTCTCCCGATCCCGATGCAATAGGTAGGCAAACGCACCCACTGCCAAGACCCAGATATATCTCACCCCACGAATCCGGGCATCCATGCTAAGTCACCAAACACAACGAACCACTTGGGGTGACCCATGGCAGGGGTGTTGGTTATCCAACACCCCTGCCATAGGTCACCCTATGGTAGGTTGGTTGGTTGGTTGGTGTTAGTTTTAACCTATCAGGTAAGTTAGCCCTTCTTTCGCTTTTAGATATGAGCGCCGCATTTGACACCATTGACCACAACTTCCTTATTAAGAGACTAGAAGTAACATTTGGTTTACAGTCTAACATAAAAAAATGGCTAAAATCTTATCTATGCAATCGCTCTCAAGCGGTAAAAGTTGGAAACAAACAGTCCAACTTCACGAAACTCTCTTCAGGGGTACCTCAGGGATCCGTTTTGGGTCCACTTCTTTTCATTCTTTTTACAAATGATGTCGCAAAAATTATCGAGTCATTTGGTCTCTTATCTCACTGTTATGCTGACGATCAGCAAGTATACTTTTACTGCACACCAGATGAGATCAACGGTCTTAAAATTCGCACAACTGATTGTCTAGAAGCGATCAGTCTTTGGATGTCCTCGAACAAACTTAAGTTGAATCCCACAAAGACCGAGTTTCTCTGGGCTGCCACGAAAAGACGCCAACATTTAATAGACTACTCACCAATTTCTATTTCCGGCAGCGACGTAATTGCAAAAACAACCGTCAAACTTCGAGGTGTTTATCTGGATCCTTTCGCTAAAAATCCAGGTAAATAGGACCGTCAGTACTGGTTTCTTCTATCTAAGACAACTTAAATCAGTTCGTAGGAACCTCTCAACAGAGGCAACTAAGCTTCTTGTGAACTCATACATAGTATCACGTCTTGATTACTGTAATGGCATTTATGCAAGACTTCCTAAATGCCAAACTGATAAACTACAATCAGTGTTCAACGCCGCAGCACGGCTTATTACTGGGGTACCCAAGTTTTCGCACATTTCGGAACACCTTCGAAATCTTCACTGGCTGAAGTGTCCTGAACGGATCCAATACAAGTTATGCTGGATGGTGTTTAAAGCTCTCAACGAAATGGCTCCACCCTATATCTCTGAACTGTGCATTCCGGAAAATATTGGTCTAAGACATTCAACTCTTAGATCAGCGACATCATCTGCAATCGGAAGGTTGAAAGAACCTAAGCGAAATCCGAACACTAACTTTGGTGATCGTGCTTTCGAAGTATCCGGCCCTGAGGCTTGGAATAAACTTCCTATGGAATTAAGATGTATAACCAGTCCAACAGAATTTAGATCTAAACTTAAAACTCACCTATTTAAACACTCATTTCCATAAATTCGCTATTTCATTCAAACATTGCTATCCAATCTGTTGTTGAGCGATGAATTATCTTATTGCAGTTGAGATCGACGATTAAATTCATTCATTCATTTAAGATACCTATGCTTTCCTTTAAAAACTGTTAACCCATTACAATCATTTTCACAACCGTGTTATAAAATTGTAATATTATGTACGAACTTCCTTCTTCTTCTGGCGCTAACAATATTAATATTAAAATACGGTATAAAATAATTTGTAAAATGTGTAGAATAAAATATCTATGTATGTATACATGTATATATAATATCCTCAAACTGCTTCGACTCTCTTTCTCTGTCTGTACCTATATCTTTAGAGTTTTGTTGATCACTTGGTAATATTAGATACCTGGCAAAACTAAAAATATTTATTGTTGTATGTAAATACCTATTTTAATTGTAAATCTCTAATTTTAAGTCACGGTTGCAAATATTTGTATGTCACCAGTTTTAAGTCAGTAGTAATAAGTCTTAGTTGTAAGTCACTAGCTACATATAAGTCTTAAATGTAGGTTCCTAGTTATAAGTTTGAATCCTAGTTGTAAGCCTATCGTATTCATTTTATTTTATTGTATGCTTATTATATGTACAGCGCCCTTGAGATGATTTTTCATGAAAACGGCGCTTTATAAATCAGCCAAATATTATTATTATTATTATTAATGCAATTCTAACATGATGGGGCGCAATTCATCAAATCACAGAAAAACAGATCGAAATAGATTTTTCGATCAATTTTCGAGGCGAACGGAAACTGGCCCTCTGTGAGTGGTGGGGAGGGAGAAAAAGTATCAATTATCAATTAGCATTTATTTAAATTAAACATTTGGAAAAAAATAATGTCTTTCTATAAGTTGGTGTAAACAAAGGTTCACTAAATTGTAATTGCTGGATCTATAATTTTATTTATTTCCAAATATAATTTCCATAGGCTTATTCAGAAGGCAATTGGAGAAGCTGAGAACCAAGATGCACGGGTCTGTTTCATTGGAGGTTTCTGGCACACACTCGTGGACCACAGCCTTGACCAAGGTCACCATTTGCGCTGCAGACCAAATAATAAATATTGTGAATAAAATTAGATTAGGTTGAAATTAGATTGGAGAAGGGCTGTAATCATGCCATTATACAAAGGTAAAGGGTTACGTATGGATTGTGGGAATCATGAGGCTATTAGCCTGCTTAGTTCAGTCGGCAATCTGTATAGCAGAATATTGATTGAAAGGATACGAATGGAAACAAAGGATAAAATATTGGATGTGCAGGGTGCTTTTATGTTTAAAAATATTGCGCCGCCTCATCTACTGTACAAAAAGTGCAGAGGTTTTGCCAGTCCATCCGGCTCATTAATTCATACAAGTTGATGAGATTACCCTTGTTGAAATTCCATCCCCTTGAGATTTCATGTTCAAGGGTTCTAAATATTACTTTTGAAAAGTTTTCTCATCAAGCTGCACTGAAATTCAATAGTCGGATGAAAACTGTCCTCGGGAACAAGTGGAAACTCACAGCGTAGAGTGAATGAACGAGGAAAGGAGTGTCAGAAGAATATATGACGCAAATGTGAATGGTAGAAGAAGTCGGGGACGCACGAGGAAGACATGGCACGACCAAGTGAATCAGATATTTGAGTCGGGCCATGTGAAGAGTCGGAATAATACAAGAGCGTGTATGAGACGATGTATGAATGTAAACGAGACAAGGAGTGTGTGCCAAGATCGAGACGTTGCTGCGGGGAAACGGCGTGATGGTTAGTTAGTTAAAATTAAGATGCCAACTGGTTTGTTACTGATGGAAACCGTTATAAACGTCGTGTAGTCACTGGAAATATATGTTATAAGGCGGTTCAACGTGCTGCAAGGGTGATTTGATGAAAAGAGTGCGACAATAGTCAATAGAAGAAAAAGAGGTTTGGTTTGGAAGCATGCAGTCTGTCGCAGATCTATGACCGAACTGCAAAGGCGAACTGCGTAATAAATAGGAAAGAGGAAACGGCACAGTGCCTGGTTCTTCAGATCTATACGAGAACAAAATTGAAACGGTGAGAGGATCGATAGCCTGGTGGGTAGGACATTTGACTGGTAGTGAACGGTAGTTGGACGGGATAACATGAAACCGACTGGATATAAATATAAACTGAAGATACAAAAAAACCTTATTTGTAAAAAAAACACATTTTCAGACGTATAAAATTGTGTTTGAAAACGCATTTATTGACATTTGTCACATTATAGCAAGCGTGCGATTATAAATAAAAATGTGTGTAACCGTAAAAAAATCGTGTGAAGTAAGAATCGTGGCTCTCTTATCTGTCAGAAGCGCTCCTCTTTTCTGATAAGGTACACGACCAAGAATGCCCTTATGAAATTAATGTATAAAATGAAACTCTTATATTTTTTTACTACTGAGTATTTAATCAAGCATTTTGTCTTTTCACCACGTCAAACGTGAGTGAAAAAGTAAATACTATAATTACCTCTTGGAACAGTATTATTGACTTCCCCCTGAACATTCGCTTCGTTTATCTGTCCGTTGACTATATATCCAAGTTCTGAAGCAATGCAGGCCAGTCCACAACCGTCTCCTTTAAGATCCTTATGTGCCAGAACGTATTGCAAAGCAGAACCTTCTTGAATACCAAGCTGGAATTCAAAAAACCAGAAAATAAATAATAACCTTTCAAAATTATCTTTATGTCTTCTATTATATTTAATTTCTTCATTTAATTTTATTATTCAAACTTGTCCACAGCAGTACAATCCACAATCCACAATCCACAGCCATAATCGTCACCTTCCGCAAGTTCTTCGAATATTTTTAATTAATTGGTTATGGTATCTTCCTCAAAGTGGGGGAGCAATTAATTATCACTCTAGGAAGATTAAAAATTCGTATACATTACACAAAACTCAATTACTGTTAAACTTAATTTCAAGTCAGTTTATGAGCACATCACCAGAATGCTACCTTTTCAAAAATTAATAATAAAATACGTATTTTTGTTTTAAGCTTTATGAGTAAAACCTCAAATTATAAATTTAATTCAATGAAGACAATATTAGCAGACTCAATCGAAAATTTGAAGACAGAAAAATCAGAATTTGGCACCTCTGGGACGCGAACCCAGGACCTTTTGCATTCATGGCAACAGCTCTACCAACTGAGCTAAGACACTTCGGTCACTTTTAACTGTATCATACTTCGACTAAGAACTACCAAAATTATCTTCATTTTCTTCATGCACTTGCAGAAAAGTCAATAGATGTCACATATTAAAAAATAAAATGAATAATAATTTGTATGCCTGACGCCTGCACACATTTAAAGAAAAACATACAAAAAGTAATAAATTTAAATAAAACTTTAAATAATATCTACGGTCGCCACAACGATCTATGTACCTAGTATGAATTGCGTGAATTATGTAGGCATACGTACAAGTTCAATGAATAATAACTAATTCTCAATTAAATACTTATTAATTCTGTTCGAATAAATGAAAACGTAAAAATTATGAGAATTTTTTTTTCACAACTTACCCTCAATTTGCATTTCGCAAACGCAGTATTCAGTCGAACAATCAGCTGAGCCAATCCTACCCCTACCCCCAAATTCGGGCCCGCGTCAATATCTGCACTTAAAATCACACCCACAACCGTCATCACAGCCAACACTATTCTTAATGTCTTCATCCTGATGATATGCGGCTTATAATGATACTCGCAAACTAATGACCGGTGACGGATAGGTGACGGTTGCTTTTATAGGAGGGAAAATGTGTCGATTTTAATAATTCTTATCACCGAGTTATTCAACGTCAAAGTCATTGCACGAGTTTTTCCAGTGAAATGGGTTGAAACAAAGAATCAATTGCCACTTTCTTTTGGCATTGTCGATGAATTTATTTAATTTGAGAGGTGGATATGGGTACCGCTGCCCCTGTAACCATTTATTGGATAACCAACACCTCTGCCCTAGGTCACCCGAAAGTGGTTCGCTACGTTTGGTGACTTAGCAGGGGTGCCCAGGGGTGATTTTGGCACCAACTGCGTGGCACGCGGATCGGAAGTGATTGATTGAGGGAGATCTTTGAATCTATATGGCAGGACAGAATTTGGACCGCAGCTGTGATTGACGGATGACTGAACTCATCCCTTCCACTGCGCGCAGTGGAAGGGATGAGTTCATTCATCCGTCACTTCTGGACACACTGACCCCGAGATTCCTACCCACCCCTCATACCTTCTTCCTTCTAGGAACTTCCTCTCCTTCCTTTCCCCAAAAGACAATCTACACAGCATCCCAAAAGATGACAGGCCCTGAGGGGAATGATTTTACTCGGGGCCTCCTGTGTGCAGCTAATATAAAAAAAAAAAAACAAATAAAATCGGAGTGTGCATTTCACACGCGGTTGAAGTGAAACCACAAAATCGCTAGATGTCGCTTTCTTTTCGTTTGCCTGTTTATTTTAAAGTGGTTTGAAGACAGTTTATTAATTTTACAAAAATAAAAAATGTTTCTTTCTTTTGGATTTCATAGGATTCGAACCTCCGTTCGCTGAATGTCATTGGCCACTGAGATTTGTCACGCACTTTGCGCCACTACACTCTCGGGGGCTCGCGCGGAGCCGTTAATTTACCGCATTGTATTAGAACCGAGGACCCGTCAAATAATACATTTTAGTGACGCACTTCCCTTTCATCCAGATTTCAAATCACAACGGGGTTAAACGTATTAGTAAACGCATTTGATTTAAATTGAGAAACTTGTCAATTGATAAAAAAATTACATTTCTCACCATGCATATTATCACAGCTTGTTTCATTTTGATTTTTTTCAGTTCTGTTTAGTTAAATTTAATAGACGAGAAGATACATATGAGGGGTAAAACCAAACTATGGGGGGAAGAAGAGGGAAAAGATGACAGAGCTCGACGCTGGTCCGGACAAGAATGATGACGTCACATTTTTTAGATTCAAGCGAGGCTCTCGTAAGCCCAGCCGGTTCCATGGAACCGGGATGGAGAGGGGGAAATAATACGCTTTTATCACTTAGGGCAGGTATATATATATTCATATGTCTATGGGTTTATTGTATAATATTGTGCATAAGGAAAATCTTTGAACCACAAATTCTCGTATGAAGTACGAGAGTAGATATTCAATTTGCTGCCACAGTTTTGATATATACGCATTTCAAATCAAATAATAAACAACTGAAACTATGAACAGCGTGTTGATTGAACTCCATTGTGGTATCCTTGTAGAAACTTTCACAGTTTACACGTTGTTAGCGCCAACTAGAATTTGGCTGCACTTAGCGATTTATTGTGCGTGTATTTTGGAACCAGAATATTGTTCCGTGATAATGATTGTGCTATCCTGTCTGCCCCGGTTCCCCTCCCGCCTACCTACCGGTGAGTTCCGAGATACGCATTGTACAAGACGGATGAATATTTCGCTCCAACGCCGATCATTTACGATTCACGTGAAAGTTAATACAAGTCAATTAAGTTTTATTAATAATAAGATTCGCATCGCAATTGTTCACTTGAACAAGTTAATACCAAGTGCAAAGTGTTCGGAAGATACCATTTCCAGACTCTCCTGTGAGTAAATCCCAATACCTACTGTACAATATTATCATTGTAAATGCATAAACAAAATTTGCTGTAAATTAGCAAGCCGCTAGCTGAAACATTTGGTCCAATCTAGCCTGGATGTGTAAAGAACCAGCGCCCATTTTTATTTGGAATATTTACGCACGGGTTTCATTGCATATAAATTTATCGGGAGTAGTTTGAGAAAGGTAGGTCATCGTAGGTAGGTCATACGTACGTCAGCTTGAAATAATTTCATCATATTATCAAACTAACGCATTTAAACATGCCGGAGGAATCAGCTGTTTCTAAAATTGAACGCGATATCAAGTTGCTAGAAGCCAGGCAGAATTCGCAATTTGCAAGATGTCAAAGAATATATGACAGTATAAAGGGTTTGAAATCCTCTAATTCAAAAAACATATTTTGTGCCAATGCAGCATTGTTATCGGAGATAAGGAAAGAGTTTATTGAGTTAGTAAATAAAATTAATGATTTAAAACTGCAATTAAATTCTGAATTTTCGCCCAACTTTCAGATGGAACAATCCTTTGATGATTTATACTAGATAATACAATTAACCGCAAAACAGACCTGTGACAATACAACTGAATTATCCGACACGCAGTCAAAATTAGATAAATCAAATCGCAATGTTAAGTTGCCAAAATTAACTTTGCCGTTATTTGATGGAAGTATAATAGGATGGAGAATTTTTCACGACACCTTCAAAAAATTAATTCATGAAAATTCAGACCTTTCCGACATGGAAAAAATTCAATATTTGATAAGTACTTTGTCGGGAAAAGCGTTAAACATCTGTGCCGGAATTCCAACCACAGCCGAAATTTACCATCTTATTTGGGAAACATTGATTGAAAAATACGAAGATACAAGGGCAAACGCAATTTATTATTTTGATAAAATTTTAAACATAAAACCAATAACAATACCGACTGCATTGGATTTAGAAGCTTTCATAGACAAATTTCACTCGTCAATTTTAGCATTGCAACAATTAAAAATTCCTAATTTATTACAATGTTTCTTCCTTTATATAGGGACTCAAAAACTAGACAAAGAAACAGCTGTAGCATTCGAATCATCGATCAGAAAGTCAGAGACACCTTCATACCAGGAGTTCATAACATTTTTGCGGGAACAAGCTAAGATATTACAAAGAACATCAACATTATCAGAATATCACAAATCACAACAGCGTATTGAGAAAAATTACCTTAAGAAACAGTACAGCCAGGCATTTGTTAGTTTAACAAATAACAAAACAAAACAGTACAACTGCGCTGTATGTAACCTTTCGGACCACACATTAATTTATAATTGCCCAACATTTCTAAAAGCGTCGCCTAAAAATAGGTTTGAAATATCTCAAAAAAAAAAAATTATGTAGAAATTGCCTTAGTAAAATGCACTTTTCCAAAACATGTAAATCGGAAAACAGGTGCAAGTATTGTAATCAAAAACATCATTCTTTATTACATTTTGATATCACCTCGCACAATTCCACTCACGATAACGAAGAGGATTTATCGGAAAATCCAGAAAATGAATCGGAAATTCCGTCAGATAATGCCTCACTATGTACTCTGAATAATAGAGATTCAAACGTTTTTTCTCAAAATCAAACAATATTACTAGGTACCGCGTCTATTAACGTTCTCGATAATCGGAATAATTATCAGAAAATGCGTGTTTTAATTGATAGTGCATCGCAAAATGATTTCATAACAAAGGAATGCTGCAAACGTCTGGGTTTGCGTTTATTCCCAAATCGCAATCACGCAACTGTTAGAGGCATAGGAAATATTTCTCAAAGTATTAAAGGAATAGCAAATTTAAAGTTTGAATCGCGATATAATAATAAAACATCTTTCTCCATTCGACCTTTGGTCATAGATCGCATCACAACACAGTAGCCGGCATCTTCTATAGATAGAAATGCCTTATCTTACCTAAACGAATTGCCTCTCGCCGATGACGAATTCCATCTTCCAGGCGCCATCGATGCAATCATCGGTGCCAATTTATTTGGACAAATAATATTACCGGGTAAGGTAAAGGGTTCTCGGTTATTACCAAGTGCAATCGAAACCAGTTTGGGGTACGTACTAGTCGGAAACGCACCTACTCTCAAGCAAAGCAACGTAACTCGCAACCAAAACAAGGTTTCTCGTAAACCAAGTTTACACGCACATTATTAATCTCATGTTTCCGGCAACTTTTATAATACCTAATAATTAATTAGTTTAGTTCAAGTAGGCATGTACACATAATTGCTATCTTTTAATCGTTTCCTTTCTTTATTATTTTCTTTTCATCTTACTCGCATCAGAAATACGCATTAACGTGAGCAATGAAACACGATGTCGTGAGTGTTTTATAGTATTTATGGGTTTGTCCTATTTATTTTTTTTTTATTTCTTTTTAAGTTTCGTTGCTGGTCGCATTGTTGGTTTATTTTGACCATTGTGTCAAGGCCGGGGGCATGTTAGCGCCAACTAGAATTTGGCTGCACTCAGCGATTTATTGTGCGTGTATTTTGGAACCAGAATATTGTTCCGTGATAATGATTGTGCTATCCTGTCTGCCCCGGTTCCCCTCCCGCCTACCTACCGGTGAGTTCCGAGATACGCATTGTACAAGACGGATGAATATTTCGCTCCAACGCCGATCATTTACGATTCACGTGAAAGTTAATACAAGTCAATTAAGTTTTATTAATAATAAGATTCGCATCGCAATTGTTCACTTGAACAAGTTAATACCAAGTGCAAAGTGTTCGGAAGATACCATTTCCAGACTCTCCTGTGAGTAAATCCCAATACCTACTGTACAATATTATCATTGTAAATGCATAAACAAAATTTGCTGTAAATTAGCAAGCCGCTAGCTGAAACACACGTGTTCCCATGATCTTAAGGAAGGGTGCAATCTTTTATCAATTTGTTTCTCACTTTTTTAAAAATAATTTATTAATATGGAAATCATTTCATATTTGTGAGGTACGTAAAAATAAGTGCCAGAGAATTAAAACCATAAAAGATTGTGATAAAAAAATACCCACTTTTAACGGCGAGGAACAAGTACGATTATTTCGACTAACTGTCCCATAAATAAAACTGGAAAGCATAGTGAGGAGAACATAACATTAATAAACTGATGCATAAATAAATAAAATAATTGATTTAAATTTATCAATAGCCTTTATTAAAATCAAACAAATTTTAAAATTATTTCCTCTGCAAATACAATAGATTCACCAAATTGTCGTTATTGGATCGTTAATTTTTCATTTTTCCAAATTGTTCCTTCATTTCCTTAACCTTGGACAGCTGGCATTTGGAGTAGCTCAAGACCAACTTGCATTTGTCTTTTTCATCGGAGCTGGCCTGCACACATTCATGAATCATATTCTGGACCATGGGCATCATTTCCTCTGCAGAACAAATGATTTGCATTGTAAATTAAAATTTAAAAAAAAATTGACAAGCCAAATGGTTAGCCAAGGGAAACTGTGAAAAAAATTGTGTAATCACTGGAAAGTGACATGTTTATTTTTGGGCGGTGTGAGACTTTATAGGATTATTACAAATGTGAGATAATAGTAGATAATATATAGGAAGAAACAAAGTTCATGAACCATCTCTCTGTTTCTGTGATACTTTACAAGAGTACATCTCTAAGAAACGGTGGGTATCTGGCTGTTATCTATCTGTCACTAACAAAATTGAAACAGCGAGTTGGTCAATAGCATAGTAGGTAGGACCGTCGACTGGCCGTTGGGTGGGCTAAAGTCGGCACTCACAAGCACCATAACTAATTCAAGTAAGCACCAAATACTTACAACAAATCACGAAATTAAAAAAAAAACACAGCCCTACTGAGGCAACTTTGAGATTGGCCGTATTTCTCTTAAACGTAAAATAATTTTTGAAAATGCATTTATTGACATAAACCTAGCTTCAACGCCAATGTGTACCAATAGATAATTGTGTAATGAAAGAATCGAGGCTCCCTTGTCACACACGAAAGCACCTTATTGTTCAGTTATTATATGTTTTATTTTACATTATAAAAACCCTGAACTTAACTTAAAAGCCATCAAAAGTGATGCAAACTCGGTTAATGGATTAGGTTTTTTTATTCATAACTTAATGACTTTTCAAAGGGATGTTGAAATGCCACTTTTTTGAGTTGTCGTGGAACCAAAAAAATTAACAGAATAAATAATTGATAACAATAAATAAATAATAAATAATAATATAATTGGCTAATATTTGACTAAGAAAGTTCCTAAATGTAACTAATATTTTGTAAAATATATATGTAAAACGTAACTCATATTTTTTATAAAATGATATTTTTTTATTAATTTAAACTAAAGCAATCGTGTTGTCTCTCTGTGATCATTCACCACATCCAACGCGACCGAAGAAGAACACATGATTTCGTGATTAATTACCTTTTGGAAGAACCTTCTTGATATCTTCCATAACCTTAGCTTCGTCTATCTTTCCATTTACAACATATCCAAGATTTTCACCAATGCAGGCCAGTCCACAGCCGTCTCCTTGCAAATCCTTCTGTGACATCAAGTATTTCATCACAGAATCTTCCTCAATACCAACCTGGAGTTAAAAAATCAAAACACAATTAATTACCTTTCGGAACCACCTTCTTGACTTCGTCCATAATCTTCGCCTCGTCTAACTTGTCATTAGCGAGGAAGTCTAGGTTGGTAGCAATGCAGGCCAATCCACAACCGTCACCTTCTGCAAGTTCTTCTTGTGCCTTCAAGTAATTCATTATGGTATCTTCCTCAAATCCCATCTGGAGTGGAAGAGCAATTAATTATCATTCTTGAATCATTAGAAATGCGTATATTTTTTATAAACACTTAGTAATTTGATTTTAGGGTATTATGCCATATTGCGCTAGCCCCTTTTTAGCCAACGTTTCTGATTGTGTTACAGGATCCATCATCAGGGCAGATGTGTAATCGAAGACTGCGTTAAAGTGTGCGCTTATGCATGAAGTTGCGTAGGTAACCGACGAGTTCATCAAAAATCAATTCATCGAAAGCAAAATTCATCGAAAACGAGTTCATTGAAAACCAATTCATCGAAAACCAATTCATCGAATGATCAATCGATCAATCGAATGATCGTTTTGGGTCTTTCCAGATCTTCAGAAACAAATCCAAAATATTGGCCGGTTTCCGCCGAATGACAGCATGATGATGAACACTTTAAAGCTGTCCGAAATGTTGGCTAAAGGAGCAGGTAGCGCGACAGGGCTAATACCCCAAAAATAAATCCCGATAATTCTTTTAGTCGTTAAAATCTCAAATCGTATATGTGTACATTTTTATATACTTCCTACCGTTTAACCATAAACAATAGAAACAAATGGAGGTATGGCATTGAAGCGCACCGACTGGCGCAAATCTACGACCAACTGCAAAGCGGAGGAGCCAATACAAGTTATGAACTAGGTGTGCAGTGTATTAAGTAATAAATGCGGGGCACCTCAGTGCGTATGTGCGATTTGCAGTTAAAATAATTCCCCTTAGGGCCTATGTCATCTTTGGGGATACTCTGAAAAGGGTATTTTTAGGAAAGGAAGGAAAGGAAGTTCTGGTCCCCTGCTCATTACCAAACGTAGCGAACCACTTGGGGTGACCCAGGACATAGGTGTTGGGTATCCAATAATGGTTCCCGGAGAGGCGGAACTCATGTTCGCCTCCCAAATTGCATGATACGATGTTGGCGACCCATTTCTGCGCGTGGTTTCATGCTAATGATCTTACGTAGCCCATCTCCATTGTTTTTACTATCTCTGTTTTTAAATAAACTTTACCTAGCTACGAAATATATTTATTCAATGCTAAAACTCGTGAGAATTTCTATCAAATTTAAGATAACAGCCATAACGTCAATTATCTATGTATCCAATTAAAGGTTAATTATAAAACGACGTAATTATTAGATTGTAGATTAGCGGGCATAAAAATATACAAAAGTAAACTAATTGGATTTCTCGTAAAGGTTGATTAGGTATTTTATTGAAGGACATTTTTTATAGAACATTATTTACGTAACAACTTGATTAGCACATTTTTACAATACAGGTGATCCCCGACACTTGTCCCCCGGTATACTTTTACACAATATGCAGTCGGTTTACGTAACATACGGTATACCTACTTACCCAAAATGCAACGAAATCTGTGTGTAGAGAGGATGTACTGCCGAATAAAAAAGGTCTAAAAATATTTTCGTTCAAATGCATCAAGAATAAAAGTACTCGTCAATAATACTGTACTGTATATGTGGTGACCGGACAACTCAAAATGAAATGAAATAAGAACCTCCTCCAAAAATTGTTGAAAGTGACAATTTTTAAAAATTGGTTAAATAAAATAGGTTACGTTCGGTTAGGTTAGATAAGGTTAGGTTGCATAATTATTTATTTCATAGCTTTTAATGACTTTTCAAAGAGATGTCGAGTTGACTTGATTCTGATTGGCATGGAATCGTTTACGTATACACCAGTGTATATATACAAAAAATGTCAAAGTTAATAAATTCGTTCGATATCCATACCAAATTCTCACTTGAAAAAACTCACAAATTAAAATAAAACTCTAAACAATACCTATTTTCACTTAACCAATTTAATGAGAGATACGTTTTAAGAACACGGCCAAAAGCATTTTCGTTATTTGTTTTTGGGGTGTTATGCCGTGTTGCGCTACCTCCTTCTTTAGCCAACGTTTCGGACGTCGTTGCAGAGTCCAAAACTTTGGCTAAAGAAGGAGGTAGCGCAACACGACATAACACCCCAAAAACAAATAACGACAATTTAATGTGAATTGCATAATAAGAATCTACCTATAACTTCTATGAGTAATAACTAATACTCAAGTAATATCTTGCAATTATTTAATAAGAAAAATTTAAACCATAAAAATAGGAGAAAATTTTTATAATAACTTACCTCCTTTTTGCATTTCATAAATGCGGCGTTCACCAATTCCATCATCTGAGTCAAGCCTTCCCTCGGATTCGAACCCGCGTCCACATTTCCACTTAAAATGGCGACAAACGCCACAACTGCCAACACTGTTCCTACTGAATTCATCCTAATGAGAGAAAAACACGGCTAATAATGATTCTCGCGAATTAATGACTGATGGCGGTTTGATCGCCGAGTCTTGCTTTTATAGGATGGAAAATGTGTCAATTTGAATTGTCATTATTAACGGGTGATTCAATGTCAAAGCTAATGCTAATGCGCGAGTTTTTCCAGTGAAAACGGATAAAAACAAGGAATCAAGTGCCATTTTCTTTTGATGTTGTTAATGCATTTATTTATATGTGAATCGGTAAACTCCGTGGTGAAGTGGTAAACGAGTTTAATTTAAATGTAGGACTTGTCATTATAGTGATTTATTTTTGGGGTATTTCTCCACGTCCTTCTTCAGCCAACTTTTCGGTCGGCGTTACAGTGTCTATCATCAAGGCAGATGTGTCACACTTGCAGATGTGTTACATTTGCCCTGATAACTACCTCCTTCTTTAGCCAACGTTTTTGATAGCGCAAAGGTAGTCAGTCTCCATCATCAGTGCAGACTGACTACCTTAAAAAAAATGTTTATACTTTTGGCCGTAAAAATCCAAATTCATTTCCGATGGTCAATATAAAAAAACCCACATTCATTTAGGTAACAATTAATAATAAATTTATCACAGCTCATTTTCGTGTTAAAATATTTATTTTGGTGTGTTTTGTTGGTAGTCTGAATTCTTGATAAATAGATTCCAATTTTGATAATAAAATTCAAAATAATTTTTTGCTAAAATGTTATACATGACAGGTACTTTATTGTTTTCAAATTCAAATATTTTTTTAGTTTATATTGGTATTACGGGGCATTTACTGTAAATTACGTCTTGGTCATGCTTGTTTTCAGTCGGCGTCGAACGACGTCCGCATTTTTCTTCTTCTTTTTTTTTTCAGTTGAATATTGTTAATCCGAATTACCAGGTCCTTCGCAACCTTTTTCTTTCCCGTTTCCTTCCCCCCACTCTCTTCAACCTTAAAGCGTACTTCTGTTTGGGATACCATAGTTCTACTGGCTCCGGGCAATTTGGACTCTTGCATAGTAATTACACAATAAAAGGTCGGAAAACAACCCAATACCCTTCCAATTTTTCTTCAGTTATTATTTTCCACCTGCCTCACAAAATTCTCACTAGTCTTTTGTTACAAATTAAGATTATAGTTTATTTGTTAAGTGTAGTAAATCACCAAAGGTATTAAATAATTTTAGTACTTTTACCATTAGCTTCACACAGGAGGCCCAGAGGAAAAAAAATCTCTCAGGTTATCCTTGGGGAGGCTGTGTGGAGGGTCTTTGTAGGGAAAGAAATGAGAGAAAGTTCAGGAGAGGGAGAAGGTATGAGGGGTGGATAGGAATCTGGGGTCAATGTGTCCAGGAGTGACGTACGAATCCATACCTCTCGCGGTGCAGGGCGATGCGTCGGGAGAGTTTAGCTGGTCCCTCTCAATCAGTCCCTCCTGATCCGGCCTATCGATTGGTTTCAAGACCTAGATAAACCCCACCCCATGAGCCCCGATACCAAAAGTAGCGAATTACTTGGGGTGACCGGTGGTATGGGTGTTTATTTATTGAATAACCCCAGGTTGTTCAATAAATTGTTAACGGGGCGGCGGCGGTACCCATCCCCGCCTCCCAAATAGAACTATCTACATAAAACAAATTATGTATTTAAATTTTATTTTAAAAGAAATACGAACAGTCCAGGGCTAAGAATAACCTGACAATGTTTGAAAATCTCCTACTATCATCACAGAAAGCGGAAAATGTTGCTTTTGTCGTAATGGATGACTTAGCCAGCCGAGGAATCAAACACGGGTTGTTTGAGTGGGACCCAAACGCGATGACAACTCGGCCACCGATTGTTGTACATGTATTGTGGTGAGCATTCGATGAAAAGTAATTACAACAATGATTATGTTAAATCGATTCTTTCGCGAGGTTATTAGTAGATATCCGTTACTTAGTTATCCATAGAATTGAAGCAAGGACAATGAAAACGAACAAAAAATAGTTAATATTTATTTTTTTCGTTCCAATTCAGTTAATCACTCGATCAGACTATGGTTAGAAGTATATCGCTAATAATTGATAATGACGATTACCCTTTTAATACATGAATATTTTAAACAATATTAATAAAATTCGAATGATTTTTGTTAGATTCGTTTGGCTTTTCTTTATGTTTTAAAAATACAAAGGTTATCTGGCATAAAAATGACGTGATCAAGAGATATTAATGTATTACATATCAAGAGATCTCGAAGGTTATTCACAATAAGTTGATGTTTTATTGCAGTGTAAACAACACACATGTACATATAATTGCACTTAATGATTGCAACTAATTTGACATTGTTGGGGGTCGTAAAGATATCTTCAGAATCTCCGTAATGGAAGTGTTATTAGTTGACCAGCATATCAACATGACAGCCGTGGTTTTCTGCTAATCACAATTTGTTCAAAAGCTGAAACGGACCAAAAATGGGTCCAAACAACAAGTTCAAGTTAAGGGCGGGTATGGGTACCGCCTCATTGGATAACCAAGACCTCTGCCATAGATCACCCCAATTTGTTTGCTATTTTGGATTCATACGTTCGTCACTCTTAGACCCGTTACCACCCGATTCCTATACACCGCACTTTTTTGCCTTCCAGAACTTCTTTTAAAAGATTCTCCACACAGCATCCTCAAAGATAACATAGGCCCTGAGGGAAATAATTTTTCTCTAGGCCTCCCGCATGGAGCTAATGCGAAAAATGTTAAACATTTGATTTGTGACTTTTTTCCAGAAAAGTGAAAAACGACATAACTGCTTTTTTTGTTATTTATTTTTGGGGTGTTATGCCATGTTGCGCTACCTCCTCGTTTAGCTAACGTTTCGGACATTATTACAGTTTCCATCATCAGGGCGGATGTGTAATTGTTAGTGGTGAAATGTGTGCCTATGTACTTAGAAGCGATACCGTGTTGCCAGATTCATTCCACTACGAGCTGATATTACTGTATGCTTCACAATAACTGCTTTCTCTCTACTAACTAACTAACAGGATGTGTGTCATTTTCGCTGCAAATAAGTATTTTTTTAATGTCATCAGTTATAATAAAAGCATTTTTTTTTACTTGTGTCGTTTTTCTTTCGGAACAGTCCATTTCCATTTTATTTTATCTTCAGCCAATTACAATCAAGTCAGAACATTTCCAATTACCAGGAGTGTTATAATCCTAGTACCTCGGGGCAGTTTCTACCAGTATACAGCTATCCCACAAAACTAATAAAGAAAAACACGCAAACCCTGTAATTATTTCACATAGCCGACAAAATAACCTAACCACAAGGTAGGAAAGCTGATTTAATTAGACATTTAATAATTACCAAAGTTTCCCGTACGCTGGGAATCAACTGTCAAACTCGAGCCTAGGTAATTTAGCATCAGAAAGTTTATAAATTAAATTCGCAAGATGACAAATGTCCGGATGACGTGTGCGAGTCGACTCCTTCAAAGGCAATTTTGCATTCGTTGTTCGAAGGCAAAAGTTTGGTTTTGGCGGCAAATTAAATTTGAATTTCGCGTGTCAACGCCATCTTGTTCTCTGACCGGAAAATCGTTCAGACTTCGACTGCGGACGCGGTGCGACGCGACGCAGCGAGATGTTTTTGGGAAACTTTAACGCGAATGTAAAATGGAATCTACGGTACCTACCCATATCCAGGAATATTTGCATGTAGTTATCTATAGCTTGTTAAGAAAAATAGGATAAATGGAGGGATTGCGATCGATGAGAACTTATATGGCTTGAAATGACAATACCAAGATGGTTAAAAAAATATATATTTATACTGTCGTGGTAAGTAAAAACACAGTCTCCGTGATACCTGGTAAAAACACAGTATCGTTTTTTAAACCCTCAAGGAAGAAAATGTGTTTTTACTATGGTCCAAATGAATATTTTTCATATCAACATCAAAAGGTATAAGAAATTAGCTGCAAATCCTGATTGGAGATAATTTTACTAAATATTAAAAGAAATTTTAAATGAAAACTAGTTATTTTTGAACAATTACTGAGATGATAGATATTGCATAGAAACGTTATGTTTTGTGTGTTTGAAGGGTATGTACGGACCAAAGAAGCCATTTTCAGTATGAATTGCAAAGTAAAACCAACTAAAAGAAACGCGCTACCTTAGCAATATATTTTTTAATGAAATCAACGCTATTTTTCTGTATATGATATAATATTGATATTGACATCAAATTTTATAATTAATCTCACATTTGCTCATCCTTTTTCTGATAGTTCTAATTGACTTCCAACAATCTATTTATTTATATAAACCAGACTGTATAGGGCGGCGTGAATTTGAATTTTGTATACCTACATCTGCAGTTTTATTTCGAGATTAAAGAAATTTTGCTTAACTTGATCTTCAAAACAAGAGGAAGGTTACTGTGTACATAATATCTTTTTCATATCTTTTTCCCACCCCTTAAAGCAGAAATTTGATACTTCTTGATGACATTTTGCATAGAACATGTTCAAAATAGGAATAAAATTATAGTCTCCATATAATTAAAAAAAAAAACTCTATGTAAAGTTCGGGGAACGCCGGGGGCTTTAGCTAATTTTACAATCAAATATAGTAATTTCAGTGGGACTAAAAAATCAGGTAATGGTTCATCTCATCTTAATCAAAAATAATCCATTACGTATCTACGGAGAATACTAGAAATGTTTACCTTCGATTTTTTTTCAGGATATTAGATTTTCTGTACTTTTCAGAAAATAAATAGGCGCCACGATTGTGTTTAACGCCTGGAACCCCTCACATAAACATGCAAATTCAAACTGCCCCGGTTTTCAGAACTCTTCGCAGATGAAATCCGATTGAGACATACGCCACGTTCGAACTTTCCTATTGTTCGCCAGAATTTTCATACAAATGCTCTCCGTGATATTTCTGCGAAGAAGAAGAGGGTAATTCTAAACAGGGATGGAAGAGGCGTGCGTGGTAACAATACCAAATTATTATTTTGCTTGAAAAATCATATTACATTTCCTTTAAATCTGGTCGTGAAATGTTATTGTTTGAGTTGGGAAGCTGGAACGAAATGAACAATGGTGTTCTAAGGTTATATCTGTTGGCTTACATACATAGGTTACATATTATAAATAATATATTATGTGGATCTACATAGGTTCAATCTATACTCGTTCCTCGGGTAGTAATCATTAATGAAACGAATACAAGGTGTCCGGAGGCACAGTGCACTAACTTCGGGAGATTGTTCTTCATGATAGGACAAGTAAAGACGGAAAATCACCTTACCTACTTTTAAGGTAGCTTTCTAGTAAAAAAAGTTATGGTTTTAATAAATGTTTATTTACATGTTACCCACTTCTCAAAGAACACATGAAATCTAGTAGGTAACTATCCACACGAGGTTGATGCTAAGTCATCGTTTTAAAACGTACAGATACGTAATTAAAAAAAAACTTTTTTTATTAAAATATTATATATACTTCTTGGTATTACCATAGAACAACAATGGTTGATTCTGTATTTATTTTATTCATTAGCGTTATAAACAGTCTTTATAATCAGGTTGTCTGTCTCCAAATAAATATCCTCACTTCTATCAAGCGTTATCTAAAATTGCCTCCCCTCCATTCAACATCTCATCTCTTCTAAGTCTGAACTCTACTCCAATCTTTTCAATTTGGTAGGCGGAAATGGGTACCGCCGCCCCGGGAACCTTTATTGGATGACCAACACCTGTGCCATCGGTCACCCAAGTCGTTCGCTACGTTTGGTGATTGAGCAGGGGTTCCCGGGTTCATGGGGTGAGGTTTGTCTAGTTCTTGGAGGCGGATGACCCGGACACTCTGAACCCCAGATTTCTACCCACCCCTTAAACCCTTTTCCTTCCCAGAACTCTCCCCTCCTTCCTTTCCTTTAAAAAACCCTCCACACAGCATCCCCAAAGGTGACAACGACCCTGAGGAAAATTATTTTCTATTTAAATTATTTTCCTCAGAGCCTCCTGTGTGGAGCTCATGCAAAAAAAAGTGGTAATCAATTATGAAACAGATACAAGGTGTCCCGGGGTACAGTGTGCTAACTTCGGGTGGTAATTCTTCATGATAGTACAAGTAATGAAGGAAAATAACTTTTTTCGACATTCCAACGTTTTAAGGTAGTTTTCTAGTAAAAAGAGTTGAATTGTTTGTATGGTATTAATGTTTATTTACAAGTTACATACTTCCCAAAGAACGCATGCAATCTAGTAACTATACAAGAGTTTATATTTCGATTTACATACAAGGGTTGAGCAACGTAATGTAACCCTTAATGGCATTGCAGGAAAATTATCACCTACTGAAAAAATGGTCGATCCTTCTATTACCCTCATTTGACGGCGCGCCTACACAAATAATTTATTTCTATGATCAACATATTCTTATATAATAGATGTTACAACTTTTTACCTATAATAAAAATGCACTCTTTATATCCTTTAAAGTAAATTGTACACGCACACAACGTAGGAATCCATCCGCGACTTCATCTTACCCACCGCGGTTCAAGTCGGTGGGTCGAGAGAAATTTGCTGGACAAGTCAAAAGGTCTCCCAATCCGGCCCAACTCGCAGTAGGCAGGCAGAAGTCCGTCAATATCTAGAAAAACTTTACCCCATGAACCCTAGCATCCCTGCTAAGTCGCCAAGCGAACTCAAGGCAACCTACGGCAGAGGTGTTGGTGATCTAATAAATGATTTCCCCCATGCCAGCCTCCCAAATTGTACACACACTATTTTATATTGGCAGTCATGTTGCCAGGTGGTAAAATCTTCCAAACAATCTACCTTTCAATCAGCAAATCCACCTTTATTGGACAACCTTAGCGTATTATGTATTATGTAACAAAACAACCTCATTTCACATGTAAAAATAATCACACAGGGTAGGTTTTTACCTTTCCCTTTGCCATCTTCCATTTACAAGACCCAGGGCCCTACCATAAAACCCACGAGCGCCTTCTTGTAGCCCTTATCCATTTTTTACGTGAACAGAATCACGGAATGGAAAACAGGTTAGGTGGTGGGTACGACTCAAGGAGGAAAAAATGTAAATGCCGCGACATTCACAACAATGGAATGGAAAAGCATTTATTTTCCTGCCGTTTTTATCGAATGTAAGTTATGGGCGAACCAACAATGCGAATGGTACTCAACTAGCGAGCGAACAATGCAGGGCCGAAGCTCGGAGACTCACATCTGGAGCTTTTCTATGGAAAACTACTTCTCATTTAATTTTGTTAACAAAGCGCTGAAAATTTACTCATTTCAGTTTGTTGTGTTATTCCGGGTTACTTGAATAGTCCTAACAGATTTTAAAATAACATTTTTTAGAATACAAATGAGAAAAGGTGCTTATATTTTCGTATACAAATACTGAGGAGGCTGGCATGCTGAGGGCAAGTCTTTGTCTATGTATCCGACTATATTTTACTTCAAGTGAAATAACTTGTAATTATTTCTTGAAGAAATAATTGTTTACATTAGTCTCACCTGGGATCTAAGAGTCTATAGGTCTTTTGTAAATTAACGATATTAGTTTTATTTCGAACTACCGAGTTCCCGGCATTGTTCCTCCCTGCGTGTCTTTTCCCATTCTTTCCGTTCTCCTCCCGCCCCCCCTTCCCCTCACACTTCCCCTTCCCCTCCATTTTCCCCGCCTTTCCTCTCCCGCGTTCTATATATTCAGTCCCGGTACATTCAGATTTTCAAACAGCTCGCGTGCCACTTACTGTAATTTTTTTTTCATTTTTTTAATATGAATACTGCACAAGAGTCCCAACTGCTCCCGTCTGGTGCCAGTGAGACTATGGCATCCCCGATTGGGGTATGTTGTGAGGCTGAAGGTAGTGGGGAGGGGAAGAGGAAGGTGGGAAGTACCTGGCTAGTCAGATCTGGTCACTAAACACGGCTAAAGCCATTTCAAGCAACGTTTCAATTCTGAATGGTGGTCCTACACCAGGGCGATACTGAGAGTATCTTCCACTCTGGAACGTGCCGCAAATATATTATATATTATTTTAAATGAATAAATTGTGAAATAACACAAATTAATCAAATAAATAAATCATATGTTACAAACATTCATTTTTGTATATTATAAGGATAATCAATCAAATTTGGTATACCTAACATAGGTACCTAATTAAAATCAATATATTTTTTTATTAGATTCAAAGTATTTGTTTTGTTTAGTACCATTGGTGAGTACTTTGAGTAAATTCATTAATTTAAAGAGTTTATTCGAAAATTGAATTCTGATCACTCGATGGCTTGCAAAATGTCATTCTCAAATTGTGAAATTTTTGATAGTTTCGTAAGAGTTTTTGTAATCATTAAAAAAACTTTTCAGATGCATTGTCATGTGGTTGTAATAATCCAGAAACCTTCGCGAGAGTGGGAAGAAAGTATTTTGAAAGTTTCAAACATTTCCTATATCATCATCATCACTATTAGCTCTACAAGCCCTGGTGGGTCTTGGCCTCCTCAAGAGTCTTCCTCTACTCATCTCGGTTTTGTGCCAGCTCTCTCCATTTTAGAAGCTCCAAGATATGTCTTTGAGGACGTTGTCACTTCATCTTAATCTTGGTCTTCCCAGGCTCCTTCGCCCTATTGGCCTTGAGTTCAGCAGGGACTTTAGTGCAAATAAAGCATATCCTATATAGCAAAGCATAAAGAACTCATTTACATAGAAGCAAACATAAATATATTATTTTTATGTACCTAGAACAGTATAGATATCACTTCTTCGTATAATCTGTTAAGTGAAAATATTCTCTTGTTTGATGAGAAAAATATGCCCTAAACAAAAAAATTTAATTCAAGACAATTCAATAAAGTTCTATGTTTTTGGACATCGTTTGTTTCATGTGTTTGGACATTGCAATAATATTATTCCATGAAAAGGTATTTCTGAGAAATTGAAACCCAAGTCGATAAAGTAAACATTTACGGTTGGTATTGATAACTATAGTTCTTTAGCAATAATTTTACCATAAATAGGAAATAAAAGTACAAACGAGCCTCTTCTGTTGCAAAACCGCAGTCATTTTCAATGAAAGAAAAGCGAGAGCACGTAGAACTAGATGTCCATTTGAAAAATGTACGCTCATGTGCCGGACCAAATAAGGGTCGGTCCCCTCGTAGCGGGGGTGGAATAAAATAAATGGTTATGACAAGGATATGAACTCGCGTCCCCTGTGATTTGGAAATGAAGGCTTTATATTTTCATTTTGCTACGAGACGGAAAGATGGGACAGATGAATTTTTCCATTTGTCATAACTCAAATTATGTCGTAAAAATATGTTATGAAATTTCCTACGCACTGACGGTGATATGACAGGTATAATTCGAGACAAGTAATTTTTTGTTGTATTAGTGAAATTATTTTATTTTCGCTTTGAATAAAAGGTATTTAAAGTAATATTTTTAGACCTAACTGTATTATATTTAGTTTCGTAAAAACTGTACATAGATGATTAAATAAGTTTGAATTTATTTAAGGGGAATGCAAATGCAATTCATTTATACGTGCCTAGTTTGGTAGTTAAAAAAACCTGTAAAAAACTGTATACAAAAGTTATTTTATGAATAAAGATTTTTTTATATTTTTTAAATATATTGTTTTTTTTACAAAGTATCTACAATTCCACAGTTTGTCAACGGTATTTTAATGTTCAATTGTAATGTTTACAATAATTATGGATGTTAATGTTGAAAGAAAATACTCTTTGTCTGTACGTTTTGCTTTTTTAAGTATGTATTTTCTAGTTTGAATAATGAACGTCTGTTGATTGCGTTTGAACCAGACAATTTTAACGATTTTTGAAGGGTCCTAACTCCAATAAAAAGTAATTTATCAAAAAAAGCAAAACGTACCGACACGCTAATGTTCGATATCTATTTTTTTTTTACATGAGCTCCACACAGGAGGCCCTGAGGAAAATAATTTCCCTCAGGGCCTGTCATCTTTGGGGATGCTGTATGGAGTGGAGAGTTTTTTAAGGAAAGGAAGGAGAGAAAAGTTCTGGGAAGCAAAAGGGTTTAAGGGGTGGGTAGGAATCTGGGGTTCAGTGTGTCCTAGTCATCCGCCTCCAAGACGTAGACAAACCTCACCCCATGAACCCGGGCATCCCTGCTAAATCACCAAACGTAGCGAACCACTTGGGGTGACCTGTGGCAGAGGCGTTGGTTATCCAATTAAAGTTCCCGGGGCGGCGGTTCCCATTCCCGCCTCCCAAATTTAATCTGTATAATATTAATAATTTACCCCCCATACACACAAGCCTTGCTTATTTATGGGGTTACATCAAATAAATGTAATTAATTATTGTATAAAATTTATTATAATTTATGTATCTCTTTGTAAAAAAAAATAAAAATAAAAAATTTAATTATTTGCAGTAGTGTCAAAATTCGGAGAGGAAATCGGGGAATACGTTTGTATAGACAAAGCGCCGCCAGGTTTCTTCTTGGGCCCTTTATTCATTCCATCTGGAATCCATCTTTTGTACGAAGCTAATGATTGGAGTAAACTACTTTCAATATTAAAGATATTGTGCATCGAACAGTAAATTACATATTTACTTACTTACCTATATTTATTTTTCAAACTCTTGTTGTTCATCTCATCTCATTCCGCTTAATCGCATCCAATACAGGCGCCCTGCACAATTTCAAAGTGGTCTAGAAAGTTTAGCTCCTTCCGATAAGTTATTCAAATCACATAACCTATTACACGGTTGAACGATGTCCCGACCCTCGCTCGAGCGATAATAATATGGGAAGCAATATATCAAACCGACTAATAACCACCTGCCAGGGTTGCAGAAGGTGTCTGGATCAATAAGGCCATACTCGTATTGGATCACCTAACCACATTTCGTCTTATCGTTTATATTTTATTTAATATCATGTCCTGCATTTTGACGGCCTCCGTGGTCGAGGGGTAATGCTCTCGATCAGCTATCCAAAACTCTAATAAGCCTTGTTCCTCAAGTTTCCGGTAATTTTTTGGTTTCGATTATTCATCCGCGCTTGCAAAAGGTCCAGTCATTCTGAATTTTTTGTATGTTAAGACTTAAACCAGTATTAAAAAAAAAATACAACTTCGAAAGTGCCGTGCGAGCGGCGGTGGACTCAAAAAACCAGGAAATTTTTAGATTTTTTTCAGTTTTTGCTCAATATCTCAGTGAAGGAAGGGTCTGACCGGTGTAGTCAGTACACATACTTTTAAAGTAGACTAAATTTGCTATAAGTTGAGACTAAAGCGAGCTATATACAGCCATTTTGTTTTCAAGATACAGTTCTTCGAAAATAGGCCATTTTTTTCAAAACGTAAAATTTTTTCGAAATGGTCACTTATTTTGTAAAATAGTTTCTTAAATACGCATCCCATCTCAAATATTACATGAAATAAGGTTGTTGTAAATTTAATTAGCTTTCATTTGAGACTAGATTGATATCTGTAGACTTAAAGGTTCTCTTAAAAATGGCAGATAACCAAAAACAGTCATAAGTGGGTTTTAAGGGAAATGCAAATAAACTTTTATATTTTTATGTGCACTCAGAATTTGTATT
The DNA here is from genome assembly GCA_917880885.1 of Limnephilus marmoratus. Taxonomy (NCBI): domain Eukaryota; kingdom Metazoa; phylum Arthropoda; class Insecta; order Trichoptera; family Limnephilidae; genus Limnephilus; species Limnephilus marmoratus. The sequence goes on from OU862924.1 coordinate 32,378,372, forward strand.
ATCTCGAAATGTAAACTGTCTTCTGTTCTATATTACATTTTAGTTTCAATGATTCTTGTTTAATGGCACCGTTATTGTTTATCATATCATGTGCCAAAACAGCACTGCTCTTGTTAATATTGTCCTTTTGGCATTGCTTGGTATAATACTGTATATTCTTTTTCACATTATTTAATCAATTTTTGTAAAGACTCGTAAGGAACACTATAGGATTACTTTTAAGTTTATTATAATTAAGCGCACTTGAAGTGAAATGTCACAAAACTGCGCTGTATAAATACTACGTTATTATTATTATTATCAAATTCTGGCGTGCGCAAATAAATGTTATGTTTTATTTAACAATTTATTCCTTTGAAATAATATCTAGTTTATTTGCGGCACGTTCCAGAGTGGAAAAAATGCTCAGTATCGCCCTGGAGTAAGACCACCATTCAGAATTGAAGCGTTGCTTAAAATGGCCTTTGGCTGTGTTTGGTGACCAGATCTGAATAGCCATGAACGTTCTTACCTTTACCTTTCCCTTTTCCACAGTATCTCCAACCTAACAGCATACCCCAATTGGGGTTGCCAGTCTCACTGGCTCCAAACGAGAGCGGTTGGGACTCTTGTGCAGTGTAACCGACGTGTTGCTCTCCCTCATTTATTAATTTTAATTTTATATGTTTTTGCTATGTACAATGCCCCGGTGCAACCAAATAAAGCTTGTGTGCCAAGTTTGCACCGGGAGACATTCTAGAATCCTATAATTTTAATAATTTTAACAATTAATACTTTATTTATGCTTACTTACGCCTCCAAAGGCAACCAGGCTGACTAGCCTCCTTTTATTTTTAATTAAGACCCCTTTGAGGGCCTTAATTTCCAGCCTTAGGCTAAAGCCCTAAGAAGGGCCATTTGCCTTCCCTCCCTTGCCGCTCTGCTGTTATGGCTCTGCAGGAGGCGGCAGCTCCGCCAAGCGGGCTGCTCTCTATTTTAATTATGGCCCTTTTTAGGGCCTTTTTTCGTCCTGGCCACTAAGTTCAATAATACCGTGCCGCCAGCAACGATCTTTTTCAAAACACATTTTTTCAATTTTAAATGTCTTTTTCTTAATACACAGATGCCCTGGTGACACAAGTAAAAACTTGGTTACCAAGTTGCCACCAGGAGACATCCTAAACTTATTATTTCATCGCCTTCAGGGCTATTTTTCCGGCTACAAAGCCAAAAAACCAATTTGGGCGTCCCTATTAAGGGCCTTTATATTGGTCAAAAATACACCATATTTTAATATAACTTCGTTTAAACACCCCTTAGGACGCTGAAACTAAGACGTTTCAGTGCAGAGTCCTACGGGGCATCCATAGAGCCATAAATAAACATTGTAACTCTTAAACTGCCAGCGCTATCAGCACTTGAGCAGATTTTCGAGACTTTAGCATCATTTCACTTTTTCTCCATTTTAAAAATCCCAGGACCTCGTAAAGCGACGGAACCAAAAGGTTTCGATAGCCAAGCTTACGGGGGACCTGGGAAAAATATTAACTTCTTTGTAACTATTCAAACACTTTGTTAAATAACAAATACCTACCGACAAAAAGTCAAACTTCCTTAAAATCAACCCAAACTTATCAAACAAAAATCTACGAATGTAGAACATCCGTAGAAACACTGTAGTTTTAAGGAAAACATTGTAAATACATTAACCTGACCTGTATAATTAATTTAAGAAATCAATTTTAATCAACCACTTTCAAGCAAGTGTTTGCCAAAATGGGTGGCCCACAGAAAGGCACACCTTATATAGGTAAAGGGCTAGGTAAAACCTCCCACCACAAAAATGTACCACGTGACAGGTTTTGTCACGGAAATCGGGTATATAAACCCGGCCATTTCTCATAATAAATTAGTTCTTCCATCAACGTCAAACTCGTGTTATTATTTCCTTCTGGGAAAAGTTATTATCATCCGCTGCCTCCCGCCGACCTCTGCCTAGACTTTGCTCCTGGTGCCATCAGTCTCCTCCAGAAAGCCGGCCCTACTTCAGGCAACCGCCACGCACCAGGACTGGGCAGAGGAGTAGGCACATCCAGTGTCCTCAACTCATCAGGCACTGGGTGCAAGGGAGGTCAGTATTTTATTATTTCAACCATTTCATCCTGGTCGTGTACTGAAACCGGTACCCTTTTTTTACAGTCTTGTACAGGCTTGATACGTCTGGTACAAGTGGTCCTTCGAGCCGGATCCGCTGCACGACTCCAGGATGTCTCCGCCCGCCCTACGATCGAAGAAGACGGCGCAAGACGATGGACCTTCATCACCCCCTGCTGAGCCCCCGGCTGCTGCTCCGGACGCCGGAGACGAGCCCCTGGGCGTGCCTGACGTCTCCCCTGACGCCACGCCCCGGCCCTCATCCAGCACTACCCCGGTGACGAGCTCCGCAGAGGACAGCGATGAGGGGCCTCCACCCTCCACAGCCACGGAGGATACGGTGCGCCGGCTGCGACGACAGCTGCGCCACCAAGGGAAGCAGATACAACAGCTGATGGCAGCCTTGAACGCGCCTCAGCATGCTGCACCAGGGCTGACACAACCCAGTACTTCAGGGCTGCCACAACGCAGTACTTCAGGGCTGGCACAACACAACGCTCCTGAGCCGGCACGAGATAGCCGAGCCCCGCAGCCAAGCAGCCAAGGATGTCCATCATGGATGCCGCCTGGACCTTCCGGCCCCGTGCCGCCTGCACCTCTGGTGGACCAGAGGCCGAGCAGCGCCGTACGCGAGAGGCCTGTCGGACCTGTGCCTCTGGTGGACCAGAGGTACGCCTCACCGGCGCAGCCAGGGCCTGGAGGCCCTCCGCCGCCGCCCCCTCATCACAATGAGGGTCAAGGATGGATGCAGCCTAGGCCTTCAGGCCCCGTGCCGCCTGCACCTCTGGTGGACCAGAGGCCGAGCAGCGCCGTACGCGAGAAGCCTGTCGGACCTGTGCCTCTGGTGGACCAGAGGTACTCCTCACCGGCGCAGCCAGGGCCTGGAGGCCCTCCGCCGCCGCCCCCTCATCATCATCATGAGGGTCAAGGATGGGCGCAGCCTGGACCTTCCGGCCCCGTGCCGCCTGCACCTCTGGTGGACCAGAGGCCGAGCAGCGCCATACGCGAGATGCCTGTCCAACCTGTGCCTCTGGTGGACCAGAGGTACGCCTCACCGGCGCAGCCAGGGCCTGAAGGCCCTCCGTCGCCGCCCCCTTACTACCACATGGAGGGACCATCTACATATGCCCAGTGGGCGCATCATGAGCCGGCGCAGCCTGATGACCAGATTCCATCCGCTGCCAGTCCGAGCTCCGGCCTGCCGCTATTCCCACCACAACCAAGTGCGGAGGAGACGGCCCGCCAAACCAGAGCTTGGGTCCAGCAAACGGACAACCCGATGGCCCAGTTCACCAACGCGCTCACAGAGGCCATCAGAGCTTCAAGGGCTCAGGACAGCCCTCATCCCACAATTGAGGATGACCCCCGGATGGCTGCTCTCATCGCCAGGCAGTCGATGGCCAAGGACCTGCCTCCCTTCTCTGGGGACCCGCTGGAGTGGCCTACCTGGAGGGCGCAGTACAACCAATCAACTGCGACCTGCCGGATGACTAGCAGTGAAAACCTCATCCGACTGCAGCGGGCCCTCAAAGGGAAGGCCCGAGACGCCGTGGGACCCCTCCTGATGGACCCCACTCAGGTACCTGAGATCCTTGACGTGCTGGAGCAGCGCTACGGAGGGACGACTTCGCTGGCCGCCCTGATGTTGGACAAGGCCAAGCGGCTCCCACAGATGACAGCAGAGGCCTCACTGGAGGACATAGCAGACTTTTCGGGCACGGTGCAGAACCTGGTGGCATCACTTCGCTCCCTCAACAACGATGGGTACCTGACCAACCCGGCGCTCCTCAGCGACATCGCGGGGAAGATGCCGTGCACGATGCGGCTGGCGTGGCTGATGGAGGTGCGGCACTACAACGCACCAGCTACGATCTGCCAGTACGCCGCCTTCCTGAAGGCCATCGCGAACGCCATCACCAAATCGGGTATGGTCGACCCCGCGAGGTCTAGACCACGTCGTGAACAGTCGTTCGCCACGACTGAACAATTCGGACGCAGAAGTGAAAGTTTGTCGCGAAAGTCACCACAATATGACAGTCGAAAAGTACCTACCGAAAGTTTGTCGCGAAAGTCACCACAATATGACCGTTCACAAAAAGTAAAAAATGAAAGTGCGCGAAAGTCACCACAATATGACTCGAACAATCGTAACGCGAACCCTAGCGAAAGTACAAATCGCGACGGGTGCCTACAGTGTGGCGAAAGAGGCCATCTGCTACGAGACTGCCGTGAGTTCGTCGGAAAGGACGTGAAGCTGCGCTGGGAAACGGTGAAAAGCTCCCGACTCTGCCGCGTGTGCTTGGAGAGACATGCAACAAAAGCATGCAAAACTCGCGACTGGTGCGGCATCGGAGACTGCCGTTCTCCCCATCACAAGCTGCTTCACGACCCCACGTACGTGAGAAGCCCCGCAACAGCCAACGTCCACCACATGTGACGCCAGGCCGACGGCGCCGTGCTCAAGATGGTGCCAGTGGTGCTGACAGGCCCCGCTGAGCAGATCACCGCCTACGCGCTGCTGGACGAGGGATCAACGATAACACTGATCGACACCTCAGCAGCAGAACAGATTGGCGCTTATGGACCCATACAAGGACTACGACTCCACGGGGCCAAGGGCATGTGCTCATCAGATCACCTGTCGCGCCGCGTGCAGGTCACACTGCGCGGCGCCGGTATAAGCACCGACTACCACATCAAGGCGAGCACGGTGAAAGGCCTCAGCCTTCCTGAGCAGAGGATCCCTGGCGGGTATATCACCCCCACCATTCTCATTGGGCAGGACAACGCACACCTCATTGTATCGAGGGAGGTGCACGAAGCCCGCGACTCTACGCGAATATTGTCACGGACTGCCCTGGGGTGGATAACTCATGGAGGAGGGACTCCTTCTACCAATGAAGGCCCCATCACCACTCTGGCCCTGCACGCTGAGAGCCACAAGGATGACCTGCTGAGCGACCTTATTCGTGCGAACTTCGCCATAGATTCACTGGGAATCACTTCAGCCTCCCGTGAAACCGCACATGTTGTACGTGCCAACCAGCTGATGGAGGACACCACCCGGCAGATGACTACCGGCAGATGGGAGACCGGCCTATTATGGAAGGCTGACAAAATCACGCTGCCCGACAACAGACAATGTGCGCTGAAGAGGCTGTGGTCCCTCGAACGAAAACTACTGAAGGAGGACGACCTCGCAGTGGCGTATCGAGACAAGATCAACCGACTAATATCACAAGGCCACGCGCGAGAACTCACAGCACGAGAGGCGGCGAAAGACTCCGCCCGCAAGTGGTACTTGCCGCACTTCGCCGTGGTGAACCCCAACAAGCCGGGGAAGATCCGCGTCGTGTTTGACGCTGCCAGCCGCTGCCGAGGAACCTCCCTCAACGATCAACTGCTGACGGGACCCGACCTGCTGACGTCCCTACTTGGGAACATCCTCCGGTTTCGAGAGGGAAAAATAGCTCTCGCCGCCGACATAAAGGAGATGTTCCTGCAAGTCAAAATAAAGACTGAGGACCAGCTGTCACAACTGTTCCTGTGGCGACCGACGCCTCAACAAGAGCCTCGCACCTATATGATGACGTCAATGATGTTCGGCGCTACCTGTTCTCCAAGCAGTGCCCAGTACGTGCGAAACCGGGTGGCCCTAGAAAATACCGAGCGCTTCCCAGCTGCTGCAGACGCCATCCAACATAAATTTTACATGGATGACTACTTGGACGCGGTGGACTCCATCAGTGAAGCCACTAGCCTCGCAAAAGACGTGGCGACAGTCCTATCATCAGGAGGTTTTCATCTCACAAACTGGGCCTCAAATAATCCAGCGGTGATGGCCACCATCCCGCCTGAAGACCGCGCCCGATCAGCCATACGCATCAGCAGCGGAGAAGCAGAGACCGAACGAATCCTCGGCCTACTATGGGACCCGGTGACTGACTGTTTCCTGTACGCCTTCAGGGACACCGCCGAGCCAGAACTGGTCAGCAGCCCTACGAAACGTCAGCTGCTCAGTATTGTCATGAAAATTTTTGATCCTGTGGGGTTTGTGGCATGCCTCACAGTCAGATCCAAGATGCTGCTCCAAGATGTCTGGAGGTCGAGCATCGGATGGGACAACACCATCAAACCCGAGCACAACGTGAGATGGCTGGACTGGCTGGGACTCCTCCAAAGCTGCGGAGTCGCCATACCTAGGCGCTGCCTACGAAGCAAACACAGCAGCGTCACGCTCCATCTGTTTTGCGACGCGTCGGAACAAGCATGCTGCGCGGTCGCCTACCACACGGAGGAAGTCAACGGAGAAACTACAGCAACCTTCTTGGCCAGTAAATGCAAGGTGGCCCCCCTGAAGCCGCTCTCCATACCCCGCCTTGAGCTCCAATCAGCGCTCATGGCCGCCAGACTAGCAGCAACCCTAAAAAAGGAGTGTCGCAGCAACATTGCGCGAACGGTGTTCTGGACAGACTCTACGACGGTGCTGTGCTGGCTTCGTACGGACCCACGTACCTACTCTACCTTTGTGGCCAACCGGCTTGGCGAGATCGATGAGCTCTCTCGCATTGACGACTGGAGATGGGTCCCCACCAAACTAAACCCTGCTGACATCGGCACCCGCGACGTCGAGGTTCCCGATCTATCACCGGCGGGACATTGGTTCAGCGGCCCAGCCTTCCTCACCCTGGCCGAGGCAGAATGGCCGCGCGAAAGGTCCAGACTTCCCCAGCCAGATGACAACACCCTTGAAGTGAAGGCCCAATATGTCGGGCTCACCTCAACCACGGCAGATGCGCTTCCAGAGATAAGCCGCTTCTCCTCTTGGCACCGACTCATCAGAGCCACCGCCTGGGTCCACCGCTTCATAGGCCGATGCCGTGCGGGACCCCACAAACCATTGGACGGACACCTGCGGCCCGAGGAGACCCGTGAAGCGGAACTCCGGTGGGTGAAAGCAGCCCAAGAAGACGCATTCAGCAGTGAATTGAGTGCTCTTCACCAAGGAACCCCCGTACCCAACAACAGCCGGCTCAGATCGCTGAACCCCTTCCTGGGACCCGATGGACTGCTGCGAATGGACTCCAGAATACGAGCCACCAGCAGAATCTCCCGAGATGTGCGGACGCCCATAATCTTAGATGGAGACCACGCCTACACACGGCTCCTAGTCAACCACCATCATCAGAAGGCGGACCACCCAAGTACTGAGAGGACAATGGCGGAGGTACGAGGCAGCTACTTCGTGCTGCGACTGCGGACAAACATACGTCGCATCACTCACCACTGCCCCACCTGCAAGATGCGTAGAAGCAAGCCTGCCCCACCACTGATGGGACCCTTGCCACCATCACGGCTCGCCCACCATGTCCCCGCTTTCACAAACTGCGGGTTGGACTACTTCGGGCCCATGGACATCACTGTCGGCAGACGAAGGGAGAAGCGATACGGAGCCCTCTTCACCTGCCTGTCCACGCGCGCCATTCACCTCGAGCTGGCAACTTCCCTGTCTGCCGACTCTGCTATCATGGCCCTCCAACGCATGACGGCACGCCGAGGTCAACCAAAGACAATCTTCTCGGACAACGGGACCAACTTCCACGGAGCGGACAACGAGTTAAGGGACGCCCTGAACTCGCTCAAAGATGACGCCCGGATGAGGGATCATCTGACATCGCACGGGATCGACTGGCAATTCATCCCGCCAATGTCTCCTCACATGGGGGGAGCATGGGAGCGCCTGGTGCGGTCAGTCAAACACGCGCTGCAAGCCATACTGAAGGAGAGGGCCCCCAAAGAAGAGACCCTGAGGACAGCACTGGCTGAAGCTGAGTGGACCGTCAACAACCGTCCTCTCACGCACATCTCCGTAGACCCGAGAGACGAGGAGCCCCTCACTCCCAACCACTTTCTGCTGGGAGCAGCAGGCAACTGGCCCCAGCTCTCGCTGTACGACAAGCAGGAGGAGGAGGTATGCCTCCGCCGCCAGTGGCGCATCAGTCAGCAGCTAGCTGACATGTTCTGGAGGCGTTGGCTCCGCGAATACCTCCCCACCTTGGCCACCCGACAGAAGTGGCACCACCCCGTCAACCCAATTAAGAAGGGCGACCTGGTGGTCATCATGGACCCCGCGATGCCCCGCAACAGCTGGCCTCGCGGCCGAGTCCTGGACGCTACGAGGACCCGAGGACCGGAGGACCGCCCGCATCCAGACGAGCACCGGAGTCTACGTTCGACCTGCCGTGAAGCTTGCTGTGATCCTGCCGGCCCCGCCTACTGATGCGACCCCTACTGACCGACCTTCAACACGTCGTGAAGACTAGTGCAGCGTAGCTACACGGGGGGAGTGTAACCGACGTGTTGCTCTCCCTCATTTATTAATTTTAATTTTATATGTTTTTGCTATGTACAATGCCCCGGTGCAACCAAATAAAGCTTGTGTGCCAAGTTTGCACCGGGAGACATTCTAGAATCCTATAATTTTAATAATTTTAACAATTAATACTTTATTTATGCTTACTTACGCCTCCAAAGGCAACCAGGCTGACTAGCCTCCTTTTATTTTTAATTAAGACCCCTTTGAGGGCCTTAATTTCCAGCCTTAGGCTAAAGCCCTAAGAAGGGCCATTTGCCTTCCCTCCCTTGCCGCTCTGCTGTTATGGCTCTGCAGGAGGCGGCAGCTCCGCCAAGCGGGCTGCTCTCTATTTTAATTATGGCCCTTTTTAGGGCCTTTTTTCGTCCTGGCCACTAAGTTCAATAATACCGTGCCGCCAGCAACGATCTTTTTCAAAACACATTTTTTCAATTTTAAATGTCTTTTTCTTAATACACAGATGCCCTGGTGACACAAGTAAAAACTTGGTTACCAAGTTGCCACCAGGAGACATCCTAAACTTATTATTTCATCGCCTTCAGGGCTATTTTTCCGGCTACAAAGCCAAAAAACCAATTTGGGCGTCCCTATTAAGGGCCTTTATATTGGTCAAAAATACACCATATTTTAATATAACTTCGTTTAAACACCCCTTAGGACGCTGAAACTAAGACGTTTCAGTGCAGAGTCCTACGGGGCATCCATAGAGCCATAAATAAACATTGTAACTCTTAAACTGCCAGCGCTATCAGCACTTGAGCAGATTTTCGAGACTTTAGCATCATTTCACTTTTTCTCCATTTTAAAAATCCCAGGACCTCGTAAAGCGACGGAACCAAAAGGTTTCGATAGCCAAGCTTACGGGGGACCTGGGAAAAATATTAACTTCTTTGTAACTATTCAAACACTTTGTTAAATAACAAATACCTACCGACAAAAAGTCAAACTTCCTTAAAATCAACCCAAACTTATCAAACAAAAATCTACGAATGTAGAACATCCGTAGAAACACTGTAGTTTTAAGGAAAACATTGTAAATACATTAACCTGACCTGTATAATTAATTTAAGAAATCAATTTTAATCAACCACTTTCAAGCAAGTGTTTGCCAAAATGGGTGGCCCACAGAAAGGCACACCTTATATAGGTAAAGGGCTAGGTAAAACCTCCCACCACAAAAATGTACCACGTGACAGGTTTTGTCACGGAAATCGGGTATATAAACCCGGCCATTTCTCATAATAAATTAGTTCTTCCATCAACGTCAAACTCGTGTTATTATTTCCTTCTGGGAAAAGTTATTATCATCCGCTGCCTCCCGCCGACCTCTGCCTAGACTTTGCTCCTGGTGCCATCAGTCTCCTCCAGAAAGCCGGCCCTACTTCAGGCAACCGCCACGCACCAGGACTGGGCAGAGGAGTAGGCACATCCAGTGTCCTCAACTCATCAGGCACTGGGTGCAAGGGAGGTCAGTATTTTATTATTTCAACCATTTCATCCTGGTCGTGTACTGAAACCGGTACCCTTTTTTTACAGTCTTGTACAGGCTTGATACGTCTGGTACATGCAGTATTCAAGTTAAAACAATTTTTTTTAAATTGTCCCCGGTTAGTCCTCAGATATTTTTAAAAACAACGGTTTGCAAAGAAAGGTTTCTGTAACATCAGATTTTAACTTTTTATTTTTGCATTTAATACGGCACTTCACTTTAAATATAATATAAATCGAACAAAATTTAAAAGCGAATTAAAAATATTATAACAAAACGAATCGCTCCTTCAGTTCCATTTTTTAAAGAAGTTTAGTTTTGATATATACCACTTTAAAGTTTTTTATGAAAATATAAACTTTAAGCACGCCTGCAGTGCGGCCGTAGATCTTTTGGTAATAATTTTGGTTGCATTTATTATTGTAGTCTATTATGTTATAGTGTTTTAATTATTAATTATAATTTTAATTATACATGTCAGATTTTTCAGATTTTCTGCATTACTTAAGAAATTACTTGTTTTTGTCTTTAAACGAGCGTTAAATATTTACTGTTCCATAAGCATAGGGGTATTATATAAATAATAGAGATGATGTTACAGGCATCTCCGATTTAGGAACTAAATTTGTAACCATTAGTTAGCAATTATCACTTTGACCAAACTTTTCTAAACATTTTTAAACAATATTTTTGACCAGTACACCTGCAAGAATGAATGAGAAGGCCTCTTTGCTGTAAGTTATCGAACACGTGTAGTGGAGCACAACTTTGTTTGGCATTCCACCGATTTTAATATATTGTTTCAATTTCAGTCTTTAATTTAAAAGCCCCAACGGTGAAATTTCATGGAATTTGTGTTGAAAACAAATATTATTTTAGAAAGCGGATAAAATTATCTTTGAGATGTTTGTATTTGAAATAAACTTTGACATTGCTAAATAATAAAATTTTAATATCTTCGTTAGTTGTTTTTGTGGTGTTATGCCGTGTTGCGCTACCTCCTTCTTTAGCCAATGTTTCGGACAGCGTTGCAGTGTCCATCATCAGGGCAGATTCGGCAGATGTGAGTCCGAATCGTTGGCTAAAGAAGGAGGTAGCGCAATATAGCACAACACTCCAAAAACAACTAACGAAAATCCAAAGTATCCAAATTTTAATAAAAAAAAACTTATCGAAACGCAAACTCAAAACGTCCATAATTTTGAAAGAATTCACTATTTACAAAATATATTCGCATTGTGTGTAGAATTAGTAAAAAAAAAACTAAATCTTCAATTTTTATGCCATTAACACAATAAAAACATAATTTTTTTTTATCTTTCAACTGTCAAACAAAACATTTCACCAATTTGTAATCACTAACGTACTCCAAATCGTTGGAAAGTGGACTTGAATTTGAAAATGAAGGGGAATTAACTTCGAAACCAAAGATGTTTTGTATGAAATTTTTATTGATTTGAGGGAGCGGGAGACGGAACGAGAAATAAAAGGCGTCAAGTCGAAGTATGAGTCAGTCGTTTATTGGGCTACGTAGCGAGGGTCGGTGAAGCAGTAACCAGATGTATGCAGGGTGCAGTGATGAGATGCTGCAGGCGTACGGATGTGATGGAGATGGTGTGGTGAAGGTCAGCGAGTTGCTCGACACCATGGCGGTGGAGATGACCTATCTTCCAGGCCGTTGCTCGACGCTTTAAGTCGCGGAGATGAACGGTGTGTGGCTCGGTGAGCTGAGCCACCAGCAGGTAGTCCTGGCGAGGCGGAGCGTGTTTCCATGGTAGCGAAGCACGGTGGGCTTCGGGGTGCCATGAAGTGGTGAGCTGATCCCTTGGCTGAAGGTGGCGTCAAACCTTATAAGTCGCGGGATGTAGCTGTTCTCAGGAGCTGAAGGCACGATGGGCCTTGTAGCTGAGACGTGGTGATGAACCTCGGGAAGCTGCCCTGGATGTGTAGAGCACTGCAGGAGCACTTGTGCGGAGATCTGTTACGACGAGCTGTTGACCGACGGTTAGTGTGAGACTGACTGAGCTAGCGCCGAGTTTAGTCGCTTTATATATACCAGCGCGACCGGTGGAGTAATGTTCCATTCGCCGGCAATGTGCACACTGGAAGGTACTGGAACATACGCGGTGCCGAATATTCAGGCGGCTTGTAAACTCTAGACCTTTCTAGGCGGTGGCGATATTATCATTCATCGAGACGGCCGCAGCAGGCGAGCAAAGTGCATCGCGGGCGGCCTAGGCGGAATAGGCAAGTGGGTTGGCCGCGCCGCGCGAATATTAAGAGATGCTTCTCGAATCCTCTTTTGATGGCGAAGTTTATAATGATGTGTCGCCACAGATTTAAAACCAATTTCACTTATCTCAGAATCAAAACCAAATCACACACCACTTACTCCAAATCGCTGGAAAATGGACTTGAATTGGAAAATGACGGGGAATTCATTTGGAAACGAAAGATGATTTGGATGCCCCGTTCAGATCTGTCTTACAAAGGCTTTAATGGAGTTCGTGGTAGTCAACGATGCAGCTATTTTAAATCGCGGAAGCATTCCTATTGGTTCCTCATACGCCAATAGCGATCCCTCAACATTTCCACATAGCCACCGTCTGCCGGGATAAATTAAAAGGAACCATTCTGTTCCAGATTGCCAAAGACATAACAGCTTTGCATACCGCTACTTGTTCGCTCCTACTTTTCACATACGAATATTTTTTAAACATTAGATGCTTATTGATTTATACGCAATCAAAACATCCACTCGTACACCCCCGTAAGTTTGATGTTTTTCGCTAGTAATGTCCTTCAGAGGCTTGAGGAATTAATATTGTTAGACATGTTGCGAATTGATTTAATTAATAACTCTAAAAGGGTTAGTATCTTACCTGTTGAAGGTGTCCAGGGTACTACGCACCGCATATTTGATCCTCGGGCGAGGTTCACTGTTCCAGGAACGTGGTGGCGGAGCGAGGGTGAAAACATATTTGGGCGGAGATCCGTCCAGATCTGAGTAGTACTGCGACATTGTATCTTGAAGCGTTCGAAATTCAAATTTTGAAAACAGTCAAACAGATTTAAATTTAGAACTATGAAACATGTTTCTTGTCAATTTATTCAAGTGACTATGAAATTATTTAACACATTTCAACTATTAGATATCATTAAGATTTTTGTCTTATTATTATTATTCATAATCTAAAATTATTACAAGCACCATTTAGAATTAATTATGATTTTGTTTGATTGAACCTAGTTACGAGATGGTTTTTTGCGAAGCGTTGTTTAAACACATTAAAAGGGTCAACTGCATTTGTTTTAGTGGCTTAGCTGTTGGTTAGCCAATAAATGGTTTCCTGGGTGGCGGTACCCATACCTTGTTACCTCCCAAATTGATTTGTTAGGTTAATTTGTATTTAAATAGTAATCGACTAAAATCTTATTTGATTTGTGAAGGGCTAATATTAATACGACAATTTATAATTCATGTTTTTTTTATTTATTTGTTTTTGGGGTGTTACGTCGTGTTGCGCTACCTCCCTCCGTAGCCAACATTTCGGACGGCGTTACAGTGTCCATTATCAGATCACAAGATCTCATATTGGTGAACTCATTTATTTTATTTTTATTTTAAAAGGTAGTGTATCTTTTTTGGTTCCTAAATAAGTATTTTCAACTTAACCACCGGAGCGACCATGCGAAATAAATAAATTTGCTTCGATTGCTCGAGATTTCCCAGAAGATCAGTTTTCAAATTTTTCGCCAACTTAAAAAAAATCATACCTACGAATTTTAACATGGAGACATGAAAACTTATTATAGTGCTATACTGTAAATGAATAAACCTCTATGTTACCGTTTATCTCATATTTGTAGAATTTATAAAAAGATAATAAAAAAATCGTAAAATTTAAGACCGCACGAATCCTCGTGTTTTTTTACATTTAAATTGCCGTGAGGAGTAGGTACTTATTCGAGTCAGCGTAGAATATTTTCGATTTCTATTTTTTGTCTGTGGTATACTTGATAATTAAAGGTGCATATCTATGGAAAAGGGACTTAATTTTAACCGTAAACAGCTGATCAAAAATTCAGCGGAAAAAAAATTATTTTTAACATAGTTCTAAAATAGTCTACGAAGTTCGGATTTGTGACATATATTATGGTCATAATATAAAAGAATTTCAATAGCTTCGTTTTAAATGGTTCTTTTTAGTTCGTTTGTTTTAATGGTTCGTTTTAAAATTCGTTGAAATAAATGGCTGGCAATGGATTTACAATAAATGTTTCACGAATGGTAGGAAAAAAAAGGTCCAAACCGCTATCAATTGCAGAAAAATAAAAGTGGTCCATTTTTCGACCATAAACGTTCCAGTGGTTAAGCAAAGAGCAACTCATTAAACTTTCGAAATTAGGAATTATTTTTCTGTAAAATAAAACATTTTCAATAACGAAGGTCTTAAAATTTGCAATCCCCCTTTACAATGCAAAGACCTTTATGTATCAGACTTCAGATACCGTATTATTGAAGATTATTAAATAACGTCCTTTCTCAAAACATAATATCATTATTTTGGGATTACAAAAAGCCATCCCTTATAATTCCGCCTCAGGACTTAAAGGTTTATTCAATCTCCATTCAATTTGAAAATAAAATACAGGCAAGATATTTCGCCAAAATCTAAAATATTTGCAAAGAAGTATTTTATTAGGTATTTCGGTAATGTTCTTTAAAAGGACAACATACAAAGAACTGGGAATGTCCATAGGGATGGAAAGTATATTTAACATGCAGGAAGAATTGTATGTACCTAACCCGTAGCAGTAGCGACCCGTACTGATAGAATATTCTAGAAAACCTGACAACTTCCTCTCGTTTCTCCCCTCCGTGCCATTTTCTTGACATGGTCTGAAACTAGAGGGAATAAGGAACTCCAGTGAAAAATAATATGTCCATATAGACCAATAAACGCTGATTCTGAATATATAAGATTTATTTAATAATATTAAACGCAGAGTTTTTAAAAAAATATTAAAAAGTCCATTTTTAATCGGGTCGTAGAAACACGCCGTCAAATTGGCATAATTGGCACTGTTGCTCGTGTCGTGACATCACCGTAAAGTCATTGTATGGGAAATGTATGGGAATGTAGGCATGATACAAGCCATCGTATTAATTTATTGATTATTTATGTACTGTTTATGGAAATTTTGTTGTTGTGTTTATTGAAACATTGTTTAGGCCTAAATAATATTTCAAAAATAAAGGAATCTCTTATTAGTTTATCTCTATTATTGAAAATATTCAAAAACTACTGCACAATAAAAATAGTAATGCTACTTCTAGGAAGAATACTTCGAACACCGAATTCAAAATAGCGGCAGACGATCAGCTGATTGCCCGATCCATAGTAACTTTTCAGGAGTTATGACGTCACACGATTCACTATACATAGGGTGGTTTTCAGGGGATCTTGAAAAATTAAAACTTTAACAATTATTTTAACTATTAAAATTAACTCTAAAAATAAAAAAATATGCAGTTATCTTAGTTAGAAGGTTATCTAATTTATTTAAAGTTATCTAATTTATTTATTTAAAAAAAAATTAAAAAATTGGACTGGAGTTGTCTATTGGATAGATTTCTTATGCTACCTGCTGAGGTGAATGTCTTGGTCATGTCTTAAAAACAATAATTAGTTTTCAACAGAAGGTGCTACGATGAACCAATGACTTTAATACCTTGGCCACCGAATCGCCATACTAAGTTGATATTTAAACTAAGGGTCTTTTGT
This sequence comes from Limnephilus marmoratus, assembly GCA_917880885.1. Lineage (NCBI taxonomy): Eukaryota > Metazoa > Arthropoda > Insecta > Trichoptera > Limnephilidae > Limnephilus > Limnephilus marmoratus. The sequence goes on from OU862924.1 coordinate 32,394,156, forward strand.
TGTTATGGTAAATCAAATGTAAAGTGTAAAATAGTTATATTTACTGCATTTGTACTAAGTTTAAAAGCTGAACGAATTCATACAGAAAATTTATTTATTTCAAAGACATTATTTAATTAACTGTCGTGTACCAGGAGTTGCTCGGCATTATGGATAGTTTGATTTGGAGTGAAATTCTGCGAACCAAGCGTCATTAAGTGTAGTGGAAGATACTCTTAGTATCGCCCTGTTTTAAGACCACCATTCATGTCGTTTTATTCAATTGACTAAAAAATTGTTTAATTGTTAAGACTAGTCTTATTAAGATTTTTTTCTTCATATTGCAGCTGAGACTCTTGTGAGGTATTACTATAAAAAAAGTCGTCGGTTATACCGACAAGGTGCAGTGTTCTCCTTTTTCGCGAGTAGTGACGGGTGACACCCTAGCTTTCCCTGTACCAATTTTTAAATAAATCGTTTGAGAACTCTAGAATTTAAACAACGCACCTTTTTGTGTATTGAATAAGATAGCCGAAGCCAAACAAACAGTCCGTCCTTTTCTAGAAAATTACAATACACATGTATCATGCATCACCACAAGTGTTCTTATTATTGTATTATTTACGCCAACCCGTGAGATCACCGAAATTCAAGGGATGCGATGATTCACACGACAAACAAATTTAATCAGCCCCCCGTTGGGGCGCCTATTGGGGCGAGGGTAGGAGATGTGGCGTAGGGCCGGGTGGTATTGTATCGTCATGCCGCAACTATTGGATTACTTTAACGAAGAGCTTCAAGTGTTTTCTTCATAAATATCCCCTTACCTATTTATCAACATTCATTCCACACCCCACTTCCAGAGGCGTGCAGAGTTTAGGATCTTGGTAGGCAAAAGGGATAACAGCGAATCTATAGAAAAAAACGATTAAAAAAATGATCACAGTTGAAATTTCGCTAAGAATAGCTAGGCTGAAGACTGTAGCCGATTTGATTGGGATTTCATAAGACATCTTTGTCTTTATTATTATTATATTATATTACTAGCTTTTTCCCGCGGCTTCGCTCGCATGGTGTAAGGGGGGTTCCCACTCCGCCTCCTCCACCTCCCCCCCTCCCTCCTCCCCCTCCCCATCCCCCCCTCCCCCCTCCCACATCTCTCCCTCCGTCCCGCTTTCCATTCATTCAGTTTTCAAACCTCGCGTGCCACCAATAGCAATTTTTTTATACAAATTTCATAATGCCATAGCTCACCGAAAGTTTTATAAAAACCTTGTCCTGACAATAACGAACACACAAAAAAAAAGAATTATCCAATTTGGTGCAGTCGTTCAAAAGTTATGCGCTTAGCAACACATTCAGCGATTCATTTTTATATTATAGATATTACTTCATTACTACATAAGTATAAAATGAAGCCGCTAACGCTGTATGTACGGTTAGATCTTTCAACCTAAGCAACGGATTTTTATGCGGTTTTCCCCAATAGATAGAGTGATTCATGAGGAAGGTTTTTAGGTATATAATTTGTCAAGGTTTTGTGTAAATAGGTTGAAATGCATAATATATCTGGCCAAGCGGCAGCGGGCAGCAGGCGGCGGTGATTTTCATGCGGTTTTCACCAATAGATAGTGATTCATGAGGAAGGTTTTTAGGTTTATAATTTATCAAATTTTTGTGTAAATTGGTTGAAATACATAATATATCTGGCCAAGCGGCAGCGGGCAACGGGCAGCAGGCAGCGGGTAGCGTGGTGTGGATTTGATTTAACAAATGGCGTTGGTTATTAAGGTTTCGTCGCCGGGTCTGCTAGTTATTCAATAAATCATTCATACATGCATATTGCAAGCCTATTACTGGTAAGCTATGTGAAATGTCTGTGTTATTTCCGTTAAATGAACACAATTTATAATTTGCAAGAAAGCCAACATTTAATTTATATTTTTAGTTATGTAGTAAAAATGTACTAATTAATAGAGGTACCGACAGATGGCGCTGCTTTCTATATTTGCTGGCCATCGAAATTTGTTTTAAAAACTGAAAAGCTCTGCCTATTTAGACACTAACACAAACGAGTCATCTCTTCACGTGTACATATCTTGTGTACCATAAAGTAAGCATTTAATAATCTGACGAGAGCGACATTTGGCATACTTAGTTTCTGCTTTTGACACGTTATTGTGTGTCTAGCGGTAGGTACGGTGCGCGCGGACGTTGTGATTTGTAGTTGGAACTTCACGCGTATTTTTTAAAGTAGGTATAGAATGATTGGTTGCGATAAGGTGTATAATTTTTAATATATATTTTGTTTTTATGCAAGTAAGGTAGGGTGGGAAGTGCCGAAGTAGAAACGCACGTCCCTGCTCACTTCTTATTTTTGCTACCCTCGAGAGACGGAATGCGAAAATGTTGTTATAAGAAAAGCAGGATAAAGTTGAATTGTTGAATGGAGAAGATTTGAAAAATGGCGTAGATTTGAAAAAAAACGTTTTTTTTTTTTTTTTTACATTAACTCCACACAGGAGGCCCTGAGGAAAATAATTTCCCTCAGGGCCTATGTCATCTGGGATGCTGTGTGGAGAGTCTTTTTGAGGAGAGGAAGGAATGAACATTGGTCTTGAAGAGACCCATGTTGTAGGAAGGAGGAAACACAGAGGCCGGCAAATCATTCCACAGCCGAGCTGTTGAACACAAGAACGAGTCGAAGAAACGACCCGTTCTCATGTGACAAATGTCAACCGTGTACAAATGTTGGGCACGCGTTTGGCGTGTTTCCCGACTATGCACCGGTGCCGAAGGGATCAATGATGCTAGTTCTTCAGAGCATCTTCCATTGTAATACCGGTAGAACAAGGATAGCATTCCCACCCGACGCCTGTGCTCTAAAGATTGCAATCCGTCTGTTAAGATGGGAGAATCTATCAAACGGACCGCCCGTTTCTGCACAGAGTCGAGGGTATTTTTCAGGTATTTTGGAGCTCCAGACCAGAGATGGCTGCCAAATTCAACCGTGGGGCGTACTTGTGATTTGTACAAGGTTAGCAGTTGTGTACTATTAAAGTATCTGCGGGCCCTGTACAGTACGCCCAGTTTTTGGGAGGCTAACTTTACTCTGGCTTCGATGGAGCCCCCATACCTGAGCTGGTCACTTAGGGTTACACCAAGCATATCAATGGAGGGCCTGTTCGGAAGATTGCTTCCGTTGAAAGAGACTAGATTTTCATTTCGATCCCTTTTAGACGTAATCAGACAAGATTGGGTCTTTGAAACATTAAATTCAACGAGATTATTTTTACCCCAAGAGAAAACACGTTGATTTAATGAAATTACGAAATCATCGAAATAATTCTTATGGCGCAATAGTAGTTGATAACTGATTGCGACCGACAGTCAATATTAACAACCATGTAGCAGATTGAGCAGAGATAATGGGCCGCTAATAACTCTCTCGAAACACGCTTTTTGCTTTATTTACATTCATATATTATCTTATATAAAATATTATAATAAAAATATTTATTCATCAATAGATTTTTCTTCAATATTACTCATTTTGTTATGATTTTAGATTTTCACGGCCAAAAATATTTTTGTTATTGGTTTTTAAGGTATTATGCCGTGTTGCGCTACCTCCTAAAGAAGGAGGTAGCGCAACACGGCATAATACCCCAAAAACCAATAACAAAAAAAATTACTCATTTTATTCTTTTTTAATTGATTCTATTGACGAAAAGGTCACTGCCCAGCTACAATTTAGGATTTCTCCTAGAATGCAGCTGGTTTTCAGCAGTACCTCTAATATGAAACAGAAAATTAAATAAAAATTAAAAAATATCTATTCTTCTATTATTATGACTCTTGACATTAAAAGGCATTTTAAAAAAAGTGTGATAATGAGTTCGTAAGGCGAAACTGCTGTTACGCCAAATAATAAAATGGGATAGACATATTATGTCCTGTTTAAAAATTAGATAAGTATATTTATAATGTAACTAGCTTTTTCCCGCGGTTTCGCTCGCATGGTGTAAGGGGGTTCCCATTCCGTCTCCTCCACCTCCCCCCCTCCCCTCCCCCTCCTCCCCCCCTCTCCCCTCCACCCATCCCCTCTCACCCCTCCCGCTTTCCATACATTCACCTCGCGTGCCCCCAATAGCAATTTTTTATACAAATTTCATAATGCCAGAGCTCACCGGAAGTTTTATAAAAACCTTGTCCTGACAATAACGAACACACACAAAAAAAAAAGAATTATCCAATTTGGTGCAGTCGTTCGAAAGTTACGCGTTTAGCAACACATTCAGCGATTCATTTTTATATAATAGATGAAGAAAACTAATTTTTGACACATTGATAATCAAATGAACTAAAAGAGCCGATTGCGAAAAGTTGAGTTTGTTTAAGAAACCATGTCAAAACAATGTTGTTTATTGAGAAATGTTCACGTTCCATCACATATTTATATCATTGCTCATTCTTCCATTCTTTGTAGAACAGTCGCCTTTTTTCGTTGTCTGAAGTCTAGACGCCTTGGACTGCTAGACAGAAAAATGAAAACACAATATGGGACGAAGTGGAAAAATGCAGCAAAATGAGGCGTTTGTAAAGTCACCTGTGACGCTAAAAACAGGCAAATCATTTTAAAGAGCACAAGCCAGAATATATTTGAATCACTAAATATTTTGGATCACCCTCTCTCAGTCCCCATTTCAATCCACATTAGTCTTACAATAAGCACATCACAAGCAAGAATCTCTTTAAAATGTTTCTTTTGGTGACAAAATAACGATTTTTTTTGTCGTAATGTCTATCTACCCATTCGAATATTTATTGGTTACTTTTCTTTCGCAGTGGGAAGTTAGCCTTACTTTGAGATCTCCCGTCCTTAGGCCTCTAATATAATATATCCTTTTACGCGTCCCCACGATTGTGAGCAAATTCTTGTTAAAGTTTCACAAAGACTAATATTCAATAGGAGTTCTTTTTACATAGTAAAACTTAGCTCTTGTTTTGAGTTGGAGTGGTTTTTCATTTTTTTAATGTTTGGTTGAAGTATATTGGCATGTTTGACGGCCGGCATAGTCCAGCGGTAAGGCTCGTAAGGTCGCGGGATCGAATCCCGGCGTGGGAAAATAAATTTTATTTGATTTATTTGTGTTATTTCACAATTAATTAATTAAAAATAATATACAGTATATTTGCGGCACGTTCCAGAGTGGAAGATACTCTCAGTATCGCCCTGGTGTAAGACCACCATTCAGAATTGAAACGTTGCTTGAAATGACTATAGCCGTGTTTGGTAACCAGATCTAAATAGCCAAGTACTTCCCCACCTTCCTCTTCCCTATATCCTTCCCCTTCCCAATACCTTCAGCCTCACAACATACCCCAATTGGGGATTTCATAATCCCACTGGCTCCAGACGGGAGCAGTTGGGACTTTTGTACGGTATTCATGTAAAAAAAATGGTTATAAGGTGTAATTATTGAACTCTATTGTATTTTTTCATGATCTGTAATATTATTATCTTGCTAATTAATTCAGTCGGCATATGTAGGAGTATTATTAAACCTTTTGATAACAAAAAATATTTTTCAGTTGAGTTGGGTATTTTGGCCCCAAATCTAAATGAAAACGGTTTTTTTTAAGTGATTACGTGAAATAATAAGGATGAATTTTCATGGTGTTTGTTTGTTTGTTTATTATACATCTGACAGTATAGCAATTTGATTAAAATAACGGCGCTTTGATAATACATCGAAAACAATAATACGCAAGTTGACGGTGTCTGTGGTCAAGGCTCTCGACTACGTATTCGGAGATCGCAGGTTCTAATCCCGATGTGACCATGTGATTCCAATCTTGAATTAATTTGTGTTGTTCCACAAATAATTTATTTAAAATAATACATGCCAGGGTGGAAGATATTATCATGTAGGAAGCCATTATCAGACAGTCAAATATATATTGCAATCACCCAATCTATCATTGAGTACGGTATCATTGCATGGGGAGGGGGCACTTCATCAGCTCCAGATCCTGACGAAAGGGCGCAGAAAACAATTATGAAAATTATTCTCAAACTTCCTCTAACTGAAAACAGTGACCTAATATTCAAAATAATGAGAGTATTTGATGTTCGACAGATCTATGTAAAAACTATGCTCATACATCTCTTTAAAAACAAACATGTGCTTTACGAAAAAAAAAAATAAGATTTACACGTAATTCCAACAAAGATATATTGCAAGTTCCAGCGCTCTCTTCCACCTTTGGTCAACGTAGCTCTCGATACTTTGCCACGAAAATATTCAACATTCTCCCAGAAAACATCAAACTGAGTCAAACACAGAAAGAGTTTAAAAAATATGTTAAAATTTCGATATATTTTAATGATCGAGCCTATACTGATGCTCTCACCCAAACGCCCTGTCATTGACAGTTGTTATTGTAGTAATAACCTTGCAGTTTTTGTATCGTGTATATACAAACAATAATAAAGTTTTTGCTGTATAGAAACCTACATTATACATTTATAAAAAACCATAGATCGTGAGAAACAATTTACAAAAATTCTGCCTCAATACAGGTTCACCTAGTGAGGCAGGCTATGCACAACGAAAAATATTGTATAATTATGCTACTTTTGTGTAACCGATCTTACATTACTTTCTACTTTTGTACTGATGTAATCTATTTGTACTCTACATTGAACATGTACTTTTTTAGTTGTAATGTTGCTAATTTCATTGAATAAAGATATATATTATTATTGTTAGTATTGTCCTGGTGAAAGACCACCATTCAGAATCGAAACGTTCCTTAAAATATGTTCAGCCGTGTTTGGTAACCTTCCTTTTCCCATCTTCTTCCCCTCCCCACTATCTTCAACCTCACAATATAGGACCCCAATTGGGAATCCCTTAGTCTCAGAAGATGAATCTTCTGCGGCACTATAAAAAAAGAATTAACGAATTAAGAGGAATATAAACGCTAGAAATATGTCGAATCTCATGCCTGCAAAATTTTAAAATCGAGCGTCTTTTTGCACGAGGCTAGTAAGCGAAAAAGTGGTTTTTATTTATTTTGTGCATAATTTTATAAGAACGAAAAAAAGTTAGAACATAGATAAAGTTAAAAATAGTCTTAGCCGTAAAGGGGTATTTTTTAAAAATTGTTACTTACATTACTTCATAGTTAAGTCATGAGAAAACATTTTTTTTAGTGGTTTACGCTTATTTTTTTTGTTACGTAAATAATAATTTTATTGTTATTCCAATACAAAGATAAAGTAGTTAAAGCTTCAATTTATCCGTAGCATATTTTTTTATGTTCATACTGTAAGCCGATTCGTCGTAAAGATTAATCAAAATAGTATCTAAATAGGATTTCACGTATATATATTCATCTTAAGAGGTAACGCTGCGTGGTCTTTTTCATACAAAACTTATCCTCATCACATCATAAATCGATCGTTTGTAATTATATTTAAGCTGGATTTTAAAGAACATGGCATAACACCTCAAAAAAAAATAACGAAAATATCATTCACTCACAAATAATTTACAAAGTTACCTCGAAAATAATAAATTGAATTCTTTGACGGCCTTTATTTTATAAAAAACACAAATAAATAAATAGCACATATCCGTAACAAATATTTTCTGTACCTTTTTTATTAAAAAAAAAAAAATTCTATGAAGAAGACCTCGCAGCTGTTCCTCATAATCCAATAAACCACCAATTCATTACTTACATTCAATACTGTATTAAATATTATTAAAACAAGTTAATGACTTTACATTTATAACGATGTTTTCACATCTTTTATAACCTTCGCATTACATCAGGATTAATTCCTTACTCTTGTAAATGACCAACTAACACAGATATCTACATGAAATTTTTTCAGGAATATTACCGTGTCAGTAGGCCTTCCCTACTGAAGCCATACAACCGCTGGTTTTAAGCCGATAATTTCCGATAGAGCCAAACGAAGTCGAAGGACAATATATAATACATGAATCTTTATTTGTCAGATACGATTTTAGATTTTCACTGCCAAAAGTATTTTTGTTATTAGTTTTTGGGGTATTATGCCGTGTTGCGCTACCTCCTTCTTATACCCCAAAAACTAATAACAAAAATCTTTATTTGTGTTGATAATCGTGAGACTAATCGCAATTTGTTCTAGGTTATTATGGCCCGTTGCCCATCCTCTTTCTTTGGCCAATGCTTCGGACGCCTGTCGGAATCTGCCCCGATGGTGGACACTGTAACGTTATTTAAAACGTTGGCTAAAAAAGGACGGTGTTATAATAAATCACAATACCTAAACCTTTTGGTCGTGAAAATTTCAAATATTGACTTCCGTGAGGCTTGATTAGTTGCAAAACCATTACCTACACTAAACGAAAAGGGTATCAATTTTTCATAATAATAGATAAGTATATTGTAAAGTGTTTGTGATAGATACGAAACTATTTTTTATTAAGGTCATTCACACAAACAGTTTAAAGGCGATGCTTCACGTCTCGTGTAAAATTCGGAAACAGGCCGCTAACGATAACATTCCTTACATAAATGGCGACAAGGCTTAAATTCCCGTTTAACACCAGCCGCCTGTTTTGATTTATTCAAGTAAAAAACTTCGCCAAAAAGCGTGTTTTATTTTATTTTGCGAAGCTCAGGCATACATATTAATAATAATTTTCTAAAGAATTTAATTTTCACAGAATAAAACCACGAAAACGGGTCGCTAATAATTAGAAGACTTTGAACTTTAAACTGGTTTTTGTAGGCCTGATACTTTGTTTTTTTTCTGAGCTAGTAAAAATATTAATAAAAGAAACATTCGATAAAGATACGTGTTCTACTCGATGTATTTAATTGACGCATCTTAAATATTTTTAGCGATCTAATTTTCAAACCATTATCACATGATTTTGCATTGCTTAGTAGTGCATCACTAAGTTGAAATTGCTTTTTAGTGCATTACTTAAGTTGAAATTACTTTGTCGCATCGACTGCAAATTTTTTTCGCAAAAAAAAAATTTATCCCTCTAACGAAAAAATAATTATATTTTCATTTGAGAATTCGAAGAAAAATTATGAGGCGCATCTTCGGACCGGTTTTAGAAAATGGATTTTGGCGCAGACGTTACAACGATGAGCTATATACTCTGTAGAGCTAAACTTCACAAAATTTATAAAACTGGGAAGACTTCGGTGGCTGGGTCATGTGGAGAGAATGACCGAGCATCAAGTCCCGGCTGAACTCAAGACCGATAGGGCGAAGGAGCCAGGGAAGACTAAGGTTAAGATGGAGCGACGACGTCCTCAAAGATATTTCTAACTTGGGGTTTCTAAACTGGAGAGAGCTGGCACAAAACCGAAATAAGTGGAGAAAGACTCTTGAGGGAGCCAAGACCCACCAGGGGTTGTAGAGCCAAGAGTGATGAGAATTCGAAGAATTGAATTTGACACAATCATTGTGCTTTCAGTTAAATTTGGATTGTTCTAGTTGAAAATGTTGTATCTTTAAAACATTAGCTGTGTTTAATGGCCAGATCTGAATAGCCTGGTTCTTTTTAACCTTCCTGTTCGCCTTCTTCTTTCCTTCATCCCTCTGCAATCTCTTCAATCTTAGTTCTCGAGAAAGATTATCACCTTAAACGAAATGTTTTGTTTAATTAACAATATAGCTTCCCATTACATACCTCTTCGAAAATGATTTTAACAAAATAGGAATCTACAAAATCACGGCAATATTCCAAATTGTTCTAAAACAATCAAATTAAAACCCAGACCGAAAATAAACGGAAAACAAATAGGGTTGCCACATTGTTTGGGGATTCCTTGTAGGACTGTGCGACCCAAAATGTCATTAAATCGATGCTTGTTCAATGCAAGGAGTATTGAAGTGTGCGGAACACGCCTAATTGTTTTATTGGATAAGCCTACAAACATCGAAGGGGCCCTGGTTTTATACCATCAGAGGTAATTTCTGTTATTCAATCAATTATTTTCTTTCAATACAAGCGGTAATTGCGTTATCACGAATGGTTTGGATACAGATTATTATCGAAACGGTTTTAACTTTGATTTTCCAACAGATATTGTTTTTATTATTTTTCTCTTTATTTTTATAAAAGTTTTAAACGGCTTATTGGGATATCTCTATTGCTAATAATAGGATAAGCAAAATTCATAAAAGACAATTTTTGGACGAGCAATATCTACGAAATTGTGTTTGTCTGTTACTAGTTTAGCTAATAGGTTTTTTCCAAAATTTTAACTACCATTTAACCACACACAGTGATTTTAGAATAGATGGAACATATCTTTCCATTCAAATTTATATGAAAGGCACTACTAGTCATATTCTTTATCCTATGGCTTTAAAGTTCTATTACCTATGTTGTAAACAACCTGTATAGAGCTTTACTTGATATGAGTAAATTTTGAATCATTGTCAACAATCATCAATCAATGCTGCCAATCACAGAAAAAATATTATTAACATATAAAACAAAAATTTATTCATTTATGAAGTGAATGCATTATTGATACCTGTATTTATAAAAAAAAAAACGGAAATAAAGGTATTAGAATAATTACACATACCCGTTAGATAAACCCTGCTTGCCAAACAAACCATTCAAAACCTGGGATGTATATCTAAATTATGATGACATGCAGCTTTCGTAGCTTGAACCTCAACCCATATAGTTCTAGTAATTATTCGAAGTAGGTACTTTGTTGTTTTTAATTTGACGAGAATTTATTTTATACGGTTGGTACTTCCGATAAATGTCATATTTGATTGTCTATTCATTAAAAAAAAAGAACGCTCCGTATTATCCGTGTATCGAACTTCGATAACACGAACATTCCGTACTATCGGTGAGGTGGGCTTATACATTTTTACCTTTAATCGAATGGCCTTTAAAGGTGTTTTATTGCATTTAGAGTTTCGTAGTCTTAGCTTCGCTTGTTGCCAAAATATTAACTAACGAAAGAACTGACTCTTTTTAAATCCTTAGATTTTTATTTATTCTAAATACGTGAAATAAACAGTGGCGACGCCCCCTTCAGCAAAACAAATACCTCTCTAAAATAATATTGTATGATTTTTGTGATTAGTTTTTGGGATATTATGCCGTGTTGCGCTACCTCCTTCTTTAGCCAACGTTTCGGACAGCGTTATAGTGTCCATCATCAGGGCAGATGTATTGAACACGGCATAATATCCCAAAAACTAATTAAAAAAATACTTTTGGCCGTGAAAATCTAAAATAATATTGTATGAGTTAAATATATTTCCATGGATTCGAAATGGTTGAGTTTTTAACAGAAAATTATGTGCTCTGTAATCCCAGAGAGAGAAACTAGAGCACGTTACGTACGACCTCCCTCTGAGGCTACTACACAAATATCTATTATCTATTTAAACAATTTTCATCACTGGTATGTCACAATAATATATTATTTACGCTGTTTATACGGTGAACATAAACAATCTTCTGTATCTGTTTAGGAATGAGTCATTGAATTAAATAAAATCTTTCCTTTGAAATTTTACATACTTTACATCGTGGCATTAATTATAATTACGATCATCAATTAGACAAAGTACGAAAAACTGCACAATTTCTAAAGCCCTTCACAAAATGTAAGCAAAATTTATATTAACCACAACAAATGCTTTGAAACAGAACCACCATCAACAATAGTCCTATTTTAAAAACAACAACACAACGCATCTGTCAAACTCGCCACAATCCCAATAATAAAACTTTGGCAGCAAGATAAAACCACTGATAAATCAAATATCACCTCAAATGTCAATTTTCATTGCAATTTTAGCAACAAATTCCCGTTTTAAACGCGTTGTTTTTAAAGTTGTGACCACACGTTGGCTCAACTTGGCAATACTGACGGCAGGGGTGTATGACTGTGTGTGGGACGTACTCCCGGCAGACAGTTGGGTGGAATAATAGTGCGGAGAGGGGTAGCAGAGCCCCCCAGTTGCGTTAGATCGGTGCCACCCCCCAGCAAGGGTGAAGGGTGGTTAGAATATATATGCGTTATTTCAACAACATTTTTTTACATGGAAATTTTCAGATCATCAATTGGGACTAAACTTCATTTCTCAGTGGAGGCTGCTTTAAAGGCCCCCTATATTATTACCAAATTTACAAAGATTTTGCGATACGTTACTTTATGGAAGATTCTGGTCATAAAATACCACAAATGTAAATTGCAGCTCTAAGATACCTTTTCTATGGACTTACATTACATTTTTCAACATTCAAAATTCACGGTAAATGGTTTCAATGGGTAGAGGGATTTATTTTTTGTTTGTAATAAAAAAAATTAAAATGCGGTTATAATGAATATTTAATATTCAAAAAACCCCTAAAAACAATCGCAAATTAAAATGACTAAGTATTTTCATATTTTCTAAAAATCAAAATAATAAATAATTATTACTCCTCTGTATACTGTAACTTCTTTCAAGGAACAAATTAATAATTTGTGTAAAAATGCTTCGTTCAAGGAACAAATTTGTGTAAAAAAGCTGTTAATGTCATGAAAGAGAAGAACAACACAAACATCTATAAAACTAGGCTTACTGTACAGGGCCCGGAGATACTTTAATGGTTCATAACTATTAACCCTGTACGAATCGCGCCACTGTTGAATTTGGCAGCCACCTCTGGTCTGGAACTCCAAAATACCTTAAAAAACCCATGACTCAGAAACGGTCTGTCCGTTTGATAGATTCTTCCATCTTAACAAATGGATTGCAATCTTTAGAGCACAGGCATCGGGTGGGAATGATATCCTTGTTCTACCGGTATTTCAATGGAAGATGCTCCGAGGAACTAGCGTCATTTATCCCCACGGCACCGGTGCATAGTCGGGAAAAACGCCAAAGGGCGCCAACCATACGAACACGGTTGCCATTTGTCACAGGAGAACGGATAGCCTCTTCGACTCGTTCTTGAGTTCAACAGCTCTGCTGTAAAACGATTTGCCGGCGTCTGTGTTTCCTTCTTCCTACAACATAGGTCTCTTCAAGACCAACGTTCATTACTTTCTCTCCTCAAAAAGACCCTCTTCACATCATCTCAGATGACACCTGCCCTGAGGGATATTATTTTCCTCAGGGCCTCCTGTGTAGAGGTAATGTAAAAAAAATATTTGGCGTTCCATCCTCTTTGCCTATCCTCCACAGGAAACAGTTTGTTCTTTTGGTTGGTTAATCAAATACGACGATCTTCTTTGTTAAATCCCTTTGTAAACAGCCTGTAGTATCAGAGAGCGTAATAAAATACACACAAAATTATAACAGACCACTGTTGTAGAGGGTACGTAGTAGGTACAGTGTGTCTCGACGTTTCTTTTATCTGCCTATCGCGCGGGACGATATGGCAGGAGATATTATTCGCAGGGGTGTACCCTGTGACAGTGGTAAGGCACAAGCAGTACGAGCACCCCACTGTCCTATTTGCAGACGCGACTAGGACTGTATTGGTAGATTGGCATTGATTTTAAGTTGTATATGTCAGCTGGCACGTGTTATGAGAAAATTGGTGGAAACAGTGTAACGTAATAAATTGTTAACCGTATTATTAAATTTGTTTTAAACTCTTATTAGTACGGTAATTTTCGTTTAGTATAAAACGTTGTCAGAAACACAAGAAAATTATTTGATTTTTATTATTAATCTCAAATTATAATATTCAATTAAATGAAGACAATAATTGTCTTTTAAAATAAATTTAAAATAAATATACATCCTAGACTTGCAGAAAAGTCAATAGATGTGATTAAAATTAAAATTAAAATAAAATGGTTAAAAATTTATCTAGACACCATCTAGATAGCATTTAGTTCGGGTTGAATCTTGCAATCATGTATAAAGATAGCTGCCAATAATATGTGCATTAAGAAAATGAAGATATTGTTGTTACTTTCAATTTGGGAGGCGGGATGGGTACCGCCGCCCCGGGAACCTTTATTGGATAACCATCACCTCTGCAATAGGTCACCCCAAGTGGTTCGCTACGTTTGGTGATTTAGCAGGGGTGCCCGGGTTCATGGGGTGAGGTTTGTCCAGGTCTTGGATGACCAGGATACAATGAACCCCAGATTCCTACTCATCCCTTAAACACCTTTCCTTCCCAGAACTCTCCTCTCCTTCATTTTCTTAAAAAAAAACCCTTCCACACAGCATCCCCAAAGATAACACTCCTGTGTGGAGCTCATGTAAAAAAAAGTAAGAAAATAGTATTAATGTGAATATAATAGTATTAATACAGCACAAGCCTCCCAACTGCCCAAAGCCAGTCGATCTATGATATCTATTGTTTTGGGTATGTTTTGAGGCTGATAGAGGTAGAAATAGAAAAGAATTCGAATTTATGCTAATTATATTTATGTTTGAAATAACACAAATAAATGTTATTTGCACTTTTTTGGTAGCGATCTGTTGACTCGTGGATTCGAAGCCAATGAGGTCATCAATATCTCGAAATCGATAAAAAATTTTATATTGTGAATTCGATTGAGAAGCGGGTATGTGTACCGCCCGCCCAGGGAACCATTTATTGGATAACCGACACTTCTGTCATGTTTGGTGACTTAGCAGAAGTGTCCAGGTTCATGGGGTAAAGTTTGTCCAGATCTTGGCACCGCGTGGTAGGCCGGATCGAGAGAGACTGTCTGAGAGAGACCTTTGACCTATCCAATCGGACTCTCTCGGAACATCGCCTGGCGCCACAGTGGAGGGATAGATTCAGACGTCCGTCACGCCTGAACAGACTGATCCCCAGATTCCTACAAACCCCCACACTATTTTTCTTCCCAGAACTTTCTCTCCTTCTTTTGCAAAAAAAGACCCTCCACACAGCATCCCCAAAGATGTCAGGCCATAAAGGAAAATATTTTCATCAATCCTCTTGTGTGAAACTAAGTTAAAAAATTCAATAAATTAGTGTTATCTTTTTCTAACGATGAAATAAATTTTCTCTGATCTTTTCAGTTCAATTAATGATTTTTGTTTTCCATTAGCACGAATTTGAGCGTCACACTCATATGGCGATACGTCCATAGCCGTGCAGAGAGACGTTAACTGTTGAGCCCCCCCCCCTTTCTGCACAATCCCCTTACAACTACCCCAGCACTACTATGAAGTGCCTTGGTAGTTGTACATGAATACGCACGAATAATTGTGTGTGTTGGTACTGGCCACGTGTCGCGTCATTCATCGCACGGATCACATTTCAAGGGAATGTTTTTTCTAATTAGATTAAAATTAAAACATTATTGGTTCGATGTTTAAAATAGCACTCTTTGAAGTCACTGATTGGTAAAGTGTTTGTTAAATATCTGATGGGTAACAAGATTCCTAAAAATGAACGAACCTCAAAATAAGTTTTTGCCTGGCAAATATAAAAAACAACGCTGTTACGTCCATATTTTATACAAGATCACCAAAAACAGTTGATTTTTTTTTCTTTGAAAAATAAAATGATTTTTTTTTTTTACTCCTAAGTAAATTAAAATAATGAAGAGCAATATGGGTTAACCCGTCTGCTTGGTTCAAAATATTCGCACCTCACAATCGGAAAGCCTCGGTTTCGCCCGTAAATTGTGAAACTGTCACTTCGGATCCAAATTGTAAAATATGTATGCAAGATAGTTTTCATATTTCAAAGACAATAAGAAGCATTATTTTGTTCTCTTTCTGGTTAAAAGAAAAATACATACGTTTGCATGAGAGGAAGAGTGATATATAGCTTTTAAAATGTAAGGTCGCTCGGGACGTTTTTGGTCTTATGAAAGTATATAACGTGTTTACGTGTTTTGGGATGTATTTATTCCTAAATAAGCAGACGGGTATCCACGAGTGATGGACGTGTGAATCCATCCCTCCCGCTGCTTACAGTCCTGCAAGAGAGGCCAAAAAGTCTCTCTCATCCAGTATTTCCCTTTCCTGCCCCCCACGCTGTAGCAGGCGGACAAACGCATCCGCCGTCAATACCTAGATAAACCTCACTCCATCAACCCGAGTAACTGACGGAATGATCTTAAAAAATCTAAAAAAAGTTTACAAACTGTATTAAATTATTAAAATTTTATCAAAAAAACTGGCTCGCATTATCATAATTGGTTGTTTATTCTTTATTTATTTTTATAACATTTTGATAAACCTGTTTCAGAAATCAAAATATCAATAAATAATAATTATTGTGTAAATATTTGTGGCACCCCTGACATGTAAACAAACGGTTTAGGCCAGGGGCGGCAGAAATCGTCTGGGGCGAAGGTTAAGGGAGGGGGGTTCGCTCCACGTGCTCGCTAATTTGAATGTAAAAGGAAGCACTTCATAAAAATGTTAATATCCTCCCGAAACTGGGTTAAACAGTCGTCCTTTTGCGTTAACCCCGTTGTTGAAGTACCCTAGATCATTTTTATATTATAGGGGTGTGATGTTGATGCAAATTGTGTACAACCCTTTATTGCATGAATGGCTTTGATCCGTAGTGACATAAATTTGTTTTCTACCATTTTTTGAGTTTAGGACTTAAATATATATTTAATTTTTGACTATTCGTAGTTCTCATATTTACTAACAAGGTATGAAACAGTACAGCCTTGGTCTGAATAACAAAACGAAATAATTTTATCATTCTTGATGTTTCTTTTAAAAAGGTTGAACCCGCTAAAAACCTTACTAAAAATAAACAGCTGTCGTCGACATTTTGGAAGCTCTCAATCACACAATGACAGTAGAAATTTTAGATATAACATTCACGTAGATAGTAGTTTTTATTTGCAAATACAAAAAAATAACATATTCCTTTATTAAAATC
The DNA here is from genome assembly GCA_917880885.1 of Limnephilus marmoratus. Lineage (NCBI taxonomy): Eukaryota > Metazoa > Arthropoda > Insecta > Trichoptera > Limnephilidae > Limnephilus > Limnephilus marmoratus. The sequence continues at coordinate 32,411,018 of OU862924.1, forward strand.
GTGGAAAATAAATGTAATATTGCTGATATCTAGGCTTACGACCTAAATATACTCGTACATTACGTTCCAAACCGCGCTAAGTTCAGCATTCTCCAACCTAGCCAAACTTAAGGTGATCCAATATTCCAGGAAAAAATCTAAATCGGAATTCACGCCCCTTTATGGGAGGAGTTTAAAAATACTTGAGAAAAAAACTCTTGGAAAGGTTGCAAAAGGTATTTGAGATTTTTTTTTTACAGGTTGATTTCGTAAAGTCCTGTAAAAAACTCATTTTTTACGCATCGTTTAATGTAATAAAACGGAAATTTAAAATTGATTTCACGGAACCAAGCGTTTACCGTCTATTACCCGCTCCGGCCGGGACCGGACCGGACTGACAGAAAATGGGCGTGGCAAGTCAGTAGTTGGGTGGACGGCATAAGGTTCACTTTGAAAATCCAAATTCGTCGACTGCCGCCGTATTGATTGATGTCAAAAATAACAACGCGAAAATGCATATTTATTGTATTCTATTTTGTGAAGTTCGGCCATATATATCAATTTTTATAGCGATTATTATAAAAGAAACTGAATTTGCTACATTATACAATTAAACCATATCAGAAAAGAGGTTTATAAGTACGAGAGTTTGCCCTTGAAAGCGATTTTTTCGTAGACCTAATACTTTGTTTTTTACTAGGCTTATTAAAAGACTAATATATTTGAAACTAGCTGGTTCCCGGCATGCGTTGCTATGCCAATTAATAAAGAAATTGTTTCTCCCTGCGTGTCCTTTCCCACTCGTCCCGTTCCCCTTCCGCCTCCCAATCCTCTCCCGCGTTCCCTTCTCACACCACCGTACTCACACCACCTTCCCTCTCCCCACTCCCCTCGCCCGTTTACCCCGTTCCACGAACCCTCCTCCCGAGTTCTACCCTCCCGCATTCCATTCATTCAGTCCCGGTACTTTGAGTTTTCAAACAGCACCTATTGCAATTTTTTATGCAAATTTCGTAATGCCAGAGCTCACCAGTAGTTTCATATAAACCTTGTCCTGACCATAACGAACACAACAAAAAAGAATTATCCAATTTGGTGCAGTCGTTCGGAAGTTATGCGCGTACATACATTTCGGCGATTCAGTTTTACTTATTTAGATAGATAGATTTAAGATTTATTATTTAGATGAAAATTGATATGATCAATTTTCAAAACAAAAACATATGATTTTGTATGATTTGGCATTATTTAGTATGTATGGTATTGTAAAATATCAACGCGAAAATGCATATTTTATTTTATTTTGGGAAGATTGGGTGTAAATATCAACTTTTTTTGCGATTATTATAAAATAAACTGAATCTGCCACATTACACAATAAAACCATATCCGAAAAGGGATTTATAAATAGGAGAGTTTGGACTTGAAAGTGTGTTTTTTAGACCTTATACTTTATTTTTTTATAGGCTTATTAAAAGACTTATAAAAAAATGAACGATATTTTTAAGGGCCAAGGTATGTTCTACACGCAGTATTTAATTGAAGCATCTATAATACTTCTAAGCGATCAAATTTTCAAAACAAAAACATATGATTTTGCATTATTTACTATGACTTCATCTTAAAATCAATTGATATACCGGGCCTTGTGGTATATTTTATTATCACTCAACACCACTGCGCCAACAAAGTACTGGTGACTATAACTTGCAGTAGTTAAGTTCGATATTCCGCCAACAGGGGTTCCTTAATGCGTCCAGACATTGACAGATGGCTCTGCTGTGCCCGTAAATTTAATTGCCGAACAATGTTCACGAGAAGTACGTAGTGTTTTTGTCTTTTATTTCGCAAACATTTCGAAAAAGCTGGCAAAATGAACTGACGATATCACAGACTGCGCGGAGATTTCTGGAAACGTTGATTGCACTTACTTTGTATGAAAAATTACTTTTTCGCGAATAACATAACATAATTACGTTGAAAGTTTGGTTGCACAAATGTTCTTCGTGGCAAGAGTCCTAACTGTTCCCAACCGCCTGGAGCCAGTGGAACGGTGCCATCCCCATTTGGCGTATGTCGTGAGGCTGATGGTATTGGGGATGGGAAGGAGAAGAGGAAAAGGAAGGTGGGGAAGTACCTGGCTATTCAGATCTTGTCACCAAACACGGCTAAAGCCATTTAAAGCAACGTTTCAATTCTGAATGGTGGTCTTACACCAAGGCTATAGTGAGAGTATCTTCCACGCTGGAACGTGCCGCAAATATAGCTTTTATTATTTTTAAATTATTAAATTGTGAAAATGACAGAAATCTATTTTGAAATCTAAATCGATTTTTTTTAACAGGAGGCCCTGAGGAAAATAATTTCCCTCAGGGCCTATGTCATCTTTGGGGATGCTGTGTGAAGGTCTTTTTAAGGAAAGGAAGGAGTGGAGAGTTCTGGGAAGGAAAAGGGTTTAAGGGGTGGGTAGGAATCTGGGGTTTAGTGTGTCTTGGTCATCCGCTTCCTAAACCTAGACAAACCTCTGCCCATGAACCCGGGCACCTCTGCTAAATCGCCAAACGTAGCGAACCACTTGGGGTGACCTATGGCAGAGAGGTTGGTTATCCAACAAAGGTTCCCGGGGCGGCGGTACCCATTTTCTTAGTCGAAGTATAAGTTACAGTTAAATATGACCAAATCGGATAGGGGTACATTAACTCAGTTGGTAGAGTTCCGCCCCGGCAAGGCGTATGTCCTGGGTTCGTGTCCCTAGATAATATATGACTTTATCTTTTTCTGATTTTTCTGTTTTGAGATTTCGATTGTGTTTCGCTAATATTGTGTTCATTTAATTAAAATATTACAATGTTACTGGTCAGTTGTCAATAATTTACTGTAAAAGAACGGGAATAAAAGCCTTGTGCTTTTAAAATCACCGTGTTCATTATTTTATTGAAGAAATATTCGCAGTGAAAAAAAATCAGTGTTTTCTGGATTTATCTATCAAGTTCAATAACCCGTCTGCGTCAACTTTTCTCTATTCCAATCCTTCTATATAGTATAGTCCAATATTTAGATAAAACCTTTGACCAGATCATCACCACTGGTGCAGATATCGATTGCACCATCGATGTTTCAATGTACCTATGTAGAAGAGCTGTAGAAATCTCAAAGTGGCAAGCCAAAAATCAGTCAATTGTATTTGTATCACCTTAAAATAGTCTAATCGTTATTTTCTTTAAAAAAAAATTTGCGGTATTTTAACTAACAAATCAGCAGTAACATCAAGTACAATAACACTTACCGTCATTGGCAAACTGTCGTTGCTCTAGTATTACTTGATCACTTGACACCTCAAAATCGCCCTGGAGATACACGAGTCGGCCTTGAGGCAGTATTAGAAGGAATACGAAATTGAATACGAAAATGCCGCCCGATCTCGCCGTTTTTTTCGTTCATACGCACATATCCTTTGAATGTCTATCTTTGTCGTAGGTGAACAACGTATTAATTCAGTATTCACTGAAAAGATACAGTTTGTGGAACAAAAGCAAGTCATGTATTGTAACGTCATTGAACGGAAAAATAAATCATTTTTCCTACTAACGGCGTGTCTGAAATTATTTGTGTGTGTATAATATAAATCATCGGTTAAGAGCAACAATATTAATGGCCACAGTGGCAACTAACAATTTTGCCAAATTGGGTTTTCAGTGATCAAGTTTAACAACATTATCAACGGATTCATGATAAAGGACAATGCAAATAATAATGGATTATCAAAAACTCAATCTGGAAAAAATGTTTTTTTTTTGACATAAGCAATTCACCCTAAAAAGAGATGTCAGTTAGCCATTTGTTGTTCTTAACCGACGATGTGTGGCGACACATCATTATGAACTTCGCCACCAAAAGAGGAATCGAGAAACATCTCCTAATATCCGCGCCCATCGGCAAACCTACTTGCCTAGGTACCTTCGTACCTATACTGGCCGCGATGTACTTTCTCGCCTCCCGTGCCAGCCCGACGATAATAATATCGCCCCGCCTAGAAAGGTCTCGAGACAGCACCGTACAATATCTGTACGGCGCCGAATATTCTCGAAGTGGCTCGTATTACCTACCGCGAGGTAGTTACTCTACCACGGCTATATAAGCAGCCGATCGCTCGCCCGCTTCAGTTCAGTTCAGTTCAGTCTCACATTAACAGTCGGCCAATATCTCAACATGTAACAAGTGCTCCTGCATGGCACACATCCAGGGCAGCTTCCCGAGGTCCATCACCACGTCTCAGCTACAAGGCCCATCGTGTCTTCAGCTCCTGAGAACAGCTACATCCCGCGACTTATAAGGATTGACGCACCTTCAGTCCAGGGATCAGCTCACCACTTCATGGCACCCCGAAGCCCCACTGTGCTTCGCTGCCATGGAAACACGCTCCGCCTCGCCAGGACTACCTGCTGGTGGCTCAGCTCACCGAGCCACACACCGTTCATCTCCGCGACACAAAGCGTCGAGCAACGGCCTGGAAGATAGGTCATCTCCACCGCCATGGTGTCGAGCAACTCGCTGACCTTCACCACACCATCTCCTTCACACCGTACGCCTGCAGCATCATCTACGGCACTCCGCATTACATCGTGTTACCGACCACCGACCATCTGCTACGTAGCTCCAATAAACGACTGACTCACCACTTCGACATGCCGCCTTTCATTTCTGTCTCCCGCTCCCTCAGATGTATGGATTTGGCAATCAAAAAAGAATATGTCCATGTGATGAAAACAATATTTGCAGATGCAGTTTTCAACTTATGAATTGTACGGAGCCGTTTAAGTTTGTTGTTTCAGTAAAAACAGATTTTAGTTTTCTTTATGATCCATTTAGACTGAAAAGAATATCTCAACTGCCTAATCTGCATTTTCAACTACATTTTTTTTAACTGTATGGACGTCTTCTTCTTGGTTGTCACCTCCTCAATTGTATATAAAAACTGACCAAGTCACTTACCTAATTGTGTATAGGATCTTTGGATGTTCGAAGACAGGCAAAAATGGGCGTCCATCAAAGTTGTTGGAAGAAAAACTCACCTGGAAAAAAGAGAAAAAACAAAATGAGTACTTCGGAAATAAAACGGATACAATTTTTTTGTGAGTGAGTTACACACGTTATTTTTTTGTAAAATACATAGTAACTTGCATATACGTATCGTCATCTTTTGCCAGTCATGTTTTGTTTGCGTAGGTACCTACCTACGTAATAATATTTAGTTCCAATACTTTTTTACATGTGAGCGAACATTATCGTATCGGATCTTACAGATGGCGCCACTTCCGTTGGCCTCAGTTTGAAGCTGAACATTTTTAAGCATAATAATTAAATCAGATATTTTATGATACGTTTTAAGATTTTCACGGCCAAAAGTATTTTCGTTATTTGTTTTTGGGGTGTTATGCCATGTTGCGCTACTAGATTTTGCATAATTCTAATATATTTTTTATTAATATTATTGTATAAAATATATATTTTTATTCTTTTCTCGAATTACTGATTTTACGCGTATCACTTACGGAAGGTGAAACATCTGTCATGCGTAAAAATATTTTGTTATCTACACCTTTGTGAACTTTATTGCCGTCCTAGCATCTCTAGTGGAAAGGTAACAAACCTGTTACACTTGGTTTTCCGAGTCTAAGAAAAAAAAAACAAAAGCAACAAAACCTATCATTTCACATTAAGTTTTTTCCTGCCCAATGTGGTAGGCTGTCAGAACTTTTTAACGAATTTTTTTACGTCAGGGCCCATTTCACATCATTTCGATGCCCATGGGCCTCAAAAGTTTCACATTCGAATAAGTAAGTAAAAAATATACCAGACGATTTTTGGCCAGAAGCTAAAGTTTCCAATACCACCACACTTGTCTCAATCAATTTTACCTCACGCTTTTAGTTTTATTTCATTACTTGTCATGATAACATTATTTACCGACAAAATATCATATCAATATTGTAAAACTATTTTTGTATTATATTTTGTCTTTTTTAGTACACTAAAACAAAATTTATAAGTGTGATTCTAGATAGAAGTCAGCATCAAAGATTTTGAGAATAACCATGAGAAATATAGGGAAAGCATAGGGGTATGTATGTATTTATTTATTTATTACACTCCCTAATGGGCTTTTTCATTCTTTGTTTATAAGTTAAGTAACACAGTACTATTAAATACTTTAAAACTAAAACAATAATGAAAATATAATATAATGAAAAAATGTAACAACAAAAGCATATAATATGAAAAAAATACATTGGTAAAAATGATAAGAGGCCTAACATAAAAAAGAATATGCGATATAAATAAAATTGCGGAAATTATCCATGACTATTTGTGTCTAGATGTATAAAAGAATTGGAATAAACAATGTTTATACTGGTTATTATAAAGGTGAAATATATCTCCTAGATCAGAATATTTATTTCCGAGATTGTGAAGTCTCGGAATTGGGGAATTTTGGTAAGAGAGTGTTCTGGTCTTGTTAAAGTAAAAGGGTAGTAAATGTCGGCAAGATCTTTTGGGAATATGAATATTGATTAATTGAAGTAATTCAGGACAGTTAATTTTGTAATGCAGTATTTTATGTAATAATATTAAATCTGTGATAATTCTTCTTTCTGAAAGTTTTAATAAGGACATTTTATCCCGTAGGTAATGATAATCTATATTTAGTATAGGAATTTGCAAATTATAGTTTATAAACCTCAGGAATTTATGTTGAATCTTTTCAATACTGTCGGAATGAATGTTGTAAAATGGAGTACCATAGTTATCATCTGACAAGGGTTTTATATAATATTATAAATGTGTCTAAATTATTGAAGTCTTTTGCAGCTCTCAAAACAAATTCAAGAGTTTTAATGGCCTTATTAAAAATATTATTGATATGATTAAACATTATACCTAGATCAATAATTTCACTAACGCCATTTAAATTTACATTGTAGCGCGCCGTTTTTACGCTTGCCACTACACCATCTCTTTCCCCCGTACAGCGCCATCCTGCTCACCCACCCCTAAGCAAACCAGGATGCGCCGACGCCTTCTGCGCATCTCCCACCCTCGAGCCGCTACATAAACCACACCCCGCAACAAGGAATGGGCTATATAACAGGCTGCGCGCCCTAAATTAGTCAGTTCGTCTGCAGCTCGCTCTTGGCTAGTACGCTCTCTTAGTTGCGCTTCGTCCTCTGGCACGATCCTCTAAGGAGTATTCTACTACCATAAGTAAAGCACCAACCAGACCCCCGACTGCTGCCTTAGTTGCGCTTCGTCCTATGGTACGACCCTCTAAGCAGAACCACAGTCAGCTTTTGTTGTTCCCAAAGCCTAACGGCAAGGTTCCCTCCGATCCCTTGCTTAGTTAATTAGTGAATTGATACATTGTGACTATTTTTACCATATTATGTGATCTGTGAACTTACTTTCTTAAATAAATAACCTTTTACCAACAATTGTGTTATAACATCTATTAATGCATATTGAAATAATATTGGATTTTTTATTCTGTAAAAATTTGAATTTAAGATCAGAATGGCTAGTCTTTTGGATTACGAAACACACCCACATGCTTTTCTGTTAATGCTTTCATTATTCTTTGAGCATAGCAAAGTTCTTTTTTTTCATTTTATAATATTTATTGCTTAGATTTTCGACTACATCTTAGAAATAGTAATAAAATATAGTTCGGTGACTAATGATTAACGCTCGTAGAGTCGCTATTAAGATCTGATTTGTTTCTGTAATTTTTATCAATCTCATCTTTCAATTCAGAGACTGAGTTGGCATCGCGTTTGGGTCCCACCCGGGAGACACGTATTCGGCTGGCAAAGTCCTCCAACACAAACAATATTTTTCACTTACTGTGAGTAGGAGATTTTCAAATACTGTCGTGTTATTCGTAACATGGAAATGTTTGTCTTACTATAAAAAAAATCAGAATTACCAATATTGCATTCAAAAATTTTTATTATTCCAAAATCTCAGTGGTAAGAGTGTTATTTCAGCAAGACAGACGTCCTGGATTCGATCTCAAATTGCGAATTACCCCTATCAATTTTCTTTTTCTTATTCTATTTCACGTTTATTTTAGATTGAATAAGAAATCCTTCTTCAATGATTGAAAAATATTTATTTATTTATTTACAATCGGCATAAGTATGCCATAAACACTAATTACATGTCACAAATTCATATTCAAAATATTAGTAATGATAAAACAGTGTATGTATAACAGTTTGTTGTGACGATACACTGGGAAGTGACAACAGAGATACCTTTACATGCAAAAATCTATAATACAAATAAAATTAGTAGTGATTTAAAAAATATGATAGCCTAGCCTTCTTGTACCCTTGTTCCGTGCAGTTAAATAGATCTATCACATCTGCATATCTATTAGTAACTTCATGTAACCTAGGTAAAAGTGAGTGTTTCGTATACTCAGTCCGATTATTGTTACATTTAAAAAGGATTTTAGAACGAGTGGTTCTCGTGGGAATATGAAATTCAATGAGCGTATTTAAATCAGGACTGTCTATGCTACCATTTACAATTTTGAACATAAATATTAAGTCGGATATAATTCTTCGATCTGAGAGTCTTAATAAATTTAATTCTTTCATCAAGTAATTATAATTTATGTTATAATTAATTTATATTTCATTCATGTGCTTAACCTTCAAAAAGTTATTCAAACAAGTTGAATATTACCTACTTATTTTATCATTTTGAAAACGAAAAACTTTGGTACATGGTACATGGTTGGTCCTATGTGTAGTGTATAGACAGTGTATACACAGGAAAACAGCAGCACTGGTCACTTACCCATAAACCACAAACTACCCTATTCAACAAAACCATTCAATCATCCCTTTATCACAAACCAGTCAGCAGTTAATACTCGAACGGCAGTTTAACTAAAATTATTCAAGCATTGATGGATATCGGCACCGTTTGGTGCGTGGGACGAGTGGCTACTGGCCGCCTATTGTTTAATAGGGCGGATTGCAGAGCCTACAGCATACAGCCTACAATCATGGCGTCAATCCGAGCCTTCAGCCGTCATGTCCTCTGCATTGAACGATGATTGCTGTGGCTTGTCAAATACACACGATTATCGGGTATATAACGGGTGGTTAAACAGGTCGCTTGTCAGTAACTCTGTTAAAAATTGAATATTAAAAAGCAATGATTACAGTAATTTTATAATTAATCTCTTATAAGCATTTTCTTGTTTATATTAAATTCCTTTAAAAACGAACAGGTAAATACGATCGGAAGGAGTTTGTAAATGATAATACGTTTATATTTTTGAATGTAGCTATCACTTTGTGGTTATCCATTATAGAAAAATGAAACAATACAACTTTGTATAAACCACTTATATAATGCGTAAACTGACTAATTCCGTAATATATAAACTCAAATGCGATGATTGTCCCTCATTTTATATTGGAAAAACAACTCGTAATTTTGAAATCAGAATCAAAGAACATTTAAGGTGTCTTAATAATACTAATTTTTCTGAGTTCGCTAACCATATCATTGAAAATAACCATAGTTTTGAAAAAAAGACAGGGATAAATATTCTTCATACTAATCATAAAGGAAAACGTTTGGATAACTTAGAAGTCTTGGAAATTAAAAAATTACTTAAAAATAATGAATCTATTATCAACAAGCAAAAAATATTATCTCATAGCCCAATCGTGGATTTGTTCCCCCACCCACTCTAAATTAATACCTACCCACCCAATCTGCATTAATAACTAGCAACGGCTCCACCACTACCATAATAAAACATTGTTCGAAACTGTCAAATTAGTATAAACTTTCCCTGAAGAAGGAACATTTGTTTCGAAACCGGTAGGATTTACGCATTATATAAGTGGTTTATACAAAGTTGTATTGTTTCATTTTTCGATAATATGTTTCTTTATGCATCATTATACAGAGGAAAAAGCACGGTTTCATAATATAAATGGTTGTTTTGGCTGTTGATAAAATATTGAAAATAGGGAAGACCAATAAATAATAATGGCATTCATCTAATGAAAAACGCAAATTAGTATTATTATTTTTAATTACATTTTTTTTGCCATGTTTTAATTTAAAGAAAATTGCAAAATAGTTTATCTATCTTGTTAAATGAACTAAAATTTGCTTGTAATTTAAGTGTCCATCACATTTTCAAAATGCTTGTATGAAGAATTCATTGATAAAGTGCCTCAAATATAATATTTTAAAATTAAAATATTTTAATGGTCATTATCACAATTGTTATTTTAATATCTCTTGATTTTTTACGGGATATTACAACAACAATTGCGAAAATGACTCTACGCTAGATATATATGATGCTATATGATGATTTTGGTATATATATCGTCCGTGGTAAGTCTCTTGACTCGCAATCCGAAGGTCGCGGGATCGAATCCCGGCGTGGGAAAATAAATTTTATTTGATTTATTTGTGTTATTCCACAATTAATTCATTAAAAATAATATACAGTATATTTGCGGCACGTTTCACATTGGAAGATACTCTTGAGTATCACCCCGGTATCAGAGAACCTTTCAGAATTGAAACGTTGCTTGAAATGGTTTAGCCGTGTTTGGTGTCCAGATCTGAATAGCCAATTCCCCACCTTCCTCTTCCTCATCTTCTCCCCCTCCACACTACCTCCAGCCTCACAACATACCCCAATTGGGGATGCCATAGACTCACTGGCTCCAGACGGGAGCAGATGGGACACTTAAGAGGCATAAACAATACAAAAAATCAATTCGCGTGCAATTCATTCGCGGTAGAAATGAATGAATGAAGAAAACTAAAGTAGACAAGGGTGGGGAGGCCACGAAGCACCGCACAGACAAGAGACCGATTATTCTATCTCATTCTCTCGCACGCTGAATCCTATAGATGTATGGGTTTGTCTCTCTTTAGTGATGCTTTTTCGTTTCACGGAGTTTCAAATCACAACGGTGTTAATGAAGTTTTCACTTCAAAAAAAGAATAACGAATTTCGAAAAATAATACATCATGTTCCAATTTAGCTAAAACATTGTAACCCAGGTGTGAACCGGAATCTAAAAATATAAGCACAGTGCATCTGATCCTTGACAAGTTCCTTGTGTTTACTTGGGGCATTAGTAACACGGACGCAGTTGAGGCATAAACAGTTCGCTGCACGTGTGACGGCAGTACCGAAATAAACTTTATAGCTTTCGCATCGCGTATGGAGCTCTGTAAACTCTGTAAAGGAAACTTTCAGAAATATCTGATTTGTATATAACGGAGAGCTGTTTGGGAGCTGCAAACGTCACCGTCCTTTCACGCACTAACTAACAAACAAATGCTTGTAAAAACTGTGTAGTGGGAAATATAAGATTCTATCTTAGGGTCGGTATTTCAGTCACTTCTTAAGCTCTAGTGATATTCGTCAAAAAGCTGCAGGGTAGTAATTCTAATAACACAATCCAACTCATAACATTCCGCAATACTCATTGTGCTTAAGAACCGGCCCTCAGAGACATACATTTTCTTCAAACCTAGCAAAATAACTTTGTGGCATCATTGTTAATATAATGAAAATCAGATAACTTCGTTTAAACCACTATATAATTAACAATATCAACATGTTTCAATAACAATGTTATCTTCATCAGGACAGGATGTTAATTAATTAGTGGAATATATATATATATTTTATACATAGAAAAATTGATAATATTTGCTACTACGAAAAAATTTATTTTACAAATGAATATACTTACCTTGGCATAATCGTAGATAATAACTTTAAATGGGATAAACAAGTGATCAAAATTTGTAACCAGCTCCGATGTTTGGCGAGTAATTTTTATAAATTAAAATTTGTGTTGCCTCGATGCAATCTCAACCTTATATATCATTCTATGGTCGAATCCATACTTAGATATGAAATTCGAACTTGGGGATACTCGAGCATAATTTAATTAATGTTAAATATATTCTAAATTTACAAACTGCTGTAATTAAAAAAATATATTTAAACATAGCATTTACAAACAAAGAAACAACTTATAATAACTGTATGGATCTGAGGGCCTACTTCCAATTAAAGGGCTTCTCTGGTACATTATAATTATGGAATAATGAGGAACCCTGCCACAAACTGACAAAAAAGTGGTTAATAAATTAACAACATATTTATATACCCAAAATCTTATATTAGGTATTAACATTGTAACTTAAGTTAATTGTGTTATGTAATAATATTAAATGGTAGAACTTTGTCACAGCTTTGTGGGACTGCCCATATCTTATATTGTATTAGATGTAATTATATTCAATTATATTGTTTTTTTACATTCACATTGTAATTTAAGAACTTAAATATAGCATTAAAAATATACACTACTCTTCCAGACACAAGCTAATGCTTCCATGGAAGATTGGTATTAACGTATTTTAAAATGAACATGTACGCAAATTACTACATTATCTAAATATATATTATATTTTATATGCTAAAATAAATATAAAAAAAAAATAAAAAAAAATAAAAAATAAAAAAAAAAATAATAATAATAATTATAAAAAAAAAAATTTAAAAAAAACATCCTGTCCTGATGAAGATAACATTGTTATTGAAACATGTTGATATTGTTAATTATATAGTGGTTTAAACGAAGTTATTTGATTTTCATTATACGAGTACATACATTTTCAACTACTAAAAATGTTACTAAATTGAAGGGGCAAATGTCGCCGTAGGTTGTAGATTTTTTATTTATTTTGGACGTTGATGACGCAAATTATGTCAGATTTGCGTCGGCACATTTTGCACAATAACAATAATATAGGTATTAATTTTACCAGGCATAAGGAAAAATTGTGCTTACTTTGGGCACACAAACACGGCTACAATACATTCCTATTATAACATCTCTTCAAAAACTGCGATGTTCATCAATACCAGTGATTGAGATTATTAATATTTAACTCCGGAAAAATTCCAATAAAGATCGAGGTTCGTAGAGATTACAAGTAGTTCCATTTACATTATTGAAAGGTTTACAATGAATATTTAACTAGACCAGACGTCCGCCCTATTGTATTAATTAAGTAATTCTGAATCTAAAGAACCGGACATCGGACATTTCCGTAACTGTTCGCACATTAGATACGAACGACGATATTCAACACTCTTGTGAGATACTATCTAACTGACATCTGTTGAGATACCTTAAAACTACACATAACAATCTGTACTACCGACATCTGCCTAAGGATGTTGAAACTACATGTATAATCCAACTAAAACTTATGCTTGCAGAAACCACGATTGTTGTTCCATTTGAATTATTTTTCAACAACAAAATCACAATATTTCAGACACCGAAAAGCTGTACACGTTACCTAAAAAAAAACCTTTGAAGATATCCCGTTGAATAATCCTCGGCCAGCCCGTCGGGTCCAGCCAACGATAGAGTAACGGCTGCTCGTTAATAACGGATTTAAACGGGGGATGAACGGATTTCCGTTATCTCTCAGGCGGTCGTGTGAGACCGAATCGTTAGTTGCTCGTTCATACCGATACAAATAAAACTTTAAAAATAGAGTCAGGTGGGAATCGGTGAATGATATTCATTATAATATATCTTTTAAATGGTGTGCCTATTTAAAAGTATTTCTAAATGAAAACGTTGTCAAACAATCATATCATCGAAACAAGTTGTTTTGGAGGCAAATAAAATACGTCAAAATTTAAATCGCTCTCGAAAATGTATTCGTCGACATAAAATGCCGTCGCCATTGTTTACTTTTTTAAATACCTTAATATGAATTTAAATGGCTCTAAATGATGTATTCGTTGACATAAAAATGCCGTCATCATTGTTTACTTTTTTTAAATACCTTAATAGGAATGCCAGAGTCCCACTAGCCCCACAAAATTGATAGCAGTAGAGAAGCATCTTATGTGCGGTATTAATTAATAAATAAATGAGAAAATCGCTAACCATCTAATGAAAAAAATACTTGAGCTTTTGTCTCCATTCGCGTCACTAAGCTTGATACATAGCCAGGGCTAAGAGCGTAGCTCAACGTAAACCTTGTGATAAAATACAAAAATGTTGCAGAGGAACCTAACAAATGACTCCTATCTCGCTTTCATCTACCGCCGGACTCAGCGTTCTACTATTTTACTAACTGCCCAACGTTTGGCCAACCCCAGCTATAATAATTAATTCTTCATAGGAAAATTCAGAATTACAACCATTTGCTAGGGGACGAAATGACCATTGCAATAATTGCATTACGCCTTTCCCGGGGATTTTCTGTACGTTCTTATTCAACGGGTTGGTTATGGAAAGGGAAAGAGAAAACATACAACGTTGGAATAGAAATTGTACGTTCTAAATCGCTCTAGTAAATTAAATTCATTTACAATTCTATTCAAAATATTAATTAAAGTATAACTTTTATGTTAACGAACAAAAATTGTTAGAATGTCAATTACCGAACGGAGATATAATGATTTCGAATAGATAATATTTCGTATTTGTAAAAAGCATTAACTTTGTGGCTTGCCATAATTTACAATATAAAACACATATAAATTTGTTGTAGACCACTTTTATTTTATACACACTCTACCGGTTTCGGAAGCACCCTTCCTTCGTCAGGAGAATATTATAACTAAACTATGATACAGAATGTTGACAGATATACAAATCAGGTGTTTGAGTGAGAGGTAGGCAAAGGGGTGGGGGTAATTAGGGGATTTCCGGAAAGAACAGAGCGGTTAATAGGAAAAATATTTAGAATGGGACTGAAAGATAAGTTAATTTGGTTATTCAAATTATTACTAGCATTATTATTTAGGGATTTTCTGATTTCTAGTGCTTCTAAATTATGTAATTTTTTGCTTTTATTATTACGGTGAAGAATTTTAACCCCTGTGTCCTTATTAAAAGTGTGATCTGTGGAAATTAGGTGATTAGCAAACTCTGAAAAATTAAGATGCTTTTATTGAAAAATTAAGATGCAAAAATTAAAATTGAGAACATTTAAGATGCTTAAATAATAGATAATTTAGAAGCACTAGAAATCAGAAAATCCCTAAATAATAATGCTAGTATTTTGAATAACCAAATTAACTTATCTTTCAATCCCATTCTAAATATTTTTCCAATTAACCGCTCTGTTCTTTCCGGAAATCCCCTAATTACCCCCACCCCTTTGCCTACCTCTCACTCAAACACCTGATTTGTATATCTGTCAACATTCTGTATCATAGTTTAGTTATAATATTCTCCTGACGAAGGAAGGGTGCTTCCGAAACCGGTAGAGTGTGTATAAAATAAAAGTGGTCTACAACAAATTTATATGTGTTTTATATTGTAGATAATATTTCCTTGCTATTTTGAACCCACCTGTGTAGTATATTTTATACACACTTTTAGATAAATTAATAAAAGTTAACCCTTGTAAGTAATGAATAATGGTTTTTATACATGTGCCTACATAAAGGAACCAACTAGTAAATGTTTTTAAAATAAATGGTCTCTGAGTAAACACTACAGCCTCAATAAATTATATATCTTTGAAAAGTATCCAGTGTCTGAGGGAATGTTCTGAACAAAGCAGATATTTTGAAAAATAAGAAGTATACTCCAAGCAAATAGAGAAATTTCATCCCGTCTAAATAACTTTAATGGCCTTTGATATGTCCGAGAAGAATCACAGGGGAATATTCGAGAAACTTTTCAAACAAACATAAACCCGAGCTTTTGAACAGATATCAAAGTGAATCTTCGTATTTTCCTTGTTTTAAAATTTTCGAAGGAACTTTGGAGAATAGATAAAATAATCAGTGAAAAGTAATACTCTATTTAATTTTAATTTAAGTACATTACTTTCCAAGGTTCAAATGTGTGCATTTTAAAATATATTAATAAAACTTAAAATTGTCATCTTCAAGAAAAATGATCTTAGTAATTTGGTTATTCCTATCTGGGAATATTTTCTTTCTTTTCAAACAATAAAAATGAATGATGATTGATAGTGTTAGGGGCATACATTAATTACGTAAGAAGTTTATTTTTCAATTTAGAACCCCCCCCCCCTTGGTGAGATTAAGTGAGATTTAGTGGGACCCGCCAAATTATATACCTTTATTATTTTCCACCGTACCAACATGTACTTACTACACATAATACATGTACAATTAAGTATTTAAGTGTTAACTAATGACTGTTAACTTTTTTCATTAGTTGTAACATCAACACTTTACCAGCCCATCACAGCTAAAGGCTATTTAAATACATGGATACTGATTTAAAAGCACGATGATGGACTTGCACTGATTCAAGTATTTTATGTAAATGAATATATTAAAAACATAATATTTTAATTCTTAAAAATTAAAAAAAATTATAATACCACTTTTTTAATAACTTTTGAAGGTTAAATCTATCAATGTAACAAACATATAATTGGAGAATAATATAATACTAATAAATCTAAATGAAAATATAGAAAAAAGGCACAACCGTTAGCATTTTATTTGTCTGTGCCTTGTTTTTTTTCACACTGTCGTTTAGATTTATTCGTAATATTTTCAACACTGCATATTTTGTATTACCTGTCTTAAAACCATATATTTAGTTCAATAAATTAATACTTAAATAAATATTTTTTAAAAACATAAAACAACTATGCTAAATAAATTGTTATATTTTTAATAAAAAATATTTGAAAGCGAAAGTTTGTGTTTTGCTAAAATAAGTTTTTCTCGAAGTAAAATATCTGACTTCCGGGTGAATGCTTTGCAGGCTTCCGGTTCCGGGCGGAAACAATTTGGGCAGTCAATTACCGGACGCTGTGGTGTTATCTTTTAATGACCACATCTGTGACGGAGTCCAGATAAGGCTGATTTAAGTGCGGATCGGAGGAGGGCGGTTCAGAGCGGAATAGGGCGGAATCGGCTAGGGCAGAATTCTGTGCTGGTGGCGATAAATAAAAATATTGGATATTTTTTGGTAAGTTTACTAAAGCAAGAAAGTTAAAGAAAGGTTTTTTTGTGGTATGTAGGTCTTAGTAAAATTACTTCATTTAAACATTTCAAAGTTTATATACTTACATAAAGTTTTGCAGATAACCTTGCACAAAGGACATCATTACATTTTATAATTAGTAAAAGCTTCCACCAACCTACTACAAAACATCAATGTTAATTAAATATCCTATCATAATATAATTTAATCTTTCTGACCACATGATTATCAACGTAAATAGCTGTAATAAATTACACGTCTTATTCTTGAGGATATATACATTATACTACTAGTAATTATTTTATTGTTAAAATGTGACGTCGTTAATATATGTTGCCTATTAATGTGTGCACCAATAAACCAAACAATTATTTTTAAATCAGTTTGAAATAACGTTTCGTTGAATATAGCACCCAGAACTATAATGGTCAATGTTTTTATCATGAAAATTAAAAGCAAGTCGGAAATAGGAAAATTAAGTTGTACTTCCAAACGTAATAATACTATTGTTTACATTGCACAAAACACAATATCTCGGTATGTTACTTCATTACTTCATAACCAAAAACGTTTCGGTAAAATAAAACGTTCAAAGTTGCCTTATGAAAAACACAATCCGCCAAATGTTAATAAAAAAATATTGTGTCGGAATATACCGCGGGGTAAAATATGAACCCGGATAAAATTAATCATTGTTTTTTCTACCTTAGTTAATCAGGAAGACTCCAAAAGTAACAGATGGAACCATGTTTTGATTTCGACGCATTTGTAGCACTTCAAAAATAGCACGTAATAACAAACAACTTTTCACAAAATGTTTTTTTCACATGAAAATAATTTTATATATTTAACAAAGTGACACCGCTTTTGTTTTAACATCTCCTAAAACAGTTAATACTTCGGCAGTTGAAATCATAAAAACAATAAATGTAGAAATGTCAAAACCCGGAAATGCAAGCTTTCGTAAACACGTGAGGGCTTCGAATAAACAGACGTCAGTTCGGATAACGACGTCCTTACGCCGCGGCCGTCGGGACGCTACTGAGGGTTGCATCCGATGCAACTGAAAATATCCTGACTGAAACATTTCAGGGGAGTTTTCCGCCCAGCGTAAAAGGGTACGACCCTTATTGTGTACGGATAAAAGCTGAAGGAAATGGAAATCGAGCTTTTCGTAGAGTTGTTTTTATTTGCCATGTTTGGAGCAGTTTGTTTGTGAGATTTTATATACTGTTACCTTACGAGAAATAAATATTATTTTAAGTGGTTTGATCTTTTAACTCTGGTGTAAAATTTAAAAGAGGTACATTTTTCTTATGATTAATTGAATAATTTTGATAGTTCGGAAATTCTAATGTTATTAAAACGTAAAAAATATAATTAATTAATACAAATTAATGATTAAATGTAAATATTTTCATGATGACTGCCGTATTATGTAAGAATTTCCATTAAATATAAATATTTTCATGATGACTGGCTTATTATGTAAGAATTTTCATTAAATAAAAATATTTTCATGATTACTCGCTTATTATGTAAGATTTTCCAATAAATATAAATATTTATAGATGATGACTGGCTTATTGTGTAAGAATTTTCATTAAATATAAATACTTTCATGATGACTGGATTATTATGTAAGAATTTGCATTCTCTAGAACTCTAGACATTCCTTAAACATAATTTTTTTCCCACCGCTATTCTTTATGAATTTAATATCCAGTTTGATAAATAAAAGTAGGTACAGTTATGGGATAGGACGCCAGAATATATTCAATTGTTCAATAAGAGAAATAGTGGATTAACACTCTGATCAACCTGGGAAGTAAACATTACGTGCAGCGAGATAAAACACTGTTAAACTTAAAAATCTATTTTAAACATGTATTTATTTATTTACGCCCTAGTGGGCTTTTACAATAATAGATAATAATAGTAAGGCAGGTACGTAGTACACAATTATAATAATTAAATTGATAGTCAAAAATAAAATAAATTAAAATCATACATTTCATTAAAGTAATTATAAAGACTTCGTTTTATAACTAATACAGAATCAGCAAACATGTCTACAATATTCCCAAATTTATTGCCAAATGATGTAATCTATTTAAAGGTGTATGAGCCTCACAGTTTGTTTTAAAATTGTTACAGAAGAAGGTAGCACTTTGCCTCGTATTTCTTGTCGGTATGTAAAATTTTATTTTGGCGAGAACTTCAGGGTTGTCATTGTTGTCAATGCAATTATTAATGATTTTATTTAATAGTACAAGGTAATTAAGTTGAATTGTTTCATCAAAAGAACATAGTTAATATTTTGAATTGGAATATTCAGCTTAAAGTTAATAAATCTTAGAAATTTGAGCAGTACCCTTTCTTTATTGTCGGAACATATTTTATACAATGGGGACCAAATGGGCGAATTATACTCTACCTGACTTCTTACTAAAGAAGTGTACAATATTTTCAAACATTCTAGTGACTTAAAATCACTTGCTGTTCTGCATCCAAAACCAAGCTTTTTTATAGCTCTATTCGTTATTTCATTTACGTGCGGAGTAAATGTTAACTTAAGTCCCTGATCTGAGTGACTGGTGTCAATGTTACATTATTTAAAGAGTATTCATAAGCTACATGACTTTGGATTTTATGAAAACGAATAACTTGGCACTTTTGAATATTAAGAAATAGCGAGTTGATCACACACCAATGAAACAACAAAAAAAGTAATCGCATGAAAAAAAAATGTATTTATTTAAAAGTATTATTGTATGAAAGTACATGAAATATCTTCATCGGATTCCATGTTGCTAGTCAAGTCAACTCTTTATAACGGGGATGTTTTGATAAATGGGACAACGTTTTTTAATTTACAGTCTTTCGTCAAACACACGTTAAACACACACCCTGCTAATGGCCGCCCATCGGGTAAACGTCATATCGCCAGCCTTTGACTATTTATTACGGGCTGCCGAGAAAGGGGTCAACTGTCCCTTATTTTCAAACGAATGAAACTAAATACCCTGGATAAAGACAACTTAATTATTAAAAGCGGTAAAACTTTTTATTAATTCTTATCAGCTTCCATGAGAAATTCTGAATTGCAACTGAGCAGTGACCTTTTCATCAATAGAATCAATGATAAAATAACAAAATACGTAATATTGTAAAAAATATTGATGAATGAAAAAAAAAAAATTTTTACAAGATTTTATATTGGTACCTTACTTTACGTAAAATTTAACGCCTTTCTATTTTAAACGATGTTCTCGTTATACAATTTGAAAAATATATATACATATACGCTTTACGGCCACTCGCTATAGTTTTTGTTAATTTGGAAATTTTATTGCTTAATAACTCATGACACGGGAACTTTTAAGTTAAGATAGGTGTTTGCGCATTTTTATATGGGATTGATTGGGTATTGCATTCGCAGACTTGGTGGGTAGATATGTCAAAATCCTGAATTTATCCCACCTACCTAATCTTTCCTTCCCAAATGTCACCATAAAAATTGTTGCAAGAAATACTCAACTTTGGAGAGGTGACAGTGTACTTTCCTGCTCAGTACAAAATAACATCTCAGACAGGGCGCGTGTATCGCAACCTCTTGTTATAAGAATATTGCAAATTTTAAACAGTGAGAAGTGTACACCAAAACTGGAGATCAGCGAGGCCCCATCTGCAACGGTGAGTCCTATTTTCCTTATTCCAATCTGGGCTTATCTAATTTTCCAAAAGCCCAGATCTGAACAATCGACTGACTATCCATCAGATTTTGCGAGTGTATGCTATTTAATCGTCCCATATAACTTAGCGATTTCACGTAGTTTCGGGACTGGTCCTTCGAGGGCTGCGTGGGCTTTGCTCTGCAGCATTTACCGCCAATTAACAGTGGAGTCGCAGTTTCGCGACACCAATAGGTGCAGAAACCGTCTTTATAAATGTTACCTATTGAAAATAAACATAAAGAGAGAAAAAAATGGCAGTCAGAGGTAAATATAAATGTAAATACGTTGACTTAGATAATGCTGATAAAGTGAGTTTTAAATCTTACTGATCCAGGATTTTTGCTGCTTTTAATAAATGGTTTCGATACCCATAATGTCCAGAGACGTAACTGGTTTCCTGAGGTTATTTGGAGCAGAAATGTAGAAGACACCATTTTGGCCACCTGTGATTTATTTGTAACTAAAAAGGTTATAAAAAACCAGTTGCTATTGGACACTTACGGTCAGGGTGGGAGGCTGGACGTTTACTCGGATGAGTATTTGTCATGTGGAAGATTTTTTTATTAACATATTTACTCAGAATAATGTCAGGAATCATTGGTAACAGTAAGTCACCTGGAGACCTAGACCGACAATAATATTATGTAAATCGCAAATAAACCACCCAATTTCACTAAGTATACACCTTCCTTTGACATTCCTTTTTCAGTTCGTCCAAATGCATTTAGTTAATTAATTTTTAAAAATATATCCAGAGTACGAAAAATCCATTTTACAGCCTAAGCTGTCCGAAATATACGGGCTTGTTTTTTGCCAGTTTCAGTTTGTTTTCAGCGAGTTTCAGGATTATTTGGCCACTGAAAATCATGTGGCAGCGGGAGGGATTATTCTGTCCCTGAAAGATATGAGTTTGCGGATTCTGTGTGTTTTTGAACATGTCCGGCAGAACTGCGGATTAAAACACGCTGACACAGAAGTAGTGCTCCGAGTAAAGGCTATTATATCACGAAGCTTCTGAAGTAGTAAGTTATGTAAACGAAAAGATAACGGAAAGAGTACCTAACTATTACCATATACTACAACGATGTACTTATATTGCTACTAATCTAATGCAAATTACTGAAGGCTGTGTTTTTAATTATAACTCTTAAATATATGAGACTTTTGTGAAGTGCACATTGATATATTATAAGTATATCTCAATGGTAGTACACCAAACTCAGTTTTTCTGAATTTCAAAAATTATTACATTTAATTTGTGAGGCGGGAATGGGTTCCACCGCCCCGGGAACCTTTATTGGATAACCAACACCTCTGCCATTGGTCACCCCAAGTGGTTCACTACGTTTGGTGATTTAGCAGGGGTACCGGGTACATGGGGTGAGATTTGAATAGGTCTTGGAGGCGGATGACCAGGATACACTAAACCCAAGATTCCTACCCACTCCCGAAACCCTTTTCCTCCCCAGAACTCTACTCTCCTTCGTTACCCTAATAAAACCTCCACACAGCATCCCCAAAGATAATATAGGCCCTGAGGGAAATTATTTTCCTCAGGGCCTTCTGCTCAAAAAAAATCGTCCATTATTGTTAGCATTATTAAAGTGAAAACTTTTGTAGTACCGTTATGATTTGAAACTCGATGAAACGAAAAATAGCGACACTAAAAAGAGACAAACACATACATCTACAGGAATTAAACTACGTGAAAATGGGGTAGTATAATCGGTCTCCTCTTTATGCGGTGCTTCATAGCATATTTATTTTTAAAATATTGTATTTCTATTCTCCATCACGGAAATTACAGATTATTACAGTGGTTTTAATAGATAATACGTTTCAGTAATAAAAAAAATGTTAGTGATCAGTAACTCTATGTAAGTAGGTTAGTAGTCGAGTTTTGTGGACACCTCACTAGGAGAACCTGTGCTGAGGTGTTCTCATGTTTAATATTAAGTGCTATTTTATCGACATAAGTAAAAACACCTGTCGTTCTCCTCTTTGTGCAGTGATTCGTAGCCTCCCCACTCTTGTCTGCTTTAGTTTTCTAAAGGTTTCACTTGTACTGCGTGGGAAACTTCACATTTGTAATTTTTTTCTTAATTAACTCTTCTTAATATTCATTGAGTATTATACAAAGTTATTGAATAAGTTAATAATAAAATAAATATGGGTAAATTTGTAAGCTTGCATTGGGATAACATAAGGATATCCCTAGAAAGACGACTTTTATATCGATCAATCCAAAAAATAACAGAAATTTTATTTACGAAAATGACTTTGAAAGCATTTAAAAGTTATTTAAAATCTCCACGTCGAAAGCAGTTAAAATTTCATTCATCAGATCTCAGAGTTCAAGAAAAAACAGATTTTCTGCAATATGGTTGAAGGAAAAAAGGACATTTTATTTCTACTATGAATATGTTAATAAATTTTCACACCCTCCTACCAACGTAAAGATGAAATCTGTTTTTCCTCGCAAATAGAATCTTATTGGAATGTGGCAAACAGTACCTACTGACATAAGAAGTCCGTCGAAATGCTAAAATTATTCAAATAGAAACATCCACACAGAAGTCTGGCCGAACTACCCTTATTCGCCGCTAGGGGCGCGCGCCAAGGGAGTGTTTCTAGTGACGGGGTTGCAATACATTATTTATTTAAATATTCACAGATTCAGTTATTATTCATGGTGAAGTTTAATTCGCAAGGGTTCAAAGGGTCTGCCACCATAATTGATTTATTGATGTACCAATTTATAATTTATAGTTTCAAACAAAAAATATATTGAATTTGATTCCATGATTGAAATGCGGAAGATCATAGAAAATGAAATAGATTCCTGCTTGTCAGTAAGGGCTCGATGACACACGGCGAGTTTGCAAACTACTATCTACTAAGTTTAAAAGCGGGTAAATCGGTGAGTGAGATTGTCATGATGACACACAAAACTGTCCACTCGCTCAGAAGCGTAGGAAACTGAGGTCGCTGCTAGCGCCAGTAACAAGAATAACGACGCCTGCGTGAATTAATTCTGTGATTTTTGACAATCGAAATCAGCTGTTTATCGGAAGTCATGCTGGAAACATAAATAAACCAATCACGAGCAAGCGGAGCAAGCATGTACGTGAGTAAAATTGACGACCTTTCAACTTTTTTCGTAGATTGTCAACAATCTGCTAGTCGCTGCTAGTTAGCAAGTAACACGATGACACTGGGAGAGTTTACTAACAGATAGTGAATTTCCCAGATAGCTTGTAAACTCGCCACGTGTCATCGACGCTTAAGACAAAGAATTAGAACCAAATATGAATATTGCTGATTAATTTCATTTCTTTTATAAAATAGATTGTTTTATCTGTTTCATGTACAATTAAATTCAATTCAATTTTCAATTTGGGAGGCGGGTGGGGGTACCGCCGCCTATGTAACAATTTATTGGATAACTAACACCTCTGCCATAGGTCACCCCGAGTGGTTCGCAATTTTTGGTGACTTAGCAGGGATGCCCGGGTTCATGGGTAAATATCACAATCAGAAAAATTAATTTTAAATTATCCGCATGTTTTCAACTATATCCATAGTTTGTTAAAGTGCCACATTGTGTACAAATTCCATAAATCTCTGAAACAATGCGCCGTATTCGACTACAATAATTCTTGCAATATCCATTTCCACGTAATTCCGAACGGCTCAAACCGCTTTAGAACAATTCGGCTGGCTTTGGAACAATTCCATAGCCTCAAACCACACTAAACCGCTGCATACTGCAAACTGCACTCCATCCGAAAGCGTTCACGGTAAAACAATTCAGTGTTTCTTTAAGCCATTTAATTGCACGCGACAATAACACAATTCTAGCCAAATCCGGCAGCCAGTGTTTCGCGGTGGGGCGAGGGGGTTTGGGTTTAGAGGGTGGTACTATTAAATGTCATCCGCAAATAATAGTGACTATTGTGATTGAAGATGAATTAATTGCAGTGATTGTAGGTTTATCTGTAAACACACTTTCACCTAATAAAAAATCAGAAGCCCTGATTTTTAATCGTAATATCTCCAATGTTCTCTCCGGAGATATTCGTTATTTGTAAGTACTGGGACCATTATTTTTCAGCACTACGGGTTGCTTATTGAAAGACTCTTCGAATTCTTGAGTTTCTTTAAATCACAATGACTGTTTATTGGTTACTAGCTGGTACCCGGCATGCGTTGCTATGCCATTTAATAAAAAAATTGTTTCTCCCTGCGTGTCCTTTCCCACTCAGCCTCCTCCACCTTCCCTCGCCCAACACCACTTCCCTCTTTCCCCGTCCCGCGAACCCCTATCCCGAGTTCCCCTCCCAGGTTCCCCTCCCCCCTCCCCCTCCTGCATTCCATACATTCATTTCCGATTCAGTTTTCAAACAGCTCGCGTGCCATCATTTGCAATTTTTATACAAATTTCATAATGCCAGAGCTCGCCAGTAGTTTTATACAAACCTTGTCCTGACAATAACGAACACATGAAAAAAAGGATTATCCAATTTGATGCAGTCGTTCGGAAGTTATGCGCGTACATACATTTCAGCGATTCATTTTTATTTATATAGAGAAGATAGAAGATAGAAGAAGATAGAAAATAGAGATAGAAGGTAGATAGATAGATAGATTATCGTAATTTACATTACACACCAAGTCATTTTAGGCAAAAACTGTAAAAGACACATATATTATTATTATAAAATGTGATGTATTATTGTTATGTAAATAGTTCACGTGTTATTGTAATATAAACGTGTTTTCCTGAAACTAACTAGCTTTTCTTCATTCCACGATTCATAAAGTGCATTTTACTAAATAATAGAACTAGAAAATCTTTCTTTGGTAACACAATTCTCCTTATTATTATAAAGATCACCGCCTATTACTCTGAGGAGGCTGTGGGTGGAAAGGGTGGCATTGGAGGTGGTAGGGGAGAAAAACTGCCTATAGAACTCCCTAACCTTGTGACATATGCGCCGGATTAGCATACATTCCACATAAAGGCGGTGGTGGATAGGTGACGCACAGGGAAAATCTGCTCTGGGAATTTAAGGGCATCGTTTATTTGTTTCGGACATTTTTCTTAAACGCTTCGTGCATCTCTTTGGTATTTCTTCCTGGGACATTTGGAAACAACCTTGAATTAGTATAGTTAAAAAAATATATCGAAAAGAAAATGGTTCAAATAACTACTCTGCACATCTACAGATAGCCTTCGGTAAGATATCTGAAACCTAGGTATCAAGTTTTTGAATTGTGTTATTTAAAAAAATCAATTAAAACAATATGAGTTATATTTGGGGCACATTTCAGAGTTGAAGATACTGTCAGTATCACCCTGGTGTAAGACCACCATTTAGAGTTGAAAAGTTGCTTAAAATGGCTTTAGCCGTGGTGATCAAATCTGAATAGCCAGATACTTCCCAACCATCCTCTATCCCATATCCTTCCCTTCCCCCGTACCTTCGGTATCACAACATACCCAACTGGAGATGCCATAGTCTCACTGGCTCAGACGGGATCATTTGGGACTCTTGTGAGGAAGTAAAAAAAAGTCTCATTCTATTTCGACTCCTGACACGGCCCAATTCAAGTATTTGATTCACTTGATGGTGCCATATTTTCCTCTGTCTTCTTTCTGCTGCCCATAGATACACGAATATTAGTAGACCAGAACATAAAGGTGAGGGGTAGACAACAACTACAGCGGGGCGCAGAGCGGGAAGATACTTTGGAGATATGTGATTCGTCGATAACTCAGTATGATAGTATTCGTCGATAACTCAGTATTCGATATATAGTATAGTATTCGTCAATAACTCAGTATTCGTCGATAACTATGACAGTATTCATCGATAACTCAATATGGCATCTCGCATTGTAATATCACCATTTAGTTCTTAAAAGTAAACTCAGCTTTTGAATGAACTTTTGAATTAAGTAAATAAGCAAAATAATAAAATCATTGGAATCAAATGCTAAGTCTCTTAACGGAATTGGTTCCTATATTATCAAAACTGATTAACCAATGTTTTAAAGAGGGAACTTTTCCAGACAGCTGTAAAATTGCCAAGGTGATACCAATTCACAAAGGTGGGTCCAAAACAAATACCTCAAACTACAGGCCCATCTCAATCTTACCAATCTTATCAAAAATTTTTGAACGTGTAATCTACGAAAGATTAACAATTTTCTTTTAAAATAATCATTCTTTTATAAAAAACAGTATGGCTTTAGGAAAAAATCTAACACACTTGTGGCAATAAACGACTTAATCAGTAAACTAAGGAGTGGTATTGATGGTGGAAATTATATCTTATCAATACTAGTTGACCTTCAAAAAGCCTTTGATACGGTAAGCCATGATATACTTCTCAAGAAACTCGAGAAACTTGGTATAGTTGGTCCTGCTCTTAATCTATTCAAATCATATCTTAGCAATAGAAAGCAATTCGTAAGCATTAACAATCAAAATAATAAGCACCTTCCAATAAACTATGGAGTTCCGCAAGGATCCTAGGGCCACTACTGTTCCAAATTTATATCAATGATATTTCGCAATTAGAATTAAACGGTGAAATTTTCTTATATGCAGTATGATACTGCAATATTCTACTGGGGTAAAGATCTAAGCATACTACTAGAAAATGCACAAAGCGACCTAGAAAGAATTTGCGGTTGGCTCCAATCAAATATCCTAATAATGAATATAAAAAAACAGGATACATGATCTTAAGTTCAAACCGTAAAATAATTCCTCCATATGTACCATTAAAAATTGAAAATAACGATTTGCAAATCCTGAAACAGGAAAAATATCTTGGGCTGTGCATCGATAAGCATTTAACTTTTAAACAACGCATTCAAAATGTAAAAGATAAAATCACACCCTTAATTAGCGTTTTTAGCCGGTTGTCATATCTATTACCAATTAGATTAAAAAAAAGTTTATACTATAGTCTCGTACAATCACACCTAAATTACCTGATTAAAATCTGGGGAAATGCGTATGAAACATACATCAATGAATTACAGGTAATTCAAAATAAGATAATCAAAAAACTATTTCACTACGAATCCAAAACATCCACAAAAAAATTATATTTGGAAACAAAACTGCTAACATTAAGAAAACTATACGAGTATAATATATGTGTCCTTATATACAAAATAAATAATAAACTCATACATACAAACACAGAATTCATTAAAACGTCCCAAGTACACAAACATTTCACACGACAACACGATAACATACGTTTAAACACCATTCATACTAACTACGGTAAGCAATCAATTAGTTACGAGGGGGGCAATTTATATAATTGCCTTCCAGATGATATCAAAAATGAAAAAAGTGTGTGCAAATTCAAAAAAAAATTGTTCATGTTTATTCACAAAAAACAAAGTAGTGATAGTGAATAATATCGTATGGTAATATAATATCATGTAAATGTTAGTATTGCAATCCAAT
Source organism: Limnephilus marmoratus (assembly GCA_917880885.1). NCBI lineage: Eukaryota > Metazoa > Arthropoda > Insecta > Trichoptera > Limnephilidae > Limnephilus > Limnephilus marmoratus. The sequence continues at coordinate 32,439,310 of OU862924.1, forward strand.
GTAATCTAAGGTTATGAAATGTAAAAACTATGTAATGTAAAAACTATGTAATATAATGTAAAAAGTACATAATTCAATATTCTAGTTAAGTAAGTGAAAATGTTATTTTCCTTTTTACTGGAATAAAAACTTATAAAAAAAAAAAAATTGACCTTTTTACATGGGAGCGCGAATTGCTCGCTGCGTAATGAAAAAATTTGCGAAGTCTAAATACGGCAAAGTAAAGTTCGCTTATTTTCAGATTCCAATATTTTGTTGCCGTATTTAGTTAGAACACTTTTACAAATGTTTCATAATTTACTTACCCCGTAAACATCGACGAGCACACGCCATGTACTCGTATCTCGAGTGATATTATATATTTACACGTTTTCAAAACACAAACCTTGTTTTTTGCGGTGTTATTTCGTAAAATGCATCGATGAGCGCTCTACAGAATCCGAGTGATCCAGAAAAATGATGACGTCACATTTTTTAGATTCACGCGAAGCCATCCTCAATCCCAGCCGGTATGGAGAGGGGGAAATAATTACTTAGGGCAGGTCTACTAATATTCATATGTCTATGCTTCTGCTATATTTTTACGTTAAAATATCACAATAATAATATATCAAGAACGAAAAGCTCTTGCATCAAATTTTTATCCTTTCTTTTTAGCCACTTTGTGATATTAAAAGTTTTAAATATTTTTTTCTTAAAAATTACAAACAAATATTAGAGGGCTTGATTTTCTAATACCTATTGGCGAACTAAAAACTCTTCCGCCACAATTTATTTTAAACAAAACTGAATAAAAGCGATCATAAATTATCACAAGAGCAACTTCTTAAAACAGTCAACTAATCGTAAAAAGCATTTCTCCCGCGAAACTTGAGATGTCGCTTTGAATATTAAGTAAGAGCTTGAAAGTGTGTTGTTTTGTGAAATAGGCGAACTTTTCACAATTTTCATCTCATTTGCTGAACGGTTTTTGAAGAATAGACCAGAAAATAAATGTTTTGAATAAATTTGCATAGCGTAATGAGGAATAATTCGTGAAATAATAAGGCGGAGGAGGTTGTTGACTGAAATGAAAAAAGATAATTATAAAATAAAAGCTGGTTAATGATAAAAATTGATTGTTTTCTTGGGGTAGTGGTAACGAACAAGACTTCGAAGCATGAGATGGTGAGATCATTGCCCGTTAAAGTTTTTCATAACAAAACCTACCTATCTGTCGAAAATAAATGGTTGTTCATTGTGATCTGTGCTTTTCATATCAAATGATAATATATAAACATATATTTTTGAATGTAGCTATTACTTGTTTGAAACTGTCAAATTAGTATAAGCTTTCCCTGACGAAGGAACGTTTGTTCCGAAACCGGTCGGATTTGCGCATCATATAAGTGGTTTATACAAAGTTCAATTATTTCATTTTTCTATAAATAAATATTTTTAAGAATTGTCTTAATCTACCAAATAAAGACATTATTAGCGAAACGCAATAAAAAATCTGAAAATAGAAAAATCAGATAAAGATATTGGCACCTCTGGGACTCGAACGCAGGACCTTCGGCTTTCCGGGCCACTGCGCTAACCACCGCGCCAAGGTTTCGATATTTTCGGTCATTTTGAACTGTATCATACTTCGACTAAGAACCACCAACATTATTTTCATTTTCTTAACGCATATTTTATTGGCTGCTATCTTTATGAATGATTGCAAGATTCAAACCCGAACTAAAAGCTGTCTAGATAGTGTCTGGGTAAATTTTTATCTTTGTGGCTTGGTTGGTTTGCGTCTCGGTTTGCGTCTCGGTTTGGAAATGTCTACTCAGCCTTACATCACTTAGGCACAGTTCATTAATAAAACCAACTCAACTATATATTAGGAACTTCAGTGAAAAATATTATGGCTTTAAAAAAAATATGTTCATGTAGACCAATAAACGCTGATTCTGAACGTATACGTTTTATTTAATAATATTAAACGTAGAGTTTTAAAAAAAATATTAAAAAGTGCATTTTTAAACGTCTCGTTAAAACACACTGTAAAGATGGTATTATTGAATGTTTAGTGCTGACGTCACTCCTCACTAGTCATTGTATTGAAATATAGGTTTTTTTTATGTCATGTATATTATCGAGACTTCTGACTCACACAATGTTGTCATTTTTTGCCTCATCTATTTTTAAATTATAATATTATCATTATAATCTCTAATGATCTTTAAAAAGTACTTAGAGTCCTTTTATATTCATTTCGTATAAAAAATCACTTTCAAATATTTTCCAGTTTACATGATCTAATAACTTTCATAATTCTCGATATGGCATGAAACTCAGTTGAGGTTATTAAATTCTGAACTTCCGATGAGTTCGAGGTCATTAGTATTGTAACTCTCTGTCGTTCATATTTAATGCACTTCGATAATGTCTGCTCGACATCTTCAATTTGTTCACATATCGAGCACATTGTGAAATGTAGGTATAACACAAGCAATCGGAATTAACAGCATTTCCCGTTATTCGTTATTTCGTACTGTTTATAGTGATTTAGTTGTTGTGTTTTTTTTTAAATATTATTTAGGCCTAAATAATTCAGTATCAAAAATAGGGGTATCTCTATTAGTTTATCTCCATTATTTAAAATATTGAAAAACTTTAATAATAAATAATATATCATAATGCTACCTGCTCCACGGCCAACTCTGCGAACTTCGAAATCCAAAATGGCCGTCATCGAACAGCTGATCGGCGCCGTATCTTATTTGCCAACAATTGTGCAGGTGATGCTTCGTTTTCGATAATATTGATTTTAAAAGCTAAAAAAATATAATCACTTCTTCTACTAGTGCAAAATTATTTTGTGGTAACATTTTAAATTCAAATTAATAAATAACGTTGTATTAACCACTTAATTATTTACAAAAACCGACATGTTTCGTCAGCGAAGCTGACTTCCTCAGGGTTTTGACAGAACTGTTGATTTTGACTTTTTCTGTCAAAACCCTGAGGAAGTCAGCTTTGCTGACGAAACATGTCGGTTTTTGTAAATAATTAAGTGGTTAATACAACGTTATTTATTAATTTGAATAAAAAAATATAATTTCATACAATTTTTATACCACTCTCCCGTAATAATATTGAAAACTATAATAATATAGTAAACACAATATAATAAATAAATAATTCCACCTAAGTAATGCTTTAACTTATCGAATAGTATCATACTTTGTTCCATATAACTGTCATACAAAATGAACACCTGTTGAAAATAAAAATAACTTATACGTGGTGAATGGTGACGTCACACGATTCACTACACATACGGTGGTTTTCGGGGGATCTTGAAAAATTAAAACTTTGACAATTATTTTAAATATTAAAACTAACTCTAAAAAAATGCAGTTATTTAAGTTAGAATTAGAATTCATAATATTGAGATACCTATCGTTTTTTGTAATAAGCGAACCATTGGGTCTAATGGATGCTGGCGAGACAAAATAAAAAAGGGATGGAGTAGAGAAGGAAAGGGGATCAGCAAGGTTATATGTACCTAGACCTACATACCTGATTATTCTGTTATAGTTGCCAAACAAAGCGTCTGAAGTTTAAAGCAACGTTTCAGGTTCAAATTTTGTACTTAACCGAAATTTTATTTTATTTTTGTTTGCACTTTGCTGGATATTGAACCCTGTAACTCAAACGAAGATTCTTCCCGATTTGTTATAGCAGGAACTACGTAATCTGCTGTTCTATATGGTGGATCATTTTTTGTAAACAGGACAATTTTGTAAGTTTGAGGTACATTTTTTTAGTCCTTAATATGAAGGGTTTAATACATTGATAAAGGGTAGGTTGTCGCATATCAAGCGTGACATACATAAAATATTTATACAGCGTTATTATGACACTTTACCTTGCGAATTCACGGCTTGTAATACGAAAAAGTTCGTGCTCTCCCCAAGTACTTATAAATAAAAATATAAAATAATTCGAGTATAAAGATATCACAGAGCGCTTTAAACACAGTGGCTTTTTTCAAAACGCCGAGGGGATGAAAGTTGCCTAATCCAGCACTTCCATCCCCTAGTTCCTTTTCACCCCCCGTCGGAATCTAAAACACCCCCATTCCCCTATTCCTCAAGTTTTATACCAGCCCTCCTAAAAGTTCAATACAAGATTAGCAATGGAACAGGTTTTCTGTAGGTGGTTCACAATATCTAAGATTAAGCTGCTTTTTAAAGATTAAAATGATAATTATTATGAATATCTAGCTCGATTACCTGTTAATCCCTTTGTGAAAATCGACAAAATCAGCTGTGATAAGAGAGGTGGAAGAAACTGTGGTAAGATGTAATGCAAGCAACGAAGCGATAACTGCTGGAAATTGCTCATAACACCTGAGTTTTTTTTTCTATTTTAGGCGCTAGCCAAAATCTAATCTAAAGAAAAGGCAGGCTTAATTAATAAGGTTATTCTTGCTCTATTATATTCAACACTTCTTCCTTTGCGCTGTCCCAACTCATTGCCTAGGTAGGCTGTTGGGGTCGGCTCTTCTCGTTCTCAGGTTGTAATATCTTCTGTTCTGGGTATCGCCTTCATCCAGGCCGTTTCTTCGAAGAATTTTGGAACATTGAGTCGTCCAGGAGTTCTTCGGTCTTCCTTTGGATGACTGTCGATGAAGCTCCATAGACATTGCCTGTCTCACAGTGTGGTCTGATAGTCTCCGTCTTATATGTCCATACCATCTCAACTGTCGTTCTTCCAGCTTGCTATTTATGTCTGTGACACCCAGGCTACCACGAATGCGTGAACTTTTGATCTTATATTCTCTCTATTATATTCAACACGGCCGTTGGAAAAAAGGGCTAGTTCCAAAAATGGGTAGTGTTACAAAATAATAGTTGCTAGCCCAATTTTGACTCTCGTGTCCGACACATTGAAAAATTTAACCCTACTAGACGTATTTGAGAAGCGGGTTTGGCTACCGCCGCCCTTAGAAACATCCATTTATTGGATAGTACACCTATGCCTATAGGTCAACCCAAGTGGTTATCTAAGTTTAGTGATCTAGCAGGGGTGCCCGGGTTCGTGAGGTGTGGTTTGTATAGGTCTCGGCGGGGAATGCGTTTGCCCAACTACTGCGTAGCGGGCTAGAGAGACAGGTTAAGGGAGACCTAACCGAGACCTCTCTAGCAGAAATCTCTCGACCGATTGCGGCAGCGGGAGGGATGGATTCATATTCCTGGACACATTGACCCCCAGACTCCCACCCAACCCTCATCCTTTTTTTCTTTCTCAGAACTTCCTTTCCTCCCTTCCCCTAAAAATACCTTCCGCATAGTATCCCCACAGATGACACAGGCCCTGAGGGATTTTTTTTCTCGGAACCTCCTGTGTGGAACTAATGTAAAATAACGGGTTAAGCCAATTTTTCAAGTCTAAAATAAGTTAAAAAGACAATCCCAATATATTATAATATATACTAATAGGGTTAATAGCTTCTTAACTCAATTTCAATAGTTACAAATTTCGAGCCATACCTAAGTCTGCACAAACCCGTCAGATTATATATTTTTCGGGTAACACAAAGCTAAGTGCTTACTTAATATATGGATTGAGATTGTTATGAAAAATTACTAAATTGTCGCATTAACCAGTGAAGTTTCCGCATATTATATTAAAAAAAAAAGTTATAAAGTCATTTTGATTCTACGAAAGCTTAAAAGCCAAACTGTATTTCGATCATAAATTATATAGATTTTGCAGAAATGATGCGTTTTTATAGATTTTTTTTTAAATAGACAAGAATGTGCCTAATATATTATTTTCAATAAAGGTTGACCAAAATTTCTGTGAGAATCTAGGTACGTAGGTACTTAAAATAAATACCTTCCTGTGAGTGTTTGCAGCATTAGAACAGAGAGGAAACATATTTATATCTAAGCGGATCATTTTACCTGTAGGTACAAAAGCCAAGAGTAGGGTTCAACAAATCCATTCGCACCCCTAAATCGCCTTTGTTTCAATCGATACAATTCAAACCTCCTCCTTCAAGTTAGGGGTAGGTTAACACTGCCTTCTCACAATGGCTAAGGGAAGATTTATAGCTTTAAGGATTTTAAAAAGGTAAAGAGGGGCAGTCGAATATTCCCACCCCTGCCCGGCCCACTTCTGAGGGATTATCGCTAAAGGCAATTGCATTGTGATTGATGGCGTGTGACTTATCGAACGCTCCTTCTTTAAAATTGTACTTTTTTTATGTTACACGTCAAAGATAAGTAACTTTTAGTGAACAGATCAATCATTCTATGCAGTTTGGAAGTGTTGTTGACTCAATTATTAAAGAAGTAATCATCTTAAAGTGTTCTGCCGAAAAAAAATATTGTGAAAGGTAGGGACGTAAAATATAGTCACAAAAATAAAAAAATAAAATTATGTGAATACTGCACAAAAGTCCCAACTGCTCCAAAACGCATGGAGCCAGTTGGGATATGTTATGAGGCTGAACGTAGTGGGGAGAGGAAGGAAACGGGAAGAGGAAGGTGGGGAAATATATGGCTGTTCAGATCTAGTCACCAAACACGGCTAAAGCCATTTCAAGCAGTATTCAATTCTGAATGGTGATCTTACATCAGGGCGAACCTAATAATAATAAAAATAATATTTGGATGACTTGTATAGCGCCGTTTTTGTGAAAAATCACCTCAAGGGCGCTGTAAGAGCATCTTCCACTGTGTAAAGTGCTGCAGCCATGCTTTGTATTATAAATGAGTGGAACAAAGTATTCTGTGGTTCTTTTAACCAACAACATAACGACAACTGCGAACCGTAAAGCAAGGATCATACTGAGCAGACGCAACGCGACGCAACGTTCCTGTCCCGTTCACACTGGCCGACGTACGTACGCGTCGCTGTGACCACGTGACAAGGGGTCTCTGGTTGTGCGCAGGCGCGTTTGATTTGACACATTTGACATTTATTTTTTAGGTTATGTTTATGTGATTCTCTTCTCAGCAGATGACAGCTTTGCCATATCTTGAAAGTGAATTTGAAGATGATATGCTACGATTATTATTATTAAATCAATATTCTCGTGAAAAGAAAAAAAAGGGAGAAGTATTTGGGTCCACAACATTAACAAACAAAGACAAATGTTTGGAGGAACAAGGAACTAGAATCTGATGACGGACGATTCTTCATGTACTTCCGTATGAGTAAAGTGGTATTTGAAGAGCTTCGCAGCATAATTGAATATGACATAAAAAAAGAAAACACACGTCTTCAAAAGTCAATTGGGATCAGAGAAAGACTGGCAGTGTGTCTAAAGTTTGATTGACATTCATTATAGGGGTATATTATTGAAAATCATGCCATGAATGGCTGAAATTTCTTCCTAAGTTGCACTGCGTATGCAGAATCTCTATAATCCTGTAATTTGATTTTAAAAATAACTTCGTGCCGTCTAAAAGCTTCAATAAGCTGTTCGTCATCCATTTTTGAATAATATCTGTCAAAAAAACAACCATAGATATAGCGAAACAACGTTAGATGCTCAGATAACACCAAAAAGATGTAAAATCATCTCGTAGTAGGTGTGACCATACCCTCTCCACCTTCCATATGGCCCACGCCGATCTGGCTGCGGCAGATCCGCGTAGCGTAGGGGGCGTCGGTTTGCTTTGCGTGGGGCTAGTGTGATTCTAAAACACCCGTTTCCATAAAAAATGTAAGGATGGTAAGTAGTCCAGATATGGAAATGATGACGTCTACCTACGTCGCGTAGCGTTGCGTGGACCTAGTATGATCCCAGCTTAACTCATATCACAAACAACATCAAACAAAATTGTTCTATCTTGTAGTATTTATTGTTTCAACTTGCAGTATATATTTTTTATTTTTGGTACTAACTAATCGTAATGACGCCACACAAAGACGCCAGATCAATCTGTCTCGGCAAACATTCCTGGCGTCATTCACATTCATACATAGTCAGATAAATACTTTTCGGTTATTCTGGCCCTGGCGGGGCCCGACTCGAGCACCATACATTGTATTATTGATCGTTCCACGTCTTCCTCGGGCTTCCTCGAAATCTTTTGCCAACCACATTCATGCCATATATTCTCCTTCCACTCCTTCATCATCGTGCTTACATCAGCCTTGCATTTTTTGTGAAACTTCGTATTTCTTACAAAACTTAAACATGATTTCACCACACATCAAATTTCTACGGCATTCAGTCTTCTTTTATTCTGCCCCTGCCAGTTTTTTTAATTTTTTTTTTATTTATTTCTTAGCTCGCCAACAGAATATATCACATATAATTATTCCATTATTTAACAATTTTAATATGGTTACAGTGATAATTCCAATGAAAGGTGAGCACACCATTCATCACAACATTCTTAATTAGTAATAATACATAATAATTGCGCAGGTCCAGGTGTGGTTCCAGATAGTCTGTAGTCAGGTTGTAAGTCTGAGCTGCCCTTGTTGACTTCCTTCTGTTCCACACCGAGGAACCGTACAATGAGATGATAGAGAGAGGTAGAGTTTGAGGTTATCCTTGTGTAGTAAAAACACTTGTGTTTGGTACTGGATATTGATTCTGTTTATTCTGATGAATAATTTTGTACAGAGTGGTTTTGGTCTGAACACTAGACTGGCGACAATAATTTAGACTAATTAATGTTAGCAGAAGCGAAAGACGGTTTGATTTAATGCTAAACGAGCAGAGTTTAGACGAGGATAATAACAATATAGAGAGACTGTTTGTAAGATTGAGAATGTAGAATGTTTCAAGAATGACAAGACACGCCATTTATAGACCAAAAGAGAAAGTTTGATGCGCCACAGACAAAAGAGATTTTAGACAAGACATTTTATGGCGATATTTTAGTAAGAGGTGGCATAGACGCGAAAGTTTACGATAAAGGGCTCTACACATCGAGATTAAAAGAAATGATAAGTAAGTGTTCAGTGCTACATGAATTTAAATATAACATAGGACAATCACAACACACAACATCCAACAATAATAAATTAAAGTACATACATAAAACAAGAAGGATCAACAATTACATAATATATTCACACATGAACATATACATACATTTATACTCATCTAGGTGAGGAGATCATCAGGGATACGTAACTAAGTATAATTTCCTTCTGAAGGTAGCAAATTGAGTTTGAAAATACATCTAAGTCTTCATGTTTGCAATATTTATTGTATAACCGAGTCATTCTCAAGGTTGGTTTGAAGAAACTTGTATCAATACGGTAAGTATTGATCCAAAAGGTTTTAAGGTTTCTCATGAATTTCGGCCTTATATTAAGATTAATTTGATTAATTAAAAATGAATCATACATATTGTTTATGATTTTAAACAAGGAGATCATATCTGAAATGTGCCTTCTTTTGGCGAGTGAGACTTCTCTAGAGTAAGTGAGTCTTTCAGCATAGTTAAGAGTTCAGTATAGTTAGATTTGTAAGCTATCACTGTCTTAATAGGAATTATATCCCAAATAACAAAAGAACAGATGAAATCTTGATGCAAATCATAAAATCGATTCATTTTGTGATGATCTGGTTCAACAAAGCATTCAAATTAATTTTTTTAAAAGCATCAAAAATAAATGAAGATGTTTTAAATGTTTCAATATTTCGTTAAATTTAACTTCTAACAAGTTATTGGGATCAAGACTACCTCTAAGTAAATGGAATGAAAAAAGAAAGACAAAATAAACGTAGGTTGCACCCAAGTACAATCAACATCCAAGTGCATTCAACAAAAACATATTCTATCCACGTAAAAAAAAACGTCAGTCTGACCAAACTCGAATAAAAACAATCAGTAACTTCAACACCATCACGCAACCACAAACAAATTAAATAATGAAGTATTGTGTTGTACCTGTAACACAAAGGTGCAGGTACAAAATGATATCCATTTTTTCATTCCTCGGGCGTATGTGGTTAGTGGCCCCAATTAACCCTGGTCAGCTCGCTATACTAGGAGCGCAGCAGCAGCAGGAGATGTGTATTAATGAAACGTTTTAGTTTGCTGGAACTAAACCTGTTTGGAATACAAAGAAATAATCTAGCTCGGAGGCGGTGGGAGAATTTAACGGGATTGCTTAGCTAGATTCACTTAAGGGGTTTTTTTAAAGCTGTACATTATTCGACATCTTTCAATAGTCTTTTGAAAGTTCGATTTGTGTTCAACAATTCGAAAGAAAACAGCTAAAGTCTTATAATAAATAAGAAGAAAAGTAGTGTCTGCCACACAAATTTGAATGGAAATAATTAATTCCGTTTAGCCTAACAGCCCAACACTCCGTCTCATTTACCCACGTCAGATACCGTAGTAAATCTCCATCCCATTTGAATTTCAAAAATGTGTTTTATTTTGTGCATTTCAGCCTTGATTGGGCAAATATTTGGATCACAAAATACGCCCACCTGAATTTCTTGTATACCTAATTCTACATTCGGTATTTTTCAACAATTCGAAAAAGCTCTATCCTCAGCGATCTAAAGGTGCTCTAATTGTGTCGATACATATCCAACTCCCAAAAGTCCACTACCAATCATGTTTTTTTGTGTTTTCGATTCAGCAAAAAAAGTAATCTTTTGCTTTAGATCAATCTAACATAAATCCCAAAGAAATTAAGGATGAAAGTTGATAGTTTTTTTTCAAACCAACCGAAGTCCCTCACCCGCTTCAAATCAAATGAGTCAAAGTCCATTACAGCCAACCACACGTCGTCTTCACTCTGTTATGGCCGCCATTTGTGTTTGTCTCAAGCAAGACTAGCCATAACAAACTCACCCAAGTCCTATTTCTTTAATTCAAACACACCTAAGCCCAGTGCATTCTATTTAAATATCGACTAAGTCCATAGGTATTATATCAAATGCACCAAGTCCATAAAAAAATAATCGAAAATGCATATTTACTCCAAGAAATTTATTTTGATTTTTATTTTTCTATGTTCCCAGATATTTCTATGTTCATAACATAAAGTAATATTCACAGGTTTTTACTAGCTAATAGTTGAAATTAGAAAAATCGTCATTATCCGAAATATGTTTGACCGGGACTTATACGAGTTTGATATAATGTGTCGACACAATTAATAAAAAAAAAACAAGTTTCGTTGTGGGAGACGATCTCGTTGAGTTTACTTCGGGAAATTAGAGTAACAAACGAATATACTCATACCACATTTTAATAAATTTATCTCTTCTAACAAACTCTCGACAAACTTTCCACAAACTTTAAATTCTCGAAAATCAATGTTAAATGTACTAACATTTGTTAACATAAACCACGTAAACTTTACCAAAAGGAGTAAATATTTTTTATTTATTTATTTTTCAAATTTATTTATTTACATGATAATTTTACATCTCAGGTTTTTTACTACCTTTCCATTGAAAGCATTTGGTTGTGTATGGAAGGGGGGTGTATACAAATGTTATTAGTTAGTACTTAAATAATTCATTGTGCTTAAATATATGTGTGCTGCAGTATTTATTTTGATAATAGTGTGTATTTAAAAAAAGAAAGAATGTTATGAAAAACTAAGGATATTTGTAAGATTAATTAAGGCTCCGAAACCGGGCCCGAAAAGAAGAAGATGGAGAGATACGAAATTACGAATGTTAGAGAAGAGCGCTAAAATTTACAGCGATAAAATAGATGCGAAAATTGCAAAAATGTTTAATAAAACTCGACTCGTTTAAAATAGAGCAAAAATCTCACGGGCATTGTCTTAAACAGCATTTAAAGAAACACTGATTTTTTTCATACATATAAGGGAACGTACCCTTACTACGTGACACTTTTAGGGGGGGGGGGGGGTCTTCAAAATGTCACGCTCCATACAAATGAGCGGCGGGTTCCTTAGGATTTTGGTCACCAGGGGGGGGGGGGGGTTAAAAATTTCAAAAAGTTGGTCACGTAGTTTGGGTACGTTCCCTAACTTGTAAAATAACTGAAACAAACGTGTTAATAATAATTTTTGGTGCATACTTTGCGATTTTTTTCTATCGAGGGAATTTTATATAATTAGCGCTTTGGCGCGGGCAATGTCTAGATATTATCTTCAAGAATAACATATATTTTTTTAAGAGCGTTAAAACTTAATGTGTTTAAGGGAGATATGTAAGAAGTCGGTAGAAATTCGGGTTGCGGGCCCTTAAGTGACAGTAGTTTTTTTTTTAAGAATATTTTTTTAAATGTCTCTTGACAGAGAGCAGTATTCGGCTTTTATCATTAATGTTTCTGATTTCTTGGTAAACGATTAAAAAAAGTTCTTCCCTGGAAGGTGTAATGATGTTGTGCAAAAGACGTATTTAGTTTTGGGCGTAGAAAAACATGTTGTCGAGTTCCGTTTTCATTTAAAAATGAATATTTATCTTTTTCTTTTGTAATTTGAATTAATGAATTTTTAATATACAAATCTTTAAATATCGTCCACAGACTCTTCTCAAATTAATATAAAAGTATATTTAAAATTTAGTTAGTTTTTCTATATAATGTCAGCAACAAATATAAACTTTTGCAATCATATTCCCAAAATTTCAAACACAAACACGACAGCGAGATTGAAGGAATAGTGATATTGTGTGAATGACGAATGTAGATTACGACTACCACGCTAAAAAAACCGGCATTAAACATTTTTCCGAATTGTTAATAAAGCTTTATATAGCTGTTAGGCTTCTTGCAGTAATCATGGTTACATGTACGAGTATAATTCCCTTCTACACACGCAAAATCTTTACTAATTTACTAACCAGAAATTGCTTTTGAAATCTAGCGGCGGGCTAAATAAAGTTTTCATAATATTATATAAGTAATAATTTATCTGATTACCATTCCAAATAAACTTTAGCCATTGGTTTCCATCTTGTTGTAAAAATATTTGGAGATAAATATGCTAACACCAAGAATACACATGATTTCCTTTCATCCAAAAGCCGCCGAATAACGTTTAACTCAAAGAAATTGTACCTGCCGTACTGCGGACGGATATGGTAAGTATGTATGTAGGTATGTATGTACGTATGTGTTGTATATTATAATGCTCGATGTAAACAATTGTCACTCATTTCTAAAAATTAAATAAAAATAATTTTGGAGGCTTTTTTCTTATACTAAACCTGTCAACTCAGGTCAAATTCAGATAAATTTTGTAAGTTTTCATATAAACAATTTATTTGTCAAGTTTTCACTTACAAAGAATTGCCTATTTCAAAAAAAAAAGTTTTCTCTTAAGGGCCCGCAACCCGGATTTGTACCGATTTATTACATATTCCCCTTAAACACAGTAAGTTTTAAAGCTCTTAAAAAAATTTATGTTATTCTTGAAGATAATCTAGACTTTGCCCGCGCCGAAACGCAAATTATATAAAATTCCCTCGATAGAAAAAAATCGCAAAGTATGCTCCAAAAGTTATTATTAACATGTTTGTTTCAGTTATTTTACAAGTTATGTGTATGAAAAAATTCATAGTGTTTCTTTAAATGCTGTTTAAAATAATGCCCGCGAGATTTTTGCTAAATTTTAAACGAGTCGTGTTTTATTAAACATTTTCGCAATTTTCGCATCGATTTTGTCGCTGTAAATGTTAGCGCTCTCCTCTAACATTCCTAGTTTCGTATCTCTCCATCTTCTTCTTTTCGGGCCCGGATGCAGAGCCTTAAATCGTGAGTTTCATGAAAACCTTTTATTTACTTTTATTTGTTATTTTCCTCATAAGTTATATCATTATCCTATTTGTTGTTGCTATCCTGTTCCATCATTTAGTGTTGTTGTGTTATCAGTAGACCAAACAGTCAGTAAAAAACAAATAAATAATTTATAAACCAACCTTACAAGATAAACAAAAAAACACAGCATGCAGCCTTAATATAATCTTCCCGCGAAAACGGCGATATAGAAATAATCCGATCATTATTATTATTATCTAGGAAATTATCTAGTCGAATAGGTGCAGTTCACTCCATCACAACATGAACTATTTTAATTTTTTTAAATTTTGAAAAGTGAAAAACATTTTTGTTAAACAAAGAAAATATGTATTGCGCCTCCTGATATTTAGATATGAAATTTAAAACCTTTTCAAAATCATCCAAACTTACTGTGAACTACAAACTTCAGAATACATTATTCAAACTATGTTCGAGCTTTCAAAGAGCCGCGTGTCGGGGCCGTAATACGACCGTACATGCTAACTCACGTGCATAACGTGAACGTTCTATCCTCCAGCCTGGAACTTTCCTTTGGAAACTCGATACAAAGGGAGAACGTGTCCGATAACAAGTAGTACGGGGGAGACACAGTGGGAATACAGAGCAGATTGTGTTTGGCAACTTCGAATAATACCCACGAGTTTTGTGATTACAAACAAGGTTATACCAAAATTTGTGAGTTTTTTTATGTAAGGAAATTTCTTTCCATACAATCTGTCTTTTCTTTAATTTTACTTTAATGAGTTATTTTTTTTATTTTATTTTACTACTAGCGAGTTCCTGGCATGCGTTGCGATGCCACTAATAAAGAAATTGTTTCTCCCTGCGTGTCTTTTCCCATTCTTCCCGTTGCCCTTCCGCTTTCCCCTTCCCTTCCATGTCCCCTTCTCCCCCGTGAACCCCCCTCCCTCCCGTCTTCCGCGTTTAATATATTCAGTCATGGTACATTCAGATTTTCAAACAGCTCGCGTGCCTATTGCAATTTTTTTTTCAAATTTTCATTTTTCATATATTACAAACATCCATATTTATATATTACAATAACAAGCAATCAAATTTGTTACCTAAAATAGATACCTTTTAAAATAAATATAATTTATTAGATTCAAAGAAATCGATTGTGGTGCGTACTTCGATTAAATTCATTAATTTAAACAGCCTTACTCATCATAAAACCGTACCACGGCTCTGTAGCGTCGCGGTAGCTACACAGTGGAGTAAGCCTACACTGCTCAGGGTAAAAATCTTTACTCATCATCATAATGTTTCTCGACAGCTGTTATGATTTTTTTACGGTAGCAACACTGCCCCAAAGCTCAAAAACGCGGCCAATTTAGCATTTCGCCGCTTGTTGCTAACTTCACGTTTATTCATACGTCAACATCAGTCAACACAACGTTGACTTTGGTAAATCTATATTTAGACCAAAAATCTCCTTCCGTGAGTGCCGCAAATGGATTGTTACGTAACAGAATCGGCTCCCGAGCGGAAGGTTAAGTGAATCGTCCCCACTACACGTGCCTACCGTTTCCTCTCCCCGCACCGCGCGACCACCCCGCGTCAGGCGCCAAGCGCCGGGCGGCCCGCCGGCCGCCATTCCTTCGCTAGCTCTCGGCCAAGCAACTGTGCTACGCGCGATTTGCGCTGTTTGTGCTCCACGATATTAACTCCGCGATGTATTGTTTGAGATTGTGTGGTGAACGGAATCCAGAAAAGATGGCAGACCACGCATCTAGCTATGTGAGTACCAACTCGCTTCCTCCCCCCCACCGTGTGCTTTGAACCGTTTGTAACTTCATTTAAACGCATAGAGAGAGGGAGAAATCCTCGTTAGGTCAGTAGGGTAGTTTAACTTGTGTTTTGTGCCGACACTGGCCGTATGTGTATCACCCTGTTCTGTTTATTGAATAAACCCTTTAAATGCAAATACTGTGTACTGATTGAAGAGGGAGTCCCGGGGATTTTGAGGAGAGGAGGGGAAGGAAGAATTGACCAAGCGAACCACTGGCACTCGCCCTGTTTTTTAGGAGGAATCATGTTCGAGCCGGTTTGAGCTAACCGACGGCTGTTATTGTGTGTGTTTTACAGGAATAGGGCTTGGGGTAGGCCACAGCAGCAGCGCCCCAGCACTGTCGCCCGACGTGTGGCGGTTTTTTTTTTTCCTCCCTCTTCACAGTCGCTCGCCTCGTTCTTCAATCAGCCATTGTTTAAACTGTATAATCTATAATGTTTTGTCTTGTTTTTTTTCCCAATTTGTCTAGCATTACCATCAAAGAACATCGACGCGAGTGTAACTTCGAATTGCAAATTTAAACTATCGCGGGCACATTCCTTCATTTTCGAGTCGTCACTCGACAAAACATTATCACCGGTATTCCTACGTAAAGTGCTCAACCAAGAAAGTTGCCGTCGTGAATAATATAGTGTTTACAAGTGTCGACCGACTAAATTTGCTAGTTTCAAATACAAGATTAATAGTGGAAATGTACACAAATAATTAATACAAGTTATTCAACAATTAAAATCCTGTATATGATAAACCAATTACCCGCTTCGTTTCCCGAAAGTTAATTAACCAGTTTTTATTAATAAACTTATTCCGCAGTGTGCTGGTCTGTATTTGATATCGACATATTCTGCGAATAGGGGACTATTTCGCAAAATACTGGCCTGTATATATAACGGCATATTTTGCAGCTTAAGGGAAACAAGTGGATTAAATTCTTTCTACCTTTTGACAATTGAGCATTTTTCTAATTTTGCCGCCTGTTTCATCATTTAGCTTTTTTTTCTTTCGTAAGAAACAGACGACATAATTTGAAAGACGTTCGGTTCGCGTTGACGTCGATTCCTCGAGTCAGGCATTACATTACGTATGCACATTTCTGCATATAACTTGTTATGACAAAAGGAAGTCGGCGGATAAATACCAGTAATGGTGTATGCTCAAATCAGGCTGCAGTATAGCCACGTTAAATAAAGAACAATTCCCCAAGACATTGTTGAATTTTCAAACATACTTCCACGAAAACTTGTATAAAAGAAAAAATATTTCCTTTCCTTTCTAAAGAACCCCCCCTTTGGAAGGCTAATCGAAATATTCCAAAAAACATGTTCATTTAAGGCGAACCTCGTTTCCGTTTTTTATTTTTTCTTTTCCGGACTTTTGCTTATTTGCAAACCTTTTTCAAAAACATCGGGATTTTTTCTCAAAATTACGTTTTTTGAGGGAAACCGCTGCCCAATTTTCTCTCGTTCCGGACTTAGAAAATTTTCTACAAATTTTCAAAACATCAGGATTTTTTCCCAAAATCACGTTTTTTGAGGGGAACCGCTGCCCAATTTTTTTTTTCTCGTCTATGGACTTTGAAAATTTTCAACAAATTTTCAAAACATCTGGATTTTTTCTCAAAATCACGTTTTTTGAGGGAAACCGCTGCCCAAATTTTTCTCGTTTTCGGACTTAGAAAAATTTTCTACAAATTTTCAAAACATCAGGATTTTTTCTCAAAATCACGTTTTTGTAAGGGAAACCGCTGCCCAAATTTTTCTCGTTTTCGGACTTAGAAAAATTTTCTACAAATTTTCAAAACATCAGGATTTTTTTCCCAAAATCACGTTTTTTGAGGGGAACCGCTGCCCAAATTTTCAAATAAACCAAACACTTATAAAAAACGCGTTTTTTTTTTCAAAAACTTTTTGTAAAAATACGTCCCCAGTGGTCAATCTCTGCCCAATTTCTTTCCAATTGCGAGTCTAGTTCTCACTTTTTCCAACATAAGGTCACTCTGATACGATCTTATACACCATGGAAGTTCCTCAAGTCACGCTGGGTATAATCCCACACATTTTTACTTCAAAAAAGGAGGAACTACTACAGGCCCTGAGAAATAGAAAGATTTCTCCTAGGAATAAATCCAAAAAATGCCTCACTCTATATGCTTCTTTCTACAACAAAAAATATATCAGGAGGTTGCAATTTCAACCGGAAGTCACCTCGGAAATCATCACTACCCCCCTCACAGTCTCCGAAGCAAAACCCGTGGTAGTGCAAGCCCAAGAACCAACAAAAATATACGATCTGACATCTCTGGTAAACACATCGGAAATTACCATGTGAAAGACATTGTCAAAATTGGGAATATGGAATCAGTAAATTCCATCACATCAAGTACTCAGGCGTTACCAAATCGGCAAAACATGCATCTTGTTAACCCTGATCATTATTACGTCCCTGACCTCTCTTGGCCAGTCATCAATCAGTGCGATGCGGTCTCTTTAGAAGTCTTATAATTCTCGTCATAAACGACGTGAGTCATGTGTAATTATTTAATGTAAATAATCACCCACATGGGCATTCGTAAGGAAATCCTTACACCCGAAGGCACATTAATGTCAACGGTAGCCTAACTCCTGTACATTTTTTTTTTTGTGCATAATTTTATATGTTCTTTTACATCCTGCGCGCCTTGCCTGCTGTACCACAAGAGCACCTCTTGGGGCACTGTTTTCATGCTTGTATGCATCCTCTTCCTGAAATTGATCACTTCGGGAAAGGGACTCCTTTTTCCTCCTACCATCAACGGTTCCAGAAAACTCTTGCTCCGAGACGTCGTTTTCCTTTCACAATTCTTGCAGCATCCGCGCGTTTTTTTTTTCTCACCTCATCGCCTCATCTTGTCATATCACCCCTTTTTTTAATTTTTTGTTTTGTGTCGGGTTTTGTCGTACCAGTACGTCCCTACCCTAATGTTGTAAATATAAAATCATAAGCACAAGTCTGTATAATAACCATTGGTTTCAGACCTTTGCCGCGGGCTCGCTACTATGGTCACAGCACCATATTGTAAGAATGTCGCGACGATTTCTGTTATAATAGGAAATCCTCCCGTTTTTTCTTTCTTTCTTTTCCCTCTTCACCCCATCCTACACATTCATAGTAATGTTGTATATTGGGAATCGTTTCGAATACACCCAATGTACTCACCTATCAGGTCACATTCGCTGGATTCGAGACAATTCAAGAGCAACCTTGTTGCTATTTGTGGTTTTTTCTTCTTTTTCCAAAAAATTAGAATGGCGCTCAACCCAATTGCTCTTATTTTTCTAGAATCATATTTTGTCGGATTCGGAAAATTTTTTTTTTGTTGTTATAAAAGTGACAATATGTTTTGTCCCTTCATTAACTTTGTTCCTTGTACATATACAACTTCATTATGAGGTACACATTTTATCATGACATCAGTTTCTTTTGTCCTTTATTGTACCATTATTCTAGTTTGAAGTTTAAAATCTTGGCCAGATCTTCAATAAAATTTGTGTTTATCGCCTTTTGGCAAGTCTTGTAACGTATGCTAATATGAAATTATTAAGCTACAGCAGTGCCGTATTAATTACATCATTGCAAAAACCGCCGTCTGTATTGAATGGGGACCCACATTTTCGAACGTAATTGGGCTACTGTCTTTCAATACTGGGCAAATTTGTTGTAAATCGTTCATTCCTGTCACGTGAGACGTGAAAACGTGACAATATCTACCATCATAGGAGAGATCCTCAAAACATCCGCCATGATACGAGAAGCTCGTTATAATTACTTTATACTCATAACTAAATGTTACTAAGTTGGTCGTGTGTCCTTTGGCATGAGAACCGCTTAACCCGCCGTCTGTATTGAATGGGGACCCACATTTTCGAACGTAATTGGGCTACTGTCTTTCAATACTGGGCAAAATTTGTTGTAAATCGTTCATTCCTGTACATGAGACGTGAAGACGTTACAATACTCACCATGAATCGTGCGAACGAAATAATATCTACCCCATGTTTGTGTGACCTACCAAGCGTAGATCACACGCCTTTTATTTTCTGTTATCAGAAAATTATTGCTTTTGCAGCAGAGTACTCATTAACATGCCCGTGGACTTCCTGTCACAAGAACCCAGGAACTATCCACTATCTCAAAAGGACTAATCATACGCTTCACTCATGATTATGGGGCATCGTGTCGTAGGAGTTAAGTTGATGGACACAAAAACACCTAACTCGTTGTCTGGGGGACGAACAAGAAAACCCCCAGGTTTGTGAGATTTGAGCAAGGGTCTGTCATTTCTCGCAAACAAGTAGGAGAATAAAACGACCTTCTAATCTTCTGCCCAATACACGTAGTGGATTAGACTCTTTTTGTCAGTGTATCCCTTTTGTCCCACTCTACCAAATTGTATTGTAATGTGCCAGGAAAGTTGCTGTAGACCTTGTTTCACCTTTCACTCAGAGGTCGAATTTCGGAAATAGCCGAGTCCTCAGCAGTTTTCTTCGTTCAAATGTTCCCAATTGTCACTCTTTCCTTTCCTCGAAATTATCCGTGAATGGGGATATATGCGTTACGCACTTGGCGTTTCGTTTGTCAAATGGGACAACCTTCATTCACGGATCTTTTCAACTTCCTACTCCTTTCCCACTTTTCATAACTTATTTGTACTCAATGTTTTGTTCTTCGAAAGTAGAAAAATGCTACCGTATAGACGTGAGCATAGGTCATGGAAGACCAACTTCTTTCGAAAAGGGGCATTTTGTCATACGTACAAACCCTTACCTACGTGTTCTTGGAAATGTATTTAGTTTAAAAAAAAACTAAATGGGTTAAACAGAACCTTCCTTGAATACGTACCTTTGTAATATGTATAAGTCTGTAGTTACACTTAGTTAACTCTCTCTCCGTCTCTCTCTCTCTCTACACGTCAAACAAATCAAATCTTTCTCAATATGCACACCTTGTTTCTCTCCAAACCTTTTCATCATTGGTCTACCAGGCAGGTAAACTTCAAGAATTTTGTTCTAATAATAATTTTTTCGCCGGATTAATAAGAAGACCAGCAGCTCTTCACCCTATCTACACCTGCGCCTCTCTTCATGCTGCCTTCACTACCGTCACGGAGGTCCCATGCCTTCAAACCCTACGTACCAAAAGCACCCGACCACACCTAACATAACCTAGTGTGAGTCGTGCGTGTAGTTGCGAATTGTATCATCACAAAACCATCACTCAAACAAACCCGAGCACGTCAGCTCTAAGTTGGTTCATGTTCCTGTTGCCATTGTACAAATGTTCCTGCGGCACCTTGCAAATGTTCCTGTTGCCATTGTACAAATGTTCCTGCGGCATCTCGCAAATGTTCCTGTTGCCATTGTACAAATGTTCCTGCGGCACCTTGCAAATGTTCCTGTTGCCATTGTACAAATGTTCCTGCGGCATCTCGCAAATGTTCCTGTTGCCATTGTACAAATGTTCCTGCTGCATCTTGCAAATGTTCCAGCTGCACCTTGCAAATTGCTCTGTTGCCATCATGCCAATGCTCCTGTGCCCTTGCGCAAATAACAATACCAACAATTGTTCATCCAACAATCCCACTGTATACAAACCAGTGTACCAACCACCATCACAACAACGGCTGTCATGCACACAAACCACCTCCTCTATAAAGGACCAACCACCAATTACAATTCCACTCTCCAGTACCTCAATGACGTCATACTGGCCCACCCACAGGATCCGGAAGCAGCTACCTTTTTGACCTCTGTGACAGGTAGAACCCTCTCCACCACCAAGAAGCCTCAGCCTGCGTTCTCTTCTTCGTGTTTTCTTTAAGGCCCTAGTGTTCCTTGAGTGTAATCTCAAACGGGCCAGGTTACTGTGACAAAGTAACCGTGTAACTTCAGTGCAACGTCCCAACACCCCAAACATCCTACGCAAACCACGCTACGCAAACATAGCTCACAGACCAATGATACAATTAGAGTCATTTTTTTTCTATCACTGCATAACCCTTGTACCTTTCTCCAACAGGTCCTTGTTTATATTTATGTATGTCACTGCTCTTTCTTGTTCATTCATGTATAATTCCTTGTTCACCATGCTTTTTTCTCTTTTGTTTTTGTTTCTACTATTTTGTAGCTAGCAACCTTTTTCTCTCTCTCTCTCCTTTTTTCTCTTAATTTTTTTTTTTTTTGTTTTGTTTTGGCACAAGTGCTAGAAGGGTAAGAGGATTTCTTAGCCCTACTGCTCCATTACCACGTCGCTTTTTTTTGCGGCGAGGGGGGAAGTGTTACGTAACAGAATCGGCTCCCGAGCGGAAGGTTAAGTGAATCGTCCCCACTACACGTGCCTACCGTTTCCTCTCCCCGCACCGCGCGACCACCCCGCGTCAGGCGCCAAGCGCCGGGCGGCCCGCCGGCCGCCATTCCTTCGCTAGCTCTCGGCCAAGCAACTGTGCTACGCGCGATTTGCGCTGTTTGTGCTCCACGATATTAACTCCGCGATGTATTGTTTGAGATTGTGTGGTGAACGGAATCCAGAAAAGATGGCAGACCACGCATCTAGCTATGTGAGTACCAACTCGCTTCCTCCCCCCCACCGTGTGCTTTGAACCGTTTGTAACTTCATTTAAACGCATAGAGAGAGGGAGAAATCCTCGTTAGGTCAGTAGGGTAGTTTAACTTGTGTTTTGTGCCGACACTGGCCGTATGTGTATCACCCTGTTCTGTTTATTGAATAAACCCTTTAAATGCAAATACTGTGTACTGATTGAAGAGGGAGTCCCGGGGATTTTGAGGAGAGGAGGGGAAGGAAGAATTGACCAAGCGAACCACTGGCACTCGCCCTGTTTTTTAGGAGGAATCATGTTCGAGCCGGTTTGAGCTAACCGACGGCTGTTATTGTGTGTGTTTTACAGGAATAGGGCTTGGGGTAGGCCACAGCAGCAGCGCCCCCAGCAGGATCGTACCTTTTTTTAAACCTTTTCCGTGGCCGTGGTGCACGAATGCTGCGAATACGGTCAATATTTGCCAAAGCTCCGTTCAAAACGTCAAGATTCTCATAAAAGTTCGCCATTTCGTCAGTTACAAAGCACGGGGTACTGAGTTAACCCTGGTGATCGGGTGGTTTAAATTCTGACAGCTACTACATCTCCCGTACAGCGACTCGGTAAAAACACGCGCTTGCGCGCGATTAACCCACTATGTTGAGTAACAATTTCAACTAACCCGGTCTTGCTCCGAGGTTGTATCTTATTTTGCGATGATGAGTAAGACTGAAAGAGTTTATTCGAAAATGGAATTTTGATTGAACAATCGAGTTTTGCAAAATGTCATTCTCAAATAGTGACATTTTTGACAGTTTCGCAAGAGTTTTTGTAATGATTAAAAAACTTTTCCGAAGTATTGTCATGCGGATGTAATAAACCAGAAACCTTCGCGAGAATGGAAAGAAGGTGTTTTGAAAGTTTTAAACATTAGACTACTCATTTATATACATAATATTTATAATCAAGCATATTTTGATTTTGATGTACTCGTATATACTAGGGCCAGTCAATAAGTAATGCCTCCAATTTTTTTTCTCCTTTAATTGTCAAGAAATTAAAAAAAAAAAACAATTACATGGGTTGAGAACCATACCATTGACAATTAATTTGTTACTTTTCAATATAATCTCCGTTCATTTCCACAGCTTTGGTCCATCTTTTAACAAGGGCGTGTATCTCAGTGCCGAAAAAGCACAGTCATATCCAGAATACCATCGCCATGACTTTCCCCGCCGATCAAACAGTTTTGATATTTTTTGTCCTTGGTGAGTTTGTGTGATGCCATTCCATTGACTGCCTCTTTGATTCAGGTCAAAAAAAATTAACTGTTTTTCTTGATCGGAGACAAAATGAACCTATTTTGTCTCCGGTCACAATTTTTCCAGAAACTAAGAGCTGCAAGTATTGTGAGGTCATTGTTTTCTTATTTTTTATTCTGGTCGGTTAGGTTTCTTGGTACCCACCTTGCAAAACTTTTGTTAAAAAATCAATTGTCTAATAATCGTCATCACATTGCCTTTACTGAGGGAGACAATGCGTAGATTGTTACTATCTAAATATCGTATCACTAACCATCTCGCCAATATCCATTAGTAGCAGGCATTGATGCTTTATTCACGTGTTGTCATACTTACACTAATATGTGGTACCTACTCTTCTGTCATATTACAAGACCCGTTTAGCTTTTAGAGTTTACCCGTCTCAGAACAGACACAGTCTAGTGAGGCGGGTTACTTACTTGTTTATATACGATACTATAAAACAATAAACACCCGGGTTGCCGGCAAAGTAGCAATCTCCATTCAATCGTCAATGACAATATCGTCTAGCTCCGGTCTAGAAATAAAATGGGTTCAGGTGCATTCTGGAATCGAAACAGAAAACAAAGATCTCATGTAGAAAATACTCCTAAATACGAAAAAATAAATTAGTTTTATGACGTTTTTGTTTTAGTTTAGTGACGTAATTAATTCCAGTAAAAAACCAAAATATAACTGACTGTGAGAACCAAACGTTTAAAAAAACAGTTTATTTATAAACAAGTTCTGTCCTGTAATTATGATTACGTGTAACGCTTGCGATGTGTCCATTCTGGGAGAGCTAGCCATCTACAATAGGCTTTTAACTATCTCCCTACTAAACTAAGGACTCCAACTTGGATTTTCTGGCAAGTGAAAGGCAGAAGAAGCAGAGTAAGGTCAACAATGCACTGGAGTGACCAAGTATTCAAGTATCACTGACGTCCGGTATGTCGGTGACCGCAGCTCTTCACACTGCGCAAGACCGCAAAGAGCGGAGGAGCCTTGTTCACCATGGAAATTGGACTACAGGTCCACGATCCTCAGCAATGAAGAACCGACTTGAGAAGAAGTGATGCCTCCCAAAGGTGTAGGTTCCACGTACAGAAGATCTATTTATAAATAGGTTTTTTTTGGTGCATAAGGCCCAGATTAAAACAATTTCGCTCAGAGCCTTAGTCATCTATTGGGATGTTGTGTAGAGGATCTGTTTAGGGAAAGTAATGAGAGGAAGTTCTGGGAAGGAAAAAGGTATGTAGGGGTGGGTAGGAATCTGGAGGTCAATGTGTCCAGGAGTGACGGACGTATGAACTCTCCAACTGTGGTACAAGACGATGGATCGAGAGAGTCCGGCTGGTGGAGAGGTAAAATATCTTCTGATCCGTCTCGAAACGCAGTAGGTGGGCAAACACATAGGCCGCCAAGACCTAGACTAACCTCACCCACGAACAGTAAGGTGGTCCAAAAATTTTTTTTTATTATTTTTTATTTGGCCACCCCGGGAATTTGTTACACGTATTCATAGAAATAACATAGTAAAATTTCGGCGAGATAGCTCAAGTAGAAAGGGGTGCTCAATCGAGTGTTGTTTTTGAATTTTTTGTGTAATATGCTTAATTTTTACTTTTTGCTACAGGCCAGTTTCGTGTGTTAAACTATTAAATAAATATAAAAATGAACTACTGAAGAGTTTTATAGACAAATTCGAACAGTATTCGATACTTATTTAGTGGACTGTGAAGTGAATCAGTGTAGTAAAATGTGTTCAACTATACTCGAAAAAAATACGAAATTTTTCTACTTGGGGTTCGAGATATTGAGCCATTGATGAGGTTTAACCAACATCCTATTCTTCGGCAAGTTTTACTCCGTTATCACTATATATTAAATGATTCTAAAAATGTGAAAAATTCCGCGCATGTACTTATTCAAGAACTTATAAAAGTATGGAGTAAATCTTGTATTCCGACCAGAGTACAAAATCACTGCATTGAAAAACTGATTAAGTTTCTTAAGAACTGGCTGCTATTGAATAAAAATAGAGGAAGAAATTCTGAAGCACAAAAAAGGAGAGTATTTGTTTAAAAAAGAACTAGACAAACTTTTTGTTATTGCCCATGCAAGCGCTTTAAATTTGATAAAAATTGCAGAAGACAGCGTTTCTCATCGATCAAAGATGAGAACGTAAGATGATTATGACCTCAATCGACAAGAAACTAGAAAAGGTCAAAGAAAGTTCTCTAAAACGGAAACAAAGATCTGAAGAATTGAAAGAAATGGCTACTGAAAGTAATGCTTCGTCTTCGGTGGTGTCGAAACAAGAGTTAGAACTTGAGCGCAGCTTCAGTAGCACTTCTAGTAATGCCAGCATATTAGAGGATAAGTCCAAAGATGAGTTTGTAGTGCATTGAGATTTCTACAAGTGACATATTTACACAATACGTTACCAGTGCGCTTGATCGTAATAAGATTTAAACTAATCAAGAGAGAAGAAAAACAAATTGTTAGATTTGTTAGTTATCATCTACACCAAAGTTTGAATCGAAGTGTCTGGCAGCAGATGCACCAGTGAATGACAATACCTTTGGAATAACTTAAAATTGTACGAAGTTATTGATTCCGAAATCAGTATAGCAGCTAGGGGTGTCTTAGAGAATCACTTATTTGTCAGATGAATTTAGTCTCATTTACCTTGTTTTCTGAGAAGCTGTCTGATGCTGAGAAACAGGCCATTGTTCAAAAAATAAATTCTGATGGCGGTGATCGTTCAGTGCGAGGTAATTCTGCTAAGCTTTCCTCAGAGGTTACATTAGAAGCTTTTGCAACACAAAGAACGTTAAAAACGCGCTTAGTTCTTGATATCAAGGACTCTTTCTTGTAATTACCTCCTAAGACTTGGAATAACAATGTTGATTACCTTTAAGGCAAAAGCTGAGTCGAAAATTTGCTTGTTGTTAATGATACAGCAGAGAGAGGTGTTACACTATTTGAAGATTACAACACGATACTCACTAAGAATGAGGAAGAAAAGCAATTTTTACTTCACATCGTTGAACAAAACAGAAAAATCGTTTCTACTGAAACATTAAAAATGGAGTTAACAAACATAGTTTTGAAAGATTGCGACTAATATTATGTTAATTATTGCTTTGTTACCAAATTTTGTTCAAATTAAAATACATTTTATACTTATTTTACTAAAATACTTGTAATATTAATAAACCTTAAATTACGTGTTTTGCTTAAAATCCAGAACTTTAGTCAGAAACTTCTAATTCGATGAGCACCCCCTTGTATATAAGATAGGGGGCTGATTTTTTTTACACATAATAGGAATGATAGGTGTAACAAATAAAATGGGTGGCTACATCTATATTTGAAAAAAAGAAATTTACTATGGAGGCCTGGACCACCTTAACGAACAGGCAGCCCTGCTAAGTCACCAAACTTAGCGAACCACTCAGAATAAGCTGTGCCTATTTTACAATTTATTCGGAATACTATTAGTAGTGTTAAATTTTTTAAATATATTGTCAAAGGAGTTTCGTTAAAAGTAAGCACTAATATATAGAAATATATTAAATATTTCGCACGTAAGATGGTTTCATTATAATTTGATGATACTTTCGGAAGGTAAAACAGCTGTCACGTGTAATAATAATTGCACATCACACATTTAATAAACTGTTTAAAGAATAGAAAAATAATTATAAACACAAATGAAATTTAATTATAATGTAGATCTACGAATTAAATTTGACGACAATAAGAAACAGAGAATTATTATCTGTACTACGTAATAACTTCTTCAATGGCGCTACAGCCCATTTCGAGCCTTGGCCTCCTTCAAAATAAGCCTCCACCGCCCTCTGTCCTCGGCCGTCGTCTTCCAATCTGCAACATGGAGTAAACCTCTTGCATCCTTCCTGACATCATCCTCCCATCTCAGTCTAGGTCTGCCCGCCTTTCGTTTACCTCCCGGGTGTCCTGTCAGAACCTTCTTCGGTACTCGTGTGCTTGGCATTCGGTGCACATGTCCGGCCCATCTTAATCTTTGGAGTCTTAAATGGGTGGAGAGTCTGGGAGCTTGGTAAATATCATAGAGTTCATTATTGTGGCGGATTCTCCATGCCTCTCCCTCTCGCACCGCTCCTAAGATTCTTCGAAGTACCTTTCTTTCGAAGATGTCCAGCTGTTCCGCTGACTTTGCTGTCAGGGTTCCCGCCTCACATCCATAGGCCAAGACCGTTCTGATAATTGTTTTATATAAGGTTATTTTGGTTTTCCTATGGACGTTTCGGGATTTGAACACTGGCAGCAACGCGAAGTAAGTTTTGTTAGCGGCTGTAATGCGCTTTCACTACGTAATAACATTGAGACCATAAACGGAAAACAGCATTTCATTTAGGGACTACAAATGCGCGGAGGTCATTGAATGGGTACCTTTACAGTGGCCTTGCATTCTTTGTCGTAACGTCGTAAGGTCACTTGGTTACAATAGTAACATTTCTTTTTTCTTCCGCAGCACAACCATTTGTATTCCGTGGTGAGTGTCTGTATTTTGACACGATTAGGAGTAAATAAAATAATGGTTTCTATGCATTTAATACGCAACAATGAGAATGATTTTTTTGTATACTGCCAGTATCCTGTGTAAAGTAGAACTATACCACCCTCGTTGGAATGTTATGAGTCTAACCCGGCAAACATTGTTCTGCCAGACAAATTATTTCTAGTGAATATTTTGGTTGTTAACCCTTCGAAAAATAAGAAAATAATTTTCTGTCAAATTTTGCCTATCAAGGTTAGCGCGCAAAATTCCTGGTTCTTCCCATCCTATTTATTGGTTTATTTTAACGCTTTTGCAAAAACAAAAATTGTTCTAAAATCTAGATAAAATAATCTTTCCGGTGTGTTTATTAGAAATCAACATTTTTGTTTCTAAATATTAAAATTTTAATATTGGAAATTTAAATTGGCTAAAAAATGCATACCTGCGAATATTCGAATTAAAGTAATTAAAAAAGATTAAACTTAAAATTTAAAATACAGACTCCTTTTCTAAATAAAATTTGTAATAAAACTGTCACCTCACTTTTTATCACTTTCATACAATTTTATTTTAAAATTAATTGTGTGATACGTCACAAATTGGCGAAAAATTAAACCTCACTTTTGATCGGGTTTGTAAAATATCTGAAAAACCTAGCTTATATATTTCTGAGACAATAAGAAGCATTATTTCATTCCGTTGCTAACATAAAAGAAATCACAAATATTCGCATGACAGGAAGAGAGATATCTAACTTTTAGTAATGCACTGTCGCTCTGGGACAATCTGGGTCTCCTGTTATTATAACGGCATATGATGTTTTGGGACAACTTGGGTCTCCTGTGATTAGACGGGTTAAATAAAAAAATAATGAATGTGTTGTAGGTATGTGGGGATGGGAGCTATGACAGAAAGAGGAATGGAGAGCAGTAGACGATGACCGCCGATAAAAACAAAAAAAACACCAACTAAAGCAGGAAAATGAAATAAAGAAAATCAATATGAATATTGAAGAGCAATTGAGTGTGCGATATTTTTTGTCAGTCCGTCTTTAGCCAACACACAAATAAGCTCGATGGTTTGCCCATCCGAGAACATGATGCCGAATGAAATATCAAAATGACGCGATGCTTCTCGTGAATATCTTGCGCATGTGTGGATGAAAGTTCGATGAGGCGGACGTAGCGCCATCTGTCATTCATCAACATAAATTATTTCGTTCTGCTTGAAATACGAAAGACGCTTAAAAATTTTCATACAAAAATACTAAAATCGCGATTAAAAAATGGGAGGGTGGGGGTAAGAGGGTGAAAATTTGGGGTTATAGATATTTTTTGATGCCAAATTAAAAAAAAAATTGGCAAAAAAGTAGATTTTTTTTCAAGATAGGGACATCCTAATTACCTAGCGGTATCAAAAATACTTTAAAACCTATTATATTATAATTTTTCTATTTTTTTTTATTTTTTATTCCGTTCCGTTATTGGTATGCATCGTTTTATGGATCACGTTATACTCCAAATCAGATCTTTTTTATCCTGCAAAACAGAATTTTAAACCTGTACACAGTAGTATGTATGTTGGGGTTCAGTCACACCATGGCATGGTGCCGGTGCCGATGCCGGTGCCGCTAAAGGAATTCTATAGCCTGGACAAAAAGGGCAGGGCGCCTTATTCCCGAGATTAGCGCGCCTTCCGGAGCCGGGCCGCCGAAAGGTTAATTGTCGGCCTCTCGGCGCGGTGGGGAACGGTGACTGGACACATTTATTACTACATGATGTTATACTGATACTGTGTGTGGATTTTAAAACAAATTTATTTTAAATATAACATAAAAATAATTAAATAAGTTATGGAAAGCTCGAAGTAGATAGCGCTAGTACCTATAGTCGATGTGCATCTGTTCACGTTGTTGATTATTATTTTTTTTTCCTGTTTCAAATTTCCATTGAGAATTATCTTTAGATACAAAATATGCTCGCTTGGGTGTATGTTTTTATATGAGTTTGTATATGAGATATGTATGCGTTCCTAAACCATTCATCTGGTTGCGATGAAACTTTGGAGATTTGATATGCGCATGCCCGCGACGATTTCTATATTATATGATAGTAAGTTCTGTCATCACGAAATTATGCGTTGCTAACCATTCCTCCGATTGCGATGAAACTTTGGGGAATTGATGTGTGCATGCTCGTAATGATTTCTATATATAATAGTGTGGTCTGGCATCATGAAATTATGCTTTGCTAAACCGTTCATCCGATTGCGATGAAACTTTGGGGATTTGATGTGTGCATGCTCGTAATGATTTCTATATATAATAGTGTGGTCTGGCATCATGAAATTATGCTTTGCTAAACCGTTCATCCGATTGCCATGAAACTTTGGGGATTTGATGTGTGCATGCTCGCAATGATTTCTATATATAATAGTGTGGTCTGGCATCATGAAATTACGCTTTGCTAAACCGTTCATCCGATTGCGATGAAACTTTGGGGATTTGATGTGTGCATGCTCGCAATGATTTCTATATATAATAGTGTGGTCTGGCATCATGAAATTATGCTTTGCTAAACCGTTCTTCCGATTGCGATGAAACTTTGGGGATTTGATGTGTGCATGCTCGCAATGATTTCTATATATAATAGTGTGGTCTGGCATCATGAAATTATGCTTTGCTAAACCGTTCTTCCGATTGCGATGAAACTTTGGGGATTTGATGTGTGCATGCTCGCAATGATTTCTATATATAATAGTGTGGTCTGGCATCATGAAATTATGCTTTGCTAAACCGTTCATCCGATTGCGATGAAACTTTGGGGATTTGATGTGTGCATGCTCGCAATGATTTCTATATATAAAAGTGTGGTCTGGCATCATGAAATTATGCTTTGCTAAACCGTTCATCCGATTGCGATGAAACTTTGGGGATTTGATGTGTGCATGCTCGCAATGATTTCTATATATAATAGTGTGGTCTGGCATCATGAAATTACGCTTTGCTAAACCGTTCATCCGATTGCGATGAAACTTTGGGGATTTGATGTGTGCATGCTCGCAATGATTTCTATATATAATAGTGTAGTCTGGCATCATGAAATTACGCTTTGCTAAACCGTTCATCCGATTGCAATGAAACTTTGGTGAGTTGTTGTAAGCACGCCCGAGAAGGTTTCAATATATTCTGGTGAGCTCTGGCATTATGTAATTTGAATTAAAAAATTGCAATAGGAGGCACGCGAGCTGTTTGAAAACTGAATGTACCGGGACTGAATGTATGGAATGCGGGAGGGGGGAGGGGAACTCGGGATGGGGGGGGGGGTCGCGGGACGGGGGAAGCGGGAGAGGGGAGTGGAGAGAGGGAAGGCGGAGAAGGCGGAGAGGGAACGCATGAGGGGAAGGAGAGGCGGGAGAGGAAGTGGAGGCGGAAGGAGAACGGGACGAATAGGAAAAGACACGCAGGGAAAAACCGTTTCTTTATTAAGTGGCATAGCAACGCATTCCGGGAACTCGCTAGTTGTTTATATTATTTTCAATAATTTTATAACATTGAAGTACACCAATAAATAAATAGGTCAAAAGATGTCTTGTCATCGTAAAAATGAATAGATTGAAGACATTGTCTGTGAGTTCAACCATGTTTGGACAGAACTTTCACGCAAAGATGACAGCAATAAGAGAAGGAAGTACGAGATTGATACAAATTACGGAGTTGGTAGAGAATGGTAGAGACGTCAGTCCTGAACACACCAGAGGTTCAGATTATTTTTTTTTATTTTCTGTGCGTTCTTCGGTTTCATGTTTTGTTGCCTTAATTTATTTTATTTGTAAGCGTTATAAACAATCTTTATAGATTCATATTCGAAAGTATTAGGAATGTTATATCATTTACCAAGAAAATAACGACATTTAAAATTGAAGACCAAAAAAAAAAGAGAATAATAATTTAATATTAAATAGTTCTGATAAAGTGCATCTATCATATAATATGTATCAATAAAACACTTAAGAAGGGAAGTGGTGTTATTCAAATCAAACTAGCGGAATTAAAAAAGAAAGGAAAAATGGTGAAGAAATCAATAAGATAATAATTACTCTGACCGGACAACTCAGAATAATGCAACTTCAACTTCCTTCAAGTCATTAGAAGTGATGAACCACATATAAGTATAAAAAATATATATTTTAAAATAGGTTATGTTTAGTTAGGTTATGGGCTATTTTTTTGTTTTGTTTTTCATAAATTTTAATGACTTTTCAAGGGAGTATTGAAATTGCATGGTTTTGATTTGTCATGGAATCCTATTATACATATTCGAGAGAATATTATTTTTAATTAGGTCCCAATGGCCGAGTTGGTTGAGACGTTGTCCCGGTAAGACAGAAATCCTGGATTTGATTTCCAGTTGCGAACGATAGATACCTTTTTATATATTATGTATACGTTCCTTGTTTTATGTTTCATTTAGATTTGTCAATATTATCCTTTTCTTTAATCATTATTATTAACATTGATAGGTATATCCTTCAAGAGTTAAAAACGATAAATATTATATTTAAATTTATTAATAATATTTAGTGTTTAAATGTTTCACACGGTAACTACCTGTTTACTGAAGAAGTTTACCGTTTCTTCCTGAAGTGTTAGTGTTACCGTATTGGTTCTAAAACCATCGTCAACATACCTACCTTAGCCCATGTGTTGCAACTGAAAGCACCAGGCGGAGATTGTAAACACACTGTGGTTTTTTGAAAGATTTATCATTGTGATTTAAATTACAACAGGTAGGTACAGTTTATACGGAGTGATGTTTGAAATTAATATTAATAACTCTCGTGAAATATGTAACACAATAATTGTAAAAAGTAATTATCTAATAATTATAATACAAAGAAAATCTTGATTTAAGGCAACTAACTACAATTCACAACAAATTTATATCAGAACGAAACAATAACTTTTTAGATTTCATATATTATGACACGTACCTTTCCCAGTTAGCAGAGAAATTCCGTTTGCATGAGCTCTCATCATCATCTCAGGGTCCTGCGTGGGATAAAAAGAAAGCTACTATCTAATGTAAATAAAATAACTCACATTAAATAAAATGTACTTGTTATTATTGACAAGCAAAAAAATCATAATCTACATAAATACCTTTGTAAACTCAAAAAAATGTAGATAGAGAGAGAATTCAGTTATTTTATTAGAATCCACTCCAAATGATCATTCGTAGCTTGCGATAGTTAATATGGCGCACCTCTTCTAACCTCAGCAACAAGGGCTCCATATAGCTGGAGAAGAGCCCCAGAGCTGCTGCTTCGCAAGCCCATGACACCGTGAAGCAGCCGAGATTCCAGTCCATCCACAAAGGCCCGCTGATCACAATGCGTCCGATGGCCATCTCTGAACATTGAAAGGATATAACCCGCAGTTCTAGATTGTTGATGTCATTTAAGAAGCGCCTGCAATCTTCATCAAAGTTGTCCTCGGTGTTATTGGATTGTACGTGGCTGTAAACACGCCCGACCAAAACATTTATGTAACAAGCTGTGATCAGTAAATCCCGATGGCTATTTATCGGTGGGTTGTTTGCCGTGTCATTACGAGCAATATTTCTTCACAGCACTAATTTGAAGGTGTAGTTGCATTATATTGCAAATTTACACAATCATTTACGAGTATCAAAACTCCTTACAAATCAAACTTCCGACCAATCCATTGTTATGTCATGACGTCCTTGCAACAGTTTTTTCTTTTTAAAAACAATCGAGAAACGTCCAGGCAATTTGAATTTGTTATCAGTCGTTCCAACGGCACGCCGAAATTAATAATACTCATTCTGAGCAAGAACCGACTGAATAACTACCATGAAAATAATTACGTTACAATTACTCTTTTGTAAAATCACATTCTAAGTGAATTCTTTCAACTATTTTTTACAAAGCGTAAAAAAAAGAATTCGACTCAATGATTCAATTCAATTTAGTTTATTCATTTGAAAAACATTACAAAATTACAGTTTCAAGACGTTTTTAGAAGAGAAAAATATTTTAGATGAAATAAACAGATATAGACTAACAGCAACAAAGCTTGCCGTTTGAATTTTGCTTCATTGATGTTAAACATATCGATATTCGAAGTGATTCTATTTAACAACAAGACAGCTCTACCGATTGGCATGACCATTGGCAAGTTAGTTCTGCAAGCCGGGAGACAAAACAGTCTATGTTGTCGGTGACGGAGATAACCATCGGGAACATGGAAACTAATGCTCTCCATGATAGCCGATTGTTTATTTTTTTTAAATTTTATTTATATTTTCCCAAATCTTTTAATTTGTAAGTACTTACAACATACATACTTATAACAACGATACAAACTGATGAAAAATATACTGCAAAAACGAACTAGGGCGTATAATAAATAATTGATAAATTACATAATATAACGATTCATTCATCCCAAGATAACATAATATCTCTTATGACCAATCCGAGCCCGAGTCCTAATATGAAAGTAAAGCTGTTGGAAGTTGTGGAGGCAAAGGATAAGAGAAAGATGAAAGGTGGGAAATGCCTAGCTTTGCATATTTGGAACTAAACACTAAGGGTCGACCGAGACAGGTTTTTGGTTCTCGGCCGAGACCGAGACCGAGACCGAGACCGAGAATAAATTAAAATCTCGACCGAGACCGAGAATAGAAAAACTGAAAAAAAAAGCGCTATTTTTGCATAATACGAGCATATTATATTTAAGAATGTAATATTAATTTGTTTTAAATAGTTTTAATAATCAAAATTGAACAACATGATGTTGTAGCACATAAAAAGCAATTTGTCTGCGTTTTCACCCTTCAAAGAGTGTCGCCTTATGTCGTATAATTGACCAGCTCTGCTATAAAGCTGTTCAATTGCTACACTAGTAGGTGGTGCTGATAAAAACTTTTTTGCTGCAGGCCTAAGTACTTGATATGGTGACGAATACCAATACTCAAAAATATTTACATTTCTTCACAGTATTGGCTCTCTAAGAAAGCTATCAAGCGCTATTTCTATCACAGCACTTGAACTACTTTCGTCACAACGGTCTCGGTTATGGTCTAGAATCTCGGCGAAAAATCGCCGAGAAACGAGACAGAGTTCTCGGTAGAATTTGTAACCGAGAATGCCGAGACCGAGACCGAGATCTCGGTCGACCCTTACTAAGCAGTTTCAAACTAATAAAAAACTTTCAATTTCTGAATAGTAATATCTTTACAACAATACTAAAAGTTTCTTCAACTCTGCCATGTTCCCATTAGCTACCGACACTTGAAAATCTTATGCGGCATCACGTGGAACAAAAAAACCAATTAATAGAAAAATATCCAGTCACTTTTGATAACAAGTAACCTTAGCTGCCTTGGGTTCTGTGAAAACATATTTTCTAACGCGTCCATCACGCCGGCCCGGCACTCCCGCTGAGATCACGTTATCGGGAATTAATTATTGCGTGAACCCAGGATCGGAGGATCACTTCCCATTAACAGGGCGCCTTTGGACATGACGGGAGATTGCCTCGCTAAGTACAGATAATACAGCTTCTTCTTGGATTAGTTAGCACTCTATTACTTCTGGTTACTTTGTAACGGGTTGATTCAACAATATAATCATTGTCAGAATCTAGATTCTGGCATCGACGCACTCTAGAAAAATGTATTGTTCCCACCAATCTCAAATGTCCCAGTAAAAGTTGGCGAATTTCTTTGTCTTTATTTATGAATTTATTTATTTTTGCTTCCATCTGAGAGTATTTTTACCATACTGTCAGCCGTACACGATTCCCTTAGCCGCCGTGCGAGGCGTTGCCAAGGTTTGTCTTACAGGCGTCGACATCTATAATAATTTTCAAAGCGTTTGTCTTGAAGGGCAAACTTGGTGATATTTTACACTTTGGAATCATCTGACTTGACAAAGCTTTTCCGAATGACAAGTTTGAAGATATTTTCGACAGTGGAATTATCTTTGCAGATTGGAATTGTCCGGTTGGACAAATTGTCCGAATGGACGAATTTGAAATTATTTTGGATATTGAAATTGTAAGGGAAGCTTTTTAAACAATTTTTCATGGTAAATGACCTTACTGTATAAAACAATGTTCCTAATTAATTTATATAATGTTAATATTTCTAAGGAAAACGCTTTTTTATAGATTACGATTAAATTAAGGTACTGGGTTCCAATTCATGCATGCGTAAAATTGTTAATTTTTGGTTACTAATTATTTGTTAGTGTAGACTAAATACCGACATTGTCAATTGTGTCAACACTATTAGACATTCATGCTAGACCACCAGGTGTCTGCATTATTTTCATATTATGTACACTGTCTATCTAAGTTCATACTAAGCTCTTTTTCTTAGCATATGTATGCAGCCTCAAAGCCACAGGATTGTTCTGTCAGGCGTTCCAATCAGAACTGTAATTATGTATGCACATTGAAATGTCGTTTGATCAAAACGTTCAGAGACAATGCCCCTTTCACTCACGCTTTGTTCTTTCAAACGATGTAATAGCATTTTGCTATCAACTGTTATTGATATTTTAATATTTAACCTTTCACTTTGTTGATTAATCAACCTCAAAATAACCCAAAGAGCCGGTATTTCAGCTGCTTTTATGTTTGGCATGAAATATATTAATTTTATGCATTTCTCAAGTTGCTATCGGGTAGATCTTCTGACATCCAATCTGACTTATAACATTTTTGAGTGTACTGAAATACCGGCCCTAAGTAAGCTGACGGTGGTCTAAATTCTAAATCTTCATTTTTCGGTAAGAATACTTCTGCTATTTGTCATTTACTAGGCGTATGATATGAAACCTATGTAACCTTCGGCATTTAATTCATTTCTCACTTCGAGTAATCTAGATCACATCCACAACCCACAACGGACCACTAATAACTGTCAAATCTGAGGGTAAAACACACAAGAACCATCCTTTCAAAGGAACAAATCAACCGGCAAGACAGGAACCTACCCTTTGTACTAAACCGAGTATTATAATAGTGGATTATGGATTAGAATTTGAATATTCAAAGATATCTCAAAATCAACATTAAACATTGCCAAATTAATTCAAAGTTATAGATGAAATACTCGGCTCAAACTTACCCTCTGCAGCGAGATATTGGGATTAATTCCGTCTTCTGAAAGTGTTGGTACTATGGACAATGCAGAGGTAAGTTTGTTAGTTCATTCCATAAGCCCGGACTCTCAATATACTCTGTTCAAAGAGTGGAAATAATTTCCAAAATTTAACGAAAAAAGGTAATTTTGAAAGCTCACAACTTCACCATTATCGGAAATTCAGGAAAAAACTACTTTTATTGGCGTTAATAGTTAATAATTAATCTACGTGAAGCATTATTTTCTGAGGACACTATTTGACCTCTTGAAGTGATGCTTCAAATTATGGTCCGTTCAAATGACTGTAGAATGTGGCGAGGGTTCTAATAACCATTGTTCTTCCTTTCTTGAAATGTTTTACTTTGTTTTGAAAATGTTCCGTTCTTACTGAACGAAGTATATAGGGGTAGTACCATCTACACCCTAAGGGTAGTACCCATTGCAGACCGTTCCTTTATCAGATAGACGGCATGGAATGATAATACTTATATAGAGGTGGTCGACTTGTCCAGCTTAGAGTAGTTGCATCCTTTGTTCGAATGTTCAGAATTTGCAAAGCTACTCAATACAGAATAGAATTTCTCATAAATTTGACAGTAGATGTTTAGCTGTTGTCGGCAAATTGTGGAAATAAAATCAGTTTCATTCGTCTGTTTGATCTCATTTTATCACCAGGGCTGGCAATAAAAATATTAGCGTGATTTTAGTAGAGTAGAACTTAATAATATAACCTGGTCAACTTAATACAGCGCCATTTAGTGATGCAATTTCCCCAATGACGCTTTACCTAATGCAGAGGAAATTTTCTAAAAATAGGTGCTTAAAATTAGCTATCGAGTACAATATCCATTGCGGAAAGTTAAAATGGTGCAAAAGACCAAATGTTAATTGTTCGGGAGAGCTAAAGTAAGTTTTTTTAAGTGGAACTGCTACAGCCTCGCTGTGATTTGGATTTCGGATGAAACGGAAATGACGGTTATTGCACCTGCGACGCATTAACTGCGCTCATTGGCCGCTTTGATTATGAAGTCACTTTAAAAGGCTCCTATTGGTTGAGATATGAAACGGAAATTAAGCTAGGTCTGCGCTCATTGGTCGCTTTGATTATGACCTCACTTTTCAAATATTGGTTGAGATTGTTTTGGTAAAGTTTCGCTTCTACCGCGTGTAAATTGCACTCGAATTTTTTTTCAAAAAATCATATCTCATGTTTTTGTAGACCTACTCGTATAATCAGAGCGTTAAATCTCGTCAAAATCGTCAAAAATCATTTCTCTTTTTTGGACCTATAAAAAACGCGTGCTAATTTTATTAGTTATACGCTCATATGGTGTCGTCGCAAATGGAAGTATTTGAACTAAAAATTATGTAATTGCTTTGTTATGTTGTTTTGTCTTTCTTTTTTTTTCACAAAAAGATACATAAATTATAATAAACTTTATACAATACTTAATTACATAATATATGTATTTATTATCTTTCTTTTTTTTATGAACTCTTTCCTTTTATGATACGTTTTTAGATTTTCACGGCCAAAAGTATTTTCGTTATTTGTTTTTGGGGTGTTATGCCGTGTTGCGCTACCTCCTTCTTTAGCCAACGTTTCGGACAGCGTTGCAGTGTCCATCATCAGGGCAGATCCGATAGATGTGTTTCCTTTTATGTTTTATTTTGCTTTTTATTATTTCTGTTATTTCACTAGTAGCATCTCGACCTTATAACAACTGAAACCTGGTTTACGCGTGCTGTGATCATTTTTAGTTGGAGTGTTAATATATAATAATCACCAATCAGTCGATTACACATTTTGGGAAATGAATATGCTAACATCGGCGACATTTATTTCTTAAAATTAGCGCAATATAAACATGCACTCAAAAATTATTTTTCCATAATGTAACTTTATATACGCAATATGGACATGTTGAAATGAAATGTTGATATTTCTCATTGTTCTTTTTTTGTTATTTTTTGTCGTGATACACAAAATAATTGTATGTTATTTTGAAGTTTCAGTTTTTAAGTTTTTTATTTTTTCCATAATGTAACTTTATATACGCAATATGGACATGTTGAAATGAAATGATGATATTTCTCATTGTTCTTTTTTGTTATTTTTTGTTGTGATATGTAAAATAATTGTATGTTATTTTTAAGTTTAAAACTATTATTATGTAATGATATTATTTTTCTTACTTCTGTACTCTATTATATGTTTATTTATAAAAGGCAGTATAGCCGTTTACGTATTTAAAATAAAAATAAAATAAAATAAAAATATATGCATATCTCAATGGAATTTTAACTAATTAAATAAATTTTACTCAAATAATTTATAAATAAATAGTTAAGTTTCAAAATCAATATTTATATAAACGATCAACTTTTCAAAACCTGACTCCGACCTCAGATTAATAAATTGACAAACATTCTAAAAATGTGTGCACGTTAAACGCTCTGTCCCGTACTTCGCAACATGCATGCGACAGGGTTCAACCATTCTATTCGACGATAAGATTTGACCGACCTCACGCAGAGATCACTCTTACACTATAAGACAATTTTTTAACTGAACTCTCTCTGTGACTCGAAGCCACTGCGTGTAGGCAATTACGTAGAGTGGGATGATTTGACAGAATCTGGTGGCACCTAATAGTAGAGGAGCTGCTGTGTTGAATACCCTTTGCACAATCATTGGGAATCAGATTCAGTGGATCCATGAAAATTTAACAAAGTGGCATTTCAACATCTATTCGAAAGGACATTTGTTTAGTTCTAAAACGATTTAAAAACTAAACCCATGTTCCCAAGTCCTTCATTCATTCATTATCCATTTGTCGTTATCCTTTCCTTGAAAGTCCATACTTAGTTACTACAAAAAGAGAAGATGTTACATACCTACATGCAACATAAACGATATCGCACAAAACTCTAAGATTACCTACATAAAGGAGTTGAAAAATCGCAGTGACATCATTCACATCTCGCTTTCGAAATCTCGAAGTGTCGGTAACTGTGACCTATAGTGGTGCTGTGATTGTGGAGTGCAGCCAGCATCATCATCCATCAATCCATCAAAAGTTAGGGACTTTTTCTTTCCATCGCCAATTCCTGTGATTGAAGTTTCAAAACGCAGAATTTTTAACATTTAACAAAAATCAGATTTACAGTCCACCATCTCTCTCTATTGTTCGTGACAACATTAAAAGTTAAATTTTATTTTTTAACATAGCCTATAACCTTAAAGTCCATCAAGCTAAACTCTCAAATGATTTTTTTTTAATATCCCTCATTTTTTTTATATTCCGTCTCTAATTCAGAAAACTGCACTGCATTGAAACACTGCCGGACATAATTCCCTTGGATTAACGGCATTTTAAATGTATTTAAAGTGCATAACGCGCACTGAAGCACAAGAAAAAATAACTTTCTATACATCAGATGTACACA
The DNA here is from genome assembly GCA_917880885.1 of Limnephilus marmoratus. Taxonomy (NCBI): domain Eukaryota; kingdom Metazoa; phylum Arthropoda; class Insecta; order Trichoptera; family Limnephilidae; genus Limnephilus; species Limnephilus marmoratus. The sequence goes on from OU862924.1 coordinate 32,479,906, forward strand.
TTTTTTAAATGAAACTTCTTTAGCACCGTTGTAATTTGAAACACGATGAAACGGAAACGACACTAAAAAAAAGACAAGCACATACATCTACACTGTAGGATCAATGGGATTACAAATCTGACCTGATGATGGACAGTATAATGTTGTTTGAAACGACAGGTAAAGAAGGAAGCACCGCACAAAGAGGAGACCGATTATACGAGTTTCAAATCACAACGGTGATAAAGATCGGTGGGTTTCTTGGAGAAAAAATCTCAACCGAAAAAATACTTTACAAGTTGAGAAATCTCTAAAAGTTTTAGCACCGACGATGATATAAGGGTATTTCAAAAAGTATGCAAATGCGTGGTTGCAAAATGCAGTAGTTTTGCCTATTTTATGTTGTAAGGATTACTTGAAAACCCGGGTAGTAACTACTTTTTGTACTGTCAGTCAGTGCTGAAAGGTTGTAGCACTCTATCCTGTCAATATGCCGGATTAAATCCGCGGCCGACATGGCAATATCACGTCGTGTGCCAATACATCGTGGACAACGGTATTTACGATAAATGACCACCTAGCAGTAATGAATCTTTTCAAAGTTTCAAATGGCATAAATAAGCCAATAAGCATTATTATGAATATTTTTGCAGGTTTGTCTTTTATTACCCAGTGCAGCTATTATTGAAAGGCAACAAGAGAAAAAAATAGAATTATTTAAATAATTATAATAAGGATTTTATTTTAAATTTTTAAAGGATCTTCTTTTTTATATGTAAAAAATTCGTGTCACGATGTTTGTTGGAGATAAACTCCGAAAATACTTAAACGATTTTGATGAAATTTGGCTTTCTGTGTGTAATTTATTCCAACTTAAAAGATTATGATTGCTTTTATCTCGATTATTGATCTCAATATTTATAATGACGAATTAAATGTTTGTTATAGGATAATGCTTTGTAATTATTTGTAAGTTCCATACGTTTCTAACAGATGGCGGTGTGAATTAATTTATCGACACAAAACTTGGTTATCTAAGTTGGGTAACCATCCAGTAGATGACATTGTGTTTCAAGAGCCACAGCAAAGCGTGTCCGGGTCAGCTAGTTGTATATATTTTTTTTACATCAGCTCCACACATGAGGCTGTGAGGTAAAAAAAATCCCTAGGGCATATGTCATCTTTGAGGAGCTGTTTGGAGGGTATTTTTGGGATAAGGAAGGAGAGGAAGTTCTGGAAAGGCAAAATGTATGATGGATAGGAATGTAGGAATCTGTTGGTTAATGTGTTCAGGATTGATGGACGTGTGAATCCATCCCTCCCACTGCAATGCAAGGCGATAGGTCGAGAGAGTCCAGCTGGAGAGGTAAAAAGGTCTTCTTCAACCTGTCCCTCCCGATCTGGTCCGCCACGCATTAGTGGGCAAAAGCATTCGCCGCCAAGACCTCACCCCCATAAACCCGGACACCCTGTAACGCTAACCAAAATATTTGTTAAAGAAGGAGGAAGCCCAACAGCATTTAACCCAAAAATTTCCACGATAATAATTATTTCAGCATATTTCTTCATCTGAAGCTTTTAACGGAAAAGCTTCAAAATGTTATCTTCGGTTTGCCACTAAAATACCTTACTAAACCGAATGATCTTCCAAATATCTTTTAAGCGCCGTTCTGATTGATCAAGTATTTTAGTCGAGTGAAAAGTATAGTAGTAACTAAACGTGTCCGAACACCGTAATTTTAGTAGAGGGGTAGAGTCAGCTCTTGTAGATTCAATCCATTTTTTCTATTTTTTCGGCGAGTAGCGACCCCCACCACGCGTCCCCGCGCACTGACAGGCGCGAACCGACTGTTGTGGTTTGTATATTTATGCGACTGTTTTAGCAGTGTTCATTTGTGAACGCGCGGAAATGTCCTGGTGATAGAGCGAAGATGCTACCCTAAATTAATTTATTTATACTGCCATTAATCTCTTTTCGTGTCCACAGTTTATTGATTTTCATCTTACTAATTTATTCTTCCACCTCTTCTAAAATAAACATTAAAATAAGCATGAAAATAAGTTTAATTAGCGTATTTACTTTGCTTTATAGCAATCCATCATCCGCTGTCATCTTTAAACGGGCGGCGGGCACAAATATACTCTACTTGAAAGTAATGCGAACGGTTTTCGGCGAGTCAAGTAGCGAGTGTACTCGCTACTAGACTTAACTACTTTATCAATCAGATCGTACCTTTAGTAAATTTAATAATCCATCAAATTACAGATTTGATTGATCAATTTCTGTGAAAGTTGTATTCTTATAACTTGTCACATAAATGTTATGTGACTGGTGCAGTTCTTGCCTATTTAGTTATTTTGTCTATGGTGTTTTTTTGGAGACTGGTAATTTTTTGGGAAAGAAAGATGTTTTTTTGTTTATGGTCACTTCCTTCCGGGACAGCAAGGGCTACTGTGGCGGAAATTAGTCATTCACCATTATGGTGTTTCAATTTCGTTAAATCATGTGAATCTAAGTTGATTTTTACTTAAAAAGGCGCGGGGGGCTTTTTCGTAACACGAGAAGTTTGTGTACGGTTTTATTTTTAGTGGATGATATGCAAATCCCACTTTTTCCGATGTTGGTAGTTGGCCATTTTGTGGAAATATTTTTGGACACGAAATTGTAAAGTGATTTGGTCCTTGTGTTGGCTACAATAATATGCGATTATGACCCCGCGTCGCGAATGTCACGGATTTCAAACTGGCCCATAATTGTATAACAACCAAACTAAATAAAACTTTTATTTTGATTTTAAATCAATAATGATTAATATAAGCAGATTTGAATAACAAATTGGAGTACTAAAATGTATATATCGAGATCGAAGTACCTATATTTGCAGCAGACTTCAGAAGGGACGATATTCTTATTAACACCTTGGTTAAAGACCACCATTAAGAAATGAAAAGTTGCATGAAATAGCTGTAGCTGTGTTTGGTAGCCAGATCTGAAAAGCAAAGTAATTTCCAACCTTCACTTTCCCATCTTCTTTCCCTCATTCAGCCTAACAATAAACTTCATTAATTGGGGATGTATCTTGGGCAGTATCATTAAAACAACAAACGCCTTTTTAAAATCAAATGTCCATTTACGTTACAAGAGTCATTCATGAAATAAAAACGGATATAAGAATATATTAGCTCTGAAAGATTTAGTGTTGTGACTTGATCCCATCATCTCAATCGACATAAAAATATCCCGTCGAGCAATCAATAATCGTTCTACATTATGCCGTGTCATCTCGTACAAAAACATCGGACCGTGATCGATATCGATTGTCCGAGGAACTTCCCGCAAAGCCGCCGGGTAGCGGTCGCGCTCGCCGCGAGGGACCGGTGTCATTTGTAACGATTCATGTTTACAAATAATAACGATTGTGCCGATTATCGCTCGACCTCCATCACTAAATATTGGATTCATAATATGAACGGTGTTGAAGGGTCGTCCTTTGTAATTCTCAATGGGTTGTGAACTTTGAATACATTTATCATTTTGCAGCCATTGACTTTTTATTTATTTAATAAATACGGAATATGTTTGGGAATATTTACAAAACATTAGCATCATAACTTCCTTTGGAATGTTATACCGCGAATTTGAAAGTTTTTCCAAAAGTGTTATTTTAATGCCATTCAATTCGTAGGTTCTTAAAATGCTGAACATTGTTAAAATGGTTGTTTTTAAGTCAACAAATAACACCAAGCATGATTGCCGAGCAAAATACGCCATTGGCACTTGTCAAAGTTTTCTCTCTTTTAAACAATTTGTTTCTTGTAACGCGTTATTACAAGTCAAATTTTATTAACATGTTCAAAATCTGGTTTACCGTTCTTTGCAATGTCAAAGATCTTATTGAAGTGAAACTTCTTTAGGACCGTTGTGATTTGAAACTCGATGAAACGGAAATGACACTAAAAGAGACAAATACAAACATCTGTAGGATTTAGCCTGCGAGAAAATGAGATAGAATGAAACCTTATCGCCATCGGCCGCTTTTATTATGAGCTCACTTTTCAAGGCTCCTATTGGTTGGTGGTGTGGGCGAAGGTTTCACTTCTACCGCTTGTGAAATGCACTTGATTTTTTAATTATTTCTTAAAGGTTTGTTTTTTAAAGGTAAAATTTTAAATTTGTATCAAATGTTTTTATTATATACATTGCAAAAAATCATCACTTTTTTGAAGTGAAAACTTCTTTAGCACCGTTGTGATTAGTAACACTAAAAAGAGACAAACACATACATCTATAGGAATAAGCCTGCTAAAGAATGAGATAGTTTCATCGGTCTCCTCTTTGTGCGATTTTTCGTAGCCTCCCCAATCTTGTCTACTTTAGTTTTCTGAAGGTTTTACTTCTACCGCGCACATATGCACCCGTGTTGTTTTTTTATTCCAATAATCTCTTTTTTAAATTATTTCGATCATTGTTATTTTATTGAAGTCTCCACGCGTAAGATACCACCATTCAGAATCGGAGGTTATTTAAAATACTCAGAGCCATGTATTCTGATCAGTTTTGAATAGTCAGGTAAATTAACCATCTTCTTCCCCTTTTCCTTTTCGATTCCACTGTATAATATGTCGATGCCATAACTCCAGAAGCTAGGATCAGTAGTTGGGATTGTACCACATGAAATAAGGCTACTTCGGTTAGTAAAGCGCCATTTTTGTAAACTATCACCTCGAAGACGCGTATACGTATGTAGCTATGTAAATGTTCTCTAAAATGGCCTAGAAAGAATCTCCCACTTGTGATCTCAATAAAAAAACCACTCATTCACTTTGAATGTAATTATTAATGTTCTCCAAAATGGCCTTGATAAAAAATCACATCTTTGCGATTTTTTCAAAGACATAAAGAAACCATCCCTTCGTTCAGAATACAATTTTTAATGTTTTCAAAAGTTGTTTTGACAGAAGCCAATCCCTGTGATAGTTTGAACGAAATCAATCCTTTGTTAAGAATATTACGAAATAAATATACAATTTGGCTGTCCTGAAACGGGTATCCTTCCAGTTGGACAGACAAAGTATCATTTTGTAATGTATTGTAATATATATGAATATATAAATAAATAAATTTAAAAAAAGCTATTTTTAGATATTACTTCACTAGTACCCAGTTCTCCAAATAAATTAATTTAACGAAACCTCGTATGCGTGAATACTGAATAAATAAACAATTAGTAATCTCATGTCATTTAACAGGTTGACAAAACAAAACCATTGTGTCGATAGTCACTTACCGCACATCACTAAAAGCCGATTCGACCCTTTCCTTAATAACCGTGTTAAAACATACTCATTTGTAACAATGGGCTTTAAAACAGGAGACATTTATCATTTTTATTCTCCGTACTGCAGGCAGTGTTACAATTAATCATCCAGATATGAGTTGTTCCCAAACACTGAACCGATATTCCCTAGAAGTGTATTTGGTTGAATGACGAAGAAGAACAGAGCAATGAAGAAAAGACCTAGCCTCCTAGACCTCAGACAAGTCAGGAAAATTGATTCTGCTATTATTTTTTTATGGTTCCGCGACTTTTCATCCCCGACAAAACATCCTCCCAAAAATATCGTGCTTTTTTTTACATTAACTCCACACAATTTGGGAGGCGAGAATGGGTACCGCCGCCCCGGGAACCTTTATTGGATAACCAACACCTCTGCCATAGGTCACCCCAAGTGGTTCGCTACGTTTGATGATTTAGCAGGGGTGCCCGGGTTCATGGGGTGAGGTTTATCTAGGTCTTGGAGGCGGATGACCAGGACATACAACCCCAGATTCCTACCCACCCCTTAAACCCTTTTCCTTCGCAGAACTCTCCTTCCTTAAAAAAACCCTCCACACAGCATCCCTAAAGATGACACAGAATTATTTTCCTCAGGGCCTCCTGTATGGAGCTCATGTAAAAAAAAAACACAAGAGGTCCTGGAGAAAATAATTCCCCTCAGGGCCTATGTCATATTTGGGTATGCTGTGTGGAGGGTCTTTTTGTGGAAATTAAGAGGAGGAAGTTCTGGGAAGGAAAAAGGTACGAAGGGTGAATCTAAGGGTCAGTGTGTCCAGAAGTGACGGACGAATGAATTTATCCCTTCCATTGCGGTCCAAATCCTACAGAGATTCCTGCTGAAGAGGTCAAAAGATCTCCCTTAACCAATCTCTCTCGATCCGGCCTGCCACGCAAATGGTGAGCAGACGCATCCGCCGCCAAGATCCGGACAAACCCCATGAACCCGGGCACCCCTGCTAAGTCACCAAACGTAGCGAACTACTTGGGGTGACCAATAGCAGAGGTGTTGGTTAACCAATGAATGGTTCCCGGGGCGGCGGTAACCATACTCCCCTCCCAAATTAAACTTGAAAATTTTACAAAACACTTTTAAAAAACATTTATCAAACAATTTTACAAAACATCCCCCAACAAAATATCTACTAAAACCTAACCTAACCTAACAAAAAATGTTACAAAAATCATACAGACATCCTGTAAAGACAATAAATTATTGTTATCTGTATTGTTTTATTCCATTTTACTACTTTGATCAATAATTTATTGTCCTTATTGGATATCTGATTTGTTTTTGTCCCATTTTTTTGTTAGGTTATGTTAGATTAAGTTTTAGTAGATATTTTGTTGGAGGGTGTTTTGTCCGTAGGATATTTTGTCGTGGATATTTTGTCGCGGAATGAAAACGCGGATTACAATTTTTTGTATCAAAATTTAAATGGCTTTGAAATAATTTCATTCACAGTGAGGGAAGTATTCCCTTACTTTCCACAAACTTAACATGCCAACAATGCACTTATATCGGTCGATCTTTTCAGTGTACCTGATAATGTATGTTTAAGTGAGGTAGGCTGCTCCTTTCTTCGAAGTATAAACGCTTGTTGGGCAGAAGAGTAATTCGAATGTCAAAGAGCAAGACAAGTTTAATATGTAAATGTGAACCTTTCCACTGAATTACGATAATTACGAGGTTGGTGAGTTGTGTTGCTTGATAGTAGAAATTAACTGAATATTTGTTATTTTATGTACATTGTCAATATAGTTTGTGATTAAATTCACAAATGTTTATAGAGGTGTTAATTCATGCGATTAAATAAATTATATAAAATCGTTTTTGGTTAGTGGTTAAATCTCTTTTATTTTGTTCATTTTTCTAAATTACTCCAAGGTAATCTATGTAAGATATTAAAAATATATTAATGAATATCTTTTATGATATCAATTTAGAAGATTATGGTTTTCAAGGAGTATTTGAAAACTGCCTAAATTTTATTAAATCGGTACAGTCTGTCAAATAAGAGTAGAAAACATAGGAGGGCGCCACTGTCATTCAAATGGCAATACTAAAAATATAATCATGCTGTTAATCCAAAGCTTTAACAGCATGATTATATTTTTATTAAAAAATTAAAAAGGCATAAAAGTAAAAAAAAATATTTTTTCATTCCACTGATCTCAAATTAGAATTGCGTATAGGTATATTATTATTATATCTTTACAATTTTAAGTTAACATAATGAAGAATAACGATATCGTAATAAAATATAAAGCACACTTTAGAAATTGCTCACATTTAATTAATATTAGGCGTTGTACAATTGTACAGGCTTTAGATCATGTCTCTAATTTTAGATCTGAATATATTAAAACTCATTCAGATCTAAAAGTAGTGTAACTAAACACACCATTAATTTATTTTTCCTTTCTACCTACTGTTAAATTCATATTTGTGTTAAATTAAATGGAAGCCAATTACTTTGTAGAACACAATTTAATCAAATTTATGTCATTAAGTAGGCACCATAACAATTAATAGTGCTTCCTCGATTTTTTTTTTTTTAGGAACAAAAAATGTACTTTTAAATGTGTGTATACAGTGTTCTGCATTTTTAGTGTGATTGCACTTTAAAAGAATATTAGACAGGTAAATTGGTGTTGCCAGCCTACAAATTTTGTAGTTCAATTTTTTTAATATTTTCTACTCTTATTTGACAGACTCTACGATTTAATACATTAAAACTAAAAAAAGAACAGTAAGTTTTTGTTCCGTTTTTTAATTTCTGAAATTTTTATTCATATGTAAGTACGTAATTTTTTTCATACGTCTAAAATATATAAAATACAAATTACGAAGTACAGTAACATTTATAAATCATTTTAAGAAGAAAAAAAAGATAACCTAACCAGACAAGAATAAATTATTTATGATAATTACACATGTGACTAAAATAATATTGGTACGTATGTTACAAACAAAAAATGTTTTTTTCATATAATACATGTATCCTACAAAAAGTGCTAGGACTTAGGCTTCCTTTGCGGCATTTGGCAGACTGTTAGTTTTTGCCCTTTGTAAAACGTGCTATTTTGTGTGCACAAAAGTTTAGTTTTGGGAAGCCTTAAGTCTCCGCGTCTTTTCGTGGGATAATCTTCTCTTAGGATAAGTGCCCTAGAGACGATTTTTTCACCAATATTCTCCACTTATTATCGATATATATTGGTTTTAAATAATTTTGTTCTACAATAATTTAAGACAAGACACATCGTACCTATAAAACCTAAAGAAATTTGGGAAGCTAAAAAGGAGGGAGAGTAGTGAAAGATGAAGATTTGGAAGTGGTTGGTTACCAAATATTTCCAATACCATTTCAAGTTACCTGCCTTTTGTACTGAAAAGCAAAGGTTGGCGGTTTTGGATGGGAAATCAAAGATTACGTTTTAGGAGGTAAAAATAGTCGGAATTAAAAAGCACGTCTTTTTGGAAAGTTAAAAAAACTAACTTAGCACAACGTATCATAGATCTAGAACCACGAATTCTTTTTAAATATATGCTGCTTAAGTCAAATAAGATTTAAGAAAATGGTCATTAGATTCAGATGGTTTATATTGCGACCCTTGTATTGCTAAATGGAATTAACATTACGACTTACGTTTATAAAATACCTCATGTACCTACATTACTAACCTGTACCTATCTAGGAAATGATTGAGGTTACTGCGCATTTGAACTAGTTTGTTATGTAACGCGTATGTATGTTGTTATTTAAAAATTTATATTTAAAATTCTAAAATATTCGCCTTCATTACCATAAGCTAGCACGATTAGCAGTCCATCCACCTAACTTCTGCATTCTTCTATCTTCTACCACAGTATACATCATGTCGATTCTAAACGCAGATAAATCATAAATCTTTCGAAACGCGCTTGTCCATATTAAATTGAAGACTCGGAGAAAATCTTATTTTCTTCTCCATTGGAAAACCATAAATCCTTAAACGACATATTTGGTTGACGAGTGTGTCCATCATATCGTCTTTTACGGACCAGTCGATGAATATGGCAACATCAATATCTATCTACGGATGTCTGGGTAAGAGTAAGTGATCTGTTCAAATAAAAACATGCTCACATTTGTATTATTGTGAAAGTATCATCTATATTAGGACCTAAGTAATTGGAAAGATGTTAATAAAATGATAATTTGTATAGTGCCGTTTTTGTGAGAAATCACTTCAATAATAATTGTTTATATTAACTTATTTAGTTTTTAAACATCAAGGAATGTGAATGGGGTAGAATTTTTTTATGTAGTGCAGTGCATCGACGGCATCGACGCATTTAAGCCCTATTGCACGAAATCATTCATTTCTCCGAAGGGCGTGCACAAAATACACTGTTATATTTTACGACGCTGATATTTTCCCTTTGTTCTCAGGCCAATTTATTAAATTCATAATAGAAAAAATTAAAGCAAATTGTTAATTACGAACTCTCCACCCCTGCTGCGTGTTATTTTTTTTCATTCACATGTTGGTTTTCCTTCTTTTTATAATAATAATAATATTTGGATGATTTACATATCCCACATGCTTTAATTTGTGTTTATATATATATATATACAAAATATATTTTTTCTTTTTTTTCTACCAGTTTATGTTTTCTTTAATGTTTTAATCTATGTTTTTATATGTATAGGTATATATATTATAAATTTTAGCGGAAACTTCGCTGGTTAAATGCAATTTGGTTAATGTATTATGTAACTTTCTTATTAAAATATGTATAACTGTTTGTTTCCTCAATAAACTAAAATAAAAATAATAAAATAAATCATATATATTCTGTAAGCGTCTTTGGGTAGGTAGATACTAACTTAGTATATGAGGTGATTTTCATGTGAAAATCGCACAAGAGTTCCAATCTTCTTGAGCCAGTGAGACTATGGCATCCCCAAATGGAGTATGTTGTGAGGCTGAAGGTAATGGAGAAGGGAAGGAGATGGGGAAGAGGGAGGTGGGGAAGTACCTGGCTATTCAGATCTGGTCACCAAACACGGCTAACGCCATTTCAAGCAACGTTTCAATTCTGAATGGTGGTCTTACACCAGGGCGATACTGAGAGTATCTTCTGGAACGTGCCACAAATATACTATATATTATTTTAAATGAATAAATTGTGAAATAACACAAATTAATCAAATAAAATTTATTTGCCACGCCGGGATTCGATCCCGCAACTTTCAGAGTGCTAGTCAAGAGCCTTACCACTGGACTACGCCGGCCGTCACTAAAAATGGTTTACGCCATTTCAAGCAACGTTTCATTTCTGAATGGTGGTCTTACACCAGGGCGATACTGAGCGTATCTTCCACTCTGGAATGTGCCGCAAAGACATCTTAATATTTTTAATGCGTAATCGTGAAATTCAATCATGTAGAATTTGAACCCGCGACCTTCGGATTAGTTAGTCCAGAGCCTTGTCCCTCGACCACGGAAGCCGTCATTCGGTTCCTTCAGCATTCGGATGGTTAATGACGTTGCTGATCTAAGAGTTATTTCTATCTTCATCATATCGCCTGCTCTAAAATTGTAATAATAGTTATTATTAAAAAAATACCGTATTGTGGAGTTACTTTTAATTTGAATTTGTGAGTTGTCTTGTAGTAAAATACGTCCCAAGAAATCGTGTAGCGTGTATGAACTTATTCCATTTTATAATTTAAAAAAAATAACTTTGTTTGGAAACACTTTATCGTGTTTCGGTTCCGCCTGATCCTTCCTCAGGGTTTAATAAAAACACGCTAAAATAATTACAAACTTCCATTGGATTGTAAACATAAAAGAGGGAGATAGAACATCAACTTTGGCGGGTGGGCGAGGGGGAGGTAGGTAAGAGAGAGAGTAGGCGGAAGAAATGGAACACATTTAATATTAGGCCATTTGACAAATCTAATTGTTGGAACCGAAAAGGTTGGTTTATAATATAATCCTAACCAAGTTATTTTCTTCTGATTATAATTATGTATTCCCACCAACTGATTGCTTCACGTGAAAGTTTGCTGCTATTTTAATCAGAAATAGTAATAAAACTGTTTTTGAAAAATTCGTCATTCAGATTTTTTTAAATACGTATTACAAAACCTACTTAAAATATTAGTACTTATTTTCAGTTTTATTGCATTAAATCACTCATTTTTACAATAACAGGTTTTATTTTTAAATACTTATATGCTAGTACAATTTTGAATATTGAAGGTCCAATATAGGGAATGCAATCTCGACTCGATATCGCAAATTCGAGATCTCGTTAATTAAAAGAAAATATTATTTGAAAGAAAACAAAAACCTTTATTCTTTAATATTAGTTACTAAATAATGAACAGTTTTTTTTTTTATTAAAATAATCAAAAGAAAAAATATAGCAAGGAAATTAGAAAGTAATTACGGGTGATTTTGAAAGTAAATTCTTAAAACATAACGTGTATTTATATTATCTGTCCCTCTCGTCATCCGTCGCTAATATTCGTAGATAGTCGGGATAGTTTTCTTTCCTCGATCGATACTCCCGCCCGATCGTCAGTCAGTCAGCGCACCAGTCGCGCCCCGAGTGGACGTGTATAGCGTCGCTGACTACTGCCGCCCAATCCTGTCGATCTCGAACGGGATCTCGTCATATTATGCTTCGGGATTGATTTCGAAAAATGTCACGAGATCTCGCGAGATCGAGATCCCGCGAGATCGGGATTGCATTCCCTAGTCTAATATTCGCTGATTTAAATAATAATGATTGCAATCAGAAATTGCATGAAAAGTGCGATAAGTAATACGCTATGTCTGTAAGCAAATTTCATAACAATATTTTAAGACCAATGGCTAAAAATAAAAAATAACCCTATTAGGCAACGATCGAAACATAATAAATGATTGGTTCCTCGCATTCCTCTCATCAGACTTGGCATATTAACTCATCATAGTGCCATTAATCGTGCTCCTCTGTCTATATATACAGTTGTAGTACAGCCTCAAATCATGATATTTAATTCCACGAAATGATTTGCTCGTTCTTTTTGTGAGAGGATAATGTTTTTTTTTTGGTGTTGGAACTTCGACAATATTACAAACCTGCACCAATAATAAAATATTATAAACAAAAATACATTTAAACTAAACCTTTGCAGGCGATTAGTAGGTAAATTATGTTGAAATTATTTCACAAAATCAAAGTCATACTTGCAAAACACCATCATGTCAAAATTACGTCAAAATTCAAAATTACTGCAAAGTATCTACATCAACATCACATGAAAATACCTCAAATTCAATCAAAATTACTTCACAATCAGATCAAAATAACAAATCACTTCACAATCAGATCAAAACACAAAATCACTTCACAATCAGATCAAGACAAAAAATCACTTCACAATCACGACAAAACACAAAATTACTTCACAATCAGATCAAAAACACAAAATTACTTCACGATCAGATCAAAACACAAATTCACTTCACAATCAGATCAAGTCACAAAATCAACTTTGGTGTTCAGTAAATCACTTCACGATTAGATCAAAACACAAAATCACTTCACAATCACATCAAAATACAATCTCACATCAAAAAACAAAAATCACAACAAAGCACATCAAAACCGATCAAAATTACATAATAACATATCAAATTCAATCAAAATAACATCATAATAATATCAAAATACAAAATTACAGCAAAGTAATCAAAATCCCATCAACATTACGTTAAAATACATCAAATTCAATCAAAATCAAATCACAATCATAATCTAAATCTTTTCACATCACATTATAATTACTAAAAAACCGAGGTTGCGATGCGTTGTTTTTTTTATTTTTCAAAGGCACAAATGGATTCATTGTATGCTAACAAATTAGTACACGGTTTTCAGTCCATGTAAGTATGTCAAAATCTTGAGAAAAAGCTTCATGCATCACTTCTCATAGATTTTTAACCCTTCAACAATACGTTTATGCTGAAATCTGAAGACACCTAAAGAAAATATTTTGATGGCCAAACAACACTATCATGCCAATTATGGATCTTTTGGGCCTCCTGCAAAGTTAAGTATGTCAAACTGTACATTCATATCTGGTGAAGGCGGGTAGCGGTCGAGAGCATTCACTTATTGCAAAATCGTCTATATTTTCGTCGGCCAGCGAAATAATATAATTTATTCGTATACTTCAGTCCTTAATGCTTTTCTCATTCAAATGCTCTTAAGAATGTCATGGAATGATTTATTTTATCATAATTGTGCCAATGCAATTGAATTGTTTGGAGTTATTTTAATGTTAGTGAAAAGTGTTTTAATATGCTTTCAAAATTTGATCGACGACTTATTCATCTCTAAAACACCGGATTTCTTTAGAAGTGGAGTGGGACAAAACTGTCAGGATGCATTTGTAAATAATGCAGCTGTAATAATATCATACCCATGTTCATCTAAAACCAAATACTCACACAGGCAACAGCATTTTGTTCTGCGGCCGTTTATATTGCTAACAATATTTTCCTATAAACACGAGACGTGACCAGAGTTCAAAGCGACTCATTGGGATTAATATGGCCATGTGTAGTCTCGGGATTAAGAAGAACCTCTAATCCAGAAAACCTGCTGAGACGTGTGAGGGCATAAGCCTTTTATTCCTCACGCGAGATCTTGGAATAAAAGTTTAAGAAAACGTTTATTTCTACCTATTACAATGTGAGTATAATAAAACATACACCTGTTCCAGTAATATAGAACAAAACGCAACGAAAACATAAAACAAAAACTGTTTTGGGTTTTAAAACTCACCATTCTTACTTCAGTTGAATTTGTACTAAGATCCTTTCTAACACTGATAAACATTTCCGGGTGGCTGTGCAGAGTGAAGAACTGTGAAGGCTGTGAACTGCAACCGAGGGCATAACTACACGGAGAAAGCAGTGGAACATTCCTTAGAAATGGGTATTAGCGCTGATGTTATACCTACACATGTACTCGTATGTGCCTAAGAAAGGGACTTACCTAACAAGTAACAAGATGATTTTTTTTTTTAAATATGTTCTACCAAAACAAACAAAAAATAACAGATAGGGTCAGTGGGCCGGTTGTGGCCACCTTAAGGATTTTTTCGTTTTTGAATGAGCACCAAACTTGCACATAAATATAAATTATAATTTTTCCAACATTAATGTACAATAAAAATACCTGTCTTTAATATAATGTAAATAATATCCAGTAACAGTTCTTTAATTATTTTTAAATAATTTTTTTTCATTGAACTGGACCCATGCATTAGTTGTGGCCACAATTTAATCAGTTCTGGCCACACCCGTGTGCCGGTTTTGGCCACATGAATCTATGTAGGGAACTTACATTTTTTATCTAAATTAAACACAGTAATGATTATAAATCGATGTTTATTATTCAAGTTATACAGTAAACTTAAAAAAAAATAAGATTTAGTGCAAATTTACACGCACGTCCACATATTTTAAAAAAAAAAAATTTTTAATATTTTTTTTTGTTTTTTTTTTGTTTTTGCACGTCCACATATTTTGTTATGCAAAGTACTACGGGGGACTTTGTAGTTTTTACTAGCAGTAGATACCTTCATACCTCATTGAGTGCCAAAATCACTTTCGATGGTGAATAACAAAAAAGTTTGCGTTTTGAGTGCTAAATAGCATCTTTCTTCTTATTTGCTGGAGTCATTTTCACAGTTCTGAAGAAGAAACATAATAATTTATTAAGTTAAAATATCAAAATTAGCGGATATGTAAATTTTTTTAGATAATGGCCAAAACTAGTGCTGTATGGGAGCCACTTGTGGCCACCAACGTGGCCACAACCCATACATTTGTATAAATTCTTGTGTCAGTAATGGCCACATCGAAAAATCATGTATAAACAACCAATTTGCTAAAAATAACCTCAAAAACATATTACTTTACCCTTTTATAATGGGTACAACTTGTTTTCAAATAAAACATCAAAAGGATTACAAATATATATTAAGATTACTTACAGTGGGTTCCTTAAGGTTTTGGATAACAATCTCAATAAAAAATTCCGCAACACTTATTCGCATCGACCAAACACAAACTGTTAACAATAAGATTTATTGTGTCACTTGTCAACGAAGACCATTGACAAATATGCATTTTGCCATAGAGTAAAAAAAGATTCGATTTTATTTAGCTTATATTTCGACTTGTAAAGTTGAAAATGGCCAGAACCGGCCCAATGGCCACAACAGGCCCACTGACCCTACTTGAATATTTGAAACTACAGTAAAAACATGGCTGAGAGAACAGAATGAAAATCAAATTGCAATTATTATGATGTAAACAACCGAGACTAAATATAAAAAGGTGTGTAATTCAGTGAAACCTCATCTATTTATTTATTATTATTTTATATATTTTATATTTTATATAAATAAAAATGAATCGCCGAAATGTATGTACGCGCTTAACTTCCGAACGAGTGCACCAAATTGGATAATTCTTTTTTTGTCGTGATCATTATTGTCAAGACAAGGTTTGTATAACACTACTGGTGAGCTCTGGCATTATGAAATTTGGATAAAAATTAATCGCCGAAATGTATATACGCGCATAACTTGCGAACGAATACACCATATTGGATAATTCTTTTTTTGTTGTGCTCGTTATTGTCTGATGAGCTTTGGCATTATTAAATTTGTATAAAAAATTGCAATAGGTGGTACGCGAGCTATTTGAAAACTAAACGTACCGGGAATTAATTTATGGAACGCGGGAGGGGGGGAGGGGTACCAGGGGGGGAGGAGAATCAGGGAGAGGGAAGGGGAACTCGGGAGGGTGATTTGCAGGACGGGGGAAGGGGGGGAGTGGAGTGGGGATAGGGAAGGTGGAGGAGGCGGATTGGAAACGCGAGAGAGGAAGAGAACGCGGGAGAGGAATGGGGGGAGGGGGGGGGGGGGGGCGGAAGGGAACGGGACGAATGGAAAGGACACGCAGGGAGAAACAATTTCTTTTATAAATGGCGTGGCAACGCATGCCGGGTACCAGCTAGTAAAAAATAAAGTAGACAAGAGTGGAGAGGCCACGAGATATATGTATGTATTTGTCTCTTTTTAGTGTCGCTATTTTTCGTTTCATCGAGTTTCAAATCACAACGGTGCTAAGGAAGTTTTCACTTTAAAAATATAAAAAAACTACAGACCGCATCAGAACAGGAAACCCTGGTGAGGAGGACAGTGAAAACTGTAACAATGCTTTTACTGCTACATCATGTTTTATAATTAGACCATTGCAAACTATGCCATAAAAAGAATTTTTTTAACCAATCGATTAAACTTGTCTTACTCTTCTTCTAATACGGATTTTTTGTTACTCAAACAGTTAGGTTTAGCTTTATTATTACGAAAAGTGAGTATTTATGTCGAGGAAGACGAAAAATATGCAAAAAATATGCGATTTAAATTTTAATTTTGTTAAAATTAATTCGCTTACGCGATATGATAGAACAGTTCAATCGCGCCATATTGATATTTATAATACAACTCATAGACAATATATGCTGCCAATCATAGAAAAAGTATTATTGCCATATAAAACAATAATTTATTCATGGTTTGAAATGAATGCGTTATTGACAAGTTTGAACCTGCATTTATAACAGAATGGATATGAAAGTATTAGAATAATTACACATACCCGTTAGACAAACCCTGCTGGCTGTATAAACCATTCAAAACCTAGGATGTATATCTAAATGATGATGACATGCGCTTGAACCTCAACCCAGTACCAGTAGTAATGGAATAATTCGAATTAGGTACTTTTATTTTATTAGGTTGGTACTTCCGACAAATGTCATATTTGATTGTTTATTAATTAAAAATGCAGTTTAAACGCGGTAGAAGCGAAACTCGACCAAAACAATCTCAACCAATGGGAGCCTTGAAAAGTGAGGTCATAATCAAAGTGGCCAATGAGCGCACACCTAGCAACATTTCCGTTTCATATCCCAATCAATAGGAGCCTTGAAAAGTGTCATCATAATCAAAGCGGCCAATGAACGCAGTTTGATGCTTCGCAGGTGCTGTAATGCGTCATTTCCGTTTCATCCGAATTGCAAATCACTTCCACTTCAAAAGGAATATTCCGTATTATCCGTGAAGCGGACTTATACAACGTGTCCGGAAACTCGTAATACAAGCGGGAAACTGGTGAATCTACATCACGTAGAGAACCCAAAAAACTTATTTTGTTCGATCTGAGCATTTAGATTTTTATATTATTTTTTTTCTATTTTTCCATTCTTTCGGCAACTAAAGGGTTAAAATAAATTTTGAGCCCGGTTTACCCTTCGATGCATTTTATAAGACATTACACAGGTGAAATCAACCCCCCAGTAAAAATATTTTTTTAAATTTAACCAAAAAAATTCCAATTTCGGACCCGATTTACTCGAAAACGAAAGATCAAATCAAAAAAGTTATATCACAAATCGAATCCGAATGAGATGTAGATTTACCAGTTTCCCGCTTGTACTACGAGTTTCCGGACACCGTGTATATTTAAAATCGAATTAAACAAATGTTTTTATTAAGATTAGAATAGATTTTGAGATAATTATAACACGACTATGCAACTTTCGCTGGGGACATAGTAACTAATACCTGTATCACCCAATACATAAATAACTTACTTACATACAAGGCAGGATTGATCACACGCTCAGCTGGATATTCCCAAGAGTAACACCGTCTTAATGTTAACGTCTTCCCGATGTAAGTAAATACCTAGCCAAGAAAAAGAGGAGATGTTGTTGGACAAGCAGACAAGGGTGAAGTTAGTATGCTTGTTTATTGGTTTGATTAATTCCAGAACCGCCATTGTTCTGGGATAGGTTGTACGTTGTGTGGAATTGCAAGTAACATCACGTATTATTATGCAAGAACAAATGTCAGTATGTTTTTTTGAATTCTTGCAAGTATTATTAATTACCTAAAGAAAACGGATTCTTTATCACCATGCATTATGTAGGAATCGATAAATGATCATGGTATTGAATGTAACCTGTTTTTGTCCCACGATTAATATATCACAAATTAAGTAAAAATAGCGCACCTGTAAATATTTACTCTAAACAATCTTATATATAAAAATCTCGTGTCACGGTGTTTGTGGTCGCAATCCTCCGAAACGTCTTGACTGATTTTCATGAAATTTTGTATGTATATTTGGTAGGCATGAGAATAGGTTTTAAACTATATTTCATACCGCTAGGTGACCTTCCAGAAAAAAAATGTATTTTTTTGACAAAATATTTTTTTCGTATTTTTTTTTTATTTGGCACCATAGACATCAGAATTCAGTAGACCAGAACATACAGATGAGGGGTAAAACCAAGCTACGGGGGGCGAAGAGAGGAAAAATGACTGTGATTCGTTAAAAAATCAATCTGACAGTATATAGGCATCTCGCATTATAATATCAGCATTTAGTTCTTAAAAGCAAAATCTTCTTTGAATGAATAGACCTTTTTACATGGGAGCGCGAATTGCTTGCCACGTTAATAACATATTTGCTAAGGCCAAATGCTCGCCCCGAAAAGATTCGCCCCAATTCACATAGCGATATTTTGTTGCCGTATTTAGCTAAGACACTTTTACAAATGTTTCATAATTTACTTACCCCTGTAACAAGCGACGAGCACACTGGAGAACCGCCCACATTCGCTATGTCCATATAATATATGGGTAAAATGTATAGCACAAGCTACCGTTTTTGGCGTGTTATTTCGAAAAATGTATGGATGTTACTTCCGCGCTGTTAAGGACAAGAAGTCACATATTTTAGATTCAAGCGAGGTTCTTTCCCCTCCCCATGGAGCGAGCTGGCTCCAAGGCGGAGCTGTAGCCGGCTTCATGGGGAGGGGGAAATAATACATTTTTATCACTTAGGGCAGGTCCAGATATATTCATATGTCCTTGTTTGGCACCAAAGAATACTTATAACCCAAAATTTTAACTCTCCTGCTCTTACCCTCCCATTTTTTAATCGCGATTTTAGTATTTTTGTATGAACAAATTTAACCGTCTTTCGTATTTCAAACAGAACGAAATTATTTATGTTGTTGAATAACAGATGGCGCTACGTCCGCCTCATCGAACTTTCATCCACACATGCGCAAGACATTCACGAGAAGCGTCGCGTCATTTTGACATTTCATTCGGCTTCATGTTCTCGCATGGGCAAACCATCGAGCTTATTTGTGTTGACTAAAGACGGACTGACAAAAAATATCGTACACTCAATTGCTCTTCGAAATTCATATTGATTTTCTTTATTTCATTTTCCTACTTTAGTTGATGTTTTTTTTTGTTTTTATCGGCGGTCATCGTCTATAGCGCTCCATTCCTCTTTCTGTCATGGATCCCATCCCCACACACTTAAAATACATTCGTTATTTTTTATTTAACATCCAAAATATTCACTAGAAATAATTTATATGGCAAAACAACGTTTGTTGGGTCAGCTAGTAATCTACATACATATTTCACTTAAGTAGTCATCTTTAGGAGAATTTTGTGATAAATTAAATAAAGTTTGTTAGGAGACATAATACAGATCAACTTTATTAAAATAATGACTGATTTATTAATATATTATGCGTAGACGAAGATGAATAAGCGAATTAAATGGATTCAGGCTTCATCGGACACGGCATTGATTATTCAGAGCGCATTTCTCTATTATGCTAAACACCGGAGCAACCTGAGCAGCTAGCATATTGACGTCTTCGCAGAATTTAGATTAGGAATGCACAGCGTAATTAACAGGTTTTGAAAATTAACACTTTGAATATGTTAGGTATGTCTAACTATTCATTTTATAACATCATGCACAACAATTAAGAAGATTAAATTTATAATTTTTGCTTCACCACTGGAGCGCTTTTTGCCACAATATGGCACCATTTAAAATACCTCGAATTGCTTTGCTGCTAATTTTGGCAACTTTTCCCTTATTTGTTAGTAATTAGGTAGAAGTTTAAGATTTTATAATATTTTTTTTTATAAATCCCACAAATATGTAATAATCGACAAAAGATAGGTGAATTCATTGGCTATATAGGACTATTATCAGTTTTTATGTCTCCATATTAAAATTCGGAGATATGATTTTTTTAATGTGGGCGGAAAATATTCAAAATGACAACCAAAAAATCTCGAGCAATCGGAGAAAAAAGTTTTTAATTGCGCTGTCGCTTCAATGGTTAATTTGTGATTTTTTTATGTATCATTTATTTATTTATTTCGGATAAAGCCCCTTCAGGCTCTCTAGCACGGTCGATCAATAAGGATTGAAAGAATAATTTCCGGTAACTTCTCATCGTTCCCTAGGACAATATTGCAGATGGCTAACGTACAAACAACAGTTGACGTCGAATATATTAAGTACACTCAGTCACTGTGAACTATTACTTATTCGTTGGCGATCTGCAGTCATGCTAGGGAACGATGAGAAGTTTCCGAAAGTTATCCTATCAATCCTTATCGATCGTGTCGCATATTATAATGATACATAATTTTTTATTTACATGTATATTTTTGTTTCTCATATTTTTTAGAAAAATTTCTTAGTATCCTTTTTATAAAAATGAATTGCCGAAATGTATGTACGCGCATAACTTCCGAAGGACTGCACCAAATTGGATAATTCTTTTTTTTTTGTGTTTGTTATTATCAGGACAAACCACTGGTGATCTCTGACATTATGAAATTTGTATAAAAAAATTGCAATAGGCGGCACGCGAGCTGTTTAAACTTACGGAATGCGGGAAAAGGGGGAGGGGAACTCGGGTAGGGGCTTCACGGGAGGGTGGAGGGGAACCCGGGAGGTGGAAGGGGAACTCGGGAGGGGGTTCGCGGGATGGGGGAAGCGGAGGAGTGGAGTGGGGAGAGAGAAGGTGGAGGAGGCGGAGTGGGAACGCGAGAGGGGAAGGGGACGCGGGAGAGGAAGGAAAGGCGGAAGGAGAACGCGACGAATGGGAAAGGACACGCAGGGAGAAACAATTTATTTGTTAAATGGCGTAGCAATGCATGCCGGGTATCAGCTAGTATATTTATAAAAATGCCCATACCAGTCATGTTGATGCAAATATATGCAACTCCCTTTAACATAAGTCCCCTCATTCCCCCATCCAATCTATTACTCAATTACCTGTCATATTCAGACAGTGATGGAATACATCCCTGAGTGACCTTGCAGCACTTATATTATAAGGCTGTTATTGAAGCTGGTGCAGTGATCAACTGAGTGATCCCTCAGGGTCGTAATTTCGATTTTCCTCAAAACGTGTAAAAAATAAGGTGGGTAAGTCAGATTCTTTCCCAATTTCACTATTCATGTAGTTGTGTCACTTTTTGATTACAGTTCACGTAATACAATAAAAAAGACAAAAATTAGTCACAAGATGGAAATAAAAAAGGCAAAATTGACATTTTAATTGTGATATATATGCAGATATTTTGTTATTCGCCAAAATAATAACATGTACGAAAATTTCGCATTCCTAATTTCCAATTACTACACAAGAAAATTCTGTGTTCCACAATATTTTTCAAAACTAAGTAGTTATAACCTACCTATCTACCACTACACTTCTTCTAAGTGTGTCGTTGGAGCACATCATATATATACATTTAAAAAATGAATTCCTGTTTCCCTTGGTCACGCCATAACTTCAGAACAACTTTACCTATTTCATTCATATTTTTATGTAAGTTTTCTAATACTTTGAAGAAGGTTCTAACGGAAAGAAAAAATAAGAAAATTGCGCAGAAAATTGGATAATTCCAGAAAACTTAACGACTATTTTAACTTCACACGATTAACAGTTCGCGCGTTTGGTGAAAATGAATTTAGCAGGCAGCTGTTTTTTTTGTAACAAAAGAATTGTCTATGGATTTTTTTTAATTATAGAAATTTTAAATTGGTACCTACGTTAGTTACCAGATTTAATTGATTGTTCTTATAATACACAAAAATGGATATTTGTAATATATGAAAAATTAAAATTTGAATTAAAAAATTGTAATGGGTGGCACGCGAGCTGTTTGAAAACTGAATGTACTGGGACTGAATATATGGAACGTGGGAGAGGGGAGAGGGTAGACGGGGGAGGTGGAAAGGGAACGCGGGAGGTTAAGGGGTATGCATGGGAAAGGACATGCAGAGAGAAACAATTTTTTTCTCTGAATAAGATTGCATCGCATGCCGGGAACTCGCTAGTTAAATATGATTATGGTTTCCTAATAAGCAATTAAATATTGATAATATTATGGTCTTCCTTAAGAAAGAAATTATCCCAGTGAGATAAAAGAACATAGTAGATACTAGATACCTATCAACTACATTCAAATTTATTAAAACACAGTTACCGTGTTATTTAGGATAGTATTGTTTGTAAAATTGAAACATGAAAGTTCGGTATGGCATGCTCCACAAATGCCTCGAGAACTGGATTCGTTCCACCCGGAACTGAAGTCAACATTGTTGGGAACACACTGCGTTATCCTTGAACCAAGTAACAGAGGGAACGAACGAACTGTGCATTGTGCATTCCACTATTTAAAAAAAGCGTACCGCGGTAAACACCACAAACAATATATATATACATATCTACTTAAAGATGATTTAACAGCCCTTTATACTAGCCATCGAATTATTGTAAAAGTTTTATGAAATGATTCAATCATGGAATAAACAGTTAACTATAAAAAAACTTAATGCAATTATGTAAATATATTTCATATCGATTTTCATTGTTAAAAAGTGGAATTATTAATCACTAAATTGTTTTTTTTTTTTACTTTTTACTCAACTGATAAACTACCGTATACATAAATTTGAGTTTCTTTAAAATTTAAAACCCGTTTATTAGTAAGCCACTTATATTTAACGTCTAATTTAAGTCACCTCTCCGGGGTGGCCGAGAATCATCGTGATTTTCATGAAAAGGTATTTAACGATTATAATTTAGAAATTAACTACAGAAGTCTCAGATACGAAAACCCGAACTGGATCTTTCTATGCTGGAATTCAAAATCACATTCCGAGTAAACCTCGGTTCCACGGAAAAAAAATCCAAAAGATTTATTTCCTGCATTTCGAGAATGAGAATTGGTCACCGCTCTATTGCAGCGATTTGTTTAAAATTCGAGTCCTCGATTGTCCACTCTGCCAGTGCGGTGTGGAAGAGGAGACTCTTGACCATGTTTTTTTAATTGCAAAAATATCCACTCAGTACCCACCATTCTCCCCTCAGTATTGCGTATTTGCTGTCTCTCAACAATTCTCGCATTTTTTCTGTTTTTGTCTATCGATATTTCTCGACCTATGTAAAGCATTTGATACAATCTCACACAGCAAATTAAAACGCAAAATGTTTAATATAGGTATTAGGAACAAAGAATTAGGCCTCCTCTCCAGCTTCTTATCTGACAGATCCCAATGCGTTAAACTCAGTACCACAAAGAGCCAGAATTTGCCCATTAGTTACGGGGTCCCTCAAGGCAGTGTTATAGGTCCAACACTCTTCCTAATATATATTAACGAGTTATGCAACCTAGATATCGATGCCACTATTATCAGTTTCGCCGATGACACTGTCCTACTCTTCCAAGCAAAAGATTGGCTAAGCATATTCCAAAGCGGAGGAAGGAATTCAACAGGTAAAATATTGGCTTGACTTGAACATATTAACTCTAAATGTACAGAAAACCAAATACTTACTGTCTAGTCTCACCAATATCCCAAAGTCAAACCTAGCCCCGCCATTAAAAATACACAAATGTAAAAATTCATCTCTAAACCGGAACTGTGACTGCCCATGCCTAGAGCAAGTAAACATTATCAAATATTTAGGAGTAACCTTCGATACACACCTGAATTGGAAGCAACATATACATAATACTACAAACAAAATCCGAAAATCTATATACTTTTTCAAACAAACACGCAATTTCCTTAACCTAAAACTCTTAAAAACAGTATATTACTCATTGTGCCAATCTCACATCGAATACGGAATTCTAGCCTGGGGTAATGCATATTCCAATGCCCTTGATCCCATCATGAAAGCACAAAAACTAATCATAAAAATAATTCTTAAAATGCCGCTTACTACCAGCACTGATACTATCTTCAATTCCTTCAACGTTATGGACATAAAACAGCTCTACTCAAGATCCATATTACTTAATTTACACAAAAATAACAAAACACCATACAAAGCTACACAAACAGTACACAATACCCGAGCCAAAAACAACGAACTTCTCCAAACTCCTTTTTTCAAAACCACCTTCGGGCAAAGACACTTTAAATACATAGCTTGCAAACTATA
Source organism: Limnephilus marmoratus (assembly GCA_917880885.1). NCBI lineage: Eukaryota > Metazoa > Arthropoda > Insecta > Trichoptera > Limnephilidae > Limnephilus > Limnephilus marmoratus. Next base: position 32,504,650 of record OU862924.1, read on the forward strand.
CAATACACTACCAACTACGATCAGACAAAGTGACTCCTTTATAAAATTCAAACAAGATATTAAAAAATGGATTATAAGTATTGGACGCCACACTATCACAAATATCTGTAAAATAAATCACACATAGACAGAAATAACTATTCACATACAACCTAACCCATATAAAATAAATGAAAATAATGGAATCCTGTCAAATTTAACCTATAAATAGATTAGGCAGAATTTATTTCATTACTCCATCTCCAACATTTATAAAATAACTCTCTTTAAAAGATTTACCACCCTTCCAATCACCCTTCTGTTTTAATTCTATTCATAATATGTATTTTACCTGAAATATCCTTGTAACTACTATATTTATTTATATACCTGTACGCCTGTCTCGACACAGGTATACCCTAGTGAGACAGGCATACAAATAAAACCATTGTAAATATATTTTATTATAGATAAATAAATAAATAAATAGATTTGAATGACTTCAATATTTGATTTGTCCTATTCTCTTATAGATTATCCTCAAAATTATTTTAACTAATCTTCCTTCCCTTTTTCGACACAAAGCACTCTTTTTAGGGTGAATTGCCCAAGTCAAAAAAACCACAGATGTCGGTAGAAAGATGTGTCTAGGTATTCATTTCAAAGTGCTGAGATTTCGATATGTTTTGCGATATCTTTCGTTATATCCTGGATTTTGTTGTGCTTAACATGTATCCTATATTTTATGGTGCTTAACATCTAACCAATAATCTATGGTATGAAGGCTATTCACAATAATGTCACCCAAATAAAAGCAAAAGCTACATTATTTGAACTCAATCTAAATTCTCAGTCCTTTCGAAAATAATATTTTTACGTGAAAGTATTTGCTGAGTTTTATCTTTTAATTCTGTACTATTGAATAGATGGTATAACGAATAAATTTCACGGTGGAGAATTCCCCGTACCCCTCGGACACAGGACGCAGCCTGAATACTTGATGACGTCGGATTGTGCGACGTTCGCACACAGCCTTAAACCACCTGTCGGTAGCCATGGCAACTCCGGTGAAGCCACCAAAAGCTCAAACGTGCAGCCAATTGCATTTTTCTGCCACAATTTGATACATGTATAAATTTCTGGAGGCCATCAAAATTTTATCATTTATTCTTAGTTTCACCTTTTAACTTCTATTGGAATTTAAACAAATAATTACTTTTAAACTGCTATATACCCACATTATGATGGTTCTAACACCTATATGTTATTGTAGGAACTATGATTTTTTTAATGCTGGCAAGGTTTATTGAATTGCCATGCTGCAGAGCATGCGCATTGAACCGGGCGTTTTCAATGACGGAGCGGTTTAAAAAACCAAACGTCATTCTGTTTCTGTTGTCGCTGATAATAACATTGCAGTTTATACATTTTATTTTAACCCCCATGTTTCAAATCTTGTCCTATAACTTTGCGTCTGTCAATCTATGCGATTAACAAAATCATTCTGTTTAAACATTAAAACATAAGCGAAATTGAAATAATTGCTATTATGCTTACTAATAAAATTAAACCACCCCCAATATCTTGTGCACATATTACGAATTGTGAAAAATGGTGCTTTTATTTTCACCCTTTTACATGAGGGAGCGGGAGACAGTCGCGGAGATGAACGGTGTGTGGCTCGGTGAGCTGAGCCACCAGCAGGTAGTCCTGGCGAGGCGGAGCGTGTTTCCATGGCAGCGAAGCACGGTGGGGCTTCGGGGTGCCATGAAATGGTGAGCTGATCCCTGGACTGAAGGTGACGCAAGCCTTGTAAGTCGCGGGATGGAGCTGATCTCAGGAGCTGAAGACACGATGGGCCTTGTAGCTGAGCATGGTGATGGACCTCGGGAAGCTGCCCTGGATGTGTAGAGATGCCTGCAGGAGCACTTGTGCGGAGATCTGTTATATGACGAGCTGTTGACCGACGGTTAGTGTGAGACTGAACTGCAGCGGGCGAGCGATCGGCTGCTTATATAGCCGCGGCGAGTAACTACTCTTGCGGTAGGTAATACGTGCTACTTCGGCAGTTGACGAGAATGTTCGGCGCCGTACAGATATTGTACGGTGCTATCTCGAGACCTTTCTAGGCGGTGGCGATATTATTATCGTCGACAGCAGCAGCAGTAGGTAGGTATGTACTCAGGTAAGTAGCTTGCCCGTATCGCGCGAATATTAGATATTTCTCGTTCGTTCTTTCAGAAGGCGAAAAGATTATGATGTGTCGCCACATACATAATTATATGAACCACCTCAATATTGCCATTAAATATACCGACTCGTAATAAACTAGAAAGCATGCTAAAGAGAATATCACGTAACTTTTTGAACGCCACAATAAGAAACACCAACGTTATGAATAAATCATTAAATAGCAATAAAAAATTATCACCGCCTCTGTATCTCAGCGATGTACCCCAGGGGTCCCATGAGGGGTCTCCTTAGTTCCGTTAGTTCTGATGTAAACTGACTGGCCCAGGTGCGCCACTGTGTAATAGTTATGTGTAGATCCTTCTATTTCCTACCCTTCTAGCCTTTCTTCTATTTTGTTACACGCGCCACTGACAAATCGGCGAATCGGGGGAATTCGGAAAGGAATGACGATAAAATAACTATTCTACCAGGATGGATATAGCTATCGGATTAAAACTTATTGACTAGAAAGTAAATTTTCTTATAATGACAGCATTTCGCCAATAGTAATTGTATGTGCTAGGTAGGATTTAAACTTAGCGTAATATTCGCATGTATTATTATTGTAAATAGATACTTATATTCTCCATGGAAAAAAAACTAATATGCCGGCTTTAGTCTTTTTTTTATTTACACCAGTGTCATCATATCTGGGACTTCCGTTCCAAGGGTGAGGAAATCTTTCAAGGAAGAGGACGGGTTTACCAATATTTTAATGACCCCCTTGGTGAAGGGAGGGAGGAAACACAAATGTTTGCACGTCGTTTCAATCGATTATTTTTCACCATTCAATGAAAATGATTCGATATATTTAAACCAATCTCCCGATTGTGTAAAGGTTCCGATTGAAGATGTCAGATGTCTTAGACTAGGACTAGATACCATCTACCATCGAAATAATAGTAAATCAAACGCGCATTTCTACTTTTAGAAAGCGCTCTAACAATAAATTGTTGCTCAGTCAAATATAGTTTTCCTAAATCTGTATATTTCTGATTTTTTAGTTGAACTTTGGTTGTTCTATAATAAATCATTTTGAAGTTTGCACAAATTATTGACAGAAAAACATTATGATCAAGTTATTAAAATAGTAAACCAATTCAATGAGTATTTAAATCTATATATATCTTTATATATAAAAATGAATGCCTGTTTCCATTGGTCACGCCATAACTTCAGAACGACTTTACTTATTTCAATCAACTTTTTTTCGAAGTTTTCTAATACTTCGTAGAAGGTTCTTACGGAGAGAAAATTAAGAAAATTTAATAGTTTTTAATTTCGCACGTTTGACAGTTCGCGCGTTTGATGAAATTCAATTTAGTAGGTTTTTTTTTAATGAAAATAATTTTCTATGGATTTTTTAAATTATATATATTTTTAATAGGTACCTATGTTAGGTACCAAATTTGATTGATTGTTCTTATTATATGCAAAAAGAATATTTGTAATATACAAAAAATGAAAATTTTAATTAAAAAATCGTAATAGGTGGCACGCGAGCTGTTTAAAAACTGAATGTACTGGGAAAGGGGAGAGGGGAACGAAGGAGGGTGTGGGATGCGGGAGGGGAACAGGGACGCACGGGAAAGGACATGCTGGGAGAAACAATTTATTTCCTCGAATATGGCATTGCAAAGCATGCCGGGAACCAGCTCGATGGATAATTTTAATGTATCGAATGGCCAACAATGTAAAAAATTTAAAAAAAATAATTAAATTTGTTTATGAAAATAAACAACATCAAAATCTTTCCGAAAACTTTCTAAAGGGGCCATTTAATTTTTTAACTCTTAAAATTATATATTTAATTAGTGTATTATATCTAAATAATATTTTGTGCATATCCTCAATGTTCCATTATCAATAGGATAGACTTCCTCTTCAACTTGTTTCTGGGAAGACATGACTCGACCTTTTTTAACTTTCTCGAAAAAAAAACACCTGCTACCAAATCCATAGATATTTTTACATTGTCGAGTAGACGGTACTCGAATGAAGTGCGCAGAGATCTCAATCAATATGATGATTGAATCCATGTTGTGATTGATGATACTTCACGGAATTCATATTAATGAACTCTCCAGCGTAAATGGTTTAAATTGCTCATTTAATTCTGTGGGAATGGAGAACGTCGTGCGTGATGTAATTCAAAAGATTATAAATTTATTTAAATTTGGTTGCATTTTTAGCATTTTAGAAAATTGAGCACCTGGGCGGTCTCCAACCCTCACCTTTTTGTTAAATGAAGTTATTGATCTAATCTAATTCCATTTATGACATTAAGAGGGTATTACCAGAGAAAACCAGAAATATGTCATTTTTAAATCAGATTTTAGACATATTGACTCTTTTCCACAAAAAATTATAAATGGATTTCGAAAGATTTTATCTAGCATTCGCATGTGTTAAATTTTGAGAATAAATGTTTATTTTTAGCATAATAAGGTTATTCCATAGGTCGTTGGCAGATGGGTTAAATTTTCCAAAAAGATTTTGTATTAAACCACACCCATTTCAAATCACATAATCATGCAGTAAAATAAATCAACGCATTATCTAGGTATCGCATTTTTTAGAATTTTGATTTTAGTTGAAATAAAATCTTTAAAAAATATATACGTACATGTGTTTCTTGACGAAAATCGGCCCGTTTGTGTATTTATTTGCGTACTTACAAACTATTAAATTTCAGATTTTTTAACATTCTTATTTAACTTAGACATTATTGAAAAATGATAAATACTTATAATCAAAAAATAATTACAAAAAGTACATTATTTTAATAGTTTTATCATCACGCCTTTCAGCGTTTTTGGATGTAGGTATGAATTAAAGCAAATTTGGAATGAAATAAAATCGATATCGAGTTACACTTTTAAAAAGCTGGTACGGAGAATAATTAATCTTTCTCATTGTAACCGCCCTGCAACTAGGAACAACTTTCGACGAAATGTGGATTTTCGGCTGGCTGGTTAAACGCTCTTAATTACTATAAGTGAAAAAAGCATGAATACTCATTTTTCAAGAAAAGAAATGAATTTGCAAATGATAATATATCACAATCAAAACCACTCGTATAGGTACTTGAAATTTTTCAAAATACTATTCTGAAGATATTCACCTAAAACACAATGACCACAAACATATCCTAAAATAAAACATATATATACATGTATATACTAGCGCAGCAAATAATTATTGTCTGCTTTGTGAAGCCAATATAATTTACAAAAATTGCCTAAATCTTGAAAAATTACGAAATCTGTCAAAAATTTTAATAAAATATACATGTATATTTTTTCATTATTCTTTAGTCAAATAATTTTAATACCGACTTTATTGCTTATCTGAGACGTTCTCAGAATCAATTCCAATTATCAAAATCAAAGCAAATCCCAGTTTGACAGGTCACTGAACCGAAGATGCGTAGAGACCCAACACCAAAATTATTATTTTAATAATATTGATAACATAATAAAACTTTTGAATCTCAATAGCATAAATTTATTTTGATTGCAAAATTTGGGATTGATTGTGAGAACGTTTCAGATAAGCGATAAAGTCGGAATTAAATTTACGTGACTGTGGACTAAAAATAAAATTAGGATACCAAAATTTATCTTGCGTCACAGATCTGAGAACCCCTAACGTAACTCATGACTCCTTACCATGACGAGTGAACCTTTCAAAGTGGATTCGTTAATTACTGAAAATAAGTTGCAATTTAAAAAACAAACCAACCTGACGCAATTGAGGTAAGTCCTAACAGAAAAAAAATAATTGTAGATCACCAACCTTCGGGAAATTAACATTTTTTGAAGTTAGAAGCGCAGTATCAGTTTTCTTAACATAATAACCAACAACCTTGTCATAAGTGGTTCGCCATGTTTGGTGACTTAACAGGGATGCATGCTAATACATCCCAAAACAAAATCTAGTTATTCACCTCAAAACAAGAGAGCACCTGCAATACCTGCTTTAACCCAGAATAAAATAATTATTATTAGGAATCACATTAGTTTTTTTGACGCGGCCACGCGTTGCTCTGGCTAACGAAAGACAACGCCATCTCCTGGATGGTAACTCAACCTTTATAACCCCCGCCTTCTATTGATTTGCATACAAATCAAATCCACATCGCCCGCTTGCCAGCCCGCTCGTTCACCACATACAGACATTCTCCTTTATATATTTCAACCAATTTACCCAAAACCTTGACAAATTATATACCTAAACCTTCCTCGTGAATCACTCTATATATTGATGAAAACCACATGAAAATCCATTTAGTCGTTTTTGAGTTTATCGCGAACAGACAGACAGACAGAGAGATAGACAGACGCGTCGGACGACTTTAATATATTACATATACATAATAATAATATGTAGAGATATTAATGAGTCCCAATTGCTCCCAATTGCCTAGAGGCATTGAGACTATAGCATCCCCAATATTGGTGTGTTGTGAGGCCGAAGGTAGAGGGATGTGGAAAGAGATTGGGTAGAGGGAGGTGGGGATGTACCTGATCATTCAGATCTGGTCACCAAACTTAGCTAAAAGCCGTTTCAAGCAACTTTTCAATTCTGATTGGTGATCTTCACCACGGCGATACTGAGAGTATCTTCTACTCTGGAACGTGCCCCAAGTAAACTTTGTAATATTTTAAATGATTAAATTGTGAAAACACAAATCAACCAATTAAAATTTACTTGCGAACGCCAGAATTTGAACCCGCAACCTCCAGATCGCTAGCTGAGAGCCGTGCCCCTCGACCGTGGAGGTCGTCAAATTAAATAATTTGATTCAATTCAGATAATGATTATTTGATTGGGTTATAAGCCGAACTCCGCTTACTCCTCCTTTAGCCAATGTTTTATACAGTCACCTATATAAAAATATTTTTTTGGTTAAAATAAATGTAACTTTATTCTGCTTAAACAAGAAAGTATTATTTTATTGAATTCAACTTTATAATAAATCTGTTGTTAGCCCCGGTCATTCGCACGTCGACTCTTTGATTCGAGGGGTAGTTCAATCCACCCTCATAACACTAACTAAAAACTAGGGTCATTCGGGCCATCTGGCTTTCGATTTTGAACTGACCGCTCGAGAAACAAATCGCTTTCAACATCTCGACCCCTACTAACCATAGCACTGAGTATAACCACCCCTTTGGACATAAAACTTTCCCTTTGCTGGGGGAGGCCTAAGATTTCGGAAAGAGGAGGGTAGTAATATACTCAGCGGACCACTTTAAGAGAGACGTATGATGCACCTAAAGTGATACTTGCTTAAATGATTATAGAAAACAATAAAATACGAACGGTCTTCGTATATTTCTGTGAATTGTTACTGACTAATGTAATCTATATAATACTAGCTGACCGAACTTCGTGCCTTATTAGCTGAATTAAATTATTCAGTTTTTTATTAAGTTTCTTCTCAGAACGTCCTCTCCTTCCTTTCCTAAAAAGACCCTCCACACAGCAGGGCCTCCTGTGTGGAGCTAATGTAAAAAAAGTAAAAAAATTACACAATGAAGCAATTATCGATGCGCAACTGTCTGTGTTATGTTTTGTCAGTATCATGGATGGCATTGTGTACGTATTTATATTTTTGTGATTTTCTTACTTTTCCACTTACGGGAATTGCGTTTCATTTTCTTTACACGTGTGAGGGAGATTTATTATATCATAATTATTGTATTTTTCCTTTGGAGGGGTGTTGTTATACATACGTTCATCGTCTGTCGCGTTTTCGACTGTTGACATTTAGTGTGTAAGTAAGAGGGGGCAGCATTATATGTTTAAGAACAAAAGCAAAACAATTAGCGCATTGACATTTGATGTTTTTGAATTTTTGGAATTCACTCACTATTCAATATTATACCTATAACAATATTGGCGGAGACAAATCCAACAAATCAAAGATCATAAAAATCGGTGCAGCCGTTCTCGAGTTATAAATGGTGTAACTAACCCGACTTTGTGTCGTATAAGTTAAAATAAAAATAAAAACAACAGAGTGTGCAGTTCACAAGCGATAGAAGTGAAATGCTTTCTTTTCTTTTGCCTGTTTATTTTAAAGTGGTTTGAAGATTGGATATTGATTTCACAAAAATAAAAAATGTTTATTTTTTTGCATTTAGTAGGATTCGAACATCCGTTCGCTGGTTGTCTCTCTGGTCGCTGAGACTTGTCAGGCGCCTAACCCGCTGCTCAATCGGACCAAGGACCCGCCAAATAATAAATTTTCAAGAAGTTTCACTTCAAAAATTCATTTCTTGGACGTTAACTATGTAACAATTTCTAGACATTTTGTTTTGAAGAGTTTTATTTCACATGTACATGTGTTACTTCCTTTTTATTTATGTGCTACCGGTTTTGATACATTCACCAGCAATTTCATCACCCCTCTGGCTAATTTGTTTGCTTCTCGGAACAACTCGAATAGTTCTCATAGAAATCGTTGTGGCTCCCTTATTATCATGGTATAACCGTTGTTAGAAAAAGAAAAAACCACGCTTTATATTCAAATCCAAAAGTTATCCAAAAAATAATTAAAATGTATGAAACCAAAGAATCCGACCGTAATTTGAAAAAATCATGAAATTTGGGATTTTTTTATACATATTTTTAGATTACACGACAAAAAAGTGAGTTGAGGATAGCTTTTATAATACATTTGCCAAATGAAATGCGTTTATTTTTTCGTTCAATAGTTTTATTTACAAAAAACGTAAGGTGAGCCATTTTTAAAATTCTTTAACGTTTACATTCAAATTTTTATATTACAAAAATTATGTTGAGTTGAGTTACCTGGGTTTTTTTTTTTTTTTTTTTTTTTTTTTTTTATTTTTATTTTTATTTTTTTTTTTTTATTAATAAATTTTTTTGTTACATACATAAAAATATTACAAAAAACATTTCTTTTGATAAGAAGTAAAAAAAAGGAACTATAAAATTAAATATGTAGCTTAACGATAAACAATAAGTAATACAATTTAACAACAAAAAAAAGATATTAAAATAGTATACATATATGTATGGTAACAAAAAAAAAATCCCACATAGGCATCGCCAGTTCGTGGGTATACTTAAGTTTTTTTTTAATGCAGTTAAGATACAACATAGCAAATTAAACTTTAAATTAGTAAATTGAAACATAATTATGTTTTAACATATTAATAGAATAAATAATTCCGTATTTAAAAAACTAAAGTTAAGAAAAATATATATATATGAAAAACAAAAAAGGTTAAATAAAAATTAGGGATTTGTAAAGTTATAACAGGTAAGATGTTATAGCAGGTAGGTATTTGTGTCATTTGTATTTACCCAAGTCTTTATAATTTTTTTGTATATGCTTGTAGGAGGATATGTTTTTAGATTTAATTTCTATAGTCTGAGACAGTGCATTATAGATTTTTGGTGCAATGAAAAAAGCATGTCTTTGCGCAAGCCTAGTTTTGCATAGGGGAACCTCAAATGCATTATTTACTCTACTGCTGGAGCGTTTTTCGTTTTTTGTAAAATATACATTTCGTGAAAATATATATTTCAGACATTGCATACAGTAGATTTTTCTTATATCTAAGAGTTCAGCTTCTTGGAATAATTGCAAGGAGGGGTAGGTAACATCTTTATGCAACATTATTTTTATTATTAATTTTTGAGTAATTTCTAGTTCTCACAGTACTATACATATACAATGCTTCGGTCGGGAGCAGGCTTGAGCGTGGATCGGTGGTTTGGAGCCCACACCAATGAAGTATTCCCCCATGTTGGAGAAAGTTCAGAAGAAATTTCTGAGATTTCTCTACCTGAGGGAGTACGGTTACTTACTACCCTACCGACTTTCTCTTGGGCATGCTCGGTATGAACCACCTACGGGTCAGAAGGGATGTGCTCATTGTAACACATTTCTTCAGACTGATTCGTGGATGGTTCGAAAACTCGTCATTGAGAACAATAGTTTCTATGTTCCTGATGGTTATCTCCGTCACCGACAGCATAGACTGTTTTATCTCCCGGCTTGCAGAACTAACTTGCCAATGGTCATGCCAGTTGGGAGAGCTGTCTAGTTGTTCGAATATCGATTTAACATCAATGAATCACAATTCAAACGGCAAGCTTTGTTGCTAACTAACTAACTAACTAACCATCACGCCTTTTCCCCGCAGGGGTAGGCAGAGAGGACGGACCGCCAAACAACTCGGTCTTTGCACACACTCTTTGCCTCACTCACATTAATACATCGTCTCATACATACTCTTTTATTATTCTGACTTTTGACATGGCCCGACTCAAGTATTTGATTCACTTGATCGTGCCATGTCTTCCTCGTGCGTCCCCGACTTCTTCTACCATTCACATTCGCGTCGTATATTCTTCTTATACTACATTCTTCGTTTATTCGCTCTACATGTCCAAACCATCTGAGGGTCCCTTTCTTAATCATTAACTCATTCTTTATACATACTTCGTTCATCCTAGATACGAGAGACTGTAGATCTTCCATAGTGTTAGAAATCAGCACCGCATCATTAGCATACAACAGGCAAATATATACTTATAGATTACTCAATTTCGCGCTTTGTTGCTGTTAGTCTAAATCTGTTTATCTCATCTAAATATTTTCTCTTTTAAAAACGCTTTTAAATTATAATTTTGTAATGCTTTTACTGAATAAATTGAATAGAATTAAAAAAAAAAAAAAAAAAAATATATATATATATATATATATATATAGAAAAAATAGAATTGAATTGAAAAAAAATATTTCAATACTGTATTTTAAGTAGATAAGAACTTATAGTGGTAATAGGTACTTAAACTTCTCTTCTGGCAATATTGATGACACTTCGGATGTTCAATTATATTATTTTTTGTGTGAGACAATAAAAACAACTCGTTACAGCCGACTGTATGAATAGAGAATAACCCGCCCTGTCAAGCCACTAACGTTTGGTAAATCCGTGGATGAAGTGGTGAAGTCATACATTTCGCTGAATTATTATTATTAGGACCCAATGAGTGGTCATTTTTTTAAAGGTTTTATTCGACTCATTTGTATTAGTTGAAGTTGTGGCAGCGAACGATCCAGCAAATAGCGATCCTTCAACATTTCCACACAGTCACCGTTTGCCGGGACAAATTAAAAGGAACCATTCTGTTTCAGAGTGCCGAAGACATAACCGCTTTGTATATCGTTGCTTATTCGCTCCCGCTATTCATATACGAATACTTTATAAATATTAAATTATGGCATAAATTATGGATATAAATTTTTAATTTTTTTTTATAGAGAATACCGCACAAGAATCTCAACTGCTCCCGCCTGGAGCCAGTGAGACTATGGCATCCCCAATTGGGGTATGTTGTGAGGCTGAAGGTAGTGGGGAGGGGAAGGATATGAGGAAGAGGAAGGTTGGGAAGTACCTGGCTATTCAGATCTGATCACCATACACGGCTAAAGCCATTTTCAAGCAACGTTTCAATTCTGAATGGTGGTCTTACACCAGGGCGATACTGATAGTATCTTCCACTCTGGAACATGCCGCAAATATACCATATATTATTTTAAATGAATTAATTGTGAAATAACACAAATTAATCAAATAAAATTTATTTGCGCATGCCGGGTTCGAACCCGCGACCTCCGGATTGTGAGTCAAGAGTCTTACCCACTGGACTACGGAGGTCGTCAAATATAAATTGGTTATAATAAACTTGTGTTAAATGCTGAATATAATATAATACTGGGTATGACTTAAGTGTTGAAAGGAAATAAAATTATTTTATCATTTTCAGCCAATAGCGGTTGAGTTAACAAACTTCTTTATTTGGAAAGCGATCGAAGTTCTAAATACTATTTAACTAATAGTTCTGCGAACAGACCTCGCGTCCGAAAAAGTGTCTCTAATTTTCTGTGTTTTTCATCGAAATCATAAGATTTGTAAATAGATAGGTAGATACTTAATAACGTACAATAAACCATAAACCAACGTTATTTTAAGTAACATTTCAAATAAGGAATTATATCATTTTTCCAGAGATATCTTTGAATTGAAAACTTCTTTAGCACCGTTGAGATTTGAAACTGGATGAAACAAAAATAGCTGCACTAAAAAGAGACAAACACGTACATCTATAGGATTAGCCTGTTAAAGAATGAGAAAGTATAATCGGTCTACCCTTTCTACTCATAGCCTCCCCATACGTGTCTACTTTAGTTTTCTGAAGGTTTCACTTCTACCGCGTGTGAATTGCACACTCTGTTTTTTATATGCTTTCTTCAAATCTTAGATTTTATCTTCAATGCGAGGCGGGTATGTGTACCGCCGCTGCTCTGAGAAACATTTATTGGATAACCAACAACCCAGTCATGTGTCGGCCCAAGTAGTTCGCTACGTTTGGTGATGTAGTAGGGATAACCGGGTTCATGGGATGAGGTTTGTCTAGAACTTGGCGGCTGATGCGACCTACTGTGTGGGGGGGTCGAGTGTCTGAGGGACATCTTTTAACCTCTCTAGCCGAGCTCTCTCGATCCATCGCCTAGCACAGTGGGATGGGTGGTTTCATACGTCTATCACTCTTGAATACTCAGATTCCTACCCACCCATCAAACTTTTTACCTTCCCAGAACTTCTTTTCATTGCGTAGGCCCTGAGGGATTTTTTCTCTTGGGGCCTCCTGTGTGGTGCTAATGTAAAAAATATCAGGTCAGTAGCTTGTAGTAAGAATCACAATTATGCGAACTGTGATAAAATGGTAGTATCCTACACGACGACCATCTTGAACCGGAACCGGAACGTAACAAACAATCTTAAAGAAAGCCTATTGCAAGAGTCAAAATAGGTCAATAATTTAAACTTAAAACTTGTTCACGTTAAACCTATCTAACTTTGCTAAAACGGGTTAATTTTTCTCATGCTAAGCTACGATACGTGCTTTTCAAAAGCGTTAAGTGTTTATAGAGAGCTTTAAATAAAATTATTTCCGTATGAATGAAAATATTGAAAACAAATTCAGTTGATTGCAATTAAAACAAATTCAAATATTTGAAACAAACAACGATTGATTGCGCTCAGCTCATTTTTTCCTTGCAAACATGAAAACTAATATGTTTTAAAACTAACTATTTTGAAACATGCAATTAATAGGAACAATATTAAAAATGACTTTTTCCGTCATGGAAAATGCCTTATACACATAATCAAACAGATGAATCAAAAAGAGCTTACCGTAATTCGTTGGGAGATGAAATGCGATTAATTCTCCTCTCAAAGCGGAAATTACATTTATCAGCCTTACCTGAAAAAAGAGAAAAAGGATATTAGCGACAAATGAACATAAAACGTAATATAGAAAATAAAATTTCCTGTTACCGTCATTAACTTACGTTGGCACCCTTTTTCAAACACGTGATATAACTTACATACTTGTTAAAAATGACATTTCTTTTGATTTTTTACTCAGCAATACTTAATAAGAAGTATTGTTTCCGAGCACTTCGCATAGGTACTTTGAAATAAATCTGAAATACTTGCTTTCCTGAAATAAAGTTCGCCTAAGAAAAGTACACAGTGACAAATATTATTAACAAACTGGTACCCGGCGTGCGTTGATATGCCATTTAATAAAAAAATTGTTTCTCCCTACGTGTCCTTTCCCATTCATCCCGTTCCCGTTCCCCTTCCGCCTCCCCTTCCTCTCTCGCGTCGCCTTCACCTCTCGCGTACCCACACCGCCTCCTCCACTTTCCTTCTCCCCCTCCCCCCCTCCAATATTTACAATTTCATAACGCCAGAGCTCACCATTATGTATAGCCTATTTTACTCGCCTTTAATGTAGCTTTCCATTATTCTATTATTTTTTTATATAAGAATTTTAGTAACAAACAAACTCGCACACTTTCTCATTTATCCCAGATAACCTCTCCAATCATATACTGATTAGTCTCCGAGAACATATACTTATACCACTTCAACATACTTTCAACCAGTTTTAGCCTCGGCTTTGTCCCCGATCATTTAAAAATAGGTTGTATTACTCCAATACATAAATCGGGAGACAAAACGCTGATCTTATATTACAGACCAATCACTCTCCTAAATTCGCTATCGAAACTACTAGAAAAAACTATGAAAAAAAGACTGCTCGCATACCTTGACAAACACAAACTGATCTCCACCCGTCAATTCGGGTTTCGAGCGAAAATGGGAACAGAAGACGCCTTATCGGAACTAACCACCTACATAGTGAAAAACCTAGATGGCGGTTCAAAGGTGTTAGGAGTGTTCTTAGACCTAGCAAAAGCTTTCGACACCATCTCACACAAATTACTCCAACAAAAACTCAAAAACATTGGCATAACAGGTCCACCACTAAAGTGGTTCATCAGCTACATTGAAAATAGACAACAAATTGTAAAAATCGATAATCAAGAAAGTGACAAAGTAGGCAACAGGTATGGAGTACCCCAAGGCAGCGTCTTAGGTCCCATACTGTTTCTCATCTACATTAACAGTCTAACTGAGATAAGCCTAGGGAACATAGAGTACAAAGTTATCAGTTACGCAGATGACACTGTAATTTTATTCAAAGCCCAATCATGGGAAAACGTCTTCAAAAACACGGAAGCAGGGATGACTGAAGTAAATAAATGCCTAATAAATAATCTACTGACACTAAATATTTCTAAAACAAAATACTTAACTTTCAGTAAAACATTAGCTGGTCAGCCAGATAGTCGCCCACAACTACATCTTCACCCCTGCACAGTTACCTCATTAACTAACTCACGCTGTGTTTGTGACACAATTGATTATGCGCAAAATATTAAATATCTCGGTTTAACTGTTGACAATAACTTAAAATGGGATCTCCAAATTAACCTAATTACAAAAAAAAATACGGAAACTCTCTTACATCTTCAAAACAATTCGAAACATTATGTCACTACCTCAGCTAAAAAATATATATTATGCACTCTGTCAAAGTATTCTAATGTATGGTATTTCTGTATGGGGAGCAGCAGCAGAGACTCACCTCAAATCACTTAAAATTAATCATAAAACAATAATCAGAATTATGTTTAGAAAGCCTTATCAACATCCGACAGAACAGATAATGATCAACAATAACCTATTAGACATAAATAAACTATTCATAAAGAAGATCATCTACAAAAACTGCATAAAAATACCACCACACTTCATAACTCACTCGCAATACACAAGAGCAAACACACACAATCAATTACAAGTACCATATATCAAATCAAATTTTGCAAAAAAACATGAATCTTACTTGGCACCATATATATTCAATAAGTTTGTAGCCCAAACAAAGACCTACGTCGCATCTAATAATTTGAACTGGGTTTTCAAAAGATTTTTAAACTGGTTGAATGTCAAGGAAAGAAGAGAGATAAGTAATATTCTTAATATCTAATATTATATATTTTCTATTTTCTACTCTGTTTTTAAATTCTGATTTTCCTCTTATTTTATTATTATTATTTTTACTATAATATATATGTTTCCTTTTTTTTCTGTTTTTTACCACTTATTTGTTTTTATGTAATTAGAAATTGTTAGTTACCAGCCTCAGAACAGACTTTAGTCTAGTGAGGAGGGTAAGGAAAAAAAATCATGTTGTACATAACTAATAATAAATAAACGCCCGGGTTGCCGGCACTGAATAATAATTAATTAATTAATTAATAATTATAAAATTAATATAGATTGCATTTTTCCTTTGGAGGGGGCAGACACACGTTCACCGTTGGTCCCATTTTCGACTGTTGACATTTAGTGTTAAGAAAGAGGGGTACCATTAAATGTTTGAACAAAAGCAAAACAATCAGTGCATAGACATTTGACGTTTTTGAATTTTTGGAATTCACTCACTACTCAATATTATACTTATTATATATCACAATATTCCTTCAAAAAAATGAGAATTCGTTCCATACAAAATGTATGAAAAAAAGAATTTTCTTCATAATTATTTTTTTCGTGAATTATTCCGATATTTTAACAGATATTCTGCTATTCGGGGCGGAGGCAAATCCAACATATCAAAGGTCATCAAAATCGGTCCAGCCATTCTGGAGTTATAAATGGTGTAACTAATAGCTTGTGTCGCTCTCCGTAGAGAGAAAACAATGGCCATTTATTTAAACGCCCGGGGTCTCAAAAGTTTCGCATGATCTGCAGCTATTCGAAAACGTAAAAATAAATTAAATTTTTGTTCACTATTAGCCCGCTAAAATGGCCTGAAGTTTTGAAAAAAAAAACAGATTTCGTGATTTGGAAAAAAAATAAAACAAAGGGTCCATATCTTATATTTTGTACCAAATTTATTTTTTATTCCATAACTGCAGTACAAAGAATGCAAAAAAAAAAAAATTTTTTTAAACATATGTGATGTGTTTGTTAAAAATATAAAAGTGGAAAATAACACTTTTTCTGAATAAAATCAGTATTCTTGTTGACTTACTTGCGTTCATAAACTTAATTTTTTTTTTTAATTTTTGTCGCCTATACGCATTTTTTAATAACAAACTAACGTTAAAGGGTAAAATTATTGAAAAAAAAAAATTTTAATACTTAAAAAGAAAAGGTTTAGGTTTTTTTTCTGATTTTCAATGCATTTTAGCGGGCTAATAACCATTTTTAAACGACTTCAAAAAGGAGGAGGTTCTCAATTCGACTGTATTTTTTTTTTTTTTTTATGTTTGTTACCTCAGAACTTTCGACTGGGTGATTATTCTTTTTTTATTTGAAAGCTGGTGCTTCCCGTGTGGTCCCATTTTAATTTGGTCCAGTTCCGACAATGGCATCCATGCGAAAACCATATAAAACTTGAATTTGCAATAAGTATGTGCGCGACAAATGGACGAATAACTCAATATCACGCCAACCGATTTTGATGATTCTTTTTTATTGGAAAGGATGTACTTCAAGGGTAGTTTGATGAGAGTTTGGTTAGGTTCTGATTATAGGATCCATGAAAAAGTAACGGAACTCTTCAATTCTTAGGAGCAAATTAACGATACTCGGCCGAATCTCTTAATTTGACCCTAACGTCGTTATGGCCAAATTATGTCTGTCTCATATGAGCAGCACGTTTAGTAGGTCTACCCATATTCAAACAAATTAGTTAGTGTACTTCAGATTCACTAAAAATCAAAAAATAAACAAAAATTTTAACCAAACAAAAAAACGACTTCAAAAAATGCACTAAAAAGTTAAAAAAATAATTTCGTATTCTTCTACAACTTCATAGTCAACTTACTTTTTCTACTCATCAATATGTAGGTACGATTTTTATTTTTGGAGTCGGTGTCAGCAAAGGTACCTGACCCGGCGTGTTCACTTGACAGCTCCCCTCACACCGCAGCCCCGGTCTCGCCTCTCGCCTCGTCAAGTCGCTCGTGCGACACAAGCACATCTCACCTATAACTATGTATGTAGTTACAAACCTACCTTGACTGACACCGACTTCAAAAATAACAATCGTACCTACATATTGATGAGTAGAAAAAGTAAGTTGATTATGAAGTTGTAGAAGAATACAAAATTATTTTTTTTAACTTTTTAGTGCATTTTTTTAAGTCGTTTTTTTGTTTGGTTAAAATTTTTGTTTATTTAAAAATAAATTTAAATGCAGTTCTCATTTTCTTTGTAAGACACAACTTTTGAGATCCTGGGCGTTTCTGAATTCAAAAGTTGACACACTGAGAAATAATTGACACGCCCTACTGAACAACCAAACACACGAAAGCTGAAGGAGATGTTGTACTTAGGGAACGTACCCATACTACGTGACACGTTAAGGGGGGGGGGGGTCTTCAAAATGTCACGCTTGGTACAAATGAGCGGCGGCGGACTTAGGTTTTTGGTCACCGGGGGGGGGGGGGCGGGGGGGGGGGTTAAAAATTGCAAAAAGTTGGTCACGTAGTATGGGTACGTTCCCTTACTTAGAAGTCGTTCTTTTATAATGTGCATACACGTAACAAAAACTCAAAACTCTCCTAAATCAATGAACAAATAAAATTTATAATATCTGGTCGTTTGAAAAAGATATTCATTTGCTATTTAACCATACTAAGTAATTACAAAAACCTGCAAGAACCTCAATTCATTGATAGTAATACAAAACTTTACCGTGAATTTATTTCATACAGTTTAAATGGGATTGAGTAATCCAAGCGCAAGCCGATTCATGATTGATTGTCAGTCCCACATGTAAGAAAAAATATATGGATTTTTAATTATGATTAATCGGTTTACAGACAGATGAACGACCTCGAAATTCCTTTTTTACGGGAGTTTAAGACCCGAATTAGAAGACGGATCTGTTTGATCTGATATTTCTGGTTTCTGTATTACTCAAGCGTGACTGGATCCAAGCGAGATCAATGTAATATTTGGTTAATACGTCTATTCACGTCGTACGTTCGGGGATCTGATCTACACAAAGGTAATATAATACGATTATCTTTGGATCTACAGGTCTTCGTAGTGTGCGTGTTTCGGTTTAGTATTGGCCTACAAGTTAAATTTAGTTTTATTACGGAATATTAAATTGTACAATTTATGAAAGTCTTTTTATTTCTCCATAGTGGAGGCTCTGAGGAAAATAATTCCCCTCAGGGCCTGAATCATCTTTGGGGATGCTGAGTGGAGGGTCTTTTTAGGAAAGGAATGAGAGGAAGTTCTGGGAAGGAAAAGGGTATTAGGGAGGAATCTGGGGGTCAGTGAGTGACGGACAAATGAATCCATCCCTCCCATTGCGGTGCAAGGCGATGTTCCGAGAGAGCATGGCTGCAGAAGTCAAAGGGACTCCCTCAAACATTCTCTTCCCATCCGGCCTTCCATGCAGCAAGTGGGCAGTCGTATCCGCCGTCAAGACCCGGACAAACCTCACCTCATGAACCTGGACACCCCTGCTAAGTCACCAAACGTAGCGAACCACTTGGAATAACCCATGGCAGAGGTGTTGGTTATCCAATAAATGGTTCCCGGGGCGGTGGGTCCCAAACCTGCTTCCCAAATTATTATAAATTATATAAAACGAAAAATTACATAAAACAAAAAAAATATCAATACATTGGTAATCATAGAAAGACAGGTTGTACATTTTAAGTAAATAATGCTAGAGTTTTTTTTTACATTAACTCCACCAAAGAGGCCCTGGGGAAAATAATTTCCCTCAGGGCATATGTCATCTGAGATGCTGTGTGGAGGGTCTATTTGAGGAGAGGAAGGAATGAACATCTTCTTGAAGAGACCCATGTTGTAAGAAGAAGGAAACACAGAGGTCGGCAAATCGTTCCACAGCCGAGCTGTTGAACACAAGAAAAGAAGATGTTTCCAATAATTAAGAAACGTAAATTAAATATGTGGTGAAAAAACGTACAAAATAATGCACAAAAATACGTAGGTAAAGTATTACCATATCGTCAGAAGAAAACATGATGATTGCTTTTACCTGTTGCATTATCGTGCGCTTAAATCAACTTAGATTGGCCGTCGATATCTGCGCAATTATTGAAAGGATGTGCATCTTCTTGGCACGTATCTACTGCACTTATCACGGCAATGTACAATATATTATAATATAATATAAAGAACACAATGGCAACAAGCCACTTTAAATAGAGAAACATCGTGAGAGCTGCCTCTCAGACAACTGCTGCCGATTGCGAATTACGAAGAATAGTAATGATGCTGGTCTTTTCAAGGCTGCGGCGCTCGTTAGGTGTGGAAAGAAGCTGTGGACTAGGCCGGCTGTTCCACTTGTCCAGTAGGACAGTAGATTGTAAAAGTGAAGAGGATTCAAGAAAGATTATAGATTAAATAAAATAATCCAGAAGATATTTTTAAACCCACCAGTTCCCAACAAAATACTAATATGATTAGTGCCGTAGCGTGGATGTCAGTCGCCCGGGGTGAAGTAAAATTTCGCCGCTCCATTATTTAAGTACTGCAATTTAAAAGACTAACATGTAACTGCAATTTAAAAGACTAACACACTAGAAGACATACGTAAAATAAACGACTTAACATTGTTATTCAAAATACTTAACTCTGAATTCGACTATTGCGAACTCCTACAACTCATAAACTTAAATACCGAATACCGACAGAAACCACACGACAATCTACTGCAGCATTCACAAGTGGAACTACATTGCCCACTCTACGAAATAACGATTTCACACTATGGGGAATTAGTAATTAGGTGATGTTGACATATTTAACATCAACTTGGCGAATTTTGTGGATCTTGTAAAAAACTTATTCCAAAACTATTCCTAAACCTCTCTGTGTTTTTGTAAATTTATCGAATGGCTATTTTTTGTGTTTTTTTTTTTGTATTTTTGTGATTTGTGAGCATTTTTGATCTAATTTTATATTTATTATTTCTTTATCTGTTTAAAAATCATCTGTCGTGAATTAATTGTACAACCAAACATGTTAAAGCCCTCTGGGCTTTGAATAAATAAATAAATACCTATAGTTATTCTAAAGAACTTTTCGACAAGGACAATCATCATTACTAGCTGTTAAAAACCCGCTCCGCAGGTTCTGCGGGTGGCTTTTGGTTCCGCTTGACCCAGTTAGTATTGGTGACCATTTTATAAATCCAAAACCGGAACTGGTTAGAAAAATAGCCCATTCCTCGGATCCACTGTCATCCAGTGTAGTTAGTCACCGGGACAAAGCAGCCGATACAGGCAATGACGTCATACATAATATATAGCCGCTTGTTACAACATATATTACCGTCAATCTTTCCATATCAGGAGAGATACTACATTTTCACAAATTCGTAGCAATTATACCTAAGGAGGAAACGTCCCCATCCGACCTGCTGACGGAAGTAGCGACATCTTGTGACGAATTCTTCAATTTGAAACCGAATTATAACGGTAGCTTTGTGAAATTCCACGTACACAGATGTTGTTTGTGGCGCGGCGCACTTGGCGTGGCGTCAGACATACAATCGAAGCAGGGTTCTTAAATTCAACCACGTAGACGTTACCGTATTAATATCGTTCGATTGTGTGTTGTACAGGTTAAAAAATTAAAAAAAGTCATGTACGTATATGTTTTACAATATAATAATCACTTGTATTACAAAAATTCGTACACGTATACCAATTACATTGACATAACAGGTATAGAACATTTATGATGTAATCTATAAGCACTAAAATCGCAGTTTTGAAAGAGTATATATAATAAATATATATTAAGTTAATGTGAATTGAACACTTTTCAACTCATCGATAGATCGTTCCATAGTTGAATGAAACTTTCTTAGAATTGTCAAAACATAACTCACAGACTTCTTTGATATTAGTCAGAAAAAAATTCAAGCCACAATAAAATAGGGAAATTCCTGCAATTCAGAACAGACGGTGTTGCCAGTCGATACAATGAGCAAAACATAATTATTTATTTATTTATTATTATTTTTATTAATTTATTAAAGAGAAAAAGGCAGTGGAACGATTTGACGGCTTCTGTGTTTCCCCTCTACCACAACAGGGGTCTCTTCGAGACCTATCTTCACTCCTTCCTCTCCTCTAAAAGATCCTCCTCAAAGCATCCACAAAGATGACATAGGCCCTGAGGGAAATTATTTTCCTCAGGGCCTTCTATTCGGTATTAATGTAAAAAAAAGTATCGTATTTGTAATTTGTATTTTAGTTGTATTGTACAAGTGTTCAAATATTATTGTAAAGATTATATCTTCTGAACTACAACCTTTCAAATAAAATGCATTACCCTCTAGAAGTATTCTGCCACCGGGATGCACCCAGACCCCAAGCGCAGGTTCCAGGACTCCTATATAAAGCTGCAACTGACATTGAATAAATTAGAACAAGCAGCAAACAGCGTGAGCGTCTCAAGACAGTTTTGTTAATTGGCTTTTCTTGCAATGGCGTACCTACAACTATGATTATTATTTTCCAAACTACCAATTTTTTTATAATCAAACTTGCTGACCCGACGAACTTCGTACCGCCTCAGAATCAATAACTGTTGTATTAACTGATTAGCTGAATGAAATTCAATTTTTCAAAGTTAAAAATTACAAATTTATGCAATTGTCGATGCGCAAACTGTGAGTATTTTTATATCAGTATCAGAGATGGCGTTGTGTACGGATTTATATTTTTTGTGATTTTCTTACTTTTCCACTTACTTACAGAAATTGCGTTTCATTTTCTTTATACGTGTGTGGGGGAGATTTATTATAATTATTGTATTTTCGTTGTGAGGGGTGCAGACGTACGTTCACCGTTTGTCTCATTTTCGACTATTGACATTTAGTGTGTAAGAAAGAGGGGTAGCATTATAATATGTTTAAGAACAAAAGCAAAACAATCAGCGCATTCACATTTGACGTTTTTGAATTTTTGGCATTCACTCACTATTCACTATTATATTTATCACAATATTGCTGCGACTCTTTCAAAATATGAGAATTCATTCCATACAAAATGTAAGAGGAAAAGAATTTTCTTCGTATTTTTTTTCGTCGTATGTTTTAATAGCTATTCTGCTATTCAGGTCGTAGACAAATCCAACAAATCAAAGATCATAAGAACCGGTCCAGCCGTTCTTGATAAATAAATGGTGTAACTAACGTGACTTTGTTTTATATATTAAGATATAATATTAAACTGTCAGCCGTTTTCCGAACAACCTTTCCAACTTAATTATTTGTATTTTTTAAGTGAAACTTCTACAGTAGGGCTGTGATTTGGATTTCGGATGAAACGGAAACACTTTTCAAGTATTGGATGAGATTGTTTTGGTAAAGTTTGGCTTCTACTGCGCGTATTCGCATGATTTTTTTTCTTCGGCATCAATAGTTCCGTAGGTACCTAAGGTTTAAACCAAAACAACTTTGTAATATGTTATGTATTAAAATATAAAAAGAGAAAGAATTCGAAATTATCAAACCAATAAACCACTTCTAATTGTGCAATACCTGTTAAAACTTATGGCACGCCCCTGCTACTACAATATCTGCAGTGTCTCTAGTGAAAGTGATCCTGGTAAAGAAGGTCCTGTTATAACATTTCTATTTTGATCTTTGAATTAGACATTCAATTTCTTGTTTAATTCCTCTCAATCGATTAATAATAAGTATTTAATCTTACGAGACAGTTTACCTTTCTAGTTAGTTTCCTTACCCACTGATTTCTTCAAAATACAATCGAAAAGATACAACAAAAAAAATTACGTCCGGTTTGATCCTTTAGCATGGCAAAAGTTAAATTTAAAGCTTACGAATAGAAGATACTAGCGAGTTCCCGGCATGCGTTGCAATGCCACTAATAAAGAAATTGTTTCTTCCTGCGTGTCTTTTCCCATTCGTCCCGTTCCCCTGCCGCCTGTAATATTTCTCCTTTCCCCTCCTGATTTAACTTGGTTTAATATTAAATATATAAAACTCTCCTCGTCATCGGCAAGACAGTTGATATTTCTATCTTTTGATGCTGATTTATTTTATTTTTGGAATTCTTTCATCCCTTCAAGTTTTCTTGAACTTTTCTTTTGGCTCTGATCGATATTTAAATTTTTAAGGCTTTGCATGTGTGTAGTAGGGATGGAAAATTCCTTCCCTACGTCACACAAGCCTTCATGAAAATTGGACCCTTATTTTCTTTGATAACTACAGAAAGCTACTTAAAGCTCCCTTGCACTATATACCTTTAGAGATATATGTACTTAACTAATTAATACGTTATTTACGACCTTGAACGTAAATATTTTCGTATTTATGTTGTAATTAAACTCCATCAAACGTTGTGTAATTTTTTTGATTTATGATATGGGACTTTAATTACTTTCATTCTTTGTGGTAACTTCTTGATTCTAGTCAGAGCGTTGAGTTTCAAACTGTATTGGTCTCTCTCTTGCAAATCTAACTTTAAATAGTTTCTCTAAATGAACTAACTTTCCTCCGTCGCTTATTATGTTTTCCTACATCCTAACGAACTCATAATTAACCTGTACTAATCGAATTACGCATGTTTAATTGAACAAATAATTAAGTATGACTCAAATGGTTAATTGTTAGTAAATTTGATTATGATTGTTTTGTATCTGCTTGTCATCTCTCCAATCCGATTCAGCTGCTATAAGGTACATATAAAGATGGGTTTAGTAGGTTAATGTAATTAATAGATTGCATATTAGACGAACTCAGAATACCCTTTTTCTGCCGAAAATTTGGCTCCTATCCTCCTGCAAGTTAACAGGATGGTCAAGGATCAACTAGAACTTCGCACAGTCAGCCGACGCGATTTTCCAGAGGGTCTTAGTACCTTGTTCTGTCAATCTTCCATGTCGTCGTGCACGTCATTCAGGTCTTTCCCTAAGTCCCGAAACCCCCAAATTCCTACTCCTCCAAGGTCTACTATTTACTTAGGGCGAACCGGTTTCGTCCTATATGCAATCATATACTCACGGTGTTTTGCAGAGTTACGGGTCGTGAATCCTCCCTCCACGTACAAGAAATGATGTGAGAGTAACTCTGTCGAGTCTAAAACGCTAATTGTAAGCGGGTCCACATCATCCAATGTACAGTACATAGAAAGATATATATGTAAACATACGTTTGGGTAGGATTATAACTCGCAATTTAGAGTCTAGCCAGTCTCAAATCCCGAGCTCGGATTTCGTGGAAAGGAATTCTGCACAAAACCTTAACCGATGACCGAATATATACATATTAAAAGTGGGAAATATTAATAGATACTAGTATAATAAGCAATTATCTGGCGATATGTTCTGGAGATTCGCCAAAACTCCAAGCTTTTTGTTTTGTTTGGTTGGCAATTTTATTTAAGAGATTGCCATCTCTATTATGTGTTTGGTTAATGGTCCTTGTTTTTTAAGGAGCGACCACTGCCTCCTATTGTTGAACTGTTTTCTAAATTTTCCCCCAAGGTTCAACTTTTGGTAAAATTTTTACTATCCCTTGATTTTTCAGTTGTCTCATGTAAATGATTGATACTTTTTATTAGGCTATCCCGTGATTCTTCAACTGCTTCTTGTAAATGATTGATGCTTTTTATTAGGCTATCCCGTGATTTTTCAACTGCTTCTTGTAAATGATTGATGCTTTTTATTAGGCTATCCCGTGATTTTTCAACTGCTTCTTGTAAATTATTTATACCTGTAAGAGCAATTATTTCATAATTTTTCCCCGAATTTTTCATGTAGTTCTTTAATAATCTTTTATCTGACTATCCCGTGATTTTCAAATGTTTGATGTACCTATTATTTGACTAGCTTATAATAAATCTATTTATTTTCAATTGTTCAATTCAAAATTTATCTCTTCATGTTCAAGTTAAAGATTGTGTTTACAACCTTTTCTATAATTGTGCAATTTCTTGGCTTTGTCCCATTGTCAAGTTAATATTAATACCTGTCAACTACCTAATAAATATACTATAACCTATATAATAACCTAACTTACTATAATACTAATACCTATCAACCACCTATTAAAGACCCAGGTACATCTTCCTTTAAAAGCATCTGACCCAGTGCCCCAATGACCGAGTTGTTTTATAAACCATTTCAATTATGTAAACATCCCCACTGGCTTCGTGACCTAGATTCCAAACATGAGATGTTTGTTTATTTTTTTTGAACATTCCTAAACGCGGGCTTATATGGTTCTAATTTTTTTTTTTCTTTTGAATTTAATAGTGATAATTTCCTTTTCGCAGAGGTCTAATCTGTTCCCCGATAAATATAATTATAATGCATACATATATATACATATACATTTTGTCTCAATAAATAAATATACTGATATATGTACAATTTTATTATAGTTGAGGTAAATTCTAATATCATAACTCATTTTTTTGATCATTTTATATTAGCTGAAGTTATAATAAATAGTATATATATACTAAATAAATACAAAACTTTGACTTGGAAATTTGCCAAACACATAACTATTTTAAATAGTTACGGATAAATGCAAAGATAGGTATTCGAGATCGATACCTTTACTTTTTAATATAAGTGTGTTTCTTTTTTTTTTTTAAACTTTCTTATATACATATATATATACATATATATATATATATATATCTATTTTATATATATAATATTTTATATATAATTACATATCACATATTAAGCAAATAATATTTTGTTATAATAATATAAAATTTTATACCGACGATCAGCTGCCCTCTGCCTCGTTCATGTCTCTAGAAATTTTTATACTTTGTAAGGACTTACCCCAAAAGGTCCACTCCTGTCGGGTTCAACACGACAAACCTTTTATATTTTTTTTTTCTCTCTAATTCAGCTATTGTCTAACTAATCCTAGATTAATCATCTTTATTCATTATTTCACTATTGCGTTGACTCTAAACTGAATTAATTGATGATTAATCTTTATCAATCAAAATGTATTCCGTTTAAATTATAAATTTTAAGCAACATCCACTTCACGATTATTTACGAAATAAGAAATTTATTATTTTTATTTTTGTTTGTCACCGAACCCTTTTTATTTATTTTGCAGTAAGATAACGTTTTACTATTTATTTAAGCTTTCCGAAATAGTTATTATTATTAAGTTATCACAATCTCATTTAACAACAACTTAATAATTTGTATTATTTATTCTAAAGTCCATATTTATTATTATTATTTTATCTAATACTAGATTAATCCTGTGATAAATTATTATGTTCGATTTGCACTTTATTTATTTATTATCTCTTTTCAATTTGCACTGTTTTGAAAAAAAATAATTAATTTAAATATTTGATATTTGCTATAACTCTCGCCGTTTAAACTGGACACATATAATTAATTATCACTTATTTGCATTACATCAATTATCACATAACTTTATTTATTTATTTCACTGATTTTTGTTTTTCACAATTTCCCTAAGTCTCAAAATGTTTATATTTAATGATTGTAAGATCCGAACTTTTCACTACACAAATTGTATTTATTGCAGCACTTTTTAACTTTTCACAATTTAAATTTATGATTTAATCACCTCACTGAATCTAATTAATTATTATTAATGGTACTAATTACTTACACTAAATTTAATACCAAACTTTAGACACTTAGAACTTTCTGTTAAAATGCATTTTATCTAACACTAGATTATACTAAGTCCGAAATCACTTCTATTGACTTGACTCCAATTATTTCAGAGTCATAAAATTTTTTTAACACTTAGACAATTTTTCAATTAATAACCGCTTTACACGTCACGTCACGTCTCACAAACTTCCGCTTTTCAAAACCCCCGATGACTCGCCAAAAATCACTAAGTCCTGTCTTTTAAACCCCTTTCAGGATTAGAATGGCCTATCTAAGCTATCTTTGATCCACGAATTTAATCTCTAACAACTCGAGATTTCATATATCGATTCTGTCATTTTTGTTTAACTGTCGTTAGGTCCACCTTTCATGACTTTGTTCATGCCCTATCTCGTTTAAACATTTTTCCAGGATCGGACCGGCGATATTACGTCAAAATGCCCCTCATTCCTTTTGTCTGTTGGTCATACAAAATTAGCTCAAATTTCATTATTTTTTTGTTATTTTTTTTCTCAATTCGTAAAAGGTCCGTCTTCGATAACTATATTTACCTCTCGATTTTTCCGTACCTATCACAAATCATGATTATCTCCATATCGAAATGTTTACTATGCAATTTCGAGTTGCAATTTTTATAATTTCCACTCTATCTCACTGCTACTTGTATGAATTTTTTCCATTAAACCCGTATTTTCTCTATTTACGTAGTATATCTGAATTTTCCCTTTTCCCCTAGAATTTTCTTGTATTCACAACACTCTTCCTACGAATTTCCTCTTTTATCCTTATGTTATTATCCACATCTATATGATTAGTTACATTCCAAGCCAAATTTATTGTTTTCATCGATACTTCTGAATTTTCATGAGTTTTCCTTACGGAATCATCTTTTAATTGTTTTTATTTTCTTTTCTACTACCCCCCGTTTTGCCTCCGATGTATGTCACCTCTTAGAAAATTTCATTTTCTATATACTACTACTTTTTATGTTATTTTTCACATTTTTCATAGGAGAAACTTCCACTTCGGTCCTTAAATATATGTCAATTTTTATTACTTCATATGGATCTTCCCCCAAATTCCGACCCTTTCTCCCCTGAATCTACATTAATTTAAAATTTGACATCTGTTTATGTCTGGACTTCGACGTACCGACCGATAACTCAGCGTTTATTCGAGGATAATAAAATCTAATCGTTTTTTAGTTTGAATAAACAGTCCCTATGCCCAATGATAATTTTTATCGTCCAAAAAGCCATTAAAATGGTTTTAATCGTCTTTAACCATGTTCGTTTTCTGGTTGTTTTAATAACAAAATCACGTGTGGGGTCGTCAACTCAAATAATGTTTACGTCTATCATCAAACTTTCCTATCTTCCATAGTACTTTCGTCAAACAATTGACGGAAAACAATTCCTTTTTGTTTGATTTACCTAACGCAATGTAACCAGTATGACCTCCCTATTCCAAATATATATCGATATCTATTTAAACTCGTCTGAAAACGCAAAATTAAGTCGAAATCTTATATTGTTCAATAAACACTTCCGTTTAAACGTCCAGTTTTTCCATTAGATTTCCTTTTCAAATCGTTTTTTTCTGACGTGACAAAAGTGACATTCCAAATTTCCAGCGTTTTTCTTCCTTTTAAATGTAAAATGTACGCTTTCCTTTCAATCTGGTCTCCCTGACCCTCTATGTACTCGTTATACGACTGAATAACCCTACAGTAACTTTTCTTACGTTTTACACGTCTTTTCTTTAATTTTCCTCTTATCATAAATTTCTTGCTATTTTCTTGCCTAGTTTTTCCAACATAATATGGATTAATTTGTTCGTTAACGGCGGTCGTCAACACCTTCATTGCACTGATTGTTTATCTTAAATCTAGGGTCATTGTACCTGATGCACCGGGCGTGAGACCCTGTTTACATTATAGTGTATTGATCTTTCGGTTGATGACGATATTTTTTTCCACAAATCTCAGGTTAACTGCCTAGTTCAAAGTCCATCTCTTTGTTCAAAATATGAATACGCCCTCCACTTTTGTGATTGGTTAATCATTCTTTGTGTTTATTTTCGCGCCTAAGAAAGGGTCTTTCCCTGTCTCGTGACGATTCTTAATACCATCTGTGGTTTTTTTATTAATACTCATCTCAATCTACTTAATTGTAGATCCCTATCGTCAACAAGAATTCAATTTACTTTGATCCGGTAGATGTCGCAGGTGTGTCTGTTTTATAATTAATTGGTATTTTCTTTTTGAATTAAAGTGGGAAGCTACGATATTTTCTTATTTTCACTGTTGATTAATGCAATTCATCACACGCCTCCCCTTCCACTCCCATGTCCCTTTCCCTTATGCGTTCCCCCTCCACTTTCCCAGCATTCCCTCTCCTGCAAACCCCCCTCCCGCGATCCCCTCCTCTTTTCTTGTTTTCAATATATTCAGTTCCGGTGCATTCAGATTTTCAAACAGCTCGTGTGCCACCTTTTGCAATTTTTTTTTACAAATTTTCATTTTTCATATTATAAACATTATTTTTTGTATATTATATGAACAATAGGTATCTATCTACCTATTTAAAATAAATGTAATTTTTTATTACATTCAAAGTATTCAATTTTGTTTAGTACCATAGGCGAGTACTTCGATTATGATTATATTAATTAATTTAAAGAGTTTATCCGAACATTGAATTTTGATTTAACAATCGATGGTTAGCAAAAGTCATTATTAAATTGTGATATTTTTGATAGTTCCGTAAAAGTTTTTTTAATGATAAAAAAAAAACTTTTCAGATGTATTGTCATGTGGTTGTAATAATCCAGAAACCTTCGCGAGGGTGAAAAGAAGGTATTTTGAAAGTTTAATTAATTTCCCTTGCTTAATATAGCAATGCAGAGACAACTCACATATACTGATTTTGGCAGATATACGTACATCTACGAGTATATAAATTGATGGGGACATGCTATTAGGTATGAAGATACTCTCAGCATCGCCCTAGTGAAAGGTCACAATTCGGAATAGAAATCTTTCTGGAAAAACGTCTTCAGCCGTGTCTGGTGGCCAGATTTGAGCTTCCATCCCCATCTACTGTCACTTCCCCATCTACTTTCACTTCCCCACCTACTTTCACTTCCCCATCTACTTTCACTTCCTCATCTACTTTCACTTCCCCATCTACTTTCACTTCCCCATCTACTTTCACTTCCTTATCTACTTTCACTTCCCCATCTACTTTCACTTCCCCATCTACTTTCACTTCCCCATCTACTTTCACTTCCCCATCTACTTTCCATCCTCATTACTTTCAGCCTCACAACGTACCGACTTTCGCTAGCCCCAAAATGCGATTTAATAAACTGCAAACAAATTTATTTGACAAATCTATAAAAAATTCAATAAATTTATTTGTTGTTTTATTTTTTATCTTATCAGTGAAGAATAAATATGCATGCTAAAGCACCAGACTCGAAATATGAGATCTTGCGTCATTATGCACATATATTTTCTGTTGAATTACCTACACCACTATTTTCAACTCACAACTTCATTCGCACCACGAACTTGAACTTGAACTTTGAACGGAATTTTTCAAAATAATTTATTTACTTTATTTATAGATTTATAATTCGTTAAATTTATTTATTAAAAAAAAATAATACATGCGTGACAGGATAATATAATATTTCATTATCGATTTATTAATCTAAATAACATCGCTATGGAATGTAAATACCAGAGCAATAATTTATTTTTCGTGGGCACCGACATTGAAGGTTTCTCGTCACCTCCCCCTCTTTCTCATAAACGACGCCTACAACAGAAAGAAAGATTCCAACCGAGTTATCAGCAGCAGGACCCTACCTGCCAACTTGAATAATTAATTAATATTTATTTGATACTCGGTTAGGACATGCAATCGTTAATGTAAGTCCTTTGGTTAATTACACTTATTCTAAACTTGTTAATTGCACCGTATATCGTAAAAGATGACAGAGTTCTCGTGTTTATATTGGATTTATGGAGGCATGGAAAGAATGAATGGAAAATGTTATATGAAAGCAGCGTGAATGCAGAGCATTAAATAATTTTAAAGATAGAGTAATGAGGAACAGGAATTAATAACTTGAAAAACAAGCGAGTGATATCGTATGCAATGCATCCAGGAATGGAAAATAAATGTTTTCTATAATATACGAAATATTTTAAACAAGAAAACTATCAAAATTGTCTATTATGCATTAATTCAGTCTTTATTACAGTACGGCATTATTGGGTGGGGAGGGGCCTTTAAGGCTTCCTTACAGCCCATAATTATAATTCAAAGAATAATTATAAAAACCATTCTTAGGAAACAATACGACTTCCCTACTATACAGATATTTCGGGAATTTAATGTACCATCTATTTTAGAATTGTATAAGAGAAACGCATTATGCCAAATTTATAAAGAATATTTTATTCAAAAAATTCACCCCTCAGATAGCATAAGCAATAGATTTAAAACTAATGGCTTAATAGCCATCCCTATGCTTAGAACGACCACGGCTCAGCACCATTATTTGTATTTAGGTGTAAGATGGTACAATATATTATTATCCAATAACAAAATTAATATAACAGATTCACTGAATTATAAATTATTCAAAAAACAAATTAAGTCCCTTAAATTGGATAATGACATATTGTACCCTTAATGTTTACCCTTTATGTAATTAATTAATTTACCCTTACTTAAACAGCAATATTTAATATTAAAAAAAAATTGTTTTGATATTATCCTTATATAACTATTTTTGTCTAAATTGTGTACCTACCTAAGATATTTATTTCATTAGTTTTTTGAAAATTGTTTACATAATGAACATTATTATTATTTTGTTTGCATGTAAAATACTCCTCCCATAAACACGAGCTCCTAGAGCTCAACTTATGGAGTAGTAGAATAAAACATGAATTATTTTGTAATCTTGCAAAAAAAAAAATATATATACATAGATACTTAAATATTTTGAAGTGATTTTTGTTTTTTTTTTTTTTGCCGTCTTGACAGATTGACAGACGGATAAAAAACAGTCCGTCAAATAAGAGTTGAAAAAATAAAAACTGGAACTACGAAATTTGTAGGTTGGCAACACCAATTTACCTGTCAAATATTCTTTTGAAGTGCAATGACACTGATGATACAGAATACTGTATACACACTTAAAAACTTTTTTTGTTCTTTTAAAAAAAAATCGAAGAACTGTTGTTAAGTTACCTACTTAATGACAAATTTGATTAAATTGTGCTTTACAAAGTGATAGGCTTTTATTTAAATTAACATAAATTTGAATTTAACAGTAGGTAGAAAGGAAGAACGGTGAGTTAGTTAGTTACACTACTTTTAGATCTGAATGAGTTAAATATATTCAGATCCAAAATTAGAGACATGTTCTGAAGCCTGGACAACGGTAGTAAGTACTTAAGCTAATATTAAATAAATGTGAGCAGTGAACAATTTTTAAAGTGTGCATTATATTTTATTACAAAATCGTTATTTTTCATTATGTTAACACAAAATTGCAAAGATATAATAACAATATACTTATATGCAATTCTAATTTTGAGATCAGTGGAATGAATTTTTTTTTTCTCACTTTTATGCCTTTTTAATAAAAATGTTGGTTACACAGCTTTAGATTATAACCATGATTATATTTTTAGTATTGCCATTTTTACTACAATGGCGCCCTCCTATCTTTTCGACTCTTATTTGACAGGCTGTATATATTTTGCTTTTTATTTATTTTAGTACTTATCTTAAAAAATGGAATATGTTACAATGTTACTTTTCCTCCATTAAAAGCATGTGCTTGTGGATGGAGGAAGAGTTTACATTTTAAATATGTACAATTTATACAGTCAGGTGTTTCACATAATATGTACAGATTCACAGTTAATATACTGTTAATGTATCGTTAAAACACAGTTTAATCATATCGCAATCAAGACCCTTTACCTAAAAGATAAAATCATCCACATGTATTCAGTAAGAAGTAAAATAGGTATAATTTTTAGTGTGACATTCGTGTGGTGATGAGGGAAGCAGCAATTTTCCCGTTGGTGATTTCTCTAAAATGTTTTTGATGGAGTTCAATAATTGTATTTTGTCATTAATGCTTCTGATTTTTACTGTAAGTAAGAAGCATTTTCCTTGGTGTGTATAATGGTGTTGGGCAAAAGACGTGTTTAGTTTAGTTTGGGGCATACAAATGCATGTGTAAAATTAATAATTTTTTTTATCTTACTAATATTATAAATGCGAAAGTTTGTATGGATGTATGTGAGATTGTTACTCTTTTACGCAAAAACTACTTGAAGGATTTTAATGAAACTTTACAATAATATAGTTCTTACATAAGAATAAAATATAGGATATATATAATGGTAAGCTCTGGCGTTATGAAATTTGTATAAATGAAAATGTGTGTATTTCAAAATTTTTGCGGCAGGGAGGAAAGGCAGTGGGAAGGGGAACGGGGGAGGTGGGGTTCGCGGAAAGGGAAGAGATGGGGGAGGAGGAAGGCGGGGAAGGTGGAAGGAAACGGGGACGCACGGGAAAGGACACGCAGAAGAATCAATTTATTTCTTTGAATGGCGTAGCAACGCATGCCGGGAACCAGCTAGTATATAATAAGATGATTCGCAAAAAGTAATATTTGTACAGCATTCTTGTGATAATTATTCACATTAACGGCGCTTTACAAGTTATCCGTGATGAAAACATTTTAATAATAACAGATTAATAATATTATTACTAGCTGTTCCGGCGAACTTCGTACCGCCTCAGAATCAAAAACTGTTGTCAACTTATTAGCTGAATTGATCTAAATTGTTTCTCCCTGCGTATACCATACCTTGATCTAAATTGTTTCTCCCTGCGTATCCTTTCCCCTCTCGCGTTCCCTCTCCGTCCCCCACTCCACTTCTCCCCTTCCCCCGTCCCGCTAACCCCCCTTCCTGAGTTCCTTTCCCCCCTCCCCCGGTTCACAGTTCAATATTATACCCCTTACAAAATTGCTGCAGTTCTTTCAAAATAGGAGAATTCGTTCCATACAAAATGTATGGGGAAAATAATTTTCTTCGGAGTGGAACACCCTTTACTTTTAGGGGTATGAAAAATAGATGTTGGTCGATTCTCAGACCTACCAGATAAGCACACAAAATTTCATCAAAATTGGTCCAGCCGTTTCGGAGGAGTATGGTAACAAACACCGTGACACGAGAATTTTATATATTAGAAGATTATCAAAGGGAACTTTATTTTGGGTTGCATTTTATTTTATTTTATTTAAGGAGAAAACACAGATACAGACAATAATTAATAAAACAATATTATGAACAATAACTTGAGAATTCGCCTGCACCCCAACTATTTCTCACTGATTGACTTGATAAATAAAGATTTTAATATTTTTAATTGATTAATATTGATTACAACTTCTAACACACGGCCACTAAACTCTGAGCCAAGGATTTTGCAGCTTCTAGATGAAGTTTGACTTCCAAGCAGTGCGTTACGTTTACGTTTAATTAAGTTTTTGTATCTGATATCCCAAACATTGCTGGCGCATCTTGCCGGCCATGTACGAGATATTGGTCTATTCCAGTGTTAAACTAAAATTTGGATTTGAAAATACTTTATTTTTTTTACAATAGCTCCACACAAGAAGTCATGAGGAAAACCAATTTCCTTCAGGGCCTATGTTATCTTTAGGGATGCTGCATGATGAGTCTTTTTATGAAAAAGAAGAAGTGGAAGTTTTGGAAAGGAAAAAGGTGTGAGGGGTGGGTTGGAATCAGAAGAGACGAACGTATGAATCCATCCCTCCCACTACGGTGCATGGCGATGGGTTTAGAGGTCAAAAAGTCTTCCTTAACCAGACTCCTCATCCGGTCCGCCACGTGGTAGATGGGCAGTCGCATCCGCCACCAAGACCTAAACAAACAAGACCCCATGAACCCAGGTCTCCCTCCTAAGTAAAAAAGTGTCGCGAACCATTCGAGGTGACCTAGGGCAGGGGTGTTGGTTGTACAATAAATGGTATATTGAAGCACTGGCCCGAAACGTAATTTTTTACTCGAGAATTCCACGAATGAACATTATAGGTATAAATAAATAACAATCTAACTGGAAATAAAAAGGTCTTCAGCAGGTAGCAAAGTAGCAGGTAACAAAGCCATGTAAACTTTAACAGCCTTGTTTGTTAATTTACCGCTACTAATAACAGGATCTAAATACTAAAGCCAGGATCATATCGTTATTACCTGCAGAAAATCCAAGGTACCTATTACACAAAACACAGGTGGTCTTTACCTTTAACGTTTAAGTATAATAATATATCACAATTATCATTCAAATATTATTTTAAACAATTAAATTTAAATGTATTAAAATGCATTTTTCCATTAAGTTTTACGGAGAATCAATATTAATTTTCGGTATTTCAAAGGTGTGTAATTTGAATACCTGTTTTCACATCGTTTAAAGCACTCAGTTATCTAGTCGTTAAATGTTTTATGGGAATACCACACAAAGAAATCTT
This sequence comes from Limnephilus marmoratus, assembly GCA_917880885.1. Classification (NCBI taxonomy): domain Eukaryota; kingdom Metazoa; phylum Arthropoda; class Insecta; order Trichoptera; family Limnephilidae; genus Limnephilus; species Limnephilus marmoratus. The sequence goes on from OU862924.1 coordinate 32,540,601, forward strand.
TCGTAGATATCAAACATAAAACTGCTCATTATAATTTAGAGTTTAACGATATTTGGTAAGCCTATACCTAAGCACTTATTATAAAGAGATTAGAGATAATACGGATTCACTTACCCTAACGAAGCGGAATGCTTCGTAAAGAGTTATAAATTAAGATAAGTCAGTTTGAAATCGAGCCTAAGTATTTTATGATCTAATAAAATATTCAATTACATAAATCCATAAAAACTGTATTCCGTCGGCTGTTAAATACAGTCGATTTTTAATCAGGTGCTTTGGTGTTATCTAAAAGCATTGATTTAAATTTTAACAGCCCTACGATAAAAAAAAATGATAAGTCTTGTGTTTTTTTATTTATAATGACCCCGGTTTTCAACGAGATAGCTACTGCGGCTAGGCTAATTTAATCGAATTTAGGTATATGTATACTTCTTCAAACATTGCAAATAAAATAATTATAAAAAATTAATAATTATTATCATTTTAATTTTATATAAATTATTTTAGGTATAAAAATAGGTACTTAAGAAATGCGAATGCTTAGATGGTCGGTAGGAGTATCACTAAAAGATAGGATTAAAAATTCAAGCATTCATGGTAGCCTGAGTGTCACGGACATAAACAGTAAGCTGGGGGAACGAGACTTGAGATGGAATGGTCACATAAGACGGAAACCACCAGACTACATAGCGAAGCAGGCAATGTCTATGGAGCCACATCGACAGACATCCAGAGAAAGACCAAATAACTCCTGGATGACTCAATGATCCAAAATATTAATACTTGTAGATTGTTAATACCTAACATGGATGAAGCCATTTCAAACAACGATCTTGTCCTTGTTGGGTAGACGCGGTCTTGTCTCAGTAAAACATCCCATTTAAGTTACAAAGTTTTCTTAAAACTGACATTTCGTTTAAGACATTTTAAGTGAATATTCACGATATGTATATCAACTAGTGAAGGACCAGAAATCCATAATTAGAGTAATTATGCGTAAACCCTATAGGTTTTCTAGCGATCAGCTCTACAAAAAAATTGATGTACTTGATGTTCGTCAAAACTACATAAAAAAGGTTATTATCCACGTATACAAAAATCTAGAAAAACTTAATAAAATTGATCATAAATACATCACAAGAAGTCACACCAGAAAGGATCTTGTGGTCCTAGGGAGCAATACGTCGAAGTTCCAAATGACATAAACATATCTGGAACCGAAATTATATAATAAAATCCCCCCAGAATTAAACATTAAAACATGCAAAATGACATGCATCGGTTCAATAATAAATAATTTGTTGCTTGGCTTAGGTAGGGTTGAGTCTGAAAAATTAATAAATAAAGTAGTAGTATATATATATAAACAAAGTATTTTTTTGTACAGAATACACTTTTGGCATTTTCACCAGCATTTGGTTCCTTAGAACGGGCACTCTGCCTAGCTAGGAACTAATATAGACAAACAAGACATACTCACACTTGTACACATTTTAATATTTACAGTTGTTTTGAAATATTATTATTATATAAAAAAAATTAAAAATCGGACGGGTTATGGAAAGGTGATTATTAAAATATTTTATATACTGAGAGGAGTGTACCGCAATGCTATGGAAAACTTAATTTATATTTACGTGGGTATCTGTATTTTGAGAAGAAATTAAAGCGGCTCGATTTTATATTGATGGGACATCCTAGTGTAGTACCAATCATTGTAAATCAGGAGGCTTGTGGAGTTTCATCATACAGAATGATGTCCGATAAATTAATATTTAACGATATTTTATTTTATGAGAATTTTGTCATTTACCACTAATGCTTGTAATACTTCAGGAATTGTCGTTAAAAGAAAATTGTAAGTCAAATGGGTATTAACACGCTTGAGATTACGATAAATTATTTAGACTGTTAACTTGAAAGGAAAATTACATCGTAAATTAGAAACTTAACTCTTTGATAGAATATGGTCCCAGGTACAAACCGTTATTTATGATTATGTAAAATATACTTATTTTGACATCTTTATGAAGAATTTACATACTTACTGCCTAGTGATACAACCTTCAGCTAAGTAAAAATGTAGTTAAATGCTAAATAATTAGGTAAATAAAGAAATTGGATTCAGGAACAGGCTTCTTAAAGAAACATGGGGTCTGATGTTCCACTTCGCATGTATTAATATTTACGGTCAAAATGTATCATATTAAAAGGGCATTACCAGAGAAAACCAGAAATATGTCATTTTCAAATCAGATTTTAGACGTATTGACTCTTTTCCACAAAAAATTATAAATGAATTTCGAAAGATTGTTCTTTTATCTAGCATTCGCATGTAATAAATTTTGAGAATTTTTTTTTATTTTTAGTATAATAAGGTTATTCCATAGGTCGTTGGCAAATTTGTTAAATTTTCAAAAAAGATTTAGTATTATACCACACCCATTTCAAATAATATAATCATGCAGTAGAATAAATCAATACATTATCTAGCAAACGCATGTTTTAGAATTTTAATTTTAGTTTCAATAAAATCATTAAAAAATATATACGTACATGTATTTCTTGACGAAAATTGGTCCATTTGAGTATTTATTTGCGCACTTACAAACTAATATATTTCAGATTTTTTTAACATTCTTATTAAATTTAGACATCATTGAAAAATGATAAATACTTATAATTAAAAAGTACATTATTTTAATAGTTTTATCATCACGCCTTTCAGCATTTTTGGATGAAGGTATAAATTAAAGCTAATTTGAATTGAAATAAATTCGATATTGAGTTATAATTTTAAAAAGCTGGTACCGAGAATAATTAATCTTTCTCGTTGTAACCGCTCTGCACGATCATAAGAACAACTTTCGACGAAATGTGGATTTTCGTACATTACATTACCAATTACATTACATTACATTTTTATACATTGTAATATACATTACATTACCAATTACATTACATTACATTTTTATACATTGTGATATTAATGGCTTTCAGTTGGATAAATTAGAAATTTTAGAGATTAGATAGAGTGTTAATGCAAATTTAAATATTATTAAAAATCAAAAATTGTTTTTAAATGACCCATTATTAAATCTATTCCCCTTTTCAATTTTTAATTGTTCTATATTGCCCCTCGTTCCTTATACATTATTTTCTTTCAAATTTTATTATTGTTTATGTCTATTTTTTTTCTCTATTACCTATGTATGTCTATTTTTAAAATTAGTTCTGTCAAAACCCTGAGGAAGTCAGCTTTGCTGACGAAACATGTCGGTTTTTGTAAATAATTAAGTGGTTAATACAACGTTATTTATTAATTTGAATTTAAAATGTTACCACAAAATAATTTTACACTATTAGAAGAAGTGATTATATTTCTTTCTACATACTTGTAAAATAAAGATTGTATAATAAAGAATTAAAATCTGAATGTAAATTCTTTGTCATATATAAACCTAGAAGTTTAAAAATATATTAAGAAGGTGTATATGTAAGAATGTTTTGGAAATTTTGAAGTTTCGGTAGGTTAATGTTAAAAAACTATAATTTAGTGAAACGGAAGTAATTTGGTACCGGGCTGTAAAGTACATAATTTGTCTATATTGGCTCTTTAGAAATAATTTTTTGAGGTTGTAGAAAAATAAATTAAACATTTAGATATAAGGTTCTTTGTGTAGGTATAAAATACCTATGTTAGTCAATAAAGATATATTTTTTTAATATAACTTCAAGAAGACAACAAATTGTTAGAATAAAATCCTCATTGTCGGAAAAAATTTATGCAACAAGTGGAGTTCCACAGGGTTCACACCTTGGCCCAATATTATTTATCTTGTTTATAAATGATCTTACAAAAATATTTCATGATGTATTTATCTTACTTTTTGCTGATGACCTCAAAATTTTTAGAATAATTCAAAATATTTATCATTGCAACATTCTTCAAGATAATATCAACAAATTGTTAATTTGGTGTAATGAAAATAGACTTTACTTAAATATCTCAAAATGTCATATAGTTAGATTTTCTCGAATAAAAAATCCAGTGATCTTCAATTACAACATTGATAACAATACTCTGGAGACATTAACACAAATTAAAGACTTGGGCATCACTTTTCAATCTAATCTTTCATTTGTTAACCACATAACAGAAATCTCTAATAAGGCCTTAAAAATGTTGGGATTTATAACTAGGCTAACTAGAAATTTTAACAATATTAAGTGTATAAAACTGTTATATTTTGCATATGTTAGAAGTCAACTTGAATACAATTCTCCCGTCTGGAACCCATATTACAATATACATGTACAAGCTGTTGAAAGAATACAAAACAAATTCTTACGTTTTCTTAATTTTAAAATGGGTATTCCAGCAGTTATGTTGAACTACAATACTATTTTGAATGATATGAATATGCTGAAATTGTCAGACAGAAGAACTTTCACTGACTTGGTATTTCTGTATAAAATTCTAAATGATTTAGTTGACAGTCCGATATTGCTCGAATTGATAAGCTTCCGGATTCCAATACGTAATACTAGAAGTCAGGATTTATTTCAGTGCAGTAATTCTGGAACTAACTATCATATGTATTCCTCTTTGCCCAGAATACTAATGGAGGGAAACAATTATACCAAGTCAGTGGACATCTTCAATTTATCTTTAAACAAATATAAAATATTGTTACGAAGGCAGTTCAGTTATGTACAATAAATACTGTGTATTTCTTACTATTCATATGTAAAAGCCCCGAAAAAGGGCGTTAATAAATAAATAAATAAATAACATGCTTTTGAGATTTTTGTGATACATACCTAAAGTAAACTACCTCATTAGTCATTAGACAGTTTAATTCAATTAACAAAAATAACATGAATTGCTTACTTTAAATTCAGCTATGCATCAGTTTAGGTCTGAGTCATGAATAAACCAGATCTCTCATGAATGAGGGATGATATAATATTATTATTTTATGAATAGGCCGAGAAGATTCCTAGAGCTACATTCATATTTCAATGTCCGTGGCTGTTGTTCCTGACAGATCACAACACTTCTAGGCTTGTTTGAGAGGTCCACTGAAGAGAAAAATCTTTAGAAATGTGCTGTTGGCGAGTCCATGTGCCAATTAATATTAATTCTTTGGTCCGCTCGCCGAAACAATTTTTTTTTAATTATGGTAGATGCAAGTACTAAATGAATCGAATGTATTAATATAAAACAAGCTAATACTAGTAATACGATAAGAGAATTAACAAGGATGTTCGCACAATTTGGAGCGGTAGAAACTATTGTTTCGGATAACGGTTCAGTATTCTGTTCGGAGGAATTTAAACAATTTTGTAATAATAATAAAATTCAGCACATAACTTCTCCAGTAAACCACCCTCAAAGTAACGGTTTAGCAGAAAACGGGGTTAAAACATGTAAAAATTTTCTAAAGAAAATTTTAAATGATGGAAGATTACCTAGAGACTCAGATGATAGGTTAATGAAGTTTCTAATAGATTACAGGAATACCCCAAATACAACGACTGGTATGGAACCTGCGGTAGCCATGTAAGGACGAAGGTTAAGGTCGGTTTTTGATTTAATTTCACCAGTAATTGCAGAAAGGAGGGGGGAGAGGTGTATGTCTGAGAAGGTAAATGAGAAAATATTGGATAGGTGCATAGGAGGGAACAGCAGAGAAAGTTTTATAAATCTAAAAAAAGAAATATAGAAAATTATGTAGTTGGGAAGAAAGTCATGGTTAGGGACTTTAGAGGAAAAAAAGGTTGGGTTGCAGGCATCGTAAAGAAAAGAATTGGAAAAAATAAATAAATACTTAATTTACGTAAAAGATACCGGTCAAATATGGAAAAGGCATCAGGACCAACTTACATCGATGAGTGTGAAGGAGAATCCGAAAGAGCGTGAGAATATACCTTGTAAAGATCTAGGCTCTGATACGATTATAACAGACCTAGACCTTTCCCACTTTTTCCGGAAAGGTGCTAATGGGTCGTCTCCTTTGTTTCAGGAACTACCATGGCAATCTCCTTGGGCTGGAAGGCTTCGGCAGAAGAAGACTTGAGCTATTTATATTTTATTTTATTTATATTTTAATTTATTGTTTGTAATCAAGCTCGGGTTATATTGAAAAAACCCGGAAGGTTTTAAGTTTAGAGATAAGATTAGAATGTGATATACTGTAAAATGCTTTTCTTAAGTCGACAAACATTCCAATGCATTTTTTTTATTATCTAAATATTTATATATTTCAGTTGTTAAATCTACGATAGCTTCTTGAGTGCTCAAATTTTCTCTAAAACCATAATGATGTGCACTTAATATATTAATTTCTTTTATAAATTTAAACATCTGTTTTTTAACAATTTTTTCAAAAAATTTTGCTGTATTTGAGGTAAGAGAAATTGGTCTATAATTACTACTAAGAGTGGGGTCACCAGATTTGAAAATGGGCCTTTTTATATATTAGCTCCACACAGGAGGCTTTGTTTTGAGGAAAACAATTTCCCTCGCGGGCTATGTCATCACTGAAATTCTGTGTGTAGGGTATTGTCAGAATCAACATCAGTGTTGGTTGAGCAGCATTGTGAGACGGGTTAAGGGAGGAGCTGTAGAGGGGATATATTAACGGGTGTCTTGAAGAGGCCCAAATTAAACAAAGGAGGAAAAACAGTTCCACATAAGAGCCGACTTACATAAAAACGAGTCGAAGCATCGACCCGTTCTCGTGAAGCCAACATCAAGTCCGTCGAGTTTCGCTGAGGCGCACCGGTGCAACGGGGATTAATGCTACTACCTTCTTAGAGGAGGCTCTATTAAAATACCTGCAGAACAGATAAAGAATGCCCACATTTCGCTTCAGAGATAGCAATCGGTCTGTTAACAACGGATTGTCAATCAGGTGGATGCCCTCCTTTGCACAGATTCAAATAGGTTTATAAATTATTTATTTAATTTTTTTTTATTGCTATGTTATTTAATTGGTCGATCGATTCACCTACCTGGGCTCCAGTCTAACAGAGAACAATGAGGATCCAGCAGAAATCGGAAGGAGAACCACAGCAGCCAACAAAACATACTTCTCTTTGCTGCCAGTGTTTAAGTCACGTAGTGTCCACAGAAAAACCAAAATAACCATATATAAGACCATTGTTAGAACTGTATTGGCATATGGATGTGAGGCGCTAACACTGACGGTAAAGATGGCTAAAATGCTGGATACTTTTGAAAGAAAAGTGCTGAGAAGAATATGTGGACCCGTGAAAGAGGGTGAACAGTGGCGCATCCGGCACAATACAGAATTGTATGATATATAAGGCCCCTAGCATCTCAGCACATATGAGACTCCTCAGGCTGAGATGGGCTGGGCATGTACAGAGAATGCCGGATACACGCGTCCCAAAAAGAATTTTGACTGGACACCCAGGTGGAATGAGAAAAGTGGGAAGACCCAGACTGAGGTGGGAAGACGAAGTAAGAGGGGATGCGGCACAGCTTCTCCAGGTACCAAATTGGAAGTCAGCCGCTGAGGACAGGAGGAGTTGGAGGCGACTGTTGCAGGAGGCCAAAGCTCGATATGGGCTGTAGGGCCATCGAAGAAGAAGATGTTATTTAATCATTATTTAGAAACCTTTTCAAGATTTACAAATAAAGTATAATTTGTCTGTTTAGATTTATGTAAATGATTGTTAAATTCAATTGTGAGCATACCTTTCTGAGATTTATATGGTTAACAACTAGTCATATATATCCATGAAAATATAATTTCAATATATTTTAAATCGGCAAGTATGGATCACATTTCTAGAGATGTTCTGTTCAGTGAAGAAGCCATTCAGAAAATATTTGAAGGCCTATGCTGTCAGCGCTGAACGGGAGATGGTATCGCGGGTTGGGTTTAGGATAAGTGCGGCTGCCGGCGAATAACTTGATGGCCAAACGAGATAAATATAGCCATGTACTTTATTGTAACTTGGGTTGACATTTTTCTGCGCTGTAAATATCCCCACGATAATTTTGAAGAGAATTCTGAAAGGTGATCTTCAATAAGCATTAATTGAAAAGATCTGTAAATATCTATCATTTTGAAAAGATCTGTAAATCAGTCACAAAGATGTTGGGTTTTGTCATACACAATTCAAAGAAGTTGACCAACCTTACAGTTGTAAGGCTGATTTATTTTAGCTTAGTGTGTAGCATTCTCGAGAATGAATCTCAGATATGGGGGCCAGAGGACATCTTTTGACTGGACATCTTTATATAGCTCATTGTTGTAACGTCTGCGCCAAAATCCATTTTCTAGAACCGGTCCGAAGATGCGCCTTAAAATTTTGCTTTCAAAAACGTCCAGTGCTCGCTCATTCCTCTTAGTTAATACTCAAGTCTCAGCTGCGTACGTGAGTACTGGTCTAATAAGTGTTTTGTAAACTAATATTTTTGTGTTTCTGGACAGCAGTCTGGATTTTATTTGGTCTTGTAGGCGGAAATAACAGCGATTTGAGTTTACTATGCGCTTCTGGATCTCCTCTGTGGTATTATTGCATACATATACATTATGATAATTGCGACAGCTGAAAAACTTTTTGAAGTAAAACTTCTTTAGCCACGTTGCGATTTTAAATTCAGATGAAACGGAAATGACGCATTACAACATCTGCGACGCATCAAACTGCGCTCATTGGCCGCTTTGATTATGATGTCACTTTTCAAGGCTCTTATTGGTTGAGATATGAAACGGAAATGAGACTAGGTCTGCGCTCATTGGCCGCTTTGATTATGACCTCACTTTTCAAGGCTCCTTTGTTTGAGATTGTTACGGTAAAGTTTCGTTTCTACCGCGTGTGAACTGCACTCGATTTTTTTCGGAAGTTTCATCACACCCTGACAAGTGCTGTAAGATTACTTTCAAAGATTGAAAATACATCAAATGGATATATGATTTTTTTTCTTTTTTGTTGACACATTTTCTATCACCTTATTCCTAAAAAAATCCTAAAGCTCTTTCAAGTTTCTTTGATTATAAGACACTAAATTTACAAAATGAAGACCAGGGTGTGGTCAATATGTCTTCTCCAGGCAATAAAAGAGCCGCACAAGACAGGGAAGAGTGGAAGAAACGAATAGATGAAATTGCTGCAAACCAATCCCAGGATTGAAACCAGAGAGAGGGAGGCAATAAAAATATGTGGAAAACTTATTCTCTCTCAATATTATTTTATGGCTTTAAATTTGGCAGTTGAAAGGTATGAATCACAAGGCGAATCTTGCAAATGTTTTTTTAATCAGGTATTAAAAATTATACTAAAATATGCAATCTTAAAACAATCTTGATGGGTGTCTATATCGCGGCGTTTAATATGGTAAAATATTTCAATGTAAACATATATACGCGTTTAGTGAGTTAGTGATAGTGAGATTTACATAAGATATTGTGATATTTCTTATTTTCATTCTCTCCTCAAGTTTCAGAGCTACGAACATCATCACAGCGGTAAATGTTCTTTGTACCGCTCTGAAGAAATTCAACCATTAAAAAAATGCTTTAATTGAAATGGTTTTAGTCATGTTTGGCGAACAGGAATAAGTTGCCAGATCTTCTATCCTTCTTTGTTTTATTCTTCTCTTTCCCCCACCATCATTCACCCTCACAACATACCCTAATTAGAGATGCCAACCTTCCACTAGCTGCGGACTGTTGGAACTCTTACGATATTCATAAAAAAAATTCACTGCCCTGAGGAAAATAATTTCCTTCACGGCCTATGTCATCTGGGATGCTGTGTGGAGGGTCTTTTTGAGGAGAGGAAGGAATGAACATTGGTCTTGAAGAGACCCATGTTGTAGGAAGGAGGAAACACAGAGGCCGGCAAATCATTCTACAGTCCAAGAAACGACCCGTTCTCATGTGACAAATGTCAACCGTGCACAAATGTTGGGCACACGTTTGGCGTGTTTCCCGACTATGCACCGGTGCCGAAGGGATCAATGATGCTAGTTCCTCGGAGCATCTGCCATTGTAATACCGGTAGAACAAGGATAGCATTCCCACCCGACGCCTGTGCTCTAAAGATTGCAATCCGTCTGTTACGATGGGATAATCTATTAAACAGACCGCCCGTTTCTGCACAGAGTCGAGGGTACATTTCAGGTATTTTGGAGCTCCAGACCAGAGGTGGCTGCCAAATTCAACCGTGGGGAGCATTTGTGATTTGTACAGGGTTAGCAGTTGTGTACTATTAAAGTATCTGCGGCCCCTGTACAGTACGCGTTGACGTAGTCGTTGACATAGTTCAAGTATCAAAGATCATTAACTATTACAGTCTTTTTAGGGTGAATTGCCTAATTAAAAAAATATATATTACAGTCGTGCTCGTAAAAGTCGACTAATTTGGTAGGCGACTTTGGACACTGCCCCCTCTGAAACAATTTATTGGATAACCCAACACCCCTGCGATAGTTCACACCAACTGATTCGTTACATGACTTAGCAGGGGTTTCCGGGTTCATGGGTTGAGGTTTGTCTAGGTATTGGCTGTGGATGCGTTTGCCCATCTAGACCTTTTAACCTTTTCAGTCGGATTCTCGACCCATCGCCTTGCATCGCAATGGGAGGAATTTATTCATACATCCGTCACTCCTTGACGGCCGGCGTAGTCCAGCGGCAAGGCTCTTGACTCGCACACCGAAGGTCGCGGGATCGAATCCCGGCTTGGCAAATAAATTTTATTTGATTAATTTGTTTTATTTCACAAGTTATTCATTTAAAATAATATATATTATATTTGTGCCACGTTCCAGAGTGGAAGATACTCTCAGTATCGCCCTGGTGTAAGACCACCATTCAAAATTGAAACGTTGCTTAAAATGGCATCAGCCCTGTTTGGTGACCAGATCTGAATAGCCAGGTACTTCCCCACCTTCCTCTTCTTTACCTCCTTCCCCTCCCCACTACCTTCAGCCTCACAACATACCCCAATTGGGGATGCCATAGTCTCACTGGCTTCAGATGGGAGCGTTAGGACTCTTGTGAGGTATTCATATAAAAAAAAAAATCCTGGACTTCCAAATTACTACCCATCCCTCAAACCTTTTTCCTTCCCAGAACTTACCTAAAAAGACCGTCCACACAGCATCCCCAAAAATGACATGGTTCCCGAGTGAAATTGTTTTCCTCGGGAGCTTCGCACTATACCGATAACGTTGATCGTTGTCATGTCCGTGTTGGCAATTTTAAGCCATTATTAATTAAGACGAAATGCGCCAAAGGAAGTGGTAGACCGGTTTGCAAAGATTATTCCAGGCCTGTCCTTTGCTACATTAACAGTGCTACCAGAAATTCAACTTTTCTAATAAAATAATATTGTCAATCACCGATTATGATGCTCGTCAAGAACTTTACGACACGAAATTTTTTTTTTTATTTGGACCCGTGCTGAGTGCGTTCTTTCAAAAAGTTTGCTTTAAAAGGTGCGCCAAAATAGTATACCAAAGTATATCGGGGTGTAGGTCAAAGCAGCGAATGTTGATGCAACCACAGTAATCACACAGATGTATTGTTTGCGTGTAGCATGTTTCAGACATACCGCCGCCCCGGGAATCATTTATTGGATGACCAACGCCTCTGTCATGGTCACCCCATGCCAACCAGCTGCATGGCAGATCGGGAGAGAATGGTTGAGGGAGTCCCTTTAACTTCTTCAGCCATACTCTTTAGAGCACAGGCGTCGGGTGGGAATGCTATCCATGTTCTACCGGCATTACAATGGAAGATGCTCCGAGGAACTATCGTCATTGATCCCTTCGGCACCGGTGCATAGTCGGGAATCACGCCAAACGCGTGCCCAACATTTGTACACGGTCGTTTCTTCGATTCGTTCTTGTGTTCAACAGCTCGGCTGTGGAATGATTTGCCGGCCTCCGTGTTCCCTCCTTCCTACAACATGGGTCTCTTCAAGACCAATGTTCATTCCTTCCTCTCCTAAAAAAACCCTCCACACAGCATCCCAGATGACATAGGCCCTGAGGGAAATTATTTTCCTCAGGGCCTCCTGTGTGGAGTTAATGTAAAAATAAAAAATAAAATATTCTCTCGGAACATCGCCTTGCACCGCAGTGGAAGGGATTGATGTATACGTCCGTCACTCCTGGACACACTTATCCCCAGATTTCTACACACCCCTAACACCCTTTTCCCTTCCAGAACGTCTCCTCGTTCCTTTCCTAAAAAGATCCACCACACAGCATCCCCAAAGATGACATAGACCTTGAGGGGAATTTTTTTCCGTAGGGCCTCCTGTGTGGAGCTAATGTAAAAAAACACGTTCGATTTCGGATAGGAAAATTCCAATAAAATGAAAAAAAAAATTAAAAAGACAACAATGTAAAACTTTCCAAACAACTGCAAAAACTTGTAGAATATTTAAATTGGTTTAGACCAATGAATGTGAAATCATAAGAAGGCGTAAAAAAATAAGATGCTGTAGTATTGGAAGCATTATAAGCACCAATACACACAATCCAATGTGAGTGATGGTCACATCAACTCTAATTGTTCGACCTTTAACAGTGTCGTGTTGCAAATAACGAACGTTAATTATAATAACTACATCTCGGTATCTGCGTATGCGGTAGCATATAAGTCATCAAAACAACATTATACTGAAACTTTATAATAATCGTATGATTAAATTGGTAGGTAATTTGAACGCCTACGTGCCTTGTAGGCTTTCCGAGAAATTCCACGAAATTATCTCCTAAGGAAAAAAATAATTCCTCCAATCAAATGGTAATGGTATCTAATAATATTATTGTCGTCCAACGGTGGAGTTAGTTTATCTGATTAAGTTTTTGATGAAAAAATGTTTTTGGATGTGTTTCACTTATTTTAAAAGCCCCTATTTGCTAAGATGCATCTTTTTAAGAAATCTAAGGACGGGTTGCACAAATAATTTGGACAATTCATTAAAATTAAAAGTCAATTAATTCTGTATTCTGTGAAAGTTCTATGCAAGTTCTGTTATTGTTTCAGTTTTATAAAGTTACTGTCTTGTAATAAAATAATAACAGAACTAGAATATAATTTACACAGAACTTGTAAATTTACTTCAAAATTTGATGAATTGTTCGAATTCCTTGAAACAACCGGTGTCCAGTGCTATCCTAAGTATTTTAGAAATAGTTTTTTTTTTATCCAACTAACTGAAATTTCCGGCGTTGGCCGGTATTTACAAAGAATTTTCGAAATCAGATGAAGACAGTAATTTTTAACTTATGTTGAACTTTTTTTATCAAGATTTATCAAAATCATGCTTAAAGGGATGGGAAAGGAAGTGGTTTTTCGAATTCTAATGACATTTCACCTCAGTTACCTTTCTCCTATATTGAAGGTCAAGTGTTCAAAATTTCATCAATTATGAAATAAAACTGAAGCTTTGTATAAATATCAAATTCACAATCAAATTCACGCCGTTCTATATATATATTATATATACATTACGACGCATGAAACATTTGTGATTTTGTCGACGTTCTTGAATATCGACAAAACAGAGAGATCCGTGCTTTGTTGGTTAAAACATAAAATGCGTTATAATTTATAATATATGTCACGGCCGATACCGCGACACGAATAGATGACTGTAAATCCTTTTTGTTTTGTGATGAGTAAATACCAATAATTGTGTTTTGAAATCTGATCGTGGGAAGTAGGAAATGAGAGGAAGTCTCTTACCTTTGACGGCGTATTATTGCGATTCAGGATCGATCCTGGCTCCAAACACTGACACAACACCAGACTTCTACGACACAACAGTTTGATACAAATAAAAATTGTAATCTTGCTATTATTTGCGATATTTTTCACGAGAGCAATGTGACCCATGTCACGATCAAAATTCAACTGCCCAAGTAGGTAGGGTAAACTTGGGCGATAATATTGTTCAATTATTTCCTCTTGTAGGTAGGACCATCTTCTTCTCCTGGTAGAGACTTTTGAGGAAAGGAGGAAGAGAAAGGAATGCATGATTGCTGAAGGACTTGAGGAAAATGGATTTAGTTTTCTAAAAGACTGTTTCAGAACCAAACAATATGTATTGTTTTGTCAAAGTTTTGAGCCGTTTTGAACATCGTGCGCCAACGTTTTGAACAACTGTGCAACTTGCATCTTCAACACCGAAAAATGTCCAAAACAGATAAATGTGAGACTGCTAACTGACCTTGAAATATTTTAGTTTAAAGCACGCCACATCAATACGCACAATATACAAAGGTACACAATACATTTAGTAAACATCAGGTTTTCACTTTCTCCCAAACTTTTCAACCATCTCGTAATTATTGTCCTGCTAAGTCCTTCACCATTACACAATCAATAATTGATAAAACAACATATTGACCACACAGCTTCTAGGCCGAAATTCCACAGCGGGGCCCAAATTGACTTTTGCCATTAAGATGTCCAAATCTTATCTTAATTACTATGAGTATTGGCTCTACGGGGATAAAACCCCGACTAAACGTAAGAATATTCCGGCTAATTGCCTCAAAACGAGTTGGACTTCCTCATGGATCTCTAACAGATCCTCATTGACCAATTATTATGACTTCGTTATATAAAACCCTCGTCAGATGCCAACTAGAGTATAACTCTACGTTGTGGTCTCCCTTTTACAATATTTATTCCGACAACATTGAAAACATTCAACATAAGTTCCTGAGGTTTACAAACTATAAATTGCATATTCCTGTACAAAACATTGATTATAATTACTTACTGCATAAAACTAACGTTTTTTTAATTATATTATATTTTCTTTATTGTTTTAGTGTTATTTAAAATAACTGTGATACTTAACTTTGACGGCCGGCGTAGTCCAGCGGTAAGGCTCTTGACTCGCACTCCGAAGGTCGCGGGATCGAATCCCGGCGTGCCAAATAAATTTTATTGGATTAATTTGTGTTATTTCACAATTTATTCATTTAAAATAACATATAGTATATTTGCGGCACGTTCCAGATTGGAAGATACTCTCAGTATCGCCCTGGTGTAAACCACCATTCAGGATTGAAACGTTGCTTGAAATGGCTTTAGCAGTGTTTGGTGACCAGATCTGAATAGCCAGATACTTCCCCAACTTCCACTTCTCCTCCCCACTACCTTCAACCTCACAACATACCCCAATTGGAGATGCCAAAGTCCCACTGGCTCCAGACGGGAGCAGTTGGGACTCATGTGCGGTATTTGTGTAAAAAAAAACTTATTAACTAGAATATACAAGCCTATTAGGGCGTATAGTAAATCAATAAATAATTAAAATGTTTAATTTTTTTAGAACTCTGCCGGAATATGGAATATGATATAAAGCGATTTCAATGAACAGATGCGGTTTAGGCAACGGGTGGGAATGCTATCCTTGTTCTACTGGCATTTCAATAAAAGATGTTCCAAGGAACTAGCGTCATTGATCCCCTCGGCAACTGTGCTTAGTCGGGAAACAGTACATATATACTTGGTTGACATTCATTTTATTACCAGACTTTGAAAAGTGATTAAAAACCATAAAAAATTTCCGACTTTTTATTCAAAAATCAATAAAGGATAAAAAATAACAATTTGTTTTTCTATAGTGCTTGAATGGCTTCACCACAGTTTGAAAATGCCTTCAGAAGGCGAAACAGCTGTCACGCGTAATAATACTTACACAACTCAGATGACATAAGCCCTGAAGCATCTCAGATGACATAGGCCCTGAGGGAAATTATTTTCTTCAGAGCCTCCTGTGTTGAGTTAATGTAAAAAAAAAACAACAACATAACTTCTTTTCATAATCTATATACATATTTATGAATCCCTGTTACCCTTGGTCAAACCATAACTTCAGAACGACTTTACCTATTTCATTTATCTTTTTGTAAGTTTTCTAATACTTTTTAGAAGGTTCTTACGGAAAGAAAAATTAAGAAAATTGCGCAGAAAATTGGATAATTTCAGAAAACTCAACGAATATTTTAACTTCGCACGTTTGATGAATGTGAATTTAACAGACAATTGTTTTTTTTTTGCAACAAAAGAATTGTCTATGGATTTTGTAAAATATAGATATTTTTAATAGGCCCCTATATTAAGTATAAAATTTGGTTGATTGTTCTTATAATATACAAAAATGAATATTTGAGAGGGGAGAGGGTAGGCGAGGATGGTGGAATTGGAACGCGGGAGGATAAGGGGATGCGGGAGGGAAACGGAGAGGCACAGGAAAGGACATGCAGGGAGAAACAATTAATTTCTTTGAATATGGCATTGCAACGCATGCCGGAAGCCAGGTAGTAATGTTTATAATAATAGTTCAATAAATAGCCATGTCAGATAATTATATATTTTAATCAGTTATTAAAATTATATGCTGTGTAATAAACGCCCGAAGTGAAGAAGAGAACATCTGGTAGCATGGACCTAGTAATAGGTAAAAAACAGCAAATTCACCAGTTTCAATATTTGTTTATTACAATATTATTAAAAAATCATAATTGAAGGAAACTCGAGACCTCTGGGTTCAAAACCAATATTGCTCTGCCATGGAGGTCGTTCAATAAAGATTCCAAATGCAGTTAAAAATTTTCTTTACGACGGCCGAGAATCCAGTTTTTTAACGATCCTTAAAATTTATATTACCGAACACATTCCAATTTGGTCACATTTGCATTTGTCAAATACTTTACCAAAACTGTAATTTTTTTTTATTGTGAAAACTTCTTTAGCACCGTTGTGAATTGAAACTCGATGAAACGAAAAAGCGACACTAAAAAGAAACAAACATCTATAGGATTTAGCCTGCGACGGAATGAGATAAAATAATCGACCTCCTCTTTGTGCGGTGCTTTGTAGCCCATCGGTCTCATCTTTGTGCGGTGCTTCGTAGCCTCCTCACTCTTGTCTACTTTAGTTTACAGAAGATTTGACTTCTACCGCGTGTGAACTACACACGAATTTTGAAGTGAAAACATCTTTAGCACCGTTGTGATTTGAAAATCGATGAAACGAAAAAAAACGACATTAAAATTAGATATAGGTCTTGTCTTTGTGCAGTGCGGTGTTCTTAAACATATAATGCTATCCCTCTTTCTTAAACACCAAAATGTCAACAGTCAAAAATGAGACAAACGGTGAACGTATGTCTGCACTCCAAGAAAATGAATCGCCATTCGCGTAAGTAAGTAGAAAAGTAAGAAAATCACAAAAAAATAAATCCGCACACAACGCCATCTCTGATACTGACAAAAACAAAATACGGACAGTTGCGCATTGATAATTGCTTCATTGTGTAATTTTTTTACTTAATGAAAACAATTAATTTCATTCAGTTAATAAGTTAACATAACATTTATTAATTCTAGGCGATACCAAGTTCGCCGGGTCAGCTAGTAAGTAAATAAATCTTCTGAAACACGTTCCAATGAAGTACCGTAACACGCAAGGTGATTCTATAATAATTGCAATTATAGCACTGCAAGAATTTAGACATCGAAGCTTGCAAGGAAACCAATAAACGGGAAATAATTGCCTTGGTTACTGAAGCTATGAAGAAGATCCCATACATGGGAGTGCCTTGAGGGCGCATTCGGGGCATGTTTCACCAAAAATGATTTAAAACTGAATTATTTTAGTTAAAAAAACAAATGAAATGTTTTTCTAACTAAAAATACAGACCACAAGAGAGGTCAATTTTGGTGATTTTTAATTGGATTAACATTTCAGCCTTGCAATTCTGTATCTTTTGTGGATACGGAATCGATTCCATACGTAATCGCCTGTCAAATTTGTGTAATTGTCTATGGCTTGCAATTGCTTTTTCTACGTGCTGATGTGTCAGTTGTCAACACTGTCGCAGACTTCAACTAGTTTCAAACAAGAAATGCGTAAGTATACATGATTATTTATTCATTTAATGTAAGCTTAAAGTTTTATGCATGCATTTGACATTTGCGAAGTCGGCGACAGCGCTGACAGCTTTGAACTTACACATCAGCCAAATTAGAAATTAGTCATAGTAAATACCTTACAAGTTGTATAAATAGATCGTCTGTAAGTCGTATGACCATAGTTTGATAATATTTTCCGAAGGCGAAACAGCTGTCACGCGTAATTACACAGCAGAACTTGTTTATGTATAAACTGTTTTTATTAATTGAATAATAATATTATAAAATAAATTAAATTAAAATTGAGTTCTATAAATTAAACATGATAACGATCAATTTGACAGGCGATTACGTATCCACAAAGATACAGAATTGCACTTCAGAATGGAAATTAATTAAAAAAAATTCTTGCTTAGATATTTTGGAAATCGTGATAAAATGCAAAATACAAAATGAAAATAATGGTTAAAGAAATCATTGAAAATTTTAAATGCTGCTATTTATTACAATGTAGGCAGTATTTGTGATTGTTACCCAAAAAAACTATAGGCAGATGCTTGTATATTTTTGCATACCGATTATTTGATGGTAACGATTATAAAACATAATCATTGTCTCTAAACTGCAAAAGAAATCAATAAAATATTATTTGAAAAATTGAAATATTGCTTTTTTTGGGTGAAAAACGAAGATGTTAAAACCACAAGAATCGGATAAAATTCTCATATTCCGCGAAAATATGATTGAAAAAATAATCGTTTCATATATTTTTTTCATATTAGCTCCCCACAGGAGGCCCTGAGGAAAATAATTCCCCTCAGGGCAAATATGTCATCTGTGTGGAGGGTATCTTTAGGAAAGGAAGTTCTGGGAAGGAAAAGGTTATGAGGGGTGGGTAGTAATCTGGGGGTCAGTATGTCCAGGAGTCCAGTGCAAGGCGATATTTCGGGAGAGTATAGCTGGAGTACCTACTCTGTGTGCCATGCAGCTGGTGGGCAGACGCATCCGCCACCAAAAACCGAAAAAAACCTCATCCCATGAACCCGGGCACCCCTGCTAAATCACTAAAAGCAGCGAAACACTTGGGGTAACCTATGGCAGAGGTATGGCAGTTGGTTAATCCAGATCGCGGTACCCATACTCGCCTCCCAAATTGTAACTTCATTTCTATAAAAAAACAACACTCTACCGATGTCGAGAAAAAAACTTGCATTTTTTTAATATTCAATAAAAACTTTTATTAGCGGAATTTGTCGTTAGACTTGGCGCCATATTAAGTCTTGTTACTATAATGTTACATTTGACGGCAGCGTTGGTATTCCTGATACCTTATACAACAGCATTACGTCGTAAACTTAAGACGGGAAATGTTGCGTAGGTTTATCATTAAATAGTTGTTTTTTGCAGTTATTAATTTGTAACGAGGTGTTATTTTAATAATTAATGAATTTTATTTGAAATCAATTAAGTAGGTTACCCACACACAAATCATCATCATCATTACATTACATTACATAGTATAAAATGAAGTCGCTCAAAATGTATTGCGCGTTAATCTTTTAAACTACGCTACGGATTTTCATACGGTTTTCACCAATAGATAGAGAGATTGAAGAAGAATGTTTATATGTATAATACATGTAAATTATATTAGAGAAAAGCCGAAAAATTCAAAGAAAACATATTTTTGTGCGATTTAAAACGGCTGGCGGGCCGTACTATAGTCACTTTTGAAATTCGTTCTACGGAAGAAATTGGAAAATAGATGTCCTAGAGTAGTAGTAGTATTTTATTTGATGAAGTCGCTCAAAATGTATGTGCGCAACGGATACTCATGCGGTTTTCACCAATAGATAGAGTGATTCAAGAGGAAGGTTTATATGTATAAAAACATGCTTATTATAGTAGAGAAAAGTCGAGAAATTTAAATATTCAATTAGGGCAGCGGGCAGCGGGCAGCGGGCAGCGGGCAGCGGGCAGCGGGCAGCGGGCAGCGGGCAACTGGCAAGCGGGTGGTGTGGATTTTATAAAGGTTGGTAATGGCTTTGTGTTTCGTTAGCCACAGCAACGTGTGGCCGGGTCTGCTAGTGATATTATAAGTAACGAAAAAATGTTTCTCTTGCAAATATCCAAGGCACACAAATAATTCCACAATAAAACCACTTTTACGTCAAAAACTCTAGTCTCCCAGCAGACAAAATCACAAATCCACAAAAATGATCGCAGGGTTAACCTCACAAATCATGCCTGGTCACATCAAATCGGGAGATAATACATTGCCAGAGGCGAAAATAGCCGCTAGACTCCATTCATTTCACTCACCGCCCGTTTGCTGGCAACTATTGCAATTTACCGCCAAAAGCAGGCGGCCATATTGAAATGGAAGCACGTGACCAGAATTTGGAGGGAGTTTATTGTGTGATCGG
The DNA here is from genome assembly GCA_917880885.1 of Limnephilus marmoratus. Lineage (NCBI taxonomy): Eukaryota > Metazoa > Arthropoda > Insecta > Trichoptera > Limnephilidae > Limnephilus > Limnephilus marmoratus. Next base: position 32,560,962 of record OU862924.1, read on the forward strand.
CATGTGGGATTTTGACGTCATGCCGGTGTGTTTTCCCTGCGGTGTCAGTTGCTTACTTTTTCGTATATAAAATATTATCATAAAAAATACTGTATTCGGTTGTGTATCAATCTGTTACTCGGGTTCAATGAACACTAAAACTCGGATTTAATTTGAATTTAATGTCAATTAGGTACCTACCAACTATAATATTTTCACAGAAAATTACTTATATTGTCTTTTTCAAAATTTGAATCGTAATATCCCATGATTTTTCACGGGTCTGCCCTAGTTTTATGACTTTCATAGAAATGTGATAAAGTGATATTATGGATATATGATGAACACAATTATTTTGAAACCTAATGATTATCTATCGTTTAAAAATGAGTTGCCAAAGAAAATAATATCATATTGTTATTATTGACCTGGCAAGACTTGGAATTCCTTCAAACATTTAAAATTAATTTATTGAGACGTAACCTAATACCTTTCCCAACACATTTATTTTATTGTTGCGTATTATAGGCATGTTATCTGTTGAATTTATTTTTGTTTTTTTTTTTTAATTGCAGCTTTGTTCTGTTTTTTTTTTTAAATATTCTAGTTTACATTCAGTTACTTGTAGTTTTATGTTTCTAAATACCTAGTGAACATTAATGATTGGTTTGTTTTTTTTGTCATTCTCTTATGTATATCATATTACTAAGACTATTATTACTGTCCTTAAATAGATCGTTTTCATCAGCAAAGTGTTATAAACATTTACCTAGTATCTCCTATGAAAAATCAGCCATGAACTAGAACTGCAAATATTTTAAATGTGACGATTGACGCAAACAAAAAAGCCAAAAAAAAAACGTAACAGGTCTTTCACAGCAAGTGCATGAAAGCTCAGAAAAATAAAATACGTAACACCATTGGCGTAGCAACCGACCGGACGACCTTGGGCAGCTTCACGGGGCCCGCTTCAAAACGCCCGCGGCAGGACATCAAATGCACACAAATCATTAATAATATCTCAGATATTTCTACTAGAAATATCAGTTGATTAACTGCAAGGATGCACTCGATTATGTTATTAACTAGGATATTAAACGAAAACTCGTCCCATTCCGTGACTGAGCGGATATTTTATTTGCTAGGCGAACTATTAACAATCAATATATCGCCTGTGAACGTAGGTTTCTGGATAATTAAGGCTCGATGACACTAAGCGAGTTTACAAGCTACTATCTACTAAGTTTAAAAGCGGGTAAATTGGCGAGTGAGATTGTCGTGATGACACACAAAACTGTCCACTCGCTCAGTAGCGTAGGAAACTGAGGTCGCTGCTAGCGCCAGAAACAAGAATAACGACGCCTGCGTGAACTAATTCTGTGATGTTTGATAGTCGAAATCAGCTGTTTATTGGCAGCCATCTTGCAAAACATAATTAAACCAATCACGAGCAAGCGTGTGGCGAGTAAAGTTGACAAACTTTCAACTTTTTTCGTGTGTTGTCAACAATCTGCTAGTTAGCAAATAACACGGTAACACTGAGCGAGTTTACTAACAGATAGTGAATTTCCCAGATAGTAGCTTGTAAACTCGCTCTGTGTCATCGATGCTTTAGACACATACAAAAACTATGAATTATATTTGAAATTGCTATTTTCGTTTTTTTTTTTTAAAATAAAGTTTAAGACCGCCATCCAGAATCAAAACGTTACTTGAAATGGCTGTAGTCGTGTTTGGTGACCAGATTTGTATTGATAGGTAGTTCCCCAACTTCATCGTCCTCATCTTAATTCCCTCTCCACTACCTTCAGTCTTACAACATACACCAATTTGGGATGCCTAGTTAAGTCTCACTGGGAGCAGTTGGGACTCTTGTGTGGTATTAACATTTATTTATTTAATTTATTTCCATACTAGCTGGTTCCCGGCATGCGTTGCTATGCCATTTTATAAGGAAATTGTTACTCCCTGCGTGTCCTTTCCCATTCGTCCCGTTCACATTCCGCCTCCCCTTCCTCTCCCGCGTCCCCTTCCCCTCTCGCATTCCCACTCCGCCTCCTCCACTTTCCCTCTTCCCACTCCGTCCCCCCCCCCTCCACTGTCCCGCGAACCACCCTCCCGAGTTCCCCTCGCCCTCCCGCATTCCATATATTCAGTCCCTGTATATTCATTTTTCAAACAGCTCGCTTGCCACCGATTGCAATTTTTTTACACAAATTTCATAATTCCAGAGCACACCAGTAACTTTATACAAACCTTGTCCAGACAATAACGAACACAGAAATAAAAGAATTATCCAATTTGGTGCAGTGGTTCGGAAGTTATGCTCGTACATACATTTCGGCGATTCATTTTTATTTATATAGAAGATAGAAGATAGAAGAAGAAGAAGAAGATAGAAGATAGATTATATAGATTTATATAGATATTACATTTTTACAAAACATATTTTGAACTCTTTTTTATAATTTTTTTTAATATGAATACCGCACAAGAGTCCCAACTGCTCCCGTCTGGAGCCAGTTAGACTATGGCATCCCCAATTAGGGTGTGTTGTGAGGCTGAAGGTAGTGAGGAGGGAAAGGAGATAGTGAAGAGGAAGGTGGGGAAGTACCTGGCTATTCAGATCTGGTCACAAAACACGGCCAAAGCCATTTCAAGCAACGTTTCAATTCTGATTGGTGGTCTTACACCAGGGCGATACTGAGAGTATCTTTCACTCTGGAACGTGCCGCAAACATACTATATATCGTTTTAAATGAATAAATTGTGAAATAACACAAATTGATCAAATAAAATTTATTTGTCGGGATTCGATCGCGCGACCTTCGGATTGCGAGTCCAGAGCCTTACCACTGGACTATGCCGGCCATCAATTATTTTACCGTTTTATTATGTTGGGTGTAAGATAGGTTTGAGAAGGTGAAACTGTGGGTGGATAATATTGTGTGTTTATAATTTGAATACGTCACTAGGAGAACTTGTGCTGAGGTTTATATGTATTTACATTAGAAAATCAGTTGTCCTTTCTTGTTATTACTTACATTTAATGGGTTCTGCTGCACCCGTTTCCCGCGTCGTGCGACAAACGTAACCTCCCCACGCGAACTCAAATGTGTTTACCACTACACTATTGATAGTGCAATAATTGGCAGGATAATATTTGTCGGATAATATTTTCCAGCATTTATATCGATTCGTATAAAATTTACGTTTATGACGTCGCAATATTTTACAAGAATATCCTGAACATAATTAATTAATTACCCGCCAATAAAGATATATTTAGAACATGATTCCAAATTTAAAATGCAGGTGCAATTTAAAGAGCATGCATTTCCTTTGACCGCGGGGTTCCAACTGCGTGGCTGCATGCAATAATGATCCTACTGGAGTCATTATTTACAGCTCGGAGGAAATGAAAATCCCCAGGCAGAATAAGTTATTACCGCGGAACTGTTGCAATGATTCACTGCTTTTATTATTTATCACCTATCATTGTAAGTTTCTACCTTGGAGGAAATGTTTCCACGCTGTTTATTATTTGGTCAATCATTTCATATCGTAAAATTGAAGTAGCTTAAGTATGCAAAATTAAGTCATCACTACTACAAAATTCGTTGATTAAGTTAACTTCTATGTGTTGAGATGAAACTACTAAAAATAATATTTATGTATATGTTAACGGAAATGCACGTAATCCGTCCATTGTGTTTAATTCCTAGGAAATGTATGTAGTTCCTAAAATCGCCTGGAAATGTGTGAAATAAATTATATTAGACACTTTTCCTACGAAATCTATACATTTCCTAAATAGCAATCGGAAATGTAAAACATTTAAGATATCAAAACCTAACCTAACCTAACCTAACCTAACCATACCTAACCTAACCTACAATCCACTGGAACCGGCCAAGGATTTAAAAAGTGCCTTTGAATATAAAGACTTTTACTTTAATATTATGACATTTATAATTACTTAAATAACAGACTGATTTACTTACCAAATGAAAGTATAACAAATATAACAAATAAAAGAATATAAGAAATAAAACAACGTGTTTTATTATGGAAAGCATTCTTTTTATACATTTCCTAATACGATATTGGAATTCCCAGGATATGTATGTATTAAATAATTTTTAGAACAATATTTTATACATTTCCTAAATAGCTTCGGAGTGGTTTACATTTCCTAGGAGTTGTATACAATCCCTAAATTTCATACATTTCCGGTAACATATGTATTAAAAAAAAATTTAACAATATTTTATACATTTTCTAAATAGCTTTGGAATTGTTTACATTTCCTGGGAGTTGTATACAATTCCCAGATTTCATACGTTTCCGGTAACATATCGTCGCCTCAGTTCTTAATTGTCCAAACGACCATTTTAATTTTTGTTCAATCTCCACTTAAAAACTAAAAATAAAGTATAAAAAAGGATAGTTAATCACTTAATTAAGAATTATTTACACTAATCAGACCTTTGCCTTTACGGAAATAGCTTTATCTTAAACACCTATCATAATATAATGTTTCATTGAAATAATGAAAGAAAACCTTCACCTTCTGTCAAATTTTCTAATGGTCGTTTGGACAATTAAGAACTAAGGCGACGATATATATATAAAATTAATTCAGAGAACGTTTTTTTATGCAATTATCTCGACCAGTGTGTAGGTAGTTAATGACAGTACTCATACAGAAGAATTGCTTGCTTACATATTTTAAAACTTGATTTTTGGAAAATTTCAGTGAAAATGGAAAAGTTTATACGTACCAGATACTACTGTAAATTTTTTCGAATTTCTGTAAAAAAATTACGATAATCGTACACACTTGTTGTCATTTTCTTGCTAATCGCAACAAGTACGACAAGACAAATGCAAAGCAAGAATGGCTGTTTCTCAGTGATGTTTAGTCAGAATATCACGGTTCAAGGATACCTATATTCATGTCATTCGGATCACCCTAATTGGGCGACTATTTAGTTAACCAGTCAGGTCTATTTGTTCGGTTTTCGGAATAAATCACACAGGTCTCATAGAAATCATTGTGTCTCCCTTATTATCATGGCTAGAAATATGTACTAAACTGTGTTACAAAGAGAAAACCCAACGCTTTGTATTCAAATTTAAAAGTTAACCGTAAAATAATTAAAATGTACTCCATTATGAATCCAAAGTTTCATATCGCAATTCGCAATTTGAAAAAAAAAATTATGAAACTTTGGGAATTTTTTTTTAATTGTTTTTACATGAAACGCTGAAAAGGGAGTTGACTGTAAATTTGAAGCCTATTCTTCTGAACTAAATGGTAACAAAATAATATGATTTAAAAATCACAACACCAGATTAGATCGAAGTTTGGAAATAAAACACTTTCTCCGTATCGAAGATCTGTACTAATAATATATTTAATCTTCGTATAGCAATCCTCCGCTGTAAGAAAACAGAGAAAGAAGGGATGATATTAATTTAGATGAAGGGTGAGAATTTTATGACGCCATACAATTAAGAAGAACCTTAGTGGGGAGGGAGGAACGTTGAGAAACGATACGAATAGAGGAAATTTATAAATATACCTTTGGGAAATCAAAGACTGGCCGCTTCTCGTTAATTTACCTCGTGGGTTGAATTAAACGATAGAAAAAAAACATGAATCGATGTGAGTGAAGCATAAACCTGTTTCTTATAACATATAAATAGGTATACGTTGGTCTTAAGCCGAATGAACAGCCCGAGTTTTTTAGCACGATGCAATATTTTTTTCTTCTTGGAATCTAATGATTAGTCTCTTGTGGTGTGTGAAAATTTGTGATAGATTCCATTCATAATAGGGACGGCCTAATCGACGGAATCCAAACGGAGATTGGTGAAATACACCTTAGAGGAAAACGCTGAAATTCATGACTTGTACAAGCTCAGTTCCTTTGAGTTGTTCCGGGTTGACTCCTTCGGGGTGAACGTTAGTTTCTTTATAGCCAACCTCAGGTAGGAAAGGCCACCGGAGAAGAGGAAAATTATAATTATATTATGTTAAATAAATCTCCATGGTTGAATGAAAGTTTTCTTTTCCTTATTATCTACATTTTAAAACAACGCACATATTATTTACGTCTACTGTGGTACGGGAATGAACCTAGTATGGTGGTTGAATGATCTCAAATAAAATGAACATGAACAAATAAAAAAAGAAATTATCGCACAAATCCCAACTGCGTGTGGAGCCCCGTATTGCATCCCCAACAGGGTTATGTTGTGAAACCAAGGGAGAAGAGTAATGAGAAATAATTGGCTAATGAGATCTAGTCACCAAACACAGCTAAAGCCGTTTATAGCAATGTTTAGATTACGAATGGTGGTCTTTCACGGGGGCGATACAATAAGTATCTACCACTCTGGAATATTATTTTAGTTAGTAAATAGGCCACTTGCATCACATTTTTTTAAAAAAATTTCCGGTTTAGGCAAATATTCTAAGACATTCTGTATTTTTTTTTTTTAATCGTATTTTTGAAACCCTGGGGATTTTTTGAAAATTTCAAACCGAAAAATCAGACCATTTTTTATAAACCGGAAAGACGGGACATAATTTTATAGGTGTGAAAAAACGATAATTACATAGCCGAAAATCATTTTAAAAAAAAGAACGTTTTCCACACGAATGGCACAGTAGAATAACGAGGCACACCAAAAATATTACATCTCATAAATATTTTTTTCCTTGATCCATCTTATTGATCATAAATCATCATAATGTACAGCGTCTATATTACTAAATTCAATGTAATATACTTGAACTTGTAAATTGTAATAATAATAAGAATATTATAAAATTTTATTTTGTTAAAATCAGCACCATAATCATTATACCTCTAAAACATGTACCGACATCATCTTCACGTTCTGAAGAGAACCCCGTACCCATTAATTGTACGGGGTTCTCTTCAGAACATCTGTCAAAAAATCAAACCAAATGATAAGTTCGCAGAGAACAAACAATAAATCTAGTGAACGAATTCAAAAATTCGCCTGAAATCAAAGTGATGCCATATAAAAAAATAAATCAGTGTGGAATTTTATCAAATTAATAGGAACATTTTCGGCGACGGGACATTTTCATGTAGTGACGTCACGAGCCCAAATAATGGATTTATTTATTTAAAAATAAAAAAAACTGTATGTTTCTAAAAATTTTTACTAACATTTTCGTAATCTTAGTAAAAAACTCTATCCACACGATTTTTTCCAAGTCGTTATGAAGTCCATGCAAGTGGCCTATTGTGAAATAACAAAAATTAAGCAAATATTTTTTACTGAAATGAAGACAATATTAGTGAAACTCAATCGAAAATGTGGAGACTGAAAAATCAGAAAAGGATTCCGATTTGTTCGGATTTTCCGGACCACAGCTCTAACCACTGAGCGAAGGTGTCCGGCTTATCCGGTTCGGTCATTTTTAACTGTATCATACTTCTTTTTTTAATATTTTTATTTTATTTATTATTATTAAGTTTATTTTGTAGAACTCCAGTATTATACTTCGACTAAGAACTACCAACATTATCTTCATTTTCTTAACGCATGTTTTATTGGCTGCTATCTTTATGTATGATTGCAAGATTCAAACCAGAACTAAATGCTATTTAGGTAGTGTCTGGATAAATTTTTATTCATTTTATTTTTAATATGCGACATCTATTGATTTTTCTTAAATTTTACTTTACGAGTAAAACCTCAAATTGTAATTTTTAATTAATTGAATCTTTATTTAATTCACTATCATTATTTTCATTCACTTCTAGATAGATAGCATTTATTAGTTCGGGTTTGAATCTTGCAATCGTACATAAAGATGGCAGCCAATAGGTTCTGGGTTCGAGTCCCAGAGGTGCCAATATCTTTTTTCTGATTTTTCTGTCTCCAGATTTTCGATTGAGTTTCGTTAATATAGTTTTACTCATAAAGTTAAAAATAAAAATGAAGATTTTTTTGTTAATTAAAACGTAAAAATTATGATTTTCGATTAGATTTTCCAGATACCCACCGATTATTGAAAATATTATATGATTGATAATATTTCTGATGAGTACATTATATGACATAACTACATTGGTAGCCGTTTAGTTTGAAACCTGAATATATATCCAGATTGGCAAGTCTCATACTTAGATATAAATACTGAATAAAGAATATAATTTTTTTTTTCTAGAAGAAAACTTCTTCGGAAAGCTTTTCACTTTGTGATGGCATTATTTATTTTAATGAAAAGACAAATTTTGTTTACATCACTTTTATTTATATACAATAAAATAAAAGTGATGTAAACAACAATATAAATAAAAGTGATGTAAACAAAGTTAATTGTCTTTTCATTAAAATAAAGAATATAACACTAGAAGTGTCTGCCATACAAATTTGAAAGGAACCACTGACTTAGTACCTTTTGGTTCTAGATCATTTTTCAAGCGGTCTGTCACTCTTAAGTCGGGTCCAAAGCTCGTCATTTGTCTTGATAAAATCGTTGACAGACCCACAACAAGTCAATGATTTTATCACGTTTGTCAATGTTTCGAGTTTAGTTGTGCTTCCCGTGTTCGACGGAAAACATTTCCTAAACACTCCATCCCGGGTGAAGCGGGAAGGCAGGCGGGGGTGGGGGATTCATTTTTTGACAGATGCCGTGCAATGCGGTCGTGTTGGGAGAATTAACGGAACGGCCGCCTTTTGTGGTTATGTGCAATGAGCGGGCATAATCACGAGTTTAAAATATTATTATACATAAATATAATATAACATTAAAAATATCCGATAATAAAATTATAATATAATAAGTATCAAATATTTATAATTATACTGTTTTTGACGTAAATATTTACGCGCTCTAAATTCTAGTAACTTTAGGTCGTGCCATAATCGATATTAGTCAGAAATCTTTGCTGATAATTCAAGTTGGCATGGTCAACACAATTTGACAAGTAGTACATAACATAATAATAAAGTAAATAATAACAATGCATGGCTGTTTATGAAATTTACGTTTTTGTATAAAATCATTTTAAGGACACTGTACAAAGACATGTTACGCATCCACGTTTCCGCGCGGAGAATATTCCAGGCGTTTCTCGATACCGAATAATTATATTAATATTTGTTATTATAGGTTTTATAATTTTATTATGAAATACATTTATTAAAATATTATACGTAAGTGTAATAATATTTTAAGCTCGCTCATTACACATAACACGTAACCTCAAAAAGCCGTTCGGTTTGTTCCGTTTGTTCTTCCATAAATATGACCACACCGCGCGGCTCCTGTCAAAAAATGAATCTCCCCCCCCCGCCGCCCGGCCCCCACCTGCCTTCCCGCTCCACCCGGGATGTAGTGTTTAGGAAATGTTTTCCGTCCAACATGGGAAGCACAACTAAACTCGAAACATTGACAAACTTGATGAAATCATTGACTTGTTGTGGGACTGTCAATGATTTTATCAAGACAAATGACGAGCTTTGGACCCGACTTTACACTTGCCTGAAGTTGTATATCGCCACCCCGTTTGAATTTTATAATCATAGTGAAACACAGTTTTGAATGGAAATATAGGCCGAAATTAGGCCTATAATTGGACCACGAAATACGCCCACAAGGCACTTATTGTGTTATTCTATGCGTATGAATATATGAAATTTTAAAATAACCTCTAAAGTTAATTTTCTGAAGTTGATCCCACATACTCCCAACTTGAGGTCGAACATGTAAAACATCAATATTATTATGTAGGTACAGTGGTCACTTTAAAGCTTTGTTTCCTATCGCTGTCTTTAAGTTAGTATATCTCCACAAAAACACCATCAGCATCTGTATCGGATAATCTTAATTGAAAAATGATAAAAACAACGGTGCAATAATGATACCTTTTTATAACATCTTAATGTGATTTTAATTCCCTGAAAAAATTAAAAACCATGATCTCCCTACTTCGCCTTTATTTATTAATTGAACTTGGTTTCGTGAAACATTTTTATTTTGTTTGTATGGTTTGAAGGGCATTTTTTTAAATCTAGAAGATACCTTTGAGTAGATACCCTCCGTTAAATTAATGTACCACCTTAAAACCTCAAAAACCGCAGCTAATTTGACAAAGTCAGATTTGCAAAGACAGATTAAGCAGTCAAGAATTATGAAAACCTGATAATTGTAAGTTTATTAAGTGTGTGTAATGTAAGGTAATCCATATGGTATATACAATGTATAACTATAACTATAACCGAAAACATATATGTACAGTAGATTCCGCTTAATTGGTACACCAGTCTATTGTTTAGTGGGACAAAACCCAAATAAATATAATAATACTAATTTACTTCGGTTATCTATGATACCATTCCCTTTATTTGGGACAAATTCCGCTCTGAACTTTCAGTAAACGAAGAAGGGCGGGAGTGCATTTGCGGCGTGGGTGAGGAGACGGAATGCCATTTTTTTGGGATTGGGTTACAATAAGGTTTTTTTTACATTAGCTGGAGGCACCGAGGAAAACAATTTCCCTAGGGGCCTATGTCATCTTTGAGAATGCTGTGTGGAGGATTTTTTAAGGGAAAGGAAGGAGAAGAAGATATGGGAAGGATACGGGGGTCAGTGTGGCGAGGAATGACGGACGTATGAATCTATTCCTCACACTACGGTGCAAGACGAAGGGTCGGGAGAATCCGGCTGGAGAGGTCAAAAGGCCTCCCTTACTCAGTCTCCTCCGATCCAGCCCGCCACGCAGTGGTTGGGCAAATGTATCCGCCACCAAGGCCTAGACAAACCTCATCCCATGAACCCAGGCACCCCTGCTAAATCACCAAACGCAGCGAACCACTTGGGGTGACCTGTGGCAGGGGTTTTGGTTGTCCAATAAATGGTTCCCGGGGCGACCGGAAAGAACCAATTTTGAAGCAGAAAAATTAAGGTGTACTTACAAATATCATTTATTTAATAATGATTAATATCAACAATAAATTTAAAAAAAAATAGAAATCCCCTTTCATGTTCCATGTAAAAAGGTTTTTTTTTTCATTTCTAAGACAAAATTTTAATTATTCACGACGAAACAAGCCTAGCGACGAAATTTGTGCCTATGTTAATAAATAATTATTTTTCTATTATTAAGTATTAAAAAAAATATATATATATTGATTAAAAACACATTGGATAGCACTCGAAAAACGACATGTACATATTATATAAAAAAAAAATCAGTAAATATGTATTTTTTGTACCTTGCTGGAACTTCGCATATTTGCGACATCCGCTTATTTGGGACAGATGCTTATTTGGGACTGCCGCTTATTTGGGACAAAGTGTTTGGGTCCCGATGTGTCCCAAATAAGCAGATCGACTTCATTAATAAAAATAAGTGTTTAGTGTTGGTTTTCATCAAATAGCTTATAAGCATCCTTGGTTTTCATCCGGTTGTGAAAAGATTTGTTGTCGTTGAAAGAAATATAATAGCTTACTAGAGAAAAAATACGGTGGTGTACGAAGAATTCAAAACCATTGCCATTTAAACTACCATATTTTGTTTTCCAATCTAATCTAAATGTGTGTATACTACATTAGCATGCTTGAAATGAGACTACTGTAATAATGAACAAACATGCTATACAAATTAGCAGCGGAAGTTGTTGACAAAATGCAAATAATAATAATAATATCCTATACACACAACGCCATGTTGGCAGAACGATATTACCAACGTAACAGTGCTAATGTAGTCAGTGCCTAAACTACAAAGTTATCCACCGTAATAAGTAATAATGATCAGCGTTTTGCAGAAAGAAGCCGAAAATAATAAAAGTACCTTCCCTATATTGTTCAATATAATCTCTTTTGCATAAAGAAGAGTGTCTGTGGAATGCTTGTTTTTTTAAACAAATCTACAGTTTTATTCCGAGAATGATGAGATTTTGCACACTTGTAAGGACAAACGATGGCGACTTCAAAACGATGGCGATGAGATTTAAAAATATCACCTCCTATCCCCTTCCCTACCCCTAATGGCAGAATAAAGCCCAAACACTGCTTTGGCGTAATTTTACAATTTATGAAATTTTGTACTGTGGCAGGGTATTTATAAGAAAATAGTCTTTCAGCGTTGGTCAGTTTATTTCTCTTATATCACAGCTTATAGTGAAAAACAGAGTACAGGAAAGTTGTAGCACAAAGTAAAATCACTTAGAGTTTAAACAATGTTCACTAACGTTCTCGCTAAACACTTAGCATAATAACCTCAACAGAGGACCCATGATCTCTTAGCTGGGTTAAGGTTTTCCCGACAAGTAATGTCCCCGAGGGCGCTGTTACTTGAATTCCCAAGGAGGACCCAGAGGTCTCTCTCGACTTGGTACTGGGGAGAGTTTAACTTGGGCAATGACCACTAGGATTCTGTTGCTTAGTTTAACCAGGAGACTGGATATTCTGGCTCCATATAGGCTTGCACGGTGTTATATACCCTTTGGGGCAGGGTAGTGCCAGCCGATGACGGAGGGGTGGGGGTAGCTCGGCCAATGGGGTGTCTTCTTGTCCGGGTGGTGAGACGAAAGTCGCCGAGCGAGACGGCTCTATGCGTGTGAGGGAGAAAGTATTCGGATCCGTGCGTCGGACCAAATACCGCGCACTACAGTACGAAATTATTTTATAAGGATAACAAAGTTGTCACTTTTGATATTCGGAATAGTCTACATTTTATGCTAACATTAAGCCACATTTGTATTTCGTTCATAAGTTCCACCTCTCGCTTCTCTCTCAGTTCTCAGAAAATGGAAAATTATTTTACTTGCTATTTACCATAAGCACTAAGCACGTGAAAAATTGTTAATTCGACTTGTGACTTGTGATTAAAGTTCTAAAAATTGTCGACTGATAAAGCCTCCAAAGTTTACCCAGTCGTTTGGTCACATTCACAGCTTATACGTTTGGAAAAAAGTTCAAATCATCACCACTTAAGAAACATCCTAAACAGTAGAGTGTAAGAAGCCAAGATTAAAAAAAATGTCTTTTTAAAACATTTGAATCTAATTTTCGATTTTGGTAAAAATGAATAATCATAAATGCCATATTATTTTTTCCAATGAACAGAAAATTCGTAGCAGTGAGATCTATAATGATTTTAAAGAAAACTGTCGCTGCTAATTTAATTTTAAATAAATTTTGTCTCCTATGCCCACCAGGCCAATGTGATTGAAAATCTATCCTAGAAAGAATTTCGGAATTAGAAATTTTTTGATCTCATTTACCAAAAGAAAGAGAAAAATTATCAAACTTCGGGCTCACAGATTTGCCTAAAACAACTTCAGTTCAAGTATCATTAAAAAAACAGGGAGATTACAGAGGAATGGGATGTTTTCATACTAAACACTTTTCAACCAAGTCGTTAAAAGTGTTTGTGTTTTGTCGCATAAAATCATTTTGCAAAACGTCGCTTAAATAATAGTGTGATTAATCACAGAACAACAAACAGAACAGCCAGAGCGGTGAAGTTGCCTAAGTGAAGAAATTTATGGAAATCCGATGAAGATTAATTAACTCTAGCCTAAGCTTTCAGGGGATAAGACAACAAATAGTTATTATCATTAATACAAACACCTGTTGAAGTTAAGCTCTCGTCAAATTTCAGTCCGTTGGACAATTTCTATCCTCAAATTATGTATAATAACTGGCTAGGAATTGCTTGAAAGAGGCGAGTACTCATAATTATGTTGAATTTGAACAAACTTTAAACTTTTTTATAACATAAATATAGAAAATACTTTTATTATCAAAATTATCAACAGTATTATTTACTATGCTAGTCTTTGTTACAATTCATTCAGGTCAACATCCCTTTCCGTAGACTCCGAAATAATGAATTGCTATTCCTCAATCAAAATTTTATTATTATTATGAATACCATTCTCCTTTTTTTTAATTGCCGGCAACCCGGCCGTTTATTGAAATAACATTAACATATACAAAGAAGTAAGTAATCCGCCTCACGAGACAAGGTCTGTTCTGAGACGGGTACATATAAAAGCATACATATAAATCCACAGACATACACACATACACATATGTATTCGCATGCATGCACATATTCATAAAAACATAAGTATACAGAATCTAGATAAAATTATTGTAAAACCAAAAATATAAAAAGAATTATTGAAAATTGTTATAAGGTTATCATGGAATGTACATAGTGTCATAAAACCAAAAATCTTGACAGAATTAATGGAAATTATTTAGTTTTTTTTAAGAAATATGTAGTTTCATAAAATCAAGAATTTCGTTAAAACTTTAAAAACACATAGTAATGCCAAGATCACAAATTCCAAGTAACAATTCAGCAAAATAGTATAAATAAACGTAACAGATAATAAACAAACTTAACGTGCGTAAAACATAAGCAGCAAAGGAAAGAATAAATATTTATAAATAAAAAACACATATACGTGCATAGAGAATGAAGATTAGATTAGGATAGTATCAAAAGTAGTTTGGTAATGCATGCCCTTTTTTGAGTAGTAACCATGTGTTGAAATGTTTTTATAACCTTTTTAGGCTTTTTTTAGTGATGCAATAAGTGGTTTCTTTTAGGAAGGTGTTGAAAATGAGAGGTGCGAGGTAGGGTTCGTGCTTTTTGGCAAAGGTTGATTTAATTTTTGGCACTAGTTCAAGAAGTTCCTTTGTTCAGGGTGCTGAGACTGATAATTTATTTTTACTGGTCAAAACGTTAAATTTTTGGTGCAAGTCAATGATTTTCGTGAGTTGTTAATAAATATAAAGTTTTCTCAAGACTCGATTTTTAGACTTCATCGAAGCCTTGTTCAGACTTTGACGTGACATTATCTTATTTATGTACATTTTTGGCTTAGATATTAATGTGTGAACATTCTAATCACGTTTTACGTGCTCTTCTTTCGCTGACATATTTGTTTTTTTTCGTGTGGTATTTATTAATTTATTTAAACACCCATTGATGGGGCTTTTCCATACATATGTAATAATAGTTATAATAATCTTAGAAACAAAATATTAATTTACAATTTAATACAAAAATTTCAGACAATTAGTCCATAAAACAATAAATTGATAAATAATTTTGAAACTAGTTGGTACCGGTTGGGCCGGTAGAAAACAATTTTACGAACAGTGGCTAAACACAATTATTTTATGAACTACCAGTGGTTCGCAAAGTGCGTGCCACGGCCTTTAAGAAAGTCACGGCTACCTCCCTGGGGTACCGCAATTTAAAACTTAATTTAATTGTAGTGTACTAATTTGTAGACTCAATTTCATTCACATTAAATCTTAGCTGATAATGAAAGTAAGGTTTTTTTCTTTTCTAAAATGTGTTTAACTTATTGTACCTAATGGTCCATGAAAAAATCTTAGCTGCTATTAAAAATTAACACAGAGAGCCTTTAGAAAATCTTGATTCAGCAAGGGACAGCGAAACGAAAAAGTTTGGAGACCATTGAGCTACTCCAAAGACATTCTTGTATTTTTAAAAACTTTTTTATTAAAAAGTTCTCTCGAATAAGATAAGCAAGCCATTACCGCTCCCGGCATTCGCACTGGAGTTGCACCGACTTTATATTATAATAATGTAATACGAAATGAAATATTTATTTTTCAAGATGGTGCGCATTCGCTTTGCCGGCCGCGGCACCTTATCTTAATGACGGCAATTATGTAGAGATGGTCGATATTCCCGTTCCGTTACTTGGAAACAGTTCCTTTGCTGTCGCTGAAACTCTCGATTTAATTTTCTGAGGAACGGGTTGTTTATGGAACCGGTTGGAGGAACGGGTTGTTTATGGAACCGGTTCCTTTTGGCATATTTATCAGAAATTAATAAACATTTCATTTTTTCGGTTCCGAAAGGAACTTGATAAAGAAACAGTCCCAAAGCGGCTTGGTGACAACCATCTCTAATGGCATTATTTCTGAACGTCCAAATAATTGCACATATTACAGGGCGCCTGGTTTTAATAGCCCTCCTTACTAGTGGCGAGATTTGAGCAAAATATTATCAATTTAATATAATCTGGTATAATACGTTTTAAGATTTTCACGGCCAAAAGCATTTTCGTTATTTGTTTTTGGTGTGTTATGCCGTGTTATGCTACCTCCTTCTTTAGCCAACGTTTCGGACATCGTTGCAGTGTCCATCATAAGGGCAGATCCGGCAGATCCGGTAGATGTGTGATCTGTGATGTGTGATCACACATCTACCGGATCTACTGGATCTGCCCTGATGATGGATACTGCAACGATGTCCGAAACGTTGGCTAAAGAAGGAGGTAGCGCAACACGGCATAACACCCCAAAAACAAATAACGAAAAAATAATCTTGTATAAGTTTAAAATCGTCAATACATCAGAATTATAACCCTACCACTAAGGTGGTCCAGGCCTGTATGGTAAAATTTTTTCTTTCAAATATAGATGTAGCCACCCATTTTATTTGTTACACCTATCATTCCTATTATGTGTAAAAAATTTCAGCCCCCTATCTTATATACAAGGGGGTGCTCATCGAATCAGAAGTTTCTGACAAAAGTTCTGGATTTTAAGTAAAACAAGTAATTTAAGGTTTATTAATATTACAAGTATTTTAGTTAAATAAGTATAAAACGTATTTAAATTTGAATAAAATTTGGTAACAAAGCAATAATTAACATAATATTAGTCGTAATCTTTCAAAACTATGTTTGTTAACTCCATTTTGAATGTTTCAGTAGAAACGATTTTTCTGTTTTGTTCAACGATGTGAAGTAAAAATTGCTTTTCTTTCTCATTCTTAGTGAGTATCGTGTTGTAATCTTCAAATAGTTTAACACCTCTCTCCGCTGTATCATTAACAACACGCAAATTTTTGACTCAGCTTTCGCCTTGAAGGTAATCAACATTGTTATTCCAAGTCTTAGCAGTTAATTACAAGAAAGAGTCCTTGATGTCAAGAACCAAGAGCGTTTTCAACGTTCTTTGTGTTGCAAAAGCTTGTAATGTAACCTCTGAGGCAAGCTTAGCAGAATCACCTCGTACTGAACGATTACCGTCATCAGAATTTATTTTTTGAACAATGGCCTGTTTCTCAGCATCAAACAGCTTCTTAGAAAACAAGGTAAATGAGACTAGTTCATCTGACAAATACCATAAGTGACGCTCTAAGACACGAGCTGCTATACTGATTTCGGAATCAATGGCTTCGTACAATTTTAAGCTATTCCAAAGTATTAAGTCATTTACTGGTGCATCTGCTGCCAAAGACGCTTTGATTCAAACTTTGGTGTAGATGATAACTAACAAATCGAACAATTTGTTTTTCTTCTCTCTTGATTAGTTTAAATCTTATTACGATCAAGCGCACTGGTAACGTATTGTGTAAATATGTCACTTGTAGACAGCTCAACGCACTACAAACTCATCTTTGGACTTATCCTCTAATATGCTAGCATTACTAGAAGTGCTACTGAAGCTGCACTCAAGTTCTAACTCTTGTCTCGACACCACCGAATTTCAATTCACACCGAACACCACCACTTTCAATTCTTCAGATCTTTGTTTCCGTTTTAGAGAACTTTCTTTGACCTTTTCTAGTTTCTTGTCGATTGAGATCATAATCATCTTATGTTCTCATCCTTGATCGATGAGAAACGCTCTGTCTTCCGCAATTTTTATCAAATTTAAAGCGCTTGCATGGGCAATATCAAAAAGTTTGTCTAGTTCTTTTTTAAACAAATACTTTCCTTTTCTTTGTGCTTCAGAATTTCTTCCTCTATTTTAATTCAACAGCAGTTCTTAAGAAACCCAGTTTTTTAACCTTTCAAAGGCCAGGAACGCGCCCGCGCGCGAGACTGGAATTTCAAAAAAGAATATTAATTCAAATAATTTGGATGCGATTTTAAATTTTATTCCATTAATTTATAACATAAAATAAAGCTTAAAATAGCTTCCTCCATTCTTGTTATTAAGGTAATTTAAAAAAGGTAAGGTAAAAAACCCTGGCCCTTGACAGGTTAATGCAGTGATTTTGTTGTCTGGTCGGAATACTAGATTTACTCCATACATTTATATGTTCTTGAATAAGTGTATGCGCGGAATCTTTCACATTTTTGGAATCATTTGATATGTTGTGATAACGGAGTAAAACTTGCCGAAGAGTAGGATGTTGGTTAAGCCTCATCAATGGCTCAATATCTCGAACCCCAAGTAGAAAAATTTCGTATTTTTTTCGAGTAGATGAACACATTTTAATACACTGATTCACTTCACAGTCTACTAAATAAGTATCAAATACTGTTCAAATTTGTCTATAAAACTCTTCAGTAGCTTATTTTAATATTTATTTAATAGTTTAACACACGAAACTGGCCTGTAGCAAAAAGTAAAAATTAAGCATTTTATACAAAAAAATTCAAAAACAACACTCGATTGAGCACCCCTTTCTACTTGAGCTATCTCGTTGAAATTTTACTATGTTATTTCTATGAATACGTGTAACAAATTCACGGGGTGGCCAAATGAAAAATAATAAAAAAAAATTTTGGACCACCTTACCTACCACCCTAACATTAATTTGATATTCTATCGCTTTCTAAATTCTATTTTATAAGAATTTTTGTCATGTTTCTGTAGCTCTGCGCGATAGTTGTTACGCCTGCTGGCGTTACCGCTTGATCCAAACGCAGTATGCATTATGCATGTCGTGTATATGGCAGGCTACGTGTTGATTTTTAAAGGCTTTTTGGCTAAAGCACGATTCGCTTTTAATCAGACTGACGCTTTCCAAACGACAGCGGGTTTTCCCAAACAATCGTGACCGTATTTGAAATAGGTACGACAAACGTTTATATAATTCAAAGCTGAAATAAATACATTTGGGAGGGTCTTCTAAAGCTTAATCATAGATATAATTATAGTTACTCAAAAACGAAGAACCAAAGTCTACTGAACTGGAGAAAAACTTTTTTTCAATTGTAATGATAGGTTGTACACATCATTTTTTTTATAATGAAAACATCGGTTGCAGTGTTAAACATTTTGAATCTCTTATTTTGAACCAAACTTATAATCTCAGCAAAAGCAAAATATAAGTTTAAATTATTTTTACTGTTTTAA
Organism: Limnephilus marmoratus; assembly: GCA_917880885.1. Lineage (NCBI taxonomy): Eukaryota > Metazoa > Arthropoda > Insecta > Trichoptera > Limnephilidae > Limnephilus > Limnephilus marmoratus. Next base: position 32,580,100 of record OU862924.1, read on the forward strand.
AAAAAATCATTTCTGGTAGTAAGTCACTCTCAGCATCGCCCAAAAGAGAGATCACCATTTAGATATGAAACGGTACTAAAAATTAATTTAGCTTTGTTTAGTGACAAAATTATTGAGCGCACATGTATCCATCATTCATTTCCCTCCTCCACAAACTTCCTATTCTTTCCATATTTATACTAGCTCCAAGAAGGTAAAAAAGTCGAAATCATTAATTTATGTCGCAGCAAATTACACATGTTGTGGAAAGAAAATCTGCGTCGTTATTATCAGTCTTCCCAATCTTTCTATTTCCAATCTACTATTTTATTATTATTTACAAAAAATATTAAAATACCTACATAGTATTGTGGTATATTCATAGTCCTCCTAACTCCATTCCGACGCGGATAAGCTGTTGTGTTAGTGATTTCCTCACCTTCATGTTTGCAGACCTCATCTTCATATTCGTTGAATAATATTAATATATTTGCTGATTTCCTCATCTTCAAGTTTGTCCCCCTTAATTTCATGTTTGCTGATTTCCTCATCTTCAAGTTGGTACCCATTAATTTCATATTTTCTGATTTCCTTATCTTCAAGTTTGTACCCCTTAATTTCATGTTTGCTGTTTTCCTCATCTTCAAGTTTGTACCCCTTAATTTCATGTTATCTGATTTCCTCATCTTCAAATTTGTACCCCTTTATTTCATGTTTGCTGATTTCCTCGTCTTCAAGTTTGTACCCCTTAATTTCATGTTTGATGATTTCCTTATCTTCATGTTTGTTGACTTCTCTTTGCATATGTCAGACCTCTTATTGGGGATGGCATAGTCCCACTGGCACTGACCACGAAATGAAAAGGCTTTCACCTTTTTTTACATTAGCTCCACACAGGGGGCCCTGAGGAAAATAATTTCCCTTAGGCCTAGTTCAATTTAGGGGATGCTGTGTGGAGGGTTTTCTTTATAGAAAGACAGAAGAGGAAGTTCTGGGAAGGAAATAAGTATGAGAGTGGGTAGGAAATTGGGGTCAGTGTGTATAGGAGTGACGGACACATGAATCCATCCTTTCAACTGCGGTGCAAGGAGATGGATCGAGGGATTCTGGCTGGAGAAGTCAAAGTCCCTCAACCATTTTCTCCCGATCCGGTCTGCCATACATAAGGTAGGCAGACACATCAGCCGCCAAGACCTTGAAAAACCTCGCCCCATGTACCCGGGAACTCCTGCCAAGTCACCAAACGATTCGAACCACGATGGGTGATCAATGGAAAATCAACACAATTTTCGGGGTGGCGCTACCCATACCCGCCTCCCAGTACTTAATAATAGCTCTGTTGAAATCACTGACAAAATCAACTTTTTTCAATATCTTTATACAACAATGATATAAATAGGGCGATCAAAAGTACTTTCCCACGCTCGTTCCGCGAGCGTTGTTTCCGTTCTTTGCCACCAGGCGTGTCATTGTCGGAATTGATAATAATAATATTTCATTATTTATACAATACTAAACACTCCGACTATTTTCTCAAGAAATACCGGCTTCATGACATAAATATTTAGAGTCAGGGAATCAGGAGTGCGTACGATAATTATATACCTATACCGTGTTAGACGCACATAAACGCTAAACCACAAAACGTTCGCATAAACACACTTAATGATGATAATAATTATTTCTCCACCCTAGGTCAGCTGTTCTATAAATTATATCGATTTTGAATTTACTCTACTTTATTTGTTTATCTTTTAAACCGTAATTGGAATATGTTTCCAAATGAATATCCGCTGTTACCAGGCATGCTTTTTTACATTAACTTCACACAGGAGGCCCTGAGGAAAATAATATCCCTCATGGCCTATGTCATCTGAGATGCTGGGTGGAGCGTCTTTTTGAGGAGATAAAGGTATGAACATTGGTCAAGAGACCCATGTTGTAGCGAGGAGGAAACACAGAGGCCGGCAAATCGTTCCACAGCCGAGCTGTTGAACTGAAGAACGAGTCGAAGAAGCGAACCATTGTCATGTGACAAATTTCAACCGTGTACATATGTTGGGCGCTTTTTGCATGTCTCCCGACTATGCACCGGTGCTGAAGGGGGTCAATGTCGCTAGTTCGTCAGATCATCTTCCATTGAAATACCGGTAGAACAGGGATAGCTTTACCACCCGATGCCTATTCTCTAAAGATTGCAATCCGTTCGTTCATGAATCTATCGCCATCAGATGTTATCCGAACGCGTTCTTTACGACTCGAAAAAGTAAAGCTTCGAATACAATAGAGAATTTTTTTTTACATCAAAAAAGGAATGGTCATTTGAACTGAAGCCAGGCGAAATATTGCAAAATCATACAAAATCATGAATTTTTGTCTTAAAGTATTATAGATGCTTCAATTAAATACTGCATGTTGAACATATCTTGGCCTTTAATAAGTCTAGAAAAAAATAAAATATTAGGTCTATAAAAAACACATTCAAGTACAAACTCTCCTACTTTTAAACCCCTTTTCGGATTTGGTTTTATTGTATAAGGTGGCGAATTCAGTTTCTGTTATAATAATCCCAAAAAAAATGATATTTATGCATGAACTTCACAACAAAAAAATAAAACATGAACTTTGGCGATGTTCTATTTCAGGAAATTAAAAGAGGCGTTACCCAACTGCAAATTTCACCCTTCTGCGATCCGCAGAAGTAACGAAAGCACGTTGAATTGTCCCAGTCATGTCAGTAGCCACCCGGTAGAAGTGGGTTGATTCACTCATTTTACGGAATCAATTCCGGACCTATATTCGACTGAGTGGACTCGATTCACTGGACTCGCTCCTTTGATTCCGGCGATTCCACCGGACTCACCGAATCAAACTCATTGTGGCGTTCCGCCGGAGTCGTTGAATCGGCCGGAATCAAACTCAGTTTGGCTCTTGCTGATTCAATGCCAGAGTTGATTCCGCCGGACTCGCCGAACCAAACTCATTGTGGCGCTCCGCCGGAGTCGTTGAATCGGCCGGAACCAAACTCAATTTGACTCCTGCTGATTCAATGCCGAGAGTTGATTCAGCTGAACTCGCCGTACTCGGTGGAATCGTGGAACGTTACGGAGTTAAGGAATCATGTGTTTAAGTAGCCGGGCGTGTGTACATTAACATGCTATTGTTTATTGCGAGCGAGAAGTCTTATCTTTATATAGCTAATAATAATGTATTTGACATGAGTGATATCTTTGTCGGCTTTATGAGAGCCGTGTAAGATATTTACGATAAATTTGAAACTTACGAACAGTGGAGTCCTTGTATAGCAGTGAGCCATGGAACCGGCAGAGGAAGGATGAAAGTAAACTGAATGCTGTTGAAATGAGATCCCTGAGGCGTATATGTGGTGAAACTATGTATGATCGTGAGAGAAATGTGGAGATCCGCAAATAATGTAAGGCAGATGTAAGCATAATGAGTAAGATTAAGAAGGGGACCCTCAGATGGTTTGGGCAAGTAGAGCGAATGAACGAAGAAAGTAGTGTAAGGAGAATATATGCCAAAATGTGAATGGTGGAAGATGTTGGGGACGCCCGGGGAAGACATGGCAAGATCAAGTGAATCAGATACTTGAGTCGGGCCATGTCAAAAGTCAGAATAAAAGAAGAGTATGTTTGAGACGATGTATGAATGTGAGTGAGGCAAGGAGTGTGTGTCAAGATCGAGTTGTTTGGCGGTCATTCCTCTCAGGAATGAGAAAAACCCCTGCGGAGAAACGGCGTGATGGTTAGTTAGATATTTTACGTTCTTCATAAAACTAGTAATTCACCAGAGTATCACCGGCGCGAACTTGCGGGAAGGCAAATTTGCTCCGTGATGACCGACAAAAGGTAAAAAGCAGTGCTCCTTGCTATCTTTTGACTAAGATATAATGCTATTTCTTTTCGAAAAATGTTTTCACGCTGTCATCGCGCCCCGCTAGAGCAATACAACGCCGCCCCGCTTGCGCCACACACCTCATCCCGTGAATAAGTCCTGTATTCTCACTCTGTCACTCGTTCCCGAGTGATAGAGTGACAAATCCCCGCCCGGCCTGCGCCGCGCACCTCCTCCCGTAAATGATTCCTGCCGCCCGGCCCGCGTCGCACACCTCCTTCCGCGTCAACCTCGCCCGAGTGCGAGCGACTCCGGAACTGATTCATAACATTTTGCGGACTCGGAACGAATCAAACGCATTCGGACTCGGAATCTTTGGATTCGTTCCGGCCGGAACGACACACTTCTACCACCCGGAATTCAGGCCGTGTAGACGTGCTTTGCTGTTTGGGTCGCTTTGTTCTATAAAAATTTAAGAGCGAAATAACAAAACACCGTTGTTGGCATGTTGGTTAACGCTAAAGTCGCTTGCTCCGCCCAATTTCGAATGGGTCCAGGACTAGGGGATCGTCTTAAAAAAATTAATAAAATTTTTTCTTATATCATCCCCAATGATTCCCGGTGTGAGCGAAGAACACGTTGTATCTATTTATATGCACTCCTGAATAATGGGTTCGCCGACATGGTAGTTAGAATACCGAGCATTGATTGTAATCGTTATTTCTTGTTTCCCATCGTGTTAGATTATCTCAATCAGATAGGAATTTGAAGTACTTTCCTGTGTATGAACGTAAATTAGCATTTTATTACGTCTAGCGTCGGTCCGTGAAAAATCACAAGTTTCCGCACGGAGTCAGGTTAAGACCTTTTGCCCTTTTAGTAAATCTGGAATTCTTAGATTAAATGATGTAATCTGAGAGTATTTTTTCTGAATTTCAAACAGCTGTGCATGCACACGTAATTTGTGAACGCAAACTGCTTTCTGTTAGTATATTATATTTTAGTTTTAAATTTCTTGTTTTGTCCTGTGTTACAATAGCACCGTTATTATCCATTATTGTTATTGTCCTGCGTGTGCTATAACAGCTCTGTTTTTGTTAATTTTTGTTCTCTTGTCATTGTTTTGTAAATACTGTGTATTCCTTATTTCATATTATTTTACCAATATTATTAGGGCCACTGTAGGATTATTTAAGCGCACTTGAAGTGAAATGACACAAAACTGCACTATACAAATATAACGTTATTATATTATAATGTACGTTTTTTTACATTAGCTCCACAAAGGAGGCCCTAAGTAAAATAAATACTCTCAGGGCCTATGTCATCTTTAGAAATGCTGTGTGGAGAATCTTTTGAGAAAAGGAAGGAGATGAAGTTCTGGGAAGGAAAAAGGTAAAAGGGGTGGGTGGAATCCGAGGGTCATTTAACACCTGGGTGTCTCCAAGAGTGACGAACGTAGGAATTCATCCCTCCCACTGCGGTACAAGGTGATGTTTCGATAGAGCTCTGATGGAGAGATCAGAAGGTCTCCCTCAACCAGTCTCTCCGTTCCGGCCTGCCATGCAGCTGGTGGGCAAATACACCCACCGCTAAGACCCAGAAAAATCTCACCCCATGAACACGGGCACCCCTGCTAAGTTACCAAACGTAGCGATTCACTTGGGGTAACAAATGGCACCTTATTGGAGGTTATTCACCACTTACCCGCCCTGCTAAAAGTAACAGATGGTTACTCCTTCAAGGCTCTCGCAAGATTATTTTTTTTTTGTTAAACGAAGCTACACTTATTTATGTTGAACGAATCTAGACCTCCAGTGTCCTTGCATACGTTGTTAGTAAGCAGTACGCAAGTGCAAAACAGGAAAAATAAAATGCAAAAAATAGGTTAGTAATACAAAGATAAATCGTTATCCTATAAATGATTTCCTGGTCTGCGGTAACTTTTCCCACCTCCCAAATTACGGCGTTTATAAATTATCAAAAGATAAATATTGTTAGCCAATGAAATTCTATACAATCTTATTTGAAATCATCTTTTTTCTGTTAGTGAAACAAGACCCGCGCATCCTCAATGATACAATTTTTATTCGTTTTTAATGAATAGTTACCATATACAATACTTACAAGGAAACTTGTTAAACTTCTAATTAATGGTCGAACGTTCGTCATTCCGAAACCAGTAACATATCTTTTTCCGTAGATGTTAAAGACTGCTTTTTGTTCCTAATAAAACGGTTTTAATTGTCTTTGGAACATCGATAAAGATGATGTCGTTTTTATTAACATTTTAAAGATCGCCAAAAGAGCGTGTAAATACTGAAAATGGTTAAAACCTCAAACAAGTCACGCAACTAATAACTTTTTTTATTATTTATAAAACGCAGCTTTTTTGAAAATCATCTCAAATCATTTTGTCAAAGAATCATAATATAATTTAAAAGGTAAGAATTTAATACCAAAGTTAATCTGTCTGACAGTTATTACAATATCTTTATCTATATGTTTACTAAGTCTAAAATGAAGTCGCTCCCGCTGTATGTGAGCTTAGTATAAGACCACCATTCAGAATTAAAACGTTGCCTGAAGTGACCAGATCTGAATAGCCAGGTACTTCCCCACCTTCCTCTCCCCTATCTCCTTCCCTCCCCATTACCTTCAGCCTCACAACATACCCCAATTGGGGATGCCATAGTCTCACTGGCCCCAGACGGGAGCAGTTGGGACTCTTTTGCGGTATTCATGTAAATTTTTTTTGTTTTTAAATTACGCAACGGATTTTCATGGGGTTTTCACCAATAGATAGAGTAATTAATGAGATAGGTTTTTAGGTATATAACTTCTCAAGGTTTTGTGAAAATTGGTTGAAATACATAATATATCTGGCCAAGCCAATTCAATTTGGGAGGCGGGAATGGGTACCGCCGCCCCGGGAACCTTTATTGGATAAGCAACACCTCTGCCATAGGTCACCCCCAGTGGTTCGCTACGTTTGGTGATTTAGCAGGGGTGCCCGGGTTCATGGGGTGAGGTTTGCCTAGGTCTTTGAGGTGGATGACCAGGACACACTTAACCCCAAATTCCTACCCACCCCTTAAACCCTTTTCCTTCCCATAACTCACCTCTCCTTCCTTTCCTTAACCCCGCCCCCCCCCACACAGCATCCCCAAAGATGACATTGGCCCTGAGGGAAATTATTTTCCTCAGGGCCTCCTGTGTGGAGCTCATGTAAAAAAAAGCGGCAGCGGGCAAAGGGCAGCGGGCAGCGTGGTGTGGATTTGATTTAACAGGTGGCGTTGGTTATAAAGGTTTCGTTAGCAACAGCAATGTGTCACCGGGTCTGCTAGTATACTACCAACAAGAACTTATGAATGAGAATTAAAAGTTATTAACTTAAAATAATAAATTACTTTTAAATTTAGATTGCGTTTTTGAATCCAAAGGTTTAGTCAAATTATATTTATCCAGAACTTTGAATTTTAAACTCCATTCTTCTAAACTTCTCCAATCAATTTGGGAGGCGGGTATAAGTACCGCCGTCCCGGAAATCATTAATTGTACAGCCGATACCCCTGCCATGGGTGCCAGTGTTCGCTATGTTTTGTGACTTAGCAGGAGTGCCCGGGTTCGTAAGGGGAGTCTCGGATACTTTTGCTCACCTACTGGATCAGGAGAGACTGGTTCAGGGACAGTCTAGTTGAGAGAATTTTTCGACCTCTCCAGCCGGACTCTCGACCCATAGCCTTGCATCAGGATGAATTCATACAATTATTCCCAAACACATTGACTCCCTGATTCCTATCCACCCCTCACACCGTTTTCCTTCCCAGAACTTCATCACCTCCCTTTCCCCAAAAAGACCCTCCACACAGCATCCCAAAAGGTGACATAGGCGGAATCTTTTTCTTCAGGACCTCCTAATGGAGATAACCAAGATCATAAACATAATAAAAATTTAAGAGAAAAAAATCATTTGCATTAATTTACATATTTAAAATTCCATACAAATTTTTAAAAAAAGTCTCTCTAGCATCGCATCCCGCGTCGCCTCTTGTGCGTGAATTCAATAATATTCCTTAATATCTACATTGTATTTTCGCAACTAACCCCCAATTTGAGAGGCGAAAATGGGTACCGCCGCCCCGGGAACCTTTATTGGATAACCAACACCTCTGCCATAGGTCACTCCAAGTGGTTCGCTACGTGTGGTGATTTAACAGGGGTGCCCGGGTTCATGAAGTGAGGTTTGTCTAGGTCTAGAAGGTGGATGACCACGACACACTGAACCCCAGATTCCTACCCACCCCTTAAACTATTTTCCTTCCCAGAACTCTCCTCTCCTTCCTTTCCTTAAAATACCCTCCACACAGCGTCCCCAAAGATGAGACAGGCCCTGATGGAAATTATTTTCCTCAGGACCTCCTGTGTGGGCTCATGTAAAAAATAAAAATAAAAACTGAAGTTGCTCGTGAGCGCCTAGACTGATTTGTTTGAAATTCGGACAACTTCCACAGCTTTAGTTAGTGGGGGTTTAAAAGGAAGCATCCTACTGTGCCAGCAAATTTAAAATTAAGAACAAAACACACATTTCATTAGATAAATATTAATTTGTGGTTAAAATTAAATTACACAGACACAGCATGACCTGGGAAAGAAAAGTAAGTTCGCACATTCGGCAGGTGTCTTTGTTCGTACGTCTAATAAACAAGGCAGGTGATTAGGACCACACGCAGAGGCCGACCTAATGATCATAATTAGTTGTGTGTGACCACTCCTTTACTATTTACAAGCACCGTCAAATGGGCGGGACCAGAACATGTAAAGTCTTTTCTTAAAGTTATGCGGTATCTAACCAATACATATTCATGTGTTTTTTTGCAATGTATTAATATCGGTGGTATCGAATTACATGTAATTCATAACCACCATTCATAATAGAATATACATATGATAGAAATTTCTTACTTTGTGTTTGGTGACTTGAACTGAATAGTTTGGTATTTCTAAGCCTTCTCCTTTTCTCATCTTCTTCCCCTTCCGACTTGCATTTTTGATTTAAATAGTTTCAATACTTTGTTTTTTTACGTGAATCTTTTTTAAATTTTTTTTTATATGAATACCGAATAAGACTCCCAACTGCTCCCGTTTGGAGCCAGTGGACTACGGCATCCCCAATTGGGGTATGTTGTGACTGTTGTGAGACTGAAGGTAGTGAGGAGGGGAAGGAGATGGGAAAGAGGAAGGTGGGAAGTACCTGGCTTTTCAGATCTGGTCACTAAACACCGCTAAAGCCATTTCAAGCAACGTTTCAAATCTGAATGGTGGTCTTACACCAGGGCGATACTGAGAGTATCTTTCACTCTGGAACGTGCCGCAAATCATTACATAGTATAAAATGAAGTTGCTCAAAATGTATGTGCGCATAGATCTTTTAAACTATGCAACGGATGTTCATGCGGTTTTCACCAATAGATAGAGTGATTCAAGAGGAAGGTTTATGTGTGTAATACATGCTCATTATAGTAAAGAAAAGCCGAAAAATTCAAATATTCAATTCAGGCAGCGGGCAGCTGGCAAGCGGGTGGTGTGGATTTTACAAAGGTAATGGCGTTGTGTTTCGTTAGCCACAGCAACGTGTGACCGGGTCTGCTAGTATATTATATACTATTTTAAATGAATAAATTGTGAAATAACACAAATTAATCAAATAAAATTTATTTGCCACGCCGGGATTCGATCCCGCGACCTTCGGAATGGGAGTCAAGAGCCTACAACTGTACTACGCCGGCCGTCAAAATTGAGGCTGAGAGGACGGATCGCCAAACAACTCGGTCTTGGCACACACTCTTTGCCTCACTCACATTCCTGCATCGTCTCGTAAGTACTCTTCTATTATTCTGACTTTTGATATGGCCCGACTCAAGTATCTGATTCACTTGATCGTGCCATGTCTTCCTCGGGCGTCCCCGACTTCTTCTTCCATTCACATTTGCGTCATATATTCTTCTCACACTATTTTCTACTTTCATTCGCTCTTTTTTTTAAGTTTTCTTTATTTATTGAAATTTTTTTTTTTACAAAAGTTGGGGATTTTTCGACCACCATGCTAGGCACATGCCCGTGTTATGGTGATCGATAACATGCCCAAACCATCTAAGGGTCCCATTCTTAATCTTACTTAATATGCTTACATAAGCCTTGCATTCTTTGCGGATATCCACAATTTTCACACGATCATACATGGTTTTACCACACAGCATTTCTTCTGCCAGTTCCATGCCTCACTGCCATACACCAGGGTGGGTATCAGGACTCTATTGTAGACTGCTAGCTTTGCTTCTTTTGACAGTTATTGCTTATCGCCAACGACATTCAGTCTTCCATTAATTGAAGAATAATGGCAAAAAATTAAGTTGACCATAACGTTTATAAATTTATTTATTATTATAAACGTTTATTATAAAAAAATAATTATAAAAAACTTCCAAAGAGTTATACATATTTTGTAAATTGCGGTCGGAAACATCGATTTCATAAAATTGTACATTTTTATTTGCCTAATAAAATATGTGTGTGTTTTTAATTTTTTCGTTATCAATAATTTTAGTTAGAAAAAACATGAGATAATCAATTAATAAAACCTTTTTTATGTTTGCATTCAATCTTTTTATGTTTATTTACAATAATAAAATTTAAATTACGTATTTCATCACCTTTCAAAAACAGTCTTTCGTTTTCGGAAGCGTTCAAAAATATTACATGTATTTTAATTTTAAGTAAAGTAGGCCCGAGGCCTGAGGGGTTAACATATTATTTGTATTTACAAGAAAACTAAAAATGTATTGCAGGCATTTCTTATGGAAAATTAACTAATTACGGTTTTTTTTACACGAGCTCCACACAGGAGGCCCTGAGGAAAATAATTTTCCTCAGGGCCTATGTCATTTTTGGGGATGCTATGTACAGGGTTTTTTTAATGAAAGGAAGGAGAGGAGAGTTCTGGGAAGGAAAACGGTTTAAGGAGTGGGTAGGAATCTGGGATTCAGTGTGTCCTGGTTATCCGTTTCCAAGACCAAAACAAACTTCACCCCATGAACCCGGGCACCCCTGCTAAATCACCAAACGTAACGAACCACTTGGGGTGATCTATAGCAGAGGTGTTTGTTATCCAATAAAGGTTCCCGGGGCGGCGGTACCCATTCCCGCCTCCCAAATTGATGGTACAAAAGATTCACTAATTAACGTGGCAATGTTGTCTTTCTGATTGATATATCTTAAATAGCATAGTTTAACAATATAATAATAAATAAAAGTTACTACGATGCATAGAATTGCTTAATGTATATTATGAATAATTTATCTTCAATGCTCTAACTTCAACGAAATGTTGTAAAATATACGAAATCTAAAATAAGAACCAAAAATGTACGAAATTCGATATAACAATCCTAAAATACTGCCTGAAGGCACTTACTAGATGAAAAATCTCAAAATCCGTTCACGTAAGTTTTAAATTTAAAAGTTTCAAAACTATTAGATTTATTCATCATAAATTCCACCTTCAAAACTCAACCCTATAATTTATAACCATAATGTCTTAAATCGGTTGGCAAGAACTCACTTATGACTTTATAGTACTAAAGTCTTTTGTGATAACTTTTTCGCGGGACATGAAAATATGGGGAAAGTATTTTAAAAATGGAATGTTTTCTTAAACGGTAAAAATGTATTAAAAGGTGGGGGAAAGAGACCAACGTTATTACTTACTTTGTGATTTTTCATAAGCGGTCGTGAGAGAGAAGAAGACAGAGTAATATCATTTGCTTTTTTTGCGCCGCTAAACCGACAAAGGTGGCCAGGTCGTAAAATAAAATTGTGCTTTTATGAGATTTGCACTGAAAATTCAGGACCGAAGTAAGAAGGTAAAAAAAATATTTACAGTTGCGAATGGTTCAACCATTTATGTGATGCAATATCAAAATTCGTCCATATTGATGGTACGCATTGAAGAGATAAACCAATCAAACATGGGCGAGTGCCCGAAGTAAGCGCAATTTTTCCTTACTTAAACCGCAATTCTTTTTTGAACAGGTATTCTATTTTATTGTCTTGTCTGGGGTTTGGGAGTTTAGAAAGTTCAAATGAGCAGCTATCCAAAGGTCGCGAGTTCAAATCCCGACGTGAGCGAGTAAATTTTATTTAAATGTTAATTCTCTATCCTTTAAAATAATAAAGGGCATATTTGCAGCACGTTTCAGGGCGGAAGAAACTCTCAATATCGCCGTGGTGTAAGACCACCATTCAAAATTGAAACGTTGCTTGATATGGCTTTAGCCGTGTTTGGTGACCAGATCTGAATAACCAGTAACTTCCCCGCCTTACTCTACCCCATCTATTTCCCCTCCCCACCACCTTCAGTCTCACAACATACCCCAATTGGGGATGCCATAGACTCACTGGCCCCAGGTGTCTGGGAGCAATTGGGACTCTTGTGTGATGTTGACATTTAAAAAAACCTCTTGTACCCATTCTTGTACAAATTGTACCCACAAAAATAATTCTTGTAGTTAAAACCACTATTTTATCATAGAAGAACATAGTGAAAATACGTTGCTGAGACAACGCGCGTGGTTTCACTTATTCATATAGCTATTTCATTCGGACTCACCTGGACACGTTGAACCCCAGAATCCTACCCTCCTCTCCCACCCACCTTATTACTTCCCGGAACTTCTCCTCTTCTTCATTTTCATAAAAAAAGACCCTCCACACCGCATTCCCAAAGATGACAAAGGCCCTGAGGCTTAAGCCTAATGTAAAACAAATTACAAGTGTGCAGTTCACAGGCAGTAGAAGTGAAACCTTCAGAAAACTAAAGTGGAAAAGCACGGACAGGCTGTGAAGCACCGTACAAAGAGGAGACCGATTATAATATCTCATTCCTCGCAAACTAAATCCTATAGATGTATGAGTTTGTATCATTTTAGTGTCGCTTTTTCGTTTCATGGAGTTTGAAATAACAACGGTGCTAATGAAGTTTTCACTACAAAAAAATTCCAAAAAAGACATTACAGGTTATTTTAGGAACTACGCTTGAAAACGCAAATGACAAATTAATAGAAGAAACGGAAGTAAAAATCCTTCTGCAATACGGAGACATTATAATTTATCTGCAATAATAAGGTCAAAACAATTTTCTAAAGATCCTTAAAGAAAATTCCTCCCTGCATCCCTTACCAGAGTAGTTTTGGCTAGATATTTCCGACCAAGATTGTGCTCCATTTAAGCATTCTCCATAAGAGCAGACTGTGCTCATCTCGTACAGCCTTATCTCGTATAGCCCGCGACAATCCGCTCAACCCTTACCGGCCATTGTTTTAACAAGCTTCTTAGGGTGATTTCTGAGGATTAGGATAAAAAGCTTACTTTGCGTAGATGGTTCTAAAAGAAGCCTTAACTATAAAAAAACAGAGGAGAAGATAAATATGTATAAGCATTTTAATAATTTGAATATTAGGTAAGAAGGAAGGAAAATATTTTGTGTACGATTTATATAACACTAGCTGGTCCCGGCATGCGTTGCTATGCCATTTAATAAAATAAAATTGTTTCTCCCTGAGTGTCCTTTCCCATTCGTCCCGTTCCCCTTCCGCCTCCCCTTCTTCTACTGCGTCCTCTTCCCCTCTCGCGTTCCACTCCGCCACCTCCACCTTACCTCTCCCCACTCTACTCCCCCCCCCCTTCCCCCGTCCCGAGTTCCCTTCCCCCCTCCCAGGACCTCCTCCCCCCTCCCAGGTTCCCCTCCCCCTCCCTGATTCCCCTTCCACCTTCCCCGCCTTCCCTCTTCCCTTTCCCGCTCCCTCGTCCCGCCAACCCTCCTCCCGCGTTCCATATATTCAATCCCAGTACATTCAGTTTTTAAACAGCCCGCGTGCCACCTTTTACAATTTAAATTTCCATTTTTCATGTATAATTAATTTGGTACCTGACATAGGTACCTATTTGAAATATCTAAAATTCTTGATTCGATTCAAACTATTACCTACTTTAAATAAATTTATCAACTTAAATATTTTCAAAAATAGAATCCTGATTTAACAATCTTTGTTTCGCACAAAATGTCATTCTCAAACACGCGAACTGTCAAACGTGCGATAGTCGTTAGGTTTTCTGAAATTATCTAATTTTCTGCGCAATTTTCTTAATTTTTCTCTCCGTAAGAACCATCCTCCTACTTCAAAGAATATTCTAAAAAAAGAATTAGCGAAATCGGTTCAGCTGCTCTCGAGATTTGCGCTTAGCAACACATTTAGCGATTCATTTTTATATATAAGAAGATTGGTATAGTGACGGAGATCCTTTTTTAAACGACTTGAAAAAGGAGGAGGTTCTCAATTCGACTGAATTTTTTTTTTTTTTTATGTTGGTTACCTCAGAACTTTTGACTGGGTGATCCGATATTGATGATTCTTTTTTTATTGGAAAGTTGGTGCTTTCCGTGTGGTCCCATTTTAATTTGGTCCAGTTCCGACAATGGCATCCATGAGAAAACCATATAAGTCTTAAATTTGCATTAAGTATGTGCGCGACAAATGGACGAATAACTCAATATCGCGCCAACCGATTTCGATGATTCTTTTTTTATTGGAAAGGATGTACTTCAAGGGGAATTTTATGAGAGTTTGGTAACATTCTGATTATCAGATCCATGACAAATTAACGAAACTCGGCCGAATCTCTTAATTTGACCCTAACGTCGCGTCGTTATGGTCAAATTATGTCTGTCTCATATGAGCAGCACGTTTAGTAGGTTTACACATATTCAGACAAATTAGTTAGTGTACTTCAGATTCGCTAAAAATCAAAAAATAAACAAAAATTTTAACAAAACAAAAAACGACTTGCAAATGCACTAAAAAGTAAAAAAATAATTTCTTATTCTTCTACAACTTCATAATCAACTTACTTTTTCTACTCATCAATATGTAGGTACGATTGTTACTTTTGGAGTCGGTGTCAGCAAAGGTATAGGTAAAACACTTTAAGTTGGAAGCAATAAAAATGCTTAGTATTGATGTATTGGTATATCTGTGTGAACGTCAAGCGACGCCCACAAATCCGATAAGACTCTCTGTCTTGCTTACGCCCACTTATTGTAACTAGTTAGAAGAGAGGCAAGTTTAACGACACCCTTTTGAGGCTGTACTTACAGGATGTCCTATTCATTCGGTTCGTAATTTGATTTAAACATACGTGCACCTACATTTCGCAAGTGACAAATAATGACAAATTTATACATTTGAAATAATAAATAGTGTTTGTAAAGTGTGCAAGTTTAATATTTATTACGATATCATGGAGTCCTGTTACGAAAAGTGTTTTACCTATACCTTTGCTGACACCGACTCCAAAAATAACAATCGTACCTACATGTTGATGATTAGAAAAAGTAAGTTGATTATGAAGTTGTAGAAGAATAAGAAATTATTTTTTTACTTTTTAGTGCATTTTTTGAAGTCGTTTTTTTGTTTTGTTAAATTTTTTTTTAACTAAACTAAACCGTTATTTGATGAATATCTGCTAAAGATTTCTGCCAAATTCAATTGCAGCTCCACGAATTGGATCGTAATTTCATTTATCATATTCGATTAGGAAACGGTTTGCAAAGCTCTTTTGAACATATGAAAGACCTAGAGCAATTTCTCCTTACTTCACCCAATCTTTTTAAATAGTACCTGTCTTAAATGGAGATCATAGGGTTTTCATCGGCTTTTTGACGAAGAATGTTGGTTCGATAAAAAATCAGCTTTCTTCCTATTATATATGTGGCGACACATCATTATTATCTTCGCCATCAAAAGAACATACGAGAAACATCTCCTAATATTCGCGCCCATCGGCAAACCTACTTGCCTAGGTACCTTCGTACCTATACTGGCCGCGATGTACTTTCTCGCCTCCCGTGCCAACCCGACGATAATAATATCGCCCCCGCCTAGAAAAGTCTCGAGACAGCACCGTACAATATCTGTACGGCGCCGAATATTCTCGTCAACTGCCGAAGTGGCTCGTATTACCTACCGCGAGATAGTTACTCTACCGCGGCTATATAAGCAGCCGATCGCTCGCCCGCTGCAGTTCAGTCTCACATTAACAGTCGGCCAATATCTCAACATGTAACAAGTGCTCCTGCATGGCACACATCCAGGGCAGCTTCCCGAGGTCCATCACCACGTCTCAGCTACAAGGCCCATCGTGTCTTCAGCTCCAGAGATCAGCTACATCCCGCGACTTATAAGGATTGACGCACCTTCAGCCAAGGGATCAGCTCACCACTTCATGGCACCCCGAAGCCTCACCGTGCTTCGCTGCCATGGAAACACGCTCCGCCTCGCCATGACTACCTGCTGGTGGCTCAGCTCACCGAGCCACACACCGTTCATCTCCGCGATTCAAAGCGTCGAGCAACGGCCTGGAAGATAGGTCATCTCCACCGCCATGGTGTCGAGCAACTCGCTGACCTTCACCACACCATCTCCACCTTCGTACGCCTGCAGCATCATCTACGGCACTCCGCATTACATCAAGTTACCGCTCACCGACCATCTGCTACGTAGCCCAATAAACGACTGACTCATTACATCGACTTGCCGTCTTTCATTTCTGTCTCCCGCTCCCTCAACTGGTGACCCCGACGTGATATGGATACGCAGCATACAGCATCCTGACATGTGTGTTACCACAGCGCATCCGGTAACACCGCAAACACGAGGGAATCGGTAGAGACGCATCAGCACGGACGCACCGACCAGCAGCATCAACCCGGCTTTCCTGCGACTCCTGGCATCATCTTTCAACCCTGTACTCCGTACACTGGGAAAGGGGTGTGTGGCGACATCATCATCATGTGGTCATCTCCACCGCCATGGTGTCGAGCAACTCGCTGACCTTCACCACACCATCTCCACCTCCGCACGCCTGCAGCATCTCATCACGGCACTCCGCATTACATCAAGTTACCGCTCACCGACCATCTGCTACGTAGCCCAATAAACGACTGACTCACCACTTCGACATGACGACTTTCATTTCTGTCTCCCGCTCCCTCATATATATGAAAAGGTGTTCGTTATACAGAATATTATATCCCTCCATTTTTATTGCATTTCACTACAAATAAGAAATAAGACTAAATATAGGTCATATATACAGAGGCAACAAGGTGTAATTTTATCCAAAGCCATGACCATAGAAAAAACTACCGCCCATGTATTTCGACTATCGCGATCAATTTATTCACAAAGTAACAAAATTTTATAATGGTTTTTATTTAATTAGATACCAATAATTCATAAAAAAAAATAAATGCACTTACGTATTAATGATAAATGAGGAATACTGCCAATAAATCCAAAAAAAAGCTCACCTGCAACAAAAGAGAATACACAATATTATTATCAATACTTCAACAAACTTTCAAATTTAAGTGATAAAATATTTTTATTACCAATAATTAAGAATCTAAAAAGGTATAATGCAGCCACTAAAAAACATTTGTTTTGATGGAAGTATGAAAATTTTATTTTAATCCTTTTTTAAAAACGTTGTATTTACTAATAAAAAATTAGAGAAAACCTTAGAGCAGCAGGAAAATCTGCTCTCAAATGCCATCAGACAACCTGCGTTTTAGCATTCCCCACCGTAGTAATCCCCCCGAGAGATGAAAGATAACAGATCGACGTTAGGGGACAAAAACAAGGAAAAGTCACCCCTAAAAAGTTCCTTCCTTTCTGTTATGTACTACTGACTCGTTTAGCTGGAAAGTAATAATAATTTCAGAATAAATTTGAAAAAATAACCAAGCAAATTACTTCCCTTGTTAAATAGTTGTTACCGGTTTAAAGTGGATTCTAAAATCAAATTGCTGATAGTTGCTAACAGCTCATATGCTACAATGTTTTTTTTTTTCATTTATTATTTTACGAAAAACTTAATTTAATAAGATATTATTATTATTATTATTATAACAACATTTCAGCCCCGTGCTTTTTCAGAAAAACGGAGCTAAATAATATTATTCACCTGCTCGAAGGGAAATGCTTAGGTCTACTTACTGGCACCGGGCCCCCCCCCCTCGTAACCAATGGATTGTTTACCATAGTTAGTGTGGATGGTGTTCAAATGTATGTTATCGCGTTGTCGTGTAAAGTGTTTATGTACTTGGGACGTTTTAATGAATTCTGTGTTTGTGTGTACGAGATTATTTTGTATTTTGTATATAAGGAGGCATGTATTGTATTGATATAGTTTTCTTAATGTTTTCAATTTTCAATTTGGGAGGCGGGAATGGGTACCGCCGCCCCGGGAACCTTTATTGGATAACCAACACCTCTGCCATAGGTCACCCCAAGTGGTTCGCTACGTTTGGTGATTTAGCAGGGGTGCCCGGGTTCATGGGGTGAGGTTTGTCTAGGTCTTGGAGGCGGATGACCAGGACATACTGAACCCCAGATTCCTACCCACCCCTTAAACCCTTTTCCTTCCCAGAACTCTCCTCTCCTTCCTTTCCTTAAAAAAAACCCTCCACACAGCATCCTCAAAGATGACATAGGCCCTGAGGGAAATTATTTTCCTCAGGGCCTCCTGCGTGGAGCTCATGTAAAAAAAAAAAAAAAAATAGTTTTGTTTCCATGTATAATTTTTTTGTGGATGTTCTGGGCTTGTAATTAAATAGTTTTTTGATTACCTTGTTTTGTATCACCTGTAATTCATTTATGTGTGTTTCACATGCGTTTCCCCAGATTTCAATCAAATAATTTAAGTGTGAGTGTACGAGACTATAATATAAACCTATTTTTAATTAGTGTTATTTCACAATTAATTCATTTTGAATAATATAAATTTATTTTATTGTATATTTGCGGTACGTTTCAGAGTGAAAGATACTCTCAGTATGGCCCTGCTGTAAGACCACCATTCAGAATTCACCATTACTTGAAATGGCTTTAGCGGTGTTTGGTGAACAGATCTGAATAGTCAGGTACTTCCCTACCTTCCTCTTTCCCATCTCCTTCCTCTCCCCACTACCTTCAGCCTCACAATATACCCCAATTGGGGTTGCCATAGTCTCACTGGCTCCAGACGGGAGCAGTTGGGACTCTTATGAGGTATTCATGTAAAAAAAAAAAGTAATAATAAATGCGCTCCTAGGCCGGGAATCTGCAGTTACGAGGAACTGTTCAATACTAACAATTAAAAATGTGTGTTCAATATTAAAAATGTGTGTTCAATATTAAAAATGTGTGTTCAATATTAACACTAAAAATTCCATAGTCTCACTGTCTCCAGATGGGAGCAGCTGGAACCCATGGGATTCGTGATATTTCTATATTACGTCTTACAACTTACATTTATAGTCGTCGGTCATCAATCACAAAACTTTCGAATGTAGATTTATAAACTTCCATTTTTTCATAAAATGTTTTTCTTGCATATTCGAGATTTTGTCTAGATTATGGATATCTCTGATTGAAAATAAAATCTCAAATTTATAAAACCTCAAATCACATTCAAAACTTAACTGTTTAAAAACACAAAAAAGCGAACTTATAATACACTTACTTATTTACTTAATTACTGGTTGTCACTATTTAAGTCGATTCCATGAAGGAATTCCTTTGTTTCCGCCGAAGCAAGGGAATTTAAGACGACAATTATACCAGAAGAAATATTTTGTTAATTATTTCTGTAACAATCAAGCGACCCCGAAATGGTTGGCGATATGCAATTAGCGGCTTGTTCTCTGGCTTTAAACGGAAGATGGAAGGGAAAGAAAAAGTGATATGGCCTTTTGGGGATTTAAACATAAATTATTGTCACTTTTTGTAATATGATTAAAAGCACGGTATAACTTTATCAGCAGTTTATTTATAAACAGTTTCTTAAATCGTAAATAATGCAAAAAGGTTTTATGTATTATTTATTGCAAGTTCTTCATCAACATTAATGATGACAATGATTGATTATAAAATCTACACATCCCATTTAACTAACTAACCCAAATATCTAAAAAACTGTCTTTATAAAGAAGAGAGTCTGCGGGTGGGGTGGGTTTTAATTGTTTTTACAAATCTACAGTTTTATTTCGATTATTTATTTTATTTTATTTTATTAGAGATTGATAAAATTTTACACACTTGACCTTGAAAACCGGAGGAAGGTCAATGTATAGACGAGATTTTGTAAAACCACCTCAAGTTCTGTTTCACATTTTTTATTTTTTTTTTATTTTTTTTTTTTATTGTAATATAAAAAAAATATGAGTTACATAATATACACATATATTTTACAAAATATTAAATTAGAGGTCGTTTCTGGTCATGTATACCTTATCAGAAAAGAGGGGCTCTTGTGCCTGATAAGGGAGCCACGATTCTTACTTGAGTTGTAAGTTATAATCTGTTTTGTATAAAATATTTACTTTTTATCGTAAGTTTTTTTTGAAAAATTGTTTTATTTTATTTATTTGTTCTGATTGGTTGATGATGCAGCGCAATTCAGAAGGGAGGTTATTATAGTTTTTTATGGCTTGGAAAATATAATGATTTTGCATTTGAGTTGTTTTAAAATTAAGTGTTATAAATTGGTTTCCGTTTCTCATTAGTTTGTAAAATTCTTGATATTCTGTGTTAATTTTTTCTTTACACATTTTTATAATGGAAGCTTGTTTGAAAATTTCATCAACATTTGGTACTGGAAACAATTTAAAAAGTGATTCAGTTGAGAAAGTAGATTTTTTTTTTAATATTACTTTAATGATAATTCTTTGCGTGACTTTTACTGAGTTTAGGTTTTTTTTGTAAGATCCTCCCCAACCTATAATTCCGTAGATGAGTAAAGAATGAACAAGGGCATAGTACACATTTTTCATTATTTTTACATTTAAAATATTTCTTAACCTAACAAATATATATATACATTTCCTCATTCTCTTCATCCTTTGAATAAGAGTTTCGCACCTACTTCTTAATGAAATTTTGCATACTTAAGAGCGTTTAACCAGCCAGCGGACGACAATCCACATTTCGTCGAAAGTTGTTCTTACGATCGTGCAGGGCGGTTACAATGAGAAAGATTAATTATTCTCCGTACCAGCTTTTTTTAAATTATAACTCAATATCGAATTTATTTCAGTCCAAATTAGCTTTAATTTATACCTTCATCCAAAAATGCTGAAAGACGTGATGATAAAACTATTAAAATAATGTACTTTTTGTAATTATTTTTTGATTATAAGTATTTATCATTTTTTAATAATGTCTAAATTTAATAAGAATGTTAAAAAATCTGAAATACATTAGTTTGTAAGTGCGCCAATAAATACACAAATGGACCAATTTTCGTCAAGAAACACATGTAAGTACATATTTTTTAATGATTTTATTGAAACTAAAATTAAAATTCTAAAAGATGCGTTTGCTAGAATATGTATTGATTTATTTTACTGCATGATTATATTATTTGAAATGGGTGTGGTATAATACAAAACCTTTTTTGAAAATTTAACAAATCTGCCAACGACCTATGGAATAACCTTATTATGCTAAAAAATAAATATTTTACTCAAAATTTATTACATGCGAATGCTAGATAAAAGAACAATCTTTCGAAATCCATTTATAATTTTTTGTAGAAAAGAGTCAATACGTCTAACATCTGATTTGAAAATGACATATTTCTGGTTTTCTCTGGTAATGCCCTCTTAATGTTCAAAACAAATGAAAAATTACTGCCTGTATCAAAAATATTTTTTAAAAATCTTCGTAAAGCCGGGCAATGTCAGTGATTTCAGCTAGTTATATTTATGATCTAAAGTAGTTTACTGTTACAACAGGTTTTTTGTGTGCATTAAATTTTTTTTATCTGAAACTTATGTCAATTATAAAATAAATTTGACACGGAAACCGCCACACTAATGAAACCAAGCATTGGCACGGAAGATATATGTTTTTTAATGGGGATAAATTATATAGGTACATCCTTAAAAAAAAAAAGAGATCGATTATAATATCTCATTCTCTCGCAGACTAATCCTATAGAGTTTTAAAACACAACGGCGCTAAAGAAGTTTTCAATTCAATAACCTGGACAGATAGTATGATTAAAGTAGACCTTTTTATGTGAATTCGCACAAGAAACACTACTACACATACAATGGAGTGATGTGGTTTAATCAACTGGCAATGGAACTGAGATTGGAACCTGACTATAATAAATTCAAAAATAGACTAAACTATATATAAATATAAGATATAAGATATCTTAAATAGTTTGGCTACCTAGAGTCGCATTGGCAATTGATTAACACTTAATTGACAGTTTTTTTTAAATTTATTTTTTATATTATATAATTTTTTTTTTATTGAAATTTTTTTATTTTTTAGTACAGTACATACAATAGATACATAAATATATTGAAAGAATATAAAAAATAAAACTTAATACAATTATTAAATACAAATATACATTTTTTTTTAAATATTCTCCCATAATAAGCAGATGCTTGTGTATACGGGAGGAAGTATTATTTGTTAGGTTATTTTGATTTTATTTTTTTGAAATTTAGTTTATATAAAGAATAAGAGAAATTTTGTGTATACATGTGTACATTTTTTAAAAAATTTTATTTATTATATTTTTTTTTTAGTTAAGGTTTTCAGTATATTTTTTTAATTGTGTTTTGAAATTTTTGAAACTGTCCTTAAGGGATCTTATATTTTCTGGTAATTTATTAAAGAAATTTGTTCCCAAGTATTTGTAGTTTTGTTGACCCAAAGTTTTTTTACAAATGGGAATTGGTAACATGTGTTTTTGCCTGAGATTTACTGTGTTTTTTGAAAGGTATGGTTTTGTTTAGGATATCCTCTTTGTAAACTTGTAAGGTTGAATGATACAGGAAGAGAGTATTTAATTTTCTGACTTTAAATTCTTTGAATATGAGTTCAGATGGATATAGAAATGATTTTTTTAATATTATTTTTATTATTAGTTTTTGCGCAATGTAGAGAGATTGTGTGTGAGTTTTATAGGCGCCACCCCATCCTATTATACCATATTGGATTATGGATTGACAGAATGCGAAGTACGTCATTCTAAGTAAAGAACTACTGAAATTTAACGTCATTCTCAGTAGTTCTTTACTTAGAATGTGTCTCAAACAGCTAAAAATATATGTCAATTTTTGTACTCTGTTTTTAAGAATGGTTATATGCGGTATCCATTTTAGACATTGGTCAATAGTGATTCCTAGATATTTGGTTGAAGTTTTCATTTCAATATTAGTACACAATAAGTTACAGTGGTGTTGTTGAGTGTGTGGTGCAGAATGGATCCTTATGTTTATTTCATACGGCGTATTTGGTTTTTTTGTGAAAAATGGTATGTAATGTGTTTTTTTAGAGTTTAATGTTAGTAGGTTATTGTCAAACCATGTTTTTAATTCATTTATGTCTATGTTAGCCTTTTTAGTCAGTTCTAACCATGTGTTTGCTTTTAGAAGAAGCACTGTGTCGTCTGCATATGAATATTTTTATTTTTTATTTATGCACGTATATATTTGTGTTACAATTTTTAATTTAATTTATAAAACTTATTTTTGTTCTTCCCTTTACACACGAGTAATTGCAGTCTCGTAAAGGTTATATATTGTATAGGTACATATATGTGTTTTTACAGTTTTTTTTAAGCAATTTGCATGTTTAATTACTCATGATTATGTTACATATGTATGTATACAAAAACTAATAAAAAAAAAATAAATAAAAATACCAATTTTGCTCAGAGCCAGTGGAACTATTGAAACCCCACAAATTGGGGAAAGTTCTGAAGCTGAAGTGATTGGGTAAGGAAGGAAGATGGGAATGAGGAAATAACTGGCTATTCAGATCTAGTCACCAAACACGGCTAAAGTCTCTTCAATTTTTTTTTACATCAGCTCCACACAGATGGCCCTGGAGAAAAGTACCCCCCTTAGGGCATGTGTCATCTTTGGGGATGCTGTGTGGAGGTTATTTCAGGAAAGGAAGGATAGGAAGTTCTAGGAAGGAAAAAGGTATGATGGGTGGGTAAGAATCTGGGGGTAGGTGTGTCCATTCCTCCCTCTGCGATGTAAGGCAATTTACCAAGAAAGTCCTGCTGGAGTGGACAGATGCACCAAGTAGGGGAAACCTCACCATAACACTTGGGTATAATTTCAATTCTGAACGGTGCTCTTTTACAAGAAGAGAATATCTGTCGCTCTGAAATGCTATGTAATAATGTTAATTAAATATTCATAAAAATACGTCTATTAATTAAATTTGATTAATTAATTGTTTGGGCAAGTTGGGAATCAAACCGCGACCTCCATTTACGTAGTCGAGGAACTTCTGACAGTTCGGTTACTTAGTAAAATGGAAAATGATGTTTACCAAACTAAACACCAAAGCTAGCGAAACGTGTTGTTATTCTCTACCAGGAAACCCCCACGGATGCATCGTGAAGGCATTTTCATACTGTATGTAAATAGTACTTGTTGGATCTCTTCTACAAGTCTTTCCGTGAAATCTTACAATGCGCCCTCCATAAAATAATGTTTTATTCTAGGCTCGACGCGATAAAGCGTGTATTAGGTGCAGTAAATCCCGCAAAGCAGAAGATATATTATAAGGCCAGTGCCCAACATAGTTTATCTCTTCACCTGCCTACCCTGGTGGGAGGACACGAACTGGTTGTCGGCCATAAACTATACTCCAGTATCTGTACCGATAATCCTATGGCTGCACATTACGTGTAGTGCGAAAGAAGCTACAATTTTAGTTTGATGTTCTCTGTTGTTACGATCAAGTGCAATGTTATAGATCCGAGAAATTATGACAAGCTTACTGGGGGCACTGTTATTTTACATTTGCAGTATTCCTTTGCATTCTGCCGTTGTGGGTAAGGAGCATGGTGCAGTATCATGTAGCATGGTACTGCATATACTACTGCATCGTAAAGATGAAGCATGCAGTGTGAAGTTGTGTTTTTGCATGCAATGTGAAGTTACAGCATTTGGTCTGAAGTTGAAATGTAAAATTACTCAGTGAGTAACAAGTAGCACTGTGCGGCTTGCAATGTAAAGTTACAGCATGCATCGTGAAGTTGCAGGGTTATGTAAAACTGTGAAATTGCACTCTGAAGTTGTTACATGAAATTGCAGTTTGGTGTATTTTACAGCATGTGTTGTGAAGTTGCGACACGCAGTGTACATATGCAGCATTCAGTGTGAAGTTATGTTACGTGCAATGTGAAGCTGCGGCATTTGGTCTGAAGTTGAACTGTAAAATTGCTCAGTGGGTAACAAATAGCATTGTGCGGCATGCAGAGTTACAACATACATCGTGAAGTTGTAAGGTTATGTTAAACTGTGATGAGCATGCTGTATAAAAATGCAATTTGGTGTATTGTCCAGCATGTGGTGAGAAGTCGCAGCATTTGGTCTAAAGTTGAACTGTAAAATTGCTCAGTTGGTAACAAATAGCGTTGTGCTGCGTGTAATGTAAAGTGACAGCATGGATAGCGAAGTTGCTCGAAGATCGAAGTTGGGTTATATTGCATTCAGAATTTGCAATATGAATTTGTAGTTTGTACTTCGTTCAGTAGGTGATGTTACAGTTGAAGAAGAAGTGACGTTTAGACATGTGAAGTTGCGTTACAGAGTTGCAGAATGCGGTGTGAAGTCGGACTGTAAGTTGAATAATTTCTCAGTGAGTAATAAGTAACCTGTAAAGTTACAGCATACAGTGAAGATTCATAGTGAAGTTGATGGATGATGTCAAATTGTGAAGTTGCAGTACAAAGTTTAAATAAAAGGCAAATCTAAGGAGTCTTTTACTTTCATCAACAGCTACGCTTCCACGTAACTTAACACCCTTTCTTCACCTTTACAAACCCTTGACCCCTTGTTGATTTCTTTGTTGTTACATTCATATTGAACGGCTAAATCGTTGGTAACTAACTAACTATCTGTGTAATATTAATATTTCGGTAAATCGAGATAGATGGTATTGCAACGAGGAATAAACACACCTTTATACCAAAATCCATAAAAAAAGCATTTATAAATAATGCGTTTCTTCGGAGAACGTTGAGATGAGACGAATAGAAGGAAAGAAGTATCGAAATGGTAAAAAAACATAACTGACTAGGTATAAATACAAAAATATAATGTAATATGTAATCTGAATCAAGCTTTTGAGACAAAGAGCCCTGCATAAGACGAAATAATACCTTTTAAGTCTTGCATCAGCAAATTTGACACTCAATCAAAAGGTTGTTCCAACAATGTGAATTCATTTGACAAGTAAAAAATTCAACATTGGCCTTTTACTCCGTTGTAAAATTTACTTGTCCGTTAAAAAAGCTATCGTAAATAACTTCAATCTGTTCCTGGCATCTAAACCGTTTACGGCGCACAGGTTTCGTGATTATTCTTGCGGGTGCGTTAAAATTTTACCCGTGCTCTATACACGGATTTCAATGAATAAAACAGAAATGCAATGCGTGTTAAAGTTATAACGCGGCGGCAGAATAATGCGCCTGCTGCGTGGGTTTTAAGCGGGAGATTGCAAAGCGCTAAAAGGAACGGTATTTTTAAATTTGAATGTCCTTTGTTTGGAACAATAAAGATGCCGTTGGCTTTTAGCATCGATCTGTGATGTAAAAATCGCTAGATTGGCTTTTACAGCAGGTGAAATAAAACTTCTCGATAAATGCGTTTTCGATCATTTCATAAGACAGAATAAATTATTTATTAAAAACTAGCAGACCCGTCCACACTTTGATGTGGCTTACGAAACCTTTACAACCAACGCCATCTGTTGAATCAAATCCAGAACACGCTGCCCGCTGCCGCTTGGCCAGATATATTATGTATTTCAACCAATTTACACAAAACCTTGACAAATTATATACCTAAAACCTTCCTTTTGAATCACTCTATCTATTGTGAAAACCGCATGAAAATCCGTTGGGTAGTTTAAAATATTTAAGCGCACATACATATAGATAAAGATATTTTTTTAATGACGAGCAATAGCCCCAACTGCTTCTGACGGTCCGGAGCGAGTGGGATTATGGCATCCTCAATCGGGTATCTTGTGAGGCTGAAGGAGTGGGTAGAGGAAGGATTTGGATGAAAGATTGGAATATCTCATCACAAAACAAATTCAGATTAAAGCCATTTCAAGCAACATAATCAAATCAGGTTAAAGCCATTTCAAGCAACACAAACAAATCAGGTAAAAGCCATTTCAAGCAACACAAAACAAACTGGGTTAAAGCTATTAGAAGCAACACAAATACATCCGGTTAAAGCCATAATATCTAGCAACATAAACAAATCAGGTTAAATCCATTTCAAGCAAAACAAACATATCAAGTTAACGCGATTTCAAGTAAAATCATGTTAAAGCCATTTCAAGCAACACAATCAAATCAGGTTAAATCCATTTCAAACATATCAGGTGAAAGCCATTTCAAGCAACGCAACGTTTCGATTTTGAACGAGGGCGTTCAAAGGGGCGATCCCGGGAGTATATATTCTTGAACAGAACTTTAAAACCAGACAAGTTTACAATCCGTTGGTCGCTTTGTTTTATTTGTAAAGTGAGTGTTTTTTTCGTCATTTAAACAATAACATCAAGCAACACTCACGGTGACGACCTATGAGCATATAAAAATGCCTAATATCGAGGTATTTATGCGATGGAAAAGATTATATATTTCATCATTAATGATGGAAACGATCGTGCAAGCTGAAGACATATGGTGAATGGACATAATTTCTAATGAAATTTCATGACGCCAGAGCTCGCAGCTTACACTGAGATATTAAAGATTAGATATATGTTAGATAACGTCAATTTTCAACTCGGGTGGGTACTACTACGCAAATGTTAATAATAATCTCACGTGGAAACGTGAATAAATGGGTGAGATGTCATAGATAGAATTTATATAATTGTCGATTGCCATCTTGGGTAGGTACTAGTTAGGGAAATGTTAAAGAAATGTTAACTAACCTCCTGTCGAAACGTGCATAAAATAATGAGATGTTAAACATTAAAGAAGTTAGATCGGGTACGTACTAGTTATGCAAATGTTAATATTAACCTCAGATGGAAACGTGAATAAAAGGGTGATACGGTAAAAATTAATTAATTTACATAACGTCGATTGCCATCTTGGGCAGGTCAGGCAAATTTTAATACTAACCTCATGTGAAAACGTGCATTAATTTAGATAACGTCTATTGCCATCTTGGGTAGGTACTAGTTAGGCAAATGTTAATACTTACATCGTGTGGAAACGTGCATAAAATGATGAGATGTTAAATATTAAACAAGTTTTTTTTTTAATTGCCGGCAACCCGGGCGTTATTGAAATAACATTAATACAAACAAGTAAGTAACCTGCCTCACTAGACGATGTCTGTTCTGAGACGGGTACATATGCATACATATACCCATACATACACACATAGGTTCACATATGTATACGCATGCATGCACATAATCATTAGTTAGATCGAGTACGCACTAGTTATGCAAATGTTAATATTAACCTCAGGTGGAAACGTGAATAAAAGGGTGAGATGGTAAAGATTAATTAATTTAGATAACGTCTATTGCCATCTTGGGCAAATGTTAATACTAATCTCATGTGGAAACGTTAATAAAAGGGTGAGATATGAAAGATTAAAAAAGTTAGATAACATCGATAGCCAATATCAGTATCAATCTCAGGCGGAAACGTTAAAAAGGGTGAAGACGTGAAAAGGCGATACGGTTCACCTGTTATATTCTTTACCAAAGGCAGCAATAAAGCATTTTGATTTCCGAATCACAGAAAAGCGAATGAGTCAACATGAACAATGGTAACAACATCCCAAAGGCCAGACTTTCACAAAGGTTCATGGAGCCGATGCAAGCGAAAGAGGAGTGGCACTCACCAAAGCATTGAGGTGTTACTTTCAGGTATTCAATAAATAATAATTGGACTCTATTCAACAGAGTTCTGTTATGCGGTAGGTCAAACGTACAAAATTGTTTAACTAGCCGGTAAAAGTTAAGCGTTTGGGTTGGTAAGTAAATTGGTATCTATGTAGATACAACAGGTTTAAATTGGCTATTTTGCTAACGGTATTTTTTTATAGAACTAGGTGAAAGGCGGGTAATAATGCTGGGAATATGAGACTTTTGGTAACACTGCAAAGCTGTGTAGACATTGGAAACTTTAATTAAAAATTTTCAAAATAATCTTCCTAGATTACTGGTACATCCATATCCGCCAATATTTGCATTTACGGCAGCGGCGGGTTCATACTTTTCAGAAGTATAGGCTGCTTCATTTGCGCCGCCTCTTCCTCCTTCTTAGAAGTTGCCACCTATCATATTCACTCACTTGAAGGGCATATACGATCTATTGAGAAATCCAGGACTGATTTACGGCCCTCCACAGTGGAGACCAAATTCTTATGAGTGTAACAAAAGCGGCAAAACAAGCTTGTCATTTGTGGTTTCAGATTTAAACAAACTAAACGGATTTTAAGAACCGATTTCACAGAATTTGAGCAATTCAACAAATTTCACAGTTAAAATTCACGGTTTACGGATAATAACTACGTTTGGAGACTTAGCAAGGGTGCCCAGGTTCATGGGGTGAGGTTTGTCAGGATGTTGGCGGCGGATGCGTTTGTTCACTAACTGCGTAGCAGGCCGGATCGAGAGAGACTGATTGAGGGAGACCTTTTGATCTCTTTAGCAGGACTCTCTCGGAAAATCGTCTTGCACCGAAATGAGAAGGGTTGATTCGTGCATCCGTCTTGTTCAAGATACCACACGGCAGAACACGCTTCCAGCACAGCATAGCACGAAAAGAGGAATGGTGCCACTTAATAAACCTTCTATGACAGTAGATAGATTTAATTAATTTTTAAATAATCTTAAAATTCTTTTGCTTGCCTATCTTTCCAAATGTTAAGAACATCAACATAAGAAATCTTGTATTGTTAAGTCTGGTATTGTTGTTTGTAAGTTCCTGAGTTAGGTATTTTAATATTAAATCCTATACACATTTTTTGTACGAAACAGGCACAGTGAACGTGTAAGTTCGCACGCTGTTAAGAAACGTAAGATCAGGACTGAATCGTGGATTAAGGATTCCACAGATCTGATCAGTAAACTTAAGAAGGTTAAGACTGATGAAAGGGATATTCTTGTTAGTTTTGACGTAGTTTCTTTTTTTACGAATGTGCCTCTAGAAGACTCCATGACAATGCTCAGGGAGATATATGAGGAAGACATTTGCAAACTTTTTGAACACTGTCTCAAAACAGGATATTTTGCATTTCAGGGTGAGCTTTTTGAGCAAGTGGAAGGAATTGCGATGGGCAGTCCGTTGTCGCCAGTTCTAGCTAACTTCTTTAAGGAGAAGTTAGAAGAAGTGGCACTTGACACAGTTTCGGCTGTTCCAAAGGTATGGTGGCGTTATGTCGATGATGTTTTCGCCATTTGGCCTCATGGAATAGAGAAACTGAACGAATTCCTAGACCATCTTAACTCACTTCACAGTAAAATTAAGTTCACAATGGAGTTGGAAATTAACCACAAAATCCTGCCTTTTCTAGATGTGGAAGTGATGCGAAAAGAAGATGGTAGCCTAGGACACACAGTGTATAGGAAACCAACTCATACGAATCGGTATCTACATGCTGATTCGCATCACCACCCAGCGCAGAAGAGAGGACTTATCCATACGCTGGTAACCCGAGCGACCAGAATATGTGAAGAAACAAAAATCGGAGCGGAACTTACTAAGCTCACCGATGCACTGGAGCGTAACGGTTACCCGGCAAGGCAGACAAGGCAAATAATAAGAGCCAAATCTACACCAAACGAAGACAGAATTGAACAAGAGTCTAAAGGCTGTGCTTTCCTACCTTATGTTCACAATGTGACAGACGACGACCTCCGTAGTCCAGTGGCTAAGACTCTTGACTCACATTCCGGAGGTCGCGGGTTCGAACCCGGCATGCGCAAATAAATTTTATTTGATTAATTTGTGTTATTTCACAATTAATTCATTTAAAATAATATATAGTATATTTGCGGCATGTTCCAGAGTGGAAGATACTATCAGTATCGCCCTGGTGTAAGACCACCATTCAGAATTGAAACGTTGCTTGAAAATGGCTTTAGCCGTGTTTAGTGACCAGATCTGAATAGCCAGGTACTTCCCAACCTTCCTCTTCCCCACCTCCTTCCCCTCCCCGCTACCTTCAGCCTCACAACATACCCCAATTGGGGATGCCATAGTCTCACTGGCTCCAGACGGGAGCAGTTGAGATTCTTGTGCGGTATTCACTGTAAAAAAAAAAAAAAAAAAAAGACAGAATTGCCAGACTGTTGAGGAAAGAAAGCATCAAGACTGTCTTCGGAACCACGACCAAAATACAAGACCTACAAAGACCAAGTTTCCTCTGGAAACAGATGGAGTATATAAACTCAGCTGTTCCGGATGTGATAAGGTCTATGTTGGTCAGACACAACGGACGATCTCCAAAAGAATATCGGAACACTTTTGAACATGTAAACTTGGCCACCCTGACAAATCGGCAATCGCCGAGCATTTAATTGAAACCGGCCATTACTTCAGATTTGTTCCTGAAGTCCTGGGAAGACCCAAAACCTATAGAGCACGCTTAATTACAGAGGCAATTGAAATTCATAAAAATCCTATTAACATTAATAGAGACGACGGAGCTAAGCTCAATAGTTCTTGGTATCCGGTAATTGACGGCTACACCAAAGCTAAATGCAAAAAACCATCTTGAAGTATACTGTAATGCCAGCCCGCAGTGGATTGGTGCTGGCAACACGGTATTGCTTCGAAGTACTTAAGCACACATTTCATCTCTAACATTTACACATCTGCCCTGATGATGGACACTGTAACGCTGTCCGAAACGTTGGCTAAAGGAGGAGGTAGCGCAACACGGCATAATACCCCAAAAGGAAATAACCATAAAATTTTTGGCCGTGAAAATCTAAAATCATATCTACATAGTCGTTGGTCTTTTTTAACAATATTGATAAACTCTGAATTTACCCATAAAACACAACATATCACCAAAAAATTCAAACCTTTTTTGGTTCCTCGGAAAAGGACTCGAAAATCTTGGTACCTAGACACGGACTTAATTTATCAATAAAAGTTCGATCAATCTTGATTACATCGGCCTATTTGTCAAGGCGACACCGGACACGAGTCACGAACCATTTTGGTTCGGTTACCAACAGTGGGCGACCAGTTGCGTGTTCAAGTCAAATACATAAAATAGCTCACACGATATTTTAATCCAGCTTTTAAATAGTTGAGTAAATGGTATTAAGATAAGTCTTGATGGAAATGAGTTTGATGGATTTTGTGATGGAACCGGTTATCTCTCGTGTATAAATAATAAAAAAAACGTTTTTAGTAGGTGTAGCGTTTAGGTGGAGTTATTACAACTATGACATAGGTTTAGTGAGTTGTGTTATATTTGGTATTTTTTTATGTGAATACTACTAAAGTATCGCAAAGTCTCGAACCAGTTAAACTTTGGCACTGTTGAGTGTTGTATTTTGAACAATTTAACTTAATTTTAGAATTGTCATTTTATAATTAAATTCATCTTCGTAATCATTGAAGAAGAAGATAACAATAATAATCTAAACGAAAATATGAAAGAGAACAAGACAGCAAAAAACCGAAAAAAGACAATGGTCGCAACTGGGACTTGAGATGGAAAAATAATTAGTTGAAGATAATATTGTTAATTTTAAAACTTGAAATATGAGATTGACAATTATGACGGTGTGACAGAAGGTGGCAATATCGAAATTGGTTAACGCGCTCGTCCGACGCGCTCTTAGACGAGAGGTCTGGGTTCGAGTCCCAGTTGCGACCATTGTCTTTTTTCTATTTTTCTGTCTATTGATCTCTTTCAAATTTTCGTTTAGATTATTATTGTCATCTTTTTCTCCAATGGTATATTACATTGATGGGAATAACCTTCAAAAGTTATAAAAGAGAGTTTTTCTTAAGTATAAAAAATTGAAAATTCATCTTGATTCATTTCCGTCTGTGGACCCTTTTACTTTCATTTAACGCCTGTGTCGCATTTTATCTCAATATTTTTCAGCAAATTTGTCTTTATATAATTTTATCTTCTATTTTACTAGAAGCGCAAATGTTAAATCACAAAACCGTTTTTTTATCAATTTCTTTCAATACTCGTTCATTCCATTTCTAAAAGCAAGCATCAAAAATCTTTAACATTATTGCTAGTTTATCTGAACTTGTATACGCTATTAACAATATACTAGTAAATGAACACAAGTGTTTCATTCCGAATCTAACCTCAATCTCTAACTGTGCGAAAAACCCCATCTTTTGGAAACAAAAAAGTCATACAAAGAGCTCGCCATACAAACGATTCCAGACCTCCTGATATGAGCAAGGGAACACGCAGGCACTTCAAGCAAAAAAGGTAAGGCGATAATTAATGCAAGGAGGAAGAACAATATTTGGAAGTACCTGGCTATTTGGAATTAGTTTCCAAAAATAGCTAAAGCCATCAGATTTGGAAATGGTCCAGAAACGCACCGAAAAAGCGATCTCATAGAATCATCCATTTTTTTAATGTGACAATGCCTAAAATCTATTAATGTTTTGTATTAGACATTGTGTAATAACATAAGAAACATAATTTACAATAAAATGTATTTTAATAAAATATGTCACCTACTAATGTAAGCCTACGTTAAACAAGTAAAAATAATTTTAAGCAATTAATTTCGCCTTTGCCACTCAATTTTAAGTTGGACACTAAACCTAATTGACGTGGCATTAACATAGTAATGTTAATCAGGCGATGTGAATGAGAAAGACCTGGTATTATCATGGATTTAACAAAACATTATTCATATTAGTAAAACATTTTTGTCGGTGCGCGTGAAAAGAACTATCGAAATTGGTAACATACCAACTTCTGAGTTGTCATTCAAACGTATTCGTATTGTTTTATGATTAGAAGGCATATACAACGAATCCGAAGATTGCGGGTTCAAATCCCGGAGTGCGCAAGTAAATTTGATTTAGTTAAATTGTAGATAAATGAAACAATTTAACTTTGTTTGAATCACTTTAATATTTGAGTAAATCCGACCGGTTTCAGAACGACCGTTCCTTCTTCAGGGCAAATGTATACTGATTTGACTGTTTTGAAATAAAAAATATTGTCACATTTGACAAACAAAAAATATTATCTTATAGCCCAATCATGGATATGTTCCCCTACCCACCCACTCTTCATTAATACCTAGCAACGGCTCCATCCCTACCATAATAATACATTTTTCCCATCCATATTTCAAAACTGTCAAATCAGTATACATTTGCCCTTAAGAACGAACGGTCGTTCTGAAACCGGTCGGATTTACTCAAATATAAAAGTGGTTCAAACAGAGTTAAATTGTTTCATTTATCTATAATAGATAACCACAAAGTTATAGCTACATTCAAAAGTATAATTAAATTGTGTTGTTTCACCACAGTATTTTTGGTGTGTTCCAGAGTGGATGTTACTCTCAGTATCGCCCTGGTGAAAGATCAACATTCAGAAATGAAATGTAGCGTGAAATTATTATAGTCCTGTTTGGTGACCAGATCTGAATAGCCAGTCACTGCTCCGCCATTCTCTTCCCCATCTACTTAATCTCCCCACTACAGTCATCCTCACAACTTATCCCAATTGAGGATTCCATTATCTCACTGGCTCCAGCTGGTTCATTTTTATTGTTTCATTTGTTTTGGTTTATATAATTTTGATTAATCACGAGTTTTGAGTTTTCGCCACAAACAATGAAATAAGAAAATCAATAGTGTGATTTTAAAACGCAAAAGAGAGAATTATTCCATCCTGCTTCTTTTAAATCCATTCTAATAGAAGTAAATCTGATTTTAAAATATGCTTATGAAAAGCGTCTCCATAAAATTCAACTTTACGGTGCCAACGTTGTGAATGCATTCATGCATGTATGCATTCATGAATGGAATGTTCTTTGACTTGAATATTAAAAGGTAATTTTTATTATGTTGTGTGGATGAGTTGGGATGATTGATGCGTTTTCATCAGTTTTCCTATTCTACTCACCTAACTCACATAACCCATAAATTATAAACACCTTCTACACTACAAAACATGTGGAAATAGCAAATTGCTCACAAACGTGAATTTACTAAAAAAAAATTATCGTACATTTTGAAGGGGAGATCAAGGGATTGCTTTTACGACTTGAGCAACCCAAAATCCAAAATTATATGGTGCGTTGCAATAGAGAACTCCAGTCCAATTTTTATATATTTTTTTAATGAATAATGACCTTCTAACTTAAATAACTGCATTTTTATTTTTAGTTTTAATAGTTAAAATAATTGTCAAAGTTTTAATTTTTCAAGATCCCCACCACCGTTTGTACGGTGAATCGTGTGACGTCATCACTCCTGAAAAATTAGTATAGGATCGGGCAATCAGCTGATCAACTACTGCCATTTTGAATTCCGTTGTTCGAAGTATTCTCGCTGGAAGAAGCATTACTATTTTTTTTGTGCAGTATTTTACGAATATTTTCAATAATAGAGATAAACTAATAAGAGATATCTTTATTTTTTAAACATTATTTAGGCCTAAATAATGTTTCAATAAACACAACAACTAAATATCTATAAACAGTAGGTAAATAAACGATTAAATTAATACGATGGCTTGTGTCGCATCATACATTCCCATATAATGTGTCGTGACGTCACCACTAAAATTTCAATAATGCCAACATGACGGTGTATTTTTTTGACCCGATTAAAAATGGACTTTTTAATAATTTTTTAAAAACTCTGCGTTTAATATTATTAAATAAAACTTATATATTCAGAATCAGCATTTATTAGAAGTCTATATGAACATATTTTTTTAAAGCCATAAAAACTGCCCGGAATTATCGTAACCATGGTACCCCCAATTTATTAGAGTATTGGCGAAAGTGTGCAGGGAAGGGCTTGTCTGGGAAATCACATATCTTCGCCAAACATAGCAATAGCCATATTAAACAACGCCAACGCAACGTTTCGATTCTGAATGGTGGTCTTTCTCTAGGACCGTAGTGAGAGCATCTTCTATACCATACTAACGCATACCGCTAACTACTGACTCCCCCATAGGCGGATTTAGGGGGGGGGGCACGGGGGCACGTGCCCCCCCCAGACGGTATTTTTCTGTACTGTGGAGATTCCATCACAGTACATACTTAGAAGCAAAAACTGTCTTTATTAAACATTTAATTTTTCTATTGTTTTGACACTTTCATAAATCTTCCTATATATACTTAAACTTGTAACCGTCCGCCCCTTGTGCCCCCCCCAGAAACAAATCCTGGATCCGCCCTTGGACTCCCCTGATACTTCAGCGCTACAGAAATTTTCCTTGAGAGACGCACTCACTCATATATATTCTATCGTTTTGCTTGAATATAATTAAAATATTATTTTATTTCATTTCATTTTTATTTGGAAAACCAACAGTTACAATAATTAATAATGTCAGATGAAATATGTGTAAATATTTAACCAATTATAGATTTTCACTGACGTATATCTATTAAATTATTTAGTGAGTAGGTTAAAGAAAAATAGATTAAATTAGGTTACGTGGATGGGATGTTGGAAGGGAGGGGAAAGGGATGGATCTATTCTGTGTAAATTGTAGTTTGTTAGCATGTATGTGTAAATGTAATTTATTTATTTTTGGTTCGAAAATGTTAGGTACTGTGTTAAATAAGTCGAATTCACTGTATGAAATGTTAAAGATGTGTGAAGCGCGGTGAATGAATGCATTTTGTTTAGAGTTAGTGTTGCATTGAGGAATGTTTAATGGGTGGTTTTGTCTGGTTTGTCTGATGGGCACTCTTGGTTGAATTCTTTCTAGTAATTCCGGGCAATCTATCACAGAGGTAGCTATTTTTTGTAAAAATAGTACGTCAGCCAAATTTCTTCGACTTTCCAAAGACGATATCCTGAAGAACGCGGCTGACTCTTCGTGGCTCAGATGAGGACGATAGCTCCGAAAATCAATTACTTTATGAAAAATATAAGCGTAAACTACTAAAAATGTGTTCTTTCATTAAAAATGTATGAACGCATTTTTTTACATTAGCTCCACACAGGAGGCATCGAGGAAAACCATTTCCCTAGGAGCCTATGTTATCTTTGAGCATGCTGTGTGGGGGGCTTTTTAAGAGAAAGGAAGGAGAAGAATATATGGGAAGGAAAAAGGTATGAGGGGTGGGTAGGAATCTGGGGGTCAGTGTGGCCAGGAGTGATGAACGTATGAATCCTCACACTGCAGTGCAAGGCGAAGGGTAGGGAGAATCTGGCTGGAGAGGTCAATAGGCCTCCCTCAATCAGTCTCCTCCGATCGAGCCCGCCACGCAGTGGTTGGGCAAACGTATCCGCCACAAAGACCTAGACAAACCTCATCCCATGAACCCCCCTGCTAAGTCACCAAACGTAGCGAACCACTTCGGGTGACCTGTGGCACGGGTGTTGGTTGTCCAATAAATGGTTCCCGGGGCGGCGGTACCCATACCCGCCTCCCAAATTAAAATGTAAGAAAAATCTATATAATAATATAGTTTTAAGGATAGGATTACTTGTGACAGTTTCCTTTATTTGATTTTTTTTTTCTTCGATATAAAATTATATAGACCAATAGGGCGAAGGAGCCTGAGAAGACCAAGACTAAGATGGAGCGACAACGCCCTCAAAGACATATCTATCTTGGAGCTTCCAAACTGGAGAGAGCTGGCACAAAACCGAGATGAGTGGAGGAAGACTCTTGAGGAGGCCAAGAGCCACCAGGGGTTGTAGAGCCAATAGTGATGATGATGATAAAATTATTCACAAACTAAATATAAACCACTTATGCGCCTAAATCAACCGTTTCTAGACTCCGTATTTTTAAAAGGAAGATTTTTTAGAACCAAAAGATATTCAGGGATGACTTTGGTTTCCATAAAAATCTACGTGGAAGATATATCCAGTCAGTTTTATCTTTTCAGTGGATATGAGCGCTTAAAGATGCACGTATGGAGCATGGACCATTTATTCATCTCACTTAAAGCAAAGCGTCCATGCTAGAAAACGAATCCCCGGTTAAATTAAAGTTCTTGTAATAACAGGTTGCTTGAGCCACTCAGAATGCTTTATCAATTACAGTCTTAAATGTTATAAATGAGTCTAATCAGGAATGTAATCGCTGTAGGGCTGTTATTAAAAGTGAATTACGTGTGAGACATAAGTGTGTGGCATTAGATTTATCGCTTTATTTTGATTTGCATACACACTACATACAGTCAGGTCTGGGCCATGGAATTTTAAATACAAAATGCTTGTAGAAATAGTTCTTCCTTCTAGCACTTTTGATTGAGCGATGCATATGACATATTTATGGCGATGCTTGTGTGTAGGGAAGAACGTAGTTGTGCATTTTCTTGGAATATTATTACTGGCCTTTAGTAAAAAACAGTAAAAATAATCTTATTTTAAATTATACGTTTTTGGCAGGTAGGACCAACTTTGTCGCTTGTCTGGATCCTTCACACTATAAGTTGCAATTTTGAAAATAAAGGAAATTTGAATCATTGAACCAGATTTCACAGGGTGACCAACATTGGTATGTTTGATGATTATACACGCAGGAATATGATGTTAGAAGAGGTAGGTACCTGACTTACTTTAACCAGTGATTCCTGACATTATTTGGAGAAAAAAATACTTATGAAATTTTGTTTTGTTCTCCCATTTTATGAGGTCTTTTTATGAGGTTTTTATTATTATTATTTTTATTATTATTTCCCACATTTTATGAGGTCTTTTTTTTCAATCAAAGAATAAATCTTCACATATAAGCGGTCACTGAACCGAGTAACTAACCACCCAAGCCCCCTAATTAATTACGTTACTCATAGATTAATTATCAAAATCGTTACTGAGAAACCATCAGATTACTCAACCTCTCAACTTTTTCAAGACTTTCAAGTCCCACCTCTAAAAAATACATACATATATAAAAACGCTGCTTCAAATATACAAAGATTATTCTAAGAAGTCGCACCACGCCATGGTACGCTTTGAGAGCAATAGGCAAAACACAGTGGGTCGCTTATGTACGCCATTAATGCATACCAGTTTTGCACAACGCTTCTACACGTACAATGGAGTGGTGTAGTTTAATCAACAATAGAGCTGAGATTAGAACCTGATTATAATAAATTCAAAAATACATTAAACAATAATACCTTAAATAATTTAGCCACCAAGAATCACATTACGAATTAATTAACAACACTTAATAAGAAATAAAAAAAATATTTTAATATTATATTTTTTCATGTATTTGATTTTCTTATATGATCCCATTTCGTAACCCCTGCCACTCCTCTCAAGTACCTCATTTCGGCAGCTTGGACTCTAGAGCGTGTTCGTTCATTTAGCATCCATGTCTGGTGGCCGTAAGTGAGCGTCGGGCGGTATACCGAATTAAACACTGCCATCTTTGTTTTGATGCTCAGCTCGGCTTTCCTTGTCACTGAGCTGTAGAGAGGACGCAATACACTACTTGCCGCACTTATTCTGTGTTTAAAACGGTATACCGCACGACGCTCACTTACGGCCACCAGACATGGATGCTAAATGAACGAACACGCTCTAGAGTCCAAGCTGCCGAAATGATGTACTTGAGAGGAGTGGCAGGGGTTACGAAATGGGATCATATAAGAAACTCCACGATCCGAGATGATCTAAACATTGAACCACTGCTACTCTTCGTAGAAAAATCGCAACTAAGGTGGCTTGGGCATGTACTAAGAATGTCTGATGACCGAATTCCGAGAAAAATACTGAGTGCGATTCCAGAGGGTAGACGTCCAGTGGTCCGCCCCAGACACAGTTGGGCGAGGCAACTCCAGAAACTGTGTGAGGAGAGGATGGGGCTACCATGGACAGAGGCCGAACAATCAGCACAAGACAGGGACATATGGAGGAGTCTTGTCGATGCAATGGGTCCCCGACCCGAATAGGATAAGGGGAAGAAGATGATGATGATGATGATGTATTTGATTTATGTGTGTATGTGTTATAATTTTATATTTTTTTCCCCTTTAAATACTCTCGTAGAGGTTATTTTTTTTTTAATTTTTTTTTTTTGAAAAACCAACAGTTACATTATTTACTTAGGTGTATTTACATATGTTTATGTTATTGAACCAATAATAGGTTTTCACTGGTGTGTATTAATTAGAGAGATTAAAAAGTTATAAAAGTTATAAGATAATAGCTTTTGGGGAGGGATGGTGGGCGGGAGGGGAAGGGGACGGATCTAATCTGGGAGTGAATAAGTTATTTGTATAGAAGTATAATAGTTTGTATATGTTTTGAAGTTATTAATTGTTTATTTTTTTTAGAGTTTGGGGTGCTGTGTTGAATAAGTCGAATTCATTGTGTGAATTGTTAAAAAAGTGTGAAGCGCGGTTAATGAATGTGTTTTGTTTAGAGTTAGTGTTGCATCGAGGAGTGTTAAGTGTGTGATTTAGTCTAAATTGTCTGGTGGGCACTCTTAATTGAATTCTTTCAAGTAATTCCGGGCAATCTATCGCAGAGGTGGCTATCTTTTGCAAGAATATTACGTCTGCAGAATTTCTACGATTTTCTAGTGACGAGATTTTGAAAAACGTGGCTGACTCCACATAACTTAGATGAGGACGATATCCCCAAAAATCAAGGTATCGTAGAAAACGATTTTGTATTTTCTCAATCCTTTCTGTGTATGTTGTGTACCTGGGATTCCAGACTTGAGAGGCATACTCCAGAGAACTGCGTACATACGCAAAGTACAGCATTTTCATAGTGTTTACCTTTTTAAAGTGTTTGCCGGTTCTGAGTAAGAAGCCAAGTGCCTTGGAAGCTTTTGCAACTATGGATTCGAAATGTCTGTCAAAAAGTAATTTCGGGTCTAGCACTACTCCCAGATCTTTAGCCTCCATCATTTTTTTAAGTATTGTGCCGTTAAGGGAATAATCAAAAGAAATGGGATTTTTGTTTCGGGTAAAGCTGATGACGCCGCATTTTTTAGTGTTGTGTACAGTAGCTATTTAGGCGATTTAAATCTTCTTGTACCCGAGTACAGTCATTGATACTTGTAACAGGAGAGAATATTTATATATTATATACAAATATAATATGTTTATAAAGTTTTTGATCAATTTTGCACGTTAGAATTTAATGATTTGGGTTTAATCCGATTGTACCTGAAAATATAATTATTCATGAATATAAGACGTATTATCTATAAAATATTTTTTTTAAATATTTTTATCTATTTATTTTCTAAATGCTGACTTTCAATCACATTATGTGTTTTTTTTGTGTGGAATCTAATGTATTTCACTACTTCTGAGGTATATGGAAAACAATATTTTTATTGGTATTAATGTCCGCTGAGTTGTAGTCAAGTCAGTAGCTAAGGTAGCACCCCATCACGGAGGTCATAAAAAACCTTAATTAGTAAACTCGTACACATATCAATAACTGTCTACCTTACCCCTTAAATGAATGGAGTAATTTTTTACTGCACTCTACCTCCTAATAAAGGCAGTTTACGTAATTCTTCACAACATCTGGAAAACATTTAATTTATAATAATTATAACGTAATCTGGCAACCCCTGTATTTAAAAAACGTTCAATTTCTGTCAAGCATTTCGAGATCGCGAGTAGGTATATACGCTAACGTCGACGCAGTATGCGTTTCTCGGGATTATAGACCGTGGAGGACTGAAAATAATTTTAAAATTACATATTTTCGTGCAAACTTTCGAGTTGATCCTGGATATTTTATTCCGCAATATTTTCAATGACAAATATTTTTTTCAGTTAATTTACTATTTATTAGAGTAATTTTTGGTTTTTTGTAGTTATCAGCTTTGTTGCTGTTGAATTTATAAAAAAAACACAGATAAAATATAATATCTCACATCCAGCAAAATCAATGGTAAATAAATAAAATAAAATAAATTTCTTGTAAGTTTTTCACACCAGCGAATTCGCGAACCACGAGTATGAACTCGAATTAGAAAACCGTTTTTGGCTTAAAATTATAGCTCACAATTAGCTTTTTTACAAATTTGAGTAAAACACCGAAAATAAATTGTTCGGTTGCGCCCAGTGTGAGTGTTTTACATATACATATGAATATTACTAGACCAGAACATAAAGGTGAGGGGTAGACAACAACTACAGCGGGGCGCAGAGCGGGAAGATGACTTTGGAGATATGTGATTCGTCGATAACTCAATATAACAGTATTTAGGCCTCTCGCATTATAATATCACCATTTAGTTCTTAAAAGTAAACTCTGCTTTTGAATGAATAGACCTATTTACATGGGAGTGCGAATTGCTCGCCGCGTAATGAACAAATTTGCGAAGTCTAAATACGGCGAAGTAAAGTTCGCTTATTTTCATAATCCAATATTTTGTTGCCGTATTTAGTTAGGACACTTTCACAAATATTTCATAATTTACTTACCCCAATAAACATCGACGAGCACACGCCATGTATCTCGAGTGATAGTATATATTTACACGTTTTCAAAACACAAACCATGTTTTTTGCGGTGTTATTTCGTAAAATGCACCGATGAGCGCTCGACGCTGGCTCGCAGAAGAATGATGACGTCACATTTTTTAGATTCACGCGAAGCCATACTCAATCCCAGCCGGTTCCAATGGAACCGGTATGGGAGGGAAATGATACGCTTTTATCACTTAGGGCAGGTCTACTAATATTCAAATGTCTATGGTGTTTTATAAATCCGATAGGAACTGGTTCCAAAAATCCAAAGCCGGTTCTTCGGATTCACTGGGATCCAGCTAGTCAAAGACAAAGGACAAAGTAACCGTGACAGGCAATGACTGCCAGTTACAATAATAATAATAA
Organism: Limnephilus marmoratus; assembly: GCA_917880885.1. NCBI lineage: Eukaryota > Metazoa > Arthropoda > Insecta > Trichoptera > Limnephilidae > Limnephilus > Limnephilus marmoratus. The sequence goes on from OU862924.1 coordinate 32,623,104, forward strand.
ATTTATCGTCAAACTCTCCATAATACATATCCAACAGTCCTAATGCCTGCCAGGCGATGCTCCTCACGCTAGCTGTTAACTTAAGTGGCGCCATCTTTTTGCATTGCTTTAATTCGATTCTATTACGAAAGTAGATTTGTATACAAACTCCATATACGAAAACGGTTTTGCGTAAGACGCGGCGTCAGAGATGTATTCTTAGTCGGATTCTTAAATTTCAACCGTACAGTCTCTTGGCTATTAAAACTGTTTGATGATTCTCATTAACATTTTTTTCGGATTCCTCAAACAATGAACCGTTATTTCTAATACTACTTTATCATTGCGCTTTTAGTTGGTCTAGATTCGTTCAAAATAAATAAATGTAGCTTCGTTTAACAAAAAAAATTAGAATCTTGCGAGAGCCTTGAAGGAGTAACCATCAGTTACTTACACCAAGGCGGGTAAGAGGTGGATTACCTCCACTGCGCTTTTAGTTGGCAGATCAATTTGCAAAAAATCCAAAGCGTCGTCAGTATTCAGTACTTACCCGCAAGAGATACGCCGTACTGCAAAGGTAGGTACCCTAGTTTGGTACGTTGTAAGTCAGTACTGCCGGCGTATCTGTACATACGCCGAACAGACGTGAAATAATAATTAATGGGCTCGGAGATACGACCGCAGGCCTTTTCCCGCCATTTATCCGCCACTCGTTCCTATTTTAAATTCAAATATTATTCCACCTCGGAACTTTCCGAAACTGAACAATCTTTTCTGATTTTAAATCGAGGCATTTTTCAGAGGAGATAAAATAAATGACTTAATTAAAAACAATGCCGGGTAGGACAGTTCTACGTTTTACGACATTAATTGAAAGACTGCTAAAAGGAAGGTAGCTGTGAGCGATATTTTTGAGAGGTGGGTTTTATCCTATGTATTTATTATTAATTATGTACTACCAAATGATACTTAGGTATACTGGAAAAAATATACACACTTGATCATTTATTTTTGGCTTTAAATTTTGTAGAAAAAATTATTTATATTTTTTTAAGTATACACCCCAGGATATAAGCAAAGCAATAGGGCACATAGGGCATTGAGAAAACTTCTGGCCATTTGCCAATCATACGTCGATAGTCATGGTTTGATGTACAATGCCAAAAAGTCATCATTGCTGGTGTTTAAAGCAAATACTGGTCCTACTGTCATTCAGTACAGTACAACATGCTCGCCAGGAGATTCAACAGGTGCAGTTCTCCGGTGAAGAAGCAAATAATTCATCTGAAGCCCCCGTAGTAGTAAGTACTAAATATGTGCATATATATTTCTTTTTAAATCTTTTTATATTATTTTATTTTTTCTTTTCTATATAGTATGTAAATCCATTTTATGTAATGTATACTTTTTTTATAACAGACAGAGTATTGCACCCACCGCTCTGCTCGGCTGAAATAAATAACTTATTATTATTATTAAAGCCTTATTTTTAACTCGCCTGCAGTCTTAATAGTTTTTAACTCACATTTGTAAAAATATTTTAAAATTAAAAATAAAATATCAAGTATTATTGAACATATATATTAAATGGAGTTGCGAAATAATCTCTCTATTATCTTCTACTAGCAGACTCGGCCGCACGTTGCTGTGGCTAACGAAACCCAACGCCATTACCCAACCTTTATAAAATCCACACCACCCGCTGCCAGCTGCCCGTTGCCCGCCGCCTGAATTGAATATTTGAATTTCTCGGCTTTTTTCTTCTATAATAAGCATGTATTATACATATAAAACTTCCTCTTAATTCACTCTATCTATTGGTGAAAACCGTATGAAAATCCGTTGTGTAATTTAAAAGATCTATGCACACATACATTTTGAGCGACTTCATTTTATACTATACTAGCAGACCCGGCCACACGTTGCTGTTGCTAACGAAACACAATGCCATTACCCAACCTTTATAAAATCCACACTATCCGCTTGCCAGCTGCCTGCTGCCCACTGCCTGAATTGAATATTTGAATTTCTCGGCTTTTCTCTACTATAATAAGCATTATAAGTATTATACATATAAACCTTCCTCTTGAATCACTCTATCTATTGGTGATATTCGCATGAAAATCCGTTGTCTAATTTAAAAGATCTATGCGCACATACATTTTGAGCGACTTCATTTTATACTATGTAATAATAAAAAAATAAAATGATAATGATAATGATGATATTGATAATGATAATGATAATGATAATGAACAGACTATCAGTTTGTCTGAAGCAGTAATCCTCTCGAATAGTGAACTCTGACTTCATGAAATTTGCACACCTTCTGTCTGGACTAACTAGATCAGTGTAACTTTTAACGTCAGTTTCATCGGAAGCGTTAAAATATTAATTTAATTGTCCAAAATTAAAGACTACAGCTATAATATTTTTAAGGTGTATTTCAAAACGTATTTTAGGTGAAACTGAAGGGTAAACATAAGTGGAAATTACAGAGAAATTTACTATTTGGCTTTTCGAAAATTTTAAACCGAACCACTTTCCCTCTGACATGAGCGTTATACACGATGCTTTTTTGTCCAGTGTCCATAAAGGTTGTCTTTTCGTATGGATTCGGAATGGAAAAAAGGACTGATTTAATAGGTACCTATATACATACAGTTTAAGTTTTTTTGTGCATTACAGATTAATATAATCCTATTACAATACACATAAGATATACATAACTTTAAACGGGAGAGATAAAAAAATAATATTACAATTATACATATTTTAGAGTTCTATATGATATTTAAAATTACTCTTGAAACCTTTAAGACTAATGTTGAAAATGTCAAGGGACCTAGAGATATCATTTAGCAGCACCATACCTCTTGTCATGCTGTGCTGGGCCAGAACGTCTGTTCTGCCATGTGGGATACAGAGCAAGTCGTGGTGGCGATCCTGACATCACCAGTTTTAGCTTAAGAGCGTTTAACCAGCCAGCGGACGAAAATCCACATTTCGTCGAAAGTTGTTCTTCCGATCTTGCAGGGCGGTTACAATGAGAAAGATTAATTATTCCCCGTACCAGCTTTTTTAAAATTATAACTCAATATCGAATTTATTTCAATCGAAATTGGCTTTAATTTATACCTTCATCCAAAAATGCTGAAAGGCGTGATGATAAAACTATTAAAATAGTGTACATTTTGTAGTTATTTTTTGATTATAAGTATTTATCATTTTTCAATAATGTCTAAATTTAATAAGAATATTAAAAAAATCTGAAATATATTAGTTTGTAAGTGCGCAAATAAATACACAAATGAACCAATTTTCGTCAAGAAACACATGTACGTACATATTTTTTAATGATTTTATTGAAACTAAAATTAAAGTTCTAAAACATGCGTTTGCTAGATAATGTATTGATTTATTTTACTGCATGATTATATTATTTGAAATGGGTGTGGTATAATACAAAAACTTTTTTGAAAATTTAACAAATCTGCCAACGTCCTATGGAATAACCTTATTATACTAAAAATTTAAAAAATTTATTACATACGAATGCTAGATAAAAGAACAATCTTTCGAAATCCATTTATATTTTTTTGTGGAAAAGAGTCAATACGTCTAAAATCTTTTTTGAAAATGACGTATTTCCGGTTTTCTCTGGTAATGCCCTCTTAAAGCGGAAATTATTTGATATCTGTGTTTTGCGCAGATTTATTATGTGGAAACGTTGAATGTTTATTTCGTTTTATACTTAAAACACTGATAAATAATGTCAATAAGTAAAGACAACGACAAAGGCAAACGACAGATGCTGTTTGTGGTCTATGAATTTCGGATGTATTTTTGATGATGTGTCAACGACAATGACAAAGGCAAACGACAGTTGCTTTTGTTCAAGATGTTGCCGTTTTTTGCGATTAGTACCGTCACAAAATATTATTTATTCTCCAATAATACGAAGAATGCATTATGAAATCAAGTATGAAAATAATGATCGAAAAGAGCAAAGATTTTTTTATTCAAGCCCCGATATAGTATCCATACAGGGAGCGGCATTAAAAAAAACATATTGTTAACATTGGAAGATTCAATATTTTTTTTAAATGACGAGAAAAACAAATACAGCCTTTTTAACAACAACTTAAAACTGAAAAAAACAATTCAACGTAACATAAACGATATTTAATTGGTACACAGTGCAGACGGACATGGCACAATATGAATTATTTATTTTCCAATAAACCGACGGTTCACGATATTTTTTTCACTCAAATGATTTATAATTGGCTCAAAGTCAACGGTCTTTAGAATGACATTTTATTCCTACAAGTTGGTGAAAACCTGATTTAACGTCAATGGTCATTATTCTGTAAAGCATATTATTTGCGAATTTAAAAAAAAATGTGTCACTTCCATCATCATTGATGATATATACAATAACAGTACAATAACAATACACGCCAATAACAGTAGTGTTATTGGCGTGCCGTATTTGAAGCAAAGATATTCAAATACAAAAGAGATATGCTATGGTGTCCGCGCAACTGTCAGCGGACTACGCCCTGATTAGAGTAGTTTGCATACAAAAATAATTTGTTCATTTCGTTGGTTTTTGAAGATGTGCATTAATATTGGTTAACAATATTTTATTTATTTATTTATTTATTTATTTATTTTATTTATTTATTTGTTTTATTATACGCCCAGAGGGCTTTTACATAAAAAAATAAAGGCAGTACATCTTTAACATGACAAGGAAATAATATAAATAAAATTACAATAGAAATAAAAAAAGTACATTAGTTAAATAGAAATATAAGCAACAAAAACATAAATTACAGTAAGATATAATAACGATAAGTTACGATAAAAAAATACATACATGATATAAAAATACAAATAACAAAAATTTTAAAGTAAGGTGATCAGAGGTTTACAAAATTGCAACATTAACCATGTCTAATAGAACGTAAGTATTAGTTTTGCAAAGTGGCAAACCGCTACATCGATGGTACCTCCAGTACCTCTGCAAGTTGCAGGGGTTCAGAACTCCAATTTGGATTTTAATATTATAGTGAAAATTAAATATATAATTTTTTTTTAAATATAACTAAATAATACTACAGGTTATGATGGTTTATAATACATATTACAATGATTTTACTAAGACATTACATTTAATTACATTAATAGGATAGGTAGAGATAGTTTAGCAAATTTGTCGATGAACGAGTAGTTTAGTTTATTAAATTTACCAAAGAATTCCTTAGTGAGTACTTGTATCACGGATAAATGATTTCATTATTTCATTGTTTGAATATGGAAAGAATTCGTTCATTTTGTTTAATGTTCGTTTGGTTTATTCGTTCATTTAGTTTATTTGTTAATTGGTAAACAATATCGGCGACACCCGGTAGCGCAGTCCCACATAGTAAAAACTGCAGATAGCACATCTACTTATATTTCAATATCTTTGTTTGAAGTAAGATAATATTTTTCTTACTAACTTTTTCAAATAAACACGCAGGTACCGATTTTTTTTAATAAACTTTAGGAGTCCAACGGACTTACTTAAATTGGACATATTAGTTTTCTTTCAAATCGATATTTACCGCCCTTTTAGGGTCTCTATTATTTGCCACGAAAGCAAAGATTTCAAGAAAAACATTTCTTTGCACCCGTACATAGAAGGACGTCTGAAAAATGTATGAAAGAACCACCACCACGGCTTGATAGCTCTTAAAAACGTCAGGTCTGAGGTTAACGCAATAGCTCAGTAGTTAGAGCACACTCTCCGTGCTTGTGTTACCAACACCGTCCTGAAAATAACCATTATTTTCTGAAACATGCAGTTTGAAGTACAGCTTTATAAATTTGACCTATTAATTTGCATGATAGCAGCCTAAAGATACACAAAAATTAGTCTCAATGAAATGATATGATCGCATTTATTTCCACTGACATTTCTAGATCAACGGTACCATTTTTGTTTTTTTTTTAACATTAAATCCACACAAGATACCCTGAGAAAAATAATTTCCCTCAGGGCCTATGTCATCTTTGGAGATGCTGTGTGATAGAAAGAAGAGGAAGTTCTGGGAACGAAAAGGGTATTATGGGTGGGTAGGAATCTGTGGGTCAGTGTGTCCAGGAGTAACGGACGTATGAATCCCACTGCGTTGTAAGGCGATGTTCCGAGAGAGAACGGCTGGAGAAGTCAAAGGGACTCCCTCAACCATTCTCTCCCAATCCGGCCTGCCATGCAGTTGATGGGCGGACGCATTTGCACCCAAGACCCGGACAAACCTCACCCCATGAACACATACATTTTGAGCTTGCACATTCATTTTGATAATGAGGTATTACGGAAAAATTATGGTAAAAACCCGGGTGAAGCCGGGTAGTATCTAGATAGGTAGGTAGTTACTGAATAATAATGAAAATGCCACTTAAATTAATACAACATATCTAGGTCTTTTAAAACGAGTTCCTAAATCAACAAAAAACACAATTATAATGATTTTGACCCCCCAAGTGAACTTCAAATATTTTATTTTGAGAGGTTCGTGTGAGGACGGTAACCTGTATTACAGTTTCCCTTTTTATCTGCCATCTGACAAAATGGCTCCCGTCATTGTCCTTGTTAAAGTTAACTGCGGGAAAAGTGCTGCGGGCTAGCAAAACGAGCAAAATATACCGACATTTTTTCGTCTCGAATAATATTTTGTGTCCCAAGATTTTCGGTGGGAATATGGTAATGCATCTACGTATAAATCTCTCTCTATTTGAATAATATAACGACAAAGAAAGTTGGAAAAATTCATGACTGAAATATTTTAAATGTTTCTTTTTTCTTGGGCCAGTTTATGACTTTAACGGTGCATTGTTAGATTTATGCTATCATGGAGAATCTATTAAAAATTTAAAATAACTTTATTTTTATTTCAGAGTTAGCCCATGGTATCTTAATTTGTTTTTTTGGAATTTGAATTGGCCAGAAAAAAATCTGTTTGGTTGTATTAATTTAACAGAAGAGATCTTAGCGATTCTCCACACTGGCGTTCAAATTCACATAAAAGTTAACAAAACAGGTGAAAAAATACAAATCTGCCAATCTAACGAACATAATTTTGTATTTATTTTTTATTTTTATATGAATACCACACAAGAGTCCCAAGTGCTCCCGTCTGAAGCCAGTGATACTATGGCATCCCCAATTGGGGTATGTTGTGAGGTTGAAGGTAGTGGGGAGGGGAAGGAGATAGGGAAGAGGAAGGTGGGGAAGTACCTGGCTATTCAGATCTGGTCAACAAATACGGCTAATGCCATTTCAAGCAACGTTTCAATTCTGAATGGTGGTCTTACTCCTGAGCGATACTGAGAGTATCTTCCACTCTGGAACGTGCCGCAAACATACTAGATATTATTTTAAATTAATAAATTGTGAAATAACACAAACTAATCAAATAAAATTTATTTACAAGAGCATTACCGCTGGACTACGCCGGCCGTCGTATTGATAAGGATGTATCAATTTACATTCATTGGAGATCCGGAAATAATGCAATGAATACGAATAAGAAAGGGTCGCTTAGTTGGTTTGGGCAAGTAGAGCGGACGAACGCAGAAATTGCAAGAATAATGTACAATGTGGAAGTGAGTGGTAGAAGAATTTGGGATACCTGAGGAAGATATGGCACCAGTAAGTTATGAGTAATATCAACAGAAGAGTATGCATGAAGGTGAATGAAGCAAGCAGTGTGTACTTATACAGAGTTGTGTGGCAGTCTATTCTCTCTGCCTACGCTTGCCGTGAAACCGCGTGATGGTTTGTTAGTTACTAATTTCCAGTATAATACAATTTTGGGTGGCGGGAATGAGTAGGGTACCGCCGCCCCGGGAACCTTTATTGGATATCCAACACCTCTGCCATAGGTCACCCCAAGTGGCTCGCTGCGTTTGGTGATTTAGCAGGGGTGCCCGGGTTCATGGGGTGAGGTTTGTCTAGGTCTTGAAGGCGGATGACCAGGACACACTGAACCCCAGATTCCTAAACCCTTTTTCTCTCCTTCCTTTCATTAAAAAAACCCTTTACACAGCATCCCCAAAGATGACATAGGCCCTGAGGGAAATTATTTTCCTCAGGGCCTCCTGTGTGGAGCTCATGCAAAAAAAAAGCAAAAAAGGGTGAATAAATAACATGCTCAAATTAAAACAAAAAGATTAAACTCACGAGCATTATAGATAGTAAGTACTATTGCTAGCCAGACCCGTGAAAAATCACAGGATATTATAATTATTGTAGATTAGTGCAGATGAAAGAATTTATAAAATATTTGCCTCAGGATCACATTGCCTATCAAAAAATAAATCAGAAAGGCGATCAGAAATCTTGAACACTGTTAGAAAACATTAAAAATCGTTAGTGATTCAGACGTAGATTAACAATATTTGACAAATTTAGGTCTGACAAAAAAATTTACAAAAAAAATACATATTTCAAATATAGAATTATTAATTTTGGTTCATCGGTTGGCTTCCACAATCATTTCTAATTTTGAAAATAAAAGTTTGTTGAGTGTGAATAATTAAAAATTTTGTTATAATAATATCTTGTTATGTGAATAAAGTTTGTTAGTATTTTTGACGTTTAATAATACTTATTAACAGTTATTTCAGATTTTAAACTAAGTCATCTGTTCCAATACATACTAATTTTCCCATTTCATCGTTCTCTCATTTGGAAGATGCTGTGATCCCCAGTGCATGATTGATTCACTTTATTTAACCGAGTCCACTAAACTTGATAAGAAGTTCTTCTGCTCGAGTTCTCGGCATCTTCTCTTCGCCCATTTTGGAAAGAAGAAAATCCGGTTTCATCGCCTCAGTCTCCGTTTTCAAGAGAAAAAATTAATACGACTCTGGGCTGTGGGACCAAAGAACTTGATACTTCAAGAAGGAAATACGATATTGTGGGCGAAGCGAGCCTTTAAAATAATATATAATCACGGACATATGAATATATCTGGACCTGCCCTAAGTGATAAAAACGTATTATTTCCCCCTCGCCATGGAACCGGCTGGAGCTCCTCCTTGGCGCCAGTTCGCCCCATGTGGAGGGGATAGAGAATCGCTTGAATCTAAAATGTGTGACGTCATCATTCTTGCCGTGGGCAGCGCGAAGCTAACATCTATACATTTAACGAAAAAATAACACGCCAAAACAGTAGCTTGTGCTATACAACATACCTACATATCAGTGTGCACATAAATGTGGGCGGTTCCTTAGTGTGCTCGTCGCTGGTTACAGGGGTAAGTAAATTATGAAACATTTGTAAAAGTGTCTTAACTAAACACGGCAAAAAAATATTGCTATGTGAAAACGGGCGAATCTTTTTGGGGTGTACATTTGGCCTACGCAAATATTTTATTATCGTGGCAAGCAATTCGCGCTCCCATGTAAAAAGGTCTATTCATTCAAAGCAGATTTTGCTTTTAAGAACTAAATGATGATATTATAATGCGAGATGCCTATATACGGTCAGATTAATTTTTCAACCAATGACAGTCATCTTCCCCTCTTCGTACCGCCATAGTTGATTTTTCCCCTCACCTGTTATTTCTGGTCTATTGAATTTGGATGTCTATGTATATAATTAAATAAACACGGAGACTTACGAAATATATATCGTTGTGCAGGTCTGTCCTGAAAATATCTTGGAAAGATATGTAAATTAACCAATTTACAAGCTCTTCATTAAATTTACTAAAAATGGTGAAATGTTCTGTTAATGAGAAGATTAGCACAATTTTTACAAAAATAACGTTACTGGGAAAAAAATTATCATATATGTATGTATTATCATTACATAGTATAAAATGAAGTCGCTCAAAATTTTTGTGCACATAGATCTTTTAAACAACGGATTTTCATGCGTTTTTCACCAACAGATAGAGTGATTTAAGGGGAAGGTTTATATGTATAACACATGCTTATTATGGTAGAGAAAAGCCGAGAAATTCAAGTATTCAATTCAAGCAGCGGGCAGCTGGCAAGCGGGTAGTGTGGATTTTATTAAGATCGGGTGATGGCGTTGTGTTTCGTTAGCCACAGCAAAATATGGTCGGGTCGGCTAGTATATTATATATTATTATATTTGTTCCAAGCCATAAAAAACTATAATAACCTCCCTTATGAATTACGCTGTATCATCAACCAATCAGAACAAATAAATAAAATTAAGCAATTTTTTAAAAAAACTTACAGTAAATAGTAAATATTTTATACATAACAGATTTTATAAATTACAACTTACAGAATCGTGGCTCCCTTAAGCGGCCTACACACGACACTGCATTTAGTGACTGCGGCAGTGACTGCAGAGAGCGTGGAGTTGAGCGAACTAGCGCTGTCTCGTTTGTTAAAGGGCCGCTAGAACGAGTCAGCGCTAGTTCGCTCAACTCCACGCTCTCTGCAGTCACTGCCGCAGTCACTAAAAATGCAGTGTCGTGTGTAGGCCGCTTAAGGGAGCCACGATTCTGTAAGTTGTAATTTATAAAATCTGTTATGTATAAAATATTTACTATTTACTGTAAGTTTTTTTTTAAAATTGTTTAATTTTATTTATTTGTTCTGATTGGTTGATGATACAGCGTAAAGTTAAGTTAAGTTTCTCTGTTAAAGGGCCGCTAGAACGAGTCAGCGCTAGTTCGCTCAACTCCACGCTCTCTGCAGTCACTGCCGCAGTCACTAGAAATTGGATGGTGAGGAGGCAGCTTTATCAGGCACAATAGCACCTCTTTTCTGATAAGGATATATACATGATCAAAAACGAACTTTAATTTAATATTTTGTAAAATATATGTTTGTATATGTAACTAAAAAATAAAATAATAATATGTACCTACATATTTATACCTACTTTATTTTTACTTCTCTGTTAAAAAGAAGTCAATTTGGTGACTTAATATTATATTTACATAAAATTCTTGATGATAAGTTTGAAACTACTCCATTGTCTTCAAGGTTTCCAATTATTTCTGGCATTCACCTTTCAAGGGTGTTGTTGGCCATCATTTAAAATTTTAGAGAAATGAAAGGTGAATTTATATATTGATTTTATATGGGTGAATTTCAAAATTATAATTAAGATTACGTAGATTAAAATTGTAACTAGATGTTGAATGGAGGGGAGGCAATTTTAGATAACGCTTGATAGAAGAGAGGATATTTGTTTAGAGAGGGACAAAATTGTTGAAGCGTAGCAGGCTCTCTTGGATTGATTCGCAATGTGCCAATACTCGGCCCAATGATTGCGGAATCTATCTTTGATGATGGAAAAAGTGTCAGACAGGGGAATGTGGTTATCATATATTTCGACGACGAAATATTTGTATTTAAAGTAAACGTTGTTACAGTTCAGTGATGCACAACCTTTTCATCCGAAATGCCAATATATCATTTTGTAAGCGGGCCGCAGGAGGTGGGGTTCCTACTTACAGCTTGATGTGGTAAACTTTGTAGTTTATTAGTGCACAGCATCAAACGAAGATGATTTTTAAACTGAACCAATGTATTAACATTTAAAAATAAATAATAACTTAGAAGCCTTGGAAATTAAAAAATCCCTTAAAAATAATGAATCAATTATCAACAAACAAAAAATATTGTCTTATAGCCCAATCATGGATTTGTTCCCCTACCCACCCACTCTACATTAATAACTAGCAACGGCTCCACCCCTACCATAATAAAACATTGTTCCCATCCATATTTCGAAACTGTCAAATTATTATACGCTTGCCCTGAAGAAGGAACGTTGTCTGAAACCGATCGGATTTACTCATTATATAAGTGGTTCAAACAAAGTTGAATTGTTTCATTTAAAAATAAATACCCTATTTTTTATTACAAACTTACTTTTGAGCCTCTCCCCCCTCCCCCTCCCGTTCCCAAACCCAATGTATATTTTTTCCTCTCCCCATCCCTTCACCACTTAAAAATATTTAGTATTTCGATTATAAAGCTTTGTAATTCGATTATAAACGGTTTAGTTTCATCATTCAGCAAAAAATCATTCTTGCGGGCGCTACCAGGACTGGGTATTATGAGAAAAAAGTTATGATTATAAAATTACAAAAGTACCTAAATATGGATTCCCGTGAGAAGATTTCAGACTCCCATAATCCACTCTACTTCTAACATCCCTCTTCTGGTACAACCACTGTAAGACTTCTGCCTTACTCCGATTGCTATCAGGAGCCTAGACGAATAAAGAAGTTATTAATATTCTTAATTTAGGTTTTTTGTTTGATCATGTCTAATGTCTTTAAATATTACAGAGCGAACAACAGAACTTTTTTATTGAAGCAACAGTAAAAGCAAAAAGATATGAGTACGGCACTTACGTTTTTGAGTATTTCAAGGTAGAACTGCTAACCAATACCGGTGAATATCATTGTAAACACCAAACAGAATTCAAAAGAAGCTTACCTGCAACAAAAAGAAGACAAAATACTTTAGCAATTTTGTAAAACTTATGCACATAACACAAAACAGGAATGAAAAATGTGTTATTTTACACGACCAAAATGATTCACTTTTTTCTTACGCGTACCTAATGGATTGCCTGCCTACGAAGCCTCTCTAAGCCAGTCCATCGCTATCTAACTCCAGTTCCTTGTGGATACATTTCCCGAAAGGCAAAGAAAGATATTTCCCTCCACAGTATTCTTTTACCTAATTTAATATTTCTACTTCATTACATCAACCATTTGCATATGAAGTTTGTGATGAATTGCATTAATCAACAGTGAAAATAAGAAAATATCGTAGCTTCCCACTTTAATTCAAAAAGAAAATACCAATTAATTATAAAACAGACACACCTGCGACATCTACCGGTTCAAAGTAAATTGAATTCTTGTTGACGATAGGGATCTACAATTAAACAGATTGGGATGAGTATTAATAAAAAAACCCACAGATGGTATTAAAAAATCGTCACGAGACAGGGAAAGACCCTTTCTTAGGCGCAAAAATAAACACAAAGAATGATTAACCAATCACAAAAGTGGAAGGCGTAGCCAGATTTTGAACAAAGAAATGGACTTTGAACTAAGCAATAAATCGGAGATTTATGGAAAAAAATATCGTCATCAACCGAAAGATCAATACACGATAATGTAAACAGGGTCTCACGCTCGGTGCATTAGATTCGATGACCCCAAATTTAAGATATACAATCAGTACAATGAAGGGGTTGGCAACCGCCGTTAACGAACAAATTAACCCATATTATGTTGGAAAAACTATGCAAGAAAATAACGAGAAAATTTTAATGAGAGGAGAATTAAAGAAAAGACGTGTAAAACGTAAGAAAAGCTACTGTAGGATTATTCAGTCGTATAACGAGTGCATAGAGGGTCATGGGAGACCAGATTAAGATGAAAACGTACATTTAACATTTAAAAGGAAGGAAAACACTGGGAAAATTAGGAATGTCACTTTTAGATGAGGCGATAGAGTCAGGAAAAACGATTGGTAAAGATAATCTAATGGAAAAACTGGACGTTTAAACGGAAGTGTTTATTGAACAATATAAGATTTCGACTTAATTTTGCGTTTTCAGACGAGTTTAAATAGATATCGTTATATATTTGGGATAGGGAGGTCATTCTGGTTACATTACAGTAGATAAGGCAAACAAAGGAATTGTTTTACGTCAATTGTTTGACGAAAGTTCTATGGGAAATAGGACAGACTGTAAGGAAAAATGATACAGTATTTGAGTTGACGACCCCACACGCGATTTTGTTATTAAAACAGCCAGAAAGCGAACATGGTTTTAGACGATTAAACCCATTTTAATGGCTTTTGGGACGATAAAAATTATCATTGGTCCTATGGAGTGTTTACTCAAGGAAAAAACCATTATATTTTAGTACCCTCGAATAAACGCTGAGTTATTGGTGAGTACATCGAAGTCCAGACATAAACAGATGTCAAATTTTAAATTAATGTAGATTTCGAGGAGAAAGGGACGGAAGTTGTGGGATGAACCATATAACGTAATAAAAATTGACATATATTTAAGGGCCGAAGTAGGAGTATCTCCTATAAAAATGTGGTAAATGATATATTAATTAGTAACAAATAGAAAATGAAATTTTCTATTGAGGCAGCAAACATCGAAAAACGATACAGATATCAGAGTAATGTACGGTGAAACTATGGGTGAATTGATACGGCCAAAGAAAGCAAAGAAAATCTTAAATTAACAATTAATAAAATAAATACGGCTGGAAATATAAAAAATTATAGGGATGTGGAAAGTTACATGAGAATGAATGAGGAAAATCAAAAAAAGAACATCGTGAATAAAAGGGAAATAAGAGAAAATATGAAAATTCAAGTCTACGACATAAGTAGAGACAATACAGTTTAAAACTGAATTGATCCATATAGGTGGCATAAGAATAAGAAGGAATTTAGGAAAAAGAAAATTGGAAAATGCATATTAAAGGTTTTGGCTTGAATTTGTTCATGTTCTGGTAGCGATAAACAAAATTGAGAATTATGTACAGTTTATTGAAGACGTACCTATTATATTTTGAGGAAAAAAGAGATACGAAAATCATGATATTTGAGCTAATTTTGTATGACCAACAGACAAAGGGATGAGGGGCATTTTGACGTAATATCGCCGGTCCGATCCTGGAAAAATGTTTAAACGAGATAGGGCATGAACAAAGTCGTGAAAGGTGGACCTAACGACAGTTAAACAAAAATGACAGAATCGATATATGAAATCTCGAGTTGTTACAGGTTAAATTCGTGGATCAAAGATAGCTTAGATAGGCCATTCTAATCCTGAGAGGGGGTTTAAAAGATAGGACTTAGTGAATTTTCGTTAGTCATCGGGGGTTTTGAAGAGCGGAAGTTTGTGAGACGTGACGTGACGTTTAAAGCGGTTATTAATTGAAAAATTGTCTAAGTGTTAAAAAATTTTATGACTCTGAAATAATTGGAGTCAAGTCAATAGAAGTGATTTCGGACTTAGAATAATCTAGTGTTAGATAAAATGCATTTTAACAGAGTCTAAAGTTTGGTATTAAATTCAGTGTAAGAGATTAGTACCATTAATAATAATTAATTAGATTCAGTGAGGTGATTAAATCATAAATTTAAATTGTGTTAGTGAAAAGTGTGGTGTTGTACTTGGCAAATTTAAAAGCAGTGTTTAGTTAAATTTTAGGACTTAATACTTGGAAAAGAAACCATATCAATAATAGTTCCATAAATAAAGTGCAAATCGAACGTAATAATTTATCACAGGATTAATCTAGTGTTAGATAAAATAATAATAATAAATATAGACGTTAGAATAAATAATTAAAATTATTAAATTGTTGTTGAATGAGATTGTGGTAACTTAATAATAATTATTATTTCGGAAAGTTTAAATAAATAGTGAAATACGTTATCTTACTGCAAAATAGAAGAGTTCGGTGACAAACAAAAATAAAAATAATAAATCTTTTATTTCGTAAATAATTGTGAAGTAGTTATTGTTTAAAACTATAATTTAAACGGAGTGTTATTTTAACGATGGAATAATTATAATAATAAATCTGGAGGTTGAAATAAATGATAAATAAATAAGCATGATAATAATCTGTTCGGTATTTAGTTGTATAACGCTTTGTTGCGAAATAAAAGTACGGCGGGAAAACGAACACAAAATAAGTAATTAATTGTTAAATTTAATTTAAAAAGTGTTAAGTTAACCAACGAGTTTTGAAATAAATGCAGTTAGAATGATAAACATCATTTAATTTAGATAGATTAAACGGAAATAAAATAAAATTGAAGTCGAAAAAAAAAAAAAAATTTTTATTCGAATTTAGTTGATAACATAGGAGTAGGTATTAGGAAAAAAAAAACATAACAAGGTTTTACCGTGTAGCTCCCGGTCGGATAAAATAAAACCTTAAAGGGGTAAGTTATATAAAGTATAAATATTTTCAGGTTCCGAGGAGAGAGCGGCATGCAGCAGACAGTTGGTATTTGAATTAATTTTATAACGAAGTATTACTTGCTTAATATGTGATATGTATCTATATTAAAATATTATATATGAAATATTATATATATAATAGATATATCTATGTATATGTATATATGTATATATATATTATTCCCAGAAAGTTTTAATCAAAAAGAAACACACTTAAATAAAAGTAAAAGGTATCGATTACTAATACCTACTTAGAACGCACTATGCTATTTGTGTGCTAGAAAAAATTTCAAGTTCATATTTTATACTTATTTATTTAGTGTATATACTATTTATTATAACTTCAGCTAATATAAAATGATCAAAAAAAAAGAGTTATGATATTAGAATTTACCTCAACTATAATAAAATTATATATATATATATCTGTGTATTTATGTATCGAGACAAAGTATATGTATGCATTATGACTATATTTATCGGGGAACAGGTTAGACCTCGGCGAAAAGGAAATTATCACTATTAAATTCAAAAGAAAAATTTAGGACCATAAATCCCACATTCGGGAATGTTAAAGGTAAACAAATGTCTTTCGTTGAATCTAGGTCACCAGGCCAGTGGGAATGTTGACATAACTAAAATTGTTTATAAAACAACTCGGTCAGTAGGGCACCGTGTTGAGTGCTTTAGGAAGGTGTCAATCTTAGGATAGAGCAACACCATAACGTTGCGCAATTATATATATAAAAAGGGGTTAAACACAATCTTTAATTTGAACTTGAAGAGATATTTTAGGATTGAACAACTTGAAAATAATTAGATTTATTATAAGCTAAACAAATGAAAGGTACATCAAACATTTGAAAAATCACGGGATAGTCAAATAAAAGATATTGAAGAGTATCATTGAACATTTGAGAAAATTTTATGGATTAACTACTCTCCTAGGTAGCTAATAGGTACATCAAACATTTGGAAAATCACGGGATAGTCACATAAAAGATTATTGTAGAACTACATGAAAAATTCGGGAAAAAATTATGAAATAATAGCTCTTATAGGTATAAATAATTTACATGAAGCAGTTGAAAAATCACGGGAGAGTAAAAAATTTTACCAAAAGTTGAACCTTGGGGGAAAATTTAGAAAACAGTTCAACAATAGGAGGCAGTGGTCGCTCCTTAAAAGCCAAGGACCATTAACCAAACACATAATAGAGATGGCAATCTCTTAAAGAAAATTGTCGACCAAACAAAATCAAAAGCTTGGAATTTTCGGCACTCCAGAACAAACCGAGATAATTGCTTATTATATTAGTATTTATTAATATTTCCCACTTTTAATATGTATATATTCGGTCATCGGTTAAGGTTTTGTGGAGAATCCCTTCTCACGAAATCCGAGCTCGGAATATAAGACTAGCTAGTTTTATATTGTGAGTTATAATCCTACCCAAACGTATGTTTACATATATATCTTTCTATGTACTGTACACTGGTTGATGTGGACCCGCTTACAATTAGCGTTTTAGACTCGACAGAGTTACTCTCACATCAGTTTTTGTACGTAGAGTGAGGATTCACGACCCGTAACTCTACACAACACCGTGAGTATATGATTGCATATAGGACGAAACCGGTTCGCCCTAAGTAAATAGTAGACCTTGGAGGAGATGGAATTTGGGGGTTTCGGGACTCGAGGAAAGGCCTGAATAGGGTACACGACGACATGGAAGATTGACAGAACAAGGTACTAAGACCCTCTGGAAAATCGCGTCGGCTGACTGTACGAAGTTCTAGTTGATCTTTGACCATCCTGTTTACTTGTAGGAGGAAGGCGCCAAATTTTCGGCAGAAAAAGGGTATTCTGAGTTCGTCTAATATGCAATCTATTAATTACATTAACCTACTAAATCCATCTTTATATGTACCTTATAGCAGCTGAATCAGATTGGAGAGATGACAAGCAGATACAAAACAATCATAATCAAATTTACTAACAATTAACCATTTGAGTCATACTTAATTATCTGTTCAATTAAACATGCGTGATTTCGATTAGTACAGGTTATTTACGAGTTCGTTAGGATGTAGGAAAACATAATAAACGACGGAGGAAAGTTAGCTCATTTAGAGAAAGTATTTAAAGCTAGATTTGCAAGGGAGAGACCAATGCAGTTTGAAACTCAACGCTCTGACTAGAATCAAGAAGTTACCACAAAATGAAAGTAATTAAAGTCCCATATCATAAATCAAAAAAATTACACAACGTTTGATGGAGTTTAATTACAACATAAATACGAAAATATTTACGTTCAAGGTCGTAAATAACGTATTAATTAGTTAAGTACATATATCTCTAAAGGTATATAGTGCAAGGGAGCTTTAAGTAGCTTTCTGTAGTTATCAAAGAAAAGAAGGGTCCAATTTTCATGAAGGCTTGTGTGACGTAGGGAAGGAATTTTCCATCCCTACTACACACATGCAAAGCCTTAAAAATTTAAATATCGATCAGAGCCAAAAGAAAAGTTCAAGAAAACTTGAAGGGATGAAAGAATTCCAAAAATAAAATAAATCAGCATCAAAAGATAGAAATATCAACTGTCTTGCCGATGACGGGGAGAGTTTATATATTTAATATTAAACCAAGTTAAATCTGGGGGAGGAAAGGAGAATTATTACACTGGTGCCGTGACCAGGAGTCAGAGTTATACAAGTTGGGGTTGAAAAACTTTATTGGTCAATCTATTGCAAAAACTGGAAAAAAAAAAATAATAATAACAAAATTAGGACGCATCATAAAAAAAAAAAAAAAAAAAAAAAAAAAAAAGGTTCATTTTAATTGAAGTGAAAATAATTTAATAAAAAAAAAAAAAAAATCAGAATAGTGCGACGTTAAACAAACACAGAAAAATTATTTATAAAGAAATAAATAAACATAACAATACAAAAAAAAAAAAAAAAGAAAAAAAAAAAGTGTTAACGAATAAACTCTACAGTTTTAAAATAATTTTAAAAAGTGTCAATATAAAGTGTTAAATCGAGTGACCATGAACTTGTTAATAAAGACCCCTTTCATTTGTTATTGTAAACAAAAGAATATCGGTCAAATATGCTCTAAGTAAACAAATTGAGTCAAGGCAGGCCGTTAATTATCAATATTATGAGTTAAGAATTGACATATCTGGGTCAGGAATGTTAACGACCGTAATGTAAACAATGTGATTCGAGATAACGCGGAGATCGTAAGCATCGAAAAGATACTGATAAAAAAAAAAAAAAAAAAAAAAAAACATCTAGCATTTAAAGGTGGGACACATCGAAAACAAACGCATCACTTTGAGGCATTATAAGATAAACAACCGTAAAGTAATATCAACATTCGGTTTCGATAAAAGAGGAAACATACTTCGGAGATAAAAGGGGGAACTTATCTACATAATGTGATCATTGTTTATAGATAATGTTATGTTTTATGTGGAGATTATCACATAAAAAGTCATAACATAAAATCTAAGGAACATAAAATAAAATACATTTTAAAGGGTTTGGTTGAGGTCATGTTGATGAAAACAATGCATTCATTCAACCATACGTCGAGTTGAGAACTTTTGATATCATAGACGAATGTTTAAAGATATATATACCTAAATAAAATGGAACATTTGATTATTCGGACTTCGAAAAAAAAAGAGGTTTAACTCTAAAAGTGCGAATTCAAAAAGATTTTGCGAAAATATCAATAGGTATTTACCGATTTGAAAATACTCGATTATTAAAATTGCAGTAAATATGTCTATTTCGAGGAGGGTAGAAAGCGACGAATACAAAGGTATCTATGACAGTTGTTGTGAACAACGAAATAGATTTTGCAAATTGCAAAAAAAAAAAAAAAAAATTATATTAGATTTTGCGATAAGTATTTGCAATTTGATGTGCGAACATATGTTTTGATAGAGATTGCGAATTCAAAACAGATTTTGCGAAAATATCCATAGGTATTGCAGAACATGAAGGAAGGGTTGACATTCTAAACAATAAATAATTATTGTTTGAACGAAAATCACGGGATATTCATTAACAATAGGGTAAAAATATTCATTCCGTGTTTTACAACTACCTACATTCATTTGAAATAAATTGTGCGTTTGTAGAGTTGGGTTAATTCGGGTTGCAATCATTATGCAAACAATTATAATATAATTAAAAATAATGTGTTTTATAGGGGGGCAGGTTCCAAAAAAAAAAAAAATATGTTTTGATAGGTATTGCGAAATCCTAAACAAGATTTTGCGATGGGTATTTGCAAATTGATGTGCAAAAATATGTTTTGATAGAGATTGCGAATTCAAAACAGATTTTGCGAAAATATCCATAGGTATTGCAGAACATGAAGGAAGGGTTGACATTCTAAACAATAAATAATTATTGTTTGAAGGAAAATCACGGGATATTCATTAACAATAGGGTTGCAATATTCATTCCGTTTTTTATAACTACCTACATTCAATTGAAATAAAGTGTGCGTTGTAGAGTTGGGTTAAGTCGGGTTGCAATCATTATGCAAACAATTATAATATAATTGAAAATAGTGTGTTTTATAGGGGGGGCAGGTTCCAAAAAAAAAAAAAAAAAAAAAACTTTTCAATTACATATAGTCGATATTTAATTCGATAATTTAAATTCATTAAAACGAGAATGGCCGAAAAGAGGAAGGCGGATGCGACAGAAAGAGATGTTGGAGAAATATCAACGGAAGATGAGCTTAGAAACATATTCAAGCGTTCCAAATATTCTACATTGCGTGTGGAAAATATGGGAGGAGACAAGGGAGCTCAGCCAGAAGGGGAACAAGGCAAGGTTGAGAGGGAGTGTGGAAAAATAGATTTTCCACATGAAAATGATAAACCAATAATTTCACAGGAAAAACCCGAGGAAAAGGAACAAAAAATCGAAGATAAGATTAACGAAGTAAAGGAAAATAAAAATAAAAAAGAATAAAAATTTAAGAAAAATAAGAAAAACGAGAAAATTGAAAAAAAAAAAAAAAAAAATATATAGAATAAGAAAGGCAACATTTACATAAATAATTAAGAATATTAAAATAGAGATTGTAAGGTTGTCGCTTAGTAAGGAAAATATAAACATTAGCCGACGAAACTCGGAAAATTTAAGAAGATGGTGGGGAAACGTGGAACAGGAAGGAAAACACAGGCTTTAGTGACAGCAATCGGGGAGAATATCTCAGCCGAGACTTCAACAGTGAACATTGGAGATGTAACTACAATTATTCAGGCAGCTTTAGCACCGCTCGTCAATAAGATGCAGGAGCTCGAGAAGCAGTTGGAAAAACCAGCAACAGTGGCGGTGATAGGAGAGGATAATGCGCAGAAAAACGTTCTCCAAGTCGTGGAAATGTTACCGCAGCAGGAGCGACCATCATTCTCCGGCGGAAATCAAAATCCAATTAGTTTCCTCGAAGACTTAAAAGAATACACTAGGAAAGTGAAACGTACGGATCCTTTAATCGTCGTACGAGAGAATTTAAAAGGGGAAGCCAAATCGTGGGCGAAATTGTACAATAAGCGATGGGAGACTATGTTAGATTTCGAACGAGATTTTTTAGCTACCTATTGGGGAGACATTAAGAAAAATGAAGTTCGCCGCCGACTTGCAGAGGGGGTATATGATGCCAAGAAAAATATATCCATGCTCACTCATTTCGCAAACTATTGGGAACTTGCTAAGGCCTTGAAGATTACTGACACTCCGTTGGGCATAGTCGACGAAATTATGAGGCATTATCCGAAGGAAATTCAATCGCTATGGTTTTCGGGACAATCAGGAGACGAGATTGTCGCCGCTGAGTTTCTTCGAAAACTAGATACAATGGTATGTACGCCAGAAGAACGGAACTTAAAGAAGAGGAGTGGGGAGGAAGTTAGCAAGAAGGACAAATACCGTGACCGTTACCACGCCATAAAAAGGAGGATACACGCGATAGAAAGTGTGGGCCAAGGCGTTAGTTGCGTCAAATGCACCGAAGTTAGCAGTTCACCAAAAGGAAATTCTACAATACCTACAACCGGGAAGGAGCTAGTGGTCGCAGATAATTCGGGAAACGGACGGGGGTTGATTCATTAGTCTCCATGGATACGACTCACACAGGAGGAGGGACGCCGACGCCAAGACACAACACTGCATTGAAGATTATGATGAGTTGGGGATGGAATCCGATGAAAGGATTAGGAAAGGATGAACAAGGAATGACTGCCCCAGTAAAAGCTGAAAAGAACGTAAAAAGACGGAAAAATGGAGCGGAAGAAACGAGAACAGAGGAGGAAATGAGTGTGGAAGTATGCGTCAATTCACTGCAACATATAACTGACGAATGGAATAAATTGGAAATGATTGAAGAAAAATTGGGTAGGGAAGTTAGGGGTTTTAACAACATTTTTGAAGACCGAGATTATGAGGAAGTAGAAAAGGGTAGCACTTTACCGTTATTACCGGAAGCCAAAGCACATATAGATAACACGGAAGTTCATTGTTTAATAGACACCGGAAGTCAGATCACGTGTGTAGCACAAGAATTCTACGAAAACTATTTAACTGATGAAACGCTTTATCCGATTATGCCAGTAACAGCAATACAGATTAGGGTAGCTATAGGACACAAAAGTCAGAGAATATCTAGATTGGTTCTAGTGCCGCTACGATTTGAAAATGTTACAATAAATACGCCATGTTTAATAATACCCAAGTTGATTAGGCCCGTTATATTAGGTATCAATTGGTTGGACGAATATACAGCTGAGTTTAAATGTGGGGAAAATAGGAAATTGAAAATAAAAACAGACGTTGGTAAGAGGGAAATAGAATTGGTAAATTCATCGATAACTTATAGGAAACCTAAAGGTGAGATTAGCAATCAAAATTGCGCAAGTGGAAAAATAATTAGTATCGAAGTAAACCCCGAAATAAATGATACGGCGTGTCTCGAGCGTAGAATAACGACATTTGTGTCCGGGCTAGATTTGGAGTTAAAAGGGAAAGAAGGGTTGGAAAAGATTTTAATCAAACATAAGAATGTATTTAGAGACAGGCCGGGTCTCACAACTTTGTACACTCACGAAATAAAGATGACGGACGAGACGCCCTTCGTTAAGAGATCTTATCCTGTACCTTTTGCTTATAGAGATAAAGTTGACGAAAAAATTGGAGAATTGGAATTACTAGGAATCATCAGTAGGGAGGCCACACAGTTTTCTAGTCCTCTAACGTTTACTTTAAAAAAGGACGGAACCGTTAGGATTCTTTTGGATGCCAGGTTTTTAAATACTAGAATGCACGCCGAAGTAGAGAAACCACCATTAACTTCTGAGATAATACAGCGTTTTCATGGCGTAAAATTCATCACCACGATAGATCTAAATTCAGCCTACTTCCAGATACCTATCAGTCCAGAGAGTCGTAAATATACCGGGTTTGTGTACAATGGAAAATCGTATGTATACAAGGTGTTACCGCAGGGGTTAAAGACATCAGTTGGGAGTTTCTCAAGGGGAATGGACAAAATCCTCGGCCCAGGACTGAGAGAATTCTGCGCTAATTACTTGGATGATCTAATAATATATACGTGTGGGAGCCAAGAAGATCATTTCGAACATGTAGACGCGGTACTTGAGAGGTTAGAGGCAGCAAACATGACTTGTAAACTCGAAAAATGTCAATTTTTATTCACAGAAGTGCGTATGTTGGGACATATTATAACGCCTTTGGGAGTTCAAATGGATCCGGAAAAAATAGACGCGATTAAAAATTTTCCGGTACCCAAGAAAATCAAACAAGTTAGAGCTTTCCTTGGACTTTGCAATTATTACCGTAGATTCGCGAATAAATATGGGGAATCAACACGTGTTTTATGTGATTTACTTCAGAAAAATCGAACTTGGAGGTGGGGTGACTTAGAACAGCGTGCATTCGAGAAGGTGAAAACATTATTTTTAGAAACAGTTATTTTACATCATCATGATCCAAATAGTACATATTATTTACAGACAGACAGTTCGGGATTTGCAATAGGGGGGGAGTTATACCAGCTAGATAACGAAGGAAACCACCACGTTATTGGATTTATTAGCAAAGCTTTAAGGGGACCAGAGTTAAAGTGGACCACATCGGAGCAAGAGTTGTGGGCGATAATATATGCTCTACATAAATTTGAGACGTATTTAAGAGGAGTACATTTGATAATAAGAACAGATCATCAAGCGTTGACGTTTTTGAAGACATGGAAGATGTACAGTAGTCGCCTAACTCGGTGGATTTTGTATTTAAATCAATTTAACTTCACTGTAGAGTACGTTAAAGGAAAAGAAAATATAGGACCTGACATTTTATCTCGTTACTCTTGTGATGCAGAAAACGTGCAGGAGGAGAAAAACACATGCCCAGAAATAGCAGCTTTTGCGGTTAAAGGTAGACAACACATTCGAAAACACTTAGAAAATATAACAGAACTACAGAAACAGGACACATTCTTGGGAGAAATTTTCGGGTACTTGCGCAAGGGAAAATTCGGACCACCGACAAAAAATGTTAATAGGTATTTAAAAAATTACAAGAAAATAGGTAAAACTTTGTATTACACCACAGGGCTAAACAAAACGGTTTTAGCAGTACCACAGGAATTGACTGAGGAGTTAATAAAAATGATACATTTAGAAATTGGGCACGGGGGAATTTTCAAAACAGGATCAGCTATGGGAGACAGGTATTACTGGCCAGGTATGAGCCGAGACATAAAACGCATAGTAAGAGGATGTCACCTTTGTCAGATGGCGAAGCGCGAAATTCGACCAACTGTAGGGCCAAGTAAATCAATTATAACCAAAGAAGTAGGACAATTAGCTATGGCAGATCTATACGGACCATTACCGAGGGGAATGGGTGGCGTAAAATTCATATTTGTTATCCAGGATTCTTTCAGCCGATTTGTAAAATTATATAAATTGAGGATAGCAAGTACTAAGACCGTGTTAAATTGTGTAGAGGATTTTAATAAGATCATACAAATAGATGCTTTGTTAACTGATAACGGATCTCAATTTACATCGAAAAAATGGGAAAACCACATGAATAGGATGGGTATACGAATTGTACATACTTCAGTGCGAAATCCTGGACCGAATATAACTGAGCGTGTAAATAAAGAGTTAGGAAGAATTTTTCGTATTTATTGTCACGAAAAACATACAAAATGGTCAGCTTTCCTTAAAGAAATAGAGCAGACTTACAATAATTCAATACACTGTTCAACAGGATTTTCACCAAACGAGATAGCTTTCGGGAAATCACCAACTTATAGTTTAGACAAGTATACTCAGGGGTGTGGAGAACCTACGAAAACAATAGATGAAATTAGAATGGTGGCGCAAAAAAATTTGGAGAAAAGCGCTACGAATCGACAAAAATATTATAATCTCAATAAAAGACTAGTGACCTATGAAATCGGAGCCATGGTCAAGTTGAAAAAGATTACACAGTCAAATTTATTGCGAAAACAAATTAAGAAATTCAACTTACTTTACGAAGGGCCGTACGTCATCGGATCAGTAGTTTACAGTAACACGTATACCCTAATTGATCCGGTAACTCGGGAAATAAAAGGAGATTATAGCGCCATACATTTAGCGAGATATTACACGAGTAACAAGGAACAACAATCAGGATTAAGGTTAGTGGAAGTCAACGAATAGAATGCGAAATTTGCAAATATTTGAAAATATTTATAAATAAATAAATAAACGACTGAGAAATACAAATAAAAATATGTTAGGATACGTCTTGGGGTAGGGGAAGAAAGAAACTTTACTAAAATGTTAGGCTATCAGTTTGCTTGCGAGGGACGGGTCGTCGTCGAGTCTTTAAGAGTGAGTGGACAAGTTTCTTAATAAGCGACAATCATGTTTAAATATAGAAATAGAGTAAGGTAAAAATATTCGTTAATTTTGATTTTATTATTTAGAAAAAAAAAAGGGGGGGTTTTTTTTTTGATGTGCTAGTGAATAGAAAAAAAAAAAAATTGTTAGGTAATTAAGGACACTTAAGAGGAAAAGAATTAGAGATATTATATGACACACATAATGGTACGTTTTATAGAATAGAGTTTTAAATAAACATTGCTTAGGAGTTAGAAAAAAAAAAATGTTTTGAAATCTTGAAATAAAAATGTTTATCTGTAGAGATGTGGTAGAAATTAGGTAAATATAAAAAGGTAACGTTTGAATTACGATATAAATAGTTAGATTTCGAAAAAAAAACGGGGAAAAACGGGAACGCTGAACCAATTGAGGATAATTAAGAACATTTATGAAAATTAAATATAAGAGTGGGTAACACTTAGGTTAGGACAACTTTGAATGAACTATGAACAAACAATTAGAAATTAAGAATTAGAAAATAAAGTTTAATTAAATAAAGAAAAAAAAAAAAATGCTGGAAAATTTATATAGAACATGTATACCACTGATTGTCGGATTGGGTGAGGTCGTGCGAAAACATATACATTTCACAAAAACTTATACTTACAAACAAAAACAATTATTTGCACACCAAGAGACCACCCGCTTTTCAGTTGGTCGAAAGGCCGCGAGATTGTAAACAATCTTTACTTAAATCATTGTAAGGGAGGTCTTAGTCCAATTTGGTTGGGGACCACCAAAACACGCGAGTCGAGGGGCGTGTTCCAGCGAAAAAGAGATTAATTTTGAGTCTATCAAAATTACAGAAAATTCCATAAAATAAAATCTACGCGAAAAGAAAATAGAAAATACAATGAGATTCAATTCAAGATTGTTAACAATCCGATAAAACAGAGAAGAGATAGGGATAATAGGATATAGAGAAGAGATAGGGGATAACAAAATGAGGAGGGGAGATAGGGAGCAATAGGATACGAAGAAGAGATAGGGGATAACAAAATGAGGAGGGGAGATAGGGAGCAATAGGATACGGAGAAGAGATAGGGGATAACAGAATGAGGAGGGGAGATAGGGAGTAATAGGATACGAAGAAGAGATAGGGGATAACAAAATGAGGAGGGGAGATATGGAGCAATAGGATACGAAGAAGAGATAGGGGATAACAAAATGAGGAGGGGAGATAGGGAGCAATAGGATACGGAAAAGAGGTAAGGAATAACGACATGAGGAGGGAAGGTAGCTAGCCTAAATTTGAACACAATTTCGGTGTCTAACGAAAAAAAAAAAAAAAAAAAAAAAAAAAAAAAAAAAAAAAAAAAAAAAAAAAAAAAAAAAAAAAAAAAAAAAAAAAAAAAAAAAAGAAGAAGACGCCTAAATAAAATACAACGTTAGCCACAGCAAATTGAGTTCAGAGGAGGGAACTGTGATGAATTGCATTAATCAACAGTGAAAATAAGAAAATATCGTAGCTTCCCACTTTAATTCAAAAAGAAAATACCAATTAATTATAAAACAGACACACCTGCGACATCTACCGGTTCAAAGTAAATTGAATTCTTGTTGACGATAGGGATCTACAATTAAACAGATTGGGATGAGTATTAATAAAAAAACCCACAGATGGTATTAAAAAATCGTCACGAGACAGGGAAAGACCCTTTCTTAGGCGCAAAAATAAACACAAAGAATGATTAACCAATCACAAAAGTGGAAGGCGTAGCCAGATTTTGAACAAAGAAATGGACTTTGAACTAAGCAATAAATCGGAGATTTATGGAAAAAAATATCGTCATCAACCGAAAGATCAATACACGATAATGTAAACAGGGTCTCACGCTCGGTGCATTAGATTCGATGACCCCAAATTTAAGATATACAATCAGTACAATGAAGGGGTTGGCAACCGCCGTTAACGAACAAATTAACCCATATTATGTTGGAAAAACTATGCAAGAAAATAACGAGAAAATTTTAATGAGAGGAGAATTAAAGAAAAGACGTGTAAAACGTAAGAAAAGCTACTGTAGGATTATTCAGTCGTATAACGAGTGCATAGAGGGTCATGGGAGACCAGATTAAGATGAAAACGTACATTTAACATTTAAAAGGAAGGAAAACACTGGGAAAATTAGGAATGTCACTTTTAGATGAGGCGATAGAGTCAGGAAAAACGATTGGTAAAGATAATCTAATGGAAAAACTGGACGTTTAAACGGAAGTGTTTATTGAACAATATAAGATTTCGACTTAATTTTGCGTTTTCAGACGAGTTTAAATAGATATCGTTATATATTTGGGATAGGGAGGTCATTCTGGTTACATTACAGTAGATAAGGCAAACAAAGGAATTGTTTTACGTCAATTGTTTGACGAAAGTTCTATGGGAAATAGGACAGACTGTAAGGAAAAATGATACAGTATTTGAGTTGACGACCCCACACGCGATTTTGTTATTAAAACAGCCAGAAAGCGAACATGGTTTTAGACGATTAAACCCATTTTAATGGCTTTTGGGACGATAAAAATTATCATTGGTCCTATGGAGTGTTTACTCAAGGAAAAAACCATTATATTTTAGTACCCTCGAATAAACGCTGAGTTATTGGTGAGTACATCGAAGTCCAGACATAAACAGATGTCAAATTTTAAATTAATGTAGATTTCGAGGAGAAAGGGACGGAAGTTGTGGGATGAACCATATAACGTAATAAAAATTGACATATATTTAAGGGCCGAAGTAGGAGTATCTCCTATAAAAATGTGGTAAATGATATATTAATTAGTAACAAATAGAAAATGAAATTTTCTATTGAGGCAGCAAACATCGAAAAACGATACAGATATCAGAGTAATGTACGGTGAAACTATGGGTGAATTGATACGGCCAAAGAAAGCAAAGAAAATCTTAAATTAACAATTAATAAAATAAATACGGCTGGAAATATAAAAAATTATAGGGATGTGGAAAGTTACATGAGAATGAATGAGGAAAATCAAAAAAAGAACATCGTGAATAAAAGGGAAATAAGAGAAAATATGAAAATTCAAGTCTACGACATAAGTAGAGACAATACAGTTTAAAACTGAATTGATCCATATAGGTGGCATAAGAATAAGAAGGAATTTAGGAAAAAGAAAATTGGAAAATGCATATTAAAGGTTTTGGCTTGAATTTGTTCATGTTCTGGTAGCGATAAACAAAATTGAGAATTATGTACAGTTTATTGAAGACGTACCTATTATATTTTGAGGAAAAAAGAGATACGAAAATCATGATATTTGAGCTAATTTTGTATGACCAACAGACAAAGGGATGAGGGGCATTTTGACGTAATATCGCCGGTCCGATCCTGGAAAAATGTTTAAACGAGATAGGGCATGAACAAAGTCGTGAAAGGTGGACCTAACGACAGTTAAACAAAAATGACAGAATCGATATATGAAATCTCGAGTTGTTACAGGTTAAATTCGTGGATCAAAGATAGCTTAGATAGGCCATTCTAATCCTGAGAGGGGGTTTAAAAGATAGGACTTAGTGAATTTTCGTTAGTCATCGGGGGTTTTGAAGAGCGGAAGTTTGTGAGACGTGACGTGACGTTTAAAGCGGTTATTAATTGAAAAATTGTCTAAGTGTTAAAAAATTTTATGACTCTGAAATAATTGGAGTCAAGTCAATAGAAGTGATTTCGGACTTAGAATAATCTAGTGTTAGATAAAATGCATTTTAACAGAGTCTAAAGTTTGGTATTAAATTCAGTGTAAGAGATTAGTACCATTAATAATAATTAATTAGATTCAGTGAGGTGATTAAATCATAAATTTAAATTGTGTTAGTGAAAAGTGTGGTGTTGTACTTGGCAAATTTAAAAGCAGTGTTTAGTTAAATTTTAGGACTTAATACTTGGAAAAGAAACCATATCAATAATAGTTCCATAAATAAAGTGCAAATCGAACGTAATAATTTATCACAGGATTAATCTAGTGTTAGATAAAATAATAATAATAAATATAGACGTTAGAATAAATAATTAAAATTATTAAATTGTTGTTGAATGAGATTGTGGTAACTTAATAATAATTATTATTTCGGAAAGTTTAAATAAATAGTGAAATACGTTATCTTACTGCAAAATAGAAGAGTTCGGTGACAAACAAAAATAAAAATAATAAATCTTTTATTTCGTAAATAATTGTGAAGTAGTTATTGTTTAAAACTATAATTTAAACGGAGTGTTATTTTAACGATGGAATAATTATAATAATAAATCTGGAGGTTGAAATAAATGATAAATAAATAAGCATGATAATAATCTGTTCGGTATTTAGTTGTATAACGCTTTGTTGCGAAATAAAAGTACGGCGGGAAAACGAACACAAAATAAGTAATTAATTGTTAAATTTAATTTAAAAAGTGTTAAGTTAACCAACGAGTTTTGAAATAAATGCAGTTAGAATGATAAACATCATTTAATTTAGATAGATTAAACGGAAATAAAATAAAATTGAAGTCGAAAAAAAAAAAAAAATTTTTATTCGAATTTAGTTGATAACATAGGAGTAGGTATTAGGAAAAAAAAAACATAACAAGGTTTTACCGTGTAGCTCCCGGTCGGATAAAATAAAACCTTAAAGGGGTAAGTTATATAAAGTATAAATATTTTCAGGTTCCGAGGAGAGAGCGGCATGCAGCAGACAGTTGGTATTTGAATTAATTTTATAACGAAGTATTACTTGCTTAATATGTGATATGTATCTATATTAAAATATTATATATGAAATATTATATATATAATAGATATATCTATGTATATGTATATATGTATATATATATTATTCCCAGAAAGTTTTAATCAAAAAGAAACACACTTAAATAAAAGTAAAAGGTATCGATTACTAATACCTACTTAGAACGCACTATGCTATTTGTGTGCTAGAAAAAATTTCAAGTTCATATTTTATACTTATTTATTTAGTGTATATACTATTTATTATAACTTCAGCTAATATAAAATGATCAAAAAAAAAGAGTTATGATATTAGAATTTACCTCAACTATAATAAAATTATATATATATATATCTGTGTATTTATGTATCGAGACAAAGTATATGTATGCATTATGACTATATTTATCGGGGAACAGGTTAGACCTCGGCGAAAAGGAAATTATCACTATTAAATTCAAAAGAAAAATTTAGGACCATAAATCCCACATTCGGGAATGTTAAAGGTAAACAAATGTCTTTCGTTGAATCTAGGTCACCAGGCCAGTGGGAATGTTGACATAACTAAAATTGTTTATAAAACAACTCGGTCAGTAGGGCACCGTGTTGAGTGCTTTAGGAAGGTGTCAATCTTAGGATAGAGCAACACCATAACGTTGCGCAATTATATATATAAAAAGGGGTTAAACACAATCTTTAATTTGAACTTGAAGAGATATTTTAGGATTGAACAACTTGAAAATAATTAGATTTATTATAAGCTAAACAAATGAAAGGTACATCAAACATTTGAAAAATCACGGGATAGTCAAATAAAAGATATTGAAGAGTATCATTGAACATTTGAGAAAATTTTATGGATTAACTACTCTCCTAGGTAGCTAATAGGTACATCAAACATTTGGAAAATCACGGGATAGTCACATAAAAGATTATTGTAGAACTACATGAAAAATTCGGGAAAAAATTATGAAATAATAGCTCTTATAGGTATAAATAATTTACATGAAGCAGTTGAAAAATCACGGGAGAGTAAAAAATTTTACCAAAAGTTGAACCTTGGGGGAAAATTTAGAAAACAGTTCAACAATAGGAGGCAGTGGTCGCTCCTTAAAAGCCAAGGACCATTAACCAAACACATAATAGAGATGGCAATCTCTTAAAGAAAATTGTCGACCAAACAAAATCAAAAGCTTGGAATTTTCGGCACTCCAGAACAAACCGAGATAATTGCTTATTATATTAGTATTTATTAATATTTCCCACTTTTAATATGTATATATTCGGTCATCGGTTAAGGTTTTGTGGAGAATCCCTTCTCACGAAATCCGAGCTCGGAATATAAGACTAGCTAGTTTTATATTGTGAGTTATAATCCTACCCAAACGTATGTTTACATATATATCTTTCTATGTACTGTACACTGGTTGATGTGGACCCGCTTACAATTAGCGTTTTAGACTCGACAGAGTTACTCTCACATCAGTTTTTGTACGTAGAGTGAGGATTCACGACCCGTAACTCTACACAACACCGTGAGTATATGATTGCATATAGGACGAAACCGGTTCGCCCTAAGTAAATAGTAGACCTTGGAGGAGATGGAATTTGGGGGTTTCGGGACTCGAGGAAAGGCCTGAATAGGGTACACGACGACATGGAAGATTGACAGAACAAGGTACTAAGACCCTCTGGAAAATCGCGTCGGCTGACTGTACGAAGTTCTAGTTGATCTTTGACCATCCTGTTTACTTGTAGGAGGAAGGCGCCAAATTTTCGGCAGAAAAAGGGTATTCTGAGTTCGTCTAATATGCAATCTATTAATTACATTAACCTACTAAATCCATCTTTATATGTACCTTATAGCAGCTGAATCAGATTGGAGAGATGACAAGCAGATACAAAACAATCATAATCAAATTTACTAACAATTAACCATTTGAGTCATACTTAATTATCTGTTCAATTAAACATGCGTGATTTCGATTAGTACAGGTTATTTACGAGTTCGTTAGGATGTAGGAAAACATAATAAACGACGGAGGAAAGTTAGCTCATTTAGAGAAAGTATTTAAAGCTAGATTTGCAAGGGAGAGACCAATGCAGTTTGAAACTCAACGCTCTGACTAGAATCAAGAAGTTACCACAAAATGAAAGTAATTAAAGTCCCATATCATAAATCAAAAAAATTACACAACGTTTGATGGAGTTTAATTACAACATAAATACGAAAATATTTACGTTCAAGGTCGTAAATAACGTATTAATTAGTTAAGTACATATATCTCTAAAGGTATATAGTGCAAGGGAGCTTTAAGTAGCTTTCTGTAGTTATCAAAGAAAATAAGGGTCCAATTTTCATGAAGGCTTGTGTGACGTAGGGAAGGAATTTTCCATCCCTACTACACACATGCAAAGCCTTAAAAATTTAAATATCGATCAGAGCCAAAAGAAAAGTTCAAGAAAACTTGAAGGGATGAAAGAATTCCAAAAATAAAATAAATCAGCATCAAAAGATAGAAATATCAACTGTCTTGCCGATGACGGGGAGAGTTTATATATTTAATATTAAACCAAGTTAAATCTGGGGGAGGAAAGGAGAATTATTACAAGTTTTGGAAGTACAAATCACAAAACGAAAATAATAAAAATTGATATAATATATGAAAAAGTAAATGTAAAGAACTTATTGATATTCAATTATCTTTATGTTTCATAACATTCAAGGCAAAAAAACGAAGCGTTAATGAAATTAAAAAAAAAAACTTTGCAAAAAAAACATAGAATTTTTTTTATTTTGAAAATCAGCTTAACGAACGCCGAGTTCCATCACATTTAAAACAATTTTTTTTCAAGTATCTATCTATCTTCTTCTTCTATTTATCTACATAAATAAAAATGAATCGCCGAAATGCATGTACGCGCATAACTTCCGAACGACTGCACCAAATTGGATAATTTTTTTTGTATTCGTTATTGTCTATAAAACTATTGGTGAGCTCTGGCATCATGAAATTTGTATAAAAAAATTGCAATAGGTGGCACGCAAGCTGCTTGAAAACTGAATGTACCAGGACTGAATGTATGGAATGCGGGTGGGGGGAGGGGAACTCGGGTAGGGGGTTCAAGGGAGGGGGGGAGAGGAACCGGGAGGGGGAAGGGGAACTCGGGAGGGGGACGGGAGAAGGGATGGAGTGGAGTGGGGAGAGGGAGAGGGAAGGGGGAGGAGGCGGAGTGGGAACGCGAGAGGGGAAGAGGACGCAGGAGAGGAAGGTGAGGCGGAAGGGAAACGGGACGAATGGGAAAGGACACGCAGGGAGAAACAATTTCTGTATTAAATGGCATAGCAATGCATGCCGGGAAGCAGCTAGTAAAAACTAATTTATTTTTTTTTAAATTTTCTTTATTCATTGAAAAAATAAATTTTTCGACCACCGTGCTAGGCACATGCCCGTGTTGTGGTGGTCGATTAATTGAAAAGAAAATTTATTACAATACATTCTGTATGTTCACTTTTTTTAAGACTCATTTTTTTCTCATCACGGAATTGTGGTGATCGAATTAATTGAAAAGAAAATTTATTACAATACATTCTGTATGTTCACTTTTCTTAAGACTCAATTTTTTCCTCATCACGGAATTGGTTGATGGAACCTTATTCTCCCAAGTGATAAGCCCAAAGTATAACACAAATAAAACTATGTTGCTCCAAAAGAGTGTTTTATTTCGATTAGATTTCATCGATTCGAAAAGTCTTTGAACATTTCTACAACCCAATAAAACAATAAATTTTAATGCTCGATCTGATTTCGGTTCATAAATACTAGACCTTACCATGGTTCTTAAATACCAGGTTCCTATTGTGAAACCGTTCTCTTCCTTATTTAGGTACTTCGGCAACAAAATATCACTTAATCATTGGTGTTATTATGGTTACACTACCTTATATCTTTTTTCACACATGTGTAAACTAGCGACCAAACTTATGTAAAATAATAAGTAAGCTAATGTAAGTCGCAGCAACAAAACAGCTTCGCCAACCTAACAAATATACTGTTTTTCGGTTTCCATTTATGATCTCTACATTTAATTATTTATACCCTTTATTCAACAAACATCTTGAGAGAATAACCAAACAAAACCGCAAATATGTCATTTATAAATCAAAATTTTGACATATTGACTCTTTTTCACAAAAAATTATAAATTGATTTCGAAAAACTGTTCTTTTTTCTAGTAAAGATTTTTTTTAATTTTAAGAAAATATTTTTATTTTTGGTACAATAAGGTTTTAAGGTAGGACGTCGGCAGATTTTAAATTTTCAAACAAAATTTTGTATTTTACAACACACATTTCAAGTCATAATCATGGAGGAAAATAAGTCAATAAATATCTAAGAAAGCTATGTTTTAGAATTTTAATTTTAATTTAAATAAGATTATTAAAAAAAAGATCGCACACGTGTTTTGTGACGAAAATACTTCAGTTTGTCTATTTATTTACGGTCTCACAAACTAATATATTTAAGATTTTTTTACATTTTTATTTTGCTTAGACATTATTGAAAAGTTATAAATACATATTATCAAAAAGTAATTACAAATAGTACATAATTTAAATAGTTTTATCATCACGGGTATAATAATGGCTCTTAATAATTCAGTCATTTCTCTGAGGTAACTTATAGGGTGGTAAAAGAACATTATTTATTTGAAATTTGAATCATCACGGTAAATTAATTACCCGGATTTGTACCGATTTATTACATATTTCCCTTAAACACGGTAAGCTTTAAAGCTCTTAAAAAAATATATATGTTATTCGTGAAGATAATATCTAGACTTTGTCCGCGCCGAAACGCAAATTATATAAAATTCGCAAAGTATGCTCCAAAAATTATTATTAACACGTTTGTTTCAGTTATTTTACAAGTTATATGTATGAAAAAATTCACAGTGTTAAATGCTGTTTAAGATAATGCCCGCGAGATTTTTGCTCCTTTTTAAACGAGTCGTGTTTTATTAAACATTTTCGCAATTTTCGCATCGATTTTGTCGCTGTAAATGTTAACGCTCTCCTCTAACATTCGTAATTTCGTATCTCTCCATCTTCTTCTTTTCGGGCCCGGTTGCAGAGCCTTAAGGAAACAGGGCTGTATTTTCATGCAGTTTATACCTTATGTTTACCACAGAATCTTAGAGTTATTTGATCAGATTCTTCATTATTTTTACAATGGTTGGATGCTGGAATGAATCGCTATAATGAAGATCGTCATTTATTGCCAACATTTTATGTCTTAGTCAATTCAATATGCTTCCTGCAATCCTCTGTAAACTCTGTACCAAGCCACAGTCTGGTATTAAAAATCTCGATAAAAAAGTCTGCTTCAGGAAACATAATATTGCTCGCGTGAGAGGATGTTGCACGATGTTTTTTTGTAAGTAAGAAGAAAGAGGTTGGTATGTTATTGAATATCAAAGCTCAGGTATTCCATCGATCAAATTTCTTGGAACAACATTACACTTGCGTCGATAAAGGAGAAATAATGATGATTATTATTACTTAATTATATAATATTATGAAAAAGAAAAACAAGATATTAGATTCCTTCAACGCGGAAGTTGTTCTAATTAATTTCTCTTAAGATATATTTTATGTTCGTACGGAACTAAATAAAAGTAAGGATTTTTTTTATTTTTTTTTTCCAGTTCCAGCAAATTACATTTTCACTCATTTAACTAGAAATAATTATACACATTAAAATAAAGTAAATATTTCAATACAGCGCTATTCAATTTCATTATTTTGTTACACAATACACGTCTCGTTGAGACGTGTATTGTATTCATATAGTTTTCTTAATGTAGTTTTGTTTCCATATATAATTTTTTTGTGGATGTTCTGGGCTTGTAGTTAAATAGTTTTTGATTACCTTGTTTTGTGTATGTTTCACATGCGTTTCCCCAGATTTCAATCAAATAATTTAAATGTGAGTGTACAAGACTATAATATAAACCTTTTTAAAATTTATTTGGCAACAGATAAGGCATCCGGCTAAATACGGTAATTAAGGGGATGATTTTATCTTTAATACCTTGTATATGTTGTTTAAATGTCAAATTCTGATCAATGCACAGCCCAAGATATTTTTCCTGGATCAGGATTTGTTCGTCGTTTTCAATTTTTAAGGGTACGTGAGGAGGAATTATTTTACGGGGTGAGCTTAAGGATGTACCTGGCTATTCAATGTGTTCGGCAAATACGGCTAAAGTATTTTTTTATTGTTTTTTTACGATAGCATAAGAGGCCCTGAGAAAAACATTTCTATTTCAAAACATGTCATCTTTGAGGATGCTGTGAAGAGGGCCTTTTTAGGGGAAAAAAGGAGACGAAGTTCAGTAAAGGGAAAGGTATGAGGGGTAGATAGGAATCTGGGGGTCAGTGTTTCCAGGTTCCAGGAGTAGTGGACGTATGAATCAATTCCTCTCTGCGTGCAAGCTGATCGGTTGAGAGTCCGTTTGGAGAGGTCAAAGGTCTCCCCAAACCAGTCTCCTTCGATCCAGCCTGCCATAGGTCACCCCAAGTGGTTTGCTACGTTTGGTGATTTAGCAGGGGTGCCCGGGTTCATGGGGTGAGGTTTGTCTAGGTCTTGGAGGCGGATGACCAGGACATACTGAACCCCAGATTCCTACCCACCCCTTAAACCCTTTTCCTTCCCAGAACTCTCCTCTGCTTCCTTTCCTAAAAAAAACCCTCCACACAGCATCTCCAAAGATGACATAGGCCCTGAGGGAAATTATTTTCCTCAGGGCGTAATGTGTGGAGCTCATCTAAAAAAAAAAAAAAAAAGCCTGCCACGCAGTAGGTGGGCAAACGCATTCACCGCTAAGACTTCAAGAAATATCACCATCCCTGCTAAGTCACCAAACTTAGCGAACTACTTGGGGTGAACTACGGTAGGGGTGTTGATTATCCAGTAAATGGTCCTCCCAAATTTCGAGCATCGTTTCGATTCTGAATAGCGGTCTTTCACCAGGGCAATACTCAAAGTAGAGGGAGTTAGCGTTTTGAAACTTCTCTCAAAAGTTTGAAAAGCTATGTGGCGTAGTCTAGAAATACAGCGTCTGGAGACAATAAGTGTGATGAACGTATGTCTTAAAGTATGAAAGAGATGGGCGTGTATGAGTGAGACAGCATTAGTAAACAAAAGGGCGTACAGGCTTTATGGAAACAACATCTTGTACAGCTCTCCCAATAAACGGAAGAAAAGAATACCCACGTGTATTGACTATTAACAGAAGAAATCTTAGTGACCATCAAGTACAGATCACTACAGTTGGCGCAGCCTACAAATTATTCGAATTTACGCAGCAGCAACCGAAAAAGGACTACAGTTGGGCAGCCAAAAAAAGGACAGTTGGGCAGCTATTGAGCATCCTGGAGGCAGATCATTACAATCCGCGGAAGGGCGAGATCACTACAATAAGTCTTTTTAATATAATCGCTTTCCGTGGTCCGGTGAACTCTAACTTTTCGACCACCCATAAATATTATCATGGTGGCACTGTTTCAAACTCCTAAAATGCTTTGAACCGATTGAAATGGTATATACTAGTATAATTTCGTAAATATTGTTAAGTGTATATATGTATGTAAAAGCCTAAATGGGCGTAAATAAATAAATAAATATATGATTTGTTGTTAATAATTAACAAATGTTTAATTTTAATTTTAATTTTAATTTATTTAAATTAAAA
The DNA here is from genome assembly GCA_917880885.1 of Limnephilus marmoratus. NCBI lineage: Eukaryota > Metazoa > Arthropoda > Insecta > Trichoptera > Limnephilidae > Limnephilus > Limnephilus marmoratus. The sequence goes on from OU862924.1 coordinate 32,661,572, forward strand.
ATACATTTTCTGCCTAAACTCGCCGAGACGAGGCACTGTTTTTTTCTGTTTTAACAATTGAGAAAATTCACCATGCGGACAATATTTCTTAAATTGTGTAGTGTAATGAATAATTTTATTATTTTTTTATTTATTGGAAAATTTAGGAAACAAAGAGTCTTAAAAGAGACAGTAAAAAATAAACGACAAACATTCGTATATTGTAGGTAGATCAATTAAGTTTCATCACGTTAAATGTTAATTTATTACTTATATCTATACAACATATTAAAAATGACGTAAAGAAAAAAATTTAAATCGTCAAACCGACGATCACTAAAGCGATGCTATAGGTGTTTTATAAATTCGATTTGGATATTTTCAATACGATCAATATACAGGGTGTCAGGGGGTAAAGTGCTTTAACTTCGGGAGGTGATTCTACATGATGGTAGGAGTAAAAAAGATTAACAACTTTTTTCGAAATTCCAACATTTTTTTCCCATACAAAAAGACGTACCTACTAAAAATCCTTAGTGTGAGGTACAACAATCTTACTTGCTGAGAGCCTGCCGGGCGCCCGACTCGATTGTGATTGGCCTCTACAACCCCTGGTGGGTCTTGGCCTCCTCAAGAGTCTTCCTCCACTCATCTGCTTGATGCTTCTTCTTCCCAGTTTTATAATTTTTTTTCTTAAACAAAGTATAGAGCTCGTTGTTATAATGTCTGCGCCAAAATCCATTTTCTAGAACCGGTCCGAAGATGTACATCAAATTTTTTCTTTCAAAATCGTCCAATGCTTGCTCATTCCTCTTAGTTAATACCCAAGTCTTAACTTCGTACGTAAGAACTGGTCTAATAAGTGTTTTGTACACCAATATCTTCGTGTTTCTGGACAGCACTCTGGATTTTAATTGGTTTTGTTGGCGGAAATAACAGCGATTTGCGTTCACTATACGCTTCTAGATCTCCTCTGTGGTATTATTGTCATTTTTTTATCAGGGAGCCTAGGTATGTAAATCTTGGTACCGTTTCGAAATTTTGGTTTCCACATGAGAGAGTTGGGATTTGTTGGGTGCATTTTTAGAATCTAAGAGTTCTCCAAACTCTCTGTTGTTTCTGATTGTTGTATGAGTACACGTTTTTCTTGTAATGTTTTTTTATGTAATTTTAAGTTCAATAGCTAATAAAGGAAGTTAGTTGCCTTATCCTTATCACTGAAGGCTGATTTTTTGATAAGTTGTTTAAATAATGAAATTAAATAATAATTTCCACATCACATTCAACAAATGTTTTTCAGAGCTAATTAGCTAAATAAACTCAGACGTATATAGGTACATAATACAGGAATCATTATACTAATTAAAATAACATCTTTCATCATAAGTCCTAGCTGTACCGATCAGAAGGAATTTAAACTGCACTTCTTCCGAGACGCAATAAAATGCAGTTGTCCTGTAAGGAACAGCAGTAAATAAAGCACTTCCTTGTGTGGTTATTATTATTATTCTCTATTGAATTGTGCAAAAAATATGCAATTTACTGCTGTGACGGATATCGCTGATCAATGTTTTATAAATATAATAAATGGTAATGGGTGTATTGAGTAATTCATCCTAGAATATATCGTTATGCAGGAAGAATCGTATGTCTTTATGAATCGAACTCGATGAATTATAAGATACGTTCATGAATCGAGTTGCATATTTAAAAATTTCATAAAAAAAATATTTAATTCAGTGAGTTCAATATTTTATTCAAGTATTACGGATCGATTGACTTTTACAACATGTTAAATACAGACTCGAGTGTAGGCGAGGTTATTTATAAATAATGCGCGTATTGGCGATATGGATATTTATTATAAGTAATGGCTATAAATACGTCCTAACTAACGTGTTGGCGGTTGGAAAAAAAAGAGTGAGGAGAGGCCTGCATCTCCTTTTATATGCGGGATCACCTGTCTCGCTCTTGTATGGCCGGAAACAGGTGTGCCACCCTAAAACCTCTCTCACATCCTCCCCTACTTAAACGGGAGAATCCTGGCTACATAAGTGATACCTATAGCTACATATTTCATACAATATATTTTATATTTCATATCTCACATTTAAAATTAACACATTACATTTAAAATTAACAAAACATTTGTTTTTGTTCTTTCTGCTTCCCTTCTGTCCATTTCTGTCCATTTCGACTGCGAAGTGCTGTCACCTGGGCCGAAGCCTTCCTTGCCATGGGTTAGACCTGAAACATGGAGAAACAGAATTAGAGACACTTCTATTACGTAACATACCGGAGAGATCTAATTCGTCCGTCGACAATTCCAACGTGTCAGACGCGAATTCCTGGTTATCTTCCTCCTGCCATGAAACATGTAATTCCTTTAGCTGGTCTAAATGTCTTTTCCACACCATATTAGACTTGTTAATTTTTATGAAATATATTTTACTACCTTTTTTATCCACAATAACCCCAGGGACCCATAACCTATTACCCTGAGATCTGAAATCTCTAGTCATTACTTTCTGACCTATATTAGAACCTGATTTAACTCTACCCTTATATTGTCTTTTCTGATTGTTTTGGCTCTGAGTAACCTTTTTTATTACTTTGTTTCGTCGAGTAGAACCTGAACTACCCGTTCTATCCTCAATTTTCCTTGGAATCAGAGAGTCAAATACTGTTCTAATTTTTCTACCCATTAATAATACAGATGGCTCACATCCTGTTGTTGCGTGAACTGTATTCCTATAGTCTGCTAAAAAGTTACCTAACTTTTCTTTATAATCTAAAGGAAATCCATTATTCTCGAAATAATTAATGTAATCAGACTCTATCTCATCTTCACAGCTAACCTTTTCAATCGGACACCTGCTCAGAAAGTCTGAACAATTATTTTTCGATTTTACATATTCAATTTTAAAATTAAACGAACCTAACATAATAGCATATCTCTGTAACCTTGACGCGGCAATCTTAGGTACTTCTTTATTTTCACCTAAAATTCTCACTAACGGCTGATTATCCACAGCTAAAATAAATTCTCTGCCGTACAAATATTGATAAAACTTCTTAATTCCAAAAATAATTGCTGTTGCTTCAATATCTAGAATAGAATAATTCTTTTCCGCTTTAGTTAAAGTTCTGCTTGCGAACCCAATCGGTCTTTCTACGCCATTTTGAAACCTATGAAGTAATGTTGCTGCTACCCCATTAAAACTACCATCTGTGACAAGTTTCACAGGTATATTTTCGTCAAAATGCGTTAAAATCCTATCCGAAGTTAATATTCTTTTAATTATCGCAAAACTATTTTCTTGTTCCGTACCCCATTGAAACTTAACATCTTTTTTAAGTAATTCGTATAATGGTGACAATATATTTGCCATATTTGGAATAAAATTACGATAATAACTAATCATACCTAATAAACTTCTTAAATTATTTAAATCACTAGGTGCTGGTGCATTTAAAATGGCTTCTTTATTCCGTTCACACGGTTGAATCCCTTGTTCACTTATTTTATAACCTAAAAACTCAATAACTTTTAAATTGAATTCACACTTGTCACTATTCACTGTTAGATTACAATGTTTCAACCTTTCTAACACGACACATACGTTTTTCTCTAAATCGTCTTCGTCTTCCCCTATCACGATAATATCATCCAAATAAAACGTCATGTTCTGTAATCCTGACAAACAATTTGCCATTGCCTTTGCAAATATAGCTGGCGCGGGAGATAACCCGTACACTAACCGCTTATACTGAAACAATCCTAAATGGGTATTGATTGTTGTAAAACGCCTACACTCCTTTTTTAAAACAAATTGACTATACGCCGATTTAAGATCGATTTTTGCAAAAACTTTCCCACCATTTACTTTCGTTAATAGCTCCTCTATCCTAGGTAATGGATATTTGTCAACTAATAACTGATTATTCACTGTCGATTTATAATCACCACATAATCTAATACTACCGTTTTTCTTAATTACTGGAACAATTGGACTTGCAAACTCACTAAACTGGACTTGTTCTATAATACCGTCTGACAGTAAACTATCTAACTCCCTTTCGACTTTTTCTTTCAAAGCGAACGGCATAACTCTGTGATTACGAAATATCGGAATAGCGGTCTCTTTCAAAGTTAAATTCACTTCGTACTTATTAAATTTTCCTAGTTTATCCGTAAAAACTTCCGGGAATTTTTTTACTAATCGCTGCTTCAAAGTATTCTGTTTTATACTGTTTACGATTCCGTTAATCCCGACGTTAAAAAGATTCATAAAATCACGCCCCACTATCGATAACGAAGCACTTGTGACAACAACAAATTTCAAATTGTGACACTGACCGTTAAATTCCACTTGTGGCGTAATTGTACCTACCACTTTCACGAGCGTATTGTCAAAACCCCGTAGACTAATGTCTTCGTGCACTAGCTTGATTCTACTGAATTTACTGAAATAACACTCCTTGGTAATTACGCAACAAGATGCTCCAGAATCTACCATGAATTTACTCTTGATCCCGTCTAGTGAAACTTCAATAAAAAATGGTTCGACACTATTAACTTCACCCAACTTTGTGTCCGACAACAAAGTATTCACACTCTTACGTGTTGAGGAACGCTTGCACTGTTTTGCGAGATGACCCTTCGTACTGCAAATTTTACATAAATAATTTTTATATCTACATTCCGTCGCGATGTGATTATTGTGACCACAAACGGTACAATTTTGTTTCACAGCGTTCGCTGGCGACTGTGACCGTGCCCTGTTGCTATGCCCGAAACGCTTCACGTCTCTGTCTTTCACACGCGAATTATTAAAAGAGAGTCGACCGGCCTTGAGCTGTACATTAGCGTAAACCGTATTATCAACTCGGGACTGCGCTTGAGTTGAAGCTACGAGGTCAATGCACTCGGCGACTTGTAAACATTTTTCGAACGAGTGTAATTCACCCTCGAGAAATAATTTTTCCCTTACCTTTCCTGGTTTACAACCCAAAACAAAGAAATCCCTTAAATTTACTGATAAACTATTCCCAAATTTGCAATTAGTAGAAAGAGACTTTAACCGCACTGCAAACTCACGGATTGATTCGTCATTTCTTTGTTTAGCACTGTAAAACTTAGATCTCTCTTCAAAAAAACATTTCGTTGAACAACAATACTCATCAAGTTTAGATATCAAATCTTCTAACTTAATATCTGTTACCTTTTTAGGAATGCACAAATTAACCAATAAGGAAAAACAATCATCTTTCAATGCATTCAGGAAAATAGCCCTTTTTTTATCATCCGATGCAAACTTTTCATCATTCACGAGGAGAAATTGTCCGAGGCGGACCTTGAAGTTCTCCCAGTTCCCGTCACGCAAACTGAAGGACTCCAATCCTCGAGACTCCATGTTCCCAATGCCCAGAAGGTACCCAAATAGAGAGAAAGAAAACAGAAAAAACAAAAACTTCCCAATGAGGCTTCTTCTTCTGCCGTCTGCTCCCTGGACCCTGCTCCGGAAACTGCTCCTTGACCCTGTGAATTGATGGCTCCTTCCAGACCCGTCACACAGTAACACCGATGGCTACCCCAGATCACTCCTGCGACCTGGATCTCCGATCCTTGACCCTCAGAGATGTCGATTGACGCTGGACCTCCCGTGCTTCCCCCTTCCGAAAAGCTGGCTGGCTCCAGTGTCTTCTTGCACTTCACTCCTTGCAGTGAAGTGTTGGAATAATTTCGGTCCGGCCTTTCTTACCGACCCGAAATAATAATGTTACCGCGTATTTTTGCCAAATTTTTGTGCCAAATTTTTTTTGCGCGTCGATTCTTTTCGCGATATTTCTGCCGTATTGTGCAGAATCGTGTACCGTAGGCTGCGCCACTGTTAAATACAGACTCGAGTGTAGGCGAGGTTATTTATAAATAATGCGCGTATTGGCGATATGGATATTTATTATAAGTAATGGCTATAAATACGTCCTAACTAACGTGTTGGCGGTTGGAAAAAAAAGAGTGAGGAGAGGCCTGCATCTCCTTTTATATGCGGGATCACCTGTCTCGCTCTTGTATGGCCGGAAACAGGTGTGCCACCCTAAAACCTCTCTCACACAACATATCAAAAATAATGCGTGAATCGATTCGTAAAAGACTTTAATAGACTTTAGGGACGGGTTGTTCCAAATTCCACAGGTAATTTTCAAGTTCTGCGAAAGTTCAATTCAAGTTGTGTTATTATATGATTGTGGGCCAGGCGCTTCACAGAACTGAAATAATAACAGAACTCTAATAGAACTTTCGCAGAATTTGGAAAACAACTTAATGAATTGTTCAACATTCTGTGAAACTTTGTGTGTCCCTTGACTTTTTTACGGTTGTTCGATTTTTTTAAATCAACATCGCATTAATGATAATTGAATCATATTTGGGGAGTAAAGAACTTTGTTGCATTTATTTTTCACAGTGAAAGGGCTATGTTCGTTAAATTAATGAATCGGGTAGTATCGTGCTTCATTAGGCTATTTTGAGAGAAAAGAAAATGTGTTTTTGATTAAAAATATTTTTACGCAAAAATATGTATTGTGCAATATTTCCAGGGGTCAAATGATGTATTTTGGGCGGGGGGGGGGGGGGGGGGGTAAAAGCGATAACCCAAACGAAATTCAATTGTTTTATTATTCGGAACAAAAAATAAAAGTAAAAATCAAGTGTAAGAAGGTACGATTCACCCGGTAAAACCGCCGGGAGTGAAGAGCGGCAACTTTCCAAAACTATAACAACTGTATCAATGGATACCGCATAGGTACACACAATAACAAACAACGAGAAGATTGACGAATACAATTACACATTTTTACCTAAAGTATCTAAAAGTACGATTCACCCGGTAAAACCGCCGGGAGTGAAGAGCGGCAACTTTCCAAAACTATAACAACTGTATCAATGGATACCGCATAGGTACACACAATAACAAACAACGAGAAGATTGACGAATACAATTACACATTTTTACCTAAAGTATCTAAAAGCGAAGGAGTTATTTTTCCATGCTTATACGAATCATCTCCCGAAGTTACCGTACTTTACCCTAGAACAACTAAATTAGGGTAGAAGAACTGAATGATCGTTTTCACTTTGGTTGGACAAGTTCTAACACGTCTTTAACAGGCACAATGATTCATTGCGTAAGGTACTAACTATGTTTCCCTGATGCCATTCCAAGCTACAGACACGTTATAATTAAACATTAACATAAGATTGAACCTCAAAATCAAAAATTGTTCAATATGTTATGAGAATTCGTCTTTGCAAACTTTGACAACTTAGAAAATGATATGGCGAAGTTAGAACTTAGAACCTTATCCAACTAAATTGACGAACTGTACTGCGCTCATTACAACGATCAACTATCAGATACAAAAAATGGTAATTTCAAAAGGTTCAACGTGATGCTAGAACCTTTTAAATTAAATGGAAACATTAATAAATTGATTTTTTAACTTCGTCACAATTGGGAATACAACGCAGATGGTACTGAAAATTATTTTGGTTGAAGAAATGAGCAAAAGAAATGGTTTTGCATTCAAAGGTCATTTTTGAAACAAATGTCAGTTAAAACTTTGTCCAACTGAGGTGACAATTTTAAAGCTTAGATCTTCTCTTTATTGAATGTTAGATTATGGTAAAACCTTTACAACAAATTGCTCACTTATTGGTTTGGAGGGATAATTTCCTTCATAAGAAACAACAAGATTTAATAATGAATTCGCACAAGAAACGGTTATAATAGACATGCAGTATGTTGCATTAATGCGAGAGGATTGCATGTATTGCAATGTTCACATGCATTTAGTTATGATTTAATGGTCTCGTGTAGTACAGGAGCGGTGGACGTGATAGTCAGTCGGGAGGTACCTAGTGCACTTTACGGAATTTACAAACCGCACTAGCATACGTTTAGCTATGCTGCCATATTACGGGAGAGATGAGACTAATGGGAAAATGTTACTTTCATTGAATTAATTGCTTTCCTCTTTTTTTGTTTTCCTCTTCTCAACAACTTTTCGCAGTTTAATTTATTTTCTCATTTCAATTCTTGTAAATGGTAACAATTCTGTTATGATTTTAGATTTTCAAGGCCAAAAGTATTTTCGTTGTTTATTTTATCGTCAATTACCCGATACCAGTAACCATTGAGCTTAGCTCCGTCATCTCTGTTAATATTAAAAATATAATTTTTAAAATCCAATTAATATTGATAGGGACGACAGAGCTCAGCTCAATTGTTCTTGGTATCCGGTAAATAACGGCTACGCCAAAGCTAAACGTGGAAAACCATTTTGACTGTCATCACATCACTTTTACGTACATAAGCACACACTTCAACAATATCAATTACACATCTGCCCTGATGATGGACACTGTAACGTTGCCCAAAAGGTTGGCTAAAGAAGGAGGTAGCGCAACACGGCATAACACCTCAAAAATAAATAACGAAGAAGTTAACACTGTTTTGTTGTTTTTTTGTCACCCATTTTGTAAAAAAAATTGTAGGTACTTAGTGCCTTTTTATCTTTCCAATGGACCAGCCAAGATGTTCGTAGAAAGGTGAAACCGATTAGGTGAAATACGAACGACAGGAAAGGGTACAATTTTAGAAATTATTCGCTAATTATTGTAATTGAAATAATATTTTGATTGAAATCCTTTACGAATTGACGGCCTCCGTGGTCAAGAGTACGACTATTGACAAGCAATCTGAAGGTCGCGGGACAATACCGGTGTGCATAAATTAATTTTATTTGATTGATTTATGTTATTTAACGATTAAATAATTAAAATAACATTTAGCATATTAACGGCATTTTCCCGAGTATTGCCATGGTGTAAGACCTCCATCCAGGATAGAAAAGATGCTCAAAATGACTTTAGCCGTGTTTGGTGACCAGATCTGAATAGCCAAGTACTTCCCCATCTTCCACTTCCCCATCTTTCACTTCCTCGTCTTCTTCTTTCCCATCAGGACCTCCATCGATATGCTTGGTGTAACTCTAAGTGACCAGCTCAGGTACGGGGGCTCCATCGAAACCAGAGTTAAGTTAGCCTCTCAGAAAATGGGCGTACTGTACAGGGTCCGCAGATACTTTAATAGTACACAACTGCTAACCCTGTACAAATTGCAAGTGCGCCCCACGGTTGAATTTGGCAGCCACCTCTGGTCTGGAGCTCCAAAATACCTAAATAAAAAAACCCTTGACTCTGTGCAGAAACGGGAGGTCCGTTTGATAGATTCTCCCATCTTAACAGACGGACTGCAATCTTTTGAGCACAGGCATCAGGTGGGAATGCTGTCCTTGTTCTACCGGTATTACAATGGAAGATGCTCCAAAGAACTAGCGTCATTGATCCCTTCGGCACCGGTGCATAGTCGGGAAACACGCCAAACACGCGCCCAACGGTACACGGTTGACATTAGTCACATGAGAACGGGTCGTTTCTATGACTCGTTCTTGAGTTCAACGGCTCGGCTGTGGAACGATTTGCCGGCCTCTGTGTTTCCTCCCTCCTACAACATGGGTCTCTTCAAGACCCGTGTTCACTCCTTCCTTTCCTCAAAAAGACCCTCCACACAGCATCTTCAAAGATGACATAGGCCCTGAGGGAAGTTATTTTCCTCAGGGCCTCCAGTGTAAAACAAATTAAAAAAACTCCTTCGCTCCAATTTTAATTTTTATGTTATTTTGTCGTTAATCTCGGGTTTGCTTTAAAGCAGAGCTGGAGCAGACCTGTAAAAATCACGGAATATTGTAATTCTAAAATTTTGAGTCTCATTGCTTTTCGAAAACAAATACTGTCAAATTTCTTTAACTTGATGTAATAAACGTCAAAAAAAAATTAATAGGATTGGAGGATAAAATAGCAACTGTAAATCATGTAATGTACAGTGTTTTTATGGTGTTAGCTTCAAGGAGTCTAATCTTCTCCATGCTTGAACTTTATAATAATGGTGTGTTCATCAAAATTTACCGGCCAGGTATATGTTGTAATAATTTTGGTAGGTACCTTACTTGTCTGATACGACTTATACATAACGATTCCAATTTTGAAAATTAAATGATTGTTAAAATAACCATTTTCCGCCACTAGTAGGGTACCACAAGGCAATCATCTTAACCCAATAGTATTTCTTAATTTTATAAATGTCATGGACACTGCTTTAAAGACATCATTGTATTTCTATTCGCCGATTACATTAAATAATATAAAGAAATAACTTTAATAATTTAGTGTACTACGCAGCAATATAATTTCAAATCACGCATGCACCCAACCCATGCACTGAAATCTGTAGGTACATAAAAGTTATGGTACGTATGCAAGAATTTGTTTTTATTTTATTTGCACTGTACATTCTGATCTGTCTTTACATTCATTTATACTTTATGCCATTACTAATATTCTTATTAACGTAGGTACACGTATATTTTTCAATAATTTATCGAGTAAATTCAATTAAGTTTCGAACCCAACTCATTCCATGAAACATTTATGGTTTTATAAGAACCAATTCGATATAATTAAATGGTACGAATAAAACACACATGAGAAAGACCGAAGAGTTGTTTTGGAAAAGAAATCAATTAAGATATATACAATACTTAAACGATCTTATTTGCCAGCAGGAAAGCCTCGATCATTTTCAACAGAATTTAAAACATGTTTCTTTTCCCCCCAAATGGAAAACATGTAGGAACAGTCTTGTGAGACAAAATTTGCTCCATTTTTCTTGCTGTGTCCATAATGTAGGTATATTTCTATATGATCATTTTTTGTAGATATAAAAAGAAATATCGCCAGAGAGCATCTGCCGCATTCAGAAGAACTAAGACTTTACCATTAATAATTATTAATTATAATTATTAGATATGCTGTATGAAGTGGTGAAGGGAAAGAAAAGGAGGGAGAAAGTGGTTCTAACTGGCTATTCAGATTTAATCACAAAACTATGACGATCATTAAACGATCAATAGCTACGAGTATCTAAACCTATTTTAAGCAAACCCAAAATTCAAGTTCAAAAGGTTCAAGTTACTTCACAAGAGTTCCTACTGCTCCCAACCACCTGGAGCCAGTGAGACTATAGCATCCCAAATTGGGGTATGTTGTAAGGTTGAAGTTTTTGGGGAGGGAAAGGAGTTGGGGAAGAGGAATGTGAGGATGTACCTGGCTATTCAAATCTCACCAAAAACCAAACACGGTTAAATTCATTTCAAGCAACGTTTCAATTTTGAATGATGGTCTTATACAAGGGTGAGACTGAGAGTAAATTCCACTCTAGAAAGTGCCGCAAATATACCTTATCTTATTTTAAAATAAGTATATAGTGAAGTAACATAAAATAATCACACAAAATTTACTTGCAGACGTCGGGATTTGAACCCGCCACCTTCGGATTGCTAGTCGAGAGCCTTACCCCTCGACATTTTGAACATATTTTTTCTCCTGTTTTTATGTGGATTTCTTGTGAATGAACAAAAAATACATGTCATCAACAACACGTATTTATTGTACCCAACAGCATTCTTTTAATTTGAAATGACAAATTGTGACGTTTTATGCGTCTGATAGTTGCGATATGACCTCTATTTGTGATACATGATACTATAATGATTTTTATACATTACCTGTTTAAGGCATTAGCCACTTATAATGTAAAGAAATAAATTTTATGCCAGGCTCAATTATTCACCCTGTATCCCGTTATAGATACAGCGATATGTACATTACGTACAAATTAAACGATTAACCGTAAATATAGTCAATTGACTTTCAAAAGTATAATTGATATGGTATCAGCCAACGCGTGGGATAATAAAAAGCAATAATTCTTATAACTAATTGTTTGACACATCTTGTCAAGGCGCCGTCCATAACCTATTTACACAGGTGGTCAAATAATAATAAAATGACGGTTCTTCAATAAATCCATAACTTGTTGTAAAATTGCAGCTTTCTGTATAAAATGAATCGACAAGTCGAGCGTCTTGTTGCCGCCATACAAGTGAGCTGTCTGTAATTGAAAGTCAACACACATGGTTAAAAGATGATATTGGATATGTTTCACCAGGAACGCCATTTATACGTTTCTATTATTTTGAACATAACATTTTGAAATGCGCATCTTTTTGAAAGTCGATGTTTCATTTGAATCCAATATCATTTTTGTCTGCAAAGATCCTAATCAAATATATTCCTTTTTCACTAAAAATGACTTCTTCAAAAACAATGACTGAATTGCAAATCCTCTGAAAACTGTACATTATTTGGGAAGTGAATTATTCTTCGTCCGCGATTAATAAAGCCACTGGCACAAAAATAATGGTCTAACTCTCGTTTTTGAGAAGAAGAGTTATTGATCTAATCCACGCCTACTCTTCACGTACTAACGGAAAAAAAAACGTTCACCCTCATTGCATCAATGAGAAAAGGGTGGAGTCAAAAAACACTGCTTTTGCAATAGTGATTTTACCGTGAAAATAAGGTAAAATTTAATGCTTTTAAATCTGTCCTAAGTGATAAAAGCGTATTATTTCCCCCTCCCCAGGCTGGGATTCAGTATGGCTTCGCGTGAATCTAAGAAATGTGACGTCATCATTCTTCTGCGAGCCAGCGTCGAGCGTTCATCGGTGCATTTTTCGAAATAACACCGCAAAAAACATGGTTTGTGTTTTGAAAACGTGAAAACATATACTATCACTCGAGATAACATGGCGTGTGCTCGTCGATGTTTATGGGGTAAGTAAGTTATGAAACATTTGTAAAAGTGTCCTAACTAAATACGGCAACAAAATATTGGAGTCTGAAAATAAACGAACTTTACTTTACCGTATTTAGACTTCGCAAATTTGTTCATTACGCGGCGAGCAATTCGCGCTCCCATATAAAAAGGTCTATTCATTCAAAAGCAGAGTTTACTTTTAAGAACTAAATGGTGATATAATAATGCGAGATGCCTATATACTGTCATATTGAGTTATCGACGAATTACATATCTCCAAAGTCATCTTCCCGCTCTGCGCCCCGCTGTAGTGGTTGTCTACCCCTCACCTTTATGTTCTGGTCTACTAATATTCATGTATTTATGATTACGACGTTAACCACGAAATCATATTTTATCAAAATCATATTTGAGGTAAGTCCTGATCGACTTACACTAACTTGGACTAACTAACTTGGACTACTCATTCGTACCAGTTTTTCATAAAGGTTAAAACGAACTTCGGAACTTTAATGTTCCATTTGATTCTATAATTATTTTAGCCCATAATTCGTATTTACATATTGTATGAAAATCTGCATAAAAGTTTCTCGATTCAAGAAACAATAATTAATTTATCATTTAACAGTGAAACTTCTGAAACTCAGAGATTCATTCAGGTCTAAAATCATTTATCGTACAAAAATTACAAAACCATAATTCTTAAAAAAAAACATCAACAGCTTCTGTTTCGGGAAACAAAAATTAAAATGAGCAGCTCCGTAAAATTAGTATTTCATATGGACCCAAAATCAATCAGTTAAATCCCGCAAAGACCACAATTCGAACACGGAAAAAGACTGTTTCAAGAAACAATGGGTGTAACGCGCGTTTTCGGAATGTCAGTCTCATATGGGATTGGATAAGTCCTGACTCAACATTCTTTGTTGACCACATATTCACTGCCCTTAAAACTCTTTGCCACACATTAAAGTAGGTACATATTTCATATTTTTTAATAATATGATTGGCATTTGCAACGGCATCTTCACTGATTGTTTTACATCTGTCAAAAGCCGTTATAATTAATGTAAATAATGAGTCACAATGTCCGAAACATTCGTGAAGCATGTAATTACAATACTGAGCTAGTAACCTTTTTATAATCTCTCTATTGGTTAATTATTATTGTGTTTTATTCGTGGAAATACGTTTTTTAAATTATAAAAAAACAGAGTGCGTAATTTACAAGCGGTAGAAGTGAAACCAGGAAGTCGCTAGATGTCACTTTCTTTTGTTTTGCCTGTTTATTTTAAAGTGGTTTGAAGACTGGATATTGATTTCATAAAAAACAAATATGATTTTTTTATGGATTTCGTAGGATTCGAACCTCCATTCGCTTGACGTCTGTCTCTCTGGGCGCTAAGACTTGTCAGGCGCCTTGCTCACTGCGCTATGGAAGGCACGCGCCGAGGTGCGAATTTGCCGCATCATATTAGAACCGAGTATATGTAGAACTAAGTTGTGACGCATTTCGTTTCATCCGAATTTCAAATCACTAACGGCGCTAAAGAAGTTTCACTTCAAAAATATTTTTCATGGAATTGAAATATTACTCTAATGATAGGTGTAGATGAAACATCTACCGAAATTAATAATATTACCTACACATTTATGAAAGAACAAATTTCAAGGCAAGTAACAAAGGATGTTTAAAGCGATGAATTGCGAGGTAGGAAATGTAACCGCAATGAAATAACTGTGGTTAAAGACATTTATGAGCAAAGAATTTTCTGAATAGTGAATCATGGAAATATTCAATCTAAATTAATATGAAACTCTGGTTTGTATTCTTTCTGGTATTCCTCTAATATGAGTTTTTTGACTTGTAAATTGAAAATAAAAGTCGTAAGCGTACAAATCGTTGGGTTGACACAATAAATCATCTTGGACTTTTTTGATATTAACAGTTTTCTAGAGGTCTCGGTCACCAAGCACATACTATAGACAACTTTGTCCAGGGTCGATGAGCTAAGTCGCTTTTAGTCGATTGAGACTTAAAATTCCATTGCCGACTGCTGGCTTGCTTGCAAAGATCGTCTAATCTCCGACAATGTTGATAAAAACCATCATCGTCCGGCGTAGTCCAGTGGTAAGGTTCTTGACATGCACTGCGAGGGTCGCGGGATCGAATCCCGGCGTGGCAAATAAATTTTATTTGATTAATTTGTGTTATTTCACAATTATTCATATAAAAAAATATTATAGTATATTTGCTGCACGTTCCAGAGTGGATTACATAATTTATGGATTTTCTGACCACCATGCTAGGTACACGCCCGAGTTATGGTGGTCGATTTTTGATTACTTTATAGATTTTCCAAAAACGTGACTTTTTTGGAAAAACTATTTTTGCAATAATTTTTGGTACCAAGCAAGAAATTATTGATTTTTTGTCTTGAATCTTATTATTATCACCGGATTTTTAGTAATTAATACACCCTACCTATTTACCTCTTCTGAGTAGGTAGGAACCGAACAAAGGCTTTGATTTGATGGATAATAATAATGTCATCGTAAAACTGCATTCTCCGTGCAGGTATATAATCACAGAATGTCATAAAATGAGCATATTCATGACGCTGTCCCCCATAACAGAACACTCATCTTTTTGCACCGATGCTTATTGCCTTCGACGTTGGTGCGACCGACTTGAAGAAAAACCCGACAAGGGTTTGTCAGGTTTTGTTTCTCACCGCGCGTTGAACATTTATGCATACAACGAAGCCTATGAGAAAAACAGACAAATAATGCAATAGTGCCTAACTTGGAAGCGGAATAAAATAAACTTTTAAGACGAAAAAACCCGGTCATCGAGAAATTTGAATGACGGTATTTTACCAAACTATCGCTGTCACTGTCTCCTTTACTCCCCTAAATACTGAGCGCAAGGGACAACTGCACCTCAGTTTATACCAATACTTAAATAAAATCATCAAAATCGATGTTTTGTTTTCCCTATTTTTCTCTTCGGAAGCTGGACCGAAGATTTGTTTACTAACTGTATTAGAAGAAAATACTCTATGTCTGTACTGCACGTTTGACTTTTTAAAAAATACGTTGACTAGTTTGTATATTGAATATATTTTGATAGCGCTCAAACCAGACTATTTTAACGATTTTTAGAAATAACTCCTGTAAGAAATAGCTTATCAAAAAAATCAAAATGTTTTTTTTTTTTTTTTTAATTGTACAACAGATTTTTTATCCAATTACTGTACAATTTTCTCATTTTGACAGTCTTAACACCTAGGAAGATGATTATTATACAAAAAAAATCTTAAGGCTATCTAAAGAAGAGTTATATATATCTAGTGTTTCCGATATTTCGCTCAACAGCACCATTCCTCTTGTCATGCTATGCTGTGCTAGAACATCTGTTCTGCCGTATGGTATTTTGAACAAGTCGTGTCGACGACTACGGCTGAAATTTTCAGACACTATAAGCCATAACATTCCAAGAGGAATGGGCTGTCAATACGATTATGGATTATGTTAAAACCAAGAATTGCAAGATTTGCATAACGTCTAGTTTCCAAGCTAAATCTATCTGTTGCCTCAAGTAATTCCATATGGTGCATGAATCTCGGGTACGTTCCATTCATCCGCATATAGACATACCTAAGGAACTTTTTCTGAATTTGTTCTAGCATATTAATATATTTAGCTTGGTGCGGAGTCCACACACCACTAGCATACTCCAGCTTACTTCTTATGACTCCATCGAACATGGCTATCATTGCATCTGGGTCATCAAATTGCTTACATATTCTGATGATGAAACCCAGGAGTTTGTAGCACGCTGGAGTGAGCCGTGATATATGATCCGAGAATGTCAGTTTGGGATTAAAGACGATACCGAGATCTTTAAAGCTATTGACTCGGCATAATGTTTTCCCTTTAATGTTGTATTCAAAAACTATGGGCTTCTGGGAGCGGGTATATGTCATAGTTACACATTTTTTTATATTGAATTCTAATTTGTTTTTTACTGACCATTCTGCAATAGCATCAAGGTCAGATTGCATTTTTAAGCAGTCATAGTAACAAATTATTTCCATCAAAAGTTTGAGGTCATCTGCAAATAGAAGACATTTGCAATATTTTACACAAACCTGGATGTCATCTATAAGTATAAGGAACAGCAAAGGACCAAGGTTTGAACCTTGGGGAATACCTGATAACGCCGGGAATTGTTACGATTCATGTCCATTTATTATTACATATTGACTTCTGGCTTTTAAATAGGACGCGAAGAATATAAGTGTTTGTTGATCGATACCAAGTTTGTACATTTTAAGTAATAAAATATCATGATCAACTCACTCGAGCAAAATCCGTATACACTACATCTGTATGGTGTCTCGAGTCCAGTCCGACGGCCACCAATCGCGAAAATGTTAACAAATTACAACACACTAGTGATCAATATCTATATTACATTTAAAAAAATATTTGTAGTGGTGTCAAAATCAAGAGAGGAAATTGGGAAATAAGTTTGTATGGACAAAATAAATTAACTATGTGCAGGTGTCCCCAAATAGTTTTTTAGACTGGGTTTTTTACGTGAAATCAGTTCTGGGTTGTTTGTTGGTGTCCTATTCTAGCCAGAATGTCTGGTATTGATAATAAACCCTTTAGAAGCTTATAAGCCTTCAGCGGTGTAGCAAAATCCCCAGCGCCATTGAGGTTATTTTTGATAAAAATAGAGCTCTATAAATTATCCAATTATTATTATCTTTTCCGCAGAACTTTGAGTAGTTAGGTATGATAAAACCTATAATAAAACCTAATCATCTTTTATTTTGACTTTTGACATGACCCCACTCAAGCATTTGATTCTCTCGACCATTGAGGTGATTTTTCAAATAAAGCGCTCTACAAATTATCCAATTATTATTATGGCATGTCTTCTGCTATCTTATACTAAGTCATCAATTATTTAAAACTTGCTTTGACTCTTTGAAACTCGTTTTAATAATCTTGCGGTTTATCTAAAGTCTGACAATGTCTAGATTCTAGACATCGCTACAAACTATCCCGTAGTCCCTTGTTTGTGAGCAGGAGGTCCTTTCGTCAACATTTACTATTATTTTTACCATGCATTTCCTCATTGAATGCAAATCGTGCAACGTGCGTCAAAAGGCTTCGTTCAGAACCGCCCAGGTAATACGCAAAGTGACACAACAAAGACCCAAGGTAAATCATAACACAGTTATTGCCCTGTACGCAGCTTTAGATATAAATCACATTATGCATTTGGCTCGAGATCGATTATATCTGCAAATACTACTAAAATGTTAGAACAATACTCACTATCAATTTATTTAAAAAAATGAACAACTAAGGTTCTGGATTTATTATTAATTTTATTTTTAATACCTTGCGTCTTGTTCCGGAAGAGTAAATACTCACGGTATCATCACTCAGAAGCAGGACGTTGCTTGAAATTGCTTTACCCATTTTCAATGACCAGATTTGACTGGTACCATGTACTCCACAACCTTCCTTTACATCAGCTTCTTTCCATGACCATTCCCTTCGACTTTAAAATACACCCTAATTAGGATTACCGTAGTCCCACTGGCTTTAGACTGGTAAAAATTTATAACGTTTAAAGAGTGTATTATATACGAAATTATATTACGAAGCACGACATAAAAATATTGTTTTTTACTGTGAATCCTAAGTTTAAATTTGTTTATTTATTTAACTAAAAATAGTAAATACATAATTATTAACAGTGGTTAAATAATGTGCTAATCTAAAAATTTCTTAATTTGTAGCAATAAAGTTACTAAGTTCAGAATTTAAAAGTAAAGTATTAGAAAATTTAAAATGTCGCTTTAAATATTTCGTCACTTCTGTGCAAAATGCTAATACATTTTTCTCTTTTTTTATTTGTATTTTTTTGTTATTTGTCCATTTATTTGACATGGAATATTACCTATATTTGACAAAATATTTTTTCCTGCGATCAACGATTTTTTCACATTTTTTAAACGGCACATCATGTATTAATCCTTTGCGCAGGAATACCTAAAATACTAAAAATATATTTCATGTATTTAAGTAGATATATTTTGAATGAAAAAATAACTTCAGCGTTTTGTGATATAATTATAAAAAAAAAAAATCTATTAACATCATACTTTTCCATGAGACAAAAATGGTGAAAACGTTTTTACTATTTTCACTTAGAACCGATAAAAATGTTTGCCAGCGACGCCTTTTCAACCATTGTGGAGATTATAAACCAGCCTTGTAGGGTTCCGTGCAGAATATGTTAACTACAAAATTAGGAAGGTTGGCATGGAGATTTTTGAAGAGAGGAAGTGAGGTTTGGAGATGTTGAGAGAAGTTGAGAGGCATGTGTAATAAACATTTTATTACCTATAAGGTAAACCTGTTCAGTATAACAAATCTTAACCATGTTAAAAGATTTAAAAAGGTTTTTTCCCTCGATTTATTTTTTAGATAGAGTCACAATTATCAACATCTCTAAACTACTAAATGATAGCGCAGCTAATAGTTATGCTAATTATGCCTGAGAGATTTGTTTTGCATTTAATGAGTTTAAAATAAAAAGAATGGTAATTGTCTGGCACTTGTTCGTGGGAAAAAAACTATGCTTAATTGAAACTACGTTAATTATACTTCGTTTCCACATTTACACTAGCTCACATTATATTTGGAGCATGTATATAGAGAGGATAGAATTGTTATGATCGTTAACCTTTAGCTTGTATTTGATTAATACATTTAAAACAGTTAAAAGTGACCGAATTTGATATGGGTTCCGTAGCTCAGTTGGTAGAGCTCTTGCCATGTAAGCAAAAGGTCCTGGGTTCGAGTCCCAGTGGAGCCAATACCTTTTTCGATTTTTCTGTCTCTAGATTTTCGATTGAGTTTCGCTAATATTGTCTTCATTAAATTAAATATTATAATTTGAGGTTTTACTCATAACTCATAAGTTTAAAAAAAAAATTACAAAATGAAAAATAAAAATAAATAACTATAAATATTGATAACAAAATTCAAAATTACTACAAAAATCATACCACCGACTGAAAAAATTATTGAGTAAATCTCTACATTAACAGCCCTAGTAAAAACGTCGTGAATATTTTAAACAATTGATAAACAACCAAGCATGTGAAACCTTACTAATGAAAACTGACAAAAAATTGTTCATGGAAAGATATGTAAATTGCATATCCAGGCATAGAGGGTTGTTTATCCGTTATACCTACACTGTTATTACCTAATAATAATTTTTCATAGATTTTTTTAAATTTTTCCAAGATATTTTAAATGTCCAACGTATTTATTATTTTTGAGAATGTATAAACAAATACGATTTTAGAAACTAGATAATATTACTTTTCGAAGCGAAAACTTCTTCAGCACCGTTGTGATTTTAAACTCGATGAAACGAAAAAGCGACACTAAAAAGAGACAAACACATATAAATATAGGATTTATTAGCCTGCGAGAGAATGAGATAGAATAATCGCTCTCCTCTTTGTGCGGTAATTCGTACTCCCCACTCTTATCTACTTTAGTTTTGTCTTAGCGACTGTGAACTGCACACAGATTTTTTTTATTTATTTTTTGTTTGAAATATACACTTAATTTAAAATTTTTGAAACGTGAATAAGTTGGAAAAAAACTTCACACAGTCTTCTTATTTCGATAATTTCCAACAAAACTGTCACTTTACTTTTTATCTCGTTCGTCCAATTTAAAATCATTTAAACAAATAATAATAATTTCCCGAAAATTATTTTAAAAAATCTGACGTATTTAATTCATTTTTAGGCAATTTAAACGTTGATTTCTTGAAATTTTATATTTTATTTATACGTACATAAGGCATTTATGTTACCAAAACAATCATTTTTATGGAAGTGTCGTTAATTTTGTTGTTAAATTGTAAAAGTGAATTATAAAATAATGTATCAGAAATTACCTAGCATTTTCCGGTAACCAAACTAAATTTACAACATACATTATTAAAGGATGAAAACCGACGAAAAATAAAACAATTAATAGTAATATTAGTATCGAATTATATTAATATTGTAGAGAATTGGTCATTAGAATAAAAATTGTGAAAAAAACATGATCTGAATCACACAACAACCACAAACCAAAACTGACATTTTGCCGGCAAAATGCAATGTTGCCAGTTCTTTCGCAGCGCAGTTAAAGACATTTTTAATAATAATAATTCGAAATAAAAATGTACAGTATTTATTGAATGTGTAACTAAAACACTATTTAAGAGTTGGGAAAAGTAAGGATGTCATTATTTAAAACTGCAGCGCAAAAACAAACATTAAAAACAAAGTCACCTTTTTCCACACTGATTAATTTAGTGCATATTTTTTTCCAGTCTTTGCATACTGAGATAACACATCGGGTTCCAGATGAATTGCTTAATTAAGAACTGCGAAAAAGATTTACTTTACACAAGACCGATTAATGAAGACTGATAATTGTTATTTTACGTCGCGCACAAAAGTGACTCACTAGATTGGAGTCATTTACATAATGGCTAAATTGATATGCTACGAAGAAAGGTTCCTATTCATTACCAGGTAATTATTACTATTACTGTCAAATGCTTATTTGTTTATTTTATAAAGATTCATCTTTTGAAGTAGGTTTTTGCTGGCATTAGAAAAATTAGAAAAGAAAACAGAACTATTTTTTTTTCAATAATTTAACCTTTTAAATTTTGTTCGTTATTACAAACGGCGTATATCTGACAAAAATGTATAAAAATTCAAGTTTATGAATAGGTACAAGTAAGTCTACAAGAATACTGATTTTATGCAGAAAAGATGTTATTTTCCCCTATTATATTTTTAACAAACACATCCACTGTACTGCAATTATGGAATAATGATTAAGTGTGCTAAAATATGGACCCTTTGTTTTATTTTTTTCCAAATTACGAAATCTATTATTTTTTTAAAGAGCCAATAGCGAACACCAATTTCATTTATTTTTATGTTTTCAAATAGCTACAGATCATACGCAATTTTTGTGATCCCGGACGTTTAAAAATAAGGCAATTTTTTCTCTCTATGGAGAGCGAAACAAGCTAGTGGACAACTCGTTTTAATTATAAACCAAAGTATTATTTGATATGTATGTATGCTGAACTGAAATCGATGATCAGGTGTTATGATAATAATGTTTTATTTATTTATTTATTTATTATTTAAACGCCCGTACATAGGGCTATTACATACATAATACAGGTGTATCGAACATTTACAAACATTATATATATATAGAATAACATACAGTACATACATACGATGCATATTAATACAACAAATATTTATCATTTTACAAACATATCAGTTACATAAATAACTAGTTATTTTTGCTTTGATGCAAGACGGTGAGGTTTTGAAAATATCGAAAAGGTCTGTATACGTATTGGCAGTTCGGTGAAAACGCACTAGCGGTGAATGATAGGAATAGTAGTTAGTGCTATGATTGTCACTGTGGAAAAGGTGGTGGAGTCGAGTTGATTTAACAGGGACACGAATATTTATAACACTTAACATTTGAGGGCAGTCTATGAGGTTATTCAGTAATTTAAAAAGTATAAGAATGTCATTAATAGTACGCCTGGTAGAAAGTAGTGGTAGGTTTAGATCAGACATTAATGCATTGTAGCGGATTTCAATTACAGTTGTTTCTACGACTCTATTTGGTACGAAGAAAATCAACATGGTGCTACGAAAGATAGGAGAGTTCCTTATTATTTCTTTGTCAAATTTAGGGATTTATTCTGTTAACGGTGGAACAGCATAAACCTGAAGGATTTTTATTAGCGATTTATGATTATATTTGGAGATCAACATTTACATATCATTTTGCTGTCCAATGATTTTATTTCCAATTAAAAATCGAAAACATATTTTCCCATCACACCTCGCAATTTGGGTAGAATATAAAGGGTCACGTCATACGCCCTCCGACTCGTTCCAGCAGCTCGGTAACCGACGAGACAGAGCAAGGATCATGTGATCAGTGTGATCAGTGGCGAAGTGACGAAAACGGTGTGAGCAGTGACGAAAAAAAAAAGTTTTGTTTTTAATTGGAAAAAAATCATCGGATAGCAAAATGACATTCACATTATTTACTCCAAATACGCTCGGGAATCGCCGCCGGTTAACACCCTTCGGGTACATGTTATTACACACTGTGTAAATAAAAGGCCCCAAAAACGGATATAACACAAATTAATAAACGCTTCTTTTAACATATTCAATTTTTGGACAACTAGTTGGAACTGATAGCTAAATAGTTTTTTTTTTTTTTTTACATTTGCTGTACAAAGGAGACCCTGAGGAAAACAATTTCCTTCACAGCCAATGTCATCTTTGGGGATGTTGTATAGGGGGTCTTCTTGGGGAAAGGAATGAGAGGGAGTTCTGGGAAAGAAAAATATATGAGGAGTGAGTAGGATTCTGGGGGTCAATGTTACAATGTTGTTTAGACGTATGAATCCAACCCTTCCATTGTGCAATGGATCGAGAGAGTCCGGCTAGAGAGATAAAAAGGTTTCCATTAATCGGTCTCTTCCGTTTCTGCTCGCCACGCAGTATGTGGGCAAACGCATGTGAGACGCCAAGACCTAGACAAGCCTCACCCTGCAAATACAGGCACCCCCGCTAAGACACCAAACGTAGCGAACTACCAAAGGTGACCTATGGCAAGGGGTGTTGATTATCAAATAAATGGTTCCCGGAGCGGCGATACACATACCCGCCTCCTAAAGAGAAAATTTTTACGATCTTATAAATAAAATTTTATGGAAATTTACATGAAACAATGACTGTGCATGATTGTTTTTATTATTGTCACGAAGCCAAATGGTAATGTAAGCAATACAAACAATGAATTCACACACGCCTTAATTTATGAACATATATTTAGAAATTAGTATTTATGGATTGTAGACGACCTCTATAGATTGGTTGTCTGTGGATTTGACTTTTACCGACTGATGTCAATTTTAAATTAATGGCTATCCACTTCTGCCGCTCTTAGGAGTACGCAGTCAGTAAATTTTGAGATGTTCAATAAAATGTATTTAGCGAATCTAAAAAGGAAAACTTAATTTGTAAATCGAAAGAAAAATGTGAATTTTGTAGGATAGTAAAGATGCAATTTTATTTTTTGTGTTTTTTGGCTTAGCTCTTCGATTGAATCTCACATTACATGACAGGTAGTTTTGCACGAAGTTCAGGGTCGTTAATTTATTCCAAGAACGATACCCCCCACGCAAATCAAGTCTCGAAACCTCGATTTATTTAATCGGTTTTTAAGAACGCCATTTCCTTTACATACCCCGATGCAGTACAAGATCATAATCTGACATCTGAATGATCATAGAATTGCACTTAATTCAGCACTAATTGTCCGGCTAGGAAAAGGGTTATTTAGTCCTTCCTGGTCAGTGTTGTTTACTGATATTTTTTTTTATTTTTTCGGGTTCTCCAAAAAACAGTTACACACCAAATTATTACGGAAAAGATTACAAAATTTAAAAGAAAGTCAATGGGGGCAGTTTCACTATGTTGTGACGTATGTCAAAAGATAGTTACTGAACCATCCATAGGTAACATTGAAGATGTCGATGCTCAATGCAGAATCGTTAGGAAGTTGAATTGCTCTGTTTAATGGCGCATTCTGAAAGGAAAAAAGTTTTCGCTTTCGGAGCATAAAAAAGTGCGTGGAATCTCCCACGAGTATACTCGTTAGGGATATATAGGTTAATCTCCTCTAACATAGATGTATTGTTTTTTAGATGTATTGTCATGCGGTTGTAATAATCCAGAAACCTTCGCAGGGGTGTAATTAGCTACTGCTTTCCTGAACACGTTCATTAAAGAATATAGTTTGTTTTATATAAATTATTACTAATAAAAGGGGGGAGCTGATAAGTATTGGCGAATAATTGGCAACAGATGGGGTATTTGTGCGCATTTACTTTCCACCACAAAAGGGGATCCTCATGGAGAGGTAGTCTCTTCTCTTTCTTGTACTCCCGAAGGTATGACTGTATCTCCAAAAATAAATTATCAACAGTTGTAGAAGAGTTCTCCTCCTGGTCTTCATTTACACTTAACATCGATTCCAAATTCCAATATTTGTAATGATATGGCAATTTTGAAGAAAGTTTCACTTCGATATCTTCAATCGCAAATTATTCTTCGTTTAGAGTTCTGTTATAAAGTTTGCGGAACCACAAACGGAAACGGAACTTCTGCAGAAGCGGAAGCGGAAGCAGAGTTCTGTTGCAACACTAATCTTAAGTGATCTACCAGGTAAGTGTTGTATCTGCTTGTACGGAATATAAATTATATACATATGTACATTTTAACGAAGCATCACGTTCTTTGGTCAAATGCATTGTACATATATAGCTTTGTATAAGTGATCGACTAATCGGTAGATGCAATATGTTAGCCGTAAGTTGTTAAAATAGTTTCTATGATTTTTAGTTAGTAATTAGGTATAGAGTTATGGAAATATATCATATACTTGTACAGCGACCTTAAAGTGATTTTTCACCAAAACGATGCTATACAAATCATCCTAATATTATTATTATTAAAGCAATACCTATTAGCACATTTACTAATAGCAATATCTGGACTTGGATGGCTTGCCTAGTGAAATAAGTTATGCAAAACCTCTAATAATAATAACAGTAAAAATAAAAATGAGTCCCTGTTTCCTTTGGTCACGCCATAACTTCAGAAAGACTTTACCTATTTCATTCCTCTTTTTTAAAGTTTTCTAATACTTTGTAGAAGGTTCTTACGGAAAGAAAAACTAAGAAAATTGCGCAGCAAATTGAATAATTTCAGAAAACTTAACGACTATTTTAACTTCGCACGTTTGACTGTTCGCGAGTTTGATGAAACAAATTTAGCAGGCAGCTGTTATTTTTGTTGTATTAAAAGAATTATCTTTGATTTTTTAAAATTATTGATATTTTAAATACGTACCTGTGTTAGGTACCAAATTTGATTAATCTATATGTATAAAAATGAATCCCTGTTTCGATTGGTCACGCCATTACTTCAGAACGACTTTACTATTTCATTCAAACATTGGCGACTTGATATGTGCATGCCCGCGATGGCTATATTGCAATAGGTGCCACGCGAACTATTTAAAAACTGAAAGTACGGTATGCGGGAAAGGGGGGGGGGGTGGAGGGGGGAGGCGAAGGGGGGAGGGGCGAGGGAGGAGAGGGGGGAGGGGAGGGGAACTCGGAGTGGGGTTTAGAGGACGGTGGAAGCGGGTGAGGGGAATGGGGAGAGGGAAGGCGGAAAAGGCGGAGTGGGAACGCGAGAGGGGAAGGGGACGCGGGAGAGGAAGGGGAGGCGGAAGGTGAACGGGACGAATAGGAAAGGACACGCGGGGATAAAAAATTGTATCAAAATGCATTACAATAAACGACATATTTTAGATTTTTTTTATTTTTATTACCAGTTCGAATTAAATATTTATACCTAAGACAGGACAACGCCCGTCGAGTCAGTTAGTAATAATAATAATTACCGAATTAATTTAAAATTTTATCACTGATCAGTCTTATATATGTAATAGTATGTAATTATTACTCTAAAAAACATTTCAATAAATATCATTGTATTCCATTAAAAAATAACGCTCAGAAATTATAAGAAAAATATTCATATATTTTTAAATCTACTTATGGCTCAGGACAGTTGAAAAAATCATCCGATTAACATATTAATTATTTAAATCTACGGCCAGAAAACATTAATTTTAAAACTGTAATGGTGCCATTCCTAAACTTAAACATGAATATTGATCAATTATATATAAATAAAATGAAAAACTAATGAGGTTTCATCGCTAATGATAGAAAAAAAATTATAATTTTAATAAATGACAAACACAAGTCTTGCTATGAGTAATTTTAAGTGGATTTAAAGACAAGAGTATTCTAGAGATGAGCACACTTATCTTGACATAACTTTAAGTAAACCAAGTGGATAAAAGATCATCGCTTATTTCACTGTGCTACCCCCGATTTTATCCACATCTCTTAAAAAGAGACCTTTGGGCAATGAATCATTTTTTTATCCTAAAAATGTGACTTTTAATGTTCAAAAATAAAGTATTAAGAAATCATCGCCGTCATACCATTAACGTACCTAAATACCTGTAAATTATTATTGTGTGGATAAGATGTTTATAGTCAGTAGCCTCCGTATTAGAAAATGATATATCCGAGGTAGTATCGAATGACCACCGCCTGATGCACAACTTCAAGGTGGCCGCGTCAACAAGCATTATGCAGTCAGTCTCGTGTGTGTGTACTTCAGTCAAAGCCATTGCGAGCTTATAAAAGCTCAGGTCTGAAATAAATATAATGATTTTATTGCCGGCAACCCGGGCTTTTAGCGTTTAACTTATTAATTTAAACTATAATTTTAACCGCATCCTTAGACATTATTATTTGTTCGGAGACGGGTAATATTAATAAGATGTTTTACTTATACTGTCTAGTATCTAGTCAGTCGCTGAGTTGTGGCGTCAGGGTACTACCCTGGCGTGTTGAGTGCTGAGTCCTTCATCACGACACAAACTACTTTTTCCGCTTACTGTGATGGTAGGAAGAGATTTTCAAGTTATTATCTGTTTATAGAAAAATGAAACAATACAACTTTGTACAAACCACTTATATAATGCGTAAATCCTACCGGTTTCGGAACAAACGTTCCTTCTTCAGGGAAAGCTTATACCCTAAAGAAGGAAAGTTTTTTCCGAAACCGGTAGGATTTACGCATTATGTATGTGGTTTATACGATGTTGTATTGTTTCATTTTTCTATAATGGAAAACCACAAAGTGATAGCTACATTCAAAAATATATTATCTCTTTATTCGTAACCCAGGAATGCTTCTGTCCCTTTATAAAAAAATAATAATAGTACAGTAACTTTAATTTGAATCAATGAAAGGATTAGACGGGATATTTTCAAAATTGTTTTTATCTTTATCTACTGTAAAGCGAATATCTTTGGTTCGGAAATATTTATCCATTAACTTGGTAAATCATTGTTGGAGTTGAACTTTGAAATATGCATAAAAAAAATTTAAATGAGGTAATATCGTCGGCGTTTCGATAGTTCTGTTTTTATTTATTGTTGTTGTCCGTTTTTATTGTTTTTATTACTATTCAACAACTATTGAAACCAAAGATATTCAAATACAAAAGAGATATGCTATGGTGTCCGCGCAACTGTCGGCGGACTACATCCTAATTAGAGTAGTTTGCATACGAAAATAATTTGTTCATTTCGTTGCTTTTTTGAAGGTTTGCATTTATATTGGTTAACAATATATCTAGTTTGAATACGGAAAGAATTCGTTCATTTTGTTTAACATTCGTTTGGTTTATAAGTTAATTATTCGTTCATTTAGTTTATTTGTTAATTGGTAAACAATATCGGCGACACCGGGAAGCGCAGACCTAGTATAAACTGCAGACAGCATATCTACTTATATTTCAATATCTTTGATTGAAACCCTAGTGAAGCCGGTATTTATAGATCTCCCCTTCACGTCTGAAAATCGTTTCAACATTCGAATATGCAAATGTAAATGTATCGAATGTACAATATGTACATGTACCTTTCAATGAGCTCTCATACCAAATGTTAATAATAAAAATATAAAACTAAGCTAGTGCTTGGGATTCTCCTGTACCTTCAAATTATTATTCGGACTGTGTTTCTAAGAGTCTTTTAAACATAAAAATTATCTCTCGGTAAACCGTCTGCTTTAATTATGCAAGTGAGTCCACATTCAAAAGGCCTTTAATTCAAACTATATTTTACCCTCACGTTATTGTATGCATAACGTACACACGATCTCCCGGTAACTTCCTATATTTATTGAAATTGTGTTCAGTATCGGCGTAATTAAATATCGCTTAACATTAACTGAACCTGTTTGTAAGACTGTGTGGGATAGTTAAAGGAGTGTGTTTATTGAAATTACTTCTAAGTTTTAGCAGCGCGAGTCCTTCCTTTAAATGCTTAAAGCATAACTGTTGGAACATTACTGTTTTACGCAATGAAAAATATATATTATAAAACAGTAATGTTGCAGAGCTTATTGCAATAAAAGGAAAGTTTATGCGTAGGTCTGGAAATTGCATTTAATTAATTTTTTGTAGTTTGGAAAGGGAATTAGAGCATCTAATCTATATATACAAAAATCAAAATATGCTTGCTTGGGTGAATATAAGTATATGAGATGACTATGCGTTGCTAAACCATTCACCCGATTGCGAGAAAACTTTGGTGAGTTGTTGTGAGCACGCCCTTGAAGGTTTTTTATATATACAAAAATCTCTGATGCATTAGGGTGGGTTTCTTCATTCGCACTCTACTTTAGCTTAGCAGTTTACAGTTCCTTTCGCAGTGCATTTGACATTTACGGCAAAATGGGTTTTTTCACAATGCCAACTGCAATAAAAACTAACCAAATTCCCACATTTTCGAATTGGGAACTGTGTATATATTTTTTTCATGTGGCAACCCACACAATAAATGTCAAAAATTTGTGTGCGAATTGCTTCATCTACGGTTGCGTTGTTGTTTGTTTCATGTTTTAACTAACCTAACTAACCATCACGCCGTTTCCCCGCAGGGGTAGGCAGAGAGGACGGACCGCCAAACAACTCGGTCTTGGCACACACTATTTGCCTCACTCACATTCGTACATCGTCTCATACATTCACTTCTATTGTTCTGACTGATATGATTCACTTGATCGTGCCATGTCTTCCTCGGACGTCCCCGACTTCTTTTACCATTCACATTCGCGTCGTATATTCTTACACTACTTTCTTCGTTCATTCGCTCTACATGTCCAAACCATCTGAGGGTCCCTTTCTTAATCTTATGCATTATGCTTACATCAACCTTACATTCTTTTCGGATATCCACATTTCTCACACGATCGTACATTGTTTTACCACACATACGTCTCAGGGATCACGTTTTAAATTGTAATAAAATTATTAGCAATGAGTCATTCTTTCGAATAACATATCATATCATATCTGCAATTAATATAGTCAAAAGTCGAGCAGTTTCTTTATTAACGCGAAATCGGTAATACGAAATCTAGATCTTCCATTAGATAGAAATTCCTGCGTATATTATGTCGCTTTACACGTCGTGTCATATAATTAATTATCAGTTCATCGTCAGAACCTGGTGAACTGTCACTTGTTGCGATCATAATGATAAGATACTATTAAATACCGTAAAATAGATAGCAAGAAAATCTCTGAACTGTCACCAAAGTGACATTTAGTCAACGGCCGCCATTTTGGTTACGTTTACTTTCGCATTTGCAGCACCATTGTGGGCCTGTAAAATGTAAGGTGAAAGTAAACGGTAAATGTCAAATGAAAAAACCCATTTCTATGTTTTTGACCGTTTACTTTTACAATTAGCATTGCATTTAGCATTCTCGGTAAATGAAGAAACCCACCCTTATTCTTACACAAAATCGTGAACTGCCTTGTTGATTCATCATATCTGTTAGAAAATATTACATTTCGTTGCCCCAAACAAAACACCAGATCGAACGACTTATTTACATAGAATACCATACAGTAAATCTAAATACGCGCAAAACTCCGTAATAGTACGCATCTGTGAAACTTACAATGCCTTACCAGATGTGGACATTTTCAGCCATGACTTGAAATCATATAAATACAGCTTAATAAATTAATAACTTAAAATAATTTTTTTTTCTCTTTTTTGTGAAAATTATATTATTATCAACCATAGTATATAGTATAACCATGTTTGTTAATAATTTTACGTTTTTCTTTATTATGTTTTATGTTCTTCTTTTTTATGTTTTTCGTTATTATGTTTATTTTTTTTCTTTTTGTCATTTAATAAGTTGAGTAGGTAAAAATACTAAACCAATATTTAACATAATGGAACTTAATTGGTCTACAACATATGAATTTTATTGTTATAAAATTATTTTACTGTATGACTGTTTGTTTCCTCAATAAAAAGAAATAAAAAAATACTGGTAAGTTTGGCATTATGAAATTTGTACAAAAAAATTGCATTAGGTGGCATGCGAGCTGTTTGAAAACTGAATGTACTGGGACTGAATGTATGGAATCGTGAAGGGGGAGAGGAATTCGGGAGGGGGCAGAGGAACTCGGAAGGAAACTCAGAGGGTTTGCGGGTGGGGGAGGGAGCGAGAAAGAGGAGGCGGAAAGGGAACGGGACGAATGTGAAAGGACACGCAGGGAGAAACAATTTCTTTATTAAGTGGCTTAACAACGCATGCCGGAAACTTGCTAGTATTATATATTTATTGATTAAATCTATTTCGTAGTTCATCCGTTTTGTAGTATCACTTTTTTATTAGGTACACTTTTTTATGATAGTTGAAAACTAAGATGGTTTTGCTTTATTGTTAATTGCTAAAAGCACAATTATATCTCACAATTCCTAATTGCTTTCGTTTTACCTAAATACCAGTGTTTAAGCATTGTAAAAAAACTTACATCACGTAAACTGTCTATATCCTGCAAGTATAAAAAACATGATTTTTTATAAGTAATGACAATTCTTGAGAAAAACAGAAATCTCTGCCCAAATTGATTATGACTAATGTTCTCGTAAGATTTCTCGTAATATTATTGTCGGAGTTCAAAATGTTGTTCGTTTTCTTCAAAATAATGGACTCAGGGGCGGACTTATGGGTTTTTTAATATCGTAAAATTCATAAATGTTTTAAAAATATTATTATTCAAAGGAGTCTTTTAGGACTTTTCCAATTCTTTAAAGTTGGAGAACTATTATCTCAAGATGTGTTGTGCTTATCGATTAAATTTAAACAAAACATAATGCGCAATTCGCACGCGGTAGAAGTGAAACCTTCAGAAAACTAAAATAGACAAGAGTGAGGAGGCTACGAAGCACCACACAAAAAGGAGACCGATTATACAGCATTATTCATCTCCTTCCCGCCACCATGAGAACTCCAGTCCAATGTTTTTAAT
This sequence comes from Limnephilus marmoratus, assembly GCA_917880885.1. NCBI lineage: Eukaryota > Metazoa > Arthropoda > Insecta > Trichoptera > Limnephilidae > Limnephilus > Limnephilus marmoratus. Next base: position 32,693,506 of record OU862924.1, read on the forward strand.
GAATAATGACCTTCTAACTTAAATAACTGCATATTTACTTTTAGAGTTAGAGTTAGTTTTAATAGTTAAAATAATTGTCAAAGTTTTAATTTTCAAGACCCCCCGAAAACCACCGGATGTATGGTGAATCGTGTGACGTCATAACTCCTGAAAAATTACTATAGGATTGGGCAATCAGCTGATCTACTGCCGCCATTTTGAATTCCGTTGTTCGAAGTATTCTCCCTAGAAATAGCATTGCTATTTTTTTTGTGCAGTAGTTTTTGAATATGTTCAATAATAGAGATAAACTAATAAGAGATACCTTTATTTTTGAAACATTATTTAGGCCTAAATAATTTTTCAATAAGCACAACAACTAAATCTCTATAAACAGTATGTAAATAAACGAATAAATTAGTACGATGGCTTGTGTCATATCATACATTCCCATACAATGACTTTACAGTGACATCACGACACGTCGAACAGTGACGTCACCACTAAAATTTCAATAATGCCAACTTGACGGCATATTTTTACGAACCGATTAAAAATTGACTTTTTAGTCATTTTTTAAAAACTCTGCGTTTAATATTATTAAATAAAACTTATATATTCAGAATCAGCGTTTAATCGTCTATATCATCATATTTTTTTAAAGCCATAATATTTTTCACTGTAATTCCTTATTGGGGATGTCATAGTCTCACGAACTCAAGACACTTGGGAACAGTTGGGACTCTTAAACTCTCTCTTGCTATGCTAAATTCAACAGCAACCAATCAATTATTCAAGGCGCGTACGAAAAGTTTAGAACCATTCAATAAATCAATTAATAGTGCATGAACTATTTAATAGTCCGCTACTGAGTATACGTTTAACAATGTACCTCGTTCGTAGGTAGTTTCTACATACCCAATTCATTCACCAGATGCTCGTTAGTTGATAATTATAAGGCAGGTACAAACAGTTGAAATAATTAGAAATGTACATTTGGGCAGGAAGCGGCGTTTAAAATGATTGCACGTAGATTGAAGCTTTTTACGCATTTTTATTTTTAGGAGAATAAATTGAAAAATATTTTTGATTCTAGGAATTTCGTGATTAAACAAGTGAATTGTCAGCAATTAAAACTGGGCTCTTTTGAAATGGTCCTAGATTGCAACGATTACAATTATTTTTTTAATGAATACAGTCCGTTTTGAAATACGAATATTCAATGCCCATCATTTATCGGAAAACCCCTTTTTAATTAGTAGGGTAGAGTGGGGATGGTTGAAACACTTTTACTTTAACTATTTGTAGTAATATTTCGTTTGTATTTATGGATAAGATGTTTATACTAGATGTTCTATGATCTATCTAGTTATCAAATTAAATTTATTGGATGGCCACAACTCGTACAGGTAAGCTACAATAACCACTTAAAGACGATGGGGAAATCTGTTTCAATTATCCCCATAGTGTGGACGATTGAAACAGTATGTGGGGATAATTGAAACACTCTAAATATCTTTGGAATAATTGGAGTAATTTTAATCAATGTTAAGCATTTTCATTATTACAACAGTACTCAATGAGATCATGAATAGTGATTAAAAATATTATAAGCGTTTTAAAAACTACAAACATAAATGTCTTGAAATAAAACAACTTTGAATATCTTTTTTATTATTTGTGTTTTAGAGCTCTTAGTTATACTAACTATGAGTATTTGGCATAATCAACATAGTTTTACTGCGATATTATCGTGGAGCAGAATAGAACGGTATAAAAAATAAGTTTTTTGCTTTCATACAAAAGTGCTTGTTTCAACCATCACACTGTTTCAATCATAACAATGTAGAATTTAACTCTCAATTGAGAGCATTTTTTCTGTGTAAAATTCAACAAATAAGAAGTCGAAAAAATAGAAATAATTGAATTTGAGGTTTGCGATGTGACATCATTATACAAAATAGGGCAATATTTTAGACCAAAAAACTTTAAATAATCGGTTAAGGGGAATTAAAATCTATTAAATAAGTAGATAGTAGATATCTATTAAAAGAAAAGAAAAACCTGAGTATGCAATTCACATGCGGTAGAAGTGAAACATACAGAAATCTAAATTAGACAAGAGTGGAGAGACTACGAAGCACTTTTTTATATCAATGTGAAGTATGATTTTTTTCAGATTTTCGTCGGATTCAAGTGCACCTTTCCTATACATTTGGTCATCTTATTCGTATTTGTGGTTTCTTCTTCAGAGTCGTTAGATGTAGTTTTCTCTAGCCTATTCATTTTGGAATGGTTTGAAGAATATTGATTTTACAATTTTTTTTTTGATTTCATAGGATTCGACCACGATGAATGATTATCAAGAATGGTAAATCAGAAATTTGGTAAAATTTTCTTTTTGCATCCAGCCAGATATGTTTGCGGTACCGATACTACCAATCGGACCATCATTTAAGAAATGGCTTAATTGACACGTGGGAATATGAGCATCGGCGGAATTGAGTTGCCAATTGCGTTTGGAGCTACAGACAGTTACGAGAGTTCCTCGTTCGGCACCTACTTGCCGAGTTCCTCTCCTGGCTACAACCCGTTTAGGTTTTTGAACAGTTGTGACACCGATCTCATCTATGTTATAGATGTCCTCGTTCGCTAAATTGTTGAAGAATTTATCAACATTATGTCAATTTAAACTTGTTGCTTGTGCCATACTCCAATTTTTAAAAAGTTCCATCCTTATTCGGCGTAGTCCAGCGGTAACGCTCTTGACTAGCACTTTGAAGGTCGCGGGATCGAATCCCGGCGTGGAAAATAAATTTTATTGATTAATTTGTGTTATTTCACAATTTATTAATTTAAAATAATATAAAGTATATTTGCGGCAAGTTCCAGAGCGATAGTTCAAGATACTCTCAGTATCGCCCTGGTGTAAGACCACCATTCAGAATTGAAACGTTGCTTGAAATGGCGTTAACCGTGTTTGGTGACCAGATCTGAATAGCCAGGTACTTCCCCACCTCCCTCTTCCCCATCTCCTTCCCTTCCCCATTACCTTCAGCCCCAAACATACCCCAATTGGGGATGCCATAGTCCCACTGGCTCCATACGGAAGCAGTTGGGACTCTCGTGCGATATACATGTAAAATATATATATATATATATTCAAGATCACAGAAGTACATCTAGTGGGAAAACATAATGATTTGAATTTCTGACATACAGGGATGCCATAGTCCCACTGGCTCCAAACGGGAGCAGTTGGGACTCTTGTGCGGTATACATGTAAAAAAAGTATATTCAAGATCACAGAAGTACGTCTAGTGTGAAGACTTAATGATTTGAATTTCTGACCTTTTTTCATTTTAACTTTAAAATTTTCTCTCGGTGTGGACGATTAAAACATGGTTACGATTGAAACGTTGCAATCATCCCCACACAAGTTGTTTCAAACATCCCCACGCTGCATTTTCTACTTCAAAGTCAAAAATAACCCTGATAAATAGACATTAACGCCACGCAAATGCATTACAAATACTCTAAAATAGATAAAGAAGAGAATGTAATAAAACATTTCGTCAATCTGCGAGAGTAAAATGAGTTATAATATAAACAAAAATGTCCTAAATATTTACTTTTTAGTGCGAAATTCAATAATGTCCCCTACGCACGATTGAGTCACTCGCCGGCTAGTGCGCTTTTGTAGAAACCTGCCAACAGACCTGACGGAGTTTCGAGTGTTGTATCACACTCTTAGATATTATAGTTTTCGAGTAAATTGAGATGTTTCAATCATAACTTGTTTCAATCGTCCCCAGTCTACCCTACCTTTTAGTATATACAAGTATCTCTGCAAAGTAAATACAATATGATGATATTCTTTGTTACATTGGCTTTTCAAAAAATTCTTATTCTGTTGTGCCGTTGTGTTTGAAACTCGATGAAACGAAAAATAGCGACAAGAGACACATACATCTATAGAATTTAGCCTGTGAGAGAATGAAACAGTATAATCAGTCTCCTCTTTGTGCGGTGCTACATAGCTTATTGGTCTCGTCTTTGTGTGGTGCTTCGTCGCCTCCACACTATTGTCTACTTTAGTTTTCTGAAGGTTTCACTTCTACTGCGTGTGAATTGCATGTTAAATAATGTAAATTTGTGAAATAAAACTTTAGATAGGTGTGTTTCTTCGTTGTGTGTAAATAGTTAAATGTCGCATAACTAAAATTAATTTATTTCGTACTAACTGGTACCCGGCATGCGTTGCAATGCCATTGAAAGAAATAAATTGATTCTCCGTGTATGTCCTTTTCTATGCATCTGTGTTCCCCTCCCGCGTTCCCTGACACCTTCCCCGCCTTCCCCCTCCCTCGTATCTCCTCCCGCGAATCCCACCTCCCCCGTTCCCCTCCCCCTTCTGCCTTTCCTCCCTGCCGCTAAAATATATGAAATACACACGTCATTTTCATTTACACAAATTTCATAACGCCATTATATATTGCTAATAAACTTCGCGGGCGTGTGCACAACATATGACCAAAGTTTCATTGCAATCGGATGAACGGTATGGCATCGCATAAAATACGAACAAACAAACAAAGATTGATTTTTATATATAAGATTTTCAACAAATTATTGATGAAGATTTTATGCACTTCAATCAAAAATAATTTTTTTTTTTTTTTTTACTTTCGCTCCACACTGGAGGCCCTTGGAACATAATACCCCTCGGGGCCAATGTAATCTTTGGGCATGCTGTGTGGAGGGTAATTTTAGGAAAGGAAGGATAGGAAGTTCTGGGAAGGAAAAGAATATTAGGGGTGAGTGGGAATCTGGGGGTCAGTGTGTCCAGGAGTGACGGGTGTATGAATCCATCCCTCCCACTGCGGTGCAAGGCGATGTTCCGAGAGAGTACGGATGGAGAGGTCAAAGGGACTCCCTCAACCACCATCTCCCGATCTGGCCTGCCATGCAGCTGGACAACCTCACCACATGAACCAGGGCAACCCTGCTAAGTCACCAAACGTAACCAACTACTTGGGGTGACCTATGGCAGAGGTGTTGGTTATCCAATAAATGGTTCCCGGGACAGCGGTACCCATACCCGCCTCCCAAATTGAAATCTTTAGCTGTATGTTTTTTTCGTGATCTTATTGTGAGATCAATCTAATTATTAATAAGGATTACGAATGCGAATGGTCAGATGCTACGTGTTTTCGTTATTATTTTACGGAATGGAGGCATGGACGCTTACTGAAGAACTAATTAGGCATTCGAGATGTGGATCTACAGAAGAATACTTAAAATAAGCTGGATGGGCAGGGTTAAAAATGAAAATGTTATGGTTCGGATGAATAAAGAAAAGGAAGTAATTAAAACTATAAAAATCCGAAAACTTCAATATCTTGGACATGTGATAAGACATCCAGAGAAGTACGAAATCCTGCATCTCATAGTGGAGGGAAAGATTGCGGGAAGACGGGGCCTGGAAGAAGGAGAACCTCATGGCTGAAAAACCTGAGGCAGTGGTTTGGCCAGTCAACCGTGGAGCTGTTCCGGGCCGCAGTAAACAAAGTCCGCAGCCAACATGATAGCCAACATCCGTTGAACGGAGAGGGCACAAGAAGAAGAAGAATCTTATTATGACAGCAATACTTATTTTCCAGATTTGAAAACATTAATATTTTCAATAACAACGAAACTCCAAAGTAATCACGCATTACGTCGGTAATTCTCCCCGCTTTTGAGCATCGTGTCCATAATTACTAACATTACCGCCCAGCCCCCAAATAACCCATCACCGTGCTCTATCTCTGAGATATCTAACTCTAATCCGAGGTCCTGTGACCCCTGTCGGAGTTTGAAGGTCACCCGCCTTGGGAGATACGATTTAAATTGGGTACGTGACTTAATTATATGCCCACCGATGTTTCCTCGAAAAACCACCAAATATACTATACATAATAGTTAATAGGATGTTAAGTCTGGTGGGATAGGTCGAAAGGTCAAATTAAACAACATTGAGAGAGATTGGACATGCTCAAATTACGCATTTTTAAAGTTGGACCTAATGAGCAATTGATTTAGAAACGTATTCAAACAAAAAGACACCGGATTAGTGAATCAAATTCTTTTTTACGTTAGCTCCACACAGGATCAATTTGGGAGGCGAGAAGGGGTACCGCCACACCTCTGCCATAGGTCACCGCAAGTGCTTCGGTACGTTTGGTGATTTAGCAGGGTGCCCGGGTTCATGGGGTGAGGTTTGTCTAGGTCTTAGAGGCGGATGACCGGGACACACTGAACCCCAGATTCCTACCCAAACCCTTTTCCTTCCCAGAACTCTATCTCTTCTTCCTTTTTTAAAATACCCTCCACGCGGCATCTCCAAAGATGACGCAGGACCCGAGGGAAATTATTTTCCTCAGGGTCTCCTGTGTGGAGCTCATGTAATAAAAAAAGGAGGCCCTGAGATAAACCAAATTCCCTCAGGGCCTACGTAATTTTTGGGGATGCTGTGTGGAGGGTTTTTTTAAGGAAAGGAGTGTGAAGAGAAGTTCTGGGAAGGAATATTATTTGGGACGCGGGTTTGAGTACCGCCGCCCCGGGAACCTTTATTGGATAACCAAAACCTCCGCCATAGGTCACCCCAAGTGATTCGGTTCGTTTGGTGATTTATTAGGGGTACCAGGGTTCATGGGATGAGGTTTGTCTAGGTCTTAGAGGCGGATGACCGGGACACACTGAACCCCAGATTCCTACCCAAACCCTTTTCCTTCCCAGAACTCTTTCTCTTCTTCCTTTCCTTAAAAAAACCTCCAGGCAGCATCTCCAAAGATGACGCAGCCCCGAGGGAAATTATTTTCCTCAGGGTCTCCTGTGTGGAGCTCATGTAATAAAAAAGGAGGCCCTGAGGAAAACAAAATTCCCTCAGGGCCTACGTAATCTTTGGGGATGCTGTGTGGAGGGTTTTTTTAAGGAAAGGAGTGTGAAGAGAAGTTCTGCGAAGGAATATTATTTGGGAGACGGGTTTGGGTACCGCCGCCCCAGAAACTATTTATTAGATAACCAACGCCTCCGCCATAGGTCACATACGTTTGGTGACTTAGCAGGGGATGGCAGGCATGGCAGGCGGGATCGGGAGAGAATGGTGAGGGAATCCCTTTGACTTCTCCAGTCGTACTCTCTCGGAACAGCGCCTTGCAACTCAATGGGGGGGATGGACTACGTCCGTCACTTCTGGATCCCCTGACCCACAGATTCCTACCCACCCCTCATACCCTTTTCCTTCCCAGAATATCCTCTCCTTCATTTCCTTAAAAAAAAACCTCCACACAGCACACTTCAAAGATGACATAGGCCCTGAGGGGAATTATTTCCCTCAGGGCCTCCTGTGTGGAGCAAATGTTAAAAAAAAGGAATAAGGAATGAGGGGTGGGTAGGAATCTAGGGTTAATCGTGCCCAGGAATGACAAAACCATATTATCCCGGGCACCCCTGTTAAGTCACCAAACGTAGCGATGAATTGAATTATTAATCAAATTTCCCGGATACAATCCATCTCTGCACAAGACTTCCACCTTGAATACCTACAAAATGTACTTAACATTAATACTCGTATGCAGCATATACCATGTACAATGCGTATCTACAGTGCGGTCGCGTAGTAGAGATCTGTGAGTGCACCATGTACGAGTAAGTACTCGCATTGAACGAGTATTTTAATGGGCGCTGGCAGGTTTACATGGAAAATAAACCTGCATTGACGACCAAGAGGTAGCTGACGGTTTTTTATGCCTATAAAGTAATTTCAAAAGAAAGCTAAATAGCATAAAATTGTATTCGTTTAACAGACTGAATAAATAAACCGATGAAATCTTACTTCATATGGCCTACAAATTTTGGAATTTATAACCAGGCTCACTAGAAATTTCAAATAATAAGTTTATTAAACTGTCATATTTTACCTTTGTTAGAAGTCAACTTGAGTACAATTCTCTCATCTGGAACCCACATAATAATATTCATGTGGGAGCTATTGAAAGAAAGAAATTTGAAATTTTTTTTTCTAGCAATTTTGTTCTACAACACTCGTTTAAATTATATGAATACGCAATAAATTGTCAGATATAAGGATTTTCACTGACTTGGTATTTCTGTACAATGTTTTTAATGATGCAATTGATAGTCCAGTATTTTTTGCATTACTAAGCTTTCGGATTCCACTACGTAATGCTAGAATTCAGCATTTGTTTTATTGCAGAAATTTTGGGACAAACTACCATCCACTGGAGCGATTTCGGTCGAAAAATAGACCACTTTTATTTTTCTGCAATTGATTTCGGTCCAAAAATGGACTCCACATTTTCCTTCCAGCCGTTCATTTTAACAAGAAGCGATTGAAATGCTTTATCTATTATGACCATAGATGTGGCAAATCTGAACTTCCTAGACTATTTTAGAACAATGTTAAAAATAATTTTTTTAAATATTTTTTCCCGCCGAATTTTTGAACGGCTGTTTACGGATAAAATTAAGTCCTTTTTCCATAGATATGCACCTTTAATTATCAAGTATACCACAGACAACATACAGAAACCGAAAATATTCTATGTTGACCCGAATAAGTATCCCTCACGGCAGTTTCAAGTAAAAAACACAACTAGTAATTCGCGCGATTATAAACTTTACGTTTTTTTATATTTTTTTATAAATCCTACAAATGTGAGATAAACGGTAAAATACAGGTTATTTCATTGGCTATATAGCACTACAATAATTTTTTATGTCTCCATGTCAAAATACGAAGGTATGATTATTTTAATGTTGACGAAAAATTTTAAAAATGACTATCTGGGAAATCTCGATTATTTATTTCGCGTGAACGCTCCAGTGGATAAATGTATTTCTCTTTGCCCAGAATACTAATAGAGGGAAATAATTATACCAATTTACATAGTGGAAATCTTCAATTTCTCACTTAACAAATACAAAATATTGTTACTGAGACCGTTCAGTTAATACCAATCAATACTATATAGTTTTTACTATAAGCCCCTAAAAAGGGCGTTTGTAAAAAAATAAATATAGTGTGTTGGGGCGTAGCTGTGTGCTTATAGATGTAGAAACTATTATAATTGGTTTCAAATATTCCATCAAGTGAAAAGATCAGTAATTTTTCAGTGTTGTTGATTAAGTTAACGTAAAACTACAAGAAACAGGATCGGACGGAGTACATACTCGTATATACACACAAGTACACATATTAAAGAATTAATGCAAAAGCACAAGATATAATAATTATAAAGTGGTTTTAAAAGTAAGGAGATCCTCAGGTATATGTAAGCATTAGTGCTTTGAGTGAATTCGAAAATATACCGAAGACTTTATGATTGCAGTGTTTATAATATAATGGAATCATTCTTGACGTTGGCGTTGGTTTGAAGAAAATTGTAAAACTACTATAAGTATTGATCCAAATAGTGTTTATATGGATATCATGCTTTATCCTGGGGTCTTGAAAATAAGTTCAAATGACTGCTCTTCTTAAAATAAAAATTTCAAATATTTTTCACGGTTTCATGAGCAATTAAAATATAATAACAGAAGAATAATCAAGCAATTTTATGGGTATTTTTTATGCCTCAAATTCTCGCCTGTTATGAAATTCTGATTAATATTGAAAAACATGCAAATATTTGCCTATTCTGTTTTGAGCTAATAAACAAACGTGAGAATTTTATTTTAAATTAGAATACCGCAAGAGTTCCAAATGCTCCAACCGTCCGGAGTAAATAGGACCATGGCAACCCCAATAATAATTGTAGTACGATGTAAGGCTGAAAGGAGAGACGAAGAGAAGGAGATGAAGAGAAAGATTGGGTACCTGACTATTCAAATGCTGTCACTAATTACGCTTAAAGTCATTTCAAGCAAAGATTCGATTCTGATTCAAAACATTACAATACGAAGAAAAAATCTTAAGTTCCTAATCTTTTGACCGTCTGCAAAGATAATTTTGTCCGGTTATATCTTCAACTACTTTCTAATTTCCGAAGATATTATTTTCCACAATGAGACTCGTCTGCATCTCCTATTGATCCGTGTTTGTACAGATAGGCCACTAACGAATCGATTTTGACAGCCTTTGTCACTCCATTGAACTGAGAAATCTTCACATTGACTTAAAGATCACAAGGTGAACCCTCCACTTCGGCTGATAAACGAATTAAATTATTATTGTTTGGGCTCACGCAGTGAATAACATACTTAGACACGTATGTATCTTTATGGAAATAACATTTTTTTAATTTGTTTATGACACAAGAGTTCCAAATGTCTGGAGCAACGGAACCATGGTGAAAAATACATCATCAAACTTCGCAAATATACCTTGTGGCGTCATTATTGATACAATGAAAACAAATGATACTCAAACTTATATTAACTATTATTATTGTAACAAATTAACAACTTATCCTGACGAAGAAAACATTGTTTTTGAAACATGTCGATTTTGTTAATAATATAGTGGTGCATACTAAGTTATTTGTTTTTATTATGGAAATACTTCTAAATAGATCTTGTCACTAAACACGGTGAATGCTATATCAAGCAAAGCCAACGTCTTGATTCCGAATGGTTTGTCTACATTGTCTAGAATTGTCATGGTTTGCAATACTTGCATTAAGGTATTTAAGAACATAGTGGGTCGACCACGTACGCTACGTAAACGATACATGATACATTTCGATATCTGAACTACTTACAATCCATACATTTTCTATGGAAATAAATGCCTCAGAATCACTCAAAGCGTCAGAATCACACGTTGCGACGCATGTGGCCAGTGTGATTCTGAAGCATCTATTTCTATAGAATGTGTATAGATTTTAAGTAGTAGGTACAGATATCATAGCGTATCGTCTACGTAGCGTACGTCGACCCAGTATGTTCTTAAGAGCATTTAACCAGCCAGCGGACGAAAATCCACATTTCGTCGAAAGTTGTTCTTACGATCGTGCAGGGCGGTTACAATGAGAAAGATTAATTATTCTCCGTACCAGCTTTTTTAAATTATAACTCAATATCGAATTTATTCCAATCCAAATTAGCTTTAATTTATACCTTCATCCAAAAATGCTGAAAGGCGTGATGATAAAACTATTAAAATAATGTACTTTTTGTAATTAGTTTTTGATTATAAGTATTTATCATTTTTCAATAATGTCTAAATTTAATAAGAATGTTAAAAAAATCTGAAATATATTAGTTTGTAAGTGCGCAAATAAATACACAAATGGACCAATTTTCGTCAAGAAACACATGTACGTACATATTTTTTAATGATTTTATTGAAACTAAAATTAAAATTCTAAAACATGCATTTGCTAGATAATATATTGATTTATTTTACTGCATGATTATATTATTTGAAATGGGTGTGGTATAATACAAAATCTTTTTGGAAAATTTAATAAATCTCCCAACGACCTATGGAATAACCTTATACTAAAAATTAAAAAAATTTCTCAAAATTTATTACATGCGAATACTATATAAAAGAACAATCTTTCGAAATCCATTTATAATTTTTTGTGGAAAAGAGTCAATTCGTCTAAAATCTTTTTTGAAAATGACGTATTTCCGGTTTTCTCTGGTAATGCCCTCTTAACCTTAGTCTACACCTACAACTACATACATGTCTTGTAGAATCTTCTCTCTTGACCACAATCAAACTCACGGTCTACTAAGAAAGAAACTTTCCATATTCTTTACCAAAGAACCAACTTTGTTAACCTTCTCCCAACCTCAAGTGCGAATCTGTTGACTATATATATAACTTCTACTATAGTGGCAAGATTCCGAACATATTTAACGATAACCCCCCGAATTATACTGGTTTTTTTTTTACTTCACTTCACTTGACTGAACCATTTTCAATATCATTTTTTAACGTGCATTTGACTTATGTTTACATATTGTTGCACATCATTATAATAATATGATGGTTGGTATTTATAATTTATTATTTACTTATTGAAGGAGAAGATAATACTTATAAATCTAATCATCATTCATTATTACCTACATAGTATAAAATGAAGTCGCTCAATATGTATGTGCGCATAGATCTTTTAAACTACGCAACGGATTTTCATGCGGTTTTCACCAATAGATAGAGTGATTCAAGAGAAAGGTTTATATGTATAATACATGCTTATTATAGTAGAGAAAAGCCGAGAAATTCAAATATTCAATTCAGGCGGCGGGCAGCGGGCAGCGGGCAGCGGGCAGCGGGCAGCTGGCAAGCGGGTGGTGTGGATTTTATAAAGGTTGAGTAATCAACGGCGTTATGTTTCGTTAGCCGGGTCTGCTAGTCGAAATATAAAAGAGAACCAGACATAGGATAACGGTCGCAACTGGGAATCGATTCCAGGAACTCTGTCTTACCGGGACAATGCCTTATACCACTCGGCCATTGAGACCTAATTATTTACGTCATTTTTGTCGATCTCACACATCAAATTTAGAATTTACAATATTATTCTCAACTAATTTTTCCCAGACTACAAATTTCTAACGAATTTATTAATAACAACATATGTTCGCGCGTTTTTATATGGGATTGATTGGGTATTGCATTCGCAGACTTGGTGGGTAGATATGTCAAAATCCTGAATCTATCCCACCTACCTAATCTTTCCTTCCCAAATGTCACCATAAAAATTGTTGCAAGAAAGTACTCAACTTTGGAGAGGTGACAGTGTGCTTTCCTGCTCAGTACAAAATAACATCTCAGACAGGGCGCATGTATCGTAACCTCTTACTGTAAGAATATTGCGATTTTTTAATAAAACAGTGAGAAGTGTACACCAAAACTGGAGATCAGCGAGGCCCCATCTGCAACGGTGAGTCCTATTTTCCTTATTCCAATCTGTGCTTCTCTAATTTTCCAAAAGCACAGATCTGAACTGTCGACTGACTATCCATCAGGTTTTGCGAGTGTATGCTATTTAATCGTCCCGTATAACTTAGCGATTTCACGTAGTTTCGGGATTGGTCCTTCGAGGGCTGCATAAGCTTTGCTCTGCAGCATTTACCGCCAATTAACAGTGTAGTCGCAGTTTCGCGACACCACTATATATAGTCACATTTGCAACCGTAACCTTTTTTAATTACTCTGTCTTGTTCTTTTTCTTGTTTGGTTTCGATTTATTAGTATTATCTTCTTCTTCAATGATTAATATTACAGTGATGGATGTAACCTTCAAAGGTCTTTATTTTAATTGCTTTATTTTAACGCTCTGAATGTTGTGCACATATATAAACTTAAATAAAATTAAACAAAAAACATATACAAAACAATTTAAGTTTCAAATGTTTTTGATGTCGAGCTTTAGAAATTATTTAAGTTCTCTCTGATTCTACAAAAACCAGTCTCGTGCATTCCACATCAATGAACCTACAGTGTCCATTCTATGAACTCATCGGCCAAGTAAATTTGTAGAATCATCTATTCTGATGATTAAATTACAGCACTGATCGAAGAGTGATTGAAGCATTCTATTCAACATCTCCTCGGTCTAAGCAGCAAACAATTTTTTAGTACAATTACTTGGTTTTTTGGACACCTCTAATGCCAAACATTCCAAACAATGATACAAGGCATCATTATATTCAGGCCCAATCAAAAATGCGGCTTACAACACTTGTTTCGTATGGATTTATTTACTGGTTTTGCTAGGCATGCATCAATTATTTTGATTCGTATGTTGCCACTCAAGAACTTTGTCGTTTTTAGGTTTCAATGGAAACTTATAGCAAATTGATGAGCAGGTAGCCATTAGAATTAAATTGGGTTCTTGGAAAGTCATCATTGAAAGCTAATCCATTCATTCAGCGAATCTACAACAACATATTTTGATAATTTAATTTTTTTACCTCTCCATTATATCGTGGGGTAATTATTACAACTTTAGCTAAATCAGCTTTGTTTGGAAATCGAATTATGAGATAGTTTTCAATGTGATAAAATGTTTGTCGTAAATTTAAACTAATAAGTATGGTTAAATCGAAGATTGATGTGTTGGGAAACGTAATACTTATATTATGGAAATGAGAAAATGGCCAATATTTTTTATGTATTTACTAGCTGGTTGCTACGCTATTTAATAAAGAAATTGTTTCTTCCTGCGTGTTCTTTCCCATTTGTCCCGTTCCCCTTCCGCCTCCCCTTCCTTTTCCACGTCCCCTTCCCCTCTCGCGTTCCCACTCCGCCTCCTCCACATTCTCTCTCCCCACTCCACTCCCCCCTTCCCCCATCCCGCTGACCTCCCTCCCGAGTTCCCCCCCTCCCCCTCCAGGTTACCCTCCACCCCCCTGGTTCCCCTCCCCCCTCCTGCAAACCCCCTACCCGAGTTCCCCTCCCCCCTTCCGCATACCGCATTCAGTCTCGGTAAATTCATTTTTCAAACAAATTTCGTGATGTTAGATCTCACCAGTAGTTTCATACAAATCTAGCCCTGATGAGCGCAAAAAAAATGGAATTTTCCAATATGGTGCAGTCGTTCAGAAGTTATGCGCGTACATACATTTCGATGAATCATTTTTATTTATGTAGATTTACAAATGATGACTTGCCTAATTACGATATACAAAATGCAATGAAAGCAACTCAAGCAATTCCATAAATTTTAGTGCTACAACCAGCTAAGTCTAGTGTCTAATTAAAACATGAAAAGCACTCGTGGAAACTAGAGTTACCCAATTATAGAATTTAACGGTATCGTTTTTCGGAGATGCTTAAAAAAATTTTTTTTTTCAAATATCTTTATGATTCCAATGCGTTACGACTTTTCTTTTTGTAGCATTTACAGGCGAGGATAATAGAGTAATGCTTTTAGTGTGTAACTCAAAAACGCTGCTTTCCGAGTTACCTAATTGTTGTTATTATCCCATGATATAACCATGCAAGAGAAACTCTGTCGTGATTTTGATTGTGGTGCCTCTAGTTGTACAAGTGTAAAGGAAAGAAACTGTCTAACAATAAAAAATCTAAAATAACGAATGAAAACAGTTTTTTTTTGATTTGGTGAAATAGACAGACCAATAAATAACCTTTCGGGTAATTGCGCTATTTCACTAGCATGGTACCTACTATTTTTCTGCAACGGAACAAAGTCAGCTCAAGTACATTGTTTCCATTTATTTCAACTTTTACTTATGAATAAAAACCAAGGCAATTGACTTAATTTTACTTGCGCAACTACTAGCCTTGAACTCATAACCCTTGGGCCCAGAAACAAGGATAATAACCGTTCTGCAACGAAGGTAGTCAAGGTTTTATAACAAAAGTTATAAATGAGTACCTACGTATTTAGAATGAACCAATGTGGTTCAGTAATAACGTTAATTCGTGAAGACAACCATGTCAAAAATAACAGACTGTCATACATACATACATACACATACATACATAGGTAACTGTACTTGAACGATTGAAAAAGAAAGTCGTATAGATATGGGAAGACCGTAAGTATTTATTTGTACTAGCAAGATCCAGGCATGCGTTGCAATGCTACTTAAAAAACTGGTTCTCCCTGCATTTCCTTTCCCATTCTCTCCCGTTCACCTTCTGCCTCCCATTTTCCTCCCAGAATGGCCATTTGATGACAATGTCACATTTTATTTTGTGTGAAACAACTGGTCTAACGGAATACGAATAACACAGTTTCACATAAAAAAGTAAAGATACAGATTTGTCATAAATTGGGTTGCAAATTTACAAAATAAATGTTAATCTCAAAGTATTTCATCTCAGCCTTCGAGAAAAAACATTCGTGATCTTAAAATGTTATTTTAAAATTATATGCGCTGAAATATTGAGATAATAATTGGGGTTATATCCTATAAGGTTACATGGCCGGTTTTAAAATCCAATTTCGAGATGAGTTCGGTTTTATAAATTGAAAGAATCAATAATTTGATATTACGGTATCACGATACCGCGTTCTTTTGCAAACCTGCTTTTTGTTCTCGACTGCTTAACCTTTTCAAACGTATGCGCGCCTGGTAACAGAATACGCATATATATATTTTGGAGACGACGAAACAAAAAGAAAGATCATTAAAACTGCTTAAAATAAATTCTTTGCAAAAACAAAAAGGTTTTAAAATCATGCATGCATAATTTAAAATTTAAACGCGCTTGTTAAAATGTCCATCGTCCATTTGATTAGTCAGACATTTCCAAATACTAAGTTTTGAGATAAGAAGGAAAGCAATAACCGAAAGCTCACGATAAATCAAATTGTTTACACGTGTCTGTGTTTCACTTACTAAATATGCTATAAAATGATACCGGGAGGCATTACATTTTGAAATTTCCTACTAGTAACCTAGAAAACATTTGTTTTTTATTTCTACACTTTTTCTGCATTATAATTGCATTGTACCATTACCAGTATACTTTTACGTAAAACTGCACACTAAACTCAAATTTCGAATTATCGGAGTTTTCTGACTTATCAACTGGTCGATCGATGTACCCACAGACAGAAAACAGAATCATCGAAATCATAAAAACAGTAAAATTATCGAAACAGTGGATATAGAAAGAGATTTTTACACAATTTAATGCTTTCGTTTGCTTTACGTTTGTAGAAAGGTAATATGATAATGATAAGTGAAAAAATTAATGCATATTGAACATCTTAAAATATTTTTTAGAACCTACAAAAAAAAGTAATGCACATTCTACACTTTTTAATATTTTTTAAGCTAAAACTAGTTGTTTTCATGGTAGAAATACTTAAAAATGTACACATTACACTATTTTGTTAAGCTATTATAATATTATGTTTATTTTCTTAACAATACAACAATTTAAAATAAAAAATTGATATATGTAATAATTATTATAAAAATGAAAGATATATTTCTCAATAGTTAATTAGCTTGTCGAAAAGATCACTGCTGAACTGTACATTCCAGACTGAGAATGCAGCTGGTTTTCATGTATATTTAATATATAATTATATACACATTAAAAAAGGATTGAAATTAAAAAAAATTCTAATTAAAGCAAATTTGTAATTAAAATTCAAAATCAAATGAAAAGTTTTCATAAAATCACTAAAAAGTAGGTAGGTAGGCATTTTTTAGTAGGCATATATAAATAAATTGTCAATTACGTTGTTGTGCGGCTGACTGTGCAGTTAGCAACCACCTGCTGCAGAGCTTCTTGAAGCACTGCAACTATGTCGGTACTCGAATAGACAGTGGTAGGTATTTCATTCTAAAGTTTTGATGAGGAATAGCGTTAGCTACCCTCAAACACAGCAGTTTTGTTAACCGGGGAAATGTTTACTTGGAGAGAACATGGGAGATGTCATTTTGCTTTCCGATGATTTTGTTTTCGGTTAAAAAAATAAATAAAATTCACACGCTGCCACTCGGCTCAACCTAACGAGTGATGTGATACAAAAATCTATAGTATGTCGCCACTGATCACACTGCTACAACTCTAAATGGATCATCTGAAACACGCTCCGTATTTTTTACATTAGCCCGACACAAGTGCCCTGAGGAAAATAATTTGCCTGAGGGCCTGCGTCATCTTTGGAGACGCTGTTTGAGGATTTTTATTTTTAGGAAAGGAAGGATATGAAGATCTGGGAAGGAAAAGGGTATGTGGGGCAGGTAGGAAATTGAGGTCGGTACATCCAGGAGTGACGGATGTTTGAATTCATTTCTCCTACTGCGGTGGAAGGAGGAGTGTCGAGAGAGTCCTGCTACAGAGGATCTAAAATCTAAAAAGGTTTCCCTCAACCAATTTTTCATTTGTGTAGTGCTGCTCAGATACAACCAGGAGCTATACGATCTTTACAAGGAAATCAAAACTGGAAGACTCAGGTGGGCTGGACATATCCAGAGAATGAGCGAAGGAGATATTCCAAAGCGAATTATGGATGGTGCACCTGGGGGTCGGAGAAGAGTTGGAAGACCAAAGCTTCGATGGCTGGATGGAGTGGTGAAGGATGCAAGCACCATCGGCATCCGAAACTGGCGCAACGCAGCACAACACCGACAGTCATGGAGGCAGGCTCTGCTGGAGGCCAAGACCCGACCTGGGTTGTAGAGCCACAGATGATGATGATGATGATGTAGTGCTGCTCGAAAGAGACGGAGTGTATTACACGGGGCCCGTTGCGTCTCGTGGCAGTGGCGACGTGTGATAGATTTTTTTGGTTTTATTTGAAAAATGTAAATATCATCAGTTAAGAAAGCGACATCCATTATTAAAATCTTGACTCTTACGCGGTACTCACATAAAAATCCTTGAAGTTGACAGGAAGGTAGAAATAATCCGCACGATTAAAACAAAAATAGCGTTAACCATCGCATATTAGCTGCATTCGGTTGCATACTCGTTACCCGCAATCTCGTCGTAAACACGAACTCATTAAATTAATATGCAGATAAAAAGCTCGAGAGCTAATAATAACAAATAGCGGTGGCTGGCGAGTCGGTACCGGCCGTGCATT
This sequence comes from Limnephilus marmoratus, assembly GCA_917880885.1. NCBI lineage: Eukaryota > Metazoa > Arthropoda > Insecta > Trichoptera > Limnephilidae > Limnephilus > Limnephilus marmoratus. Next base: position 32,712,030 of record OU862924.1, read on the forward strand.
GGTGCATTGGCTCGGCACTGCACTCCACTGCAGTCTTCATCAGCCAAGGGTCATTACTCTGCAGATATGAATTTACGGCGGGGTTGCCTTGTCATTAGGGGCCGGTGCATGTGGGAAAGTGCACAACCAGTGGCGTACCCACCTCCTGGCAAACGAGCAGCTTCCTGGGGATTCAGACTCCTGCAATATCATTTTGATTTCAATGCCACAAAACAGACATCTGTTTGCTTATCTGAAACAGTAAAAACTCTCACACACTGAGGTTTGGTGTGAACAATTTTTCGCAGCTTTTAAATTTTTGGTCGTTTTTATGACTCGTTCTTGAGTTCAACGGCTCGGCTGTGGAATGATTTGCCGGCCTCTGTGTTTCATCCCTCCTACAACATGGGTGTCTTCAAGACCCGTGTTCACTCCTTCCTTTCCTCAAAAAGACCCTCCACACAGCATCTTCAATGATGACATAGGCCCTGAGGGAAGTTATTTTCCTCAGGGCCAGTTATTTTCCGTGTGGAGTTAATGTAAAAAAAAAATGTTAAATTTCTTGATCAAAAATCTAATTTAAGATTGCAAATTTATTTCCAAAAAAAGCTGATACCAACGTCCATTAAATTGTTTAAAATCAAGACAAAATGCTATATTGATTGATCGATAATATATAATAGTGATTAAAAGAGTTATTTGCGTTTGTAAGTAGCAGAAATACCTTTTAACTTTCCTATTTTACATTGCTAAATATATAATCGATCCTATTTAACAACCCAGATAAATATGGTCCTGTGTAGTTTCTGCTTGTACAGAGTATAATTTAAACAAAATTAATATGTTCCTACATTTTTAAGCATCATCGCGTCTGGTCAAAAGAAATAAGATTGTAGAAATCGATATATTATAAAAGAAAGTATACAATGTGTGCGCCGCTAAAACTCAGAAACGAGTCCTGGTACGATCAAGGGTGATCACCTGGTGGTGTGGTAGCCCTCTATCCCACATCCATGAAAAAGGTTTCCGTTTTGACATAAAGGGCGTGCTTTTGAAGATACAAGGGCTGGAAGTTTCGTCCTCTAGAAATTTCTAGAACAGTCCAGAACATTCGAGAGAATTCGAGAGAATTTCACAACGTTAATAATAAGGAAATAGTCTGGAACGTTCGAGAACATCCCAGGTCATTATGGAATACTCTAGAAAACACTCGAATGTTGTGGAACGTTCTGGAGCCTTGTGGACCAATCGAAGCCTTTTTGGTATGAGTGAGATTACCCATTGGTAGGGGTATTAAAGCAAGATCGTGGGTTCGAACGTCAGTTCAATCTCATATCAACTCCCTGAGCTAAGCCAGGTACGTACCCCAGCTAGCATATAAATTTGTACTGCGCCCTTGAGGTGATTTTTTTCTAAAAACAGCGCTGTGCAAATCATCCAAATATTATTATTTGTTGAACGCTTGAAGAAGGGTTGGTATCCAAGGAAGAAAATGGAGAGGATTGATAAGCAAATTTTAATGAGATCTAGTCGCAAAACAATTGTAAAATGCTATAAATGTTAATAGCAGCATCTTTTCACCATGGTAACACTGAGAGTACACATCTTCTCTAACTTCCCGATTCAATTAATATGTTGCAATCTTTGGTTGCCGTGCCACTGGGCAGCGTGCAGGTTAGCCGCAGCAAGGCTGACGTAACGCGAACGCAAGGCGGTTAGTGCATCTTGCACTTAGGACCAACAACGCCTCGAGCGCCAAGAAGGACCCGAATGAAAAGTGATGGATGATGTGCGAATCAATCAATTTCACAACCCTCCCAGGGTAATTTGTGTAGAATCGGTACTTTTTGATATTTGGATTACTGAAGATAGAATTTCTGAAGGAATCGCGTAAATTTGACGGTGAGAACTTAAAAAAAATATATTTTAACCTAATTTCTTATCAAATTTTACATTAGCTCCATACAGGAGGCCCTGAGGAAAAATCCTAGCAGGGCCTATGTCATCTTTGGGTATGCTGTGTGGAAGTCTTTTTAGGAAATGAAGATGAGGAAATTCTGGGAAGGCGATAGGTGTGAGGGGTGAGGGTCAGTATGTCCAGGAATGCAGGATATATGAATCCATCCCTCCCACCGCGATAAGGCGTTGTTCCGAGAGAGTCCTGCTGGAGAGATCAAAATGTCTCCCTCAACCAGTCTCTCCAGAAAAAAGACCCAGAAAAACCTCACCCCGTGAAAGCGTGCATCCTTGCTAAGTCACCAAACGTAACGAACCACTTAGGGTAACCTATAACAGAGGTGTTGGTTATCCAATAAGTGTTTCCCGGGGCGGCAGTACTAACAGTATTACAGTACAAACTGCCCCTGTTGATGATGTTGTGTACACATGTCTAGATGTAGTTAAGAATACTATGCCCTGCAAAAGCTTCAACATTAAAATTTAAAGTAGTGTCATGTAATAGTAATAAAATTAAAGGTAGTATAGTGACCAAATTACGGTCATTTAATTAACAGGTATAAATAAAATCGGATTTCCTGTGTTTATAGGTATACCAAACATAATTGGATTTCCTGTTTAACAGCAAGCATTCTGCGGTGTATCATATGTGTATATGTGTAACAACCGGGTAAAGTTGTTGCGATGGATTTTTATGAATATATGGCGCTGTATAAATCTGAACAATGATAATGATAATTTATAATATGACATCATAAACAGGGTTTGCAATCCCGCATCCAGAAATCCCTCGTAAATCCTCGATATCAGCACTATTTGATCCCGTGCATTCTCGGGATTTTCATGTGCGGGATTTGCGGGATTTGCGGGATTTGCGGGATTTACTGGGTTTGCGGGATTTGCAGGATTTGCGGGATTACGGAATTGAAAAAAAAAAACACTAAATTTACACAAGAAACTTTTTTCTAAGTGAATACCGAGCAAGATTCCTAACTGCTCCTAACCGCCTGGAGCCAGTGAGACTATGGAATCTCCAATTGGGGTATGTTGTGCGGCTGAAGGTACTAGCGAGAGGAAGGGAATGAGGTAAAGTAAGGTGGGGAAGTTCCTGAACATTCAGATCTCGTCACCAAATACGATCTCTTAATCCATTTCAAGCAATGCTTCAATTCTGAATGGTGGTCTTACACCAAAGCGATGCTGAGAATATCTTCCACTCTGGAACGTGCTACAAATCAATCAAATAAAATTTTGTTGCGGACTCCGGGATTTGAACCCGCAACCTTCGGATTGCTAGACAAGAACCTTACCCCTCGACCATGAAGGCCGTCATACTGTTTACATAAATAAGCAGTGTTCAATCTATGGAAATGAAAGAGCAATTGTACTGGATGTTAGGAAGAGATGACCGAGTCGCATCTCAAGCTCGGAAACCTGGAGACCTGGAATAAATTCGAAAGAAAAATATCACTGGTAGGTATCACTGGGAGTTACCTTCAGTTGTCAGCACTCATCTTCTCGATAACAGTTCCAATCAACTGGTGGCGAAGCAGAGTAGGTTTACAACGTTTTTTTTAATAATATTACTATTACGCACAGCATATTTTGGGTTACTATTGAGTGTTTATAGGGATGTTGAGTATTCATCTCTATATATACAAAAATCTCGCGTCGATGATTGTTAGAGATAAACTCCGAAACTACTAAACCGATTTTGATGTGGCTTACTGTGTGTAATTTGGTCCAACTTAAAAAATACAATAGTTTTTATCTCGATTATTGACCTCAATATTTATTATTAAGAATTAAATGTTCATTAAAGGTTTATTATAGGACAATTATTTGTAAGTTCCATGAGTTTCTAACAGATGGCGGTAAGAGTTAATTTATCGACACAACACTAAGTTATCTAGATTAGGTAACCATTAGGATTAGGATTAGGTGGCGTTGTGTTTCGTTAGCCACAGAAACGCGTGGCCGGGTCGCGTATTTACAATCCCTACCGCGTTTCAGTCGCTTTAAATTTTCAATATCAAAATTTAAATATTAAGAAATAAAATTATTAATTTCTAATATACACATTGGAAAGATTGTTTTATCTAGATATTGGAACAATTTTTGTTTTTGCAAAGTGATAAAAAATTATCAATATGGAGGTGTATTTAAAATATATGGGAATAATATTAAAATTTAAATATTTAGAAATAAAATTATTTATTTCTAATATACACATCAGAAAGATTATTTTATCTTTGAACAATTTTTGTTTTTGCAATGTGATAAAAAATAACCAATATAGAGGTATATTTAAAATGTAAATTGTCGTTACCGCGACTGAATCGGTATAGGTTTTGTAAATACGCGGCCGGGTCAGCTAGTAAATACATATATTTTAATAATATTAAATAGTAATATTAATATTAATATTGTTTTTCAAAAATTCTATATACATTATATGGGATTTTTTTTAAAATTCGTAATGTTTCTAGTTATCTCAGATATCTGGTGTTTATTTATTCTTTTTTTTCATAAGTTTTTATTCCAGTAAAAAAGAAAATAACATTTTCACTTATTGAATTATGTACTTTTTACATTATATTACATAGTTTTTACATTACATGGTTTTTACATTTCATAACCTTAGATTACATTAGATTGCAATACTAACATTTACATGATATTATATTACCATACGATATTATTCACTATCACTACTTTGTTTTTTGTGAATAAACATGAACAATTTTTTTTTGAATTTGCACACACTTTTTTCGTTTTTGATATCATCTGGAAGGCAATTATATAAATTGCCCCCCTCGTAACTAATTGATTGCTTACCGTAGTTAGTATGAATGGTGTTTAAACGTATGTTATCGTGTTGTGTAAAATTTTTGTGTACTTGGGACGTTTTAATGAATTTTGTGTTTGTATGTATGAGTTTATTATTTATTTTGTATATAAGGACACATATATTGTACTCGTATAGTTTTCTTAATGTTAGCAGTTTTGTATCCAAATATAATTTTTTTGTGTCAATTATAATTTTTATAATTCTAGACAGACCAACCACTACATTGTTATGATTCTGAAATTATTTACAAAGCCACTTCATCCGGTCGAAATTTGTATTTTTTTTATTATTGTATAAAAGTTACATACAATGGGAATTTATACCCGCTAAGCGACTGCAAGTAGCTTGTCAGCAGGAGATTAGTTCCACAGATTAGTTAAAACAATAGGTACATGAAATAATCCTAAACGCATCAGTGTGGCAAAACATACATATATAACAACATATTAACTTTGAACATATATACTAGGGTGTGTCAATTATTTCAACTTTTGAATTCAGAAACGCCCGGGGTCTCAAAAGTTGCGTCTTAAGAAAATGAGAACTGCATTTAAATTTTTTTAAATGGTTATTAGCCCGCTAAAATGCATTGAAAATCAGAAAACAAACCTAAAAAAATTAAAAAAATATATTTTTACTATTTTTTTTTTCAATAATTTAACCTTTTAACGTTTGTTTGTTATTAAAAAATGCGTACAGCTGACAAAAATGAAAAAAAAAATGATATATTTGAATACAAGTAAGTCAACAAGAATTCTGATTTTATCCAGAAAAAGTGTTATTTTCCCCTTTTATATTTTTAACCACCACATCACATACATATGTTTCAAAACAATTTTTTTTTTGCATTCTTTGTACTGCAGTTATGGAATGAAAAATAATTTTGGTACAAAATATAAAATATGGACCCTTTGTTTTATTTTTTTTCCAAATCATGAAATCTATTTATTTTCCTTTAACTTCCGGCCATTTTAGCGGGCTAATAGTGAACAATAATTTAATTTATTTTTACGTTTTCGAATGACTACAGATCGTACGAAACTTTTGAGACCCCGGGCGTTTAAAAATAAGGCTATTTTTTTCTCTCTATGGAGAGCGACACAAGCTAATATATACGCTATAAACATCGTGATATGCAATGTTGATAATAATACAGAGACAGTATTTTATGGTGAAAAATTGTGTATTAAATTTGAAATAGTTGTAAAATAATTTAGTCTTCTCCTAAGACGACGTAATCTTACTTAATTCCATTAATACTGCCCTGCATTAATGGGGTTATGACCCCCCATAAATAGTTCGTGTACCCTACATTAACGTATCGAGTATCGACATAATCGTCAGGTAATACATCATTAAACATTTTTAATGTCGAGAAACTGACGATACTCCATCACCTGGAAGGTGTTCAAGTGTTCATAATTTTTTATTGCCGTTTGCTGGAATCGTTGTTACTTCGATTCACTGATGTTTACCGCCTTTTCCAACATAATACAAAGAATTAAGGTTGCGTTTTCGCGCTTATTCAACGAAATTTCAGAAAGTTTAATTAGTATATTTTTAAACATTTTACGCTTCGAAAGATATTTGTCGTCTGTACCACATTCCTGTTCCTATTCAGTTCTGTTACAATGGTCCTCAATCTGACTAATAATTGGATAATTTGTATAGCGCCATTTTTGTGAAAAAAACACTTCAAGAGGGCTATACCAAACTATTGATTCTCATCACATTATATTAGTATTCATGAAGAATTGTTCAAAAATTTTGAAAAATTCATCAAATTATTTGGGTGGGTTGTATCAAAAAAATTGAAAAATTCTTTAAAATTTTGAAGTTAATAATCACGTTCTGTGTAAGTTCTATTCAAGTTCTGCATTAATTATATCATTATAAGTAAGTTAATCACAGAACTTGAATAGAACTTTTACAGAACGTGAAAATTAACTTCAAAAATTTTAAGAATTGTTTGATCCAACCCATCCTAAGAACAGTTCTGTCAACAGCAGACCTCGCTCGTAAAAGTATGTTCCTACTTTTCTCTTATTTATTTTACGAAAACTAAAATTCCCTCTTAAATATTAAGATTTGTAATTAGACATTAAGATCTCTACCTACTTAATTATGAACAATATATTTACAAATTAATAGATAACTTTGTATTAACCACTTAATTATTTACAAAACCGACATGTTTCGTCAGCAAAGCTGACTTCTTCAGGGTTTTGACAGAACTAATTTTAAAAATAGACATACATAGGTAATAGAAAAAAACATGACATTTGCTGACGAAACATGTCGGTTTTTGTAAATAATTAAGTGGTTAATACAAAGTTATCTATTAATTTGAATTTAAAATGTTACCACAAAATAATTTTGCACTATTAGAAAAAGTAACAATATTTTTTTTTAATTTTAATTAGGGAATTATGAAATGTTTCCAAAATGCGCCACCATCTCAATGACAATTCTTTTTTCAAACTTTCTTCATGCAGGAAGGATCCGCAATATTGAAAAGCTAAGTCAAAGTTAGCCACCTATTCAAATTTAGCCATCTATCACAACGTTGTTTGAATAATATGTGGATGCAGCACATTTTCTGAACTGGAAGAGGAACATACTAACAAATTTACAGAAGGATAGAATGCCAAATGGTGGATTTAAAATAGGACTGCTACGCTCAGTCAATTATTTATTTTTGATTATAGTACTTACCTTATAATTAAATGGAACTACTGATATCGGTCCCTAAATATTACAATTTCATTGTAAGTCATTTAGCAAAACATAATTAGCTAGAAATTAGAAAAGCAAAATCGGTAGAAAAGTAAAATCGTATTTATTTTAGGGGAAAAGGCTGTATTTTAGAACTATGGCAATTAAAAGCTAAAATCGAAGATTTTATTGTATCGGGCATTTGAGATAAAACCTAATAACAAACACCATTTAGTTTCCCATTGACAACAGTTCATATCCTTGGGTCAGAAATACAATGAAAACACTAAATAAATTAATTCAATAATCAATATTAAAATGTACGTTACACGAAGGGCAATAAAAATATCACAAAATAATTTAACTGAAAAGACTTCACCAATGAATGGTTTTACGCGAGGCATTATCCATAATAAAAATGTTTATTACCGTCTTTAATTGACGAAACACTTTTGTTGGCCAGTGGTTAAGTAGAAAGCCGGAGGTGTACATGTACATTGTTGGTTCACTCCTGATAAATCCATTATATCCAGCCATTGCAGTATTTTTTAATGTTATTCAAGTCACGAAATTCAAAATATTAAGTACATAAATATTAATACGGCCGATATAACTGAGAATTTATTACGATTTACAGTAACAATTTAATGAATGATTTTTTGCTACGCTTTCTTCGCCTGACTTTGTGTTTCCTTCTTTTCCTCTTCAAAACCCAAATTTACTTCTTATCTTCCTCAATAAGACCCTCTCACAGCATCCCCAAAGATGACGTAGGCCCTAAGGGAAATTATTTTTCTCATGGCCTTTTTTGTACAGCTAATGTAAAAATTTGGATTCTTCGTTAGAAAATGATACAAGAAAGCATTACAGCCTTTAATTATTTTTCTAAATATGCCTCTCTACTACAAATAGTCCATCTCAAGTCTATCTAAATAATATCTAACTCGAGTGAATTTACTTGCTTCCATCATGGTTTTTTTTTGGGGTATTATACCTTGTTACTCTACCTCTTCTTTAGCTAATGGCTAAAATAAACTATAATACTTTTGATATAACCAGCAAACTAGAGTCATTTTTTTATTTATTTTGCTTTAATAATAGTAAAACTTAAGCCTCAAGGGGGTATTCTAGTCCAGAATTGCGGGCATTTTTTGACGGTCGATAAAAAAACATTAATATTTTAACGGCACATTTTTTTAAAGTATACTTATTCATATTTTAATAATTCACAAAAAAAATTCAAAAATATATATATTTCACGAAGTACACGCTGTTGAAGTAGAGGGGGGGAAAAGAGCGTGTCCATCTTGTCACGATTCCAACCCTTCTGATCATTTGAAAAATAAAAAGGAAGATTCTTTATCAGAACAAGAAAAATGAGAAAAAAAATTCTCGCGAAATGGCGGCTATTAAAAAAAAAAAAGATTTTTTCAGATTTTAAAACTTTTCAGAATATTTTTAAAAATAGTGAAAATTAAAACTTTAATCAATTTTTTTCTTGGTTCCTATCATAGAGGGATAAATAAAGAAAATTAATGTTAAATTTCTAGAAAATCATGCAAAATTAGAACTTGAGATTTCGTGACAAACGTTTCGAAAACAGCAGTTTTGAGAAAAACGCGCTTAAAGTTTTGCTCTATATTCCCTGTAAACCGGTCGAACTAAATTGGCTATTACTATTAAAATAATTTGAATTTTGAAAAATCCTTTTAAGAAGATATTCATGAATATGTAATTTTTTTTTCTAGACTTGACTTAGACGCAAATATATACGAATATATAAGTAAATGGAAGTTATTTTGAAAATAGCTCTATCCAGAGATGTTAATTGACTAATAAAATTACAAAAATATTGATGGAATTAGGCGATAATAACGTACGAGAAAAATTTGCCTCCCAACAAAAAATTTAACTCAATTAATTGATTTATGAAGTTAAAACTTCTTTAGCACCGTTGTAATTTGAAACTCGATGAAGCGATAAAGCCACACTATTTAGAAAGAAGAAAACACATAAAATATGATTTTTACAAATTCAAAACAAAGATATATATGGTGGACAAAATGAACATAACCACTTAGAACAAATAACAAAACCATTAAAACAAAATTCACAAAACAAATACGTAATAATGAATATTTACTGCAAATCAGTGTGACTTCTTACCCACCCCTTAATCCCTTTTCCTTCTGAGAACTCTTCTCTCCTTTCTTTCCTTTAAAAAACCCTTCACAAAGCATCCCCAAAGATGACATAGGCCCTGAAGGAAATTATTTTCCTCAGGGGCTCCTGTGTGGAGCTTATGTAAAAAAAAAACTTCTGCTATTGCTCTTGACCTCCGCCGAACCCGCGAGACTGCCTCACCGAACCCCTGGGGTTCGATCGAACCCAGGTTAAGAACCACTGATCTATAGAGTTTAGCTTGCGAGAGAATGAAATAGTATAATCGGTCTCATCTTTGTGCGATGCTTCGTAGCCTTCCCACTCTTGTCTACTTTGGATTTCTGAAGGTTTCACTTCTACCACGTGTGATTTTTTTTTCTATTTACTATTTTTCTGATTTTTTTACTATTGTTTTAATGGGACTCATACTCGGACCCATAAGCTTGTTTTCACGACAATGTAAAATGACTAGAATGACGTATGTGGCGTAGGTATCTGAGTTAGTAAACATCGACATACTTGAATTCTTTTTTAATGCACTATCATGGAACCATAAAAATACGTCCTGTTCTGGTTAATAAAAAACAAACTACGCTAGATGGCGTTACAATATAACAACTAATAACCAGTGGACCGATCGCTTAAACTGGGTGTGTCGATACTTAATTTTTAATACGAAAACACGATTTAAATGAGGAATTCCTCACAACCTATCATTACGGGTAATGCTTTTAGATTTAACATGGTGTAATGTGTAACATCCCACCATCTTATTAACCCGATTTACATAGGACGGTAAATTACATTAATCCAAGCGTGATCGTAAAATTTAGGATTACAAGAGCATTACTTAGCTAAATAGATGCTTAACGATGACTAATAGTGGACCTCCCAATAGAAGAAGAGCGGAATAGATGTTCAACAGGTATGATGTATGTACAATCAAATAATACTTCTAGTAGGTACACCAATACTTCGCTTAATGGCACAATAAAAATTGCCTGTATAAGGAGAGAGCAATAACCAAACAAAAAACATAAAGAATTCGATTTGTATAAAAATCTAAAGTATTTTTCCGATTGATGAAATTTTACACACTTAACCTTTAAAACAAAAGGATGGTTACTGTCCACATGAGATTTTGAAAATCAACTACCACCTCTTATCCCAATTCTTAAGGGCCCGCAACCCGGATTTGTACCGATTTATTACATATTTCCCTTAAACACGGTAAGTTTTAAAGCTCTTAAAAAAATATATGTTATTCTTGAAGATAATACCTAGACTTTGCCAGCGCCGAAACGCAAAAAATATAAAATTCCCTCGATAGAAAAAAATCGCAAAATATGCTCCAAAAATTATTATTAACACGTTTGTTTCAGTTATTTTACAAGTTATATGTATGAAAAAATTCACAGTGTTTCTTTAAATGCTGTTTAAGATAATGCCCACGAGATTTTTGCTCTATTTTAAACGAGTCGTGTTTTATTAAACATTTTCGCATCGATTTTGTCGCTGCAAATGTTGGCGCTCTACTCTAACATTAATAATTTCGTATCTCTCCATCTTCTTCTTTTCGGGCCCGGTTGCAGAGTCTTAAGGCAGAATTTTTAAACTTGATTTTTTTTTAAATCGAGTATATTATTACACGCGATAGCAGTGAAACCTTCACCCACACAATCTCAAGCAATAGGAGCCTTTAAAAGTGATCTCATAATCAAAACGGCCAATGCGCGCAGCTTGCCAGAGCGTGAAGCTTTGTAGGTGCGTAGGTATTACTAGGTAAGCTTTTATTTTATCTCCTTCCCTCGCAGGCTATAGAGGAGTGTGTTACTGGGTTGTCTCTTTTTGGTGTCGCTCATTTCCGTTTCATCGAGTTTCAAATCACAACCGTGCTGAAGAATTTTTCACTTAAAAAATTTGTAAAAAATCAGAAGAAAATTATTGTCTTTCTCTAATTTCGAAAAACTCTGCGTAACGCCTGGTCAACGCCGGGGACGTCAGCTAGTAATAATATTATGGAAATTGGTTCATAAAAATGCCAGCATGCATTCACTAATCCGCACAGCAGAGCAAACACTATTCATTATAATCGGGCCATTATTAGAGTCGTTTAGTAATAAATTAATATTGTTTTGACACTAATAACATTCTTGATTTGCTATATAAAATGACTAGGAACTCACAATTACATCTGAATTGAAACAATAAGTTAACACTATTTGAATTTTGATTTTTTGTTGATATTACCGAAACAATTCTTCAACACAAACCACTAAAATGTTATTAATTTCCCTTTTGTAAAAACAAATAAATTAATTACGCTTTAGATACGAAAATTAACAAAAACGTGAAATTAATGAAAATTATTTCAAACCCTGTAGATATATATACCTAAATAAAATTCATTCATTATTTTTATAAATACAATTTCAAAGTTTTTTTTACATTAACTCCACCCAGGAGGCCCTGGGGAAAATAATTTATGTCATCTGAGATGCTGTGTGGAGGGTTTTTTTGAGGAGAGGAAGGAATGAACATTGGTATTGAAGAGATCCATGTTGTAGGAAGGAGGAAACACAGAGGCCGGCAAATCGTTCCACAGCCGAGCTGTTGAACACAAGAACGAATCGAAGAAGCGACCCTTCATGTGACAAAAGTCAACCGTGTACATATATTATGTTTGGCACGCGTTTGGCGTGTTTTCCTACCATGCACCGGTGCCGAAGGGATCAATGACGCTAGTTCCTCGGAGCATCTTCCATCGTAATACAGGTAGAACAAGGATAGCATTCCCACCCGACGCCTGTACTCTAAAGATTGCAATCCGTCTGTGAAAAAAGATGGGAGAATCTATCAAACGGACCGCCCGTTTTTGCACAGAGTCAAGGGTATGTTTCAGGTATTTTGGAACTCCAGACCAGAGGTGGCTGCCAAATTCAACCGTGGGGCGCACTTGTGATTTGTACAGGGTTAGCAATTGTGTACTTACTATTAAATTATCTGCGTGGGCTGTACGGAACGCCCAGTTTGGGAGGCTAACTCTACTCTGGCTTCGATGGAGCTCCCATAGCTGAGCTGGTCACTTAGAGTTGCACAAAGCATATCGATGGAGGGCCTGCTCAGAAGATTGCTTCCGTTGAAGGAGATTAGGTTTTCATTCCGATCCCTTTTAGACGTACTCAGACATGATTGGGTCTTTGAAACATTGAATTCGACGAGATTATTTTTTATTCCAAGAGAAAACACTCTCGAGGTAACCGTATTTGCGTAAAACTGTAATCGTTTTAATTCTTATCGGCAACATGAATCCTCAGATCAATCCCAGCGACAACCATATGATCAATGTAAATGGGGATATTTTGAATGAAACAGGGATTCAAGTTGAACATTTATTATAATCATCAATTTTCGAGCATGAGACAGTAATCCATTCAAGGAAAATATACTTATAATTGTTTATTGAAAACTCAGGGTGTGTCCCAGGGCTCCTTGAAGAGGAATCTCCTGAGATTATGAATTATGCAAGTCACTATTATTGAAATCAGGATCAGCGATGTAATACATAATTGACAGAACTAACCTTTAAATATAATGCCGGGCGCCAAGGCCAGTCTCAATAACATGACCATTTTAAATATAAACAACTAACTGAAAACCAGTAAAGGAAACTAACGCCAATCGATGCCATCCATGCCAGTCGGAGCCCAGGTTTCTGCACCCTCACGCTACACGTCAAATCCGCCGAGTCCTGCGCTCTTCCGTTTCCCCAGCAGAGGTCGCCACTGTACTCGTCCGAAGTTAGCAAAACAACTCATAGATTAAAGTGTTTTGCATAGTCAACATCCAAAATTATCGGGGTAACATGTTATTCTGTTACAATGCCCCCCGTGTTGAAAGACTTATGGCTATAAGTCCTGAGGTTCCCCTGACACCTCGAAGCAAAGCCTTGACTGCCGTCTCACTGGAAAGTACTTGTAGTGAAGGTGATGTCATGATAGTAGATGGAAACCCAATAGCTTAGCAGCGGTAAGTATGTAGATTCTTGAAATGTTGTTGCGAAGAAGCATAAATTTCCAGAGCCATCGCGATCTGTATGTCCAATGTTTCCTCAGCTTGAGACAGCTTCCCAGACTTGAGAGTAGAGTGTTATGATGTTGCCTTATAATCTTCAAATAATATGGCGTAGCAACTTAGTTGAAAATTTTCCATCGTGCAGGAACTAGATGAAAAGCCATGATATATGGTGCATGGGCAATGATGATTTTCCTCTTGAAAAGTCCTTCTGGGGTGACCCATATTCTTGAAAAATGTTGTGGTATCGCAAAGTTGAAGATTTTCCATAGTGCCGGAGCGGGGTAATATGCCATGAAAATATAGTGCATGGGCAATGATGATGTTTCTCTTGAATGACCCTCTGGAATGACCCTCTGGATGCCTAAACTAAGATACTGGTTTTCCTAAAGCAATCTGGTTGAATCTACAGAAACTATTAGAAAAGCCCTTCAACTCAGAGAATATTAATTTAACTAACAGGCAAATATGCCTCCTGACAAAATATTTAATAAAAGCAAAATTCGTTAAATCTTTAAACCTTCTTCTGTCTTCCTGATATTAATAACAACATAATATGTAGATAACCTGTATAGTAATCCTGAATTTAAATTGAACAATAATAATAAACATCCTGACAGAATACTAAAATAAAAGAATTTAAATTGATAAATATTATACATCTATCTCAGATGAAAACTTTCTGTAATTTGAGTAACTTAGCCAATAATCAAACCATAATTGGGTTATCAAAGCCGAATGTTATTAATTAGCCAATCTATCAACAGATGGCAGTGACGAATTATAATAAATAAATCGATAATTCTAAGAATAACCATATTTGAAAGAAAAGATCCATGCTGTCCACAGATGGCAGTAACCATAATAATAATTAATTATGTCCATAATTAATTTATTTTAACTGTATTCTTCTATCACAAAATTAAAACTTCCTACTGTCACAGAAGAACACAGAAAAAAGAAATTGTTTACTGATTGTTTTAGCGATTTTCGAGCTCTAAAATCACCAGAACAATCAGCGGACATACAATTGTTAAAAAAAACGATTATACCATTATTAAAAAATACAAATTAGACAAAACATGCATATAAAATTTGTTATACCAAGGTTAATAGTATCATAACTGACACGCACAGATTATAAATAAGAATTTTCATAAAAATTCATAAAATATCTCAATTGTAAGCCCGATGAAGGCTATAATTCCAATTCTGAAAATAACGTAGGGTTAATAGTGTTATAATAGACACGCGAAGATTATAAATAGGAATTTTCATAAAAATTCATAAAATATCTCAATTGTAAGCCCGATGAAGGCTATAATTCCAATTCTGAAAATAACGTAGGGTTAATAGTGTTATAATAGACACGCGAAGATTATAAATAGGAATTTTCATAAAAATTCATAAAATATCTCAATTGTAAGCCCGATGAAGGCTATAGTTTCAAATTGTGCATAAAACACAAACGATAATAAAATGACCAGAAAATTGTAATATTATGATCATTGTATCATCCAATAATCAGCTTACAGAAGCAAATACAATGTAAAATATACCCATGCATAGTAATTCATTAGATAGTAGATCCCTTTTGGTTACAAAAATATACACAAAACGAATGTACACAACAGCAAATACAAGCACCAAATAGTAATACATATCACTGAAATCAGAAAATGGTTTATCCCACACCACAACTAAATACCATAAAATATATCAAATGAGTCTCGCCTGTAAAACCCATGGCCAGAGATTTACAAGTGAAAGACATTTAACAGTTTAAAACATTCACGAGCTCAAGTAAAATAGAAGCTACTTAAATCAACTACATATAAAACAGAAAATATATCACAATTTAACATTTTGATCCAACAAGAAACGTAGGAATAATTCAGAAAGTTAATTCTTAATATATCTTTTAAATAGAAAGTACCTATTGTTTCCCTTTTGTATTAGCAAGTTTGTAAATAACAGCAGAGATTTTATCTATAAACTTATTTCATAAGAAAATTTTAGCTGCGAAATGTTTTAAATGTCTTATTACTGAAAAAAAACAACTGTTCAATTACCGTTCGAACAACTTTCCCAACAGATCCTCATAGTGAGATGGAAATCGAAAACGGAAAGAAAAACAGTAAAATTCCAAACATAACATAACGTCATATCGACTTCATGTTTATCGTTAGCATAGAAAATGGACAACAAGCATCCCACCACTGCAGTAATCTGCATCAGTAGGTCCCCTGTCTTCCTACGACTGAAACGGAAAAAGAAAACCTAATCCATTTCGCGAAACGATTTTAAAAAAAATCGCGTCCGAGAACTCAGAGGTTCAAAACATAGAACCCGAACTAACTACCGACGAACTCAGAGGTATTAAAACATAGAACGCTAGTAATCATTCGCATATCGCTTCCACATGCTAAAACATTTCCCGTCGAAAGGAAAGTTATGAAAATGATTACCCGAATAGACTCTTTAACAACTGATATTAATAATTACACAAATGTGTCTAATTTCCGGGTAAATTTAAATATTTAAAAAAATCTATACTGAGAATTATAACCACTTTAATCTCTGGCGAAGAAAATAGCATACAATAGCATTTTAAGTAATTAAAAGTAACTAGTACTGTGATTTTACATTCGTAACAAACTGAATATCCTGTCGCAGAAGTTAACGGAAAGCTTTTATCAAGTTTCGTGAATTTAGCATCTAAATTGCATTAATTTTATATGAGAATTAATATTCAAAATTAATAAGTGTGAACCTGACTCCAAAACCTGAGAATCGCGATCCCAAAACCGTGGAAAGATGAAAGGACGGCCGTCCCTGGCAACCACCCCTTCACTCCTCGAAGCTCTTTGATCATCGTAGAACCGTCTGACTATCTATGCTGGATCGAAGACTGCAACCTTGAAAGACGTCTCCTCCATTGAAGCAACTATCGTCCGCATCGGAAGCATTTGATCTCCTCCCTAGAATTCACATTTTGCTTTTTGAAAGAAGTGTTTTTACAAGAAGAATAATCGGCTTGAAAAGAAAGATTTTATTAGGTTCATATTTATTTTCAAAATAAAAGGTAGAGGAATTGAATCTTCCAGATCAAACACCAGTTCCTCCATGTTTGAAAGAAGAACAGTTCATTCACAACAAAGCGAAAGCAATACTCTAAAAAAAAATTCAAAAGCTCCACAGAAAAGTATATTATACTTACAGACGAGATCAGCAAGCTCCTTAGCACGTTGTTAAAATTCAGGTACACAAGATTTCCCATTGTATTATAAATCCTATTTATGCAAGGGCAATGACCATCTTTGTCTGACACCTTGTCTTCAGGCATTGAAATTATTGTAGGTACCTATTTCTTAATGGATCAAAGATAACAGACACAAACATTTAATCACGTCAATAGACGGCAAATAAACAGTTACACACCTACTACACTACAATAAATAATTAAAAACAATGACTCAACGGATTTAAAGTGATTTTTCGAAATGATTATGATTCGAATATAATGCAGTAAAAATTCTTCCCGAATTATAAATGCTGTATTAAATATTCCTTTGACTGTAAAGTTGTAAAAGGTTGCAAGTTCTCTCGGAATAACATGTTGTACATGAAAGAATTGTAAAAAAAAATTCTTCCGGAATTAAAAAATCGTATAAAAGATTTGTAAAACAGCACAATAATAAATTAAGATAATAAAATTATAAAGGAAAGGTGTTCCTGAGACCTCCGACTGACATGTGACCGATTGACCTCGTGTCTCGACAATAATGTTATACATCACTGATTACCTACACAATAAAAAAAAAGAACAAAACTCGCAAATTCTATTAGTAATCCACACGTAAGGCGCCATTGTAACCGTTTTAATTCTTATCGGCAACATGAATCCTCAGATCAATCCCAGCGACAACCATATGATCAATGTAAATGGGGATATTTTGAATGAAACAGGGATTCAAGTTGAACATTTATTATAATCATCAATTTTCGAGCATGAGACAGTAATCCATTCAAGGAAAATATACTTATAATTGTTTATTAAAAACTCAGGGTGTGTCCCAGGGCTCCTTGAAGAGGAATCTCCTGAGATTATGAATTATGCAAGTCACTATTATTGAAATCAGGATCAGCGATGTAATACATAATTGACAGAACTAACCTTTAAATATAATGCCGGGCGCCAAGGCCAGTCTCAATAACATGACCATTTTAAATATAAACAACTAACTGAAAACCAGTAAAGGAAACTAACGCCAATCGATGCCATCCATGCCAGTCGGAGCCCAGGTTTCTGCACCCTCACGCTACACGTCAAATCCGCCGAGTCCTGCGCTCTTCCGTTTCCCCAGCAGAGGTCGCCACTGTACTCGTCCGAAGTTAGCAAAACAACTCATAGATTAAAGTGTTTTGCATAGTCAACATCCAAAATTATCGGGGTAACATGTTATTCTGTTACAAAACAAGTGCGTAAACTTTGAGATAAAGAGGATGTTCGAAGAGAATCATAAAAATGTTAGCTTCTTTACAGCTTTGTCTTTGTGTTGTAAATAAAAGAACCTCATTATCTTAGCTGATCCGGCGAACTTCGTACCGCCTCAGAATCAAAAACTGTTGTCAACTTATTAGCTGAATTGATCTAAATTGTTTCTCCCTGCGTATCCTTTCCCCTCTCGCGTTCCCTCTCCCTCTCCCCACTCCACTTCTCCCCTTCCCCCGTCCCGCTAACCCCCCCTTCCTGAGTTCCTTTCCCCCCTCCCCCCTCCCCTCTCCCCCACCCCCCTCCCCCCTCCCCCCTCCACCGGTTCACAGTTCAATATTATACCCCTTACAATATTGCTGCAGTTCTTCCAAATTGGAGAATTCGTTCCATACAAAATGTATGGGGAAAATAATTTTCTTCGGAGTGGAACACCCTTTTTACTTTTAGGGGTATGAAAAATAGATGTTGGTCGATTCTCAGACCTACCAGATAAGCACACAAAATTTCATCAAAATTGGTTCAGCCGTTTCGGAGGAGTATGGTAACAAACACCGTGACACGAGAATTTTATATATTAGATTTACATCGTAATACATTTTTCCATTATATGGAAATGCCGTTCAAAGGTTCAGCGGGTAATCAAAATACAATTACATACAACCCAGGTTTCTAGGATTCAAACTATTCAAGTACATTTGTTTTAAATAGTTTCTGGGCATTTCAACCTTATTTTCTTTTCTATTTCGTTTAATTGAAAACTCTACAAGGTGTTAAAGAATGTTGCCGAAGCTGGACATGTCGTACAAAAAATTTTACATTGGCCATTGCAATAGTTCTTTTTTGACTAGTTTGTTAAAGTTCCACCATTCTTAAATCAATCCAGACATCATAATTTTTCTCACAAATATTGCGAGATGTGTTGTTTAAGTTAGGTGTTTCCAAATTACTTAAATGTGAAACTTCATTTAAGGGCCCAATTATTTTTTGCACCGTGAAAATTATGAGTAAATAAGCAATTGGTAAACCCACACTTCCAAATAACTAACCATAAAAAGGATAGGCTTGCTCATCCTTACAAATAATCAGGTATAGTCAACTTATCAATATTTACAATTATTGTATTCACGTCGACGTCAATTTTTATGAACATGTGGCCTGTAAAGCACACTTAACAACCAGTGGCGGCCGCTGCCCTGAAAACGTGGTGGTTCACTGATAATCCGTAACTATGACATAACGATTACTAAGCAACATTAGGTAAAAATGATCCCACTAATCTTATTTGGAGAGAAGATCTATTTTAAGCTGTTTTCGAAGTGCGAAATCTTCTGAATATCGCTTTTTAAATAAAATTTTTATTTTTCGGTACTAAGAAAATAAAAACAAAATACTATTTTTTCGTAAATAAATCTTAATTTTCAACCCAAAAAACACTTTTTGTTACAATGTTTAATTTATTTTATATTATATTTCATAAAATAAAATAAATTTGAAAGTTGTGTAAGAAGAATATACGACGCAAATGTGAATGGTAGAAGAAGTCGGTGGCGCCCGAGGAAGACATAGCACGAGCAAGTTAATCAGATACTTGAGTCGGGCCATGTCGAAAGTCGGAATAATAGAAGAGAATGTATGAGACGATGTATGAATGTGAGTGAGGCAAAGAATGTGTGCCAAGACCGAGTTATTTGGCGGTCCGTCCTCTCTGCCTACCCCTGTGGGGAAACGGCGTGATGGTTGGTTAGTTAGTTTTATATTTCATTTTAAACAGGATACAAACAGTATTTATAAACAATGTATAAACAGCACGAGGGCAAAATAGTCAAAGTTACCTATAAAAAAATTGTATTCCTTAATGATCAGCGTTTTATAATTTAAAACACCAATCATTAAAAAAGTAAATATATGTAAAATGTAGGTATTTGCTTTTTACCTTTTGATTAAAAAAAGAATTATTCAGTTTGGTTAAGTATTTTTGCCTTAAATCCAAATTTAAGTTTGTATGATAAAGGCCGCTGGGTGGCACACCGATATAGCTTAATTTTTCATACATATGGCCGGCGTTGCGCGCTGGCGATGTTTGGGATATTCGATACAAAAACATAATTCGTTCCGCTTGCAATGGGCCTGCACACCGGACAGGGTAACTTCGCGCGGAACTTTGAGAATTTGCTCTCCCTGATTCATATTATATTATGCATTATATTGGTAGGTAATATTTTTAATGAAATTCATAGATTTTATATTCTTCGGTAAGATATTATAAAGTAATTTTAGACGATATAATTTACCAGTGCTGCACACAAACACACTGTTCAACCAGCCGCCCTTGTTAACAACCATCAATTTCGGGTTACAAATTTAAATTATTTGGTAAAAGTAAATACTCTCGGGCAGATATAAGACAACATACCTTTTTAAAAGTCTTCACGCTTAAATAAAACTAAAAAGTATCGAGATATTTGAAAGATACAGATGACTTGAACTTGCGCAGTTCAAAAGTATATATTCGTAAACCGTAAACCAAGCTTTACCACAAATATACGCTTTCTAAATGTTTATCTAAAGAAGCTTTCACACAGTGCACTCAACAAATAAATATTATAACAATCGTAGAGATTCTTCTTCGAATAGCTAAATATTGCGACATGTGCCAAAAGGCAACTTCAGTGGATTGGCTACACCAAATACTAACACCCAGGTGAAGATTGATGGAAGACGATGCAGAGGAAAAAAAACATACACAATGGCTTAGAAATATGCGTGACTAGAATAAGTGCAGTTTTGATAGAGTTAATTTAGGTAGCAGTCTACATGACGATTAACGATCGTTAACCAACCTCCGATAGGTACCAGATCCAGTAAATGAAGAAACATGCGAAGAAAAACGAAGAGAGGACAAACAAGTAGGAATACCAAGGAAAACAAGAACCAGAAAAAGAAGAACAGAATTTGCTAGAATTGCATACTTTAACACCATGTTTCCGACCCCTCTTTGACACCGCGTTCCTCGTTCGTCGGTCACGCACGCTTTTGTCTTAGTGTTTTTTTATTGATTTTTTCATCTTGGCCACTTCGAACCTTCAAATATTGTTTAATGGTCGGTATCTTCTCCTCCATCTTGTTCCATGGTCCCTTAACCCAACTTCACAGGGAAATTAAGAAGATTGTTACATAATTGGTGTTGGTACTGCAGCAGTAATTGGCCGAAACAAAATAAGAAAGATCTCCTGGCGAGGTGAATAAGTTATTTCGTTAAAGTGAACAATTATTATGCGATGCTTATGCCCGACTGTTTGAACAAACAAACAAGATTGCGTGCTGAGAAATGCAGGAAATACTCGTAACGAAGAAGCTGGTAATGTCTTTTTTTTGTCTCAGTAAAATGTTTGAAAAAACATGATATTTACCTTACTCTTCTTAACGATATTTTAAACGTACAAAAATGGCTAGAATTAACTCTCTTTGCGGCGTAATTTTTGTGAAATTTTACCCAAGGGGCGTTTTGCAAGCCGTGTTGTAAAAACTATTTTGAAAAATTTGAAATCTTTTAAAATACACACCTTAAGAGGGAATAACCAGGCACAACCGGAAATATGTCGTTTTTTAAAAAAAAATCTAGCCGTATTGACTCTTTTCCACAAAAGAGTATAAATTGATTTTTTTTACGTAGTAAAAATTATGTTTTAAATTATGAGAAAACATGTTTATTTTTAGTATAGTAAGGTTATACTGTTGATCATTGGCAGATATTTTAAATTTTCAAAAAATCTATATTATACAACACGCATTTCAAGCTACTTTTCAGAATTTTAATTTTACTTTAAAAAAAAAGATCCGCGCACGTGTTTTGTGACGAAAAAACTTCAGTTTGCCTATTTATTTACATTCTTACAAACTAATAAATTTAAGATTTTTTATACATTCTTATTTTGCTTAGATATTATTGAAAAATTATTAATACTTACGGCCAAAAAATAATTACAGAAAGTACATAATTTTAGCAGTTTTATCACCACGCCTTTCAGTATTTTTCAATGTAGGTATAAATTCAACCAAGTCGATATAGAGTTATTATTTTAAAAACCTGGCACGGAAAATAATTACTTTATCGTATTGCAACCGCCCTATATAGTTACAAGAGTACGATCGTAAGAACATCTTTAGACGAAATTTGGATTCTCGGCCGCTGGTTAATGGCCCTTAAAGAGATGAGAAATTAGAAAGTATGTAAGAAAAAAATGCAAAATGCAGAAAGAACATAATAGATTTGGATATGATTTTAGATTTTCACGGCCAAAAGCGGTTTTTGTGTTTCTTGGGCATTAACATTTTGTAAACATTTTGTTTTGAAGAGTTTTAATTTTACATGTAGGTACATTTGTTACTTTAAAATTTATTTTTTTTGTTACCGATTTCAACACATCCTTGTCAAATTCCTCCACAATTTAAAGTAACAAATGTACATGGAAAATTAAAACTCCGTTATGCCGTGTTGAGGTACCTCCTTTTTTGCCAACGTTTCGGACAATTTGACACGGCATAACATCCCAAAAATAAATAACGAAAATATTAGATTTGGATAGAGCTAGTATTGAAATTTTTTAACCAGTTGCTATTTGTATTAAAGACGGGAATTATTAAAAAATTAAATATCGTATGCCCGAATTCGTTCCTTAAATTACTCTCCTATGTATGAGGAATCCTAATTACTGTAAAGTATTTGAAAACATTGTATTTTTTAGTAAGAATAAAAAAAGCGAACACAAAACAGTCTCTAAACTACGTTATTTATCGAACCCCTAAAATCGAAGCAACCATTAAAAAGCCCCAAGCATTTTGATCCGTATAATATATGAAACATAAAACGAAGCATAAAAAGTATGCATCCAATCCTTAATTCTTCTGGGAACATGCGTCATAATTAACCCTTTTAGTGCCGATAAATCAGTGCGGAAATATCTCAGTGAGGGGTTTATATGCGCCGCACGCTCAATAATTATATCGCGAGTACCTACTTATTAATTCTGGTAAGAAGTTAACCCGTTGAGACTTTGATACAAATTAGCATTGCATAGCTTCGAAACAAGTAAGTAGGGATGTTCACACTTGAGATATTTTTACTTGCCTGTGAAAATTAATTCAAAGATTGGATCGCAATACGTAAAAATCACTTAACTAAACTAAAGTTAAATGTCACAAGGTGTGTGAAGTTACTTAAGTGAGTTTGTATTCGCCGATCAAAGCTTTATTCTAATTTATTTTAATTAAAGAAATATAAATATTTCGCTTCGGAAAGAAAATAATACTAGGTACATATATATTTTTTTATTAATTTATACACATGCACGCACATGTAATATATTCATGAGTAATTACATTTTCAGGTTACAAAATCATTAAATACTAACATGCAACTTTGATCAGAAACTGTAAAAACATATATACCTATGTATATAATATATAACCTATACGAAAGTGCATAACACTCGGGTATAAAAGGAAAAAAATTAAAAAAATTAAAGTTAATTAAAATACACATTAATTAATTAAAATATTCTTCTTCTTCTTCTTCGATGGCGCTACAGCCCATATCGAGCTTTGGCCTCCTGCAACAGTCGCCTCCAACACCTCCTGTCCTCAGCGGCTGACTTCCAATTTGATACCTGGAGAAGCTGTGCTGCATCCCCTCTTACTTCGTCTTCCCACCTCAGTCTGGGTCTTCCCACTTTTCTCTTTCCACCTGGGTGTCCAGTCAAAATTCTTTTTGGGACGCGTGTATCCGGCATTCTCTGTACATGCCCAGCCCATCTCAACCTGAGGATTCTCATATGTGCTGAGATGCTAGGGGCCTTATATATATCATACAATTCTGTATTGTGCCGGATGCGCCACTGTTCACCCTCTTTCACGGGTCCACATATTCTTCTCAGCACTTTTCTTTCAAAAGTATCCAGCATTTCAGCCATCTTTACCGTCAGTGTCAATTAATAAAAATACATAACTGCTCAACATGGCGATAACTACTCGAATAAACTATTGTTACGCATGACTGTATGGCAGAGAGAAAATAGGCAGTTTTAATCGCATAGATGTAAATTTTTTCATGTCGCAGGTTCGAACCCCGGCGAGGGACAAAAATATGATTAAAATGTTTTTTCCTCATAATAAAGAAAATAAAATAAAATATTTTTATATTTTTGAATGTAGCTATTACTTTGTGGTTATCCATTATAGAATAATGAAATAATTTTACTTTGTATAAACCACTTATTTGATGTGCAAATCAGACCGGTTTCGGAACAAACGTTCCTTCGTCAGGGAAAGCTTATACTTATTTGACAGTTTCGAACAATGTTTTATTATGGTAGGGGTGGAGCTGTTGCTAGATAATAATGTAGATTGGGTAGGTAGGTATTAGTGTAGAGTGGGTGGGTAGGGGAACAAATAGCCCAATCATGGATTTGTTCCCCTACCCACCCACTCTACACTAATACCTACCTACCCAATCTACATTATTATCTAGCAACAGCTCCACCCCTACCATAATAAAACATTGTTCGAAACTGTCAAATAAGTATAAGCTTTCCCTGACGAAGGAACGTTTGTTCCGAAACCGGTCTGATTTGCACATCAAATAAGTGGTTTATACAAAGTAAAATTATTTCATTATTCTAAAATATTTTTGTCGTAATCTCGCCAAATTGCGAGATTTTATATTACTTCTATTTTATATTTATTATATTATTTCTATTTTTATATATTATTTCTTCACTTTTAATGACTTTTCAAAGAAGGTTTTAAAGTTGCATGATTCTGAATTGTCCGGTCACCAATTGGGAAATGTTCTCAAAACTTGTTTGTTTTAAACGCTTTACTTATACTGATCTCAGGAAGTTGCGTATCATTTTAATTTATTTCCATTCATTTGGATTAATTCAATTATAATATTATAAAAAAATGTATTGTTCATATAATGTGGCTTAAAGTAAGAATAACGTATACACATATTATATAGCTGAAAGTAAGAATCATGTGTACACATATTATAAAGCTTAAAGTAAGAATGATGTGTATACATATTATATAGCTTAAAGTAAGAATGATGTGTATACATATTATATAGCTTAAAGTAAGAATGATGTGTATACATATTATATAGCTTAAAGTAAGAATGATGTGTATACATATTATATAGCTTAAAGTAAGAATGATGTGTACACGTATTATATAGCTGATAGTAAGAATGACGTGTAGTAAGAATGATAGGGTTTCGGGAATGGTGACCGGACAATTCAAAGAACAACTACAACTTCTACTTCATCACTCCTTTAAAATTAATTAAAAGGATTGTTTTTTTTTAATTGGCACATAACCTAAGGGAACGTACCCATACTATGTGACACGTTTGGGGGGGGGGGTCTTCAAAATGTCACGCTTGGTACAAATGAGCGGCGGCGGGCATAGGTTTGTGGTCACCGGGGGGGGGGGGGGGGGGGTTAAAAATTGCAAAAAGTTGGTCACGTAGTATGGGTACGTTTCCTAAACTAAATAATCTATTTAATCAAGGATTTTTTCATCTCTTTAAATGACTTTACAGGGGATAAAATACCTTCCACTTTATTGAGTTAAAATCAAATGTTATTTATTGTATTATATTTGATTCGCTATTACTAAGTTATGAAAAAATGCTGTACCTTTTTTTTATCCAGATCGAAACATTATGTTTAATTCTTGTTTTGGTGAATTCTATCATGGTCCGTTCCCCCCCTTGTTCCCGTCACCAAATTTAGAGTACGCAAGACTAGTTACCTGAACTAGTTAAAATAAGTAACAATCATAATATACTACACGTATTATAAAAATACTATATTTCTCTCGCCTTATTAACAAGTCTGAGAGCCAGATTACCGAGTTGTTAACTCCACAATCAGCAAACAGCATCTCCTACCTTAATAATGACTTGCTTTTATAAAATCTTGTAGCGCATCTGATTTCCATGTCAAAATTCAAAAGAGAAAGATAACAACCGTATGATGTATTGCTTATCATTACATCTTACAATGATTTTAAAATTCTCATTATAGTTTAAGAAAGTTCATACTATAATATGTACACAGGTACAACACTTCGTAATGGCACGCATTTCTTTGAAAGGAAAATTTAATAAACACAATGCATTTTTTCGCACACTTTTTTCTCATCAATCTTTTCTTGCGATGATGTGAAATTTAAACAAGCGTGTCAAAGCATTTATTAATTAAGCGTGGTTGTATATCTTTCAGCAATAATCAAATCAAGAAAACATTTTGAAGTGAAACTTCTATAGCCCCGCTGTGATTTGGATTTTGGATGAAATGCCAATTACTGCACCTGCGACCGCTTTGATTATGATGTCACTTTTAAAGGCTCCTATTGTTTGAGATATGAAACGAAAATTACACTAGTTCTGCGCTCATTGGTCGCTTTGATTATGACCTCTCTTTCAAGTATTGGTTGAGATTGTTTTGGTAAAGTTTCGCTTCTAACGCGTGTAAACTGCTCTCGAAATTTTTTTAAACATGTTGTAAATTATTATGATGTTTTCATCACAGGTGGGAGCGACCGGCAACACACTGGGCACGTATTAAGAATGTTTGATGGCCGAATTCCGAGGAAAATACTGAGTGCGATTCCAGGGGGAAAACGTCCAGTGGTCCGCCCCAGACACAGTTGGGCGAGGCAACTCCAGAAACTGTGTGAGGAGAGGATGGGACTGCCATGGACGGAGGCCGAACAATCTGCATAAGATAGGGACGTATTTTTTTTATTTTTTTTTATTTAATAAAACAGTATCAATTACATGTTTATATACATTAAATAAAGTTTTCTATTCAAATACATTTAATAATACGCTTTACACACTTTTTAAGAGCAAAGCTCGAGTTAAAAGGGCGGATAAACGCATGTTAAACACAATTTAGAAAAACGAAAAATAATATTTTTTTAAATATATAAAACAAAAAATAGATAATTAACAGAAAATAAGAAAAAATCATATTTGTTCATATATATAAATTTTTTTTTTTATATATATGTACAAAACAAATAATAGATAAGACAAACAACAGATTGAAGCGGAGGAGATAAAAAATAATGAGAGAAAAGGGATAACTAATGTTATTTTTGAGTTGTTATGTTGATAAGTTATATACAAAAAGGATTTTTATTGATTTTTTTAATTGTTTGTAATTTGTTTCCAATCTTAATTCAAGGGTAATTCGTTAAACCATTTAACTCCAATATATTTGTAGAATTGTTGGGCTGTGGTGGTGTAACAGCGAGGTATAGTCAGAGAACCAAGGATATTTGTTCTATTGCTGTTCGAAAAAAGAGTGTTAACATTATTGAGACAATCTTTCTGTATTTGTAAAAGCGTAATTTTTTTATAAATAATATGAAGTGAAAGGACTTTGAATTCCTGAAATAATTTGATGGTAGGGTAATCGTATGGCTTTTTTAGAATTATTTTTATTAATATTCTTTGGATAATTTCTAAAGGCAAAACAGAAGTTTTAAAAGCACCACCCCAGCCAACAATTCCATATTGTAATACTGATTGAATTAGGGAAAAATAGATGGTTCTTAATAATCCAATATTAAGTATGTTGCGTATTCTAATAAAAATGTTAATTAATTTTCTTAACCATTCTACTGTTGTATTGATTTGTAATTTCCATTTTATGTTACTATCTATAATTACACCGAGGTATTTTACATTTGTTTTAACAGTGAGTATAGAGCAGTTAGGTTTACATAGATATGACTTTGGATTACAATTATATGAGTGTATACATATGTTTTGATTCTCAGGGGTAGCATTTTTATTCGGAGTGAATGGTATTGCAAAAGTTTTTTCTGTATTTAGAGATAGTAGATTTTGATCAAACCATTTTTTTTATTATATTTATATCTAGTTCAGCCGTTTTCTGAGTTTCACTCCAGTTTAGTCCATGAGTTAAATCGCTGTGTCATCAGCATATGATATTATTTTTGACTTTATGGTGAGTTTAAAAATATCATTCACATAAATGATAAAAAGAATTGGTCCTAGAACTGTCCCTTGCGGGATTTCAAAATTACTGGTCTGTGAATCACTCAGAAAACCATTTAACTCGACAAATTGCTCTCTATGAAGTAGGTAATTTTTAATCCATGTTAAGGCATTATTGGTTATACCAATTTTCGTTAGTTTATTTAGTTTCGTTAGTATGGAGGAGCCTTGTCGATGCAATGGGTCCCCGACCCGAATATTATAAGGGGAAGAAGATGATGATGTAAAATATCTGGAAGGAATTGGTACCAGATTCAGTACTTGCGATGGGCGGGCATAATATCCATAAAACAGTGACTCGATAGTTGGTCCGCCGACAATTGACCACCCGATATGATATTTACTATAAAATTATAATTTTGAATGGATGATTTAACCATTTCAAACGATAAATCGACTTCAAAAATACCCTTAATATTAATGGCCTTTAACCAGCCAGCGGCCGAGAATCCAAATTTCGTCGAAAGATGTTCTTACGATCGTACAGGGCGGTTCCAATGAGAAAGATTAATTATTCTCCGTACCAACTTTTTAAAATTACAACTTAATATCGATTTTATTTCATTCAAAATTTGCTTTAATTTATACCTATATTCAAAAATGCTGAAAGGCGTGATGTTAAAACTATTAAAATTATATACTTTTTAAATTATTTTTTGATCATAAGTATTTATAATTTTTCAATAATGTCTAAGCAAAATAAGAATGCAAAAAAATCTTCGTCACAAAACACGTGCGCGGATCTTTTTTTAATGATTTTAATTAAACTAAAATTAAAATTCTCAAATATAGCTTTCCCAGATCATTTATTGATTTATTTTACTGCATGATTATATGATTTGAAATCTGTGCTGTATAACACAAAATTTTGTTTGAAAATTGAACATATGCCAACGACATCCAGTATAACTTTATTATGCTAAAAATAAACACATTTTCTCATGATATAAAACATAACTTTACCAGATAAAAGAACAATCTTTCGAAATCAATTTATACTTTTTTGTGGAAAAGAGTCAATAGGACTAAAATTTTATTTAAAATTGACATATTTTTGGTTTTGTCTGGTTATTCCATCTTAAGTTGGTATGAATATCAAACGAATTTATATACCTTGTCGATTTTTTGTCCTTTTGCAATGGTAATTAGACAAGTAGATTTTTCTTCGATGCATTTGAATGAAAATAAGTTTTGTACTTTGCTATTCGGCGGTTCACCCTCTCTGCACATCCCTTTGGGGTCACTTATATTTTGTGTAAATAGGTATACCATATTTTCCCTAAACCGACTGTATGTTGTATGCAAAGATATTCAAATACAGAATAGATATGCTATGGTGTCCGCGCAACTGTCGCCGGACTACGCGCTAATTAGCATAGTTTTCATACAAAAAGAATTTGTTCATTTCGTTGATTTTTTGAAAATGTGCATTAATATTCGTTAACAATATATTTTGAATAAGGAAAGAATTCGTTCATTTAGTTGAACGTTCGTTTGGTTTATTCGTTAATTATTTGTTCTTTTAGTTTATTTGTTAATTGGTAAGCAATATCGGCGACACCCGGAAGCGCAGACCCACATAGTAAAAACAGCAGATAGCACATCTACTTTGATTGTATATAAGTATGCCGGGGGGGCAATTGTCGGCGGATCAACTATCATGGAATACCATAAAACGTTCGTCCATTGGCGGTTTGCAGAAGTACTAAATTCTCGAACGATGATCTCCAGCGTAGTGAAATTTGTACAACCTTTTTCCGTCTGGACCGTGGAGGTCAAAAAACTACTTTATACAGCCACATTATTTCAAGTATGATGTTTGGATTTTCCAGGCATTGCAATACAATATTATAAAGATAAAACGGGATGCCAAATACTTTTTTTTATTAATTTATTAATTTTATTTTAGTAATTTGTACATTTAAGTTTACAAATTTCTAATTAATTATAATATTTCATATTGCAAACTAAATTTAATGTAATTTTATGTAGCTCCTTCAATACGTCTTGAACTTTCCAATTGGTGTGGACTTTAAAGTTTCTGGTAGCTTGTTATATAACTTCATCCCTTTGTTCAGTAAACTGTTCTGCGTATTCGTCTTGTCCTTTTTTGGAAGCCTGATTTCTTTGCATGTCCTTGTGTTTTGTCTGTGAATGTCCTTGTTGAATATAATTTTTGGAATTTTTTGTCCTTGTTGAATGAATATAATTTTGGTAAAATGTTGTTAATTATTTTATGTATAAATATCATCGTATTCGAGGTCAGCATCTGTTTCACGGTTAGCCAATTCAGTTCCTTTAACATTTTGTTTACTTTTGAAAATCTATTTCGCCGTAGTATTATCCTCATTGTAAACCCTGTTTTGGAGAATTTGAAACTTATTTTGTTCTCGTTCGTTACACAGGAAAAGGATAGTTCAGCAATAGTTAAAATGTGGGGCAATAATCGATTTCTAGATAGTGATTACAGTTTTAATAGATAGTTTTTGCCGAATTCTTCCCAAAAAGATATTTTTACCCAATTTTCTTTTGTGTATATTCAGCATGCTTTTTGAATGTTAGTTTGGAATCTAATATAACTCCTAAGTTTTTCATTTCAGTAACATTTTCAATAATTTCAACTAAATTATCGACTAAAAAATTAAGCAGAGGACTCAAGGTATAATAAGTTTTTTTTTTATGTGGGTTTTGAAAATCAGCAAACCACCAGTAAATAAGTAAATTTATTTATTATAAAAGTTGAAAGATGATGTACTGAATTTACTTGAATTTCTCAGAAAAAATGATTATATTTTTTTGGATGTTAAAGGTACTAATCCTACTATGCGATATTGTTCACATCTATTGTATTCAACCAAATTTCGAATATTGTTGTCAAATTTGGAGAAAATACATTGTTATTTAGTTATCTTGGCGATCGTAATAGCAAACTTAATTGGATCATGTTGTCATTATTGTGTTAAATATAACATGAGAACGGTATTTTTTGCCAAATCAAAAAAGGTTTTAAACCGTTCTTCGTATCATGCTCTGAAGGGTGTTGCGCAAAAAATTTTTATTTGATTTGATTCATAATTTATTCACTGTAGAATATGATGACATACGAAGAAGAAGATAACAAAACGCAAATATGAAAGAGAACACGACACAGAAAAACAGAAAAAAACTATGGTCCAGACCTCTCATCTAACCGGAACGTGCGCGTTAACCAATTTCCCTATTGCTACCTTCTGTCAAACCATCATCTTTGTCAATTTCATATTTCAAATTTTAGAATTAACAACTTACAATTATCTTCAACTTGTTATTTTTCCATGTTAGGGAACGTACCCATACTACGTGACCAACTTTTTGCAATGTTTAACCCCCCCCCCCCCCCCCCGGTGACCAAAATCCTAAGCAACCCGCCGCTCATTTGTATGGAGCGTGACATTTCGAAGACCCCCCCCCCCCCCTAAACGTGTCACGTAGTATGGGTACGTTCCCTTATGGGCAACTACCCTTTTTATTATTTTATTATATTATTGGAATAATCTTCAAAAGTTATAAGAAGAGAATTTTTCTCATAAAAATTGAATTTCATAATTTATTCGTTTAAAATACACTGGAGTATATTTCCAGCACGTTTCAGAGTGGGAAGATTTTTTTTTTTTTTTTTACAGTGTATACCGCACAAGAATCTCAACTGCTCCCGTCTGGAGCCAGTGAGACTATGGCATCCCCAATTGGGGTATGTTGTGAGGCTGAAGGTAGTGGGGAGGGGAAGGAGGTGGGGAAGAGGAAGGTTGGGAAGTACCTGGCTATTCAGATCTGGTCACTAAACACGGCTAAAGCCATTTTCAAGCAACGTTTCAATTCTGAATGGTGGTCTTACACCAGGGCGATACTAATAGTATCTTCCACTCTGGAACATGCCGCAAATATACTATATATTATTTTAAATGAATAATTGTGAAATAACACAAATTAATCAAATAAAATTTATTTGCGCATGCCGGGTTCGAACCCGCGACCTCCGGAATGTGAGTCAAGAGTCGTAGCCACTGGACTACGGAGGTCGTCCATACTATCAATATCGACCTGATTTTAGACCATCATTAGAATTTAAATATTGCTTGAAATGACTTTAGGCGTGTTTTGTGACCAGATCCAAATAACCAGGTACTTCCCCACCTTCATTTTCCCTATCTCCTTCATCTCCCCATTACCTTCAGTTTCACAACATACACCTTATTGTTGGTGCCTTAGTCTCACTAACTCCAGACGGCAGCAGTTTGGACTTTTGTGAGGTATTTACATAAAAAAAATTAAACAATACAAGTTTGCAGTTTACATGCGGTAGAAGTGAAATCATTAGAAGACTACAATAGACAGGAGTGGGGAGGCTACGAAGCACAAAGAGGAGACCAATTTTTCCAATCTCATTCTCTGCAGGCTACCTATAGATGTATGTGTTTGTCTGTTTTTAGTGTCGCTTTTTCGTTTATCGAATTTCAAATCAATAAAAATGAAATGATTGAAATAACATCAAGTAAGAAGCGAGATAAACTCTCGAGTGCTGTACAAGGACTGTTAAGAATGGCAATAATATTAATAGTTGTCAATAGACATTTAATACCCGTGGCATTTTTATTAATTATTTTCCTGAACTATACAGTCGATTGATCGCGAAAATAGTTCTGATTTAGTCCCTGTACTGTTACAATTGGTAAGGTACCCTCTGACTATCAATTCTACATGGTATATATGTCACAGTCAAAGGTCGATGTGCAGTCTCTTCGCGGAATGACTGGTTTATCCTGGGTTTAACCAAAGCCTTCGGGCCAAAGACTTCCAAGTCAGACCTGAGGATTAACTAGTCAAACCTGGGAGCGCCGGAGCTTCGAGGATTGACTATTAACATATACACGAAAGTCAATTACTTAACCAAAGAAATTCAGAGAAGTCGAACATGTCACGAACAATTTTATAAAGAAAAAATAAGTCTTAAAGAAGAAGATAACATTAATAATCTAAACGAAAATATTAAAGATGACAAGACACAGAAAAACAGAAAAAGATAATGGACGTAACTGGGACACGAACGCAGAACCTCTTGTCTAACCAGGACGTGCGCGTTTACCAATTCCGCCATTGCTACCTTCTGTCAAACCGTCATATTTTTTCTGTGACTTGTTCTCTTTCATATTTTCGTTTAGATTATTATTGTTAACTTCTTCTTCAATGATATATTACATTGATTGGAATAACCTTCAAAAGTTATAAAAAGAGAGTTTTTCTCATAAAAAAATGTAATATAACTAAAGTTTTCAATTTGATTTCTTAACCTTTAATTAATGTATATTTAATAATTGTGGAAAATTTATTTAATATGAACTAAATCTTGTTGAGGGAGACCTTTTGACCTTTCCAGTCGGACTCTCCTTACCCATCGCCTTGCACTGCGGTTGAAGGGATGAATTCATACGTCCGTCACTCCTGGACAAATCGACCTCCAGATTCCTATCCACCTCTCATATCATTTTCCTTCTCAGAATTTCCTATCCTCCCTTCCTTAAAAAGACCCTCCCAATCTCACTGCCACTCAACTCAACCAATAAAATTAAGGTTTTCACGGGTAGACATATGTAATGAGCATTTTCATCACTTTTACCGCCACTAATAATGCCTATAAAAATACTGCTACCATTGACAAAAATTATAATGGTATAAAAATACATGCCGACCTTTTATCAAGAGCCATAGAAATAACATTGATTGGGTGCCTAATAAAAGCTGCTCTTAAATCCTTCCTGATTCAACCTGCCAGAAACGAAAAGGACCCGTCCTGAAAGTGTATAGTGTTTTTGCTTATCATCGCGGGTCCTGAAACATCTCGGTGTAATTAATGTGATAAAATACTTTGCGACGCGCCCAAAGCTAAAATCTCGACAATGGTAATAAAACGCTACCTGTGTAGGTACGAGTATGTAAGGTTCGGAATCGTAAAGGAATTCCTGCATCTATGGCATGTCAGCTTTTGTAGTGTTTAAAATATTATGATTGTATTATATTTTTATTCTCATTTACCAATTTTGCAACTTACAATATCTTTGTGATTTTGAAAATGCGCCATGTTTTTTTAAAGTAGATTGGTTACCAAAAAGTTTTTTTTTTGTTTCTTTTTTGCCATGAATTTCGACGTCAGCAGTACAACTACTTTTAGCTTGCAAAGTCAGTTCTATTATGAGCTTCGGCGCCAGGAAATCT
The DNA here is from genome assembly GCA_917880885.1 of Limnephilus marmoratus. Taxonomy (NCBI): domain Eukaryota; kingdom Metazoa; phylum Arthropoda; class Insecta; order Trichoptera; family Limnephilidae; genus Limnephilus; species Limnephilus marmoratus. The sequence continues at coordinate 32,746,608 of OU862924.1, forward strand.
TAATAGTTAGCTGGTACCCAGCATGCGTTTCTATGCCATTTAATAAAGAAATTGTTTCTCCCTGCGTGTCCTTTCCCATTCGTCCCCTTCCTCTCCCGCGTCCCCTTCCCCTGTCGCGTTCCCCCTCCGCCTTCTCCACCTTCCCTCTCCCCACTCCACTCCCCATTCCACTTCCCCCTTCCCCCGCCCCGCGAATCCCCCTCACGAGTTCCCCTTCCCATTTTCCCCTCCCCCCTCCCGGGTTCCCCTCTCCCTCCTCCCGCAAAAACCCCCTACCCGAGTTCCCCTCCCCCTTACCGCATTCCATACATTCATTCCCAGTACATTCAGTTTTCAAACAGCTCGAGTGCAACCTATTGCAATTTTTTTATACAAATTTCATAATGCCAGAGCTCACTTGCAGTTTTATTCAAACCTTATCCTAACAATAACGAACAAAAAAAAAAGAATTATCAAATTTGGTGCAGTCGTTCGGAAGTTATGGGCGAACATACATTTCGGCGATTCATTTTTATTTATATAGAATAGATAGATAGATATATTTTATTAACTATCAAAAAAAGGCATTGCACCATATTACAGTTATAATATAAGTATAAGTATTTATAATAATCAACGATTGGATTTTTCAGGTTGTAGGTATTTTCAGCATTTAAACTTTTTTTGTCCTTTTACAAATTCAATAAAATTATTCAATTTATAACAATAGTATATTCATAAACAAGTTCTACTAAAGTCTTCGGAAGGCTAAACAGCTATCACGCGTAATAAATAACACATAGCAGAAATTGTTTTTATAAACTAAATGCATAATAATATTGAATATAAAAATGTAAAATTAAACTTGATAACAATAAATAAAAAAAAATATATTCACGTCGGTTAAACATATAGGTAATATATCCAAACAAAGCATCGTAACAAACTGATAGTAATTTAGTATCCGGCTAGAGCGATTAATTTTAATTAATTTTACAAATTATCGTATTTTTCTACCGCCATAATAAGTACCGGCCGCTTTCGTTGAGAAGAAACTAGTTTTTATCACCCTAGGAATCGAACCCACGACTTGAGGAACCCAGAAAGAAACGCCTACCAAAGGTTAACACCCCGCCACGAAAAATACGAGAAACCAATGATAATAATAATTAATATTAAAAAAAGGTTTTATTTTGCTGCTATGGCATTTTAATAAGGTGGGTTTTTTTCAGCCTTGCTTACAAAAAATACGTTGTTTAGACTACTGCGTTAGGAAGGATAAAGTAGTTTAGATGAATCAGCAAATAGTGTTGCTTTATTCTCAACTGACTCAATTTATTTTTAACTAGTAATTTGCAGTACGACCAATTAAAGCCCGAAAATTTGATTGATCTAGACGTAATATTTAAACAGAAGTATTACAAACAGAAGTAACAGTATCAAAGTTCAATCAGAACCTTTTTACAACAAGAAACATTTTTCTGTTCTTCCGAAGAATTTTTATTTTTTATTGGGTTAGTTTATAATACATGAATATAAACTAATAAGCTCAATGTTACATTTAATTAGATAAATTTTAATATTTTTACAGTAAGCATAACATTTCTTTTATTCATTCTTTCTTCATCCTTTATACTTTATACTCTCAGGCATTTCATCATACATCTTTAGTCCTCTATACATTAGGCAGTTTGTGATTAATTTTTTCATCCGTGGCAATCTAACTCTATTTATATGTCTTGTTTCGTAATCATCTACATCTCTATTAAAAACAATTTCACCCTTAGAGTATTTTGGCATTTGGTTTTTCATAACTTTATGCCCAAAAATTAACACATTAAATAGCACTCTCTTTTTTATTGGAATCCAATTTAGCTCCTCTCCCATTTGATTAACCCTTGCCTTTCTCCAGTACACATCTCACAGCTTTGTTCTGTATAACTTATAAGCTTATTCAAATTTCCTTCATTGGCCAAATACAACATTGTAGAGCAGTAATCTAAATGTGGAGAAACTATAGTTTTATAAATGAGCTCTGTAGGGTTTATTTTTGATTAAACATTTTCAAATATCATTCAAATGCAATTGGCCCATCTGGAATTTAGGAGTCGAAACGTTTTATTAATTCTGATTTTTCTCAACCTTTTTTTTCATTTGGTTTGTTTGTAAATTGATTATTTTGGTGGTATATATATATTTTTTTCAAATGCTAATGGTTATATTTATTATTTTGATAATGAAAATTTGTGGTCTATTTCCTCTGTAATAATAAAATAAAATAGTTTTAAACTCTTTCCACTTCTTTTATTTTTGACCGTTTACGGTTTCAGCCTATTAAGGCCATCTTCAGACCAGTGTAATGATTACATAAACTATATTTTACATACACAACATTGGGTGGTATGAAATGATTTCATTAAAATTAAGTGAATTTTCCCATCTTTGTTACTATGTACAAACAGTTGTAATATTTTCATTTTGGACGGAAATTTTCTACTTATTTTGAACGTTATATCAAAATTCGGCTAAGATTCGGGAAATGGGATGGAGTGGTTTTTCAAACTTTCAGGTAGATAGTGATTTTCCTCTTTCATTTATTTTGTGGGGCAAGTTTGCAAAACTTCATCAATTTTGGAAGAAAGCTGCAGATTTGTATGAAAATCAAACCCAGCCACCCGTTTGCCACGCACATTTCTTTATGTAAATATACACATATAGATAGATAGTTAGATAAAACATTACGATATTTGAGATGTTAATAAGTATTCGATAAATACCTTATTAACCCGTCTGCTTGGTTCAATATATTCGCACCTCACAATCCGGAAGCCTCGGTTTCGCGCGTAAATTCTGAAACCGTCACTTTGGATCGAGATGGTAAAATATCTATGCAAGATAGCTTTCTGGTTAAAAGAAAAATATATATGTTTGCATGAGAGGAAGAGAGATATATAGCTTTTAAAATGTAAGGTCGCTCGGGACGTTTTTGGTCTTATGAAAGTATAAAGCAATTACGTGTTTTGGGATGTATTTATTCCTAAACAAGCAGACGGGTTAAGTAATTCGGTCGTGTTATAGTCTGGGATCACAGTTGAGAATAATCACATTCGGATGTTACTTGCAAAAACATTGATAACAGAGATACGATCTATTATTTCAATAATTCGACTAATGTCGTTATGTTTTCAATTGGAAATGGAATGGTAAGTAGTCTTTAACAAGAGTAAGCAGTATGTAATGATGCAATTTTATTATGTTCAACTTTAAAATCAGCATGTTGCTCATTTTAAAGATCGTAACATAATCATGGTCTTCGTGGTCGAGGTAGCGGGTTCAAATCCCGACGTGCACCAACTTATAAGATGCACCCAAATAAGGATGCAATAGTATCAATGGCTCCAGAAGAGATCAGTTGGCACTCGTGCGATATTCACATAAAAAATATCATTGCATGTATTTTTTCCGTTAAAAAGTGATGCCTTAGTCCTTAATCGTAACAGTATCCTGATCAGAATTTGAAATTAAAACACTTTTGTACTTTCTTCCACTAATTTATATTTCACCAGGACCGGTTTCATCCTATTACGGACATTTTCAGACTGGGGAAAATGTCCGTAATAGGATGAAACCGGTCCTGGTGAAATATAAATTAGTGGAAGAAAGTACAAAAGTGTTTTAATTTCAAATTCTAATACAATGGAATTCCACCACGAATAATTATCAGTGCAAAAACTAGACTCAGTATCCTGATCATTTTCACAGAAACAATATTTTTTAAACATCGTCTCTAAACGGAAGGCCCTGAGAGAAATCATTTCTTATTTGGGGATACGTACGAGGGCTCTACGTGAGAAAATGATTGATCTGGGTCAATAAATTTTTTATGTTGTAGGACGGAAGAAAAACCGACGCCGGCAAATTATTGCATAGTCGAACTGTTGAACATACGAAGGAGTCTTAAAAACGACCTGTTCTTGTTTGGAAAGTGTCAACAGTATGCAAAGGTTGGGAGCGTGTTTAAGGTGATTCCACTGTACACTGGTTCCGAAGGGATCGATGGTGTTATTTAGGAGGAGAAAGGGGGAGGGTAGGTTGAAAAATTCTATAGAAAACATTTTGTGGCCTCTTACTTACCACAACCTATTATTAATACTCACTAGTGAGTTCCTGGCGTGCGTTGCAATGCCACTAATAAAGAAATTGTTTCTCCCTTCGTGTCTTTTCCCATTCGTCTCGTTCCCGTTCCGCCTCCCCTTCCCCTCCCATGTCCCCTTCGCCATCCACATTTCCCGCTTTTCTTCACCCCTCTCCCGCGAACCCCCCTCCCACGATCCCCTCCCCTCTCCCGCGTTCAATATATTCAGTCCAGGTACATTTAGATTTTCAACAGCTCGCTTGCTACCTATTGCAATTTTTTTTACAATTTTTCATATATTACAAATATTTATTCTTATATATTATACAGAACAATCAATCAAATTTGGAACCTAACACAGGCACCTATTTAAAATAAATATAATTCTTTATTAGATTCAAAGTATTCGATTGTGGTTAGTACCATAGGTGAGTACTTAGATTAAATTCATTAATTTAAAGAGTTTATTCGAAAATTGAACATAGACTTAACAGACGATGGTTTACAAAATTCTCAAGTTGCGACATTTTTGACACTTTCGTCAGAGTTTTTTAAATGATTAAAAAAACTTCGCAGATGTATTATCGTCATGTGGTTATAATAATCCAGAAACCTTCGCGAGGGTGGAAGAAGGCATTTTGAAAGTTTCAAAAATTTCCTATTCTCACATACAAAGAAACATAATTGATTTTAAAAACAGTAGGGCGTAGGTACTTGTTACTTGTACGCATACCAGATAATTCAATACCAGTGTTCTTATACCTCAAACAACAAATGATACGCAATAGAAAAGAAGTAAGTACATTGACCAGCTAATCTAGAATGAAATAAACTGATCAATAAAACCGATAAGTATTTAGACAAAGAACCAAATAGATTGATGTAGCAACCATTAGTTAACAACATTAACAACAGTGTTGATAACAGCGCTGTGGCTAAATTAATTAATAGCAATCTTCCTCGGACAAAAACCGACGATCATTTGTCAACCGGGCGAAGCCATCAACGGGACCAAAAAAACTGAATCAACAATAATTGGCTAAGTGTTGTGCTATGTACGCCTACAGCGTGATTGAAAACAATTTGTCATTGGAATTGGATGAATAATTTATCTAATATTTTCAGGTTTATCAATATACGAATTGATATTATATTTTATTTAATTATTCATTGGTTGTCATCACCGATTGGGCGTGTTCGGTGTGTACGAAGTAAGGTCAATGATCTTTTAAGCGGGATGATATTGATAAAGATTTTTGAAATATCAAAATCGACACATAAATAGTTTTGCCTGTCTGGGGTTTGAAAGGTCTAATGCAAGTTGGCGACAATAGTTTCCTTTCAAATTGGCATGGATCACACTTCTAGAGAGTACCTGTTCGGTTGTCGCCGTACTATTGTGATGATTTGTGTAAAATATAGGAAGGAAGTAGGTACAATAAATTGATTTTTTTTTTGTATTAGCTCCACAGAGGAGGCTCTGAGGAAAATGATTTTTCTCATTGCCCACATCACCTTAGGGCTTGCTGTGTGGAGGGTCTTTTAAAGAAAATAAAGGAGAGGATTTTCTGAGAAGATATAAGTCGAGGGTAGGAATCTTAGATTCAGTGTGTCCTGGAGTAACGAAGTACTAATCCGGGCAGTCAGATGGGTTGATAAAGTCCGACTGGAAAGTCAAAAGGTCTCCCTCAACTCCATAGAAATAATCCATAGAAAAATATATCTACCTGCTTTTCAAGATAATTATTTATCTAACTTTAACTGCTACTGATCTGAAACTTAAGTATACTCTCCTGCCACCATGAGTCGACCCTTAGTGCCCTTCTTGACAATATCAAAAAGATACAGTCTTTTTACTTATGTCGACAGAATAGCACTTAATCCCAAACATGCGAACACCTCAGCCCAGGTTCTCTTCGGTGAGGTGTTCACAAAATGCTACCACTAACCTTTTTACGTAAGATTCTGAATATTATCAATTTTTGAACTACTATATAAACCACTGAAATCATTTATAAAATGTACGTTCAAGAACATTGGAGGACCAACCACTTACCCGCCCTGGTATAGGTAACAGATGGTTACCCCTTCAAGGCTCCTGCAAGGACTCTAATTTTTTGGGTAAAAACGACTCTACATTTGATAACGAAACTAGACCTCCAATGTCCCTGCATACGATGTTAGTAAGCAGTATGCAAGTGCTTAGCGGGAAATACAGATACAATATGTGTAAGTATGATAAAATATAGACAAGACAATGGGACAGGTTGGTGAAAGTCCACGAGGTGGCAAGCGCTGGGTGATTGTATCCAGCGTATCCTACAAGCACCTGTTTGGGAAGAAGACACAATAGATAAGTAATAAGGGAATGGCAAACGGTTGGGAATCCTCTTCAATCGATTGGCAGTCCCAGCAAGAATGCGCATGACATTCGGTCTAGTCGTGAACCACACTCAGCTTCCGCGCCCCTTAGCCGGTTCCTCGGTGATGCCTCAAAGAAAAGTAAATGGGAGATTGGGGGAGACGTTCAAGAACAGAGTTAAATAAAAATATAAATAAAATTTAAAAAACTAGTCTCTGCCGATCCGGCCTACCACGCAATGGGTGGGCAGACGCACCCGCCGCCAAGATCCTGAGAACCTAACCCAAATAACCCGGGCACTCTTACTAAGCGAAACTTTAAATAAACTTAAGGCAGTCTTACCAAACTTAGCGAACCACTTGGGGTGACCTGTGGCAGAGGTCTTGGTTATCTAATAAATGGTTCCCGGGCGGCGGTAAATTGTGATTGATTGATAAATAAATAATTATAATAATCAGATTTTCTTTCAGGGAACTCAGTCAAATATTAATCGGAGATCGGCTATCACTGAACAATTTTGGGACCCAGAAGAATGTTGCCAAACCTGCCTTCGGACCAGTCTAAAGTAAATAAAAATGTACGATTTATCCTCGGTTTTTTTTAGGATCGTAGAAAATGTTATATCTTATTATTTATGCTATTCGAATAAGTATTTTAATATGGCGTATTACCTCAAATAAAAAAGTAATATTTAGGTACTTAGAACTACACCATTGTTTAGAAAAATCGTCACTTACATCTTGGGGATACTGTAGTGGTGTAGTATATTTTATTTTCGTTCACTGACACCAAAAAATAGATAAATGAATCGGTTCATTACAAACAAATTCAAACCGAGTGCGGGTAAATCATTTTAAAGAGACCATTGCTTGTGTAATAGTGAACTCAATGCCTAAAAAATAAACTCGGTTAAATAAACTAAAATTTAATTTACAAATCATGGCAATATCTGAAAAAAATATTATCTTTACGCAACAATGTCACTAGTACAGACCGACAAATCTTGATTATTTCTAGTTTCATACCTACAAATCTCGAACCTGGTAAATTGCATCATTGTACAACAGCTGATCGAAGATATTATTAATTTATTAATAATATTTACTGATGTGGGTAGGTACCTACCGCTGCCAACCTGCTCTTCAACTGAAAAAATGTTATCCAATCATAGCTATAAAACAGCAGAAGATCAGCAGCCATCCGAGAGGTGTAACAAATCTGCTCTAAATTCAGAATACTTGGATCAATATTTTGAACCAAAAAAAGATAAAAATGTATGACCTCTATGGATAGGCATATCGTTGTCACCAAAAAATTAATTCAATACTAAATCATAATTGCATCTTATTAGAAAGAAATATACTCAAGAAAGTGAATATCCGCTGTCTTCAGACTCCTACAGGAGGAAAATCTATTTTATGTTATTTCCAGGAGAGATGAAGCAGACCACACCGGACATGGCATAATTACCCAGAGACAGCCAGTATCTGCACTACATTGCGGAGATATGCAAAGAGGGTACCTATAAGAAGGAACAAAGTGTGTGTTATACGGATGAAACCTGTCAGCAAGACCAGCTGTCCATGGCTAATCGTCTAGGAAAATTACAGTCGTCGGAGTTAAGTGATTTAACAGCGTAATTTCTAGTTTTGATCTTGCCAATGAAAGCTCCCTCTCAGATAAAGTGCATCGTTTATGAGAAAGAGGGAGAGCATACAATGGAGCTATCAGCGGTAAGGCTTGTATTCTTGCATATATGTATAATATCGTTGAATTAAATGCTGATGCAATTCACAAAGTATACAATTAAACGAACTTACGTGTATATCGTTTTAATGACTTGGGTCACATGGGATTGACGATCAATCGGCTGCGAGCGTTAATTTGAATATTTTACATTTTATTTATCATTCCCCACCAACGCCGATTCGCAGACCGCCACAGCGTTTGATCAAATAATGTGAAATAGTTAGTTATGCGGACGACACAGTTTTACTCTTTAAACCTAAACATTGGAATAATGTCTACAACCTGGCGGAATTGGGAAGCACACGAGTGAAAAGATGGTTAGATACTTTCATTATACGTATCGAAAACAAAATTCACAACGTAAAGTATAAATAGAGGGACAGCAAAAAAAAACAATACAAACACCATAAAAATACACGAATGTATAAACACCAACATGTGCGATTGCCCTACTCTAGAAAAAACAAACCAAATGAAATATCTAGGATTCATAATTGACCATAACCCCTGCTGGACACAGCATATCAAACAAGTCGCAAATAAACTCCTCAAAACAATATACATAATAAACATAATATATCAATTAAAAAAATATACTTTACACTTTGTCAATCCATAATAGAATATGGAATCATTGATTGGGGGGAGGGAGATAAAAACTCAGCTATCGGTCATATGGAAATCGTATGGAAAATTAAACGTAGTACCTACTTAAAAGACATAGACTTATGTTGTATTTTTATTATTCGATTTATGTTGTAAAATATAAGTTATGAACAAAAAAAAAATGAAATTGATCAGCCGTCAAGCACAACAGCTTAATCGCCGGTTCGCGACTATACTATATTTTTAATAAATTTTGATCAGCCGTAGGGCATAACAACGTAACCGCCAAGAATTTTTTTATACGGCAAACGATTAAGTTATGCGAGTAAAGGAAATCACTCTACAAACTCTATTTCGATTATTTTCATTGGATTTTTTTTTTTTTTTAAAAGTCTAGTTATTGCTTCTCGTATTTGAAAGAACCTTGGGCCTCAGTGGGCGCACATAAATATTTATATTGTATTCCAAAAGTGTTAAGTTTAATAGAATTACATTAAAAAAATTAGCATACACACCTTCAAAATTGTATTTAAAAAAATCGTGAGAAAAAATTCGATCGAGCTTATATACGAAAATCACTATTTAAAACTTAAAAATGGCGACTGAACGAATGGATGAAATCCAATTTATAAAATATCGCGCATAGGCAGTTATACCAGCAATTGGAAAATGAAAACCACCAACGTTTATTGGTTTTAGGCCGTTATGAAAAATATCTTAAATATTTGTATTTTCAAATGTGCATGCGGTCTGAAAGGGTTAAGGTTATTTACGTCAAATGATTAGGTACGCTCTTGAACTAGGTAGTGATTACGTTTCAGGTTTGATGCGCACCGCGAAACCGATAAAATAACCAAGTGAAAAAATTTCAATGTAACAAACTTTAATCCAATTAAAATTCAGTCGAATGCACAATGGTAACAATTTACACCCAACATCAGCTGTTTAAGGTCCAATAAGAAGAGGTACTCACACACTCAATGCTAACCCACCGACATTCACTTATACTCAATACTAACTCACCTATACTGACTTATATTCAATACTATGTAACTCACCCACACTCACCCAAGTTTTATGGATACTAAATCACCTACATTCACTGATACTCAATACCAACTCACCTATTTGTATACACTCACTCACTCAAATTCATCCTGACTCACCTACACTCATTCATATTTAGTTTACCAACTTACCCACACGTGATCATACTTATTCGATAGTAACTCATCCACACTCACTCATGATCACTTTTACTCCCTCGCAAGTAAACAGTAAATGTTCTGAAATAGATAATGTGGGAACCTTTATTATGTGGAGCACTCTTTCCGCTTACGAAGCCCAATTTTGTGTGATTACCTGAATTTTCTAGAGCACTTTTTTACATACTTAATCAAGAAAACAGTGACCAAGTTTGGTGGTATGCGGATTTCTACTTCAATGGAATAAAAATGTATGTCGGAAACTTCACTTGGAACCAAGATTTTGGTTAATTAGGCATTTTAATACCTTTATTAACTATTGACAAGTCACAATCCCACAACTAGATTACCCACATATTTTAAAATTGTTTTAGTTGTTTAGAGCTCTAAACATTTGTGAACTACGTGCATTTAGCTGAACTCAAGCGATAAAAAAATGCATCTGAAAAGGATTACATTTATCTATTGTAGTAGTCAAGTAAGTTTCATGTATTTCGAGAGTGAGAATTGGTCACTGTTCAATTGCATCTCACTTGTCTAGAATTAGAGTTTTAGAAGATCCGGTCTGCCAGTGCAGTGTGGAAGAGGAAACCCTCGACCACGTTTTCTTTAACTGTAAAAATCATTCATCTTTCAAGAACATATACCGCCGGCTTATTAAAATCACACACCAGTCCCCCCTTAACATTTCATACCTTTTATCTCTTAACAATTCTCGTGTTCATACAGCTTTATTTAAGTTTATTAACCTGAATGAATGCAATATTTAATTTGTCTTAGTGATCTAAATGAGTCCAATATTTAATTTGTTTTATTATTTTCCCAATAGATTAACCGAATTTTTTTATCCACTTTAACTATTACCGGCACAAAGCACTCTTTTCAGGGTGAATTGCCTAAAACCAAAAAAAAAAGTTTAAAATCTGAATTTGATAAAGATATTTCATTTTACGGGAGTTCTTTCAAAAGGTACCTGTGAACACTGTCAAACATAATAAATATTGGCAACTGAAAATATCCGACACTGTATAAAAACCTACCATGCGAAGTACTTTGTGATTGGTCCCGGCGATGAAGTCGGCATCAGAACTATCATACACTCTAGTAACAGATAAAAAATGGCTCATGCAATCGCATAATTAAACTCCGCATTCATGATAAAATTTCTTTTGAAAAGGTAATGTAATATATGCTCATAAATTACAATGCAATAAATTTGCGCTATTGTAAGTTTAAAAGATCACCATAAATTTCCAATACAAAACCTGTTCAAGCAGTAAATTCGTTAAAACCACTCCAAATCAGTAACAATTACAGGCCATTTGAATTCTGCGAAAATACGTTTACGAAAGAGAAGGTACTGATGTTGTTTATGGCTGTTCTTCTACGTCCCACATAGACTTTCAAATTCATAACCCCAGGGCCTGATTGTTATATTTTAACAGTTCATTGTCCGACCGTTGCATCAATGATGCTGGAAACATGGTCCATTGTAGGCTTAACAATAACTTTATTCGAATTATTATTCATCGAAGTTTATTAAATACTAAGAGGTCATTATTTTTTATTTGTTGTCAGTGTGAATACCATACAAGGGACCCAACTGTCCGGATAAAGTGGGACTAATAATATCTGAGGCAATTGTGGTATGAATGCTGAAAGGTAATTCGGTAATGGAGGAGAAAGAAATTTTTAAGGTTTGGAAGAGCACAGCTATACAAATCTGGCTTCTCGACACAGCTAAAGCCATTTCAAGCAAAGTTTAGATTCAGATTGGTTGCCTTCTGACAGTTAATTAAGGTAGTAAATAATGTTCTTGCTGTATCTTTTAAAGTAGATACTTACACGTAATTGGGCAATATAAATAAGTCGTGTAGAGGGTATTGTTAAGGAGGGGAAGGAGTTTATGAATATGTGGGCCTTAAGCTATTTAAGGATATAATAAAAAGTGAGAAAACATATTTTCAATTTTCAAAAAAAACTTGCGTTACATTGTTACCGAAAACCAACAGATTTACTTATTCTATCGATGATTTTCAGATATATTCTTTTGCGAATGTTCTGTTGCTAAATTCTGCTGATATTCTGTTGCCATTATCATATGTATTTTTACTTATTTTAAATAAATCTATTTGTTCAAAGCCAGACATGTTTTAAATTACAACATTTTCGGTTATAAATGTGTTCATTCCGTAGTGGTAGATATTCTCAGTATGCTCACTATCGAGCTTATAAAATACCATGAATCATTGTATTTAGTCACCAGATTCATTATTTATTCTTTCACCGAGCTATCTCATAGCTGTTTTTCTCCAATGCAAATTGAATTTTGGACAATTTGGAACTATGATATATTGTGAAGTTTCGTTTGAATGTTACAAGATAGATATTTCGTTGAGGCTAATTTCCTTTATCTTAATCCTTTATCAAAAATTGCATTATAATGTGAAGTGATTTTTCACAAAAACGGCGCTCTACAAATTATCCAATTATTATTATTATTATATGCGAGCCTGAGGTGTGTAAATAACCCCAGATCCTCTGGGCTTAATACCCAAGAAATTATGATTATGAAAAAACTCTACTTGCGCGAATAAATATATCACAAATGGCACAAAGAGAAACTCCAGGGAAAATAACAAATCCACCAACCTTGTTTTGTAGATCTTGATGCTTGGAGGCCTCCGTGATGTCATCCAATCAATAATTAAATTCAGTCAATGCAATCCTTAGGTGACTTGATAATTTGCAAGAGATGAAATTTGTCAATCAATACACAAACTCATAAGTTTTTCACAATGATGAAAATTTTCCAAGAAACAGACAGTGTCAGTTATTTTCTTGTTTTAGATTCTATTTTTAAAAAACAATCCATTTAGGTGTCTCTGTTAATTCCAAGGAGTGAGTACATATTTGTGATATATATTTATTTAAATTTACGAACAAACAACATATTGCAATGCGTAACCAAAAATATTTAGCAACATTTTGAGGTAAAACTGAATGTAATCGGACAAAGTTCAAGTGAGTTAGTTATTGATGTAAATTATAAATGATTATAAAAATGTGATAAAATGTGCACTTTCGCCTGTTGAATCTGTTATAGAATTGCCTATTAATCTAACTCAATCAAAATTATTTGTCTTTTTTAAAGCTTAACAATTGTTTACAGTTCGTCTCGGAATAATTATGAGGAATTTGCATACGATCATATAATAAGAAAATAATATCTGTAAACTTTTAGCTGTCAAGATTCAGATTTAGTCCAATGTTTTGTTACATTTTGGAGTATTTTTAAAAGTATTTTTTTCAATTTTTTCAAATACTGTCTATCTATAATCAGTAGGTATTATTCCCAAATATTTTATCTCAAGAACCTACTTTATTATTTCCAAATACATAGCATAAATAAATAGACTAGCTCCCCAATTAGACCCGAGATTATTTCTCTATTAACTGGGTAAATTAAAACTGTCGATGAATGATATATTATGTAACATATTATTATTGTGTATATTTACTTTTATAATTTACAATCTATATATATTTTTTTTTGTTTGAAATTCCGAAACTTGAAGAGACTCTTGTCACGTCAGAGAGGAATAGCAAAAACCGGTAAGTCCATAGACATCCAAATGGATAGACAAGCAGTTACAGATGAGGGGTAAAACCAAACTATGGAGAGCGAAAAGGGGAAAGATGACTGTCATTCGTTGAACAATCAATCTGACAGTATATAGGCATCTCGCATTACAATATCACCATTTAGTTCTTAAAAGCAAAATCTGCTTTGAATGAATAGACCTTTTTACATGGGAGCGCGAATTGCTTGCCACGTTCAAAACTTATTTGCTAAGGCCAAATGCTCGCCCCAAAAAGACTCGCGCCAATACACGTATCAATATTTTCTTGCCGTGTTTAGTTAAAACACTTTTACAAATGTTTCATAATTTACTTACCCCTGTAACCAGCGACGAGCACATTGGAGTACCGCCCACATTCGCTATGTGCATATTGATACGTAGATATATTGTATAGCACAAGCTGCCGTTATTTCGTTAAATGTATGGATGTCAGCTTCTCGCTGTTCACGGCAAGAATGATGACGTCACACATTTTAGATTCAAGCGAGGCTATATCCCCTCCCCATGGAGCGAGCCGGTTCCAAGGAGGAGCTACAGCCGGCGCCATGTGGAGGGGGAAATAATACGTTTTTATCACTTAGGGCAGGTCCAGATATATTCATATGTCCGTGGGTAAGTCGTACAATATCTAAGCTGTTGAGCGATTCGTAAAAACAATCCGTTCTTAAGCTGTGATAGTCAACTGCCAGACTGTGTTTTTTTGTGTGCATAATTTGCTCTAATTTTCATACTTAAAGTATGATCATATACGAACAGCAAACTCTGTAAAATTCACCTTACCAGAAGTCACTTGAGGATGTAAGTCTTATATTTATATACCTGACGTATTTCGGTTACGCAGGATTATCTCTACGTGTATATTTATTATGTCAGAGCTAAATATTCAAATGTCTCACTTAGCAACAACATTAACTAAGATTTACAATGTTGATAATCAACATTAATAAATAATGCTAATAAAAAATAAGTGCCTAATGTATCCATTGAAAAAAAACGGCGGTTATTACAATCGTTATTTTGTCATCTTAATATGTCTCCTATATTTATTTAATGTTTTATTTTTAAAAAAATATTCCTTTTGCACATATCAGGATTGTTAATAATTTACAATAAAAAAACGTAGACCGTAAAATTTAACACCTTTTTATCAGTTAAAAGATATAGTTAAGTTAATTCTTTGGCATTTGGTGTGAACAAATAAAAATATTCTTTTTCGTGAATTATTTCCCTTCACCCTATCTCTTCCACACTTTGTTTTATTTATTTATTTATTTATATAATACATGAGTTATCGAAAGTACATATAGTTTTTTGTGATATTTCACCCTCCATGCTAGGGATGACCCTGTGTTATAACGGGTGAAGTTTACAGTTTGCGTATATACATTCATTAGTATAGGTTGAAATTTTTCACTAATTGATACTATGCACACAAATTCTCTTACAATAAGAGAGTTTATGTAGTTATATTGGATTACAAGAGTGAGGTGAAGAAGTTAAAGAATTATTGGAAAAGATAAGTTATTATTAGTATATTAATGAATTATTGATATATAACGAAAAAAAAAAAAATATTGATATATAGTTCACAGAATCAGTCTTATACATATAATGCTGCTTAGATAGTAAATAAGGATATATTACGTTTTGCCTGCTCTTAATACTATGCACACAGATCTAGAATTAGGTAACAAATTGGAGGAGTTGTTAGATATAGATCATACTAATGTTTGTCTAATCTCATTTTTTTTATTATTTTTAGGAAACAAACAGTTATTAATAAGATATTCCAACGTGAAATCAAATACATGATAAACCAATTAAGTTACTTAATAAACAAAGAAACAAATTGTATTCGTGTACTCGTAGATATGTTATTTCCCCTCACTCCTATCCCTTCCACTCTTTGTTTGTCTAATCTTATTTTTTTAATTATTTTTAGGAAACAAACAGTTATTAATAAGATATTCCAATGTGAAATCAAATATATTATGATAAACCAATTAAGTTACTTAATAAACACAGAAACAAATTGTATTCGTGTACTCGTAGATATGTTTTCAGTGTTTATACTAAAATGAAAACAAACAAAAAATATACAGTGATTTAAACAATGTTTATTATTTTCATTTAACGATTGCCAGCGTAGTCCAGCGGTAAGGCTCTTGACTCGCACTCCGAAGGTCGCGGGATCGAATCCCGGCGTGGCAAATAAATTTTATTTGATTAATTTATTTCACAATTTATTCATTAAAAATAATATATTTTTGAATGTAGCTATCACTTTGTGGTTATCCATTATAGAAAAATGAAACAATATAACTTTGTATAAACCACTTATATACTACCGGTTTCGGAACAAACGTTCCTTCTTCAGGGAAGAAGGAACGTTTAGGAAACCGGTAGGATTTACGCATTATATAAGTGGTTTGTACAAAGTTGTATTGTTCCTTCTTCAGGGAAGAAGGAACGTTTGTTCCGTAACCGGTAGGATTTACGCTTTATATAAGTGGTTTATGCAAAGTTGTATTGTTCCTTTTTCAGGGAAGAAGGAAAGTTTGTTCCGAAACCGGTAGGATTTACGCATTATATAAGTGGTTTATACAAAGTTGTATTGTTTCATTTTTCTAATATATTTTATATTTGCGGCACATTCCAGAGTGGAAGATACTCTCAGTATCGCCCTGGTGTAAGACCACCATTCAGAATTGAAACGTTGCTTAAAATGGCTTTAGCCGTGTTTGGTGACCAGATCTGAATAGCTAGGTACTTCCCCACCTTCCTCTTCCCTATCTCCTTCCCCTCTTCACTACCTTCAGCCTCACAACATACCCTAATTAGGGATTCCATAGTCCCACTGGCTCCAGACGGGAGCAGTTGGGACACTCACTTATTCACGAAAAAAAAAAATATTTGATTAAAATGATGCCACAAACTGAATTCGCAATTATTGTAGAGTCAAATATATTTATTGTTGAGTTCGATAACACTTATAAAAAGTGCTTCACGTTTGTAATAAATAAATAAATAATTGAATGTCATGCTGATACTTATTTAAACATGTATTACGTGTTTTATTCACGCCAAGGCGACCACAATGCGACAAAGGCCGAAAAAACTCTACACATAGACCGCAAAGGCACGAAATAAAAACGTGCTGCCAACGCATTCGGTTTATTTGGTCTAATTCAAATCAGTCGACAAAAAACAAAAAGAGACAAATTAAAATAATCTGATACGCCTAAACTTGCCTCATTTTGTGATTGAAATAGGTACACCCACAAATCAAGACTAATCGTTTGGGGCACTAGACCAAATCCTATCAAAACAACAACACCAAGTAGAAAAAACTGTCATTTAAACTGATGTTGCAAATTCACCAGCAAGCATAGTTGTGCATTTTGAGGAGGTTGTATAGAAGACCCAAGAAGAGCAAAAAGATACAACCGAATAGAAAAAACGCATCATCTAGAATTTTGTTAAAAAATGATCGGAACATTGATTAGTCCATTTTGATGAGGTGTCTTTGGATTCTGAAGAGTTATTTGACCGTATTTGAGGTCAGCAACCATCACGGCTGTCAGCGGCTTTGATCTGATGAATTTCCAAAGTAATCGGCCGAATGGTTGCGACATTCGAATAGGTAATCTTATTATTTGTTGAGCATAATACCTATGTGCCCAGATACTTTTTGGTCTCGTCCGAAGCGAAAATAATCAAGTCGCGTTTAGGCTTTCTCGTAGGTGTAGTCTACAAATCAGGTACGGTGACTCAAAATACAAATTTATTGTGTAGAAAAATTTTCGATGCAAAAACGTATTTAAATAACGCTTTTTCTATAATGGAAATAAGTTTATTTTTTATTAGTAACCTGGTAATATTTGAATTCCCACTAATATAATAATACTCGGGTACAATTTTGGTTGAACCACTTTATATTAATCTATTTTTAAATTGACCTGTAAGAGAAAACGGTTCTCTAGCTCATTTCTACAGCCAAAAAAAATGTTAAGTCTATCTGTTCAGTGATAATTTGGTAAATTTCTAACATGGGACACCTTTAATGTTTATTGGTTTTATTAACATTCTAACGTTCCTTTGAACCTTGTTCACCTGTTATTTTGTTCCTAATAAATAGGAACAAAATTTGTTTGGATTCAACCGATGCGTAGCCTTTTTGTTCGGGCTATGTTTTGTGTTTTTTATATTAATTATTACTCATTGTATTGGACATTGTCTTATCGTATTAGTGTCTAGAAGCCTTATTGAAATGGATTTTAGAGGAACCACAAGAAAAAATAGAAAATGATTTTGCTGGTGAAATTTCTCATTTTAAATCATTGGAAGATTATTTCTGTCCGATGTCGGTGAAAGTCAGACAGACCAGAAGAACATTTTCTTCTCATTAATCTCTTGATGAATGGGTGAACATTTTTTTTACATTAACTCCACACGGAAGGCCTATTAGGAAAATTATTTTCCTCGGGGCCTATGTCATCTGAGATGCTGTGTGGAGGGTCTTTTTGCGGAGAGGAAGGAATGAACATTGGACTTGAACATTGGATGTTGTAGGAAGGAGGACACACAGAGGCCGAAAAATCGTTCCACAGCCGAGCTGTTGAACACAAGAACGAATCGAAAAAGTGACCCTTTCTCATGTGACAAATGTCAACCGTGTACACATGTTGGGCACGCGTTTGGCGTGTTTCCCGACTATGCACCGGTGCCGAAGAGATCAATGACGTTAGTTTCTTGGAGCATCTTCCATTGTAATACCGGTAGAACAATAATAGCATTCCTACCCGACGCCTGTACTCTAAAGATTGCAATCCGTCTGCAATCTTTAGAGCACAGGCTGTTAAGATGGGAGAATCTATCAAACGGACCGCCTGTTTCTACACAGAGTCAAGGGCATTTTTCAGGTATTTTGGAGCTCCAGACCAGAGGTGGCTGCCAAATTCAACCGTGGGACGCAATTGTGATTTGTACAGGGTTAGCAGTTGTGTACTATTAAAGTATCTGCGGGCCCTGTAGAGTACGCGCAGTTTTTGGGAGGCTAACATTACTCTGGCTTCGATGGAGCCCCCATATCTCAGCTGGTCACTTAAGAGTTACACCAAGCTTTTCAATGGAAGGTCTGTTCGGAAGATTGCTTCCGTTGAAGGAGACTAGACATATAACAGTATAACACTCTACGTATATGCAGGAAATTTTTCCTTGGTGAGATCGACATTGATTTTCATTCACCGTCAGATCGGTGTGATTTGCGAGGGACGGCATTTCAGCCACTACCTGGTAAAATAAAATAAAGAAAACTTAATGACTACTTTTCTGCAGTCACAACATGAGAAACAAAACAATTAAAAACAAAATAAGAAGAGAGCGTCATAAAGACCATAATGGAAAGATACCCTTATTATGTTTTGATCCCATAATGAGTATAAACCAGAGATTAAAGTTAATATTAAAATGAAAGAGAAGGGAGTAAGCTACAACCCAGTGCAATTAACACCAAGATTTGATTATATTAGAGAGAAATATATTTTTAAAAAAATACATGTATATATATATATAAGTTTCCAGAATGCACCAAAAATTATATAAAATTATAAACAATGTTTCTACCGATGCAAGTAAGAGACATGGAATGGATACTTCTCTGCCCTTTTAGAATTTTGATGCATGTATTATTATCAATTCAAGTATATAAAATGTTCTATTATATAAAATCATATTAAAAACATTTTTCCTATGTAACATAAAGTAATTACCAAAATTAAATCACGATCCCAAAATCAAATACACCTAGAATCATCTACCCACACAACTAAATTTGGTATTAAGTCATTACAATATATTGCATATAGACAATACAATGCATTACCTAATGAAATAAAGCAACCAGTACTAACAAAAAAATATTAACTAGTGAATATTCGCTCGCCTTCATACGTTTGTTTTTTTTATGTTTTTTGTGTATGGATGTCTCTCAGTATTTCTAAAATCCTATTCTTGATAATGCATCTTTTTTTTTTCTTTCAATATGTTGTATTTTTTAAACATGTAATATCTGTGTAAAATGTACTTATACGTGTCTGTCCTTCCCGCAATGAGTTTTTTGTTTCTCCACTCATTGGGAATAATATGTTATTTACCATGTTTTTGTAATACATTACAATTAAATAAATAAAAAAAATAATTTGAATGTTAAATATCTATGTTATTCTATTGGAAATACTATTACTATTTTTACATACTTTGTAAAACTTTTAACAGTTATGTGTTACAAAAATAAATCTTTAGTGATCGAGATTTCAATATAAATACATTACACCAATATAGTGTGTATTTATTTCAATTCATACTAATCACAGCAACAAAAACTACCCAAACTTGTTGAACAAGGATCCAAGTAAAGTTAGAGCATTGTAAAATGAAATATTGTGTCCTTGCTGGTCGAACAGGGTTCTTCACAATAAAGGCATGATCTAGAATCTAAAATATACATCCAATGCTTCTTTTATAATATTT
Source organism: Limnephilus marmoratus (assembly GCA_917880885.1). NCBI lineage: Eukaryota > Metazoa > Arthropoda > Insecta > Trichoptera > Limnephilidae > Limnephilus > Limnephilus marmoratus. Next base: position 32,766,819 of record OU862924.1, read on the forward strand.
AGATCAATATATTCATTATAATTAGACCAAACCATAAAATCAGCAATGATAAATTGACATTGTAATGTTTGGATCCCCATCACTCAGAATAAGGTAATGTTCAGTTAGAAACTTATCGAATGCAATGTGGCCTGAAATAAATTAGCATAAGGAACTCCAGTGAAAAATATTCTGGCTTTTAAAAAATATGTTCATATAGACCAATAAACGCTGATTCTGTATATATACATTTTATTTAATAATATTGAATGCAGAGTTTTAAAAAAATGATAAAGTCTGTTTTTAATCGGGTCGTAAAAACACGCCGTCAAGGTGACGTCACTGTTCGACGTGTCGTGACGTCACTGTAAAGTCATTGTATCGGAATGTATGATATGACACAAGCTATCGTATTAATTTATTCGTTTATTTACGTACCGATTATGGAGATTTAGTTGTTGTGTTTATTGAAACATTATTTAGGCCTAAATAACGTTTCAAAAATAAAGTTATCTCTTATTAGTTTATCTCTATTATTGAACATATTCAAAAACTACAGCACAAAAAAAAATAGTAATGCTATTTCTAGGGAGAATACTTCGAACAACGGAATTCAAAATGGCGGCAGTAGATCAGCTGATTTCCCGATCCCATACTAATTTTTCAGGAGTGATGACTTCACACGATTCACCATACACATGGTTTTCGGGGGGTCTTGAAAAATTAAAACTTTGATAATTATTTTAACTATTAAAAGTAACTTTAAAAATAAAAATAAAAATGCAGTTATTTAAGTTAGAAGGTCATCATTCATTAAAAAAAAATAAAAAATTGGACTGGAGTTCTCTATTAGAGATATTATTATGATTTACCACTTTCAAATAAAAAATATCTCAGATATATGTTCAGAGATTTCGATACACCTGAAGATTTAAACCTTAAAAATATTTGAAAAGGCGTTAAAGGAGATCTCTAAGCGTGAATTGTTGCTAAAACAAAGCGCAGAATCGCCTGAACGAGTCCGTAAATCACATTTAATCTTCCACCATCTCCTGCTTCCCTGTCAATTAGAGCTATAAGCATTGCATGACCAAGTAAAGCGTGCGATCAAATCCGCCTTTGATTCCACATTTATCTTGCTAAGATGGGAACAGATCGCAAATAAGGTGTTATTTTGTAACGCAATTCCAGAGTTTTAACAATCGTGGTCGAAACTGGATAAATTTCCTAAGCCCTGAAGGGGTTGCCACATATCTGCTCATTTGATATAAACGTAGTTATTAATTTTTCTAGACTTTCTTATTGTGAATTTTTAAAAACTAGGTATAAAAAATGGGTTTTACCTCTTTTAATATCAGGCATCAGAAAAACAAATATCTAACGCCTAATGATAATTTTGTTTTGAAGAGTTATATTCACAATGTACCTACATTTCTTAAATATTTTTTTTATTTATTTGCCTAAAATTTGTTTCAGAGTTAATACAAAAAATAACAATTCAGGATTATTTTTTATTATTTGTTTAACTTAAAAAGATCCATTTGGATCGAATATACTTATTTCAAAAACTTATTCCATGCATGATTTTTATATTTTTCTTTAAATTTGCTTAGGTAGGAATATTTTAATTTTTTTGATTTCTTCATCTTTTAGTCTAATATTTTCTGTCTGCATTATATGTTGTGTGTGGGTAGTCTTTATTGTAATGTAGTTTCTCTAAAGGAGAATAAAACGAAACAATTTAACTTTGTTTGAACCACTTATATAATGAGTAAATCCTACCGGTTTCGGAACAGCCGTTCCTTCTTCAGGGAAAGCGTATACTAATTTGACAGTTTCGAAATATGGATGAGAACAATGTTTTATTATGGTAGGGGTGGAGCCGTTGCTAAAAAAAAAAGAAATTAGAATCAAAGAACATTTAAGGTGTCTTAATAATAATAATTTTGCTGAGTTCGCTAACCATATCATTGAAAATAACCATAGTTTTTAAAAAAATACAGGGATAAATATTCTTCATATAAAAATCATAAAGGAAAACGTTTAGATAACTTAGAAGCCTTGGAAATTTAAAAAAATCCCTTAAAAATAATGAATATCAACAAACAAAAAATATTGTCTTATAGCCCGATCATGGATTTGTTCCCCTACCCACCCACTCTACATTAATAACTAGCAACGGCTCCACCCCTACCATAATAAAACATTGTTCCCATCCATATTTCGAGACTGTCAAATTAGTATTCGCTTTCCCCGAAGAAGGAACAGTTGTTCCGAAACCGGTCGGATTTACTCAAATATAAAAGTGGTTCAAACAAAGTTAAATTGTTTCATTTATCTATAATGGATAACCACAAAGTTATAGCTACATTCAAAAGTATAAAATTGTAGTAAATTGAATAAAAAAAATATGATTGTTAAAATTAAAGATGTGACATGCTGTAACATTACAAATGTGACCTATACATTTAAAACATTCAAACATCTAAAATAAATTTTTGAATTAAAAATCTTTGGGATGCCTCTATTGTGCTTTGTACGGCAGTAAACACTGTTCGTGGAAGGATTCGAAACATTTATGATGAAGAATTTCGCAAACGCATATTTTTTTCTTACTGGTTTGGTTTCTTAATAATGTCGCCATGAAATGGCTAATCGTCAATTAAAAACGTCAAAGCATCATCGTAACGATCTGCCTCTTAGATTCATAATTATAAAACAACTAAAACCTGATTTCGAAAAACTATTAATTTTTAAAGCCGATAAATTAATAGAACATGTTTTTATAGTAATTAACTGAGGCTAAGCAGGACAAAACTTGAAAAAGTGTTTAAATTTGAATCCTTAAAAAATGTTAGTTTTCGAAATAAGGATTGGTTTGGAGCAGAGATCGGCAATTGGCGGCCCGCGGGACAGATATGGCCTGCGAAGTACTCCGATCTCACCCGCGGGGCCCTGATTGCCAAAGAGTCCCTGATTGGACAATTATTCCTTCCCACCATAATTGGCACACTTTCGGTCATAATCACTTTTAACATATCTAGTTCTTATGAAAAAAACATAAATGTCAATTTTAAGAACCTACGTCACAAGTCCGAGTAGGACTACTACGCTGTTGACTGGTTGAAAATATGTAATGACCGCTTAATTTTTTTTCGCCCGCGGCGCTTTTTCCTTGTTTGCCATCATACAAATAATCTCAGAATGTTGAAAGTCCACCCACATCCAACATTATAAATGGAAAATGTGGCTTCTTCAATGATGGAGGACTAACCAATTACTATCCGCTCTACCAACTGGTCGGTTGTAATGTTTCAAAACATATAATTCGCACTTAATTTTTTTCGCCTGCGTCGCTTTCTCCGTTTTATTCAGTGATAATTTATTTGTGGATACGGGGGGAGGGGGGATTGAAGATAAATATAATTCAGATAAAGTGGGAACCACTGCGTTATACGATGCTGCTAGAAGCACGATGACGAAGGGCGATCGATCAGACGGGCAGTCACAAGCGCACTGACTGAGCAGGCTCGCACGTGCACGAGTTACGTCACCGTTCTCGTGGCCCCCTTAAAACAATACATATTCATACGGCCCTCTACCAAAACTAATTTCTGATCGCTGGTCTAGAGGTTGCCACAGTAAATCAATAGGTTATAGCAGTCTGTGACAACAATATCTGATGTCGCTTTTGGTTTATGTGCAATTGAGAAGTTGAAGCATCAGAAAACGCTAGTAACTTTCGTGCCGTTTATAAGGAAAAAAGTAGCTATTCAAAAATTAGGCTAGGAAAATTTTCCACCCTAACCTATACGGATTTTTAAAAATGTTTTCCGTTATCCATACAAAAATCCATAAGGGTACATTAATATAATCTTTTCTTACCACACTGATAAAAAAGTGTGTAAATATCACTCACCAAATATTTCATATTATGGAGGCACGTCATGTTACCGATCCATGAAACCATTTCTAAAACCTTTTATTAAACTGTTTACCACTCATTTTACCTATGTTCTATTTACTATTTGTACCAATAGTGTATTTTTTAAATAACTACGATCTTCTTTTAATAACATTAGCCTGTCGATTTTTTAACTTCTGGACCACCTGAATTCTTTAAAAATAAATTCGAAAATTACCAGAAAAATAGGAGTCAATATTTGAAAGAATACCGAAAAATGCAGCATTCGGTTCATAAGTATGAAATGATGTCGGACATGCAATCGAAGTCGAGTTCTAAAATTCAACCACGCAGATCCTAGCCTATTAATACTGTTTGATTATTTAATTAAAACACCAAGAACACCTGTACCAACAAAGACCCAATAATTTATCAAGATAAGTTCAGAAAATAAATGAGCAGTGGATACGAAATTTTAACACGCATGCTATTTCCGAGATGTCTATCAAAGATTCCATTCGAATCGATGCCTTTTCATCGGGAATTCGCATGAAACATAGTTCGTATCGTGCAAAGAATAAGGTTTATCCTCAATTCTGATTCAGTCTAATAAATCTACAACCTGCCAATGATTCCCCGTGATTTTGATGGACCTATGAATGGTATGTTAAAGCCAACAGCAGTGATGTCTACGTCTAGTCCCGCGTGACTACCTTTATAGTGCCTTGGACAAGGAAGAGAAATTCTTGCACTTTTAATGACTTTAAGTTTCTATGGATCAAGTCGTTGAAGAATGTGACTACATGCGCTGGAATCCCAAACGAGAGGGAATATATTTATAAAACTCCATCTATCTTCTCTTAGCATATCTATGCGCTTGTGCAGTTTTTTCAGAGACGATTCAACAATTTACTAATGCTTTGTAGGAAAATATGAAATGCTATTTTTAATACAGTATTAAAAGAATAAGTTTAAAGGGAGTTTTCAGAAGTTTGGAATATTAAGTTTATTTGTCTCATGTATAATAACATAATATGGTCCCACTGCAATCATAAGGATTTTGTTAACCTTCCCGTTGTTGAAATGATAGTGAAAACTTTCTTAAATCCTATGTTTATCCTTTACAAAAAGATCAATAAGGGAAAAATGGAAAAAATAATGTTTTTAAATAATTAAATTTCCAATTCCATAACAAATAATGTACCAAATGAAATACTTCCTGCATTTTATGCAAATAATAAACATAAAAATTATTTTCTATGTAACAAGGATTGACATTTAAAAAATTATAAATCTTTATTCTCTAAATTAAAATGTAATGATTGTGGTTTCTTTTAAATGGGTAAAATATCGAGAAACTTTGCAATGAGATTAAAGGAACTTAAGAGATGTTTAAACAATAAGTTTCTCTGAGTTTGTCAATCATTTTTTGGACACTAATCGCACTTTTGACATTAATAGTGAAATTGAGTTATACATTGTAATTTTAATGGTGTTCATTTGGACAAATTGGAAATCTTAGAAATTAAATATGAATTTAAATATTATAAGTAATCAAAAATTTTTTTTAAATGACCCATTATTAAAATTGTTCCCTTTGTAAATTATGCCCTATTATCTCTCTCCCCTCCCCCTTCCCATGTTTCCATTGACAACTTTAAGTTTGTCTACTTGTTGTAATTAGTTTTAAGTAAACCCTTAGGAAATGGGCATTGCTCTCGAAACATGTCGGTTTTTTATAAACAATAAACATTCGTGCCTGGAATTAACCATGTAATCTTTTAATTTTCAAGGAAAACATAAAAATTACATGCTATCCTGCTTGTATAAAGTATAGTCCGTAGAGTTGTGACTTTTTTTTAATTCCTACAAAACCTGAAACCAAAATGTGCTGAAGTACTGATTGAAACAGATTTTTTTGTTTAAATACATATTTAAGTTTATTTCCTTGTCATGCACAAATATTATTTCTTGCACGCTGGGTAAAGAATGTGGCACAAAAACGAAACAACTTGTTTAAAAGCATTTTGATTAATCATGTAGTAAGGATACATTTTGACTCGGTAATCAGTAATCAGCCAGCTCATTAACAGCGAATCTCTAACAGTAATCACTGAAGGCGCCGTATCCCAGCTCAAAAAGAAGAAGATAGAGAGATATGTAATTACGAATGTTGGAGAGTGCGCTAACATTTAAAATGGTAAAATTGTGAAATGTTTAATAAAACACGACTAGTTTAAAATAGAGCAAAAATCTCTTGGAAGCTATCTAAAACAGTATTTAAAGAAACACTGTGATTTTTTTCATACATATAACTTGTAAAATAACTGAAACAGACGTGAAAATAATAATTTTCGAAGCAGACTTTGCGATTTTTTTTTGTCGAGGGAATTTCATATAATTTGCGTTTCGGCATGAAGAATGTATAGATATTATCTTCAAAAATAACATATATTTTTATAAAAGCTTAAAAACTTCAAATGTTTAAGGGGGATATGTACACAAGAAATTGGTAGAAATTCGGGTAGCGGCCGAGTGAACGAAGTGATGTGGCGCCCAAAGAGGACTAAATAGCTAAGAGGTGTGGATAAAGCAGGAATCACCGACTGATTCAACAATTTAATATTACAAGTATTTTGATTAATCGTGTAGTAAGGATCCATTTCTGATCAGTAATCACTTAATCAGTAATCAGCCTGCTCATCAACAGCGAATCTCTAGCAGTCATCACAGAATGCCCAGAAGAGTGATAGCTAACATTACAGGTTGAGGTGTGGATAAAACAGGAATCATCGACTGATATTCAACATTTTAATATTACAAGTATTTTGATTAATCGTATCATAAAGATCCATATCTGCTTGGTAATCAGAAATAAACCACCTCATTAACAGCGAATCTCCGGCGGTAATCATAGAATGCCTAGAAGGAAGATGTGATGTGGCTCCCAAAGAGGAGTGATGGTCAATAATGTTACAGGTTGGGGCGTGGGTAAGGCAGGAATCATCGGCTGATATTCCCGAACACTTGCGAAATATGCATTATTCAACGCCTCGGACGCCGGGCGGCCGATTCTCCTTATCGGGAGGTGGACAGTCCTGTTTTTAGACAATCTCGCTAGATGGCGCATCGTCATTGTCGCACTTTCGATTAAGCCACACTGGGAGGGCTATAAAGATAAAAAATAATAGTTATTGTGATAAAGATCTTTTTACGTTTTTTCACACTCCATTATTGTGCATTACTAGTATTGTGAATTCAATTGTGCTTCCAATCCCCTCTCTGTTTTAATTTCGATTCAAATTAATATGTATTTTACCTTAAATAGTAACTACAATATTCATTTACATACTTGTACGCCTGTCTCGACACAGGTATATCCTAGTGAGAAAGGCATCAAAAAAATCCAATGTGCATAAACTTTTTTATAGAAAAATATCACGAGGCATCAACACTATTTTATAGAAATCTTATTTCTTATTAAATAATTTTATTTTTTTAGTTTGATAATTTAATTTAATTTTAATTTTTAAACTCTATTTTTAGTTTAAATTAATTTATTTATTTATTTATTTAACTTCTCACCATACATTCTTATTTTTTATTTGTACATACAAAAAAAATAACCTCACTAGGACTAGGCCTGTGTTGAGGTTAACATTTATAAATTCGAGTAAGTTTACACACACAAAATACTAAAATACACTACATTTAAAACACTAAAACTATAGAACATATTATATCGGGATGTTCTATATTAGTGCCGTCCGAGTATACATTTAGGCACAATCAGGTTTTAAAAATAATCCACCAAAGTTTGGTAATTAAACATAACTTGATTGACTGCCGTAATATAGTACAATATTATGAATATGAACCAAATTCGTTTTTATAAAATGAATTTTATAAAATATATTATGATAAAACTATACTAACAGACAGAACGATTAGTCATAATAGACCTGATATAGTTTTACATGACAAAATTAAAAAAATAACTTATATCATTGATGCAGCTATTCCAAATTCCTGTAATATTCAAAAAACTGTTTCTGAAAAAATTAGAAAATACACAGATTTAGGAAATGAGATTAAAAGAATTTGGCACTCTCGGACTATAAAAATATTACCATTTGTTATTTCGGCCACTGGCATAATACCTAGGAATCTGATTCAAAATTTAAGCACATTAGATTTGTCAAAGAATTTGTACATAAAAATGCAAAAATCAGTAATTTTAAATACATGTAGGATTACAAAAGATTTTTTTAAATATTTATATTGAGGGATCAGTAGGATTTATAGGTTCAATTAGAAATGCCACAGAGTCGAACCCTCTGATATGAAAATATCTGGAGTCGGTGAATTATATTCCCATTTGGTCTCTAGTGGTTGACAATGTTGTTCTTGTATTATTTTGTATTTATAATACTTATATAGTGCAATTGCATAGCGTGGGTTGACTAGATGATCATTTGGGGAAGTGTGTGAAAGGGTTTAGTTTTTCCTGTGGGTAAAATTTAACCCGGACATTTAAATCTGGTGCGTTAAATAATAAAGTAAGAAATAAAAATATCATATTAGACCAGATGGGTAATTTAAGTATGATTTGTAACAATATAGACCATAAATAATGTTTTTGCTAGCGTGGAGGGTTATTAAATTAATTATAATGGAATGACGAATCGCGCTGAAAATATTGTGTATTAATTCGAAAAACCAACAGCGGTGAAAATTCAAGGACATGCTCATGGCTATAAAGTTCTTCACTCTTCAGTGAGACCAGATGTAGGTACGTACCTGTACGCTTAAATTTTCATATTAGGTATAACGAAGTGTTAATTACGAAAGTTTTTTTAATGGAGAGTTCGTAAAATACACCAGAACGTTTAGACTAAAGACTTTAAAGACTACGTTCGACTACGACACGCAGCTGATGGATGGGATAAGGTCAAAAGTGACTTCACACCATTGTCTCGGCCCATCCATTGTTTGATGGAAGACATCGACGAAGCTCTACAAAAACTTAAAATAGAAGATTCTTCGTTGAACATCAACGGTTGAATGGTCAAAGTTTTTATTAAATCATTTCTTAATCATATATAATAATTGCGAAGCAATTCAGTATTTTCAAAGCAAAGGAAATAACCCGCTAAAACTCTATTCGCCAACGAAATGTAACAAAATCCAATCTAGTATTTTCTATAATATAAATTTCTGGTTCCATGACAACTCAGAATCATGCAAATTCAACATCCCTTTGAAAATTTATGAAAAAAAAGAAAAATTACCAGGATATTGTATGGACGGTTCCATGACAACTCAGAATTATGCAATTTCAACACCCCTTTGAAAACTCGTAAAAAGTTATGAAAAATGCTACCTCAGCTTTTTTTACTAGCACCACCAAATTCAAAAAATCTTTCTTGCACCGATAAAAATATAAGGAACCAAGGGTATAGCTATTACTCGTATATAGTAGGTAGACCTATTTCTTACAGTTAATAAAATGCAATAGAGTCACGTGGGGTAACCGTTCGCGGAGTGTAAGTGTTCGCAGTGATGTTTCCGACAAATCATAGCTGTTTTGCGCCCGCGCATTCCTTAATTCAGAAGCGTTTTGGGTCGCTTTGAAGCAGGATATGAGTACGTCGGAGCAATGTGGTCTATAATAATTTTTGGTGAAATATTGTCAGTTACACGGGTGCAAAGTGGTAATTCTAATAAAGGGTTACCTTTATTATGGAACACATCCACAAAAACGATGAAAAAATGCTTGCAAGTCTGAAATAATTACCGTCCCTATAAAAAGATTTTTAGATGCAAAAAGGGTTCGGAAACCAATAAATAAAACCATGAAAATCTGACGACCACCTCTTTGCAAGAAAGCCGCACCACAAAGCGTAAGGCAGGAGATTCTCGGCGCGAACACTTACCCTACGGTGTGCGAATACTTACCCCACACACGGGGTAAGTTTGCGCAATTGACTTGCATGTAAACTTTTTGATTTATGAACCATATAAGGTTTTTATGTTTGTTTGAGATGCCTAAAAAATCAATCATATTAATGAGGAAAAAAATTTGAGTAAAATACCTTAAGCTTTTTAATACAAAAATCCCCATGTAAAAATAGCGTACAGTTACCCCACGTGACTCTACATATGTAAAAAAAAATAATATAATGGATAGTCTGTAATAAAGTGGGCATTATGAAGATAAAGATTATTTAATTAATTTATCTATATTATAAAACAGAAAGTGGACATTATGAAGATAAAGATTATTTAATTAATTTATCTATATTATAAAACAGAAAGAGGATAAGAGAAATAAGGAAGATTTACAAAATTTTGTAATTTCCACTCCAGCAATAGCTACTCAAATTTTCGTAGGTGATTTTTATGAATCATTTAATGATTTTTTTTTTTAATTAATGAAACCTAAAAATATGGTGAAACCACATGAATTTATTGACTTTAAACCGCAGTAAGCAGTTCACAATACGATTGATTTTATTATGTTATAAGTTATAATTAACGCGGTCGAATCGAAAACCGAAAATTTCATCTCTCCATGTATGGATTCTCAATGTACTTGTTCAATGTATGTGTTCAAAGCAGGCAATCGTGGGTATAGTGATATTTATTCAGAAAGAATATTTTTAGTGACAATTTATATAGAAGTAGATCATATAGACATAGACCATGTATTGTGTTTGATGTTACGTGGAATTTTGTTGGAGATGACTGTACTATTAGGCAGCAATTTAAGTAAGGAACATGTTTCTTTATCCAAGAGTATAAAGTATGCACTGCAACAGTAATATTGTTTGTTGCTTTATGAGGAACGACAAATGCAAGGTTACTCAACTGACAACACAAGGAATTGAAATGGAAGGAAACAGTAGACACCACTTCATGACTTTAAAACCTACGTGACTAGTACGATTCCAGTTCATTTACAACCATCACTGTTCATTGTTTTGTGTACCTTAGTACAGTGTTCATTAAAACTTAACCGACGAAGTAAAGTTATTTTTAAAAGCTATAAACTTTACCACGAGATGGCGTGTCGAAGATTGCGATAAAAATGAACGGTAGGCATGTATACATTTGCATATAATTTCGTTGCCTTTTTTCACTACTTTTTCCCATAATTTGCATCACATAATGACTTCGAGCACCGAGCCAACTCTACGACTGCCCGCAACTGGCGGCGATTGTGGGACATGGGAATATTTGGGAATACGTACCAACCTACTACATACAAACTCCATTATTTACTTTAAAAATTAAAACGTAATTTTTGTATTAAGGAATACATCTTTTTAAATTTTATTTAATCAAATCGTTCACTCTCAAACCTACAAAGCTTTCAGAACAAAAATAAAGTAAACCGACCATTTTTTATATACACCTAATTTAATTTCACTTTTTTTCTTGAATGAATGGATGCCGTTAAATCTTGGAAGTAGAAATTATACAACTTTCCGACTTCCTATCGGGCTGAAACTCGGCAGAATAGACTTTTTGTCGATGACAATGCATTTTATCAATTTTTGGTCGCAATCAAAGCACACATCCGAATTTCTGTATAAATTCTAATTAATATAATACGACTTAATATACTACGGAATGGCTGGTTCAAATCCTTCGAGTACGTACGTTACACTTTGTGTATTGAGAAAAAATACTATTGAAAAAGTTTTATGATAAAACTTTTGAATTTTTTTCTTTGATTAGATTTTTCCTAAACCTAAAATATATAAGTACAATACGTTATGTTTATTTTCAATAATTAAATAGCATGAAAAAATGTCCTCCACAATAGACAGGTGGCAGATATTCTACTGTTGGTTAGTAGACAAAACTATGAATATTGAAAATATTTAAATAGACGTATAGATACGCAGATATAGAGAATGTAGAATCATTCGATCATACATATACGTAGACCTAAAGTTTAAGTTTAGACTTACGGAATTCAATACTTCGTTTGTGTGAAAGCACTATGAAACCATGCACGAAACCATAACCAATAGAGAACTCCAGTCCATTTTTTTAATTTTTTTAATGAAGAATGACCTTCTAACTTAAATAACTGCATTTTTATTTTTATTTTTAGAGTTAGTTTTAATAGTTAAAATAATTGTCAAAGTTTCAATTTTTCAAGACCCCCCGAAAACCACCGTATGTATGGTAAATCGTGTGACGTCATCACTCCTGAAAAATTAGTATAGGATTAGGCAATCAGCTGATCAACTGCCGCCATTTTGAATTCCGTTGTTCGAAGTATTCTCCCTAGAAATAGCATTACTATTTTTTTGTGCAGTAGTTTTTTAATACTTTCCTTAATAGAGATAAACTAATAAGAGATACCTTTATCTATGAAACATTATTTAGGCGTAAATAATGTTTCAACAAACACAACTACTAAATCTCTATAAACAGTATGTAAATAAACGAATAAATTTATACGATGGCTTGCGTCATATCATACATTCCCATACAATGACTTTACGGTGACGTCACGATACGTCGAACAGTGACGCCACCTTGACGGCGTGTTTTAACGATCCGATTAAAAATGGACTTTTTTATATTTTTTTAAAAACTCTGCATTTAATATTACTAAATAAATCTTATATATTCAGAATCAGCGTTGGTCTATATGAACATGTTTTTTAAAGCCAGAATTTTTTCACTGGAGTTCCTTATTACAAGTATACAACAATTTACAAACCACTTCCAGTATTTAATAAACATACTTAAAACGCAATGACTGATTGACAGGCCTTCAAATAAAAATATCGATTGCCAACATCCTTCCCATTTCAATTTCCTCTCATTAAATTCAACTAAACAAAGTTGTTTCGACAAAGCGTTAAATTTTTAAATTACACTGCCGATACTAAAGTTATAGCAACACTTAAGAAATATTGACAATAATGACTGAGACGAGATGACCGCTGGTCATAAATTTATCATTCGCCATGGAATATTAAACTCTTAATTGTATTGCCCTGAGGATGTTTCTGGATGAAAGCTGTGTTATTTCATGTTAGAATTTGACTCTAACTATCTAAGTAACCCTCTCACCGTTTCTCCCCAGGGGTAGGCTGGTAGAATGGGCGACCACACAACTCTTGCCTTGGTACTGACCACTTAACATCACTCACATTCATGCATCGTCTCGTGCAAGTCTCGGGTAAGTGGTATTTTTTTATAAATAAATGAAACAATGTTACTTTGTTTGAACCACTTATATATTTGAGTAAAGCCGACCGGTTTCAGAACGACCGTTCCATCTTCAGGACAAACATATACCGATTTGACAGTTACAAATTAGTGGATGGGAACAATGTATTATTATGATAGGGGTGGAACCGTTGCTAGGTATTAATGAAGAGTGGGTTGGTAGGGGAACATATCTATGATTGGGCTGTAAGACAATATTTTTTGTTTGTTGATAATATATCCATTATTTTTAAGGGATTTTTTTAAATTTCCATGCTTCTAAGTTATCTAAGCGTTTTCCTTTATGATTAATATGAAGAATATTTATCCCTGTATTTTTTTTCAAAACTATAGTTATTTTCAATGATATGGTTAGCGAACTTGAAAAATTATTTTTATTAAGACACCTTAAATGTTCTTTGATTCTGATTTCAAAATTACGAGTTGTTTTTCCAATATAAAATGAGGGACAATCATTACATTTGGGTTTATATATTCCAAAATTAGTCAACTTACCTTTATCGTTTCTCAAACAATTATTATTATTAAATTGTATTATTATTAAGGTATTTTTTTAATCTTTCCATTTGCTGGTATGATGTATGATATTGAGTCGTGGAACTGGCAAAGGAAGGGTGAAAGTAGACTGATGCTGTAGAAATGAGATACCTGAGGAAGATAGAACATTACATGATAGTAGAACCACGTAAGCATAATGATTAAGAATAATAAAGTACCGCTTAAATGTTTTGGGCGTGTAGAGCTAACAATAATAATAACGTAATATTTGTATAGCGCAGTTTCGTGTTATTTCATTTCTAGTGCGCTTACCTATAAAAAACTTAAAAGTGATCCTATAGTGTTCCTTACAAAATATTGAACAAATAATATGAAACAAAGAATATACATATACAGTACGTACAAAGCTAAGAGAACATAATTAACAAAAACAGTGCTGTTTTGGCACAGGACAATAGATAATGATAAACAATAACGGTACCATTAAACAAGAATCAATAAAACTAAAATATAATATAAAACAGGAGGCAGTTTACGTTTAGAAATAAGAAACATACTGAGTGCACATTAAACAATTACCGGAAATGGCTTATTAGAGTTAAAAGAGTTTAGCTTCATGAATGGTATGATAACAGAAATCTCTAATAAGGATTTATAACCAGGCTAACTAGAAATTTTAACAATATAAAGTGTATTAAACTGTTATATTTTGCCTATGTTAGAAGTCAACTTGAGTACAATTCTCCCGTCTGGAATCCACATTATAGTATACATGTACAAGCTGTTGAAAGAATACAAAACAAATTCTTACGTTTTCTAAATTTTAAAATGGGTATTCCAGCAATTATGTTGAACTACAAGACTATTTTAAATGATATGAATATGCTAAAATTGTCCGACAGAAGAATTTTCACTGACTTGGTATTTCTATATAAAATTCTAAATGATTTAGTTGATAGTCCGATATTGCTAGAATTGATAACTTTCCGGATTCCACTACGTAATACCAGAAGTCAGGATTTATTTCAGTGCAGAAATTCTGGAACTAACTACCATATGTATTCCTCTTTGCCCAGAATACTAATGGAGGGAAATAATTATACCAAGTCAGTGGACATCTTCAATTTATCTTTAAACAAATACAAAATACTGTTACTGAGGCAGTTCAGTCATGTACAATAAATACTATATATTGCGTTGCAAAAACCTATTACATTTATTTGTTAAAGAAATAGTATTTATATATTATTTAATCATAGTGTAATTTGTAAATTTCATACTTATGTAAAAGCCCCGTAAAAGGGCGTAAATAAGTAAATAAATAAATAATTTAATTAATTTTAAATAAGTTTGTTTTGAAAGCCCGTCTAAATTCAGCCAAGTTCTGGATATTAGTAAGAGCTAAGTGAAGTTTATTTCAAATAATCGAAGATAGGAGTGCAAGGAGAATATATTTTATGACGTGAATGTGAATGGTAGAAGAAGTCGAGGAGGCCGAGGAAGAGGTTGCACAATCATGTGAACCAAATACTAGTTTCGGATCATGTCAAGAGTCAGATTAACAGAAGAGACTGCATATAAGAGACGATTTATGAATGAGAATGGCACAGAATTGTGATAGTTAGTTCTGTGAACAGTTCGTAAACCTCGCGTCCAAAGAAGTATGTTTCCAATTTTCTTTTATTTAATAAATCAAAACCAAAATCTTCTCTAAAATCGTAAGATTTGTAAGTTGGTAGGGATTTAAGTAATTATAAACCATATATAATTCACTTAACATTTTACAGATGGTTACTTCTTCAAGGCTCTCGCAAGATTCTAATTTTTTGTGTTAAACGAAGCTACATTTATTTATGTTGAACGAATCTAGACCTCCAGTGTCCTTGCATACGTTGTTAGTAAGCAGTATGCAAGTGCTTAACAGGAAAAACAAAATGCAAAAAAATAGGTTGGTAAGACATAGATAAATTAAACAGGGCAAAAGAAAAACTTATTAATTCATCAATTAAGGATAGATGAAATGCCAAATGGTCAAGTGAAAACAAGTCTTCGCTACACTCAGACAATTACTTTTTTCTTTAAAAGAGACCTTAATTTCCGCCTTTGGATCACCTGGCATTTCAACCTTTCTCTCTATTCATATTTCTCTCACAAGAAATGATCATATAAATAAGTCCTCATTAACCTAAATTATACCCTAACCATAATTGTTTAGTCATATGTTTTTATGATGGGAAATGGGGAATAAATCAAACTAAAGACGTAGACTAAAAAAATCGTACGGGACAGGTTTTTTGATAAGTTAAATTATAACGTGAGCAACAGTTAAAATGTAAACGGGCCACAAAGTTTTTATTCCATTTTCGAAAAGTTTATGTGACACAAATGGACCAATTGATTTTTATTATCATAGACTTAAACCAATTCTAAAAGTCTTTAAAATAATTCAAGTTTTCACACGATTTCATGACAGAATGTTTAAATTATAATTCAGTCAAATGAAATGGTTGAAACTTTAACGCATATTTTTGCTTATTTGTCAATGGTCGATAGCTGTAAAGTCATTTAAGTATGATAATAATAAATTGTTTACCGGCACAATTAAATATACCTAATTAAACTTAGAAATGTATATACCTCACAAAATTCAAAAATTCTTAAAAAAATAACATTCGATCGAGTATGTATAGCAGAGAACTTAATATTAGATTTTTTTCATCACTTTCCCTTTTTTGCTTTCAGAAGTTTGAATTGAATGAAATCACTCCCTTTTACAGTTATACTGATATCCATTCCATGTTTAATAATATGTCAGGTAGTCTTCATACGTCATACATACCTATGTCTTTAAATGTTGTATTGTTGTGAAAACAAGTTATGGATCCGAATGGTTAAATGTAAACCTAGGAAATAGATGTTTAAGTAAGTAGATGCTGTTCTTCAAGACTGTATATTAGGTATTTTGTTATGTTTTTTAATGTCGGTCATAAATTTGATTGTCACTTTTTTTATTTATCAATGATACAAATTTTCCTAATACTATCATACATGAGTTTATAAAGACTGTTTATAACGCTAATAAATATAAACATTCCAGGGTTCCGAATAACCTGAAATATTTGAAAATCTCCTACTACCACCACAGTAAGCTGAAATTGCTTTTCATGCCGTAATGGATTTAGCCAACCAAGGAGTTTAACTCAAGATACCTGGTGGGATCCAGACGCGACAGACACTGCTACTGACCGGTCATATATAATCAATATACAACGAAAAAAAAGGCGAGCAATAAGCAACGAACAACAAGCAACGACAATATTATTATTTATTATTGAACATCAAAATACGAAAATACTCTGGGCTTGAATGAATAATGATGAAATAGCGACCGATATGGGCGTAGAATTGTGAATAATAATCGCCCAATCTATTGTTATGAAACAAAATCTTTTGTAAAAAAAATTACGAGATTTACACTCTTGTGCAATCCACAGTAAAAGGAAATCAAATTATTAAAAAATGTAGCCATTTTACTTCAATTGATGACTTGAGAAGACATTATGGATGAACTTTTTCATAAGATTGAGTTTAAACTTGTAAGTTTCGTAAGATTGGGTGTAACAAGTAAAGTGTGTAGGGCACTAAACTTCGAATATAGAGGTCGCGGGTTAAAATCCCGGTGTGCGCAAGTAAACTTTAAAACTAACTAACTAACTAAGCATCAGGCCGATTCCCCGCAGGTTTAGGCAGAGAGGACGGACCGCCAAACAACTCGGTCTTGGCACACACCCCTGGCCTCCTTTACATTCATACATCGTCTCGTACATGCTATTCTATTATTCTGACTCTTGACATGGCCCGACTCAAGTATCTGATTCATTTGGTCTTGTCTTTCTTGGGTGTCCTCGACTTCTTCTACCAATTAACATTTGTTTCATATATTCTCCTTAAAGTCCTTTCCTCGTTCATTCGCTCTACATGCCCAAACCAAATGAGCATCCCTTTCTTAATTTTACTCATTACGCTTACATCAGCCTTGCATTCTTTGCGGATCTTTACATTTCTCAAACGATCGTACATGGTTTTACACACATTCGCCTCAGGGATCTCATTTCTACAGCATTCAGTCTACTTTCATTTAGTCAACTACATTTCATTTAGTACAATGTTATATTTGGCCAATGAAAGAAGTTTGAACAAACTAGAAGTTATACAAAACAAAGCTATGAGATGTATACTGGGGAAAGGCAAATACGCAAGGATTAATCAAATGAGAGAGGAGCTAAATTGGATTCCAATAAAAAAGACACTACTATTTAACGTGTTAATTTTTGTGCATAAAATTATGAAAAACCAAATGCCAAAATACTTTAAGGATGAAATTTTAATAGAGACATTCATAATTACGAAACAAGAAATATAAACAGAGTTCGATTGCCACAAATGAAGAAATCAAAATCACAGAACAGCCTAATATACAGAGGACTAAAGATGAATGATGAAATGCCTGAAAGTATGAAGAATGAAGAAAGAATGAACGTATTTAAAAAGAAATGTTATGCTTACTGTAAAAATATTTAAATTTATCAAATTAAATGTTACATTGTGCTTATTAGTTTATATTCATGTAGTATAAACTAACTCAATAATTAATAAAACAAAACAAAAAAATAAAAATAAAAATAAACTTTATTTATATATTTATAGTATGCTTTGTTGTATACAATTACATAATGTATAAGCATACTTGCGGTACGTTTCAGAGTGGAAGATACTCTGAATGAAGCCTATTTAAAATAACATTCAGAACTGAAACGTTGCTGGAAATGGCTTTTTAATTCATCTTCCCAAAGTCCTTTCTTACTCCACTACCTTCAGTCTCATAACATACCCCAATTGGGGATGTCATAGTCTTATTAGCTCCAGATGGTTGGGAGCAGGAAATGCAGGTAATCACATTTAAAAAAATGACTAACACGTCAGACGAAAAACACAACTCTTAAATAAATAAACAATAGGTAAATGTAGTTAACAAAGATATTTTAATAACTTCCCCGCAGCATTCTATCTATCAGATTTGATGACCACCAAATCGATGCGATGATTAGCGCCATTTTTCTTGTTGTTATTTGATTGGTCCCCGTTAAACGCTGATTTACACCTCTTTTTAGTTTTTGATCAAACTCTGATCAGTTGTAAGACATACCGACAATCGCGAAGCACCTCAATCTACGAGTTTAATATACCATGAATATTATTAAAAAAAATATTAATACAAGATTTAAAGAACACATATTGGCGATATATGGCCACAATTTTCCATGCATTTTCTAGATGAAAATCACTCACGCAGTGATAAGAATAAGCCAACTCCGTTACATTTACAAAATAAAGGCAGTAAATTTAATATTTTAGAGTAAAATCTAACAATCCGAAAACTAGTTTGATAAATTAACAAAAAATGTAATTCGCTCGCCACTTCTAGATATGTTTAAGCCGAGTTCAATTATTAGAGAACACAAAAATACTTAATTATGCGGGGGAAAAGATAACCCTGTGTCATAATTTGGAAACATCTCACTTGATGATCTTTAGTCAAATTTAAGCAATGCACTAATTAGGGAATCTTTACTGGGTAATTAAACACTATTAATAATTTCCGAAATGTTACTCTGAAATCAATAAGGACATAAGTAATGACAATAAAAGCAATTAGTTTTTCATTACAAGTCCCTACGAGTTTATAGAAATAATATATCGACGTAAATGGCTAAACCGCCGTTTGATAATGGCTTCAGAAGGCGAAACAACTGTCGCGCATAATAATAATTGCACCGCAGAACTTTTTTATAAACAAACTGTTTTTATAAATCAAATAATAATTGTATGGAACGTATTTAAGGCTCTGCAACCGGGCCCGAAAAGAAGAAGATAGAGAGATACAAAATTACGAATGTTAGAGGAGAGCGCTAACATTTACAGCGACAAAATCGATGCGAAAATTGCGAAAATGTTTTATAAAACACGACTCGTTTAAAATAGAGCAAAAATCTCGAGGGGATTTTCTTAAACAGCATTTAAAGAAACACTGTGATTTTTTTCATACATGTAACTTGTAAAATAACCGAAACAAACGTGTTAATAATAATTTTTGGAGCATACTTTGCGATTTTTTTCTATAGAGGGAATTTTATATAATTTGCGTTTCGGCGCGGGCAAAGTCTAGATATTATCTTCAAGAATAACATATATTTTTTTAAGAGCTTTAAAACTTACCGCTTTTAAGGGAAATATGTAATAAATCGGTACAAATCCGGGTTGCGGGCCCTTAAAAGAAAAAAATATGTCCTACAAACTAAACTTGATAACAATAAATATATCAAATTCAGTTTAAAATAAAACAATGTTGAGAAAATGAAGTGGGTTTAACTCGGCTGTATAAACAAAATATATTAGGCCCGACCTTATTAGAGATCAAAATATTGAGTACAATAATAATTCATCGTTAGATATTATTGCTAAAGTCTAAGGAGTGCCGCATAGTTTGCGCTGAAACCAAACATGAGAGTAAAAGCTTAGGCTTTAGAAAACAGACTGCACGAATGAAGATAATAAATAATAAATGATGGCTAGTCTGAGGTCGTCACTTATGTAATGTGAACTGAATACTAAATTATTATACTTGTACAGGGTGAACAGGGTCCTAAAAAAGACAACAGATCAACGAAAATCTTCAGCATTTTGATATTAAAGCCTTGAAGCAGGCAAACCTAAAATTGTTTCTGATATTGCAGCTGAAACATGATTGATGATATATTTTACAAAAAAAACGAATATTTCACCAGTTCGCCTTTACCAGTGTTGTACAGTAGCTTGTGTCGCTCTCCATAGAAGGAAAAAAATGGCATTTTATTTAAACGCCCGGGGTTTCAAAAGTTTCGTATGATCTTTAGCTATTCGAAAACGTAAAAATAAATGAAATTATTGTTCACTATTAGCCCGCTAAAATGGCCGGAAGTTTTGAAAAAAATAGATTTCGTGATTTGGAAAAAAAATAAAACAAAGGGTTCATATTTTATATTTTGTACCAAACTTATTTTTCATTCCTTAACCGCAGTACAAAGAACCCAAAAAAAAATTTGTGAACATATGTGATGTGTTGGTTAAAAATATAAATGGGGAAAATAACACTTTTTCTGGATAAAATCAGAATTCTTGTTTTTTTTTTTTTCATGTTTTTATTCCAGTAAAAAAGAAAATAACATTTTCACTTACTTAACTAGAATATTGAATTATGTACAGTTTTTACATTACATAGTTTTTACATTTCATAACCTTAGATTACATTAGATTGCAATACTAACATTTACATGATATTATATTACCATACGATATTATTCACTATCACTACTTTGTTTTTTGTGAATAAACATGAACAATTTTTTTTTGAATTTGCACACACTTTTTTCGTTTTTGATATCATCTGGAAGGGAATTATATAAATTGCCCCCCTCGTAACTAATTGATTGCTTACCGTAGTTAGTATGAATGGTGTTTAAACGTATGTTATCGTGTTGTCGTGTAAAATGTTTGTGTACTTGAGACGTTTTAATGAATTCTGTGTTTGTATGTATGAGTTTATTATTTATTTTGTATATAAGGACACATATATTGTACTCGTATAGTTTTCTTAATGTTAGCAGTTTTGTTTTCAAATATAATTTTTTTGTGGATGTTTTGGATTCGTAGTGAAATAGTTTTTTGATTATCTTATTTTGAATTACCTGTAATTCATTGATGTATGTTTCATACGCATTTCCCCAGATTTCAATTAGGTAATTTAGGTGTGAGTGTACGAGACTATAGTATAAACTTTTTTTTAATCTAATTGGTAATAGATATGATAACCGGCTAAAAACGCTAATTAAGGGTGTGATTTTATCTTTTACATTTTGAATGTGTTGTTTAAAAGTTAAATGCTTATCGATGCACAGCCCAAGATATTTTTCCTGTTTCAGGATTTGCAAATCGTTATTTTCAATTTTTAATGGTACATGTGGAGGAATTATTTTACGGTTTGAACTTAAAATCATGTATCCTGTTTTCTTTATATTCATTGTTAGGATATTTGATTGGAGCCAACCGCAAATTCTTTCTAGGTCACTTTGTGCATTTTCTAGTAGTATGTTTAGATCTTTACCCCAGTAGAATATTGTTGACTTACTTGTATTCATAAACTTAAACTTTTTTTTCATTTTTGTCAGTTATAAGCATTTTTTTCGAAATAAACAAACGTTAAAAGGTTAAATTACTGAATATTTTATTTTTTTTAAATTAAAAAACAAAATGGTTTTACGTTTGTTTTCTGATTTTCAATGCATTTTAGCGGGCTAACAAACATTTTTTTTAAATAAATTTAAATGCAGTTCTCATTTTCTTTGTAAGACGCAACTTTTGAGATCCCGGGCATTTCTGAATTCAAAAGTTGAAATAATTGACGCTCCCTATTGTTCAGAAACTTGGCTTTTGGTAAAATTACTATCAAAAAAATTTTAATTACCAAGGTTTTATGAAAGATATAAGGTAGCTTAATAACGTGATCTTTTTTATGTTATTACCGCAACAAGAGTCCCAACTGCTCCCGTCTGGTAGCCAGTGACATATGCCAGCCCAAGTGGGGTATTTTGTGAGACTGCACTACCTTCAGTCTAGAGGTAGTGAAGAGAAGGAGAATGGGAAAAGGAAGGTAGGGAATTACCTGGCTATCATGGCTAAAGCCCTTGCAAATTGAATAAAACCATTTCAAGCAAGGTTTCAACTCTGAATGGTTGCCTTACACCAGGGCGATACTGAGAGTATCTTCCACTCTGAAACGTGCCGAAAATATACAATATCTTCTTTTAAAAATATTAATTGTGGAGTAACACAAATTAATAAAATAAAATTTATTTGAGCACGCTGTGATTTGTATCCTCCACCTTTGAATTGCTAGTCGAGAACCTTACCCATCGACCACGGATACCTCCTATAAACTAAAGTACAAAATATTGTTAATACACATTTTAAAATATTTGTATTCTAACCTGTAACACCGGATCCGAAACAAACTGTCTAAAACGCATTTTTTTATTAGGATGCCATTATTACAAAAAAAAAAACGAAAATATTAAACATATTACCATTTTGCATTTTTTTTCGAGAGGACCTACATGGAGTAATCTCAATTTTGATGTAGATTTCCTAAATACTCTTTCCATACTAAAGAAATAAATAATAAATTAAATCGGGTACCGACTAAAATCACGATAGTTAAAAGACACGGTGCGCCACTGTACCCAGTGCCCCACGGAGGTCGTAATAAAAAAATGTATAATTTTCTTAATAACCCTGTAGCAATATATTCATGTTCTTAGAACGGTATGTTCATAAAAATATCTTCATAGATCACGCCCTATTATATTCGTTGAATGGTGCTTTGAATTGAAACGGTTCCGCATTTCAACCATCTCTAACTTTGCTATGAGGTGGTCGAATATGCAAAAGAGACTATTCACCTTTATAATATTCCCGTACATATAATATATGTATAATGCATCTATTAATATGTATAATGCACCCATATTTGTAATAACATTTAATAAAAACATAGGTTAACTGTAGTATAGAGGTTTAGACACGTAATTTCGACGTCCTTCAACATATGTCGTTTGTGCAGATAGTTATTTGTAGTTATTAGGTGTCTCAATAGATGTCACTTAAGTAGAACTTTAGACGAGCATCATCTATCGTCGTTAGTGTTTAATGTACGAATGGTTGAGGTGAACGGGCGCCTTCATAATAACTTAGAGCCTCCTATAGTACGGACGAATAGTAAAGTTAAGTATTAATTACAAACCTTACGATAACACCACTCATGGACAAAGATACTTTCAGTATTATGCAACCAAACTTTTTAATTGCATGCCCATTACTTTGAAACAAATACTATCTGCAAATACATCTACAAACATTCATAAAAAACATATCACTGACTGGATTAAAAATCAAGATATTAACTTTATACAAAACATTATTATTCCTAACCAAACATAATAAAACTATAAAAAGTGTAAAATTAAATAAATCTAAAAATTAAGTAGTTTTTCAAGTATCCAACTCAACCCTATATATATATATATATATATATATATATATATATATATATATATATGTACGTGTACATGTATGTATATGGATGTGTATGTATGTGTATGTTTATATATATATATTTTTTTTAATATTTCTCTAATATATACATAAAAAATACTTTTTTTTTCTCTTCTAAATGTACAATAACTATTAAAATAAAAAAAATAAAATAAAACTTTCTATTACAACAAATAAATACTTGTCACACATAATCATAAATAAACACGTAAACACCTCAGCACAGGTTCTCCTAGTGAGGTGTTCACGAAACATACAACAATACCTATTCACAGTTTCACCTTCACAAACCTACCTTACACCCAACATAATAAAATTGCAAAATATATTATGTAAAAATGTTTTCAAAATTTATCTATTATGTAAAAATGTTAAAGGTAAATACTGAAATACATAGAAATAAATAAAAAAATAAAAAATAAAAAAATGTACATAAAGCAATTTGTAATCACACATTAAGGAGTTTTAAAGGACTAGGTAATACCTCCTGACGTAGTTCATTCCCTGGGTCAAATGTCTAAAATTTTAAACTGTCGTCCTTTCCAAAATCTGAACTGAACCACATATGACGTTTAAAGTATTTCAAGTTTTTTACTCATATAGGTACGTTAGTTTTATAAACGTTTTCTGTGTTTTAAGGCACCTGCCGGCCTTTGCGTTTCCTCCTTCCTGCAACATGGGTCTCTTCAAGACAAATGTTCACTCCTTCCTCTCCTCCAAAAGACCCTCCACACAGCATCTCAGATGATATAGGCCCAGAGTGAAATTATTTGCCTCATTGCCTCCTCTGTGGAGTTAATGTAAAAAAAAAACCAGCCCACCTTGAAAAAAAAAAATTAATTTTTTGATCCTTTTCTGAAAGATGCATTTGCTTTCACCAATTTTTTTAAAGAAAAAACGTGAAATTGACGGAGATATTAGAAACATTTTATGTGAAACTCATTTCACATAAAATGCTGTATGAAACACTTCGAATGCTTTTTTTTCGAAACTCCTTTTTTCAACATGGTTGACAACATATTAAAAAAACTGTACATTCAATTTGCATGCGCCAAGCCTTAAACTGTTCGAAATACCAGTCTCTATGGTACCACGTGGGATTTTTTTTAACGACCCTCTTCTATATATTTTTTTATGAACGATGATAATTTTCCATGAAAACCGGAAATAAACTTCGCTAGTCCGCTTTTTTTAGATATCAAAATTCCCCTATGTGGTGCCAAAAACCTATATGTCTAGTTTTTAAATAGTTTTTTTTTTCTGATGAAGTGTATGGCTTAATCGCTATCAACCACCGAGCAGCAATTTCGTCGGAGTGTCCTGTTGAAAGCGGCGTACACCACAAACCATACGTATTTAGATTCGTGTACAAAATTTTGAATATATGTAAATCTTCTATATATGCATATCCTAAATACGAGTTTTAATAAAAAAAATTCCATTCATCGTTTACTTAAAAATAATTACGATTTTTTTACACTTTTACCGCCCACGCTCCGTGGGCCTCTCCTTTAAGTAGAGTCCTTCCCACGAATTAGTTCTAAAAAAACTAAACGTCAGGTAAAGCACCAAACTTAAAATAATTTTTTGTAATATTTGTAACGCAAGGCCTAGCTGTCAGATATTATATAAAACTGTACCGAAATAATAATTCATCACACCAACACGAAGAAAGTCATTTAAAAAAAGCGAATAAGTTAATAACTAAAGCTTTTTGTATTGAAAATATATTATAATGTTATAAAACCTTTATCAATCTACAATCATTTATGAGCGATTGTAAATCTTACCCGGAATTGTAATAAATTATCTTAATGGACTATTCAACGTTCAAATAGGCAGACATTTCTTTTAAAAATATTTAATTTAACGTTTAAAATCATCAATCACTATTTCAAATTCACAGAGAAAAGGTGTTTAATTGAACCTGTACTTGTAATACAGTGGCGTAGCCAAATGGGAAGAAGGGCAGGTGCCTCTGAACCTAAACTTTGGAGGGGCCCGGATCAGTAAAAGTAACAAATTACTATTAGACATAGTTACTATGTATACTTAAAATATATACGAATTGAGATTTTCTCGGCTAAAAGTATTTTCTTGTCTTATTTTTGGGGTATTGTGCCAAATTGCGCTACCTTTTTCTTTAGCCAACGTTTCGGACAGCATTACAGTGTCTATCATCAGGGTAGATGTGTTCTTATGTATTTAGGTTGCCAGCTCTAATCCTCTACGAGCTGGAATTACCTACAGTATAATTTAAAATGATTTGGTGTAGCTATGAATTATTGAGTTAAGCCTCGTCGTCTTAACTAATATTGATGTAATTTTTGTGAATTTCCATTGCCTCTGTTATTAGGCGTGCTCTACGCGTTTTGGGAGTTCCCAGGACTTCAGAAACAGACGTAAGCTTAAGAGAGAGGAGGAGAAGGAGGAACTCTGTTCTACGCATTACTAACTACCACTAACAACTACTTTGTGAGTGGGTTCCGCGGTTTTATACAGACTTTGTTACGTAACAGAATCGGCTCCCGAGCGGAAGGTTAAGTGAATCGTCCCCACTACACGTGCCTACCGTTTCCTCTCCCCGCACCGCGCGACCACCCCGCGTCAGGCGCCAAGCGCCGGGCGGCCCGCCGGCCGCCATTCCTTCGCTAGCTCTCGGCCAAGCAACTGTGCTACGCGCGATTTGCGCTGTTTGTGCTCCACGATATTAACTCCGCGATGTATTGTTTGAAATTGTGTTGTGAACGGAATCCAGAAAAGATGGCAGACCACGCATATAGCTATGTGAGTACCAACTCGCTTCCTCCCCCCCACCGTGTGCTTTGAACCGTTTGTAACTTCATTTAAACGCATAGAGAGAGGGAGAAATCCTCGTTAGGTCAGTAGGGTAGTTTAACTTGTGTTTTGTGCCGACACTGGCCGTATGTGTATCACCCTGTTCTGTTTATTGAATAAACCCTTTAAATGCAAATACTGTGTACTGATTGAAGAGGGAGTCCCGGGGATTTTGAGGAGAGGAGGGGAAGGAAGAATTGACCAAGCGAACCACTGGCACTCGCCCTGTTTTTTAGGAGGAATCATGTTCGAGCCGGTTTGAGCTAACCGACGGCTGTTATTGTGTGTGTTTTACAGGAATAGGGCTTGGGGTAGGCCACTGCAGCAGCGCCCCCAGCACTGTCGCCCGACGTGTGGCGGTTTTTTTTTTTTTTTCCTCCCTCTTCACAGTCGCTCGCCTCGTTCTTCAATCAGCCATTGTTTAAACTGTATAATCTATAATGTTTTGTCTTGTTTTTTTTCCCAATTTGTCTAGCATTACCATCAAAGAACATCGACGCGAGTGTAACTTCGAATTGCAAATTTAAACTATCGCGGGCACATTCCTTCATTTTCGAGTCGTCACTCGACAAAACATTATCACCGGTATTCCTACGTAAAATGCTCAACCAAGAAAGTTGCCGTCGTAAATAATATAGTGTTTACAAGTGTCGACCGACTAAATTTGCTAGTTTCAAATACAAGATTAATAGTGGAAATGTACACAAATATTTAAAACAAAGTTATTCAACAATTAAAATCCTGTATATGATAAACCAATTACCCGCTTCGTTTCCCGAAAGTTAATTAACCAGTTTTTATTAATAAACTTATTCCGCAGTGTGCTGGTCTGTATTTGATATCGACATATTCTGCGAATAGGGGACTATTTCGCAAAATACTGGCCTGTATATATAACGGCATATTTTGCAGCTTAAGGGAAACAAGTGGATTAAATTCTTTCTACCTTTTGACAATTGAGCATTTTTCTAATTTTGCCGCCTGTTTCATCATTTAGCTTTTTTTTCTTTCGTAAGAAACAGACGACATAATTTGAAAGACGTTCGGTTCGCGTTGACGTCGATTCCTCGAGTCAGGCATTACATTACGTATGCACATTTCTGCATATAACTTGTTATGACAAAAGGAAGTCGGCGGATAAATACCAGTAATGGTGTATGCTCAAATCAGGCTGCAGTATAGCCACGTTAAATAAAGAACAATTCCCCAAGACATTGTTGAATTTTCAAACATACTTCCACGAAAACTTGTATAAAAGAAAAAATATTTCCTTTCCTTTCTAAAGAACCCCCCCTTTGGAAGGCTAATCGAAATATTCCAAAAAACATGTTCATTTAAGGCGAACCTCGTTTCCGTTTTTTTTATTTTTTCTTTTCCGGACTTTTGCTTATTTGCAAACCTTTTTCAAAAACATCGGGATTTTTTCTCAAAATCACGTTTTTGTAAGGGAAACCGCTGCTCAAATTTTCTCTCGTTCCGGACTTAGAAAATTTTCAACAAATTTTCAAAACATCGGGATTTTTTCTCAAAATCACGTTTTTGTAAGGGAAACCGCTGCTCAAATTTTCTCTCGTTCCGGACTTAGAAAATTTTCAACAAATTTTCAAAACATCGGGATTTTTTCTCAAAATCACGTTTTTGTAAGGGAAACCGCTGCTCAAATTTTCTCTCGTTCCGGACTTAGAAAATTTTCAACAAATTTTCAAAACATCAGGATTTTTTCTCAAAATCACGTTTTTGTAAGGGAAACCGCTGCCCAATTTTTTTTTTTCTCGTCTATGGACTTTGAAAATTTTCAACAAATTTTCAAAACATCTGGATTTTTTCTCAAAATCACGTTTTTTGAGGGAAACCGCTGCCCAAATTTTTCTCGTTTTCGGACTTAGAAAAATTTTCTACAAATTTTCAAAACATCAGGATTTTTTCCCAAA
This sequence comes from Limnephilus marmoratus, assembly GCA_917880885.1. Classification (NCBI taxonomy): domain Eukaryota; kingdom Metazoa; phylum Arthropoda; class Insecta; order Trichoptera; family Limnephilidae; genus Limnephilus; species Limnephilus marmoratus. The sequence goes on from OU862924.1 coordinate 32,795,433, forward strand.
ATCACGTTTTTTGAGGGGAACCGCTGCCCAAATTTTCAAATAAACCAAACACTTATAAAAAACGCGTTTTTTTTCAAAAACTTTTTGTAAAAATACGTCCCCAGTGGTCAATCTCTGCCCAATTTCTTTCCAATTGCGAGTCTAGTTCTCACTTTTTCCAACATAAGGTCACTCTGATACGACCTTATACACCATGGAAGTTCCTCAAGTCACGCTGGGTATAATCCCACACATTTTTACTTCAAAAAAGGAGGAACTACTACAGGCCCTGAGAAATAGAAAGATTTCTCCTAGGAATAAATCCAAAAAATGCCTCACTCTATATGCTTCTTTCTACAACAAAAAATATATCAGGAGGTTGCAATTTCAACCGGAAGTCACCTCGGAAATCATCACTACCCCCCTCACAGTCTCCGAAGCAAAACCCGTGGTAGTGCAAGCCCAAGAACCAACAAAAATATACGATCTGACATCTCTGGTAAACACATCGGAAATTACCATGTGAAAGACATTGTCAAAATTGGGAATATGGAATCAGTAAATTCCATCACATCAAGTACTCAGGCGTTACCAAATCGGCAAAACATGCATCTTGTTAACCCTGATCATTATTACGTCCCTGACCTCTCTTGGCCAGTCATCAATCAGTGCGATGCGGTCTCTTTAGAAGTCTTATAATTCTCGTCATAAACGACGTGAGTCATGTGTAATTATTTAATGTAAATAATCACCCACATGGGCATTCGTAAGGAAATCCTTACACCCGAAGGCACATTAATGTCAACGGTAGCCTAACTCCTGTACATTTTTTTTTTTGTGCATAATTTTATATGTTCTTTTACATCCTGCGCGCCTTGCCTGCTGTACCACAAGAGCACCTCTTGGGGCACTGTTTTCATGCTTGTATGCATCCTCTTCCTGAAATTGATCACTTCGGGAAAGGGACTCCTTTTTCCTCCTACCATCAACGGTTCCAGAAAACTCTTGCTCCGAGACGTCGTTTTCCTTTCACAATTCTTGCAGCATCCGCGCGTTTTTTTTTTCTCACCTCATCGCCTCATCTTGTCATATCACCCCTTTTTTTAATTTTTTGTTTTGTGTCGGGTTTTGTCGTACCAGTACGTCCCTACCCTAATGTTGTAAATATAAAATCATAAGCACAAGTCTGTATAATAACCATTGGTTTCAGACCTTTGCCGCGGGCTCGCTACTATGGTCACAGCACCATATTGTAAGAATGTCGCGACGATTTCTGTTATAATAGGAAATCCTCCCGTTTTTTCTTTCTTTCTTTTCCCTCTTCACCCCATCCTACACATTCATAGTAATGTTGTATATTGGGAATCGTTTCGAATACACCCAATGTACTCACCTATCAGGTCACATTCGCTGGATTCGAGACAATTCAAGAGCAACCTTGTTGCTATTTGTGGTTTTTTCTTCTTTTTCCAAAAAATTAGAATGGCGCTCAACCCAATTGCTCTTATTTTTCTAGAATCATATTTTGTCGGATTCGGAAAATTTTTTTTTTTTTTGTTGTTATAAAAGTGACAATATGTTTTGTCCCTTCATTAACTTTGTTCCTTGTACATATACAACTTCATTATGAGGTACATATTTTATCATGACATCAGTTTCTTTTGTCCTTTATTGTACCATTATTCTAGTTTGAAGTTTAAAATCTTGGCCAGATCTTCAATAAAATTTGTGTTTATCGCCTTTTGGCAAGTCTTGTAACGTATGCTAATATGAAATTATTAAGCTACAGCAGTGCCGTATTAATTACATCATTGCAAAAACCGCCGTCTGTATTGAATGGGGACCCACATTTTCGAACGTAATTGGGCTACTGTCTTTCAATACTGGGCAAATTTGTTGTAAATCGTTCATTCCTGTCACGTGAGACGTGAAAACGTGACAATATCTACCATCATAGGAGAGATCCTCAAAACATCCGCCATGATACGAGAAGCTCGTTATAATTACTTTATACTCATAACTAAATGTTACTAAGTTGGTCGTGTGTCCTTTGGCATGAGAACCGCTTAACCCGCCGTCTGTATTGAATGGGGACCCACATTTTCGAACGTAATTGGGCTACTGTCTTTCAATACTGGGCAAAATTTGTTGTAAATCGTTCATTCCTGTACATGAGACGTGAAGACGTTACAATACTCACCATGAATCGTGCGAACGAAATAATATCTACCCCATGTTTGTGTGACCTACCAAGCGTAGATCACACGCCTTTTATTTTCTGTTATCAGAAAATTATTGCTTTTGCAGCAGAGTACTCATTAACATGCCCGTGGACTTCCTGTCACAAGAACCCAGGAACTATCCACTATCTCAAAAGGACTAATCATACGCTTCACTCATGATTATGGGGCATCGTGTCGTAGGAGTTAAGTTGATGGACACAAAAAACACCTAACTCGTTGTCTGGGGGACGAACAAGAAAACCCCCAGGTTTGTGAGATTTGAGCAAGGGTCTGTCATTTCTCGCAAACAAGTAGGAGAATAAAACGACCTTCTAATCTTCTGCCCAATACACGTAGTGGATTAGACTCTTTTTGTCAGTGTATCCCTTTTGTCCCACTCTACCAAATTGTATTGTAATGTGCCAGGAAAGTTGCTGTAGACCTTGTTTCACCTTTCACTCAGAGGTCGAATTTCGGAAATAGCCGAGTCCTCAGCAGTTTTCTTCGTTCAAATGTTCCCAATTGTCACTCTTTCCTTTCCTCGAAATTATCCGTGAATGGGGATATATGCGTTACGCACTTGGCGTTTCGTTTGTCAAATGGGACAACCTTCATTCACGGATCTTTTCAACTTCCTACTCCTTTCCCACTTTTCATAACTTATTTGTACTCAATGTTTTGTTCTTCGAAAGTAGAAAAAATGCTACCGTATAGACGTGAGCATAGGTCATGGAAGACCAACTTCTTTCGAAAAGGGGCATTTTGTCATACGTACAAACCCTTACCTACGTGTTCTTGGAAATGTATTTAGTTTCAAAAAAAGCTAAATGGGTTAAACAGAACCTTTCCTTGAATACGTACCTTTGTAATATGTATAAGTCTGTAGTTGCATTTAGTTAACTCTCTCTCCGTCTCTCTCTCTCTACGCGTCAAACAAATCCAATCTTTCTCAATATGCACACCTTGTTTCTCTCCAAACCTTTTCATCATTGGTCTACCAGGCAGGTAAACTTCAAGAATTTTGCTCTAATAATAAATTTTTCCCGGATTAATAAGAAGACCAGCAGCTCTTCACCCTATCTACACCTGCGCCTCTCTTCATGCTGCCTTCACTACCGTCACGGAGGTCCCATGCCTTCAAACCCTGCGTACCAAAAGCACCCGACCACACCTAACATAACCAAGTGTGAGTCGTGCGTGTAGTTGCGAATTGTATCATCACCAAACCATCACTCAAACAAACCCGAGCACGCCAGCTCTAGGTTGGTTCATGTTCCTGTTGCCATTGTACAATGTTCCTGTTGCCATTGTACAAATGTTCCTGCGGCACCTTGCAAATGTTCCTGTTGCCATTGTACAAATGTTCCTGCGGCATCTCGCAAATGTTCCTGTTGCCATTGTACAAATGTTCCTGCGGCATCTCGCAAATGTTCCTGTTGCCATTGTACAAATGTTCCTGCTGCATCTTGCAAATGTTCCAGCTGCACCTTGCAAATTGCTCTGTTGCCATCATGCCAATGCTCCTGTGCCCTTGCGCAAATAACAATACCAACAATTGTTCATCCAACAATCCCACTGTATACAAACCAGTGTACCAACCACCATCACAACAACGGCTGTCATGCACACAAACCACCTCCTCTATAAAGGACCAACCACCAATTACAATTCCACTCTCCAGTACCTCAATGACGTCATACTGGCCCACCCACAGGATCCGGAAGCAGCTACCTTTTTGACCTCTGTGACAGGTAGAACCCTCTCCACCACCAAGAAGCCTCATCCTGCGTTCTCTTCTTCGTGTTTTCTTTAAGGCCCTAGTGTTCCTTGAGTGTAATCTCAAACGGGCCAGGTTACTGTGACAAAGTAACCGTGTAACTTCAGTGCAACGTCCCAACACCCCAAACATCCTACGCAAACCACGCTACGCAAACATAGCTCACAGACCAATGATACAATTAGAGTCATTTTTTTTCTATCACTGCATAACCCTTGTACCTTTCTCCAACAGGTCCTTGTTTATATTTATGTATGTCACTGCTCTTTCTTGTTCATTCATGTATAATTCCTTGTTCACCATGCTTTTTTCTCTTTTGTTTTTGTTTCTACTATTTTGTAGCTAGCAACCTTTTTCTCTCTCTCTCTCCTTTTTTCTCTTAAAATTTTTTTTTTTGTTTTGTTTTGGCACAAGTGCTAGAAGGGTAAGAGGATTTCTTAGCCCTACTGCTCCATTACCACGTCGCTTTTTTGCGGCGAGGGGGGAAGTGTTACGTAACAGAATCGGCTCCCGAGCGGAAGGTTAAGTGAATCGTCCCCACTACACGTGCCTACCGTTTCCTCTCCCCGCACCGCGCGACCACCCCGCGTCAGGCGCCAAGCGCCGGGCGGCCCGCCGGCCGCCATTCCTTCGCTAGCTCTCGGCCAAGCAACTGTGCTACGCGCGATTTGCGCTGTTTGTGCTCCACGATATTAACTCCGCGATGTATTGTTTGAAATTGTGTTGTGAACGGAATCCAGAAAAGATGGCAGACCACGCATATAGCTATGTGAGTACCAACTCGCTTCCTCCCCCCCACCGTGTGCTTTGAACCGTTTGTAACTTCATTTAAACGCATAGAGAGAGGGAGAAATCCTCGTTAGGTCAGTAGGGTAGTTTAACTTGTGTTTTGTGCCGACACTGGCCGTATGTGTATCACCCTGTTCTGTTTATTGAATAAACCCTTTAAATGCAAATACTGTGTACTGATTGAAGAGGGAGTCCCGGGGATTTTGAGGAGAGGAGGGGAAGGAAGAATTGACCAAGCGAACCACTGGCACTCGCCCTGTTTTTTAGGAGGAATCATGTTCGAGCCGGTTTGAGCTAACCGACGGCTGTTATTGTGTGTGTTTTACAGGAATAGGGCTTGGGGTAGGCCACTGCAGCAGCGCCCCCAGCAACTTCATCAATGAAAAAAATACTGCCACTAATGAGACGTTTCCTATGTCACAGACGGTGACCAGACAACTCAAATAGAAATCAAATCAGAACCTCCTTTAAAATTCTTTAAAAGCGATGAAATAAAAAAGATTAAATAGGTTACTTTAGGTTAGGGTTATGAGCTATTTTCATTGCTTTTAATGACTTTTGAAAGAGGTGATGAGTTGACTTGATTCTGAGTTGGTATGGAACGGTCACAGACAAACCAATGAAATCGATCAAGGCAGAATTTCGAAATTGGAAACGTTCGATCAATTTCGCCAGAAGTAAGGAAAATTTAACTTATGGAATACGAATCCACAAAACACCTTCTGTCGATATGAGTACTCGAATCCCTTCAGTAATATAAAATATTTTTGAAGTGAAAATTTCTTTAGCACCGTTGTGATTTGAAACTCGATGAAACGAAAAAACGACACTAAAAAGAGACAAACACATACAACTATAGGATTTGGCTGCCGAGAGAATGAGACACTTGTAATTTTTTTTAACATGTTTTGAAACTTCACATACTTTCCCGGGTTACTGAAAATATTTGCAAAACCACTACTACCACAATATTATAAGTAAAAAAAAAAAATTGTTGTGCAATAATGGTTTACTCTTAGCTAACTAGTTATTAAACCTACGACCTCTTTATGGGAACTTGACGCATTTGTCTTCTCAGGTAGTAACCGGTTTCAGTTTTGTGACCGACGTAAAACCGTTGTTTCAATACATCGTTAAAAGTCGGTTTTTATAATTACCGTGACGGTTTATGTTTACGGTACAGTGACGGCAAAAAAGGGAATAAACATACGTTCCTTATTGCTATAATGCTGCAGCTTTTTCTAACACATTAAATAATGGTGAGGCAAAAGATGAGACACAAAATGTGTGTGACTGTTTCCTCCAAAGTACTACTTCTTCTTTGCGTTTCATTATATTTATACGTGTGAGGGAGGTGTATGATAATGATGGTATGTTTCTTTTGGGGGATGCAGACATACATTCACCGTTTACTCATTTTCATCTGTTGTTATTTAGTGTGTAAGAAAGAACTGCAGCATTATATGTTTGAAAACAAAAGCAAAACCTTAGCGCATTGACATTTGACGTTTTTTTAATTTTTGGAATTAAGTCGCACTTCAATATTATCCTTGTAATTATCCTATTAACATTATAAAGGCGAAAGTTTGTATGGATGTGTGGATGTATGGATGTATGTTTGTTCTTCTTTCACGCAAAAAATACCGAATGGACTGTAAAAAATTCTTTCACTAATAGAAAGCTACATTATTATAGGGTGCATATATTGGTAAGCTCTGGCGTTATGAAATTATTTATTATCGTTTATTGTCCAGACGAAAAGCAAAGCGTTGCTAAGTAATTGTTTGACGTACGCATTTGTTATTTGTTTAGGTTTCTATGGAGATCACTTTGATAGCAAAAATTCAAATAGTATAAGATACTAATCTATACTAGTATTATAAATGTCTCAACTAATATTCGAAATGCGAAACTGCGCGTGTTTGATTGTTACGTTTTAATAGGTGGCACGCGAGCTGTTTCAAAAATAAATGTAACGGGTATGGTGGGGGGAAGGGGGGAGTGGGGGCGTGGAATGGGGATAGGGAAGATTAGGGAGGCGAAGTGGGAAACCCCCTAATACTATGCGTACAAAGCCGGGGATAAAAGCTAGTATTCCATGCTTCAAAATTATCGTCATGGCTTGTTATTATTGTAGTGATCTACGGAGACGTCACGGTGCTGCGGTGTGTGAGAGAGATGCAAGAAAATGAAATACTTTTTTCCTTTGGAGGAAACAGACCTACTTACATTGAGTATCTCATCTTTTGAAAGGGCTGCAGCATTATAAGGAACTTATGTTTGTTGCATTTTTTGCCGTCACAACACCGTAACCGTGAATCGTTACGGTAGTAATAAAAGCGTTCATTAGCGGCCCTTTTAAAACATTGCCCAGGGGCCCGAAAATTGTTCGATACCGCACTACGTATGCATTTAATGAAGGGTCATAAATTAACATCAAGGTGTGATAAACAAACAGAACACGGCTATTTTGATAATAATTAGTCTCACAATTCATGATTAATTAGGCAAAAGTTTACCGCTAACAACGCATGTTCTCCGATCCAAAGACACGATGGGAACGCTTTACAAGGAAGACTTAGACGTTGGTTCTACATAATGTACAGATAAGGTATTGAGGTATTTTTTACCGAACAAGCTGACAAGCTAAATAATGATGGTTTGGGATCCATTCATCTTTGTAGGAATAAGCCAATCCTATTTCTTGCATCCGTCGTTATACTCTTTAAAGGAATCGTGAAAATAAAGTCAAGTTAAGTATTGATTCAATAAATCTTTTAGTGAATCTTATATATAAAAATGAATCGCTGAATGTGTTGCTAAGCGCAAATCTCGAGAGCAGCTGAACCGATTTCGCTAATTCTTTTTTTAGAATATTCCTTGAAGTACGAGGATGGTTCTTACGGAGAGAAAAGGGAGGGGGGAGGGAGGGCGGTGAGAGGGGGGGAGGTGGAGGAGGCGTAGTGGGAACCCCCTTACACCATGCGAGCGAAGCCGCGGGAAAAAGCTAGTTTATAATAAACTAAAAGACCCGGCCACACTTTGCTGTGGCTAAAGAAACTCAACGCCATTACCCAACCTTTATAACCGACTCCATCTGTTAATTTACGTACATATCAAATCCACACCGCCCTCTTGCCAGCCCCGCTGCCCGCTGCCTTTATTGAATCTTTGAATTTCTAGGCCTTCTTCTACTATGATATGCATGTATTATACATATAAACCTTCCTCTGGAATCACACTATCTATTGGTGAAAACCGCATGAAAATCCGTTGTCTAGTTAAAAAGATCTAAGCGCACAGACAGCGGGAGCGACTTCATTTTAAACTATGTAAAGATATGCTTATTGAAGTGAATCTATCATAGATAATAGAAATATGGGAGACGGGCCATGAACCATTATTAGTATGATATGTGTCGCCAACATAACTACAGGTATCTACTATTGTAAACTGCATCTATAACCCCCGATTTCGTTCTGTTTTTTTTTAATCTAAATAAGGTATAAAACATTAGGTTTTCGAAGCCTGTCTCACTAGGATATACCTGTTTCGAGACAAGGATTTTGTTTCTGGCTCCCCACTACCTCCAACTTCAACGTAATTGGGGATGCCATAGTATCACTGGATCCAGACGATTGGGAGCAGTTGGGATTCTTGTGCGGTATTCAGATAAACAAAAATTGAGAACATGCAGTTCACACGCAGTAGAAGTGAAACTTTTATTTTTTTGTATTTCTTGGGCACTGACTATGTAACAATTTATAGACATTTTTGTTTTGAAGAGTTTTAATTTTCAATGTACATTTGTTAATTTTTTGCGAACGGTTTGACACGGTCGAAACCGTTCGCAAAAAATTTAAAATTAAAGTAACAAATTTACATTGAAAATTAAAACTCTTCAAAACAAAAACGTGAAACTTATAAACTAAAGTAGACTAGGGTGGGGAGACTACGAAGCACCGCACCAATAGGAGACCGATTGTCTACGAGGCACCTCACAAATAGGACACCAATATACTATATCATTCTCTCGTAGGCTAAATCCTGTGTGTTTGTCTCTTTTTATTGTCGCTATTTTTCGTTTCATCGAGTGAAAAATTATGGTTTATGGTTTTTTCTAAATTAATAATTATTGTTGACACTTGAGTAGAACTTTAATACGCAATAAAAAACCCACATTTACAACTTCAATTTTAATATATATAGATATTATTCAGTATTTTTATAAAGTACCTGCCTGGTTAAATTTTAGTACCTGTAGATCTGATCATCTTAGGTGAATTTGAAATAAAACATCTGAAAATAAATCAACAATTGAAAAAATAAATTCCTAAACACCTAAAATATTTTGTGATTTTATTAAAAATAAATAAATAAAATATGTCGCTCATCGTCAACGGAAGAACACAACGAATAGCGTCAATAAATAACATTAATTCAATGTTTATTAAGATTTACCCGTATTGCAATATTTACATATCTCATCAAAACCATCCAAAAGCAACCACATACATTGGATAACTTGATAATATACCGTTCATTTCCCGGTGATGATTTTAAAAAATAATTTACAAAAACGTTGTTTATGTCAAATTCATCGTGTTTCCTGCCGATATTTTCATCGTTACTGTAATATATCGTCAATTTAGAAAGCAATTTGAATCAGTCGAATGTCTCGTGACATCATCCTCGACTTTTAGAAATACATATTCTCGTTTATTGTAACTCTACGTAATTTGTAAGCTGAACTTTACGTTATTATTCTTATTATTATTATTAAAGCCAGGTAAGCAAGTGGTGTCAGGTTACATGTAGGTTGTACTCTTCTAGATGTTATTTATGTTGTAGTATGACATGGTTTTGTTGTTAAAACATTGGCCAATATCGTTATAGTTTTACGATTCACTTTTGCAAACTATAAGTGTTCAATCTCAAAAAACTACCAAATAGTAACAAGTTTTATTTTGCACGAAATTTCGAAATTACTGCGAAAACTGAAAACAAAATATTAATTGTTTTATTTAAAAACCAAAACACAGATAAAATGGATTCATGTTTATGATAGTTGACTGACAAAGAAAAAAACACGGAATATAAAATTTTAAGGTTTTACGATGTCTGTTTCATTAGGATATGCCTGTGTCGAGAGAGGTGGGAATAAACGAGTTTCGTTGAAAAATAATCTACATTTATAAGATGATTGAGATGCAAGAAACGCTCGACGATAAATAACGTTGTATATTTACATAACATGACGCACGTAAAAGTGTGTTACAAAAAAACAGTCAAGATTTTCCGCGTCAATTTTTATTGTTCACCCAGAAAGTGTGAACAAAATGGGCTTAGGAATATCCTAAAATACAATATTAATCTAAAAATTTGAAAGCCGATGGAATGAATTTCATATAACCAAAGAATGCTGGGACTAAATCGTCTCGACGTTAGGAGAAAAATTGCAATGGTGCTAGTAGCACACAAGCTGCTAAACGGGCACATTAGCAATCCTGATGTTCTGGAAAGGATTTCACTTTATGTCCCCGATAACTTCACCAGAGCAAGGCAACACAGACTTTTTACTTTTCCTAGTGGCAGGACCAACCTACCAATGGTCATGCCTCTGTGGAGAATGACCTCACTATTAAACCTTTCTTCTGAAATTGACATTTTTCAATCGAACTACAATCATTTCAAGAGCGAAATAAAGGTATTCTTTAACACCTGTCATTATTAATGTACCTATATAATCAATGTATTACACTATAAACTAAAAATTATGAAATGTAATTGGATATATATGTTAACTGTTTTTCACAATAAAAAAAAAATAAATAAATATTAGTTCAAGAAGGAGGACGAAGTGTAAAACAAATATCAACCTCAAACACCAATTAATGTCATACGAATCATCAAAAATATTCATCACTTTATTAAAAATCACTCTCCGTACATGACCGAGATCAAGACATTGGTATCAAGGCAATGTTTATGCAGGAGCAAGTAGACGCTAAATATAAGGGTTTTGAAGTAATGAAAGGTCGCTCACCTATTTATTTCCAAGTTGATTGAGACTGCCGTGGAGGTCTGCGGCCACTCCTCCTCGTCCGACGGTTCAGCCTCTTGCCCTTCAGAGGACTTGGCCTTAAGCAGCTGTTGTAGCCACCCGTAGGACTTGGATCTCTTCATCATCCACAGAGAACTGCATCTAAACCCTCGCCCAACTGGCAACTGGATCAACACGCTAATTCACTACCAACAGATCACGACGCAGCACTAAAATCACCATTCGTTCGCAAATCAATCACGACTTGCAGCCGAAATCACTGGAATTTAAAATCACTTGGTTTTAATCACTGTGTTTCACTAAACAACACTTTCTGTTATTCACTTGTAATTTTACTGCAAAGCTCGTACTTTTGTTATTACTAAAGTTATCTAGTTTTGTTTTCTTTGAATTTGAATTCACTGGGTTTAAAATAACGTTACACAATTTTTGATAGCCACTGAGATTTAGATATTTAACTTTTATCAAATTAAAAAGTTCCTAGTTTTGTTTTTAATTTCCCACAATCACTAATTGGTAGAGCCTTATGTTGTCTTCCAGGGGCTTTAAACCAATTAATACCGCGTTACTGGTTTCAGAGAACGGTCACATTCCTCCAGCCAGTTATGATAACTGACCAAGGTATAAACTACAGACGCCAGACACATCGAGAAAGCAGTAGAAGAACCAACTTCCTCCTCACTATTCTGCACCCCGGAGCACTTTACGTCGTGACTCAATAAATCTATTAAGAAACCCGATTAGATTTACCATTCAAACGATTTTTTAATATTTTTCACTGTCGCCCCAAAAGCAATATCTAATTTATGATTTAAATTTAAAAAAAAACGATTTGTTTTCATTTGTTATCACAATCGTAGGCATTACTATGTTAATCCCACGTTATAAATTAAGGCCGTAAAACATTCGTGAAAACATCGCTATTGTAATTTGAGTCGCATAGAAATATTGAATATTTTTTTTAATATTATTTGTGTTTATAATGATTATCAAGAGAATTATTATTTTTGTTAAGAGGATAAAATGAATACTACACGATTATTTAAATAAGTACTTATTATGATTCTCTGGTCACGAAGCGTTACATGTGTACGTCACATGAAAATTGTATGTCACATGAATAATAATTTTTCTTTCAACTCTACTAAATCCGCTTCGGTACGTGAAGGATTTTGATACTTCAAATCGCAGCTATGGCACTTCACCTGAAACAAAAAAAAATGATTAGATTTTATTTAAGTGGCAAATTTTTTGACGTAGGTATCTGTAAGAAAGTAGGTATATCTATTTATTTACGTCTTGATCACATTAAGGAACAAAATGATTTTTCCTTCCAGCTAATTTTATGGCACAATTTTATTTAAATATAATATAAACAGTTCTTTTTTTTGCATTTATTGTTTTTATTCAACCGACATGTTTCGTGAGCAATGCTCATCTTCATTTTTCTTTCATAATAATAATTTATTATGGATTCCGAATGAAAAATAAATACTAATCGATGTAAGAAATGTCATAGTTAATGTCGGAAACCGGGTTACTCTTGAAAAAACATTTTCTTAATAGAGAAATCGCAAATAACTGGATATCATAGATTAAACCATTTCTAATGACCGTTTTGAATTAGTTATTCAAAGCTATACATAACCAGCTCTTTACATTGTTAGTAACAATCTTCTTTCTATCTATTTTATGTATAATTAATATATTTAAGTACATAAAGAAGAGTGCCTGTGGGTAAGTGCCCTTTGTTTTTATACAAGACACTGGTGAAAACCGGGAAAAGCTGCATTCCGGGAGAAATCCTGAATGTATAGCTGAGCAGTGACCCACTTTTCAATAGAATCAATGTTATAAAAATTAAAATTCTGTAAAAATCTGTTGACAAATAAATGTTGGCAGAGGCACTGCTGAAAACCAGCTACTTTTTAGGAGAAATTCTGAATTATTAATAAACAAAATGTGTAATATTGTAAAAAATCTATTGACGAATAAAAGTTTTTATTATTATTGTGATTATTAAAATCCAGACTGCTGTCCAGAAACACGAAGATATTAGTGTACAAAACACTTATTAGACCAGTACTTACGTACGCGCTGGGACTTGGGTATTAACTAAGAGGAATGAGCAGCACTGGACGTTTTTGAAAGGAAAATTTTAAGGCGCATCTTCGGACCGGTTCTAGATAATGGATTTTGGCGCAGACGTTACAACAATGAGCTCTATACTTTATTTAAGGAGCTAAACGTCGCAAAATTTATAAAACTGGGAAGACTTCGGTGGCTGGGTCATGTGAAGAGAATGACCGAGCATCAAGCACCAAAGTCCCTGCTGAAGACCAATAGGGCGAAGGAGCCTAGGAAGACCAGGACTAAGATGGAGCGACAACGTCCTCAAAGACATATCTATCTTGAAGCTTCTAAACTGGAGAGAGCTGGCACAAAACCAAGATGAGTGGAGGAAGATTCTTGAGGAGGCCAAGACCCACCAGGGGTTGTAGAGCCAATAGTGATGATGATGATGATTAAAACTTACAGTTTTATTTACAAATTGATGAAATTTAGCAAAATTGACTTTCAAAACAAAAGAAAGTTACGTGAGTATTTAAATTAAAGAAGAATATTGATACTACTAGATGATATTTTGCACTCTTGATGTTAAAAAAAAAACAAGGATAATTACTGTCAACATCTGACTTCAAAAACTTTGCATAATGCCGCAGCAATCCGTTAAAATAATCGTAATTTAGCAGAAACAGAACGGAGATATTATGTAAAACCGGCCTGGCAGACAACGGAGAGAAATTGGAACGACTAGATCAGATGCTGTTATGGACCGCGGAGAGTTTGTTGTTGTCTAGTCATTTCTCAGTGCTTCCCAGTTTGTCGGTTTGTCTGACCATACGTGTATGAATCAGCATTCACCTGGCTGCTTCGAGATGAATCCACAATAATTCCAGTTGGATGTGCTTATTCATTCATGAATAACAAAGTTTTAGATTAACTTTGAAAACTAGCAAAAGTTTAAATTAACTTTGAATAGCAAATTTTTATAGACCTGCCACAGTAAAACTACAAGTATTGCTGCTGAAAAGTAAATAAATAAATTGCTGATAATAATTTTAGAGCTGTTTCAACGGTTGTAAGAGTAATAAAATTGCTACAGTTAAATATCACCAGAATGTATCAATTTAACCGTCACTTTAAACGTTTTCTTTTACTTTCCGAAAACCGATAGTTACTCAAGAGCTACTCCGCAATTTTGACATTTGACAGTTTTGTTGGAGGTAAGGGAAAGTACCCATACTGCGTGACCCATTTAGGGGGGGAGGGGGATCTTCAAAATACCACGCTTGGTCACAATGAGGGGCGGGGAAAAGGTCTTAAGTTTTTATCACGTAGTCAATCTAGAAATCAAAATTAAGCCGCGGTTACAATATATTTTGATATAATTTTTATCTTGTTAATATTTTTTCCACTTGTCATTATAGGTACGCATGCACTCTTGCCGTCACTCAGCAAGCGCCGTACGCTCCGTATTAATAAAGACACATATAAGCCAAATGTTTTTGTTAAACTTTTTGTTAGCAAGAAATGATTCAAAACCATATTTATGAATTACTACGTAAAAACTGTAAGGGGAGGGGGGGGGGGGGTCATGGAATATACTACACGTGGTCACCGAGGGGGGAGGTGGAGTTAAAAATTGCAAAAAGTGAATCACGTAGTATGGGTACATTCCCTAAGGTACAAATTGTGATTAATATTAGAGAAAATGACGACAGTGACGATGAATTCCTTATCAAATATGTCGTGCACCGAAAACCAAAAACATTTTGACCCCGAATAATAATATAATACGGTAATTTGAGAAGAATCGTAATTGTATATTTTTTTTCGTTTTTTTTTACATTTTTTTTCGTAATTTATTTTGAAATTTTCATACAACTATTTTTTATTGGAACAAAGCTGTCAGATCCTACAACGAAGCGAAAAAAACACAGCCGGATATTTTGACAGTTGTTCTGGTTTTCAAATTTAATTTATGGTGTGACTGCACCAAAAAATGATGTGGTGCTTTTTTTACATAATTTCGAATATTCTGCTTAGACTTGCAACACTAACTTCTGACACTTTAGCAAAAGTACCTACGCTTGAAACGGTCGATTTACAGGATGCTTGATTGATAGTCGGTGGGCTCTAATCATAGAGCTATGCAATTAGAGGCGCAATTGCGTACTAATATCTCCTATGTTAGTGCGATAAGTGGTGCACGGATTCGAAAGTTTCCGGTCGTTCGCCGTTAGAACGTTGTGAGCGTTGGAGGACAATAATTAGAGGTCGAAAGGTGGAACCAATATTTTCGCTTCTTTGAGTATTCCAAGAGATGTGGCACGTACATAATATGTCATCGACGAAAAATCTTCCTTCTCGCACGACTTGTATGAAAAAGACATTAGAATGTTGATGTCACGTGCGTCCTCTGATTGGGTTAACTAAACACTATTGATTTATTGTACATAATGTACATTTTACATACATGATGGAAGTTCTTGTGAGCTGATATTTGTTGTGTTTAAATGAAAATTCCCGATCAAAAAGCAGTGCAAATTTCACGACTGTTCGATATTTTTTGCCTCTTATTTTCGATCAGGTTTGTTGATAGATTAGACACTAGATAGACTAGATATCGTTGACAATTCCATTATAATAACGTAGAATATAGAAGAAATAATAACAATAATAAGATTAAAAGAATTTGGCATTCTCGGACTATAAAAATATTACCATTTGTTATTTCGGCCACTGGCATAATACCTAGGAATCTGATTCAAAATTTAAGCATATTAGATTTGTCAAAGAATTTGTATATAAAAATGCAAAAATCAGTAATTTTAAATACATGTAGGATTACAAAGGATTTTTTAAATATTTATATTGAGGGATCAGTAGGATTTATATGTTCAATTAGAAATGCCACAGAGCCGAACCCTCTGATATGAAAATATCTGGAGTCGGTGAATTATATTCCCATTTGGTCTCTAGTAGGTTGACATGTTGTTCTTGTATTATTTTGTATTTATAATACTTATATATTGCAATTGCATAGCGTGGATTCACTAGATGATCATTTGGGGAAGTGCATGAAAGGGTTTAGTTTTTCCTTCTTTTTTTTTCCTTTTTTTTTTGGGGGGGAAAATTTTGCCCGGACATTTAAATCTGGTGCGAAATAATAATAATATGAAAAATAGCGACACTAAAAAGAGACAAACATACACATCTATAGGGTTTAGCCTGCGAGAGAATGAGTTAGTATAATCGGTATCCTCTTTGTGCGGTGCTTCGTAGCCTATCGGTGTCCTTTTTGTGCGGTTAAAATTTTAATTTTATTTTAAAATTTCAGCCCGATTGGACATATATTTGGACCACAACACACGTTCACTAGGCATTTCTCGTGTTCTTCTTAATTTTATGCATTATAACCTCTCTCTCTCTCTCTCTCTCTCTCTCTCTCTCTCTCTCTCTCTCTCTCTCTCTCTCTCTCTCTCTCTCTCTCTCTCTCTCTCTCTCTCTCTCTCTCTCTCTCTTTCTCGACCACGTCTCATGTTTCAGAAAGAGAAGTTAGGCCGGTTACAATGCTCGACCGACGGTCAGTACGTACGTCGGTCGCGCTTGTCATTTGTATGAAAATTCATAAATCGTTCAGTGCAGGACCGACCGTACGCATGCGTATATCGCTACGCAGTGCGTATGAGAATCGTCGGTCGAGCGCGTGCGCATCCGTACCGTCGGTCGACCGACGAGCTAGAAATGCTCTCTGGGCGACGATCGGGTGTACGTGATATCTACGTCTTCTCTTCCTAATACGTCTACGAAGATAATAAGCAGCTATTAATTAATTAATTTCGCGTACGACGTCCGGTCAGCTTGTTTGTCAAGCGTGAACTGACGGTACGCACCGACGGTCATTCGGTGGTATGCGTATCGTCAGGACCGACCGTGCGCATGCGTATCGTCAGGACCGACCGTACGCACCGACCGTCGGTCGAGCACTGTAACCGGCCTTATACCATAACTCTTAACTGCAGGATAAATCTTTTTTTCGGTTTGTTGAGACCAATAAATTGTTTTTTTTTCCATAAAGGTCTCGAAGAAAACCATTCAACATAATAATTATATCTATTTACTTTAAACCTTCAATAAATACCGCCATTAAAAATGAAATAATTTGTCTTAATCCACAATTATTAGTCCCTACCACTTACTAGGTAGCATTATATCATTGTATAGAGGCTGCAGCGCAACTGAATCTCCCGCCAGCAGAAGAAGCAAGGATCAGCCATAGAATCTCAGAGGCAGGAAGTCGTTAGAGCTAAATGCAAACCTCGGAACTTGGATCGTTTAGTTTATTCTTCGTTTTATTTTATTCCGCTGCTATCTCGTACACGGCAAGATTATTCCTTAATTAATTAACGTTTGTGCAAGGATTTCCATACAGAGAAATCAGGCATACCTGTAGGCAAAGAAGTAAGAATGAGCTATTATTTTACAAATAGGTAACAATGGTAATTGTTGCATTTTCACTAAACCTTTTAAATGTATTTACAAATGGGTAGATGATATCGACTTTTCTAATGAAGACGGCAGTAACTCCGAAATTGAGGTTTTAGAGAATTTTCGAAATTTTTGAGTTGCTTTCATTTATGGAGTGAACAGTAGGTGCGAATTAGAACCAAACAGTAAAGCAAGTAGAAAATGTATTAAAAATGAATTAAAAATCGGTTGGCAAATTTAGAACACTCACTTAGAAAATTACATAAAAATACTAATTTCGGTTGCCTGTGATGTAAAATGTTCCTTCGCATTGAATTCAAGTTTGCTTTGAAATTAAAACTGATGTGTGAATTCAGGCAAGCGATAATACCTATATATTACCAGAAAATTATTATATCTTCATTATAATTATTCTGTATTAATTGAAATTTGTGTTTCTTTTGTTTAAATTTTTATGGGGTGATTTTTCAATTTTTTAACGTTGTTTATTTGAAAGGTAGTCCCTATAATATGTCAAAAAAATTGATTACATTATAAATAAAATTGACAACGTTTATTTTGAAAGGCAACCTTTATTGGATAACCAACACCTCTGCCAGAGGTGATCGCCCATAGATCACTCCAAGTGGTTCGCTACGTTTGGTGATTTAGCAGAGTTGCCCGGGTTCATGAGGTGAGGTTTGTCTAGGTCTTGGAGGTGGATAACCAGGACACACTGAACCACAGATTCCGTTATACCCTTTTCCTTCCCAGAACTCTCCTCTCCTTCCTTTCCTTGAAAAAAACCTCCATACGGCATCCCTAAAGATGACATAGGCCCTGAGGGAAATTATTTTCCTCAGGGCCTCCTGTGTGGAGGAAAAATGTTTAAAAAAATCCTACAAATTTTTATTAATACTTTCAACAATAAAAATCCTACAATTTTTATAGTACTCGGTAATTATTAACAGGTTTACGCTAATTAAATAAAATTTAACCTATGTTTACCGTATCTAGAATTCAAAATAACCTAAAGTAACTACAGTTAAAACTGATAATGACAATGTATATTGGCAAATAGGTTTTCCACCCTAAATCTATTTGTTGACGAGTATAAAATTCACCATAATTCAGCGACTTAAGAGCGTTTAACCAGCCAGCGGACGAAAATCATTTCGTTGAAAGTTGTTCTTACGATCGTGCAGGGCGGTTACAATGAGAAAGATTAATTATTCTCCGTACCAGTTTTTAAAAATTATATCTCAATATCGAATTCATTTCAATCCAAATTAGCTTTAATTTATACCTTCATCCAAAAATGCAGAAAGGCATGATGATAAAACTATTAAAATAATGTACTTTTTGAAATTATTTTTTGATTATAAGTATTTATCATTTTTCAATAATGTCTAAATTTATTTATTTATTTATTTATTAATTTATTAATCACTAGCTGGTTCCCGGCATGCGTTGCTATGCCATTTAATACAGAAATTGTTTGTTCCTGCGTGTTCTTTCCCATTCGTCCCGTTCCACTTTCGCCTCTCGCGTCCCCTTCCCCTTTCACGTTCCCACTCCGCCTCCTCCACTTTCCCTCTGCCCATTCCACTCCCCCCCTTCCCCCGTCCCACGAACCCCCCTCCTGAGTTCCCCTCCCCCGGATGCCACCTCTTACAATTTTTTTATACAAATTTCATAATGCCAGAGCTTATACAAACCTTGTTCTGACAATATCGAACACAACAAAAAAAGAATTATCTAATTTGGTGCAGTCGTTCGAAAGTTATGCGCGTACATACATTTCAGCGATTCATTTTTATTTATATAGATTAACGCCCTTGTGGGCTTTTACATACATTTACATTTTTTTATATATTTTAGTACATACAGGTGTGTTTAGATGACAAAGAAAACTTTTCACATATTACATAGAAGTAAAGCTGGTAAGTAAAAAGTATAGCATTATACAATAAAGAGAAAAAAAATCAGTTTAAGAGCTGCAGATAGCATAAAATATGTATAACAAATAATAATAATGAGTGGGTTCTTAATATATGTGTAATTTATATGTGTTGAATACATAGCGAAATTGATTTCAAACAAAAATACGCACTACCGACTTGAACCGCACTAAAATTAATATTCAAAACGATTCCATTTTGACCAGTTACATTGTCGTCAGAATTTCGGCAAAATTCAATTTAAGAAGACAAAATACTTATGTCAAATAAGAATGTTAAAAAAATCTGAAATATATTAGTTTGTAAGTGCGCAAATAAATGCACAAATGGACCAATTTTCGTCAAGAAACACATGTACGTACATATTTTTAATGGTTTTATGAAACTAAAATTAAAATTCTAAAACATGCGTTTGCTAGATAATGTATTGATTTATTTTACTGCATGATTATATTATTTGAAATGGGTGTGGTATAATACAAAATCTTTTTTGAAATTTTAACAAATCTGCCAACGACCTATGGAATAACCTTATTATTAAAAAAAATCTCAAAATTTTTTACATGCGAATGCTAGATAAAAGAACAATCTTTCGAAATCCATTTATAATTTTTTGTGGAAAAGAGTCAATACGTCTAAAATCTGATTTGAAAATGACATATTTCTGGTTTTCTCTGGTAATGCCCTCTTAAGTAAGGCAAAAAGGGATTAGGAATAATTTAAGAGTTTCAGGTTTTTGTGATTTTTACCCCCTGTAATATTATGTCACCCTCTTAGCTAAAATTGATCTATTACTGACAATTTTTTCAAAGTTAAATTGGGTACATAAAGTTTGGATAAAGCTGGATTCCAAATCAAACCCGTTCAGCAAACAAAACATAAATAAAAAGGTTTTAAAATATGGCCTTAATGTGCCTTATCCTTAATGAGACAGGCACATAAAAAGGATCTGAAGGTACGAAGATATTTCACGACTCAAGACCCTCTCTAAAATCTGGAATAAATTTGATTTAAAAACACACGTCAGTTAACGGATATCCAACGTACTAATGCCGATAGATCAATCACTCTTACGATACTCCCACGTCATAAGCAAGACCTGGCAAAATAGCATAAAAAATACGTTGTGAAGATTATATCAGAACCTACATAGCGCAGGTACCTGCCTGAGTTACTTTATAATCCTTTATAAAGGATTGTAGATTGTTTAAATGGAAAAATATATTAATAAACCCGCCGTTGCCTTATTCGCTTAATTTATGGCAAAAGGATCGATCAACTAAGTTTTTATGAACGTTTATCAGTCAAAATGTATTATTTTTGATGTGCGAAACATCCTGTCTCTGTTTACGGGTATACATATTATCATAAGTTTGAGTTTATTATGATATTTATGATGGGCGCCATGTTTTGTACTGAATAACCCTAGACTGCTCGCGCTATGAGCATTTTGCCGCCCTAATGTTATTATTTTGTAAACTATGACTCGTCGAGGTCAAGCGATCTTGTAGCTGCCGCACTGTTCCCCACCTACCTGTATTGTAAGTTTGAAGACAATCAGTGCTCGCTCGACCTTCGGAAGAAAGGTATGTTACGTGCGAGTCGCGTGCGGCGGCAAATTGCTCACTGTGCGATCACTCACGATTAAAACATATATTTTTTTATTATTTTACGTAGGTTACGGTAAGAATGATTCTAAAAGCAATTTTTTCCAAAGACGATTAAAGCCAAATTTTTCAGAGACTAATTATCTTACTTGAATAAAAGCTTTTTTGTGAACGTTTATGTTTCATTTTGATCCTTTTATAAGCATTTATAATTTGGTTTAAGAACAAATGTGGAAAAAATCATTTTATTATGAGCGGCAAAATGCTCCCCACGCGACTACTCACGTTTCACGGAAAGGCGCGACTACTCTAGGGTTAAATTAACTTCACTTGCGTATATAAGTGATTTTCGTCGTAAAATAGTCTTTGGTTGGACTTAATAAATTCTGTTGCACAAAATATAGGTAGCAATAACTAGGTGGGTAGACAATGCAATGTTCAATATTTAACAGTGAGTGTAATCTTTTTGATATTTTTTTAATTTAAAAGAAAGTCAAACACTTCAGGGTTACGAATAAGCTGACGCTATTTGAAAATCTCCTTCTACCACCACAATGAAAATATTGCTTGCATCGTGATAGAGTACTTGGCCAGTCGAGGAATTGAACTCACGACGCGATGCCAACTCAGCCACTGACCGGTTTTATCACATGCATATTCCATGTCAATAACAGATCTCATTGCTTGCATTCAACTCCTATATCAATCATTCATTGCTATTTTCCTTAATTCCCGTGAGATATGACACGTATTGAATGCTATAATATTATTTTTCAACTCAATTTACAGCACGTCATTGTATACTATGTAATGTACAGAAATTAAAAAAAGAAAATAAAACACTTCAATGTTTGTAAAATGAACCAACCAAATATGTACCTATACATCATTATAATATGATCCAATATATGGCATGGGTGAAAATTTTACGACTGCGAAAATTTGATTTTCACGCCAATTTGGATTTTCACGATAATCATGCGAAATTCGCGGAAAACGCGAATTTTCTTATTTTTAAGCGATATTCCGGCATGTAAAATAAGAAAATAATATTATTCTTTCCAAACATTTCTTCGATTTAGACCTAAATGAATCGAATAGCTGTAAAATGTAATACAAATCATTTTTCGATTTTATAAAAAAAAATAACTTCAATTTCGTTGTAAAATACTACCGCTTTTGCCAAAAAAATAACACAGTTTTACTCAAAAAATTCGCAAAAATTATGCGAATTTCGCCAAAAATAACATAAGTTTTTAGGCCTCCACGTACGTATGGGTAATCTTGTAAAAAGAAAGACGAGAATTCTGGGCAGTAGGTAGTACATACTTACGTAGCATTCCCAGCAATTCAGATTTAACGTCACATTAAATTCGATCGAACATAGATAATAATATCTTACATTTTGAAACGAGAAACAAAACTTTTTTTTTAAAATGTATTTTGAACATTTTGAACTCGCGACAAACAGTATATACATAGCTTGTCTACACAAATTCATCTCAAGGACAGGCCGCGATGGATGAACAACTTGTCATCTACCTTTTCCCAGTTATTTGGTTAGGTTAGGTCTCTTCGAGACAGAGATCGAAAGCTCGAGGTATTCCTTGTACGCCACTTTCATAGAAGGCAGGCCTTGCATTATTGTTCAATATTCAACGGTCGTAAATACGTTCGACTCGCTCTTCCCTCGATTTACGATCAGCGGAATATATTATAATAACACACGCGCAATGTTGCCGGTTTTAATCGAAGTTTGCGAAAAGAAAAAGCTACCAAAATCGTATGAGAAAAAAACACTGAATTTAAAATGAGCTTTATTGTTATTTAATAGCTTTTGAAAAACTTGATTCATTTGTGTTCGATTTTCATTACAATTTAAAATTAAGAATTAAAATCACAAGACTTGTACCGCCCATGTTTGTACGAATTGAAAAAAATATACCACGATTCGACGCGGTGGGAAACAAGTGCGTAACCGCAATGTGGACTTAATCGAATCAATAATAATATTACTACGGCTGCAGAAATACATACGAACGTAGAAATATGTACGAAATTTGTACAATATTATTGGTCAGATTTCGATAAAACCACGAGCATCATTTCGTTCCTAAAAGATAGTCTATCAAAATATTAGACAGTTAGAATCTTCGAAAGAATCTCAGATGTCGTTAAACTTTTACTAGAATTTAGAAACTATTGTTTTTGACGGTGAAATTGATCGAAGAATAAGTTCGGCGAGTAGTGTGTTGTGTCCTCTCTACGGCTTAGTGATAAGGAAAGCCGAGCTCAGCATCAAGACAAAAATGGCAGTGTTTAAAACGGTATACCGCCCGACGCTCACTTACGGCCACCAGATAAGAATGCTAAACGAACGAACACGCTCTACGTGTATAGTCTAGGCTGCCAAAATGTGGTAATTGAGAGGAGTGGCAAGGGTTACGAAATGGGATCATATAAGAAACTTGACGATCCGAGATGATCTAAACATTAAACCTCTGCTAATCTTCATAGAAAAATCGCAACTGAGGTGACTTGGTGGGCATGTACTAAAAATGATGACCGAATTCCGAGGAAGATACTGAGTGCGATTCCAAAGGATAGACGTCCAGTGGGCCGCCCCAAACATATTTGGGCGAGGCAACTCCAGAAACTATGTGAGGAGAGGATGGGACTGTCATGGACGGAGGCCGAACAATCAGCACAAGTCAGGGACGTATGGAGGAGCCTTGTCGATGCAGTGGGTCCCCGACCCGAATAGGACAAGGGGGAAAAGATATTGATGATGATGAATATGGATGAAGGTGTCAAGTCGTCTATTATCATAACAGACACAAATAAAAGCTTGGTAATACAAATTTGGATGAAAAATTGCACTCTTGTGTTCAAATGTCAATGTTTTTATTACTTCAAACAGTTATTAAAAAAAATTGCCGTCTTAATAGCAAAAAATACAGATTATTAAATTAAAGAAAACTTAAATCGAAATTAATCTTTTGTGTTTATAAATTGGCAAGAATAAGTGGGGAATTCATAGTGTTAATATTACAAAATCAACAATTGTTTAATCGCACGACTTTTTGATTTAAGAAGTTATCAAGGAAGTGAAACACTGATGAAAAGTTCTTGTAAGAAGTTGCATCAATGTTTGAACTTTTAAAACTTAATTTTTTTCTAAAAGCGACTGATTAAAAAATACTATCATATTTCTACCAATCTCTTTTAATCAATTAAGTTATACATCATAGAGATATAAGCCGTTCCCAAGGTCACAATAATTATCAAATAAAAACTATTAATAATTCTTCGAGAAATTAATTTAACGTAAATCATTCTAAAGGACCTTTGTTCATCGGCGTTTTTAAGCAACCTGTTTACGTAAACTCGAACAAAATACAAAAAAGTAAAGCAAAATATGGTCACTCAAAAAAAAGACCGTCGAAAAGTATTATTCACATGTCTACAGAGTGCGTTTACTGTGGAACTTTTGACAAATGTTCCCACTTTCTGCCAAAGTGAGTTGAGTCCAGACGAAGGGTACAGATGTTTTTTTATGGAATACGATACGGTGAATACAGAAGTATGCAGCAATGTAGGTTCTGAAGATCTGTAGGCAGTAGGCAGGCGGTACCTTCCGAATACGACTTACACCTGTCTTTAAGGTTTTATTTACTGTATCAAGAAAGCACAATCTTCTGTATTTACGGCCCGAGAAGTCCATACTAAAAAGCTCGCGGGTTGCGGTGTTGTTCTGAATGTGCTTCGACTTGTAAAGTGTTGATCGGGTGAAGAAGAAATTGGTGGCGACGGTGGTGATTGTCCTTTTTGATAAGTCACTAAAGAATATGTTTTTTTTAATGTTACATTGTAATATTTTCTAACTACTTACGTGTACTGTAAACCGGGGATATTTTGCATTACATTTTTTTAGGTCTATGAGTACATAGTAGGAATTATTAAAATTTAATGGTAAGATAATATGAGGTATGGCCAACAAACCTGTGGTGAAGTACTTAGCCAGTCTTAGACGCCCGGATTATATCTAGTGTTTAAAAAAAAGTTAATTAACTTCTATGACGGGGTGACTTATTTCATTGGATACCACCGCAAAAGATGCAGTGTAAATCCATAATAAAAAAACTATTTTGGGCACCCCCGTGAATCAATATCAGTCCTTATTTATGCAAAGTTCCCCGTAAGATACAAAATAGCCCCTGTTTACGGTACAACGAATTATAAGGTATTAGTAATTAGTTTTGAATAGCCATTTAACTACTTCTCAACATTTCTGTTTTCCATATCCTTCCCTTCCCAATTCTTTCAGCCACACATCATACCCAAAATAGAAACAATCTTAGTGGAATTCTTTTGCAGTGTCGCAATTTATTGTCAGTTCTAGCAACTTAAAAAAACAGAAGCAATTTGGCAACATCGCAATAATACAATGCAGGAGGCAGTTGTTGCCAGATCTCATCATTCATCTCATGGAGCGATTAGAACGGACATACTTTCAAAACATTTCAAGTAAGTTTGCCGATGTTGGTCTTGTACCTACACCTTCAGCTACTAGAACGCGAGTAATATTAAAATTATTATTATTCGTATATGTTTTTTTTATATTGCCTCCACACAGGAGACCCTGAAGCTATTCATACCCCTCAGGGCCTGTGTCTTCTTTGGGGATGCTGTGCGAAGGGTCTTTTTATAAAAGGAAGGAAAGGAAGTTCTTGGAAAGAAAAGTTTTGAGGGAAGGGTATTGTGACCAGGAGTAACGGACGTACGAATCCAACCCTCGCACTGCGGTGTAAGGCAATGTTTCGATAAAGTCCTGCTGAAGAGATCTAAAGGACTCCCTCAACCAGTCTCTTTCAATCCGGCCTGCCATGCAGTTGGTAGACAGATGCATCCGCCGCCAAGACCTGAACAAACCTCACCCCATGAACCCGGGCACTCCTGTTAAGTCGCCAAACGTAGAGAACCCTTGGGGTGACCTGTGGTAGAGGTATTGGTTATTATAGAGTATGAAATCAGAGTATGAAAAATACAGGCGTGTATGAGTAAGACAGCACGATTGAACGCATAAAAGGGGGTGTCTGTTGTTCATTCAGGCCCCTTTTTGTTATATAGGCTTCACGGAAACAACACCTTCTAGGTACAGCTCTCACAATAAAAGTAAGATATAAGAACACCAACGTCTAATTATTGAATATTATAACAGAAAAATTCTTAGTGAACCGTCAAGTATGCATCACTATAGTTGGCGCAGCCGAAAAAGGAATAAAGGACTGCAGTTCGTTCAGCCATTGATCATCCTGGAGTAAGATCACTACAGTTAGGTAGTCTATAAATGAATTAATCTATGCTGATGCACCATTACAGCGATAAAGTTACACAAAATTCAAATTCCACCGAGCATCTCGTATTGGAAAAAAATATTGACGAAAGGTATTGACAACTTCACGGATGAATTTCGACTCAATGAAATAACGTCTGCCAAGTTAGTTTACCTTTACCGTCATTTGAAGTTTGCGTGATAGAAAAACCCACAGTACTAAAAATCATCGATGGTAACATCTACAAGAAAGACCGGACCACAATATGTTATGAAATCATTAACCACAAGAAAACATTATTAATATTGTTTGGGCATTAAAGCAACAAGCCGAACTGACATTATAACCCAGTCATCATCCAAATCACCGGACCACTCATCACGTTTCAGTTCTCATGAGGTTATTGATGTCTCGGGGTCAGACTACGAACAGATCACGTTTAGAGGGTCCATCATCAAGCTTTTTGGAAACCACGTGCATGGATATAGACTAAACGAGATAAGACCTCCGCAAATAAGCAATATGTACTGACTCAAGGGGCGTAGCGAGGATAGTTTCTACAATGGGGCAGGGGGCAGAGAAGGTTTGGAAGTACCTGGCTATTCAAGTCTGGTTACCAAACATGGCTAAAGGAATTTGAAGAAAAAGCTTCGATTCTGAGTGATGCTCTTTTACCAGGATGGTACTGAAAGTGCTCACCATTCTAAAACTGCTAAAGTGTAACCACTCTAAAACGTGCTCAGAAAATGCTATACATTATTTTTAACGAATTAATTATTTTGAAATTACACAAACTCTATTTTGTTCTTAATTATTTACACACCCGAAAGAAGTCATAACATAATAACATGCTTACAAGACTCATTGCATGACCAGTTAAGACTCGGCATCTCGAATTTCCACCAATTTATAACTAACTTACTTTAAACATTTTAAGTTTTTAAACTCTTAAAAATATATGTGTTATTCTTAAAGATAATATCTATACTAATTATATGAAATTATAAACATGTTTTTTCTATTATTTTACAAGTAATAAGTATTTAAAAAATCACAGTACAAAATTCTCATGCTATATTTCCCACAAGATTTTTGCTCTATTTTAAACGAATCGTGTTTTAACAAACATTTTCACATTTTTCAGTTATTTTTAATATTATCTCGCTCCTTCTAACATTCGTATTTACATTTATTCCCTTCTTCTTTTTTTTGAACGCTTACTACTGATATTAAAATATTTATTTAACAAGGAGGGTAGCTTATGACGTAATGCACTTGTTCAAAAATTGATAATTTTTTTTTAAATCCTCACTTTTTTTGTGTCTAGTTTTTGCACTGATAATTCGTGGTGGAATTCCATTGTATTAGAATTTGAAATTAAAACACTTTTGTACTTTCTTCCACTAATTTATATTTCACCAGGACCGGTTTCATTCTATTACGGACATTTTCAGACCTTGTATAGTCTCTTTATCAGTGCAAAAACTAGACACATTAAAATCAGCGAACACTGCAACACTGAAGAGACTATACAAGGTCTGAAAATGTCCGTAATAGGATGAAACCGGTCCTGGTGAAATATAAATTAGTGGAAGAAAGTACAAAAGTGTTTTAATTTCAAATTCTAATACAATGGAATTCCACCACGAATTATCAGTGCAAAAACTAGACTCATTAAAAGCAGCGAACACAGCAACACTGAAGAGACTATACAAGGTCTGAAAATGTCCGTAATAGGATGAAACCGGTCCTGGTGAAATATAAATTAGTGGAAGAAAGTACAAAAGTGTTTTAATTTCAAATTCCTCACTTTTTTTTTGCGTTATTGGTGAAACAATCAATTTAATTTGATAACTTATGTACAATAATTTCTGAGAATCCAACGCTCATCTTTAGATTCTATATCAACGCTGCAAAGATTTATCTAAATTTTAGCTAATCGATTTTTAACAACTTCCTCGATTATTTATATATTTACTTTACAACATCCATCACTAATATTTCTATTGGACCATTGGGTTTTTGTATCAGTAAAAAATATGTAGCTTCGAAGCAGCTGACTAAAAACAATATTAGGTAATTATTTAAACATATTGTACGCTTATAAGCGTCGAAAATCGTGGATTTTAACTTTACGTTCGGTCGCCATGCATGTCGGAGGTCGAAGCAGAACTTGTACAAACTTTCCTTCTTACAAAAGATATGAGAAATTTATTATAAACTTTTTTTTACAATACCTTCACATAGGAGGCCCTGAATTTAAAAAAATCCTCAGGGCCTATGTCATCTTTGGGGATGCTGTGTGGAGGGTCTTTTTATGCAAAGAAAGGCGAGGAAGTTCTGGGAAGGAAAAAGGTATGAGGGGTGAATAGGAATCAATGTGTCCAGGAGTGAGAGACGTATGAATCCACCCCCCACTGCGGTACAAGGCGATGAGTCGGCAGAGTCTGGTTGGAGAGGTCTAGATTATATCAGCCCCAACCAGTCTCTCCCGAAACGGACCGCACGCAGTAGGTGAGGAAACGCATTCGCCATTAAGACCTATACAAACCTCACCCCAAGAACCCGGGCACCCCTGCTAAATCACCAAACATAGCGAACCTCTTAGGGTGACCTATGACAGGGTTATTGGTTATCCATTAAATGGGCGGCGGTACTCATACCCGCCTCCCAAATTGAATTTGACGTATTTATTTATTATTATTAAGTTTATTTTGTAGAACTCCATTTTAATTTTTTATTTATTTTATATATTTAATAATATTATTATTCAATGTATAAAAACAGTTTATTATAAACAAGTTCTGCTTCTGCTTCGTAATTATTGACACAGTTTGATAATGCCTTCAGAGGGCGAAACAGCTGTAACTCATAATAATAATTACGAAGCAGAAGCAGAACTTGTTCATAATAAACTGTTTTTATACATTGAATAAAAATATTATTAAATATACATATAAAATAAATTAAAAAATAAAAAATAATAAAAATATGAATTTGATGTGTTTCAAACTTAAACATCAAATCGTCGACCTGCGCAATTTCGATTTTTTGACATTTGAACGGTACCTACCCGTAAAATTCCGATTATCGGTGCATTTCATCTCATGAGCACAAATTTGTTCACGCATAACAACATGACCGCTTTGATGGACCGATGATCACAATTTCATCAAATGTTGGAAAAGACCGTGAATATTTTAATTTAACGGGAATTTGATGGTTTCAAAATGTGGTATACACGTAATAACAGAAAATTGGACAGCATTTTTTTAAATAATTATTTATAAAAATAATTTCGATGGCTTATCTCTGTGCCTGTGTATAACTCCGGTTCAATGACCTCTGGAACAGGGATTTGCTTTAATTTTTTAAAGTTGGAGCGATTTAAACAAGCGATAAAGTAGGTACCAACATCATTTTATTAATCTATAAATATATAATAAGGAACTCCCGTCCAATTTTTTTATGAATAATGACCTAACTTAAATAATTGCATATTTATTTTTATTTTTAGAGTTGGTTTTAATAGTTAAAATAATTGTCAAAGTTTTATTTTTTCAAGATCCCTCGAAAACCACCTTATCTGTAGTGAATCGTGTGACGTCATCACTCCCGAAAAGTTACTATAAAATCAGGCAATCAGCTGTTCAACTGGCGCCATTTTGAAATTCAGAGTTCGAAGAATTCTCCCTAGAGAAGCATTACTATTTTTTTTTATGCAGTAGTTTTTGAATATTTTCAATAATAGAGATAAACTAATAACAGATACCTTTATTTTTGAAACTGAATTATCCAGGCCTAAATAATTTTTCAATAAACACAACAACTAAATCTCTATAAACAGTATGTAAATAAACGAATAAGATGAAACGTTGTTAATACGATGGCTTGTGTCATACCTACATTCCCATACAATGACTTTACGGTGTTCAGTGACGTCTCCACTAAACATTTCAATAATACCAACTTGACGGTGTGTTTGTATGACCCGATTAAAAATTGACTTTTTAATATTTTTTTTAAAACTCTGCGTTTAATGTTATTAAATAAAACTTATATATTCAGAATAATAATAATATTTTTCACTGGAGTTCCTTATTGAAATGTGTATTTATTTGTTTAAATTTTTGTAATGTCGTAATTTTTTGATGTCTAACGGTGTTCATTCGGAATGAAAATCTAATCGTCTACAAAATTGACAATGTTTTTTTAAGGCAAAGATCCTAAGCCAAATATATTTTTTATAAATATTTTAGTTTCACAAATCCTACAATTACAATACCCCGTGATTTTTCACGGATCTGCGTTAGAATATAATATTTCTGGGATTCCATTGGTTTAATAGTCTATTGCTTTTAAGAAACTGTTGGTTAACGTTGGTATGAATACTGAATACAGCCCAATTATTATAGTGTGATAAATTTCGAGAAATCATGAAAGAACTATGGAAAATATGTCCCAGAGGTCAATGACGCCATTTTTCAGAATCCAACATTAATTTAAGCGTTTATTCAACAATAGATCATGTCATAAAGAATATTTAAAACCAAATACAATAGGAATATCTTTACAACTATACGTAATACAGTGAAAATTTTGTTTGTCTGACATACTCGTAATATGAAACAGCAATCACGAAACTTTGATTTTTTTGTGTCGTACACAGGTATTATTGTAAATAATTTCAATGAGATTATCTCAGTTCATCACAGCACTTTAAAAGTCATGTTTTCCAACATCATAAAATCAGAAATTTCGATGTTAAACTGTAAAGATAACAAGACTTTGAGATGTTTGTTGCACGTGGTTTCCATTGCAAATCATTTTGTGATACCAACATATATTAAAATCTATACAAAGGGATCAAAATACATTCCTTGACCAAGTCTGTTCATACAGACCATTCCAAGAAGTGTGATCTGTGCCATTCTTTTTTTAATTCTATGTCTGCACCGATACGAAAGAAAACAGATGTCGCCAGTTTTTTATGAGACTTTTCGACTCCTAGGTACTCCACACACGCCCAAAAAATAGAAAATTCTGTTCAAGAAAAAAAATTTAACAAACAACAATTTCACAAAAAGTGATTCGACTATTTTAGTAAATTCTATTTGGAACAGTTAGACTAAAAGAATGAAAAATCTATCTATCCCAAAGATATTGGAATATAAGTAGATGTGCTATCTGCTGTTTTTACCATGTGGGTCTGCGCTTCCGGGTGTGGCCGATATTGTTTACCAATTAACAAATAAACTAAAAGAACAAATAATTAACGAATAAACCAAACGAACGTTTAACTAAATGAACGATTTCTTTCCTTATTCAAAATATATAAGCGCCGTTTACACGCACACTTCGGAGCGACCGAGTCTCGCGCCACTTCAGGCCGCAGCGCAGAAAAGTCTCACGGTGATCTGCGCTGTAAACCTATCGGTCTTTACTTTTCTGCGCGGCGGCCTGAAGTGGCGCGGGACTCGGTCGCTCCGAAGTGTGCGTGTAAACGGCGCTATTGTTAACCAATTTTAATGCACATTTTCAAAAAATCAACGAAATGAACAAATTCTTTTTGTATGAAAACTACGCTAATTAACGCTTAGTCTGGCGACAGTTTCGCGGACACCATAGCATATCTCTTCTGTATTAGAATATCTTTGATATATCCATATAAATAAAAATGAATCGCCAAAATGTATGTACGTGTATAACTTCCGAACGACTGCACCAAATTGTATAATTCTTTTTTTGTGTTCGTTATTGACAGGACAAGATTTGTATAAAACTACTGGTCAGAGCTCTGGCATTATGAAATTTATATAAAAAATGGCAATAAGTGGCACGCGAGCTGTTTGAAAACTGAATGTACCGGGACTAAATGTATGGAATGCGGGAGGGGGAGGGGAACCTGGGAATGGGAGGGGAACTCAAGAGGAGGTTTCGCGGGACGGAGGAAGGGGGGGAGTGGCGTGGGGAGAGGGAAGGTGAAGGAGTGGGGAGGGGACGCAGGAGAGGAAGGGAAGGAGGAAGAGGAACGGGACGAATGGGTAAGGACATACAGGGAGAAACAATTTCTTTATTAAATGGCATAGCAACGCATGCCGGGAACCAGCTAGTAAAAAATAAAATTAATAAACACACGTTATAGCCTGTAGATGAACAAATCATTGTGATGTACACGTACACGAACCCCCTTACAAATTAATCAACGTGTTTTAAATTTTGCAAAACTGTTAAACGACCATTTTCTATACACCAATGGTTTTCTTTGTTCATTTTCATTAAAAGCTTTAATTATTGTGTTCATTCCATCGTTATCCTGCATCCAGCTTTTTGTAATCCCCGGTTTCATGTTATGTCACGCTAGGATTTATTGCAGTATCCACAGTGCCTAAAGCGGTTTATTTTGAAGTTTGGTGTTGGCTGGAAATGCTAATTCACTCGCTAACAACTAATTGGATCGAAGAATTTTAAATTCAGCCGTTATCTTCTTATTTATATACCACACGAAATATTACAGTAAAGTTTGGAAACAACAATTCGAAAAGTTGTCTAATATATCAAATGTTACTTACAAAGTTGAATCAACATGTTTTAAAAAATATAAGTTCTTTTCTCAAAGAAAACCAATACAAATTATCCCACCATGTTTGAAAAATTCATACCACCATCAATATAAGCAGAAAATGCTGCTTAGGCAATGATGGAGGACTAGCAAGCAGAAATATTAAAACTTTTGAAAAATCAGCTCAAATTTTAAACCTCATGAAGTAGGTATTAACTGCTCAGCGCTATGCCAGTGTCAGTGAATCTTTAATACCCCTGATTGGGTTGAAATGGTTAGAGTTAAGGGAAGGAGATGGAAAAGAGGAAGCGTATGGTGGACATGGCCATTCCAAGTATCTTTTTAACAACTTAACGCAACGTTTCGATTATGTACGGTAGTCAACGAAAATAAAATAGTGTCTGCCACTCCGGAAGGTTTCAAAATATTTTTTTAGGTATCTAGGTACACATTATTATACGCTGAAAGAAATGAGCCATTACGTCAATCCTTTTTAATATTAGGTCCTTACATATGAAATTGGCGTTTTGCCGTACTGGCAACTTTGATCTCAAATATCTTCTGTTTGGTTAGGAATTCCAAATTTAAATTTATACAGCTATTTACTCATGTACTCGTGTTTCGAAAATTATAATTATTTGTTTTTTCGTTAATTGTTTTTTTTTTCTTTGCGTCACTTAGTTTACAAAATGGAAAACTTGAAATATCGCGTTATTTACGAGTACGAGTTCCACCGTGGCACCAGTGCTGCAGAAACGTCTCGAAGGATTAATGATGTGTATGGCGACGGTGCCGCAAAAGAAAACACAGTGCGTTTTTGGTTCCAACGTTTTCGTTCTAGAAATTTCGACCTGCAGAACAAGCCCGTGGACGGCCGGAGACCAAAGTTGATGATGAAGAATTGAAGGCTATTGTGGAAGCGGATCCATCGCAAACCACGTCCGAGTTAGCTGCAATCTGCGGTGTTAGTTATAAAACTGTTTTAAACCACTTGAAGCAAATTGGGAAGGTGAAAAAGCTTGAAAGGTGGGTACCTCACGAATTGAGTGAAGCAAATCAACAAACGCGCGTTGACCGCTAGACCGCACACTGCACAACAGATGGCTACCAAATTAGAGGAGCTTCAATTGGAATGTCTAAGACATCCACCGTACCCTCCGGACCTTGCCCCAACAGATTACCCTTTTTTTCGAAATTTGGATAACTTCTTGCAAGGGAAAAAATTCAACTCCGATGGGGCAGTCCAAACCGCCTTCAAAGATTTTATTGATTCCCGTCCGAATGGTTTTTTTAGGAAAGGGATCGATGAACTACCTATGAGATGGCAAAAGTGCATAGATAGCAATGGTACATACATTGATTAAATAAATATATTATATTTTTAAAAATCAATTTTATGTACCTCCCATACAAAACGCCAATTTCATATGTAAGGACCTAATATATAATATCTAACTTAGAACATTTATTAGGGAATTTGTTTAATTTAATTGATTAAGCGGAAAACGAATCTGGTCGAATTTATATGAAAGTTTCAAGCGGAAAACATTTATAAAATAGTCGACTTAACTAACTGAGATAAACCGATTACAACAAAGAGCGTGTCGTGGGCGTGTCATTGTGCTTGAAGAATCTGAGCTCAATTTTTCTTTATTTTTGTTGAGAATGATCAAACATTCCCGAATATCGAAAATCTCGAATAGAAAAACAATGTCACTGTTAATGTCTTATCTACATTAATTTTAAAATCAGTATGGATCAATCTACGGGTTATCTGTTGATCAAGGGCCCATTGAACCATCCATCACATAATAATATAAAAAAATGACGAAAAAACGCGGTAGATTCAATGTTTTTATTCCCAGCGTGTGAAAAAACCAGTTCCCATAATAATGTGGATCGGCTTTCTATTATTATTTGATTCGACGATTCTTTAGCAGACCGCAGGACCGAATATCTTGCGGTGGCGACCCAACACCTGAACAGCATGCTGCAGAACCATCTGAACGATGATTAATTCCAAAAACAATGGTGTATTTTATGACAAAACCCGGTCGGTCAAATTTTAATACATTTAATGCGTAGTTGAATATCATTGCATTCACTGACTCGATCAGTTTCCAAATAATAAATTAGAATTTTGATCAAAGATATTGAAATATAATAGATGTGCCTGCAGTTTTTAATAGGTAGGGCTGCGCTTCCGGGTATCGCCGATACTGTTTACCAATTAACAAATAAACTAAATGAACGAATAATTAACGAATAAACCAAACTAACGTTAAACTAAATGAACGAATTCTTTCCGTATTCAAACTATATTGTTAACCAATACTAAGGCATACCTTCAAAAAATCAACGAAATGAACAAATTCTTTTCGTATGCAAACTACCCTGATTAGGTCGTAGTCCGCCGACAGTTGCGCGGACACCATAGCATATCTCTTTTGTATTTGAATATCTTTGCTTTTGATAGAGTGCAGTTTGGCAGAATTGTTCCAAGTGAATACCTGCTTAGTTAATGGTTGCCCTGATGAGAGCCAACTTTCGATAGGAGAGGTCACCAAAAGAATAAAACGTTATTTAAAATTTTGTTTCAGGTTTACGTAATTATAACGCATAAACATAAATATTCAAGACAGATGCACTAACATGGCTGATAGCTCTGTTGCAACCTTTGCATTCTGATAAACGATATAACAGATCAAATAATTAACAATTTTTTATACCTTATTTTAAATCTATCTATCCTCCAGTTTCTATCTATAATATAAAAATGAATCGCTAAATGTGTTGGTAAGCGCAAATCTCGAGAGCAGCTGAACCGATTTCGCTAATTCTTTTTTTAGAATATTCCTTGAAGTACGAGGATGGTTCTTACGGAGAGAAAAATAAGAAAATTGCGCAGAAAATTGGATAATTTCAGAAAACGTTCGCGTATTTGAGAATGACATTTTGAAAAAAACATTGATTGTTCAATCAGGATTCTATTTTTGAAAATCTTTAATAAATTTATTTAAAGTAGGTACTCCTCCAATAGTTTGAATCGAATCAAGAATTTTAGATATTTTAAATAGGTACCTATGTTAGGTATACATGAAAAATGGACATTTGAATAAAAATTGTAAAAGGTGGCACGCGGGCTGTTTAAAAACTGAATTTACTGGATTATATTATATGGAACGCTGGAGGATAGTTGACGGGGTGAGGGAGTGGGAAAGGGAAGAGGGAAGGCGGGGAAGGTGGAAGGGGAACGCGGGAGGGGAAGGGGACGTGCGAGGGGGGAGGGGAACTCGGGAGCAGGGTTCGTGGGACGGGGGAAGGGGGGGGGAAGTGGAGTGGGAAGAGGGAAGGTGGAGGTGACGGAGTGGGAACGCGAGAGGGGAAGAGGACGCAGGAGAAGAAGGGGAGGCGGAAAAAGAACGGGAAGAACGGGAACACTCAGGGAGGAACACTCAAGGAGAAACAATTTCTTTATTAAATGGCATAGCAACGCATGCCGGGACCAGCTAGTATATAAATAAAAATGAATCACCGAAATGTATGTACGCGGATAACTTCTGAACGACTGCACCAAAGTGGATAATTCTTTTTTTGTGTTCGTTATTGTCAGAACAAGGTTTGTATAAAACTACTGGTGAGCTCTGGCATTATGAAACGCGCTGTTTGAAAACTGAATGTTTGGATTGCGGGAGTGGGGAGGGGGGCGGGGAATTCGGTTACCGGGTTCGCGGGAGGGTGGAGGGGGGAACCAGGCAGGGGGAGGGGAACTCGGGAGGGGGATTCGCGGGGAGGGGTAAGGGGGAAGGTGGGGAGTGGAGTCGGAAGAGGGAAGGTGAAGGGGGCGGAGTGGGAAAGCGAGAGGGAAAGGGGACGCAGGAGAGGAAGGGGAGGCGGAAGGGGAGCGGGTCAAATGGGAAAGGATACGCAGGGAGAAACAATTTATTTATTAAATGGAATAACAACGCCTGCCGGGTACCAGCTAGTATTAAATAATTCTACAGCTGACTGAACTATAAAACAATACACTGTAATTTATTTCCAATTTTTCGAATTGTAAAGCAATTTCCATGTCCCAGGGCGGTATAATTCGGCGGAGATATAAACGTTACCATCTCCTTCGAATGGTCTATTCATGCCAGAATTACTTGGATAATTCGAGAACCGCAGTAGTTTAAAGATTTTGTATTTTATGATTTCTGCTGTACCCTTGCATGGGCAGATAACGATCATTTTGGGAAATTTACCCAATACGCGATCCGTTTTATCAATTTGCAGTAAAATAACCTTTTTCTTTGTGGTTTTTATGCATCGAGATATAAAATGTTTTTTTTTTTGTTTTTGATGTGAAGAGGTCATTAATTCGATTCCTGTGGAATGACAAAATATATCGACGTATATTTTATGTAAGTATTCTTTCTTTGCAACAGCAGCAGCATTTCATTTATAGCCAAAAGATTCAAGATACCCACATCGAACCCTTGTTAATATCAGTAGTACCAGAGTTAAATGTTATTTTAAAAATTTTTTAGGCATCTTCAAAGAAAGTTGTACTGTAAGGGCTATAAGAAAGCACAACATTTACAGTATAAAAACTCAATACGCCCGGTAGAACTGTATCATTTAATGCAATTAGAACAATTTAAAAAAATATCAACATACATTTATCTTAACTATTGTATCATATCTATTTTCTTCTCAGACTTTTAATACCCCTTGCTTCTGGTACGTTGTTGAAATTAAAAGTGTTTTTACTAACATGATGTTACATCAAAGAGTTTGCATGGAATTACCAACTACTGTGTGTGTTGGTCAGGTGGTTATAGCGTAATACATTGGTCCCAGGGCCTGGACCGACATATCTTCTCCCACCCAAGCTTCTCGTACCTCCACGCGGTTACCAACGGGCAACGAATTAGAGGGTGAAGTTGATGGTAACCGATCCTAAAAGTACGGCTAAAATGAGAAGCAGTGAGCGTCTGTCCCACATGCTAGTGGCGGCTCACAAATGTTGGATGTGTCAACTCGACGTATTCGGGTACTAGTCGCACACACCATATCTAATGGGTATCCAGGCTCATTAGTTTAATCCGATAATTGACCATAAATGGACAATGATAGCGGATGCAGCCCTAGTTAGTTAGGTCACTCTGGTTCCACGTCTGACGACCATCGGTGGATAAAACAACCATATAGTCAAATAAACCAAAGCTTCATGGATTTTCTCCTCGGTGATCCAGAGACTGACATCGTGTCAGGGCCAGCTTGCAGGACTCCAGGGGCAAGCAAAATGAAGCGGAGGAGAACTCCTGGATGACTCAATGTTCCAAAATTCTTCAGAGAAACGGCCTGGATGAAGGCGATACCCAGAACAGAAGGATATTATATTACAAGCTGAGAACGAGAAGAGCCGACCCCAATAGCCTACCTAGGCAATGAGTTGGGACAGCGCAAGGAAGAAGTGTACCTATGTTGAAGGTAAAATTTTCCGCTCTCCGATTCAACGATTTCACACTATGGGGAATCAGTACTTGTAATGTTGACATTTTTAACATCAACTTGGCGAATTTTGTGGATCTTGTAAAAAACTTATTCCAATAGGTACTATTCCTAAACACATCTGTATTTTTGTAAACTTATCAAATCGCTGTTTTTTGTGACTTGTGTGCATTTTGTATCTAATTTTATTTTGTATTATTTCTTTATCTGTTTAAAAATCATTTGTCATGAATTAATTGTACTACTAAACATGTAAAAGCCCTCTGGGCGTTGAATAAGTAAATAAAGAGATTATTTAAACATTGCTATCCCAGTAATTAAGCTATACAGCACACTTAGGTATATATCACCAATGGTGCAAAATAAATTCATTTTTATAAAAAAAAACTATCTGGTACCCGGCATGCGTTATAATGACATTCAAAGAAATAAATTGTTTCTCCCTGCATGTCCATTTCAAGCGTCCCCGCGTCCCCTTCCCCTCATGCGATCCCTTTCCACCTTCCCCGCCTTTCCCCTATCTCGTCACCCTTCCCGCGATCCCCACCACCTTCGTTACCCTCCCCCTCCTGCCTTCCCTCCCTGTCGCTAAAATATATGAAATACACACATTTTCAAACGACTCGCGCACCAACTGTAATAATTCTTTTATGCAAATTTCATAACGCCAGAGTTTACCATTATATATAGAAACACTCTTCTGCTAAAATGCTATGTTCTGTAAAAATTTTGAGTAAATCCGTCGATTACTTTCCGACATTTTAGGAGACAAACATACGGAACCTAAATTTGTATATAGGTATATAAAAAAACACACATATATTAAAAAATGTATAAATCTATTAAAACTACAAAAAAATATTTCAGAATACAGCTTTTAAATTATTTTAGGTTATGTATTTTAGATACGAATTTCTTAACCTATAAAAATCCAAAAAACCTTTCAACTTACATCGGTTGCTTGAAAGGTTGGACTTATCTCTTTTAGATAACTCTGACATTAAAACCAAATACAAAAAATATACCAAAAGGTCCCGAAGGTTTTAATGCGACCGGAGTTATGCCTGAGTAATCTCTATTTGATAATTAGGTCTTTTTAAGCCGGAGTGGTAGTTTTAGCAGGACAGTTAAAGAAACAGGTGATTTTTTTAAACATTTCATCTGAAACCCAAATGTATTAGTTAATGAAAACATATTTTATAAAATTCTTCTCTGTTGTGGTAATTTTGTGCATTTAATAGTTGCCTTTGTAGAGCGGTAAAATATAGGTTTTAGATTCAAAATCAAAAATAAATCATTATCAACTCTTCCATAGATGGCGCTAATTTAATTATTTAATGTAAAAATACTTTTGCAAGTTAAAATATTAAGATGAATTATTTGTTTACGCAATCTATGAAATAGCGGCTTATGAATTGTTTTCAGTATGCTCTTAAGGCGATCCCATAGTCCAGGAAAAAATCGAAATCGGAATTCACGCCCCTTTATGGGAGGAGTTTGAAAATACTTAAGAAAAAGCTTTTGGAAAGGTTGAAAAAGGTATTTGAGAAAAAAAATTTACAGGTTATTTCGTAAAAACCTGTAAAAAACATTAACTCCCTTTTTACGCAATGTTTATTGTAATAAAACGGAAATTTAAAATTGATTTCACGAAATCAAGCGACGCGGAGTGACCCGTCCATCTCCCAATGTGTTATGCAGTCGAATACATGAGCTGCCGGGTGAGGATTGCCATCTGTAGCCAAATTTTGACAGGAGAGGGCAGCGAATAAAACTAACCTAACCTAACCTAACTAGTTAGATGCGACGTGTGATGAAAATATATTTTTTATGTTTTTTATAGAAAAAATATGTCATCGGACAGCAAAATGACAGGTACATTTTTTAGTTAAAATATGCTCAGGAATCGCTGGTTAAAATCCCTCGGGTACGTGCTGTTTCACCCTGTATATTTTGACGTTTTATTACTTTAATTTCCGATCCAGAACGGCGAGATGTAAAATAATTGAGCAATCATTTTAACGAAACACTTTTCGTAGTAATTCCTTTCCTTCATTATCCTTCACCTTTTAATTCCTTCCGTAGGTACGTAACATGCTGCAGTTTCTGTCTTAGCAACGATCAGAAGCTGTACGGTCGACCTTACTCTTTATGGTAATAACTTTTTCTAGAAGGTGTTATACCATGCAACACGACATGTAAAAACCTCTTTGAAACACGAGATAAAACACGAGTAATAACCTCTTATGGAAAAGTTTAAAAAGCTATTTCACAGAACTTGAACAATTCATCAAATTTCAAAGTTAATATTCAAGTTCTGTTATTATTCCATTATAAACCAGCCGTTTCACAGTAGGCACTCGAAAAATAGAAAAGATAAAAACTAGAAAAGAACTTTGACGAATTGTTACAGTTGTGTGGTTTATGAAAGATATTGTTTGATGTTACCTCTTTTAAATTACATGATTTTAAGTAGACCTTTTTAATTGTCCGTTTTACCGATAATATTTTAAATACCTACTATATATTACATTAGGTTTATTTAATAATATTTTTATCATGAAAATCTAAATAAAATGTTTGTATATTTGAGAAAAAGAACTACAATTTCGAGTTTATGTTTTATTTATAGCAAATTACATGATTTTAAGTAGACCTTTTTAATTGTCCGTTTTACCGATAATATTTTAAATACCTACTATATATTACATTAGGTTTATTTAATAATATTTTTATCATGAAAATCTAAATAAAATGTTTGTATATTTGAGAAAAAGAACTACAATTTCGAGTTTATGTTTTATTTATAGCACAGATCTTTGATTGAACCTACAATTTCGTAGAAATGAATCGTAAAAAATTAGTTATATAAAAAAAATGTTTTTAAGTACTTTTTTTCTACTTTCTAGTTTTAATTATTTCTTTTGAAATGTGGTAGATTGAGAATTGCACAATCCACCCGACCCCTCTTGGAATAGAAATTTAAATACAAATTAATCTTTGTGTAAACACATTAAATTTATATTTTGTGGTCACGATGACGCAAAATTCTTCCTACACCTGGAGTAAAAGTTGGACCGCCAATATGCACTTGATATAATTTCAAGTACTAATAATGTTAAACCATGTATTGTTGAGTTCCTGTAGGATGCAAATAGAAATGCGTTCCTGTGATTTAGAAGCTCTTCAGTTTATGCTATAATAGCGATCCGCAAAGATATTGTCTGAGATTTAAAATATTTTATGGTACAATTGGCATAATTTAATTAGTTTTAAGCTATTCGCTGAATTTATGCATATAATAATAATATAACGAGGAATAATCTAAAAACCGGGCTCTATTATAGCCACGTTCGTAATATTAGCAGTTCTGTTTCCTGGGGTGAATTCAAACATAACGGAATGCTTCTATTTGACTCGCAAATATTTAATTAAAAGCGTAATCAATTTAACAATACAACCGACACTATAGTGGTATTTTATTTACCTACACAAATCTAAATAGGAACTAAATTTATATACTCAGCATTATTACTATCAGCATTAAAGCTATGGACTGCCCCATAATTCAAGAATGATCACAGATTCAAGAGAATTTAGAGCCACAATTCAATTTCAAATTCATCGGACTGCATAGCTCGCGACATTGTG
This sequence comes from Limnephilus marmoratus, assembly GCA_917880885.1. Taxonomy (NCBI): domain Eukaryota; kingdom Metazoa; phylum Arthropoda; class Insecta; order Trichoptera; family Limnephilidae; genus Limnephilus; species Limnephilus marmoratus. Next base: position 32,837,414 of record OU862924.1, read on the forward strand.
CATAAATAAATATTGCACATAAACCTTTGGAGGATTTATAAGTTTTTATGGTGGTTTCATAAAAATTCTACTATTATGTAAAATAAATATCGATTCTACTTTTGCCACTGAACTTCGAATACATGTCAATACTGGAAACTTAAAAGAAATGTAAGTGCATAAAGTAAGTGCGAAAAAGCGTGAAAAACGTAAGTGCCGTTTAGCAAAAAAGGAGGTAGACGAGAATTTAAAATACGCTCAAGCAATCACAGAAACCCTTATTATATTTTTATGTCAAATTAACAAAGTGGGAGGAATGGAGACATACGTCCGTTGGCATAAAAATAAAATAGGGTTTTCTTTGAATGTTTGAGCATACTTTAAATTCCTGTCTCTATGTTTCAGCTATTCTTCTTGTAATATCAATGGATATTGAGGGCAAAACAGCATACTACTCAAAATCAGTATTATTTTTTTTTTACATTTTAACCCCCGCGTGCAAATTCGTAGGCATTTACACCAAGCTCGAAATTTCTAAAAAAGTGTCTTTAGCTAAAGTGATCTGCCAGATTAAGCTTGTTTTCTGTATTTGTTTGTAAATATTAAAAATTGGTAGAGCCAAGGAAATCGTATCGCACACCCTGAGTTGATTTTTCCAAATATACGCTTCAGATTTTATGTCTGGGTTAAATTTTTCCACAGGAAAAACTTAACCTACACTTTTCCAAATGATCATCTAGTCAATCTACGTTATGCAATTGCACTATATAAGTATAATAAATTCAAAAGAATACAAGAACTTCACGTCAAAGAGACCAAAATAATTCACCGACTCCAGATATTTTCATATCACAGGATTCGGCTCGGTGGAACTCCTAATTGGACCTATAAATCCTACTGATCCCTATGGTATTTGAACTGAGAGCTTAGTTGTCACTTTATTTATGATAAAGAGGTTATATAACAGATTTATCGGCGGTATGCATACATGCAATAACATGTCGATGAAACAATTTTATAAACAATGAAACAGAAAGACAAACAGAAAATAAAAAAAAAGATTTCAGGTGCCAACGTTTACAGCATTTTCCTCAAAAATGTATTTTCTGTACCAATTTTTTTAACATTTCGTTTTTAAATATAGGTATCACAGAACAGTTGGTAATTTGGAGCGTGATAATTTCAATTAAAAAAAAATACTGTTGATGATCCGTGAGATAATTTACTTACTACGATATAACCTACTTAACTGCTCTAATTTTTAAAATACCTGTTACAAATTATTGGGCTCTTAAGTATTGTCACGAGTCGGCATTTAAAGCCACGGATTTATTACTCGCGTGTACAGGTAAGCCGTGTTTTAATACAGGTGCATAAATCTACCGGCGCGCGGCAGTTCGTATATATTCTTATATCTAAGTGAGAAAAGAAATGTTAAAAATTACGAGTTGAGCAATTTTTTTAACATTTTTATTTGTTAATAATATTCGATTTAATTTTTTAAATTCGTTTCAAAGTTGCAAGTAAAAGTGCCTATCGATTATTTTTTTATTAAATAAGATTATTATATCTACATTTTCGGTATATTCTTCGCCATTCATATCCCTATGTTAAAAAATGTAGTAGCTTTACCAACCGGTTTCGCCTAACATTTGTAAAAAACAAATAAGATGGCGTCATGCCCTATTTTTTAACAATCAAATGTTTTTAACAATCAAATGTTTTTAACAATCAAATGTTTTTAACAATCAAATGTTTTTAACAATCAAATGTTTTTAACAATCAAATGTTAAACATTTTTCACGATGTAAATTTCAGTGCTGACAACAGCGGAGTTGGCATGGAAATTCCATTCGTCTATTCATGACGCCAGGCTGTTTTATGACAGTCAGTTTTGATTTTTTTAAACTAATAAATTAAATTATGTATGTCGTAAACCACCAATAATAAGTGATAGAGATGAAGTTTTGCGATTAGTGAAACACAAATAAACTATTTTTTAAATCTTGGATGAAAAAAAGGTTACCTTTTTTTTTCTTTTATTTATAACGTCATATTGACTAAAGTTTAGATTAGAGCGCTGGCGGATGATTCGTGAAAATAATTATGAATGTTTTCTTAAGTAAGGGGTCATAGCTCAACTTCGTAACTTGCCGAATGCCAAATAAACGGTTTTTATACATGTGCAATTTTTTAATCGCTGAACCCATACTGATTAGTTAACGTTGAGCTGATTGTAGAAGGCTTAATCCTTCGAATAATAAGAAAATAATATCAATTAACTTTCGCCGGTCAAAAATTCTTCCCACATATTATAAAGGAATCTTTATATTGGTTATTTTTTATCCTTTAAAAACAAAAATTCAGATAAAATAATCTTTCCGATGTGTATATTAGAATTTAATAATTTGGTTTCTAAATGTTGAAATTTTTATATTGAAAATGTAAATTAGCTTAAAAAATACATACCCGCAGATTCCCCGTCAAATAAAATTAAAATAAAAGAAACTTAAAATTTTAAATATAGATTCCTTTTTTCGAGAAAATTTGTAATAAAAGTTTCACTTAACTTTTTATCATATTCATACAATTTAAAAAAAAAAATAAATGTTAAACTTTATTATTTTGGTTAGGGGTACAAAAAAAAAATATCTTATTGTAAGATGATCGGGTCGGTAAAATATCTGAACAACGTTGCTCGTATTAAATTTTCATATTCCGTCAAGATCAACCCGACAATCCGATTTATTTTATTTGCCCTCATTTAGAACAAATATTAGAAAAAATTCTCCAATTCCTCGTGTATGTTCACAATATAATACAAAATTTCACAGCATTGACATTTTTAATAATAACCTAAAGAAATATCGATATGAAGTAACGCGTACGATCGATTATAAATATGAGAGTATGTATCGGGAGCATCTCCTATCCTTTTCCTGTATTCCTCTTTTTCTCCCCTTCCTATAACCCAAAATTAATTTATAGATATTAAAACTTCATTTCCAATGAGCTTTAGCATAAGAAACTTCTGTGGCTTGACTTCAATTCGCTTGTATATTTATCACTGTATGTTATGTAAAAGCTGTTTGTTTCTTCCAAAATAAATAAATAAATATTTCTAAGGCAATGAGAAGCATTATTTCTTTCGCTTTCTAACATAAAAGAAATCACAAATGTTCGCATGACAGGAAGAGAGATATCTAACTTTTAATAATGCACGGTCTGGTACAATTTGGGACACTGGGACAATTTAAGTATCCTGTTATTATAACGGCATATTATGATGTTTTTGGACAATTTGGGACACTGGGATAATATAAATATCCTAACGGCATATGTTTTGAGACAATTTGGGACACTGGGATAATTTAAGTATCCTGTTATTTTAACGGCATATGATGTTTTGGGACAATTTGGGACACTGGGACAATTTAAGTATCTTGTTATTATAACGACGTATGATGTTTTGGGACAACTTGGATCTCCTGTGATTAAACGGGTTAAGTAATCCAGTTAGAAAAGCTGACCAAATTTCCTGGTGCAAAAGCTCTCCGTTCGAGAGGTTTCACTGCTTGAGATGTGATTAAGCTGTGGTTGCATTGCGGGGTAATCAAGCAACATTGAAAATCTAATTATAAGATAACATGTAGTCTGCTGATGGGGTTTTAAACGTGAGCCTACGCAGGGCAACGGAGATAAATCTGTTAGAACGCCTGTTAATAAATCTGTTATCCTTATGCTATTTCATAAATTGCACTGCAAGTCGTCCTTTACCGTTCCTCCACTCTAGCGATTAATTTTATGTGAAAATCGAATGTGAATCAATCGAAGAAATTAGCTGCAAATTGTAAAAAAATGTTGCTAGATATAGCTATGCTACACTCAACATAACTTTCCGCTCCCAACCGTCTGCAGCCAATGAGACTATGACATCTCCATTTGGTGTATGTTGCGGGACTGAAGGTAGTAGGGTTGAGAAATAGATGGGAAAGAGTAAGGTTAGGAGAATAGCTGGCTATTCAAATCTTAAAGCCATTCCATCAATGTTTCAATTGCGAATGTTAGTCTTTCACCTGTATGATACCGAAAATATCTACCACTCTCTAACGTGTCGAAAATATACTAGATATATTTTTAATGATTATATTGTGAAAAAATAGATATTAATCAAACGAAATTTACTTGCGCAACCCGCGACCACCGAATTCGTTGCCAGGGGACGTAACCACTCAACCACGGGGGCCGTAAATAATAATCATTTTATAATAGCCAGATATTTTCCAATATTTCTTTTTTCTCTTCTTTCTTTACCCTTCTGTCCTATATAGCTTTACAAAATTCCAAAAATCGTAGTTTAGGGAAGTACACACTTACCTACCTACCTACAACAACTGCAAATATTGAAGTGAAAACTTCTTTGTGATTTGAAACTCGATGAAACGAAAAATAGCGACACTAAAAAGAGAGAATGAGATAGTGTAATCAGTCTCCTCTTTGTGTGGTGGTTCGTATCCTTCCCACTATTGGTATTCTGACGGTTTCACTTCTACCGCGTATGAATTGCACACTCTGTTTTTTATTACTAATTTGTTAACAGAATGTCGTGTCAAAAGTGAAAAAACACCTTAAAGAAGTAAAAATATTCTACCACCTACAATAAATTAAATGTGTTCAAGTTCAAGTTTTTCATAGCATTAATATAAAGTAACGCCTGCTTATTGCAAGCGTGTACATATATTTGAAAGCTTTAGTGTAATTTAAAGCTCTCAATGCGACTTACTAATAATCATAAATATAAGCTTTTGACATTCATGTCTGGAAGCTTTGTGTGTGCTTCATAGGGTGACAACTCCGATAATTTACAATACCTATTCGCTGTGTTACACAAAACTGGTTTATATGAACGCGAAAATATGTAGCTATCATCTTAAGAGCGTTTAACCAGCCAGCGGACGAAAATCCATAGTTGTTCTTATGATCGTGCAGGGCGGTTACAATGAGAAAGATTAATTATTCTCCGTACCAGCTTTTTTAAATTATAACTCAATCTCGAATTTATTTCAATCCAAATTAGCTTTAATTTATACCTTCATCCAAAAATGATAAAACTATTAAAATAATGTGCTTTTTGTAATTATTTTTTTATTATAAGTATTTATCATTTTTCAATAATGTCTAAATTTAATAAGAATGTTAAAAAAATCTGAAATATATTAGTTTGTAAGTGCGCAAATAAATACACAAATGGACCAATTTTCGTCAAGAAACACATGTACGTACAATACGTACATATTTTTTAATGATTTTATTGAAACTAAAATTAAAATTCTAAAACGTGCGTTTGCTAGATAATGTATTGATTTATTTTACCGCATGATTATATTATTTGAAATGGGTGTGGTATATAATACAAAATCTTTTTTGAAAATTTAACAAATCTGTCAACGACCTATGGAATAACCTTATTTTACTAAAAAATTTTAAAAAAATCTCAAAATTTATTACATGCGTATGCTAGATAAAAGAACATTCTTTCGAAATCCATTTATAATATTTTGTGTAAAACAGTCAATACGTCTAAAATCTGATTTGAAAATGACATATTTCTGGTTTTCTCTGGTAATGCCCTCTTAAATAACCGGGACAGGTTTATAATAATTATTTAAAAGGATAATTTATTATATTGCGATTTCGATCAGAATTAGAAAAAAATATTTTAACTTACTCAAAGCTTTTTAATCCTTTTTTTTAACTTAACTGTTGAATGTACACAAGAAAAATATGTTTTGACTAACTCATTGCAAAGTAGTACTAATTTCATGCACTTTTTCACTGCACCAACTCATGCACAAAGTAGTTTGCGATCTTTCGATTAGCCGATTTAAAACAACGAAAACACTTTGTACCTAACTCACAACTTTACGATAAACTAATATTTTTAATTTCACTCTTTTAACGAACTTTTTCAAATTTGGAAACTTGAAAAAAATCGCGCGAATTCGAATTTTGAAATTGAATTCAACGGCCCGATTGGCCCGCGTGTTTTTCTTTCATTGCAGGTCTGAGACTGCGCACACGTCATCCGATTACCGGCGGCAAGTTTGTACTAACGAACTGGTTCCAAAGCGAGCTTCTTGGGCCATCCCGACTCAGTCAATTCACCTGTCAAACAATGCGCACCCGAGTAACAAAGCCACAGGTATATGATTGAATCTGTCGATGATTTGAGTGTTTGAAGGTTTTTTTAGTGTGTGTTCTTTGTTTCACTGTTTTGAGTTGTGCTTTTTGGGATGGGCCTCAACCCGCCCTGCGGCAAATGATTCTACAGACCATCGAAAGAAACCACCATTCTGATGCGATCAAAATGAGCCGCGAAACGATATCGCGTATCGAATAATGCGACATTTTCCACCGGTCCGCGGCAGTCATTTTGGTGATGCACAGAGGGCAATAAATAAATTCGCAATGAAATGTCCATCCGCAGGAATACAGTAGCCAGTCCAATTAGGAAGGAATTCCCGCTTGCAAATGGAAAGGATAAAAGCTTTCGGAATGCGTGTGAATGGAAGGAATGCCGGACTGACTAGTGACATTCTACTAAACGAGTTTTGGATCGGTTTGGATGGATCTTTCAGCAAAACCAGTTGACTGAATATGTGCACTTGCTTATGGCGGACGCGATTACTCATTGAACCTGTTCTTTTGTTTTTTGAGATTCAGATCATGCAGCAAGGCCTTTGGGAAGATGGCCGGCCTGTTCGTATTACAGAACTGTTATCAATAATATGCCATTATTTCCTTCTCGTGTTGGTGCAACATTGCTTTAAACGAGCATTTTTAATGGCGGTTTTTGTGATCCGCTTCAAAAACTGATTCAATGCAAAAAAATAAGTTATATGCTAACTGTATTATGATATAAAAAAATATGCTTAGCAAAATCCGTCAAATATTAACTATTTCTAATCCATATTTGTAGTTGTTAAAAAGGCCAGCTGTCTATTATACAGACAGTCAGTAGGTCCGTCGAATTGCTTGACGCCTATCCTTGAACCTGTAACAAGTCTCAAAACATCTCAGAAGGAAATCGTCTTTTTATTATCAATCAAACTGCAGACATGTAAATTGGCAACGATGATAATCAGAAAAATAAAATTAAAATGAAAGTTGCGAAGTGCAGTTTTGATTAACAGGGAAAAAATAAAATCTATTCAATAAGTCGAATCTTACCATACCAGTGCCGCAATACGAATCTCATTGTGAAAGTTTCGTAAAATTATAAATATTCCGAAAAAGATCAAATTGGATATTTGTGCATTATAACTGGCGCTGATAGCAACAGTTTCTTCGAAAAATGTAGAAGAGCTAATCTACCATGTAATTATAACAATTCTATAGGACAGTTTGAATTCTACAGAACAGTCTCTCCTAAAAATATAGAAGAGCTAATGCCCCGTTCTAATTGGGCAAGTAATTTAGTCGAGTAGCGTGTAACTCGCCACTTGACGGACCAAAATGCTCCTACTTACTACTAAATGTATGGTGTTCGGACACGTTTAGTTACTAAAATACTCGCTTCTCGACTAATATACCACCCCAAATAGAACGGGGCATAACCTACAGTGAAATAGTAACAATTCAACATAATAGTTTGAATTCTACGGAACGTTTCTCCTAAAAATATAGAAGAGCTAACCTATAGCAAAATTATAGCAGTTCTACAGAACAGTTTCTCCTAAAAATATGGAAGAGCTAACCTGCAGTAAAATTGTAACAATTCTACAGAAAAGTTTGAAGAAAAAAATTTACAATAACTTGAAGGTAGAAGTTTTACAATCGTCAACAACATCCAAACGAAAGAATTGGTGAATTTATTTCAGAAATGAAAAGTTTAAAATGTCTTAAAATTAAACCATTTCTAGATGAAGCCCTATAAATAAGTGTGCGGTTTGAAAAATGAAGAAATGACAAGGAGGTTATTATTAGAAGATGAATCAATGACTTTCTAGAAAGCGGAAAATATTATATCGAAGCAGTGAAAACCAGTTCAAATATTACGTTCAGTTCAAATATTACGTAGAGAAGATCTATCATTTAAAGTTTCCGAAGTCAAGTCAAAAATTTCATGTCAAAAAACAAATTCACCGAAGGGTCACGCTTCACGTCAACAAAGTTCAAGTCCGAGTCGGAGAATTTTTCAAGGTCAAAGAAGTTCAAGGTCTTCAAGTCAACAGACTTCATCTCCATCACGTCAAAAGTCCAGGAAAAATAAGAGAGTCGTTTTATCAGCCATCAACCAGAGACATGTCCGTCAAGGAATCGGAATTGTTACAAGTGTAGGTAATATGTATGGTCATGCGTCAAAATTATGTTCTATTGCAAAATCAATTATTAACCATGTAAAATGTGTGAATAATGTTAATGTTTTAAATGCATCGGTGTCTGAAACAGCTTAATTAATTTATTTATAAACGGTTTATAAATGTTCTTATGATTGACACAGGGAGTTCATCGACCTTCATAAGTCACAAGATGAATATTAAATTTTCAAAACTTGTTAAATTAGTCAGTTCGTTGGTAATTAATTTATATCCAATAGTCTAAATAGCCATTAAAAATAAGACTTAAAATGTTTCTAATGATGTCTAATTATACAATTATACAGTGTTGGTTATTATAAATCTGTCGTCTGAATCTGTTTTGGGTAGGAATTAATTAAAAGTGCTGAATCCATCTTGGAAAAATACATTTGTAAATTCTTTAATGTTAAATATTATCTGTCAGTAATGAAAATCAACCAAACATTGTCGATAAATTGTCCCAAAAATATTTAACTTATTTTTCAAAAACGAATAACGATGTACCAATTAAAGATTTTTCCGTAAATTTAACTTTAAAAAATAATGCAACTCCCGTTTTCCACAAAGAGTGTGATGTCCGTTTAAGGCCGGCGTTAGATCGTCTTGAAAGTTATTATAAATCTGTCGTCTGAATCTGTCGCGAAGGCATAAATTCAATAGTTAAATATATATGGTAGTTGGTTTTCTGGTTTGATTTATAATCTACACTCAATCCACAAAATTGAGAATTGATCAATGTCCTGTTCCACGTCCGGAGGGTATTTTTAATAAATTTTCCAGTTGTCGAGTATTTTGTAAATTAGACTTAACGAATGCATATTTACAGATGTCTGTGTCAGATTCTAGTAAACAATAGCCCACAATTAATACATGTTATGATTTACCTGTTGGCTTGTCGTCAGCTCCTGCCACATTTCAAAAAAACTGAGCTGCACACGCTGATGATATTTGTGGAGGTGGTAAAGATGAAACGGAGTGTTCTAATTACTTTGGATAAAATTTTGTCAAATTTAAACGATTATAGCATAAAATGCGGAATCCATCTTGGTTGTTCATAATATTAGAAAAAGTTTTTGCCTAATATTAAAAAAAGTCGAAACAAAACTCTGGCCCTCCACAGTAACGACTAAATTCATCTGATGTTATTGTTCGCATTTCAAATATTAACCTCTCCACGATAAAAATATAACGCAAAATAATAAATTGAAAAAACAATATTATTAAATTAATGTTTCTTACAAATATTGAGTACCTAATTACGAGTATCAAGCTGAGGGAAGCTAATTCAGTATAATGTAATAAACCTGTAGGTTGACCAGTAAATATGTGTTGTTTGATTCGAAATTCGAAATGAAATATGATTCTATTCAAAAGGAACTATATGTTAGGAAAAAATATATTATGCAATTTAGGGCCTTTAACCAGCCAGCGGCCAAGAATCCAAATTTCGTCGAAAGATGTTCTTACGATCGTACAGGGCGGTTTCAATTAGAAAGATTAATTATTCTCCGTACCAGTTTTTTTTTAATTATAACTCAATATGGATAAAATGCCGAAAGGCGTGAAAAAAACTATTAAAATTATGTAATTTTTGGAATTATTTTTGATCAAAAGTATTTATGATTTTTCAATAATGTCTAACCAAAATAAGAATGCAAAAAAAATCTTAAATATTTTAGTTCGTAAGACCGTAAAAAAATAGACAAATTGAAGTATTTTCATCACAAATCACGTGCGCGGATCTACTTTTAATGATTTTATTGAGGTAAAATAAAAATTCTGAAACATAGCTTTCCCAGATTATTTATTTATTTTTATTTTACTGCATGATTATTTGATTTGAGTATTGTATTGTATGATACAAAATTTGTTAGAAAATTTAACAAATCTGCCAACTACCTATGGTATAACCTTATTAAAGCAAAAAAAAAATCTCAGAATTTAAAACATACCTTTACTAGAAAACAGATCAATCATTTGAAATCAATTTATAATTTTTTGTACGTCTAAAATTTGATTGAAAAATTACATATTTCCGGTTTTCTCTGGTTTTTTCCTTTTAATGTTGGCAATTCTTGGCTGATGCTAATAATTTATCAATCTTTTAAAAAGTACACGAGGAATGATGTAGATGTCTTAATATGTTCTGGAAGGCTATTAACTATAAGTGGATAATAATTAATACAAACAACTTCTTTGACCAAAAGAAGATTTAGTTAAAATTGCCACAAAGTTAAGACAAGGTTCAATTCGGTGGGTTTCTTTATTTACCGAGAATGCTAAATGCAATGCTAATTGTAAAAGTAAACGGTCAAATGCATAGAAATTTTTAAATTTCGATCGTTTACTTTTACAATTAGCATTGCATTTAGCATTCTCGGTAAATGAAGAAACCCACCATCATTGCTACTCGAATATAATAAATAAATGCACTACTTTATTGACCGATTTTATTATTATTAATTCTTCCAAATAATTTAACGTTCGTTAAATACATTATACACTCTTGTTCCTACTTTCACATAGCTGAGAAATACAAAAATATTTACAATGTAATGCGGTTAGCGAATACCAATTCCAAATTAAAACAAGGAAATCATATTTTTTTATTTATATTTGACTAGAGAGTTCCCGGCATGCGTTGCAATGCCACTAGTAAAGAAGTTGTTTCTCCCTGCGTGTCTTTTCCCTTTAGTCCCGTTCCCCTTCCGCCTCCCCTTCCCCTCCCGTGTCCCCTTCCCCTCGCGCGTTCGCCCTCCACCTTCCCCGCCTTCCCTCTACCCTCTCCCGCGAACCCACCTCTCGCGATCCCTTCCCTTCTCCCGCGTTCGATATAGGTATCCAGTTTTTGTACATTCAGATTTTCGAACAGCTCGCGTGTCACCTATTGCAATTTTTTTATCAAATCTTAATTTTTAATATATTACAAACATTTTTGAATATTATAAGAACAATCAGTCAAATTTAGTAGGTAGGTCAAATCACGTAGGTGTTTGATTTTGGTTGGTTCCATAGGTGAGTACGGCGATTAAATTCATTAATTCAAAGAATTTATTCGAAAATTGAATTTTGACTAAACAATCGATTGTTGGTTTGCAAAATGTCATTCTCAAATCGCGACAGTTTCGTAAGAGTTTACGTAATGATTAAAAAAACTTTTCAGATGTTTTTTTATGTAATTGTAATAATCCAAAAACTTCGCATAGAAAACTCACATACATAGAAACATATATTGATTCTTATATATATATAGATTATTTGAAATAGATTTAGCCGTGTTTGGTGACTAGATAACTGTACCCTGGTACTTCCAACCTTTCTCTGCCCATTCCCTGCCTTTCCCTACCTCCTTCGGCCTTACGACACGCCCCGATTGGGGATGACATCTTCGTATTAGCTCGGGATAGTTGTGCAGAATTCACGTACAAAACAGAGCTGCACTTTCCAAATATTTGATTGAATCTAGTTACATAATTTGGTCGCTATCGTAGATTACTTTTGATGGACGAGGAATGGTAATTCTTCCAATTATTTTCATTTAATCTCACCAGACTAGACCAATAGTTGAAAGAACGTGTGCCTACAATAATACCTCCCGAGTAATAAAACTCTATCCGCCAGTGAATGTTTTAGTAGAACGCCACGAAATGTTGTTTGATCTCCTGACACGGAATTCTGTTGATTCTGTAAAACATAAAACATGGCTGTCTCTCGTGATGTCTGATGGTACTGCCCGATAAGATGAGCATGCCCGAAAATATGACGTGAGAACTGCGGGTAACATAGGGTTAAGTCGTCAAAAGCGAATGATTCGGAGTTTTTTTTATACTTAAATTAAATCAATTTTGTTATGTTGTTATTAAGTTCTGTAAGTACCTAAAGTGGGGAAAACAAAAATGTTAACGGTAAGTGCCTCAAGCAATTGATTTTCGTAAAGAAAGTAAATCGATTTTTATCGAAAACATTAAAATTGTTTATTTACGGAGATTGTAATATTTGTCATTGTCCTACTACACCTATAACTATAATATGCATATAGTGACTATTCTAAGGCGGAGGGGGGTTCTAACCTGGGAGAGGGCAAGAGATAAAAGAGGGGTGGGTTGGAAAACTTATTAGAAAGTTTTTGAAGTGAAAACTTCTTTAGCATCGTTGTGATTTGGTACTCGATGAAACGGAAACGAGCGACACTAAAAAGAGACAAACAAATACATCTACAGGATGCCTGCGGGAAAATGAGATGCCTGCAATAAAATATTTATTTTATTCACGGGTACTCGATTCCTATATAATGCGGGTATACTTGATCGAAGAATACGATGAATCCACAGTCCCACGCGAGTCTATTATGGTTTAGTGGTATAAAGCTTGGTGTCGCGAAACTGCGACTCCACTGCAAATTGGCGGTAATTGCTGCAGAGCAAAGCCTGACAACCCTCGAAGGACCAGTCCTGAAACTACGTGATCGCTAAGTTATACGGACGATTAAATAGCATACACTCGCAAACCTGATGGATAGTTAGTCGATAGTTCAGATTTGTGCTTTTGGAAAATTAGATAAGCCCAGATTGGAATAAGGAAAATAGGACTCACCGTTGCAGATGGGGCCCCTTGTGGTGTACACTTCTCACTGTTTAATTTAAAAATCGCAATATTCTTACAGCAAGAGGTTACGATACATGCGCCCTGTCTGAGATGTTATTTTGTACTGAGCAGTAAAGCACACTGTCACCTCTCCAAAGTTGAGTATTTCTTGCAACAATTTTTATGGTGACATTTTGGAAGGAAAGATTAGGTAGGTGGGATAAATTCAGGATTTTGACATATCTACCCACCAAGTCTGCGAATGCAATACCCAATCAATCCTATATAATAATGCGCGAACAAAGCTTCTGACGAATCTCTGCAGACATTTTGTGAACCAAGGATGGAAACCTAGGAAATCCGAAAAAAAAATTTTTGTAAAATAATATCCAATGTTCAAGCCACTCCAAAATAAGCACGCAAAATAAATCATCTCATCAATAAGACACCTAACAATTCCGAAGAAGAAAAACAAATACTAACGAGATTATCAAATGTATAGTAAAAGGTGCACTGGAATTCGACCACAAAAATATGAAAAAAAATCGTCCTTCAAATAGATAAAAAAAGTGCTTCTTAGTCTCCCCACTCTTGTCTACTTTAGTTTTCTGAGATTTCACTTCCACCGCATGTGAATGGCACACTCTGATTTTTTTGAGACCTCCACTTTTCTCAACTTATTATTTACATCACAAGAAAAGTGGTGCAACAACATTATTGTTTTTCCAGCAATGTAATCTACGAGTACTCTATTTCTCTTTTTTCGTACACAATACTGAGGCCAGTGGGTGGGAGCGATTATACAATATTATTTGCACCATCTCTTTCATCGACGTGATTGTAAATAATATGTTGTGGTAAGAAGAAGGCCCGAAAAACTTTTCAATTAATTTTACCCCCCCCCCCCCCCCCACCCCTTACCCTTTCTCCCTTACCCCCCACCTCCCATAAGATTGAATCCCCTTTAGGGTCGAACTCCCCATGTGAATACTAAAGCAACACCCCTGCTCACGGACAATAATATTACTTCAATTATAGTGCGCCACTGCTTGTTTCCTTGCAATTTAAGGCAACTTCGTGAATAGACTTATAGCGTCCATCCATCCACTGATATTTGTTCTGATGTACATCGCAAGGCTGTCCGAAATATTTACTCAAGAAGGAGATGATCATCACTTAACTTCGAAGTGCGAATGGTTTGTTTAACAGATTGTCAAACACAAATAAATTACCAATGCTTCCTCCATAAAACAAACAAGTTAAGAACACACAACTTATCTCGCACAAAATTTAAAAAAAAATCTTGTTCAGGCACCCACCCGGTTTCAGACGGGAGCTTTATCTGTCACATTCCGTTTAATGCCGTGTCGCCTGTATTGGGTTTACGGGGGAAAGGAGTTCGTTATTATCAATATACGAGCTGTTATTTCTACGCAGTAAATGTCAAGCGACCTCTTATTGTTTCTGTTTTTTTAAGTAATCTATTTCATACAATTTATTTATTTTAACTCTTTACCACTCGGTGGTAGGTGATATTTTTAAAGTAGGAGAACTTATTCAAAAAATGTTTTTATTTGCATTGTTGTAGCCGAAGAAATTTTCCAATTCTTAATACATCTAAGTGCTGTCCTGCCAGATGCTTTAGGTCCTCAAATAAAACAAAAACAATCTTTAAAAAGAACGAGTATAACGGCACAAAAGCGCGTGGAGAATTGTTCATTTCAAGCCAGCTTCTATTTCAGATCATATTCGAGTATATTCTATCACTTTATTTCTTATGACTTCCGAACAACTTCCGTGAGCATTAATTATCATAAGTCGGATGGTTATGTATAGGTAGTTATGTGAGTAACTTGTCAAAAACTTACGTAAGTCGTAAATTTTACTTTTGAGTGTAAAGCTAGCTTTGTTGCCTGATTTTTAATGTGAATAACGCATAAAAGTCTGAACTGTCCGGAGGCAGTGGTATAATGTCATCCCCAATTTTAATGTTAATGGGTGTGGGGAGGGAAGAAGATGGGGAAGGTGGACACTATAGACATCCATGTCAATAGTGGATATGTATTCGCGTGGCGTTTTCGACGTCATGTTTACTCAAACAGTTAAACCTTTATCACTTCTCTGTAAAACATATTATAGTACATAAAGTCCTTGAATTGTCATGAATTTACAATCAATTTGAGAAAGGCCCTATGCAATGTGAATATTTAATGAACATTACAGAAATAACGTATGCCTTTGACGATCTTTCGGACTTCAAACACTGTAACAGTGCGATAAAGGTGGGCTATAAATAAAATACGTGGAATTATTAAGAATTCATTGGCTAACCAAGGATTTGAATCTTGGTTGTGTTTATATTGTAGGCGTCTGGGAGAAGGTACAGCTCTTTGTTTGACAAATATCCTAATTAAACTGATTCTAAAACAATAATAGTTCCTCTATCTATCTGCGTACATTTCGCTGGGTCACTGACTACGCTATTAAAAATAAATAATGTTTCTTAAGATATTATTATTATTAGGTCCTTACATATGAAATTGGCGTTTTCCCGTACTGAAAACTTTGATCTGAAATATCTTCTCTTTGGTTAGGAATATAAAATTCAAATTTATACAGCTACTTATGTATTTGTGTTTCGAAAATTATAATTCATTTATTTTTTCCTTAATTGTTTTTTTTCTTTGCGTCACTTAGTTTACAAAATGGAAAACTTAAAATATCACGTTATTTACGAGTGCGAGTTGTGGCACCAGTGCTGCAGAAACGGCTCGAAGGATTAATGATGTGTATGACGACGGTGCCGCAAAAGAAAACACAGTGCGTTTTTGGTTCCAACGTTTTCGTTTTGGAAATTTTTTTCGAAATTTGGATAACTTCTTGCAAGGGAAAAATTCAACTCCGATGGGGCAGTCCAAACCGCCTTCAAAGATTTTATTGATTCCCGTCCGAATGGTTTTTTTAGTAAAGGGATCGATGAACTACCTATGAGATCGCAAAAGCGCATAGATAGCAATGGTACATACTTTGATTAAATAGATATATTATATTTAAAAAAAATCGACTTTATGTTCCTCCCATACAAAATGCCAATTTCATATGTAAGGACCTAACAGTAAATCCTCTATTTCAGCGATACGTAAATTTTAATATAATAAAATTTTGACAAATTTTAAATTGCAATTCTGAAATTATATTACAAATAATACGGAGGTGTCTTTTTTAGGCAGTAAGAGCTATCTAGAAGTCAATTTTTTTGCCTGTTGTTTAGGTATCAGTAATTTTCTACGCAACTATTTATTCGCCAGTATTTCGTTCTTGGAAAAACGATATTTTAAAATCTTATTTTTTTTAATTACCAGGAACCAGTGGTCGTACGGCATTTCCAATTCGGTTGAGTTCTGAGGCTAAATGGAGAGGGTAAGTGAAGCATATGAGCAGAAGGGTGGTTGATTAAAATCTTGTTATTGAGACCTTGTCACTACACCTCACACGGCTAAAGTAATTTCAAGCGCCGGCAATTGGATTCAGAATGGTGGCCTTCCACCAGAATGATAGTAAGAATTAGTGTCCGACCGTAACAGGATTTTCTACCGAAACCAAAACCGAAACCGAATCTTCGGTATCTGTCTCAGTTTCGGCCGAAACTGAAACTTTTTTTAGACATGTTAAAAATCTATTGTTTACTGAAATTTGGCTTATTTTTTATACTTATACACACAGTTAGCACGTGTTAAATTAAATAAAAAAGCAATAATTAAAGTACCTATGATTTTAATAATTATTTTTTAAATTACTGCTACAAAACAAACAAAA
Source organism: Limnephilus marmoratus (assembly GCA_917880885.1). NCBI lineage: Eukaryota > Metazoa > Arthropoda > Insecta > Trichoptera > Limnephilidae > Limnephilus > Limnephilus marmoratus. Next base: position 32,854,153 of record OU862924.1, read on the forward strand.
AGTAACAAAACTTGAAACCAAAATTTATCAAAAATCAACACTGACATTATAAAGGAAGGACCTCATTAATTCAGTATTTTAATTTTAATTGCATTTACAATGATAACATTCTTATTATACGTGTTAAATGAAAAAAAAACACTATTTATATTTTTTACATAATTCTCTTCCTTCATAAATCCGAGTGAATAACTCAACGGAAAGAACTTCAATGCTCAATAAATGCCAAATAAAATGTACGAGAGAGAAGTAATAACAAAAACAAACTCTAAACTAATTTATTTATTTTAGTTTAAATGCACATTAACAGTATTATATAATTTTATAATTTGTTTTTGCTTTGACGAATATTTAGCTGAAAAATATCTATATCAGGGGACAGGAAATTTAGTAACATAAACAAAAATTTTATCAAAACAAAAAAACGACTTAAAAAAATGCACTAAAGAGTAAAAAAAATTATTTCGTATTCTACTACAACTTAATAATCAACTTACTTTTTCTACGGATCAACATGTAGGTACGATTGTTATTTTTGGAGTCGGTGTCAGCCAAGGTAGGTTTGTAACTACATACATAGTTATAGGTGAGATGTGCTTGTGTCGCACGCGCGACTTGACGAGGTGAGAGGCGAGAGCGGGCCGCGGCGGGAGGGGACCTGTCAAGTGAACACGCCGGGCCGGGTACCTTGGCTGACACCGACTCCAAAAATAACAATCGTACCTACATATTGAAGAGCAGAAAAAGTAAGTTGATTATGAAGTTGTAGAAGAATACGAAATTATTTTTTTACTTTTTAGTGCATTTTTTGAAGTCGTTTTTATGTTTATTAAAATTTTTGTTTATTTTTTGATTTTTAGTGAATCTGATGTGCACTAACTAATTCGATTAGGATTCGGCCGAGTATCGTTAATTTGCTATTAAGAATTGGAGAGTTCCGTTACTTTGTCATGGATCCCATAATCAGAACCTAACCAAACTCTCACCAAACTACCCTTGAAGTACATTCTTTCCAATAAAAAATGAAGCATCGAAATCGGTTGGCGTGATATTGAGTTATTTATCCATTTGTCGCGCACATACTTGATGCAAATTTAAGACTTATATGATTTTCTCATGGATGCCATTGTCAGAACTGGACCAAATTGAAATGGGACCACACGGGAAGCACCAGCTTTCAAATAAAAAAGAATCATCAATATCGGTTCACCCAGTTGAAAGTTCTGAGGTAACAAACATAAAAAAAAATAATTTAAAAAAAACGGTTGAATTGAGAACCTCCTCCTTTTCGAAGTCGTTTAAAAATCATTTTTCCGAGCGGCATTATTACTGGTAAGTTAGTTCTACATCTTGGAACAACAAAAGTTCTGTGTCTGCGCGCTCTTGTGAAGTTGTCGGGGACATAAAACTCAAATTTTTGTATAATATCGGGAATACATATGTTACCATTTAGAAGTTTATATGCAAAGTTTATAGCAAAGCAATTTTCCTTCCATCGGCGAGGCTATTAATATCCAGCATGCCAGACAAAATGGCTGATGGATATAACCAGATAGTCTCTAAGATATAAATATCTCAGAAACTTATTTTGTACGTTCTCTATCATTTGAGAGTAAGTTAAATCCAATGGTCCCCATATTACAGAACCCTAATCAGAATTAAAACGTTACTTGAAATGGCTTTAGCCGTGTTTCGTGACCAGATCTGAATAGCCAGGTACTTCCCCACCTTCCTCTTCCCCATCTCAGCCGCACAACACACCCCAATTGGGAATGCCATAGTCTCACTGGTTTCAGGCGGGAGCAGCTGGGACTCTTGTGAGGTATTCATAGAAAAAGTTTTAAAAATCACCATGCGCGAGAAATAACACATAAACTCACAACACAATCACGCCGGACCGGCCGGCGAACTCAGCTGATGATGGCGGGTGACACGTGAGCCAAAAACACACCCGAAGTCAGCCGAAATTCACGAATGCAGAGTTTCGGTTCGGCCGAAGGTTCGGCTGATTTTCTGCCGAAACCGAAACTGATGCCGAAACCAAAACCGAACCTTCGGTCATTCATTACTCATTACTAAGAATATCGAACATTCTGGAACACTGAATAGAAGTACAAGAATAGACACTAAAAATGCCATTCTATGAAGATTTGAGACTTTGAATAGAAACCAATGTCGATTTCAGATTTCAGAAAAACCTCATCCCACGAAAATGGGCATCCCTGCTAAGTCACCAAACCAGCGAACCACTCGGGGTGACCTATAGCAGAGGTGCTGGATATCCAATAAATGGTTTCCGCGGCGATGGCACGTCTCCCAAATTGTATCTTTATACTGTGTTTCATTTTATTTATAAAAGTTTATATCATATAGCTCAATTTTTATTTCATTCTACCTCTGAGGTTGTTTTATTTTTTCATTTAAAAAAATGTTCATGGGTTATTTGGGTACCCTTATCGTTAAGTCTTCAAAATAGCGTAAGTACCGCGTGTTAGGTTATTAGCACGCAAAAAAATTAGATTGCACCACCTGTAGTAGAAACACCGCGACAACTCGAGAATATTATATTTCGTTTAACTCTCGACCCGAGTACGTGATGAAATGTTCCCTCTACTTTATATCTTGTCACAGTTCTGAGAAGAAACTGGTAACTCGAGAAATGAATTACAATATTGTTATCTCAAATTTGAAACAAAAAAAATTAAGTACGCCCTTCCCTTTAGTTGCATTCAGTTTACTGCTGCTGCAATTAAAATGCAGATAATTTATGCAATGATTTGGAGTAGATAGTTCTTGCAACGGAATCACATTATTGATCAGAGCTTTTAACGATGATATTCACTGAACAACTTTTAAGCCGTTCCATGTAAGCTGTCATTACTTCTTACTCGTCCGCCCAACGATTCCTCCTTCTTCCAATCGTCGCCTTAATTCTTAATTGTCCAAACAACCGTTTAAGTTTTTGTTCAATCTCCACTTTAAAATAAAAAAAATAATGAAAAATGATAGTTAATCACTTAACTAAGAATTATTTAAACTGATGAGATCTTTACCTTCACGTTAATAGCTTTATCAAAAACCTGTAATAATGTTTCATTCAAATAATGAAAGAAAACCTTCTCCTCCCATAAAATTTTCTAATGGTCGTTTATTCATCCGAACCATAACATCTTCATTCGTAACCCTGTTAATCCAGCTTGTTTTAAGTATTCTTCTGTAGATCCACACTTCGAATGTCTCAAGTCGCCTAATTAGTTCTTCAGTAAGCGTCCATGCTTCCATTCCATAAAATAATATCGAAAACACGTAGCATCTGACCATTTGCATTCGTAATCCAAGGTTGAGATCATGACTGCAGAACATATTTTTCATGCGGATAAAGGTTGCACAAGCTTGCTCAATGCACATGAAGATGTTATGGTTCGGATGAATAAAGAAAAAAAGTTATTTAAACTATAAAATTCCGAAAATTTCAATATATTTGACATGTGATGAGACATCCAGAGAAACACGGGATCTTGCATCTCATAATGCAGGGAAATATTGCCGGAAGACGGGGCCCTGGAAAAAGGAGAACCTCATGGCTGAAAAACCTGAGACAGTGGTTTGGCCAGTCTAATGTAGAGCTGTTCCGGGCCGCAGTAAACAAAGTCCGCATAGCAAACATGATAGCCAACGTCCGTTGACTGGACATGGCACAAGAAGAAGAAGTAGAATGGTCATCTGGACTATTGAGAATTAAGGCGACGCAATATTATGTAGAATCACAAAAAAAAAAAAAACATTTTCGTTGGATCTCATTGCATTTCATATCTATATCATAAATGTGTGATGTGTTCCGTGTCTTCGTCTTCTCAATCCTGTCAAGATGGTAGCCGTGTTTGATAGTAACTTTTTATTCCGCCTGAGTACGTGAGCGTTGTGACTTGTTGCGAGTGGTCATGGCGTAATCATATAAGCACATGACGTAGTAATCATCATTACCCGAAGTATTCTGTTCACAGAACTATTAGTTGTAAATTGGTATAGTAGGTATAAAAGCAAAGAGTACCTGTTGACACAACTAAACGTAACTCCCTGTAACAGATGTTCCCTCATTCCTCCATCCATCCTATTATTCAATCACTTGTCCCTATCTCACAGTGTGTGTAGCCAATATTTGTAGTGTGTGACATTTACAGCAATAAATTATTATACAGATTGTATTGTTAAGAAAACCGTTGCAGTGAACTGAACATACTCAATTGACGCCTTAGTGCATTCACCATAAATCTGTTATGTGCTTGTGCAGTGATTATCAGTAGCTGTGTCCATCGATATCATAATATCGATTCACCAAAATACAGTACCAGAAGTCAACAGGTAAAAGAGGTCCGTGCAATAATCAACTATGGTGATCTCTCAGTGCGATTAAATTGAATCTGATATGTGCCTGTGCAGTGATTAACGTCTGCTATGTCCCCCGAGATCATAATATCGATTCACTATAAAACAGTATCAGAAGAATAGTAGTACAGTCACCTTAGGGGGTTTTAACTCGGAATGAAACGGAATAAGCTGAAAATTTGTGTAAAGCTTCATTTTGGCATTCTACATTCTCCAAAGTCTAATAAGGTCACGTATGAGCGTCCTTAGATATTCAAGGTCAAAGGTCGCGAAAATCAATTTTTTGAAAACATCTCGCTTCCTTTACCTCGAATAGTTTTTGCATTTATTATAATAGTTGTAGAGTAAAAAATTCTCTACAAATTTTGTATCAAATAAGTTTTTATACGCTTAACCGTTTTTAAGATAGAGTGCGAGGAGTGCGGAGAGCTCATCCATACACGCCATTGCTCATGGTCAATCGCGAATCCCAGTGACTGACCATACGCTATGGGATGTACGCAAAGATATTGAGTATTTGAATATCTTTGGATGTATGGCTGAGAGTTCCGCACTCATCGCGCATTTTTATTGGGATAGGCACAGCCTTTATGGACCGTACGGCACTGATATGTACCACCTACTCACTGGAAAAAGTTCTATAAAAGGTTTATATACAATATTGCAAGTGATTTTACGACCACCCACGTCAAAAAACAATTAGCATTTTAAGAGCGAATTAGTTAAGGCCATTAAGTACACTAATACACGACATAGCCGTATCATCTTTCGCACCATTACCCTTTATATTACTTACCACCTACTAAGGGAACAATAAACCTGATAGTGTAGCTGTTGTGCAGACCGACTGGAATTACGACCAACAAATTAAAAAAAAATTGCTGTAACGTCCTGTCGCACGAAAAAAGTATACCCTGTAATCCGCTAGATCGGCCTTTTAGGGGCGATTTTTTTTTTTTTTAAATTCGGTTCCTCGTTGCTGAGGATGGTGATTCCTACTTCAATTTCCAGGGTGGGCAAGGTTTCTCCACTCCTCGCGGTTCTGCGCTGCGTACAATGAATGCATATAAGCAACGCATGCTTAGGAAATCTGCAGAATAATTTTTCAATAGAGAACTCCAGTCCAATTTTTTTATTTTTTTTTAATGAATACTTGACCTTCTGACAATAACTACATATATATATATTTTTGAGTTTGTTTTGATAGTTAAAATAATTTTCAAAGTTTTGATTTTTCAAGATCCCCCGAAAAACACCGCACGTATAGTGAATCGTGTGACGTCATCACTCCTGAAAAGTTTTTCAAAAGGTGTTCATTTTGTATGACAGTTATACGGAAGAAAGTGTGGTACTATTCGATAAGTTAAAACATTATTTAGGTGGAATTATTTATTTATTATATTATATTTATTATGTTATTATATTTTTCAATATTATTACGGGAGAGTGGTATAGAAACTGTTTGAAATTATTATTTTTTAGCTTTTAAAATCAATATCTACTATCTCAAACGGAGCATTACCTGCACACTGCAAAAATTGTAGGCAAATAAGACACAGCGCCTACCAGCTGATCGATGACGGCCATTTTGAATTCGAAGTTCGTAGAAAAGTGAGTCGTTCGCGAACGAGTCGGCTCAGTGACCCGGATCTTCATACGGATCCCTAAGATCCGGTTCCGTAAGACCGATCTTCAAAGCTACGGACACTCTTGCTCGCGGTTCGCGGATCTTTGCGAACAAGTGAGCGGATAGCAATTGCTACTATGTAGCATGCTCTTTGGCTTCTAATGAGCAAGGGTATCCGTAGCTTAATTCAGTCGTTCAATTGAGCCGATTCACTGAACCGGATCTTTTCATTGAACGAGACCTAGTGAAGCGGCTCGTACAACTGAGCTGCTTTGCCCGTCTCTAGGTAGCATTATGTTGTAGCATATTATACAATTTTTTCGTACAGTTTAAAGTTTTAAGGGAAGGAGAAGGGGAAGGGAAACTAAGGAGAGGAGGTTTCCGAGAGATTTGTTTGGTACACTTTATCAAATGATCACAAAGTCATCAATAGCTGAAACTGACTGGGAATCAGCGTTTAACCAGGCATATTTAAATGTATTAAATAAATGCTCTGATCGTCGCGATTGATTTGATGGTGACCAAAAAATGTAACGAGAATTCGAAACAACCTAACCGATATACCCAAGATAAGATATATCCGATTGTACAGTACGCACGAAACTTCACTTTACGCAGGTTGTCACTTTACTGACTTTACAGTGACCGTAAGCAAAGAGAAAGATGCGTAAAACATACGTGCGAGAGAGAAAGGCGTGGACGGGGTGGCATGCCGCTTTTCGGATACAAAACTCGCCTAGTGCGACGATTTCTATATCAACATCCGGTCGGCATTAAATTTTGGCGCTTACTATACAATATATCAAAGAATTTTTATTGATTTTGTCGAAGTAGGTAAATATTTTTCAGTCAAGTTTTGAATAAGTAATTAATAATTGAATAACTAAAATCCCTCTTCTGCAATGAAACTATCAGCTTAAAACTACGGCAGAGATGCTAAAATGTTAGGTGTGGTCGGTCTTGCTGTATGGATGTGAAACATGGACCTTGAAAGTAAATACCATGAACAGGTTAGAGGCTTTTGAAATGTGGCTTCACCGGAGAATGCTCAAGGTCCCTTGGACCGACATGATCACCAACACATAATTCTCAGGCGGGCTAGAGCAGATAGAGAACTGCTTACATTAATAAAAATCAGGAAAATTTCATATCTGGGTCATACACTTCGAGGGGAGAAGTATCACTTGCTCCATTTAATATTGAATGGCAAGATAGAGGGTCGCCGAGGGCCCGGTAGGAGACAAATGTCTTGGCTGCGAAATATACGAGAGAAGACCGGCATTACAAGTGTGGAGGAGCTATTCCGGGCAGCGCAAGACAGAGAGACATTTTCAAGAGTGATCGCCAACGTCACGGGGACCTGATACGGCACACAAACAAGAAGAAGTATTAATAATTTAATAAAAGTAATGAATAATTAATAAATAATTTAATAAGCTTCTTCGGCAATGGGCCCACCTTGTTTTTGCTATATCATTGCCAAGAATGCATTCGTTGCACTTGCCCCAGGGAATGCGATTTTAACACAGATTACACGTTCAACTGTGACATCTTTAATATGATCGTTAAATGACCTGCAATAAGACGAGGGCCGGGGTCAAAAGGCACGACAGGCATCCGTGAAAGTGTCCCTTTGCTAATTTAATGCCCTCGGTAAAAAGGCAAAACCCGTTGACAAAACTACCATTTAAAAACCAAATGAAAGTGGCGAATTTATTTGCACTGAAGATCTAAACTGGGAGAAATGTGTTGAGAGTATGCGTGCGACCGAATTTTCAATTTTCCCTTTATATGAAGCTGATCAAAAGATTGCAGAAGTGAGAAAAGTATAGGAATGTTCTCCCGGTGTTTCAATAGAAAATGCTCTGAGGCTCTTGACGACCGGCGAAGTCCAGCGGTAAGACTCTTGACTCGCACTCCGAAGGTCGCGGAATCGAATCCCGGCTTGGCAATAAATTTTATTTGATTAATTTGTGTTATTTCACAATTTATTCATTTAAAATAATATATAGTATATTTGCGGCACGTTCCAGCGTGGAAGATTCTCTTAGTATCGCCCTGGTGTAAGACCACCATTATAAATGAAAAGTTGCTAGAAATGGCTATAGCCGTGTTTGGTGACCAGATTTGAATAGCCAGGTACTTCCCCACCTTCCTCTTCCCTATCTCCTTCCCCTCCCCCCTACCTTCAGCATCACAACGTACCGCAATTGGGGATGCCATAGTCCCACTGACTCCAGACGGGAGCAGTTGGGACTCTTGTGCGGTATTCATGTAAAAAAAAAATAGATTAATAATTTGGCCTCCGTAGTCCAGTGGCTAAGACTCTTGACTCACATTCCGGAGGTCGCGGGTTCGAACCCGGCATGCGCAAATAAATTTTATTTGATTAATTTGTGTTATTTCACAATTAATTCATTTAAAATAATATATAGTATATTTGCGGCATGTTCCAGAGTGGAAGATACTATTAGTATCGCCCTGGTGTAAGACCACCATTCAGAATTGAAACGTTGCTTGAAAATGGCTTTAGCCGTGTTTAGTGACCAGATCTGAATAGCCAGGTACTTCCCAACCTTCCTCTTCCCCACCTCCTTCCCCTCCCCACTACCTTCAGCCTCACAACATACCCCAATTGGGGATGCCATAGTCTCACTGGCTCCAGACGGGAGCAGTTGAGATTCTTGTGCGGTATTCACTGTAAAAAAAAAAAAAAAAAAAAAAAGCACGTCGACACTGGTGCATAAATCAGGAAACAAAACAGGTCTCTTCGTAACAAACTCATCCTTGCGTTCAACAGCTCGGCTGTAAAAACTGTTTTTTTACATTAGCTGCACACTCCAAGACTATTTTCAAGACCCTCCACACAGCATCCCCAAAAGATGGCATAGGCCCTTATAAAAATAATTCCCCTCAGGGCGTATGTCATCTTTGGGGATGCTATGTATTGGGTCTTTTTAGGAAATGAAGGAGAGTAAGTTCTGGGAAGGAAAGGGGTATTAGGGGTGGATAGGAATCTGGGAGTCAGTGTGTCCAGGAGTGACGGACGAATGAATCCATCCCTCCCAGTGCGATGCAAAGCGATGTTCCGAGAGAGTACGACTAGAATAGTCAAAGGGACTCCATCAGCCATTCTCTCCCGATCAGGCCTGCTATGGAGCTGGTGAGCAGACGTATCTGCCTCCAAGACCCTGACAAACCTCTGGGGCACCCCTGCTAAGGCACCAAGTGTAGGGAACCACTTGAGGGGACCCATGGCAGAGGTGTTGGTAATCCAATAAATAGTTCCCGGGGCGGCGGTACCCATACCCGACTCCCAAATTGAACTTTTCCTTTTTTCCTTCCTCCTTCAACAAAGGTCTCAAAGTCACCTTCACAAGAGAGATTCACTTCTTACTTTCTTCAAAAAGATCCCCCATTAGCCCAAAGATAACATAAATCCTCTCCTGTGTTGTGTTATTTTTTTTTGGTTTTAAAAAGAAAAATGAAAATAAAACATTCCCAGGATACGAATACCCGGACAATTTACATTAAAAAAATCCCTAGTACTACCATGGTAAGCAGAAAATGTTATTTATGTCTTGATGGAGGTCCTAGCCAGTCGAGGAATCGAACACCCGACGGGATCCAAACACGCGAACAGGGATCCAAACGCGATGCCAACTCAGCCACTGAAGGGTCATTCATGAATTCATTATGTAAATGAATGAAAAATTAATACATAATTTCAAGTAGTAGGTACTCCTACTTTCAAATAGGCATTCTTTCAAGAACCAATTATTTTAATGGCCTTTCTGGGTCGGCAGCGCCGGATCTGCCATACGTTCAAAAACGTGCAAAAACCTGGCGCCAACTCCGAAGGGGCGCCGTGAGAAAATAAATATTGTATTAAAATTTAGTTATAATATTCCCTGAACCGTTTAAAAATTACCCATAGTACGAAATAATTATTACGCTCTAGCAACACTTTCCAAAGAAACAGAATGCGCATGCATCAGGTAGGTATCAACGGCTTACGAATTTATAGTCAGTTACAGAATGTTTTTAAAAATTCCATATATTTAGTTTAAACGTAAGATCTATTTTTCCATATATCTTTTACCGTCTTTTACGACGAATAGGTGCGATCCAAATTCAATAACCAATCACAGCGCGGTATTTTTGTTCGTAAGCCGTTGATACCATACGTCAGTGTTTAGTGTTTGTTCGCTCAACACAGGGGAAATGCAAGGTACAAATTTGAGGTTATATTCTTATTATCACTGCTCACTGTCTCTCGTCGGGACTGCCTGTTGCTAGTCAGAAGCTGTAGATGCTATTCTTGTGTTGTACGTTGCCATGAGAACGTATTTGTATTTGCTTTTTCTAATATTCGCGTAGGGTATATAGGCAGTAAATCTCAAGAATGTTTAATGGACCTAGTTCAGCGAAACCACCCGCATTGTCTCGTAACCTATATTTTAAATCATGGTACGGGCACAAACAAACAATTCGTTGTATTATTTTAAAGCATAACTTGCAAAGAGTTTTTCCTAAAATAATAAAAATAGCACCATAATTTATGTTTACCCAATAGATTCAGAGAGTATAGGGCTCCTGGCGATCCTCTCTTTAAAAAAAACGAGTGTGAGAGCTACCGCCAGGTCACTTAGAAAAGTTACACCCTTTATATGTCTTGATTTTATTTGATAAATTAGTGTAAAAAAAAAACAAATTCATAAAAAAAATTAAAAAAATTGGGGTGAACGAATTTTTAATCAAAATAAAAATGTAGGGGGGGGGGGGCGCCATCGGTACCTACTGCACAGGGCGCCAGATTTCGTAGATCCGGCCCTGTGGGTCGGTAGTCTAAATACCTACATTGGCAAAATTCTTTTAAATCAGTGTAGGCCACACTACTAGGGATTTTCTATGCAGTGTCTCTTGGACTGTATATATGTATGAAACATATACATAGCCCATATGTGTATATTTATATATGTAAGTAAGCGGCAGACTCGCAGTCTCTAAGGGTATACGTGGCCAAAGTGCAAATTTGAAACCTGATAAGGCGAAATTACCAAAGAATTATGTGCCAACCCATTGGACCCGAGATCTGCTTATTGTATTTTGTACAGCTATTTATTATAAATGAACATAATTCAACTAGCAGTTAAATACTTTACTGGGTAAATTAACGCATGTATGTGACATTTTTCAGTCAATATACATTAGGAGTGATGATGATTTGAACTGGCGAAAACCGGCAAGAACCGTACTTACGAATACATCTAGACTTATTTTGTACGGTTAAAACGACCTTAACTCTAAGCAATGAAAAATCATGTCTTTTTGGTGTAAAAAATAGATTTTTTTTTTTTTTTTTAAAAAAGACAAAAATTCCCGGGTTACGAATAACCCAAAAATGTTTGAAAATCTCCTACTACCACCACAGAAAGCCGAAAATGTTGCTTGTGTTGTGATGGTCTTAGCCAGCCGAGGAATCGAACACGCGACGCTAGGGTGGGACCCAAGCGCTATGCCCACTCAACCACTGACCAGTCAATGCTTAGAAATATTTTGGTTGCTTTAATTAAATACTGCGATTAGAACATAATTTGAACATGAAAAAATTCTTTTTTTTTATTTCTGTTTTTATAAGAACAGGGAAAAAATATCAGGTCTATAAATACTGTTCGAAGATCAAAATCTCCTACTTACAAACACTTTTTCAGTTATGGTTTTATCGTGTAATGTAGAAAATTAAATTCTTTATAAAATGATTGTAAAACGTTAAATATTGTGCCTGAACTTCTCAAAATAAAATAAATCACCCATTTTGGTGGTGTTTTTTCATGTATTAATCAAAACCGGTGGCTGGTGTCCGACGGGAATTTAAACCTTATCGTCATTCACATAAAGGGGTGTTATTGTTAGCGGCTTGATCCCGAATTTTACACGACATGTTGAATCGCCTTAAGAGCATTTAACCAGCCAGCTAACGAAAATCCACATTTCGTCGAAAGTTGATCTTACGATCGTGCAGGGCGGTTACAATGAGAAAGATTAATTATTCTTCCAACCAGCTTTTTAAAATCATAACTCAATATCGCTTTTATATCATTCCAAATTTGCTTTAATTTATACCTACATCCAAAATGCTGAAAGGCGTGATGATAAAACTATTAAAATAATATCCTTTTTGTAATTATTTTTTGATTATAAGTATTTATCATTTTTCAATAATGTATAAGTTAAATAAGAATGTTAAAAAAATCTGAAATATATTACATAGTTTGTAAGTGCGCTAATAAATACACAAACGGACCAATTTTCGTCAAGAAACACATGTACGTATATATTTTTTAATGATTTTATTTAAACTAAAATTAAAATTCTAAAACATGCGAAACCCAGATAATGTATTGATTTATTTTACTGCATGATTATATGATTTAAAATGGGTGTGGTATAATACAAAATCTTTTTTGAAAATTTAACAAATCTGCCAACGACCTGTGGTATAACCTTATTATACTAAAATTAAAATTTTTTCTCAAAATTTAAAACACGCGAATGCTAGATAAAAGAACAATCTTTCGAAATTCATATATTTTTGTGGAAAAGAGTCAATACGTCTAAAATCTGTTTTAAAAATGATATATTTCAGGTTTTCTTTTGTAATATCCTCTTAAGGCCATATTTAACATTCACCAACGTTGATACGGCGTATAAGAATATAATTAGTACCTAAGATGCCTAGTAATTTCGTTGCTATAAAATTGGGAGTGGATACAATTTCGCCATAATGCTACCAGTCCCGTATAATTCATCTGGTGCTTAAATTCCAGGTATCTCACCTTACTTTTTTTACTTGAAAAATTCCTAAATAAACCAAGTTTCTTTGGCGTAACTGCCAAAGGCCGAATGGGTTGAATTTTTTCTGTTGACTGACGCCGATAGTAATCTCCCGCCAGACCCTTGAAATAAGATACGATTCTGTGCCCGTCAAATCGATTACAGATTAAGAGAGATATTTTAAATATTGAAACTAAAACGGCAGCTGAGGGGACAAAATACACTTTTGTTTTTAGCAGGTATCAGCAATAAAGTATTAATAAATAGTTTTGTAAATTTTAAATTCAACATCCCTTTAGAGCACATAAATTGATAGATTACACGTCGATAGTGAATATTTTAAATATAACTTAAGAAAACATTCGAAAAATAAATGACGTTATTTTTTATTAAAATTCTTCCTTCTCTTTACGTACGCGCAAGCTTGAGGTCATTGAATTCATCCAGTGTATTTTGAGAAGTGGAAGTATGGAGACGTGTTTTAGTCTCATGTCAACGAAAGGTAAACAGCGTGCTGTTATCGAATTCTTAACTGCTGAAAAGGTGACTTATACTGAGATTTATCATCGTTTAAAGGGTGTTTATGGTTAAGATGCTGTTGATAGGTCTACTGTAAATCGATGGGTAATAAAATTTCATGATTGTGAGCTTGGAAAAGTAATAATTGTTGATGAAACACGCAACGGACTCTCGACCATTGATACACACGATAAACAATCCAAACTCGTCCACGATTTGATTCAAAATGACTGGTGAATCACTCAAAACGTAGCCTAAACCATTTTAGAATATCCGAGGAACGTGTTGGCTTAATTATTGAAAAATTAGTATACCGTGAAATGTGTGGACGATGGGTACCACGCCGTTTCAAGATGAGAACAAACATTAGATCGATTAGATCCTCTGCAAATCCTTAAGTTTGAACCGATTCCACATCCATCTCACTCCCACGATCTCTCACCTTGCGATTTTTATTTTTTTCTTCCACTCAAGAGACACCTCAAGGGTAATTATTACACCTCGGACGATGAGGTGAAGGCAGCTGTCAAATCCTAGATTTGAAAAATTTCGGATGAATTTTTCAGTTTAAACTCTAAATTCGATTGTTGTGAATTCCTGCATTTAATCAATCTATGCAGGGGCGGATTTAGGGGGGGGGCACGGTGCACCCCCCCCCCCCCTCCCCCCCCAGACGGTATTTTTGTGTTCTGTGGAGATTCCATCATAGTACAGAAAACTGTCTTTATTAAACATTTAATTTTTCTATTGTTTTGACACTTTCATAAACCTTCCTATACATACTTGAACTTGTAGAAATAAACTTGAGTATGATACTTCAAGTAACAATAATTGTTGATTTTTATGCCAGTCCGCCCCTTGTGCCTGCCCAGAAAAAAATCCTAACAATAATTGTTGATTTTTTTGCGCGTACGCCCCTTATGCCTCCCCCCCCCCCCAGAAAAAAATCCTAACAGTAATTGTTGATTTTTTTTGCCCGTCCGCCCATTGTGCCCCCCCCCCCCCCCCCCAGAAAAAAATCCTAGATCTGCCCTTGAATCTACGTGTACCTACCTACACGAACAACTAGACAAACATTAACATTTTACATATATATACCTATACATCTCATTCCCAATATAACGTTTAAAAAGTCTCTTAGTAACAAACAATATGGAAGCATTGGACAATAATTTGAACATGGCAAACTTCAAACGCCGTATGTGGTCACTATGTCCACCTAGTTTATATTCTATACCTACTGAACAACAATTGAATACATTTTTATTTAGGATATTATAGTTGATTTGGAAAATATCGATCCTATGTTGTTACCTATAATTTGTTTACTGTTATATTTTATGTTACTGCATTTTGTCAACTCTTTACCTTAATTGTAATTTGTCAAAAACAAAGCCATTATATATGTAAAAGTCCTATGGGCGTTTAAATAAAATATCTGATATTAAATATTTACTTTTTAGCTTTTATTTTCCATGAATCCAAAATAATAGAAACAAGGGAGATGGATCATGAAACATTATAAGTATGAAACTGCGCGAACTAAAGTGCCGCCAACGTCGTTCACCCATACTACTGAAAGTCGCATTTAAGCACAGCTCTGGTTTTGTTCCTATCGAAGCATCAAACTTATAACATTCATTTGATGCGCTGATAGTTCATGCAATATGGTCGTAGCTTTGCGACAATTGGAACGCTTTCATGCCATATCTCCTTACAGGCACGATACATATTTGTTTTCAAGGAAATGGAATCCATAACCAAGAATATTTTTGAATAATCATATATGGGATAATCAACACCCCTGCCATAGGTTGCCCAAGTGGTTCGCTACGTTTGGTGACTTAGCAGGGGGCCGAGTTTATGGTTTATGGAGTGAGCTTTGTCCGGATGTTGGAGCCGGATGCGTTTGCCCACCAACTGCGTGTCAGGCCGAATCGAGAGAGACTGATTGAGGGATTTTTCGACCTCACCATCAGGACTCTATCGGAACATAGATTCATCCATCACTCCTGAACATACTGACCCCCGATACCTTCCCCTTTTCCTCATTGCCTAAAAACACCTTCCATACAGCATCCCCGAAGATAACAATGTTTTATTGACAATATTTTTTTAGGCCTTTAATGGCTACCTGCTCACTTTTTGTTTCTGTCTCACATATCGTTGTCATCTATTGCTTCGTATGTTTTAAACTACCATTAGTTTAGATGTTTAGCACCATAAGCCCACCATTTAGCCCCAGGCTTTTACAACAATTTTTAATCTAAATATTGTTTATTATTATTTCTAATTTTCCTTGAAAGGTATTCGTTTGCGTAAGAATTAAATATTTTCCGATTTGCATGATCTAACAAATTTCGTGATTCTTGATCTATCTATCTTCTTCTTCTATCTTCTTCTTCTATCTATCTTCTTCTTCTATCTTCTATATAAATAAAAATGAATCGCCAAAATTTATGTACGCGTATAACTTCCGAATGACTGCACCAAATTGGATAATTCTTTCTGTTTTGTGTTTGTTATTGTCAGGACAAGGTTTGTATAAAACTACTGATGAGCTCTGGCATTATGAAATTTGTATAAAAAATTTTCAATAGGTGGCACGTGAGCTGTTTGAAAACCTAATGTACTGGGAATGAATGTATGGAATGCCGGAGAGGGGTGGGGGGATGGGGAACTTGGGTAGGATGTTCGCGGGACGAGGGAAGGGGGGGAGTGGGGAGAGGGAAGGTGGAGGAGGCGGAGTGGGAACGCGAGAGGGGAAGGGGACACGGGAGAGGAAGGGGAGGCGGAAGGGGAACGGGACGAATGGGAGAATGGGAAAGGACACGCAGGAGAAACTATTTCGTTATTAAATGGCATAGCAACGCATGCCGGGTACCAGCTAGTATAATAATAATAAACATATATCTTTATTTAACGAAAATTGCTCCATTCATAACTAAAAAAAGTACATGTTCGGTCAATTGCAGTGTAGTTTACAATGGTTTATAGATTACATGGTTACAAAAAGTTAAAAAACAGAAAATAATATACATATGAACAGTAGGTTAAAGGAAGATTAAAGAATATAAATTTATTTGAAATTAATGAATTACTTCGTTTTTACCACTTTTATTATTTATAAAACCGACATGTTTCGTCAGCCTAGTTAGGCGACGTTCATTTAAAAACAAATTTTGATTAATCAAAAATTGTTTTTAAATGACCCATTATTAAATCTATTCCCCTTTTAAAATTTAAAAAAAAAAAAAAATTAATTGTTCTATATTGCCCCTCGTCCCTTAAACATCATATTCTTTCTAATTTTATTATTGTTTATGTCGATTATTTTTCTCTATTACGTATATATATGTCTATTTTTAAAATTCGTTCTGTCAAAACCCTGAAGAAGTCAGCTTCGCTGACGAAACATATCGGTTTTATAAACAATAAAAGTGGTAAAAACGAAGTAATTCATTAATTTCAATCATAATGGTGCCACAAAATAAGTTTGCTGTGTTAGAAGAAAATATAAATTTATATTTACGCTAGCTGGTTCCCGGCATGCGTTGCAAGGCCATATTCAAAGAAATAAATTGTTTCTCCCTGCATGTCCTTTCTCGTGCGTCCCCGTTCCCCTCCCGCGTCACCTTCCCCTCCCGCGTTTCCCGTTCCGCCTTCCCCGCCTTCCCTCTCCCCTCTCCCGCTACCAGGTCCCACCAACCCCCCTCCCACGTCCCATAAATTCAGTCCTAGTACATTTAGCTTTCAAACAGCTCGTACGCCACCCATTACAATTTTTTGTTTTAATTTTAATTTTTCATGTATCACAAATATTCATTTTTGTATATTATAAGAACAATCAATCAAATTTGGCATCTAACATAGGTACTTATTTAAAATATCTATAATTTTTATTCGATACAAAATATCAGGCGAGTACTTAAAATAAATTCATTAATTTAAAGAGTTTCGAAAATTGAATTTTGATTTAAAAATCATTGTTTTGTAAAATTTCATTCTCAAATATTGACATTTTTGACAGTTTCGCAAGAGTTTTTGTTATGATTTAAAAACTTTTCTGATGTATTGTCATGTGGTTGTAATATAACCTTTGCAGGGGCTTAAAGAAAGTATTTTGAAAGTTTTAAATACATAGACATCTCATATACTCACATACGTACTCATATATACACCCAAGCAAGCATATTTTGATTTTAATATAAATAAGACGTTTTTTTTATAACCCGCCTGACTAGGCTAGCCTGTGTGGCAGTAAATTTGTAAGTCAATTGAAAATACTTATGAGTATACCTACACTTGTATTAAAATATATTTTATGCATTAATATTGCTAACATGACAGAAACCAGTATAACTACTACTACTAGAAGCAAACACATGGTCTGAATTAAATAAAATGGCAAACACAGATATCAATGCACTAAAATTATGGTTTGATGAAAACCTGTTGACTTTAAATTCTAAAAAAACCTATTATTTACCATTTTCCATTAAAAAACAAGAAACACCTAAAGAATTAAACATAATAATCCACTCTGTGACAAATACAGAAAACCACAAATGCAATATATTATGTACAAACATAGAAAGTAAAACCGATATTAAGTACCTGGGCATAATACTAGACCAGCGTTTAAAATGGTCCCCACACATAAATATTCTGAACAACAGAATAAGGAAACTAACATTTATATTTAGATGCTTAAGAGATATTTTAAACGAAAAATTACTTAGAACCACATACTTCGCTTTCTGTCAATCAATTATACAATACGGCATTATAGGATGGGGCGGTACATATACAAATCAATCACAAACAATTTACATATCACAAAAACTAATAATAAAAACAATTTTAAAAAAGCCCTACACATATTCATCCGAACTGTTATTCAAACAATTCAAGGTCAGAAAATTAAGTGCGTTATACATTTATCACGCAACATTACAAATTTATAAAGATAATATTCAAAATAAAGTTGCACCCTTCAAAAATAAGAGAAATCTTAGACAAACATCAATACTTCCTATTCCAAAATGTAAAAAAACAATAGGACAGTTAAATCATAAATATCTCGGAGTTAATTTTTTTAATTCACTACCTGAAAAAATCAGAAACATGAACAGAAACATAAAAAAATTTAAAACTCTGCTAAAAAATTACACTGAAAATTTGAACTGAATAAAAAAGAATAAATTGAACCAATATTATAACACCCCCCATACACACAAGCCCTGCTTATTTATGGGGGTACATCATATACATGTATTATGTAATTAATTATTGTAAAAAATATATTATAATTTATGTATCCTTTTGTAAATAAAAAAAAAATTTTAAAAAAAACTTCAATTCCTTAACCTGCGAAGCAGATTGTGGAGAATCAGAAAGATTACATAATATATTTTAAATATAAAACCTACACTAGCGACGCCACTGACAAAGATAATGGAATCAAGCTGTACTAAAAATTATCTTGAAAGCAAAGTGAAAGTAAAATATTTTGCTATCTGTATGTATGTACTTAGTGCCGTTTCTTGTCAGCGCCGATAACTGCTCCGATAGCCGTGATCGTCTAGTGGTTAGGACCCCACGTTGTGGCCGTGGTAACCCAGGTTCGACTCCTGGTCACGGCAGTGGTAAAACACTGTCATGGCGGAGATATCTTTTTTAAACTTTCGTTTTTTTTTTTTTTTTATTTGGGTTTTTTAAATTGTTAGTAGATAACTACTATTCTTTATATTTTTTAATAATAATTTTTTTTTCACATTTAAATTAAAAATATTTATTTAGTATTTTTTTATTACTCTATTTTAATTGGTCGTCAAAATTAGGAACTTAATAACATTGTGGAAAATAGATATTTCGTTATTTTTTTAAAATTCAACACTGCTACCGTCAGTGAATAATTTTTTTTTATTATGATTAAACCTACGTGGTAATTCGAAAAGATTTTAAAATATTCGGTTTCTTTGAAGCACGAAGTGGTTTTTTTGCTAGATATTTGAATTACTTTAGGGGGCATACATTAATTACGTAAGCAGTTTTTCTTCCAATCTAATTCTTTCTCAATCTAATTCTAATTCTTTCTCAATCTTTTCAAGTAATGTGAGATTTTGCCCGACCCCCCTCCCCCCCCCCCCTTTTGAGCTCCCGTAATTAATGTATGCCCCCTTATATATTTTTCGGTAGTTATATTTTTCAAAATAAAATCTCTAACATACTCGTAGTGAGATTTTATTTTGAATAAGTACAACGCATAGCCAACATGACAGCCAACGTCCGTTTGAACAGACAGAGCACAAGAAGAAGAAGAAGAACATAGTGAGGATAAATCTTCCTGCCTGAGGATCAAATAAACATATAAATGAACTTCATGATTCATTTTTTGGTTAATATGCCGTGTAGCGTTTCCTCCTTCCATGGCCAACGTTTTGGTCAGCGTTACGGTGTCCGTCAGAAATTTCTGTCACATCTGCCCGGAAGATGGACCCTGTAACGCTTTCCGAAGCGTTGGTTAAAGAAGGAGGAAGGGCAACTGGAAAATAACCCAAAAATTTATCACGGTAATACTAAGTAAAAGTGAACAATACTATATAGATTGGCAGTGAAAATCTCCAATCATATCTGGTCTAAATGGTGACTCTTGCTTACGTTCATATATTCGTCGCTGAATCAATCACACACCAGAAAATTGAGAGCTTATGGCTTGTTCGCATTGGGAGAGTAGTTTAGTCGAGTAGCAAGTAAATTGCTACTTGACTCGCCGAAAAGCTTTCGCATTACGTTCAAGTAGAGTTCATTAGTGAGCTGATCGTTGCAAGATGATGGGCTGCCACGCAATAAATATATATGCTAATTAAGCTGATTTTAATGCTTATTTTAGAAGAGATGGAAGAATAAATTATTGAGATGAAAATAATTAAATTATGGGCACGAAAAGAGATTAATAGCAGCATAAATGAAGAATTTTAGAAAAGCATCTTCGCTCCAATGGCACGACGTATCTGTGCTTCTAAGCAGGGTACTCACCTAACCGTGTAACCTGTAGCGTATCTGATACTGTATCAAGTGAGTACGTAGGCACGAGTCTACTGCGAGCCGCTCGCGCGTGGAGCGCAGTGTGCTCGCAGTGACCCGCCGACGGTGGTTTCACTGCGAGCACGAAGGCGGATACGCGGTTACCGTGGACGAGCCGTACCCACTTGCAGATTGATACAGTATCAGATACGTTACATGCTAACTCTAGGTGAGTACCCTGCTTAATAATGAACTCTGCTAAAACGACAGGTTCGCGCATGTCAGTGCGTAGGGACGCGTGGTGGGGGTCGCTGTTCGCCCGAAAAAATAGAACGAGATGGATTGACTCTACTAAACTACTCTACTTAAATTGTGGTGTTCAGACGCGTTTAGAGGCAAGTACTCATATGATGAAATTGAACACATTTTAAACATGTCTTCTTTAGAAAAACGTAGAAAAGACTCTGATCTAATTTTTTACATATGGCATACTATTTTTTCATCCTTGTCCTTTTTTAAATAATAAGATTTCAATTTTTAAATAATAAGATTTGTTTTTTAATAATATTTGCTTTTTGAATAATAACCTTTTTTTTAAATAAATAGATTTTATTTGAGTTCCATTTGCCAAAATTGGAGTGTCACCCTAAATGTTTGAACTAGCTTTGTTTCTTGGTGGGAATAGTAATTAAAGATTTATTTATGGTCTATATTGTTACAATTCATACTTAAATTACCCATCTGGTCACTAATATGATATTTTTATTTCTTACTTTATTATAATATTTTAGTGTTTTAAATGTAGTGTATTTTAGTATGTTGTGTGTTTAAAATCACTCAAATGTATAAAAGTTAACCTCTACACAGGCCTAGTCCTAGTGAGGTTAATTTTTTTTGTATGTAAAAATAAAAAAATAAGAATGTATGGTGAGAAGTTAAATAAATAAATAAAATAAATTTGCATATTTAAGATTATCAACAGTATTACTGATACACCTGCATTGTTACAACTCATCCAGTTTAACATCCCTTCCCGTAGGCTTCGAAATAATGAATTGCTGTTCCTCAATCAACATTCTACTAATTACGGTTACCATTCTCCCTTATCCAGAATGTCGAGACTTGTCAACGCAAGTCAAAGCATTGATTTTTTGGTATAAAACTAAATGACTTTCGGCAGTCGATACGCAATATTTAAATGCTTCTTCATGCTTTGACTTGTAGTGTCTCTATATGTACTTTTTATATTTTATATTGTCATTGCTATTAATTTTTATGTGCTCTCCCTTCACTGTCATCTCTGTTTTTTTATTCGTGTTATTATTATGTTTTTAATGGACTGTTGTCCGTAAATTAATAAATAAATAAATAAATAAATAGTTACTAATATACTCGCTACTCAACTAAACTACTCTCCCAGATCGGCTCTTTAGAGCAACAAGCAATAAAATGATGTGTTTTTTTTTATTTATAAGTTACCTTTTTTATTGTAAAGTCAAAAAAGCCGCGTAACTACATACATACGAAAAAGAATTCTGTTATTGTACTGTTGGTTGCTTGCCTCCGCATTCCGAATTTCTGTCGTTTTTTAACACATTTCTCTCCAACATTCTCCTTCTTTTTAAGTTTCTAAAAAAATGTATGTTATGTTTTAAGATAATATCTATACATTTGTGGAGCCCAAACGGTAATTATGTAAAATTCTCTCGATAGAAAAAAATCGCAAAATATACTAGTTCACGGTGTATCTTTAATGCAACGTAAACATTTGTCGACAGATTTTTGATCTATTTTAAACGAGTCATGTTTAATTAAACATTTTCACAATTTTTGCTTATTTAATATCGCTCGCTCCATCATTCGTATTTACATATCTCTCCTTCTTCTACCTTTTGAGCGCTTACTACCGGGCCTTTTAACGTACAATATAAAATTAATTGCGTAGATGCACATCGTTCGCATGTGTAAAGGCAATAATTAGATTTTAATTACAATTACAGCTACCCAGTCAGCAAGCCTCACATTATACTGATTCTTGTTTACAATAATAATAAATTATAATTATAGCCTATTCATTGGCTAGGATCAAAAACCTCGGGTTAGCAGTTAGATAATAATTATTAATGATGTATAAAACGATCTTTAAAATCTACATATATATAAAATCAAAATATGTTTGCTTGGGGATACATGAGTTGTCTATACGTTGCTAAACCATTCATCCAATTGTTATGAATCTTTGGGGATTTGATGTGCGCATGCCCGCGATGGTTTTATATACAAACGTGAGCTCTGGTATCAATGAAATTATGCGTTGCTAACCATTCATCCGATTTCGATAAAACTTTGGGGATTTGATGTGTGAATGCCCTCGATGGTTTCTATATATAATAGTGAGCTCTGGCATTATGAAATTTGTATAAAAAATTGCAATAGGTGGTACGTGAGTTGTATAAAAACTGAATGAACCGGGACCGAATGTATGGAATGCGGGAGGGGGGGGAGGGGAACTCGAGAGGAGGTTAGCGGGATAAACAATTTGTTTATTAAGTGACATAGAAACGCATGCCGGGAACTCGCTAGTATTGAAATAAAATATTCTCGAAGAATCGAGAAGAAAAGAGTAAGGTGATAAAATTGTATATTCTTCTAGTACAGTTTATCTTCTCAAAGGTTTGCTATGTTAATTTTTTTAAGGTCATGACATGAAGACCCAATATTTAAAATTAAACAAAAATAAACATTTCTTCGTCTATTATATATATTGGCGCACTGCCAATTCTAAAATGCTTCTGACATTGTGCTCGCTAATTTATTTTCAGATAATTTTTTATGTATATTATTTCATATTATTCGGTAACATGTCTCTGATATTAAGAAATATGTGGATCTTTATTTACAGGAATATAATTCAACAAAAATACAAAGAATTTATTTTTTTGTATTCCTACACATCCACTTATCTTTGTATCCTGTCATGTATTTAATAAATACACATATATCTACTCGATTTCCGCGGTGCCGGTAATACATTTTTACGTTGTGCAAGAAACAAAGTCTTAACCTCTAATACAAAGACAGTTGCTTAACCTCAGATAAAAAGAAAATAGTAGAAGAGAAAAACAAGCAAGTAAAAGAGAATAGAAGAAAATTGCCCAATAAATGAACTAAGCAAGTACATAGAAGTATATTAAGTAAATACATAGAATAGATGAAAATAACAAAAGAGATTTCAAGGATGTACGGAAGTCTATTCTAAAGAGAATTCAAGCAAATACGTAAAAGTCAATTCTGATGAGAATACAAGAAATTAGGGGAAGACATAGAATAAACTATTTTATCAAACCCGTAAACAACCCAATGACTTTATTTTATTACAATTATATAAAAAATACAGAAATAATCTTACAAACTTGATTAAAAAAACAAAAGAAAATTACTTCAAAGAAAAAATTGAAGATTGTGGTGAAGATAAAAAAAAAGTCTGGGCTACAATTAATAACATCATTGGCAAGGGTAATAAAAATAAACAAATAAATAAAATAACATATGACAATGAAACAATAGAGACAGTAAAAGAACCAACTAAAATTGCTAATATTTTCAACAACTACTTTGCAAAAGTCGGTGAGAACCTAGCCAAAAAAATTGACGCTGTCCAATCTAAAAAAACTTTCAGTACATCCACACAAACTTGCCAAAATATTTTCAAAAAGTTTGAAAAATGCACACAGATAGAAATAGAAAAAATAATAATGAACTTACGAGTGTCAGCGAGCCCTGGTTTCGACCATATCACAGTAAATTTACTAAAACAAATGAGACAACTAATATCAAAACCAATAGCACATATCATAAATAACAGCATGCAACAAGGAATTTACCCGAAAATATATAAAAATACAATAATAACTCCGATTTTCAAATCAGGAATTGCAACCGACATCTCAAACTACCGTCCCATATCTATTGTATCAAACGTAGCAAAAATATTTGAAAAAGTCGTAAAGTCACAATTAACTAAGCACATCACTTCAAATAAAATTATTAATGATAACCAATTCGGCTTCAGAGAAAATTTAGGCATGCAAGATGCAATCGCAAAAATAACCTCAATAATATATAATACTCTTGACTCGGGAAATAAATGTTTAAGTATATTCATTGGTCTAAGAAAAGCTTTTGACAGTATATGCCACAAAAAACTAATCAAGAAATTAGAAAATATTGGAATTCAAGGAACAGTTATAGAATGGTTCAAAAGTTATCTACATGAAAGACACCAACACGTGAAAATTAACAATACATTGAGTGAACCCACCTATTCAGAATTTGGAATTCCTCAAGGGACAGTGTTAGGTCCAATATTGTTTATCATTTACGTGAATGAAATGCTTACAATACCGAAAATTGGAAAAATCATATCTTTCGCTGACGACACAGTCTTAATCATAGAAAAAAAAACTTGGGATGAAGCCTACCGAACCGCAAATGTAGAAATAAACAACTTAAAACAATGGCTGGATGACAACTATCTTTCCTTAAACTCTGACAAAACTTACTTCATGACATTTACACTATCAGACAAATTCCTTCCAATTATAAATTCCAATATAACTATTCATAGCTCTTGTAAAAATTATACTGACAACTGCAACTCATCTAAATGCACAAAAATTTCAAAAAAGAACAACATTAAATATTTAGGCATAATAATAGACCAACATATTAAATGGACAGAACATATTGCACAAACTATAAACAGAATACGTAAACTTTTTTACGTATTCCTCAAACTAAGAAATATACTTCATAAATCTATACTACTGAAGGTTTACTATGCATTAGCCCAATCAGTTCTGCAATACGGAATAATAGGTTGGGGAGGAGCGTATAAAACCAACTTAGCCCCACTTGAAATAGTACATAGAAGACTCATCAAAATTATTCTAAAAAAACCTTTAGACTATTCAACTCAAAAAATATTCGATGAATTCAAAGTTTTACAAATAAACAGAATCTATCAAAAAAATGCATTACTTCAAATCCATAAAGAAAAACTAACAATAAAGTCATTTAGCACCAGGCCGAGAACAACAGGACAAATAATAATCCCTAAACTTAATACTACAACGGCCCAACACCATTACACATACTCAGCCATAAAATGCTTTAACGAACTCCCTAAAGATATTCAATCCGAAAAAAATTATAAAATTTTTAAGAAAAAAATTAAAATACATTTCACCACTAAGTAATTTCATGTTTGTGTTATATTACGCCCACTTATATTTTCAATGTGTACACAGGTTTTATATTTTAAAAAAAAACTTTCTTCCTAAAATAGTGCACAGGTATATAATTTTACATACATGTTGTTTTTATTTTATTTATTCATAAATACGCTCATGGTAGCATCAATTAAACATATATCAAAATATCAATTGTGTTAGTACTCCCTCTCTAAACACGAGAAATTCTCAATTAGAGAGGTATTATTACCACCATTAAAAAATATTTGCATTACATGTACATAATTAAAAAAATAATTGTACTTATACCTAAGTTTGTAATATTGTAAAAATGGAATAAATAAATAAATAAATAAAAAATAAAAAAATAAAAAAAATAATAATAACACAAGAGGTGCCTTGTGGGCGTGTTTCATGAACCAATTATGGGTCTAATTTCGGCATATATTTCCATTAAAAACTGTGTTTCACCTTGATTACGAAATTCAAATTGGATAGCTATATACAATTTCAGGCAAATGTAAGAGAGACGGACTGCATGCTAAATAGTCTACAACCAAAAAGGTATAAAGCCAGTGGCACATTTATTTCCATTCAAATATTTGCGGAAGACACTTGTTATATTTGTTATTCTGCGGAGGACCAGCGTTCAAACAACAACTTAACGTAAATATTCTGAAGAGAATTCAATCTAGTAAAAAAGAATACAAGAGAGTAGAAGAAATTTCAAACATATAAAACTTAAACGACAATTATCCATTAGTTAACAAAACTAAAGTCAAATGCTTCTATTAACAAACTGCTTTTGTACATTTAGTACATTAGTACATTTAGAATCGTCTTGAGAACTCGATGAAAAAAATAACGGTAGAAGATCTAATTCATTATCGAAAATGTTTATACAACAGAAACATGCTAAGGAAATTAAACAACATTCCACAGCCACCAAGAAAATTATCTGAAGCGGATCCATATGATTAACCTTTGATGAGAAGGCTTTTTTTACTCTTTTTAACCGAATAACGAAGGCACCTCATGGATAAGTATTATTAAAAAATTAGGAGATTTTCAAATATTGTATATTTGTGTTGCTTAAAAAGAGTTCTTTAACGAATGCACGAAAATGTCAAAATTATGCCAGATGCTATTTTATGTTTTTTTTTCTACAAAACAAAACAACAATAAAAAATTCTTCCACAGGTCATCACTGATTGATCAGCCTGGTAACAGCCCAACTCATCACCCCGACCCTGCCTGTCGGATACCTAATGAATTTTTTTATGTTTTAAGAGGAAAAACATGGAAAATATCACCGGAGATCCAAATTTCATTTACATTTTTTAACTCCAAATTAAGTCCGGAATCACTCGTTGAAGTCCGTCAGGTACGTTCCTTCACACCATGTATAAATTTAATATGCTGGAACAAATCCAGAAAAAATCTTTCAATGTAAGCGGACGTATGGAACTTTTCCGGATTTCATTCAACACAAGGACTTAATCGAGACGAATAAATCTTGCCTCGAAACCAGACGTTTAAGCAAATCTTGCAGTACTTAGTTTTGATATAATATTACAATAATCTATTGATAGCTCATTCCTCCTAAAGAGCTATAATTGCTTAAACGTTCCTGAAATCTGCAGCCGTGGTTGTCATCGCGAATTGTTCAAAATGCACACGGCAGAACAGATGTTTTAGTACATCGCATCGGTATAAAAGAATGGTGATGTTGAATGAAATTTGTAAAACAGTAGATATAAATAATTATCTAAATTCCGGTTCCTGGTTCCGACCTGTTGTCTGCAAGGTGAAAATTACCATTTTGATAACCAAAAAAATTCAATGGTTGAGGGTACCAGAATAATTAAGAAAAACCAATGTTTATTTTTGAAAGTTATATTACCTATAGGTAGGTACCTAACTTTATTTTTAATTTGGGTGACCAAAATCATGAGTCAATAAAATCGATTGTTTTAATTGTTGACTGAGTGTCCATATTGCTTTAGTTGTGTGTGTATAATAATGGGTGCAGTGGTGTGTGTAAAAGTCAGTGTTCAGTATTGTTCAGGTGCTCCAAAGAACCGCCCATTGGTGGGCGTGTCACTAAAAGCCTTGTTCGAGCATACCTGAGGAACCACACTCACCTGCGATTGTCAAACTTTTTATTTGTGTTTAATTTTTTTTTAATTTCTCGAGCTTGGACGGATATTCTTAACTAACACATTTTGGTTTTTATAAATCTCAAATTATTTTTAGAAATCCTGTGCGGCCGGAAATCAATGCATTTATCTCGTTTATTATTACAAAATAATTCGTAAAAATTGTTTCGCTTGAAAAAAAATATAAAAAAAACAACGTCAACAAGTATTACAAAATAAACTATTGGCAGAATGTAATAAAATTAAACCGAGTTACCTAACTCCAACCGAAGCAAGAAAAATATTAAGAGTTAATTAAGAGTTATTAAATTACTTTATATCGTTGTAACAGGTTTTTGCTGTTAGGTCCTGCGGGCGGCTTTTAATTTAGCTTCGCCCAGTTTGAGTGTTGGTGACCATTTTATAAATCCGATAAGAACTAGGTTTCTCGGATCCACTGGCATCCAGTGACTGCTAGTGACAGGGAAAAAGTAACCGCGGCAGGTAATGACGTCATAAATAACACGTGATATTACTGGTATTATCACGTGTTATTTATGACGTCATTGCATCACGCTAGGTGTTAACGTAAGTGGTGCCATCTTCTGGCATTGCTTTAATTCGGTTATATTGCAAAACTATATTTGTATACAAACTCCACGTACGAAAACGGTTTTGGGTAAGGCGCGGCGTCATAGTTGCATTCTTAGCCGGATTCTTAAATTTAGCAGCACAGTCTATGCGCTATTAATACTGTTATTGAAATGATGTACCTAACAAACTGTCTTTCAAAATTTTTAAATTAGAAAAACGATTATTCCTTTTCTGCGAATTTATATAAAATATAATATATTTTTGAATTGTTAAAAAGCATAAATATATATTTTTTAAATAGAGTAAATTAATAAATAAGTTATTTTATTCACAACCAAAGTTTTATTGTTACAAAACAAATTTATAAAACTGGAGTTGCGTTGTTTATTTTTTTTTATTAAAAAAAAACTTTTTTACATGCGTGCCACAGTTTGGTAGCATCAGCAACCCATTATCTCGAGGTCACACGAACCCGCCGTAATGGGTGGGTCAGGTAATACGAGAAATTAAAAATTAGTTTTACATGCCCAAATTATATTATGCGGCCCAGACCGGGACACGTAATTCTACGGCTATCGGCCTGGCTCTAACCTAAGTTATATTTGCTATCCGCGTCCGCACGGCACAGCTTAGTGGTGACGCCCTTTTTAATCCTCCCAATTAAATACCGCTTAGAAATATGTTATTTCGATTTAGGAATTACGTGAATAGATTCATGTGAGTGGTAAAGAAACAAGGTATTATGAATAACAAGCTTTTATTTATGTATTTATTTGAGATACAAACAGGATATTTATAAAACATTTTTGTAAGTAATATACAGGGTGTTAAGGGACGTACTTGACTTACTTTAACCAGTGATTCCTGACATTATTTGGAGTAAAAAATGTAAATGAAATTTTGGTCTCCGGTGACTTTTTTGATGTTTTTTTTTTTTTTCTATAAAAACATAAAAAAATGGTAGTTGTTGAACAGTTGGAGGCGGGGTAAGGGGTTTGTCGGACACCCGGCTGAGTGACCAGTGACGACATGCGGAAGAATTTTTTTTTTGTTTGATTATGATGAAAAAAATTTTGAAAAAAAAAAACATCAAAAAAGTCACCGGAGACCAAAATTTCATTTACATTTTTTACTCCAAATAATGTCAGGAATCACTGGTTAAAGAAGGTCAAGTACGTCCCTTAACACCCTGTATAATAAATTAAAATACAAATATAAATGTCCCTAGACTAAAGTTTTTTTTTTTTTTTTACAGTGAATACCGCACAAGAATCTCAACTGCTCCCGTCTGGAGCCAGTGAGACTATGGCATCCCCAATTGGGGTATGTTGTGAGGCTGAAGGTAGTGGGGAGGGGAAGGAGGTGGGGAAGGGGAAGGTTGGGAAGTACCTGGCTATTCAGATCTGGTCACCAAACACGGCTAAAGCCATTTTCAAGCAACGTTTCAATTCTGAATGGTGGTCTTACACCAGGACGATACTGATGGTATCTTCCACTCTGGAACATGCCGCAAATGTACTATGTATGATTTTAAATGAATTAATTGTGAAATAACACAAATTAATCAAATAAAATTTATTTGCGCATGCCGGGTTCGAACCCGCGACCTCCGGAATGTGAGTCATGAGTCTTAGCCACTGGACTACGGAGGTCGTCAAAGTGTCTGCAGTAATCACATATGCATTTTCACAGAAGCAAACACATGAAAAAAAATGCAAGTATTATTTACACATAACTTGAAAACTTAAATAGAAAATTGAAATACATAATAACAAGAAGTATACAATATTTATGAAGTATTTACTGAAAAGTAAAAAAACAACATTTTTTTAAGTGCATAAATTGTGGAGACATTTTTTGAAACATTTTATATTATTTACAAATATCTATGAAAGTGTGTATTTTAACAAGATCGTTGTATGATCGAGACATTCTAGACATAGGATTAAAATACCCAGTATTATTGGTAAAAATTTCGGTCCAAAATATGTTAAGGGTTCTTGTAGATTTGGGCCTGGCTTTTCTACAAAGCTTCGCTGGAGTTTCAACCACTGACTGTAAAGATAAATCTTAGAAGTGTCATCTACGAAAGAAAACGTTTTGGGCTAAATTGCTAAAGACCCAAATTAATTCATTCATTGAAAAGAGAAGAAGAGGATTAAGACGAAGAAAAAATGAAGTTTCTTGTTCTTTTTCATATTTTTGTTAAGATTTATTAATATTATCTTCTTCTTATAAATATATAACCTACAAAAGTTATATCTCTATCTATCTATGTATATAAAAAATCTCGTGTCATTTTTATCGATAATTTATACGGATTCAGAAAAAATGTTCCGCTTTTGCTAAAAAATGACTAACAAATGTTGAGTTAATTATATGTTTGTATCTCTCTTTGCGTCTCTCGTGTTTCTTGCCTCTCTAATATTTATTATTTGAGTGAGTTTTTGAAGTGAAACTTTTTTAGCCTCGTTGTGATTTGAAATTAGGATGAAACGGAAGTGCGTCACTAAAATTTATTAATTTACGGGTCCTCGGTTCTAATATAACGCGGTAAATTCACGGGTCCATGCGAGCCTCCGATAGCGCAGCGGCGTAAAGCGCCTGGCAAATCTCAGCGGCCAGAGAGACATCCAGCAGACAAAGGTTCGAATTCTACAAAATCAAAAAAAATATATTTTTGTAAAATCAATATCCAATCTTCAAACCACTTTAAAATAAACAGGCAAAAGAAAGCGATATCTAGCAACTTTCTAGTTTCATTTCTACCGCGTGTAAAATGCACACTCTGATTTTTTTTTAAATATATTTTTATACCTATTTTGTACACATGTTTTGTATTCTTTGTCTGAGTATTTTTATAATTTATTTACCTATATGTATGTTAACTGAGTTTTTTATAACCGGATTGTTCTCAAGTAAGTGAAAACATCCGTAAAATCTAGTATAATGTAAAATAAAAACTCTCTTTTTACGATGCAATTGAAAATTTGGAATCAACAAAGTGGCTTCCCGTCTTAGTTAAATGTAGTTAAGAAGTTTTTGTATGCTCATGTTGCAAATTAAATTATAGAGCAATTAACAGCTAACAATCGCAAATCAATCTAATGAGTTGGAAATCGCAAATGTCAGAATTCCATAAATAATCAAAGTTATCTTAAATCATGTTAAAGGTTGCCACAATTAATAAATAGGCGAAAAGAACTACTGTCATTTTAATCGATAACGACATTGTGTTGTAGCAACGCCGAACTTTGACGACAAATTTTTATTTTTTTCTTTTTGGGGTGTTATGCCGTGTTGCGCTACCTCCTCCTTTAGCCAACGTTTCGGACAGCGTTATAGTGTCCATCATCAGGGAAGATGTGTAAATGTAAGTGGTGAAATTTGTGCTTAACTACTTAGAAGCAATACCGTGTTTAGGGCTGCCACCTCTCCGGGTTTGACCTGGAGTCTCCGGGTTTGCATGGTGCATGTCCGGGCTCCGGGTTTAACATCGATATCTCCGGGTCAAACCGGGCGGTGGCAGCGAAGCGACAAACGACATCTGTATTCAACATCTTTTCCAAATTCGATCTAACAAGTGCAGTAAGTTACGGAGATATTGTGGAAGCTGTCGAATCACTTGGTTTTAAAAATGTCAACGAAGATAAACTTTATGACGAGACCCGAAAATTAAACCAAGTATTTCCTCAGTTCGTACAATCTACATAGTGATTCAAAATTACCTGTTGATTTACGATAGGTTCAGTTATTCAAAGTCACCTCAACCTTCACCGAACTACCAAAAATAATTGGAAATTTTTTTTCAACAAATTTTTTTTTCAACGCGTTCAACAAAAGCAATGCTTTTGTTGAACGCGTCTTTTCTTTAATGGGAAATTTGGGGACAGACGACCGAAACTGCTTGTCAGTGGACATAATGAAGGCAGAGTTAATTGTGAAGATTAATTACAAAATGAATGTGCAAGAATTTTTGAAGTTTTTGAAGAAACCTGAGCAAGAAAAAATGCTTAAACAATCCCTTCAAAATGAAAAATATAGTTTTAAGTGTCAAGCTGGTCCGTCAGACTAGCACTAGCTAGGTCATTTATATTTAAAAAAAAAACATTCCAAATGTTAATTTACCATGACATTTTGCATTAATGAAATAATTCATACTAAAAAAAGTTTTTTTTTCTAACACAGCAAACTTATTTTGTGGCACCATTTTAATCAAATTAAAATACTTAGTTTTTACCACTTTTATTGTTTATAATAACATTGTCATGTCTATTTTCAAAATTAGTAAGTATTAATAAAACCCTGAAGAAGTGAGCGTTGCTCACGAAACTTGTCGGTTTTTATAAACAATAAAAGTGTTAGGTAAAAACTAAGTATTTTATTTAATTAATTTTAAAATAAGTTTTATTTTAATAAAAAAACTATATTTCTAAAATCTCCGGGTCTACTGTTTTTGAAAGGTGGCAGCCCTAACCGTGTTGCCAGCTCTACTCCACTGAGAGCTGGCATTACAGTATACTTCAAGATGTTTTTCTGCATTTAGCTTACCGGATACCAAGAACTATTGAGCTTAGCTCCGTCGTCTCTATTAATGTTATTAGGGTTTTTTATGAATTTCAATTGCCTCTGTAATTAGGGGTGCTCTATAAGTTTTGGGTCTTCCCAGGACTTCAGGAACAAGTCCAAAGTAATGGCCGGTTTCAAGTAAATGCTTGGCGATTGCCGATTTGTCAGGGTGGCCAAGTTTACACGCTCGAAAGTGTTCTGATATCCTTTTGGAGATCGTCCGCCCTGTCTGGCCCACATAGACCTTGTCACATCCGGAACAGCTGAGTTTATATACTCCATCTGTTTCCAGAGGAAACTTGGCATTGACGACAAAGTTCATTTTTAGTCTACTTTAACTGTGTTAAACTTGGGTTGGTCAGTTATAACGCAACTGAATAAGATCTATTCAAGTTCGATGCTCTCTGCAAACCACAACAAACCTGTATCACGTAATTAGACAAAATCTCCTGATTCTAAATGTATTTAATTAAATGCAAATAAACCACGCGGGAATGCGGCGATTACCAGACACGTACATATTAACAGAACTGATCGAAAAAACTGGTCAACTAATAGCAAACATTCTGGTTTACAAGATAACGGTTGTATAATAATAAAAATATCATCAGTAAATAAATTGTTGTCGAAGATAAAACCATTTAATAATATGGGTGCTGAATAAGTATCACGACCTAAACTATTTACCAACAAAGTTAATTTAATGTGAATGGCTTCTCCGATATGATGAAAGGTTTTGGTGGTTTGGTTTATTTTTCCAATGTTCCGTTTGACGAATGACGCGATGTTTGTCAGCTTTGAAGTCGTATTTTTCTTCGTTCATCGAACTAACAGAGAAATATTTCGACAACAATCTATACCAAAGCCAGCAATAAATTCTTCTTCGTATTGTGGAGCACAGCTTGCGCGTTTTTTTGGACTCCAATAGATTTTTAAAAAATATAGCAGATATGCAAGGGAATGTTGTGGGAAATTTTACGTCAAAGATAAATTTTGAAATTAAAGATAATCCGAAAAACTAACATAATTTTTTCATTCCGTTCCGGTGCTCAGCTGGGAGATAAGCCAAATGCATTCCTAACGTTTGTGTACTTCGCCATTTACCGCACAAAAACAGATTGTTCTAGTACCAATATTTGGCCAATGAAACCACAGGACGCTTTTATATTTCCTCCCTAATACAAGACAAGTTTCCTCAAACATGGGTCCAAACCTTCATCTCCTTAAAAAGACCAACCAAATAGCATCACTAGGGCGTGTCGTACCTGGTTTTACCGGCATACAATGGACATCCGAAGTTTAAATGTGTCTCCACCACGAAGGATTATAGAATCAGTTTGACAATAAGCTGACATTTCATGCTTATATTGAAATGGCTTGTTGCACTTCATTGAGAATGCTGGGTTTGTTATACGAACTACAAGGAATTTTAGAGCTACCAAAGTTCCAAAAATCCACTCCTTACTAAAGAGTAAGGAGTGGATTTTGGAGTCTAAACCAAGGAAAGTATTCCGTCACATTGGAGGAGAGTTCAGTAGAAATTTCTGAGATTTCTCTACATGAGGGAGTATGAATACTATCAGTGGCTATTTCTTGACGACTTTCTTTTGAGTATGCTCGGAATGACCCATCTTCGGATCAGAAGACACATTGCTATAGATTTCTTCATACTGATTCGTGGATGGTTTTAAAACTCGGCTATCATGGAAAGCATGCACTTCTATGTTCCCGATGGTTATCTCCGCCACCGCGAGCTATTCGATCTCACTACCTGCATGACTAACTTGCCAATGGTCGGTCAAATGCTGATCGGGAGAACAATCTTGCTGTTGAACAGAATCAATTCGGATATCGACATATTTAGCTCGTAAGTGAAGTTGCCTTTAAAAGGCAAGCTCTAATAATGCTAATAGTATAGTTGGTTTACCTACTGCTTATGTTTTTTGTAATAGTCTTTTACAAATGAAAACGAACTAAAATGTGAGTCTAAAATTATAGTCAACCTCATATTTCAAACTTTAGAATTAACAATACTATCTTCAACTAATTATTTTCCATATTATTGGCAACTACCCTTTTTATTGGAAACAATCATTCTAAGAATTGATATGTATCCTGGATAGCGTCTCGAATAAATGTATCCGAATTTATTCATATAGAACTATTGACATTTTATAAAAGCCTAAATGAATATTCATTTTTTTTATAAGAAAAACTCTCTTTTGTAAGTTTGGAAGGTTATCCTAGATGCCCTCCAGGATACAAACCAATTCTTAGAATGATTGTTTTCCAATAAAAAGGGTAGTTGCCCATATATGAAAAAATAATCAGTTGAAGATAATATTGTTAATTCTAAAATTTTAATTATGACGGTTTGACAGAAGGTGGCAATAGCAAAATTGGTTAACGCGCACGTCCCGGTTAGACCAGAGGTCTGGGTTCGAGTCCCAGTTGCGACCATTGTCTTTTTTCTGTTTTCTGTGTCTTGTTCTTTTTCATATTTTCGTTTAGATTATTATTGTTATCTTCTTCTTCAATGATGAATTAAATTGAATCACCAAAGAAAGATAAAGTAGATTCTGGGGAAGATGACAAGGTCGTAAAAAAATTAAAATGTTTCGAAATCCAGCGGGTCTGACCAGTTACCACAAGCATGTCTCAATGTTGGACATCATCCGGGATTAAAAGTATTGCTTATAATGTGTGTTATTTCCTTCTTTCAAACTGACAAGCATAATAATAACTAAACACCCTTTCCGTTAATAATAATAATTGATATTATTATTCATCCAAAATTATTAAGTAGACAAGCGATTAGCATGGGTTTTAATTTGAAAATCGTTTGTATAAAGAGCAAAATCCGGCATGACGCCAGACATTCATGTTTTTTTCTCCGCTAAGAAGCTTTAAGTACGTTGAACTTTTAATTTGGAAAGAGTGACGGATTAAGAAAAACTTCATTATAATGAGGATCGACAAAATAGTTCCAGGAAATGTTATTCAATTCGTAGACAGGTTAAAAAACCGATCCAAAATATTATGGAAATAATACATCTAATAATATTATGAAATTTAACATTTTCAAGTTAATTGTTTATTTTTTTATTTTTTTGTTTTGTTATAAAGAATACATTAACAGTATAAAGAAGCTTTGACAGCCCGACTATGGAGGTCTCCTGTTCTAGGACAGTCAAATTGACAGGTTTCGTTTATATTGGGTATGTTGATACATGATTATTTATATATGTAGTATTAAGTAAAGTTAACATTCACAAATTCCATTCACATAATTATACTATACGATACAGTAGGATAGTGGTAGTTGTCTAGGTTCTAGAATCAATCGCAATCCAAAAATGCATTTAAAAGTAAAATCATTCATCACCTCAAATAAACATTACCATCACGACACGAGTATTAATAACATACTTACCTTTATACCTAATGTGTGTAAATATATGTAACCATATAGCTACTGTAATCTTCTATATATATGTAACATACTTGAATTGTATATTTAAAGAAAAAAAAGATTTTATGTCAACCTGTCACTTTCATAATATTTTTCAAAATATTACTTAAACAAAATCATAGATAACCACTCTGTAAATTGCCATCTCAACACAGGCGTTTCACACCTAGTGAGATGGACAATACGTCACTATTATAACCAAATGTAATATGAAAATAATGAAATAAATAAATAAAAAAAATAAAGAAAAAAATATATAAATTTATTATAGAATATGTAAGAAACAGTGTTTTCGCAGTGAGTATAGAAGAAAAAACAGTAAAGGAAAAAAGTTAAAATTTGGGAAACAAATAAAAATATGGGGCATTCGTAACACATAATTATCACAATATTTCTGACTCGGTTCTGCCTAAATTTAGTGACCGTTTTGTTATTTTTGGATACAAGAGAAACAATATAAATAATAAACAATGTATACAATATATAGTTATAAAATACCTTTTTAATTCAGTCATTGATTTTATTACTAAAATAAATTGTTTGTTATTGAATCTTTAAATTCAATATTGGTTTGTGGAATCAGCAAAGTACAGGAAAACAGATTGGTAATAAATATATGATGTAAAATTATGTCGAGGGAGTTTGTCTGAGAGTTTGTCTGACATCTGTGTCGACACAGGTTATATCACAGTGAGACAGGCATCGAAAAACCCAATGTAAACGTACTTTATATAGATAAATTAAAAAATAAAAAGTTATTGCATTACTTTCATTTAAAAATACTCAAAATAATGTTTTAAGATGAAGTCATAGTAAATAATGCAAAATCATATGTTTTTGTTTTGAAAATTTGATCGCTTAGAAGTATTGTAGATGCTTCAATTAAATACTGCGTGTAGAACATACCTTGGCCCTTAAAAATATCGGTCATTTTTTTATAAGTTTTTTAATAAGCCTATAAAAAAATAAAGTATAAGGTCTAAAAAACACACTTTCAAGTCCAAACTCTCCTATTTATAAACCCCTTTTCGGATATGGTTTTATTGTGTAACGTGGCAAATTCAGTTTATTTTATAATAATCGCAAAAAAAGTTGATATTTACACCCAATCTTCCCAAAATAAAATAAAATATGCATTTTCGCGTTGATATTTTACAATACGGCCGCTAGTCGACGAATTCGGTTATTCAAAGTGACCCCTATGGCGTCCACCGAAGAACTACGGTCCACGGCACAGTAGTGAACTAGTGGATCGCCTTAATGCGTTGATCCTTTAATAAAATGGGCAATGAGGAGGATCGTATAAAAATGTAAGAAAACTTTAAAATTCCTTCATTTTAGCATTTTATAATGTAAGTATGGGCAAGCGTGGGCAACGAGAAAGGAAGAAGTACTCGTAGGTACGTTGAAATTTCGAGATCTTCCTAACTTCCATGAATTTGGGAGACGGGCATGGGTATTACCGCCCCGGGAATCATTTATTGGATAACCAACACCCCTGCCATAGGTCACCCCAAGTGGTGCGCTACGTTTGCTATCTTAGCATGGGTGCCGGGTTTCATGAGGTGAGGTTTGTCTAGGTCTTGGCGGTTATTGCGTTAGCACACCTGCTTGGTGGTGGGCCGGATCGGGAGAGATTGGTTGAGGGAGACTTAACTTAGACCGCTCCAGCCGGACTCTTTTCACTCCTAGACACACAGACCTCCAGATTCCTACCCGCCCCTCATACCGTTTTCCATCCCAGAACTTCCTCTCCTTCCTTTCTTTAAAAAAGATCCTCCCACAGCATCCCCAAAGATGACTTAAGCCCTGAGGGATTTTTTTCTCGAGGCCTCCTGCGTGGTGCAAACACCTATATATTTTTTTTAATTATTTTATTAAATGATGTCTTTTAAATTTACCATTTTTTCTGGTAGAGGTTTTGATGTTTTAAACTTAAACCAATAACATGTCCAATGGGGGTTTTTAATTGACATATTATTTATTATTGCATCTTTTTTGACGTAACTATTTATATGCTCCTCATCGGAATATGCAGTACTGTCAAAATCTCGAGTAAACGGTATCAGTGTCGAACAGGAGCTTTACACGTCATGTATGGAATTATTCATTGCATAATTTTAAAATATTCAAACAAATTTACAAGGACTTAATTATTACTGCTTATCATTTTACTAAATGTCTAGAAACTATACCTTTGATTCGTCAAAGTCGGTAAAATCAGTAACGTTGATCACTCATTTTCGTTTTGCAAAAACACTTTCCTTTTGAGGCATGGCGAAATGCATTCCGTTGGAAGGGTTTATCTCATTTCAGTGGACTGGAATCTGACCTGCCGGAAGCTTTGGCGCTTAGGTAATTAATATATAAAGCTGACCTGAAGTTTACCGATAAAAGTTAAATAGGTACTAACACTGAACAAAGTTACGGAAGTAAGCAGTCATTTTATAAAGCAAGTTACAACAAATAAATAGGCACCACGGACATATGAATATATCTGGACCTGCCCTAAGTGATAAAAATGTATTATTTCCCCCTCCCCATGGAGCCAGCTAGAGCTCCGCCTTGGAGCCAGCTCGCTCTATGGGGAAGGGAGAGAACCCCGCTTGAATCTAAAATATGTGACGTCATCATTTTTGTCCTGAACAGCGCGGAAGTAACATCCATACATTTTTCGAAATAACACGCCAAAAACAGTAGCTTGTGCTATACATTTTACCCACATATTATATGGACATGGCGAATGTGGGCGGTTCTCCAATTTGCTCGTCGCTGGTTACAGGGGTAAGTAAATTATGAAACATTTGTAAAAGTGTCTTAACTAAACACGGCAACAAAATATTGCTATGTGAATTGGGGCGAATCTTTTCAGGGCGAGCATTTGGCCTTAGCAAATATGTTATTAACGTGGCAAGCAATTCGCGCTCCCATGTAAAAAGATCTATTCATTCAAAGCAGATTTTGCTTTTAAGAACTTAATGGTGAAATTATAATGCGAGATGCCTATATACTGTCAGATTGATTTTTTAACGAATCACAGTCATTTTTCCTCTCTTCGCCCCCCATAGTTTGGTTTTACCCCTCATCTGTATGTTCTGGTCTATTGAATTCTGATGTATATGATAGGCACTCAATTTAACAATTAGTAAGTATTTCCACTCTTCCTTCTTTCAAATGCCAGTCGCGATTAACTACAGTTTGACAATGAATTGCAGGATTTATTGTTCATTTCTATGGCAGTACCTACTGTACAATACCTACCTG
Source organism: Limnephilus marmoratus (assembly GCA_917880885.1). Lineage (NCBI taxonomy): Eukaryota > Metazoa > Arthropoda > Insecta > Trichoptera > Limnephilidae > Limnephilus > Limnephilus marmoratus. The sequence goes on from OU862924.1 coordinate 32,893,840, forward strand.
AGTTTGGTCGAATTTGGATAAATAATGTGGTAAGTAGATTTATTTTTATATTATTTATTTAATACAAGAAAATAATTTTTTCATACAAGTTTTAAGCAGTCCCACAAAGCTGTCACACGACAGCTTGTCTGTAGGTTCTACCAAATAATACGTTTATTTTTCAGGTACGTCGAGAATAAATTCAGATGTGACCTAGCTTGATAATTAATATGCCTTGCAGAACGTATAAACTCGTGATAAGCCGTAAAAATCTAAACAATAAATATGGGTAAATGTTATACATTCAACTATAATATTTTTTTAAGTAAAAACTTCTTTGACACCGTCGTGATTTGAAACCAGATGAAACGAGAAATAGAGACACTAAAAAGGGACAAACATATACATCTATTGGAAGCCCGCGAGAGAATGAGATAGTATTATCGGTCTTCTCTTTGTGCGGTGCTTCGTAGTCTTCCCACTCTTGCCTACTTTAGTTTTCTGAAGATTTCACTTCTACCGCGTGTGAACTTTTAATTTTTAAATATTATTTGATAACAGGGCTTCAATTGGTGCCTCTTTACCAGGGTTGCCAGGTGTTCGGTATTCTACCGAACCGTTCGGTATTTTAGCACCGTGTTCGGTGTTCGGTATGACAAAAATACCGAAGTAAGGGCGGTTCGGTATTTTTTTCTGATCAATTTTTCTCCCTAATAAGCGATTCAACTCTCAGATTTGACGCAATCGGCAATCGATGGATGTTGCGAAGCATCCTTTACATAGTTTGTGCGATGTTGCCGATGCCGCTTCATGCACGCGCTCACTATTTTCGAGCCATTTCCGTACTTGCGTAAATGTGATTATTCGAAATAATTTGACTGCTTACATTGTTTCAAAGTCCAACAACCCACTGTTCGGTATATTTTTGGAAAAGACCTGGCAACCCTGCTCTTTAACCGTGCTGAAGCTATACCTCCTGGACGCTGAAGCCCCCATTTTACAATTTAATAAGACATGAGATAATGAATTTTGATGAAATTAAAAAAAACTTCCATGAAATAAAATAAAATACTCGTACATAAAAAGTGGTACTGAAAAAAATAATTAAAATCCGCAAATATTAAGGGATATGGTTGTATATAATGATGTGTTTTGTTATGATATAACATGTACAGTTTATCAAATAAGAGTAGAAAACATAGGATGGCGCCACTGTAGTTCAAATGGCAAAACTAAAAATAAAACCATGATGGTAATCCAAAGCTGTGTAACCTAAACCTAAATCTATAATCTAAATTAGAATTGCCTATAGGTACCTATATTATTATTATCTGCAAATTTGCAAGTTTTCAATTTTGTGTTAACATAACGATATAGTAATAAAATATAAAGCACTCTTTAGAAATTGCTCAAATTTATTTAATATTAGGTTAAGTACCTAGCGTTGCCCGGGCTTTATTTATATCATGTCTTTAATTTTAGATCTGAATATATTTAAATCATTCGGATCTAAAAGTAGAGTAACTAAACTCACCATTAATGTTTCTTCCTTTCTGTCTACTGTTAAATTCAAATTAATATTAAATTAAATAAAAGCCAATCACTTAGTAAAACACAATTTAATCAAATTATGTCATTAAGGAAATACCTTAACAACAGTGCTTCTTCGATTTTAATTTTTATTTAAAGAACAATAAAATGTTTTTTTTAATTGTTTGTACAGTGTTCCGTATTTTCAGTGTCATTGCGCTTTAAAAGAATATTTGACAGGTAAATTGATGTTGCTGGCCTACAAATTGTATAGTTTCATTTTTTATATTTTCTACTCTTATTTGACAGACTCTAAGTATGTTTTATTCCATTGTGTTATAAAATTTTTGTAACATTGTCTTTTTGTTCTTTAATCCAAATTTTAATTTTTTATCTGAAGTTTTTTTGCTTCCCCATTTTTTGTTTCGAGTGAAAGATTGTGGAATTTGGTATTTGTCCAAAACTTGAGACTTTACTTCAAAAATATACACTCTTTCTATCACTTCAACGGGGGAGTAATATTAGAACCACATATTAAAAAAATCTAATCTTAATACTGTTTAATACTTAATACCTTCAATTTGCGTTGTTAAAAAAGGAACAATAAACCAGAAAAACGATATTGCTTATCTAATATATAAAATTCTCGTGTCACGGTGTTTGTTACCATACTCCTCCGAAACGGCTGGACCAATTTTGATGAAATTTTGTGTGCTTATCTGGTAGGTCTGAGAATCGACCAACATCTAATTTTCATACCCCTAAAAGTAAAGGGTGTTCCACTCCGAAGAAAATTATTTTCCCCATACATTTTGTATGGAACGAATTCTCCTATTTTGAAAGAACTGCAGCAATATTGTAAGGGGTATAATATTGAACTGTGAACCGGGGGAGGGGGGAGGGAGGAAAGGAACTCAGGAAGGGGGGTTAGCGGGACGGGGGAAGGGGAGAAGTGGAGTGGGGAGAGGGAGAGGGAACGCGAGAGGGGAAAGGATACGCAGGGAGAAACAATTTAGATCAAGGTATGGTATACGCAGGGAGAAACAATATAGATCAATTCAGCTAATAAGTTGACAACAGTTTTTGATTCTGAGGCGGTACGAAGTTCGCCGGATCAGCTAGTATTTACATAATATTACTAAATAACTGAATACGTATTTAACATAATGTGCCTACAATCACCTATATTACAAACATAAAATGAAGATAAAAACATGTCTATATTTTTTGCAACAACTTTTTTTATTTATATTCATGATGATTACGACATTCTTCCACATTTCTAGGCGCTTGCGATTTTTAATACGAAGTACAAATTTAATATACATAATTTTATTATACTACTTTGAGATAAAGACGTTTATTATAAATAATGTTATGTCACCATCGAGCACCTAACGGTTACTTTTACCGACGTAATTTATTTAAAATATTCGATTCGAAATGTACTACTTAATTGGAAACGTATATTAATAAAATAACAAACACGACGCCAAAAGGTAAAAAAAAACGTTTTTGAACTTTTGACCCCGACGTGATTTGAACACGCAACCTTCTGATCTGGAGTCAGACGCGCTACCGTTGCGCCACGGAGTCGGTGCGTAAACTAGAGCACGTTTTATATTGCAATAAAATCTTAGACACAAAACTAGATCAATATTGAACCAGATAAAAATAATATTGATTTGTTTCTATTTCGGTCGAGCAAAATTAAATTCGAGGTCAACAAGACAGATAAAGTTAAGCTGGTGGAAATTAATCACCTTGATTGTAAAACGCTACGTTATTTTAGTGTTTTGAGTAACTTGTATGAAATAAATAAAAAAATAAAAAAATAAAAATAAAAATCTTTTTTCTTTCTCTTGTTTCAAATATCTTATAATTTCTATTTCAAACCTATATTTTGTTCTAGTTTTCACACTGCATAACTTATATCATGTATGATTACCTTAACACGGGCATTAGCCTAGTATGGTAATCAAGAAAAAACATAAAAGTGTACTTTTAAATTGTATGAAATAAAAAAAAAAATAAAAAAAATAAAAAACTACATATGAATTTCCAGGAATCATTTGATAAAACCATTCGTTCTATCTCTTGTCTATCTTTTCACAAGACGTAGTCAAAATGAACTAGTAATGAGCGTTTTCATAAAGAACATAACCTTCTAACTTGGTAATTAACATTAATAAGTGATTAATTCTGTATCTATAGTTAAAGGGGCGGGTATGGGTACCGCCGCCCCGGAATAATTTATTGGATAACCAACATCTCTGATACAGGTCATCCCAAGTGGTTCGCTGCGTTTCGTGGCTTAGCAGCGGTGCCCGGGTTTTGGGGTGAGGTTTGTCCGGGTCGTGGCGGCAGTTGCACCTGCCCACCATTGAGACAGACAGTTTGAGGAAGACCTTTTGATCTGCTCAACAGGACTCTCTTGAGATATTGCCTTGCACCGCAGTGGGAGCGTTAGATTCATACGTACGTTACTTCTTCTGGTCCCACTGACCCCTAGATTCCTACTCACCCCTCATACCTTTTCCTTCCTAGAACTTCCTATCCTTCCTTTTCTAAAACGAGTCTCATACAGCATCCCCAAAGATGACATTGGCCCTGAGGGGAATTGTTTTCCTAAGGGCCTCCTGGCTGGAACTAATATTAGGTCCTTACATATGAAATTGGCGTTTTGCCGTACTGACAACTTTGATCTCAAATATCTTCTCTTTGGTTAGGAATTCTAAATTCAAATTTATACAGCTATTTACTCATGTATTTGTGTTTCGAAAATTATAATTCATTTGTTTTTTCCTTAATTGTTTTTTTCTTTGCGTCACTTGGTTTACAAAATGGAAAACTTGAAGTATCGCGTTATTTACGAGTACGAGTTCCACCGTGGCACCAGTGCTGCAGAAACGGCTCGAAGAACTAATGATGTGTATGGCGACGGTGCCGCAAAAGAAAACACAGTGCGCTTTTGGTTCCAACGTTTTCGTTCTGGAAATTTCGACCTGCAGAACAAGCCCCGTGGACGGCCGGAGACCAAAGTTGATAATGAAGAATTGAAGGCTATTGTGGAAGCGGACCCATCGCAAACTACGTCCGAGTTAGCTGCAGGCTGCGGTGTTAGTGATAAAACTGTTTTAATCCAATTGAAGCAAATTGGGAAGGTGAAAAAGCTTGAAAGGTGGGTACCTCACGTATTGAGTGAAGCAAATCAACAAACGCGCGTTGACCGCTAGACCACACACTGCACAACGGACGGCTACCAAATTAGAGGAGCTTCAATTGGAATGTCTAAGACATCCACCGTACTCTCCGGACCTTGCCCCAACAGATTTCCATTTTTTTCGAAATTTGGATAACTTCTTGCAAAGGAAAAAATTCAACTCCGATGGGGCAGTCCAAACCGCCTTCAAAGATTTTATTGATTCCGGACCGAAAGGTTTTTTAGTAAAGGGATCGATGAACTACCTATGAGATGGCAAAAGTGCATAGATAGCAATGGTACATACTTTGATTAAATAAATATATTATATTTAAAAAAAATCGACTTATGTTCCTCCCATACAAAACGCCAATTTCATACGTAAGGACCTAATATAAAAAAAAACTTAAATTAATTTATTTTATTTAGTTTTTCTCTATTTTTTCATGGTGGGAAAAGGGTCTTAAGTCAATAATATCACTTGTTCAGGAGAACCAAATTAATCTTTGCTTGTCTCTAATGTGATAAACGGTGACCGGACAACTCAACCATGTGGCACTTTGTCATTTCTAAGAAGTCATTTAAAAAAAAAAAATTAAATTACTCTTATTATAAGCAATAATTATCAGCCTGAAACACCCATCCACATTGAAAAATCTTCCGAGAAAAGATACATGACGCCAGCGGGACTTGAACCCGTGTCCTCTCGATTGCCGGTCGATTGCTCTTGACCACTGAGCTATGGCGGCTTATCTCGTACCCGCCAAATGATTCAATATATGCTAGTGTTTCATTCAACAATTACTGCTTATTATATTTTTTCCACCTGAAAACAACCAACTTTATTTTTGCGAGAGAAACATTGTAAGTGTTAAATCCCTCGCTAGGTGGCGTCGAGACAAATTATGTCTTCATTTTATTGGGGAAATACTTAAACTTGTCAAATATTAATTATTATTTTTAATTGTAAAACTAACGTTTTTAAGACAAGATTTTTTATGCATAGCACAAAGGGTAACAATTATTATAAGCAATAATTATCAGCCTGAAACACCCATCCACATTGAAAAATCTTCCGAGAAAAGATACATGACGCCAACGGGACTTGAACCCGTGTCCTCTCGATTGCCGGTCGATTGCTCTTGACCACTGAGCTATGGCGGCTTATCTCGTACCCGCCAAATGATTCAATATATGCTAGTGTTTCATTCAACAATTACTGCTTATTATATTTTTTCCACCTGAAAACAACCAACTTTATTTTTGCGAGAGAAACATTGTAAGTGTTAAATCCCTCGCTAGGTGGCGTCGAGACAAATTATGTCTTCATTTTATTGGGGAAATACTTAAACTTGTCAAATATTAATTATTATTTTTAATTGTAAAACTAACGTTTTTAAGACAAGATTTTTTATGCATAGCACAAAGGGTAACAATTATTATAAGCAATAATTATCAGCCTGAAACACCCATCCACATTGAAAAATCTTCCGAGAAAAGATACATGACGCCAACGGGACTTGAACCCGTGTCCTCTCGATTGCCGGTCGATTGCTCTTGACCACTGAGCTATGGCGGCTTATCTCGTACCCGCCAAATGATTCAATATATGCTAGTGTTTCATTCAACAATTACTGCTTATTATATTTTTTCCACCTGAAAACAACCAACTTTATTTTTGCGAGAGAAACATTGTAAGTGTTAAATCCCTCGCTAGGTGGCGTCGAGACAAATTATGTCTTCATTTTATTGGGGAAATACTTAAACTTGTCAAATATTAATTATTATTTTTAATTGTAAAACTAACGTTTTTAAGACAAGATTTTTTATGCATAGCACAAAGGGTAACAATTATTATAAGCAATAATTATCAGCCTGAAACACCCATCCACATTGAAAAATCTTCCGAGAAAAGATACATGACGCCAACGGGACTTGAACCCGTGTCCTCTCGATTGCCGGTCGATTGCTCTTGACCACTGAGCTATGGCGGCTTATCTCGTACCCGCCAAATGATTCAATATATGCTAGTGTTTCATTCAACAATTACTGCTTATTATATTTTTTCCACCTGAAAACAACCAACTTTATTTTTGCGAGAGAAACATTGTAAGTGTTAAATCCCTCGCTAGGTGGCGTCGAGACAAATTATGTCTTCATTTTATTGGGGAAATACTTAAACTTGTCAAATATTAATTATTATTTTTGAAGACTTATTATTATTTACTTATAAATATAGAAGACTTATAAATATTTACTTATATAAATATTTATTTCCCCAATAAAATGAAGACATAATTTGTCTCGACGCCACCTAGCGAGGGAGTTAACACTTACAATGTTTCTCTCGCAAAAATAAAGTTGGTTGTTTTCAGGTGGAAAAAATATAATAAGCAGTAATTGTTGAATGAAACACTAGCATATATTGAATCATTTGGCGGGTACGAGATAAGCCGCCATAGCTCAGTGGTCAAGAGCAATCGACCGGCAATCGAGAGGACACGGGTTCAAGTCCCGTTGGCGTCATGTATCTTTTCTCGGAAGATTTTTCAATGTGGATGGGTGTTTCAGGCTGATAATTATTGCTTATAATAATTGTTACCCTTTGTGCTATGCATAAAAAATCTTGTCTTAAAAACGTTAGTTTTACAATTAAAAATAATAATTAATATTTGACAAGTTTAAGTATTTCCCCAATAAAATGAAGACATAATTTGTCTCGACGCCACCTAGCGAGGGATTTAACACTTACAATGTTTCTCTCGCAAAAATAAAGTTGGTTGTTTTCAGGTGGAAAAAATATAATAAGCAGTAATTGTTGAATGAAACACTAGCATATATTGAATCATTTGGCGGGTACGAGATAAGCCGCCATAGCTCAGTGGTCAAGAGCAATCGACCGGCAATCGAGAGGACACGGGTTCAAGTCCCGTTGGCGTCATGTATCTTTTCTCGGAAGATTTTTCAATGTGGATGGGTGTTTCAGGCTGATAATTATTGCTTATAATAATTGTTACCCTTTGTGCTATGCATAAAAAATCTTGTCTTAAAAACGTTAGTTTTACAATTAAAAATAATAATTAAATTACTCTTATTACTTTTATTCAATACTAGCTGGTCCCGGCATGCGTTGCTATGTCATTTAATAAAGAAATTGTTTCTCCCTGAGTGTCCTTTCCCATTCTTCCCGTTCCCCTTCCGCCTCCCCTTCTTCTCCTGCATCCTCTTACCCTCTCGCGTTCCCACTCCGTCACCTACACCTTCCCTCTCCCCACTCCACTCCCTCCCTTCCCCCGTCCCACGAAGCCCCCTCCCCCCTCACACGTCCCCTTCCCCTCCCGCGTTCCCCTTCCACCTTCCCCGCCTTCCCTCTTCCCTTTCCCGCTCCCTCATCCCGTCAACCCTCTTCCCGCGTTCCATATATTCAATCCCAGTACATTCAGTTATTAAACAGCCCGCGTGCCACCTTTTACAATGTTTATTCAAATTTCCATTTTTCGTGTATATTAAATTTGGTACCTAACATAGGTACCTATTTAAAATATCTAAAATTCTTGATTCGATTCAAACTATTAGGGGAGTACCTACTTTAAATAAATTTATTAAAGATTTTCAAAAATAGAATCCTGATTGAACAATCAATGTTTTGCAAAATGTCATTCTCAAACACGCGAACTGTCAAACATGCTCATGTTTTCTGAAATTATCCAATTTTCTGCGCAATTTTCTTAATTTTTCTCTCTGTAAGAACCATCCTCGTACTTCAAGGAATATTCTAAAAAAATAATTAGCAAAATCGGTTCAGCTGATCTCGAGATTTGCGCTTACCAACACATTTAGCGATTCATTTTTATATTATAGTTTACTCTTATTGAGTTTTCGAAGGGTTGTCGAAAATGCGACTATCCTGAAAGTCTTTAAAATTTAATATTTTAAATTATACTAAATTTTAACATAATGATTTGTCTTTTGGATCACAAACGTAATATAAATATATGGTTTTGTACGTATTAAAACTAAATTCTTTCAATAATAATAATGTTTGATTTATACAAACACTCTGACTACTGTTTGATTTGTACAATATTGGATTATATCACGACACGTTTTTGAAAAATAATTTTTTTTTTTCAACTAGAAAAATTATCTTTATCGATTAACTGTCAAGAATTCAAAATAAAATGAATACTTAAGACGTCTATAGTTATCCAACCAGGTTTTAACCAAACCAACAAATGAATTTAATACGTACGTAAAAAGTGTACAATGTCATCCATTTTTTTTTACATGAGCTCCACACAGGAGGCCCTGAGGAAAATAATTTCCCTCAGTGCCTATGTCATCTTTGGGTATGCTGTGTAGAGGATTTTTTTAAGGAAAGAAAGGAGAGGAGAGTTCTGGGAAGGAAAAGGGTTTAAGGGGTGGGTAGGAATCTGGGGTTCAGTGTATCCTGGTCATCCGCATCCGTCCTAGACAAACCTCACCCCATGAACCCTGGTACCTCTGCTAAATCACCAAACGTAGCGAACCTCTTGGGGTGACCTATGGCAAAGGTGTTGGTTATCCAATAAAGGCTCCCGGGGCAGCGGTACCCATTCCCGCCTCCCAAATTGGATAAAAAATCGTCAATTTCATTGTTAGTTTTCAAAACTCTTATTTTAATGTGCTTGCGATTGTTGGGTTTGAAGAGTGAAACAAGAAAATAATCGTCTTTACGGTCATTACCAAGAAAATTGATAAAAACAATTATAAAATACAACAAATTATCACCGGGAATAATTACTTTTTATGCCCATTACAAACAGCTTGTGCAATTGTTTCAGTTCATAATTAAATCAATACATTTTTCAATGATCATGGTAGTTTATGCGGCAATGATTTCCATGGGAACTAAAAAAGATTAAATCAATTTACAACAATAATTGTTAGTCATGGTATCGACGAAGATCGGTGTGAAGTGAAGTGTAAGAAATGCCAATGAATGAAGGAACCTTTGTGGGAACAAATTCCTCAGACGATCGGCCTGAGTTGAACTTTCATGGTTAATAATTTATTTTTTGCAAATTTTATTAAAATACTAGCGAGTTCGTAGGATGTATTGCAATGCCACTTAAGGGCCCGCAACCCGGATTTCTACCGATTTATTACATATTACCCTTAAACACGCTAAGTTTTAAAGCTCTTTAAAAATATATATGTTATTCTAGACTTTGCCCGCGCCGAAACGCAAATTATATAAAATTCCCTCGATAGAAAAAAATCGCAAAGTATGCTCCAAAAATTATTATAAGCACGTTTGTTTCATTATTTGTTTTTGGGGTGTTCCTTCTTTAAAGAAAGAGGTAGCGCAACCCGGCATAACACCCCAAAAACAAATAACGAAAATGCTTTTGGCCGTGAAAATCTTAAAACTTATCTGACGTTTGTTTCAGTTATTTTACAAGTTATATGTATGAAAAAATTCACAGTGTTTTTTGCTCAATTTTAAACGAGTCGTGTTTTATTAAACATTTTCGCAATTTTCGCATCGATTTTGTCGCTGTAAATGTTAGCGCTCTCCTCTAACATTCGTAATTTCGTATCTCTCCATCTTCTTCTTTTCGAGCCCGGTTGCAGAGCCTTAAGGTTGGGGGAGGCGGGGAAAGTGAAAAGCGGGGAGACGCGGGAGGGAGGAGGGTTCGCGGGACGGATGGAAACGATAAAGGGGAGGGGGAAAGACGAGGCAGATGGTGGCGAACGCGGGAGGGGAAGAGGAGACGGAAGGGGAACGGGGACGAATTGGAAAGGACACGCAGGGAGAAACAATATCTTTATTTAAGTGGCATTTCAACGCATGCTGGGAATTCGCTAGTCTCTACATTTTATAAATTAAAGTCCTCCGCGTCGTCTGTCTGTCTGTCTGTCTATTCGCGATAAACTCAAAACTACTGGACGGATTTTCATGCGGTTTTCACCAATAAATAGAGTGATTCGTGTGGAAAGTTTAGGTATATAATTTGTTAAGATTATGTGTAAATTGGATGAAAAATAACGATAATTCTTAGAATCCTCGGAAAAAGTCAAGCCGCCTGGTAGCTTTCATCGAAAACACTGCCTAATCCCTTTAAGATATAACAAAACAATGCATGGTTGGATATTCCTCTTTTATAGATCTACAAAAAAGTTCACAATGGCATACATCTATTTCTACATCTTCTCTACATTTTATAAATTAAAGTCCTCCGCGTCGTCTGTCTGCCTGTTCGCGATATCTATCTTTTACGGAGAGCTTACCATACCAATTCTGTCAAAAAAATGGTCACGTATAATGCGGTAATTGGAAAGTTATTTAGACTGATACAGTATTAATCCTTATCAACTTAAATACCTACGTTAGTTACCTCAAGCATTTCGTGCACATTATTATAATATTCCGCAACATCTCCACGTATTAGAAATTAAAGTCCTCCGCGGCGTCTCTCTGTCTGTCTCTTCGCGATGAACTTGGGGGTGATTTTGGGGGTATTAAAGGTTGGATAACCATCCAGTAGATGGCGTTGTGTTTAATTAGCCAGAGCAACGCGTGGCCGGGTCAGCTAGTATTACATAAATCACAATAAAAATTCTCGCTGCATTCGTATCAATAGATAAAATCTTTCTATGGAACAGTGATTATTTTATTATGATCCTTTGTAAAAAATATATTTAAAACAAGACAGAAGAGCAATTCACCGGCGCAGCGTGTGAACGAACCTATCAGTGAACCTCACGAGGTGCATTAGAGTGGAGGCAGAGGGAGAATAAGGTGGTAGATAGTACATTGAATTATGGTAAATATGTATCTCTGCGAGTTACTTAAATTGTAGCCTTCGCAATCCACTCCTTTTACACGTCTCTAGTACGTGCAATTCCAATGAATCAAGGTGCTAATAATTTATAAGTCAATAAATTGAGTTGAGAAAGCGATAACAGGCACTGTAAGTAAGATACTGAATTCCTATTTATGCTGGAAAGAAAGGAAAAGACGAGTGACTGAGAAAAATGCAATTAAGTTAGTTAAAAAGCGGTTAAATTGTAAAAAACAAACCTACGTAGATACAATTTTTGTAAGAAACATGAGGAAAAATATTATTCTTTCAATATTGAATGATGAAAAATAAATTTTAGAATTTTTTATAGTAATACTTAATAAGTATTATCGATAAAAAATGGATAAAATAATGGATAAGACCGACATTTATTTCTTATATTAAGTGCTGCAATTTCATTGAATTTCAGAGAAATGCGCGTATGTCCGCGTGTGTGTGCTTGATTGCCACCAAAAGTTGGAATAATGCATTATTTATTTATTTTTTATTTCATAAAATTTTTATTAGTTACAGATATTTGTTTTTTTTTTGCTACCACACTAGGCTAATGTCCGTGTTCTGGTAGTCGTACATTTAATATTTTAAATACGATTTAATAAATACTATTTTATTAAAACAGATGATTAAACATACTAAATAAAAATTAAGAAATACTTCAAAGTAAGTGAAAAATAAAGAGAAAAAAAAAACATATTTTAAAGAAAAGTAGAAATAAAAATTAAAATTCAAATTTTGAAATACATTGATTCTGTGTCATTGTCATTCACAACGAGTCTATCTGCCGAGTTTTAGCTCGATCGGATGTCAGGAAGTGGGTTAATTTTCCCTTTTTAGATTCCGCAACACTCAATCAGGAAAACTAGAAATAAGTATATTTAAATAATTTAAACTACTATAAATATACTTAAAAATGTAAGTATATGAATTTATTTATGAACAATTACTTTATTTAAAACACTTATTGTCTATAGCGGTTTCTCTTGTAAGTACCTGATCGTAAGATAAGGTGTTGAAATTGAGTATCTAAGGAAATTCTAGTGAAGTGATAGATATTAATTTTCCGTGCATGTTCTTCAGGTGTTGTACTTCGAACTTCTACTATATCCAGCCATCCTTAACAGCACTGTAGTCTGGAACTTCCAAACATTCCAGTTTCTCGAACCTTCCAATTTCAACACGTTTTCGTTGCCTTCCATCTTGATCAAAACACCTTACAAGATGTTTTCCCTTTTGCTTTCCTCCAGCACAACGATGCGACGCGGCGTGGTGTCAACCTAACCTCAATTCGCCGGTCAATCAATTTGCAGCAGTTATTCACAGCTCAGCAAGTTTTATATAATTAATCAAGGTGTATGATAGATAAATAATAAATGCTGATAATTTTAACCAAAAATCTATATTGAGTCAAAGCGCACACACAGAGAGATATGTACTATTATTTTGACACACGCTTCCTATCGATTTAGTGTTACCAACACGACTGTTACTATCTTATTACTAAAGACCGGATTATATGCAAATGCATATTTGTTTATGCATTTGCATATTTAGACCCTTTTCAGCGGTAGTTGCATATTTTAGCAAAAAATTTGAGATCTTGCATATTTACTTGCATATGTACACGTACACGGGGTACACAGAAAGAAAAACTGCGAAATGTCCCTTTACCTCCCGAGCCAGTAATAACACTTTGAGGTACATGGATCGAAGCTGCGATGATTTACCATGAACATTTTGAGGCCATCGAGGGTGTTATCAATGACTTCGATTGTGCAGAGGCTTTGGCAGTTTTCCAGTTCAAAGAAGCGTTTAGCGTAGCTAGTATTAAAAAAAACAACTAGCTATCATTAGCACTCATTTCGCCTACATACCTGCAAGTATAAAAACGCTTGAAACTCATGGATTGGCGTTGAATGAATCTATTCAGGTTATGAATTCCTCGTTGCCAAAGCTACTCCCGAGTAAACTCAAAGAAAAGTTAGAAAACTTACTGAACAATAACGCAGGGGTTAAACCCTTGTGCCAAATTGATATAGCTTCATCAACGGGGCAGGTGAAATTTTGCCCGGCACAATAAGTTCAAAAATCGCACCCTCTTCAAAATTCTGTCCAGTCACATCAGTAGACGTAGAACGCTCCTTTTCCGGTTACAAAAATATGTTTTCGTTATTTGTTTTTGGGTTGTTATGCCGTGTTGCGCTACCTCCTTTTTTAGCCAACGTTTCGGACAGCGTTGCAGTGTCCATCATCAGGGCAGATCCGGCAGATCCGGTAAATGTCCGAAACGTTGGCTAAAGAAGGAGGTAGCGCAACACGGCATAATACCCCAAAAACAAATAACGATAATACTTTTGGCCGTGAAAATCTTAAAACGTATCAAAAATATATTTGTCTACAGGACATTTAGAACAATACTTATAGTCATATACGTTTTTAAAGGTAAATTGTAAATTTCATTGCTAAATACATTTTGTAATTGATATTTTCGAAAATACGGTTGTTATCCCTAAGAACTAACAGCTTACTAAAATCTTTCTTCCTGTAATATTTCATGTTGCATATTTTGGCCCTTTTTGTGGATTTTCGTGCATAAGTACATATTTTAGCTAAGTTTTTTGCATATTTGCACGCATATTTTGGGCTGTTTTTGTTGCATATAATCCGGTCTTTACTTATTACAATAAATAAGACTTACCAGATGTATGTTATTACATTGCCAGTTGATAACACTCAGCTTCGTAACGATACCAAATTTCAAGTTTTCTCCATTGTGCTTGTCGGGCATCCGACAGCCAGTAATTAAATAAAAGTTGACTTAATCCCGAACCACTCCGGACCCTTGAAAGCCACGAGATAGAGTTACAAATCAAGGTGTCGAAGACGTCGGGAGGGATCGTATCATTGTACGGCGAGGTGTTGAATAAGTACAAGTGAGAAGAACCGACAAGTGTGAGGTGAGGTATGAAGCGTGAATTAAAGGATCTTATTTCACGTAAACTGGTACTTCTTATTACTTGTCTTATTATCGCCGCAAAGTCTAGATTTACAACCGAGAATAATTGCGAGAAAATCGTGGTCAGCGCATTAATGGTGAAAATTGCAACAGGCTTACGGACCGTCACTTGCGCGCACTGTATAATTATTTTTGTGAAGAAATTAACTCATTATCAGATATTTTCTTAGTATCCTACTACACCTCATTTTGTTTATTTTTGCGTTAATATTGTTGAACGTCTTCTGTGAACTAATCGGTGCATTATGATTATGGGTATTATGATGAGTCATTATGTTATTTAGTCATTATGCTATAAGGGGAACGGCGCGCGGTCTTTTTCATGCAAAACTTAACCCCTCAGGCCTCGGGCCCAATTTCTCAAAAAATATTTCCATTTTTCAATAAAATTCAAATAAATGGAATATTTCTGAACGTATGAAGTATGCTTTCAAATTTTACAATCTATCTATATGTCTATATGTATAAATAAAAATGAATTGCCGAAATGTATGTACGCGCATAACTTCCGAACGACTGCACCAAATTGGATAATTCATTTTTTGTTGTGTTCGTTATGGTCAGGACAAGGTTTGTATAAAACTACTGGTGAGCTCTGGCATTACGAAATTTGTATAAAAATTGCAATAGGTGGCACGCGAGCTGTTTGAAAACTGAATGTACCGGGACTGAATGAATGGAATGCGGGAGGGCGGAACTCGGGAGGAGGGTTCGCGGGACGGGGGAAGCAGGCGAGGGGAGTGGGAAGAGGGAAGGCGGTGTGGGAACCCGAAAGGGAGGCGGAAGGGGAACGGGACGAATGGAAAAGGACACGCAGGAAGAAACAATTTAATTTTTACAACCAGCTAGTTTGTAATAAATGTATAATTTTTAAATATAAAAAAATTTAATGCACACAAAAAAGTTTATAAAATGACTATCCTTATGTTTTTCCTAACTAAAATTACTGATAACCAAAAAAAATAAGAACTCAGACATATTTTATTAGGCAAATGTATCATAAAGGTTTTCATCAACTCACTTTTTTGATTCGTATAAATATATTTTTTTTAAATTCCCAAAATTGAAAAATTTCTTTCAAATTGCAATTCAAAATTTTGTTTCATAAAAGTATGCATTTGAATTATTTTGTGATTAACTTATAGATTTGAATATAAAGCATGGTATTTTCTCTTTCTAACTACGTTTAGCTCATATTTTTAACCATGATGGTTAAGGTGGCACAACGATTTCTATACTATACGATTTGTTCCGAAAACCGAACAAATTAGGATTTTAGGTTTTCACGGCCAAAAATTTTATGGTTATTTCCTTTTGGGGTATTATGCCGTGTTGCGCTACCTCCTCCTTTAGCCAACGTTTCGGACAGCGTTACAGTGTCCATCATCAGGGCAGATGACATCTGCCCTGATGATGGACACTGTAACGCTGTCCGAAACGTTGGCTAAAGGAGGAGGTAGCGCAACACGGCATAATACCCCAAAAGGTAATAACCACCGAACAAATTAGTTTAAGGGGTTAAATAAGGATTTGTTGCCTAAATGCCCAACCAGTCTGAATAATTTTTTTTTAGCTAATATCGATTACGGATTTGTGCGACTTTATTTAGTTGTGTTTTACATTACAAAATATAGGTTATCAAAGAATTAAATTTTTCATTATTTTAGAGGCAACTTTAACAATTTTTTGAGAGTAACGGTAATAATTAAAAAAAATGTCTTTCGCAAATTTAAACCCGTCAAAATGCTTTTTTAATAATGAAAAAAAAAATTATTTTATATTTCTTCACATTTAAATAGTAGGTACGACAATATGATTATTAACTCTCAAATAATTGCCAAAGTTGCCTCTAAAATCTTGAAAAATAGATTTCTTTATGGCCTATATTTTATAACTTGAAACACTAACTAACCATCACGGCGTTTCCCCGCAGGGGTAGGCAGAGAGGACGGACCGCCAAACAACTCGATCTTGGCAGACACTCCTTGCCTCGTTCACATTCATACATCGTCTCATACACGTTCGTCTATTATTCCGACTCTTCACATGGCCCGACTCAAGTATCGAGTTCACTTGGTCGTGCTATGGCTTCCTCGAGCGTCCCCGACTTTTTCTTCCATTCACATTTGGGTCATATATTCTCCTTACACTCCTTTCCTCGTTCATTCGCTCTACATGCCCAAACCATCTGAGCGTCCCTTTCTTAATCTTACTCATTACGCTTACACATTTTACCACACAACCACCTCAGGGATCTCATGTCTTTCATCCTTCCTCTGCCAGTTCCATGCCTCACTGCAATACATCAGGGTAGGTACCAGCATTCCATTATGGACGGCTAACTTCGCTTCTTTGGACAGTTTTTTGTTGGCGCCAACGGCGTTCAGTCCTCCATTAATAGAGTTGCCTGCATTTACCCTTCTTGCGATATCTCTGTCAGCCCTTCCATCTCTCGTAAACATACTTCCCAAGTACACAAACTCATCCACCTGCTCCAAATACTCATCATTCACAACTATGTTGCACATTGTTTTCATACTCTCTCTTTCAAATACCATGACTTTAGATTTACTTACATTCATCATTAACAGTATTTTGGCCCCAAATCCAAATTTAAGTTTGTGTTTGACTTGTGTAGAAAACCAAAAGAGGCAAAATTTCACATCAACCCAATAAATTCTTCAAAAATGCAATAAGTACCTATATACTTAATTTAAATAATACTAAATCATCACTGTCACTGACAAATGAACAACTAAATTAATTTGCCACCGTTGCACGTTGCTTATAATAACATTGTATAAACATTCTCTTCTCGAACTCCCTCAGAAGATTTGAATAGATTTCAACGGAACCTGTTTACTTCCTGGAGATGCTGTGATGTTCCAGATAGGTACCCGTTTATTATGGTCCTGCTGCTGAGAGCTCTGTGTTTACGTCTCTTTCTGTCAAATGTGTTGCTTATGATAAAAAAGGGAGAGGTTACAGAGAAGCTCTTAGCTGTATGCCTTCTGAATTCTGTCGTCCTGCCGCTGAGAGCTCTGTTGCAACTTGTAATCTCTCTTTCTGTAACATGTGTCATTTATGAGAAAGAGAGAGAAGTTAGAAAGGAGCTATCAGCAATATGCATAGACTAGCTGTGTTCTTAGGCTGCAGAGGCGGAAAATAATTAGAGAAATCTGTACACAGGTTGTGGGCTGGTATAATAGATGGCGTTAATGGGCGACAGCGGTGCCGGAAGGAAACTAAGGAGGCATACAAGGATTTACACATTAGGGAATTGGTGTAAATTTAGTTGAAGTTTGTTGTAATGTAATATGAAGAATATTAATTTAATAACAATAGTTGAATATGTTGGGTCGTAATTTCATCTATATCGCATTTCTTTTGAAGAATGCGAAATTTGAAAAATTTCTTAAATTTTCAGAAGTTTAAATCTATACATATAAAAATCAAAATATGCTTGCTTATATGTATGTATGTTTGTATTATACTTATATGTCTATGTATTGCTTTGCTATATTAAGCATAGGAAATGTTAGAAACTTTCAAAATACCTTCTTTCCACCTCGAAGGTTTCTGGATTATTATTTATTTGTGACAACCGCACGACGATTTCATCTGAAAAGTTTCTTAATCATTATACAAACTCTTACGAAACTGTCAAAAATGTCACAATTTGAGAATGACGTTTTGCAAACCAGCGATCGTTTAATTAATCAGTACCTGTGTTAGGTAACACATTTGATTGATTGTTCTTATAATATACAAAAATGAATGTTTGTATTATATGAAAAATGAAAATTAGAATAAAAGAAATTGTAATAGATGGCACGCGAGCTGTTTGAAAACTGAATGTACTGGGACTGAATACATGGAACGCGGGAACGGTGGAAGGCGGAGGGGGAACGCGTGAGGGGAAGGGGACATGGGAGGGTAACAGGACGAATGTGAAAGGACACGCAGGGAGAAACAAACAAATAAATCGCTAGTCAATTTATAAATAATAATAATTGTGAAAAAATGCTTTAATATAAATAGATTGTCGGTTAATTAAGGTATGTAGATAAAGCTGATCGGTATTGTTTGTTAATTTAACTAAAATTAGGTAAATTATGATTCTATAAATTTCTAAATTCTTTACAGTTGGAT
Organism: Limnephilus marmoratus; assembly: GCA_917880885.1. Lineage (NCBI taxonomy): Eukaryota > Metazoa > Arthropoda > Insecta > Trichoptera > Limnephilidae > Limnephilus > Limnephilus marmoratus. The sequence continues at coordinate 32,912,564 of OU862924.1, forward strand.
TTACTTTTAAATAGTAAACGTTTTTAGTAATTGACAAGTTAGCATCGCTGTAAGTAACTTCAAAGCTCTCGGAAAGTTATGTTTTGTCGATATCAAAACCTACCCAAGAATTGTGAGAAACGCCTAACCGCAAAGATCCGACGATATCAATAAAAGAAGCATCTCTCTACAAAAATAAATTGGTTTATGAAATAATACTTGCTTTAACACATTTTTCCACGTTATTGCGGTTGAGAATAATCTCTAAAAAATTGTTAAAAAATATACCGCTAAACCTAAAAAGTGGTGCTGTTGTCATCGGCCATACAAAAACAAATCTAGCTATGCATGACAAGGAGGAAATGCAAATTTATTTCTATATTAATTATTTTTCCGATTCTTCTATTGAACCGCTTAAAAAATCTTTAATCAACAGTAGTTTTTTTTTCGATGCAATTTTATTGCACAAAGGAAACAGTTTCTATGGAACGCAAGCTACTGCTTTATAAGGCTTTGAGTTAATAACTGAATAGAGAGAGTATCCTTATCGGTTGAATCTTCAATTGCTTCCTTATTGCACACGGCACTAAGTAAAAAAGAGGATTTTGCTTTCCAACACAATTAGTAATTATTTTTCGAAATAATATGTATTCTGTTCGTAAGAACTCATCTTTACGTATAAAAATTATATAGTATGCGTTCCTTCACCTATCATCCGATTGCGATTTAATTTTGGTGAGTTGTTGTGTGCATGGCCTATTTGCTGTTTTAATGGTGCGCTCTGACGTTGAAATTTGTATTACAAAATTGCAATAGGTAGCGAGCGAGTTATTTGAAAAATGTGTATATTTCATACATTTTAGCGCAGGGAGGGAACGGGAACACGTGGAAAAGAATATGCAGAGGAGGGGTGATGAAGGGGTGGGGGAGAGGGAAGGGTTGCAAATGAGACATAGTAGCGGTAGGGGGTAGCAGTAGCAGGTTAAATTTGGAACATCAATGCTTCGCACACGGACTCTGTAGGTATGTGGCCTGTTCACACTTCGGAAAACCTTCTGATTTATTCGTTTACACATACCGGACGGAAAAACAATAAATGTTGTATACCTAAAAGCACTTTAATAAACAGAATTAAAACTCAAACACCTTCCTTTTTTGAGTGGCATTGCAACGCGTGCCGAGTACTCGCTAGTTTTTTTTAATAAAATGAAGAAATCTAATGATTATATTATGAATTAATCTTATATTCCGAAAGCATGCACTTTATGGTAAGTAGGTATGTATAAGTTATTCCTAAAAGTTCTTTTGATTCACAGAAATTCAAATGCAACTTGTCGTCAAATGGCCTGGATTTTTTCTAAATGGATTTGTGTGCTTGTGCTTAAGGCATAAAATGGCATACGTAGGTACATACTTAATAGATCAAATTTCTAATAACACACTGAGATTTATATTATAGTAACAAAATTACATTATATGATACTGTAATACAGGGTTTCCCAATCATTATTTCGCCGAGCTTCCCCAAACCAAAAAAAATATTTTCATGCCCCCCTTAATTAAGTTTTAACAAAAATAAGAAACATTTTTTTTATATTAACTAAATTATTTATTTGAATATCAAATAGGTACAATGCAGATACAATATATTTATTTATTATGGATTTTTAATAGAAGAGTAGGTGTACTATTGATCATTAATTACTTTTATATTTAGATTCCTTAGTTTTCTTTTAATTATACATACAAATTTTATCTAATGCCAAGAGATGAAAATCGCCTTTCATGATCGAGTCAGCCTTCATTTCTAAAAATTCTTCCTGAACTTCTTCAGGTAATTGTAAGACATCGACAACAAATGGGTTTTTGGTCATGTGCCATATTGGTGGCTCGGAATTAACATCTCGGTAGTATCGGTGAATTCGTTTTCCAACGCTTGTAAATGATTATTACTATTTCAGATTTTAAATCTTTATCCAGTTTTTGATTATTAGATGCTGCGATAGCCGTGAAAAAGGAAATACATTTTCAGCAGATACCTAATTTTTCCAAAGTTGAAGCTTTGATATTTGAAACTTGAATGGCAATTCGGAACAGTTAATGTACCTACGCGTTAAATAGATTTTTATTCCGAAATGCAAACGTACCTATTACGCCCTCCCTGACATTTCTCTACGCCCCCCTGGTCGCGACGTCCTGCTGTAATACATAGGATAATACATTACTTTGATCAATGAACAAGGTCGTAATAATAATATTTTATATGTCGTCACTTTGGTTGTACAGGGTTCTAAAATAACCTTATTCTGAGATATAAGGTGTAAAAGTTTGCAAAGACGATTTCACGTAATCTATACCGATATCTGATTTTGAGGTTGAATCTTGTGTAAAGCATTTTAGTTTCACATATTTTAAAGAAAAATATTTAAATTGGACACTACCATTTTTGAACATACCAAAACATTTCGGTAGAACCATATGCAACCTGCAACCAGCTAAGGTATAATATTTAATTTGGACACTACAATTTTAGAACATACCTAAATATTTCGATAGAACCATAAGCAACCAGCTAAGGTATAATCAGTTTTATTTTTTTATTTTTTTTTATTTAATATAGACATATAAGTGTACAGTGGTGTTATATAAATTACATGTCGGTACAGAAATTATTTAAAATTGCAATTTCACCAAAGAAGAAGCTAGTTCTTGTGCTTGATGAGCGAGTTACACTAATTATAACAGAAATATAATAACATTATGCAATAGGTAAGTATATAATGGGAACAATTAAAACTGCTGGATTATCTATAAGTCTAGGTGTACATACATGGGATACGGTTACATACTAAAATATTGTGCTCTTAAGAGAAATTCTAAAAATCTAAATAAAATAGAGATGAATATAGAATATAGATTGATAATAAATAGAAAGAAAGGAAAGAGAAAAACATGTAATTATTTAGTTAATTATTCCTGATGAAGTGTAGCTTCAGTTTGAGTTTCAGCTTATTGATGTCTTTGTTTTTTTTATTTCATTCGGAAGATTGTGAAAAACTTTATACCTTAATAGATATAATTGTTTTGCATTAGTTTGATATTAAATTTTGGTATTTTGATGTTGTCTTGATATCTTTTTGATTGGTGGGTTTCAAATTTTTTGATGATATTATCTTTGAAATTTGGATAATTGCGTTTTTCTTGAAGATATTCTCTACTCGAGGCACCGTGAAATCTGCGAAAAGTTGCATAAGGTTCAAATTGCATTTCCCTAAAGTATTTTGAGCTAATGACACATGAACCTCAAAATCTGAAATTGTTAAACAGATTATGAGAATTCGCGTTTGCAAACTTTGACACTTCAGAACAAGACGTTAAGGCGAGGTTAGAATCCCATCCAAGTTAAGTGACTAAGTAGTATTGTACGCCTCGTAAATATGATCAACTGTTAGATACAAACAAAATGGCAATTGCAAAAGTGACGTTAGAACCTTGTAAAATAAACGAAGCTTTAAAAACTTGTTATGAGAACTTTGTCATGGAAGTATCTATGGAACACAGATGGCTGTGAAAATTATTTTGGTTACAAAATTGGCAAAAGAAATGGTTTTGCATTCAATTTTTGAAAAAAAATGTCGGTTAGAACCTTTTCCACTTGAGGTGACGATGTGTTAAAAGTAGTTAAAAAAATTTGAAAGCACTTCAAAACACATCGTCACACATTTAACATTTTTTTATTACGATCCCTACCATAACACAAGTGATCCAATAGTCCAGGCAAAAATCGAAATCAAAATTCACGCCCCTTTTTGGGAGGAGTTTAAAAATACTTGAGAAAAGGCTTTTGAAATGGTTGGAAATGGTATTTAATTTTTTTTACAGGTTGATTTTGTAAAGGCATGTAAACAACATTAACTAATTTTTTACTCATTGTTCATTGTAATAACAAGGAAATTTAAAATTGATTTCACGGAAAGTTTATTAGTTAAGACATCTATTCCCTGTCGCAACCGGGGCCGAACTGATTCAAAATGGGTATGGCAAGGTCTGTAGTCCTTAGGTGGGCGGCATAAGGTTCACTTTGAAAATCCAAGTTCGTCGACTGCCGGCCGTATTGATTGATTTTAAAAATAACAACGCGAAAATGCATATTTTATTTTATTTTGTGAAGTTTTGGCGTAAATACACTTTTTTTTTGCGATTGTTATAAAATAAACTGTACTTGCCACATTAAACAATAAAACCCTACCCGAAAAGGGGTTTATAAGTAGGAGAGTTTGCACTTGAAAGTGTTTTTTTATACACCTAATACTTTATTTTTTTCTAGGCTTATTAAAAAAAAGACTTATAAAAAAAAGGCCAAGATATGTTCTACACGCAGTATTTAATTGAAGCATCTGTAATATTTTTAAGCGATCAAACTTTCAAAATAAAAATACATGATTTTGTATAATACATGATTATGCATTATCTTACAGAGCTTCATCTTATAACAATTTTTAAAAACTTAAAATCTGATAAAATTGATTAAAACAATTATTCTTTTTTGCATAGTTGCTAAATCTATTAAAACTAAAATAAATAATCTCCGGACGTACAGTAAATACAATGTCGGAATCCTACGTTATCGCAGCATCTGTAGTGGGCAGCAGAGGGGTATCTGTGGGGAGATCGGCCACTCTGAAAGCCGACCTGCCATTCCGATCGAATATTTACTATGACAGATTATAATTACTTACAGAGTTTGATTGGTTACGTTGTAATCTATATTAAATAATTATTAATAGAATCCTTTCCTTTATGATGCCTGTCTTCCGCGACTGGATACTCTGTAATGGGCCAGGGTGTATTTTGTGACCTGCTGTGCTTCAGCAGAGTAAATTTTGGTTTTAACTTGTTTTTTTGCAAGATGATATTCTTTTTAAATTATACCATCTTACCAGATAATGTATTTATATAGCTGTATTACACTACACAGGGTGTTAAGGGACGTACTTGACTTACTTTAACAAGTGATTCCTAACATTATTTGTAGTAAAATATTTAAATGAAATTTTGTTCTAAAAACCGGAATAAAATAGTAGATTTGTAAAAATCAAACACACTCCGGCCACCACCGACAATCTTCTTTATAAGTATAAATGGTTGAATTGAACCCGGCGTTGCTCAGAGTTAAGAATGATTAGGTGTAAAGTTTTGGGATTGTGAATTCTAGTAAAATTATTAATAGATAATAATATATAACTGATGTCCCCGGCGTTGCCCGGGCTTTATGCAGAGTTTTTCTAAATCTAAAGTACAAATTTTTCTCATTGTTTGGAAGTCAAGTATTCAAATTTTCATCAAAAAGTATCATCTGCTTTACAGGATAGGAAATGGAAACGGGGGTGGTTGTTCGAAATTTTTAGGTTGACAGTATACTTCCCATTATTTTGAAGGTCAAGTGTGCAAATTTTCATCAATCTAGGAATAAAACTGTAGATTTTTACACACTTTATATCAGCCGCCACGCGCGCAGCCCGCCACATCACCTGCCCCGGTACAACACGTTTTCATCACGCGACAAAATATCCCCAACAAAATATTAACTACAACCTAACCTAACCTAACCTCATTTTATATTTAATTATTTTGAACAATAATTTATTGTCTTTACAGGAAGTCTGTATTATTTTAGTTTCATTTTAATGTTTTTGAACAATAATTTATTGTCTTTATAGGATGTCTATATTATTTACGACCCATTTTTTGTTAGGTTAGATATTTGGGGGATGTTTTGTCCGTGGGATATTTTGTCGGTAATATTTTGTCGTGGATATTTTGCCGCTGGTTGAAAAGTCGCGGAACCGCCCGCCCCACCGCCAGTCACTGACAACGATCACCATATTTATTTATTTTTATTTATTTATTTATTATAGATTGATACAAAAAAATGTACAAATTACATATTAAGAAGCTTTGCCTGTCCAACTAGGAAAGTTTCCCGTTCCAGGACAGACAAATTGACAGCTTTAGTTTATATTATTATTCCAAGAAATGTACATAATTACATAACAACAAAAAAATAGAAAAAGTAACCATTCGGATTTACCGAATTAACCTGGCAACGTATAATATATTCGGATTTACAGTGTATGAGATAAGCAGGTAAGTATGTAGTATTGAAAAGTGTAAACCAGGTACCTGATAACAAGTTGGAGGAATTACAATAAGATTTACAACAGAAGTTATGTTAGGTTATGTGTTTAGAAATGTGAACTTATAATATGTAGAACACTTATAAGAAAAACTACATTAAAATTTACAAAATTAGACATGTTTTATGTATGTAATAATACATACGTTTTTTTTAAGATTATTATTTATGCGTTGTAACTACTGAAACGAGACATGTTCGTATATAATATAATAGTGTAATTTTGCGGCAGAGCAGAGACCAGAGCTCGGGATAATGGGCAATGTAGTTTTCTGTCAGGTAGGTAGGTTTTCAGAAATAAAAGAATGACTTTTAATTTAAACATGAAAGTGCATTATTTATTTTAAACATGACAGTGCAGAATTTCATACCAATGTAACCAAAAGCATACAAAAGAAAATACACATACTAGATGGACTCGTTACCAACGCTATTCTAACTAACGGAATTTGACGGATCCGTAATATCTCCGGATGACGACCGCACACTTGCTGCGTGGAGGGAAACGGTTCTGGAACGAAACTTCTAGTCTCAACAACCGGGAATTGGTGCAGAATCCGGAGAACCTCGGTCATCCTTCTATTTTAGGGAGAATACCGCTACAACTCCCAGGAGCGGCACCAGCCTCAGGCTGTCTGAACAATCTCCTTCCGAAGGCACGTGGACCAACCAGCCTCCAAGTCTTTATAATTTCGGAAGATCAATCAATAATCCGTGACTTCGCGACGCGGGGACACAAAGGCTTATTATACCAGCCACAAAACCGGGGCAATCACTTTGTAATTTCACTCCAAAACATTTTCACAAATGGCCAACCGCCATCACCGGCAAAAAGTGGGATTCGCAAATCATCCACCCAAATAATTATGTAAATGTTCAATATATGTTACGAAAAACACCCCGCGCCTTTTTTTTAAGTTAAAACAAACTTGGATTCACATGATTTTCTGTGATTGAAACACCATAATGGTGAGTGACTAATTTCCGACTCAACTGGCCATGTCTCCAAAAAAAACACCATAGACAAGAACTGCACTAGTCACATAATATTTATGGGACACTACAATGTGTAACAAATTATGTGCAAACATGATTATTTTCACTGATTTAAACACGTTTTCAGGTATGCTTTCATTTATGCGACAAAACGAATATTTATTCACCGCGCTCATGTCTGGAATTACTCCTGCTAAAATATGAAAACAATAAGTATAAATATAGATAGAAATATAAATAGAAACTATGAATATAAATAAATAGTACCTGATTTAGTGCTACATTGGTAACGATATAGTGAAATTGGTGCATTACTTCGGACGAAGTAATATATAAGAAGAGAAAATGAAAAAGAAGAAGATATACATTTAATGTGCCTATTTGTTATTATTATGCATAAAAAATATAAAATATAAAACCAAAATATATTTTTCTAAGTATTCAAGAAGATTATTAGTTGGTTACCTGCTTGATTCCTGTATTTGACTTTAACTAATACTCCAATAAGACGAATTTAATGCGCAGTGTTTGTAAGTACGAGTAAATCGTACTAGCTTGCCCACATTAAGTGATCGCCAATCAGATAGCTTCTCTGAAATGCAGAAATTATGTTCCCGTGTAGACAGCTGTTGTTTAATGTTTAATGGACTGCAAACAACAGCATTCAGGTGTTTGTAGACATTCAGTAAGAAATATTGAGTGTTGTTTCGCAGATGGAAGATAGCCAAAATTTGAGAAATGAAACCACGTATCGTGTTCACAGTACTCAATATAATAATACATATTAATATTCTACTTGTAAATAAAAGCCTTCTTATCAACGCCTTTCTTGCAAATGGAAACTAGTATATTCAGTTTGATGTATTTAAAAAAAAAACAAAACGCCTTTAAAGTAATATGTGCGAGGGTCAGTCAAAAAGAAATGCCCGCTATTTTTTTCTACTTAAGAGGAATATAAACGCTAGAAATATTTCGAATCTCATGCCTGCAAAATTTTAAAATCGAGCGTCTTTTTGAACGAGGCTAGTAAGCGAAAAAGTGGTTTTTATTTATTTTGTGCATAATTTAATAAGAACAAAAAAAAGTTAGAACACGGAAAACCTCAAAAATAGTCTTAGCCATAAAGAAGTATTTTTTTTAAATTGTTTCTTGTATTACTTCATAGTTAAGTCATGAAAAAACTTTTTTTTTTTGTGGTTTACGCTTATATTTTTTGTTACGTAAATAATAATTGTATTGTAATTCCAATACATAGAAACACTAGTAAAAGCTTCGATTTATCCGTAGCATATTTTTTGATGTTCATACTGTAAGCCGATTTGTCGTAAAGATTAGTCAAAATAGTATCTAAAGAGGATTTCACGTATATATTCATCTTAAGACTCCGCAACCGGACCTGAAAAGAAGAAGATGGAGAGATATAAAATTACGAATGTTAGAGGAGAGCGCTTACATTTACAGCGACAAATTCGATGCGAAAATTGCGAAAATGTTTAATAAAACACGACTCGCTTAAAATATAGCAAAAATATCGCGGGCATTGTCTTAAACAGCATTTAATGAAACATTTTGATTTTTTTCATACATATAACTTGTAAAATAACTGAAACAAACTTGTTTATAATAATTTTTAGAGCATCCTTTGCGATTTTTTTCTGTCGAGGGAATTTTATATAATTTGCGTTTCGGCACGGGCAATGTCTAGATATTATCTTCAAAAATAACATATATATTTTTAAGAGCTTTAAAATTTAACGTGTTTAAGGGCGATATGTAAGAAATCGGTAGTAATTCGGGTAGCGGGTCCTTAAATAAGTTAGTTAAGTGAAAATTTTGATTTGGTGCTATTCCTGAAACCTGCTTCCACAATTTACTGCAGTAGTAATATTTTGCATCAACAGGTGACAGCACTGCAGTCGCTTGCAATGTGGCCGACATCGATGTTCGTATTGGACAGCGTTCTGTGATTGATTCTTGACTGTAGAAGGTGAAACGCTCATCCGAATTCATGAAAGATTGAAAAACGTGTACCATGATGAATGTCAGCACTGCTAGACGATGGGTTCATAGCTGTAATGAAACTGAAGGACAAACACCGCTGGTTGACGAAAAGCGGAGCGGCGCAGGCCGTTGATTGCAGTATTTCCACGCAACCTTGAGCAAGTTGAGGACATCATTCGAGATAACCCCAGATAACTACAGATTTCCCTCAGGAAAGGCAATGTGATGACGATTATTCGACAACTGATTATTCAACAAAAGTTTGTGCAAGGTGGGTGACGAAATATGGGTTCCTTTTTTCGCCTGAATCAAAGAGGCAGGCAATGGAACGGCATCACACAAACTCACCAAGGACAAAAAATTTAAATCGGCTGGGAATGTTATGGCGATGGTGATCTGGATGTTGAACACTGTGATACATGCTCTTGTTAAAAGATGGACCAAAGCTATGGAAACGGACGGAAATTATCCTAAAAAGTAACAAATTAATCGACAATAGTGTGGTTTTCTACTGTAATATAATTGCATTTTTTATTTCTTGACAATTAAAGAAAAAAAATTGGAGGCATTACTTTTTGACTGACCCTAGTACTTCTGAAAATTTAGTATTGCTGGTAAGTTCTACTGATATTTAAAAATGATACCGAAACGCAACTTACGCTTTCGTGAAGAATTTAAACATAAGGCGGGTAGTAAGCGCTCAAAAAGAAGGAGATGGGCAGATATGTAAATACGAATGTTAGTAGGAGCGCGCTAATATTAAAAACGATAATAACTAAGCGAAAATTGTGAAAATGTTAAATAAAACATGACTCGTTTAAAAACGGGCAAAAATCTAGTGAGAAGTGTCTTAATAGCATTTTAAAAAACACTGGTAATTTTTTCGTACAAATTTTTTTTGTTTTTTTTTGCATATAAAATATAATGTACATTTAGATGATGTAATAATTTGCGTCCATGTTCATGTTCAAATATCTTAATACCACTCTTCCATGGAAGTATTAGCTTGCACCTGGAAGAGTAGTGCACATTTTAATGCTATATTATATTATACTCATAAGTACTTAAAATACAATGTAAAGGTAAAAAACAATAAGTTGTAAGTTCGGTGTTATGTAAGTAAAAGTATTTATATACTATGAAACAATTTTACTATTTGGATAATGTGTCTAGAAATATTGTAATTAGTTGTTAAAAACAAAACAAAATTTAACTTATTTGAAGAATGGAGTATCATTTGGAAACTGGGTTTATTCTTAAGATTAGATTAGTCGGAAAGCTTTTTTTGAGATTATCTTTCAAATATTTTTTAACATTTATTAATTGGATTTTATCGTTAATTTTTCTAATTTCATTCGGTAGTCGATTGAAAAAAAAGTCTTCCTTGGTAAGTATCTATAATAATTTTGTGCGAAGGAAGTGTTTAATTTTGGACATGAAAAAATATATTTATGTCTAGTACGGTTTTCAGATATAAATACTTTTCTTTTTCTTTTATAATTTGAATCAATGCATTTCATTTGTACAGATCTTTGAATGAAGGTACTTGGAATTCTTTAAAAAATTGGAAAAAAAGTGCAAGTAATAATTTTTGGAGCAAACTTAAATTTTTTTCTACAGAGTGAATATCGGTTTCGGAATGGCGAATGTATAGATATTATCTGTATAATATATTATAGAACGGCAGAAATATGGAATGCGGGGGCTTAAGGTTCACACACAAATAAATAATTTGAAAACTACAGTTTTTTTTTTATTATCATTTTTTCATAATATTATATTTTTACGGTAAGCAAAGCAATGTTTTTTTAAATACATTAATTCTTAATTTTTATTCCTCTACATATTAAGAAGTTCCCGTGACTCGTATGACTATTAAAAACAATTTCATTTGTTAAAAATATTATATTATAAGTAGGTATTTTATTGATTTCTCCAAATAAATATTTCCAATTTTGAAAGGGAAACTTTAATTCAAAAGTTCAAGAGTTCATTGAACCGGAGTAACAGACGGAGGCAAAAAAAATGTGTATTTTCAACTATACATACCTACATGTTGGCCAACGTAGTTAAATAAAAGTTAACTTGTGGACATCCGCGCAACTTCATCATTCTGTTTAATTTTATCTCAAATTGTTTTCAAGGGAAGCCATCTACGTATCTATATAAAAATCAAAATATGTTTGCTTGTGAATATATTATGAGTACATGAGTTATCTATGCGATGCTAAACCATTCATCCGCTTGCGATAAAACTTTGACATCCGCGCAACTTCATCATTCTGTTTAATTTTATCTCAAATTGTTTTCAAGGGAAGCCATCTACGTATCTATATAAAAATCAAAATATGTTTGCTTGTGAATATATTATGAGTACATGAGTTATCTATGCGATGCTAAACCATTCATCCGCTTGCGATAAAACTTTGGGGATATGTATGTTTCTATAATATACAATAGTGAGCTCCGGTGTCATGAAATTATGCGTTGCTAACCATTCATCTTTGGGGGATTTGATGTGTGCAAGCCCGCGATGGTTTCTATATGTAATAGTGAGCTCTGGCATTATGAAATTTGAATTAAAAAAATTGTAAAAGGTGGTACGCGAGCTGTTTTTAAACTGAATGTATGAAATGCGGGAGGGGGGAGGGGAAATCAAGAGAGGAGTTTTTTTTTTTTTTACATGAGCTCCACACAGGAGGCCCTGAGAAAAGTAATTTCCCTCAGGGTCTATGTCATCTTTGGGGATGCTAGAGCTTGCGGGACGGGGGAAGCGGTGTAGGGGAGTGGGAAGGGGGAAGGCGGAGTAGGAACACGTGAGAGGAAGGGGACGCGGGAGAGGAAGTGGAGGCAGAAGGGGAACGGGACGAATGGGAAAAACAATTTCTTTATTAAGTGGCATAGCAACGCATGCCGCGAACTCGCTAATGTAAAATAAATAAAGATTTTCAATATCTCAAACGTCGAAGGTTCTCTCATCAAAAAATAAATTGAGGTTCTTATTCCATCTTTTTGGGTGGTGTTTAAAGTATTCCTACAATGCATGTTTTATATATTTTTTTTTATTATTATTATTAAGTTAAAAGAAACATAATATTTCGCTTTCTTAACTTAAATACAGAGCATATATAGTACAAGTAAGAAGTAATATTTTTAATTTTGTTCCAACATTTTGAGTTTAAATAGTTTTTTTTTAAAGGTTTTTATATTATTTTCCGTTTTTAGGTTATCTGGAAGGAGATTATATATATGAACTCCCTCGTGACCAATACTTCTCTTGCCACTTTCAGTCTTGACAGTATTTGTGTACAATTTATTGTGTTGTCTAGTATAATGTTCGTGTACTTGCGATGTTTTTATCAATGTTGTGTTTGTGTGTATAAGTCCATTTTGTATTTTGTAGATTAAAAGACATATGTTATATTCGTACAATGTTCTTATTTTCAAAAGGTTCATTTCCTGGTATAGTTTTTTTGTGGGAGTGTCTGGGTTATAGTTGAAGAGTTTTTTAATAACTTTGTTCTGTATTATTTGTAAGTCGTTTAAGTATATATATAATCCGCCTTATTATTTTTAAGGCTCTTGTAATCCCAAGTTACAGAAATACCTAGTAATAAGATTTAGTTGGTGATTGAAAGCCCCTGCTGTGCAAAGCTCTTAGCTTTTAAAAGCTCATTCGCCGTTTCGAATCGTTGATGACTTAAGCTTGATATCTTCAAGCCGATGATTGATATATGTTTTCCGATACAAGTTTGCAATTTGCCTTGTAAAATGTGTTTAATTCTCAGTAATTACCTGCTGAAATTCTGAGTTTCCAAGAAAATGGTTTTCAAAAGGGCTGGCTTCTTTCTCATTATCATAAAATTTTTAAAACTCTACCTACCTAGTAAGTTTTTAAAACTCTACCTACCTAGTAAGTTTTTAAAACTCTACCTACCTGCATATTAGTTTGCACTCTGTGGTAAGAACGCAAGTGGGTAACGTACTCGAAGAAACGTATGGTGATTAATTAATTGTTATTATTTCATTTTATTTATTTATTTATTATACTTCAAATAGTAACAATTCGAGTGGTCTTTTTTTTACATTACCTCCACACAGGAAGCTCCAAGGAAAATAATTTCCCTCAGGGCCTATGTCATCTTTGGAAAAGTTGTGTGGAGTGCCTTTTCGTGGAGAGGAAGGAGTGAACATGGATCTTGAAAAGACTCATGTTGTAGGATTGAGGAAACATGGAGGCCGGCAAATCATTCCACAACCGAACTATTGAATTCAAGAACAAGTCGTAAAATCTACCCGTTCTCATATGACAAAATGTCAACCGCGTATATATGTTAGGCGCGCGTTTGGCCTGCTTCCCGGCTACGCACCGGTGCCAAAGGGATCAATGACGCTAGTTCCTCGGAGCATCTTCCATTGTAATACCGGTAGAACAAAGACAGCATACCTACCTGATACCTGTGCTCTAAAGATTGCAATCCGCTCATTAAGATAGGGAATCTATCAAACGAACTGCCCGTTTCTCCACGAGATTTTTTTTTCAGGAATTTTGTCCAATATGAACGTACATTTTTACATCTTAATTTTAATTATATATTTTTTTACATATAAAATACACATTTTTTTACATTTTCTTTAAATATGCTTAATCTAGGTACATTTTTAATTTCACTAGGAACTAAGCTGGATGCTTTTATGCAGTAAACATTTCTGTGGGAATGATTTGTTCAACGCTCTGTCTTACGTTCTCTTTCTTTTTTGGGTATGGTGTGCATGGAAATCTTTATTGTGATGTAGTAATTATTGGTATCATTTCTACACACGTAAACACGCATTTCACCACCAACTGCAAACATGCGATGGACACTTTATTTTTTTTTATACATAAATACCGCACGAGAGTCCCAACTGCTCTGTTGTGGGACTATGGCATCCCCAAATGGGGTATGTTGTGAGGCTGAAGGCAGTGGGGAGGGGAAAGAGATAGGGAAGAGGAAGGTGGGGAAGTACCTGGCTATTCAGATCTAATCACCAAACACGGCAGAAGCCATTTCAAGCAACGTTTCAATTCTGAATGGTGGTCTTACACCAGGGCGATACTGAGAGTATCTTCCACTCTGGAACGTGCCGCAAATATACTATATATTATTTTAAATGAATAAATTGTGAAATACACAAATTAATCACATAAAATTTATTTGCCACGCCGGGATTCGATCCTGCGACCTTCGGAATGCTAGTCAAGTGCCTTACCTGGATATACCGCTGCAATACGCCGGCCGTCACTAATGGCCTGAAACATTGGCTAAAGAATGAAAAAATGCATCATGGCGTAATACTTAACAAAAAAATTCATCACGATAATACTTTTGACAGTGAAAATATCAAATCATATCTGGGTAACATGTTAATAAAAAAAAATTCTGTACCTACCTAGTTTAAAATATAATTTATTGTAGAAGAAGTTTGGGAAACGCAACGAAAATTTTCTACTGGCGATTAAAGACCTTACATATTTTGTTGGTTTTGGAATTGTTGAAAAAAACAACGCCCCCTGGCATAACACACAACGAAGGTGGGCTTCGAAGGGCGGTATGAAATATATCACGTAATTTCCAATGCCTATTACATTAAATTACATTCATTATTAATTTTAAAGTGAACGTTGAATGTTATATTGAATTACTCTCTCTGTGAATGGGTCACGTATATTTTTCCTGTATAAAATTGATCAAGTGATAATCATAATGAGTAATTTAACTTCATCAGGATTAACTATTGATACGCAATTAAAGTTTATAAATCACATACAACAAATAACTAACAAAGGCATGAAAACACTAGGATTTATAATCAGAACAATCAAAGACTTCGATTCGCTGGAAGTTATAAAAATCGTATATTTGTCACTTGTACGCAGCTTGTTGGAATACAATTCCATAGTTTGGTCCCCATATTATCAAATTCATATAAGAAATATCGAAAGAGTGCAGTACAATTTTTTAAGATTTATTAACTTCAAGTTACACTTACCTATTCAACACATTAACTACACATCTTTACTAAATACACTTAAATTGCATTCCCTAGAAAACAGAAGAAAAATAAACGATCTAACTTTTTTGTTTAAAACTATTCACTCCGAATTAGATTATCGCGAACTCCTGCATCTCATTGATTTTAAAGTACCTACTCGAGAAACAAGGCAAAACATATTATTCTGTAACCAACTACCACACACATGCACCAATTTCTCGACTACACACACTGGGGAACAAACTCTTAATACAAGTTAACCTTTATTCAAGAAATATCTGAACAATATTTTTATGTAGAATATTTTGATATCTAAGGAGCATCACATAGGGTCTATTGCATATATTTGTGAATTTCTATATTAATCTACAATGTAAAAACCTATTACCGTTTTCTTTGTATGTATCTTGCATTTTGTCATGTATTATTCATCACATTTAATAAGTCACCTGTAAATTTTGTAATTACTAACATAGGTACCTACTAGTTTATTTCTATGCCATTTACAACTTAGAACTTGTTACGTTACGGAATTGTTTCCCGTGCGAGCTAATAGCGAATTGACCAATTGCACAGGCCCTCCGCCCCCTCTCCCCGCACCGCGCGGCGCCCGTGCCAAGCGCCGAGCGGCTCCCCGTCCCCATTCCTTCGCCGGCCTTCGGCAGAATAACTGTGTTCCCCGTGATTCGCGCTAGGCGCTCTCCGTAAACGCTCACGATGTTTTACTGTAATTGTGTATTGTGCTTAAAGAAGTTTACGCCTACCCAGAATCCTGTCTGCCGACCGCCTATCTCCTGCTTGTGAGTACCAATGAACCTTGCTACCCCTCTGTGTGCTAAGAACTGACATTTAAATTCACTAAACACGTGTAGAGAGAGTTGAGAGAAGCTCCCCCCGTTATGATAGAATTAATTAGAGATAGCCAAATACTCATGTGTGTAGTGCCGATGCTGGCCTTTTGTAGAACCCTGTTCACCTTTAATTGAATAAAACCCTTTTTCGTGCATAACAACTGTGTTCTGATTGAGGAAGGAGACCTGGAGATTTTGAGGAAAGGAAGGGGAGTAGGAATTAACAAGCGAACCACAGACACTCGCCCTGGGTTTAAGAGGGACCTTGCTCGCGCCGGCTGTGCAGAGCTAGCCGCCGGCTTGTTTATTGCATGTCCTTTCCAGGTTTTGGGTTTAGCGTTGGCCGCAAGTAGCGCCTATGCTAGCACTGGGCCCAACGTGGTGCTTTTTTTTTGCGTTTTAATGCTAGCACTGTCCCCCGACGTGTGGCATTTTTTTTTCCTCCCTCTTCACGGTCCCACAGTCTCGTTCTTCAATCAGCAATTGTTTAAACTTTATAATGTATAATGTTTTGTCTTGTTACTCCCAATTTGTCTAGCATTTCCATCAAGAACCCCGGCGCGATTGTAACTTCGAATTGCAATTTAAATTATCACGGGCACGATTCCTTCATTTTCGAGTCGTCACTCGACAAAACATTATCACCGGTATTCCTACGTAAAGTGCTCAACCAAGAAAGTTGCCGTCGTGAATAATATAGTGTTTACAAGTGTCGACCGACTAAATTTGCTAGTTTCAAATACAAGATTAATAGTGGAAATGTACACAAATATTTAAAACAAAGTTATTCAACAATTAAAATCCTGTATATGATAAACCAATTACCCGCTTCGTTTCCCGAAAGTTAATTAACCAGTTTTTATTAATAAACTTATTCCGCAGTGTGCTGGTCTGTATTTGATATCGACATATTCTGCGAATAGGGGACTATTTCGCAAAATACTGGCCTGTATATATAACGGCATATTTTGCAGCTTAAGGGAAATAAGTGGATTAAATTCTTTCTACCTTTTGACAATTGAGCATTTTTCTAATTTTGCCGCCTGTTTCATCATTTAGCTTTTTTTTCTTTCGTAAGAAACAGACGACATAATTTGAAAGACGTTCGGTTCGCGTTGACGTCGATTCCTCGAGTCAGGCATTACATTACGTATGCACATTTCTGCATATAACTTGTTATGACAAAAGGAAGTCGGCGGATAAATACCAATAATTGGTGATGCTCAAATCAGGCTACAGTCTAGCCACGTAAATAAAGAAACGATTCCCCAAGACATTGTTGAATTTTCAAACAAATACTTCCACGAAAACTTGTATAAAAGAAAAAATATTTCTTTCCTTTTCTGAAGAACCCCCCTTTGGAAAGGAAATGGAAATATTCTAAAAACATGTTCGTTTAAGGCGAACCTCGTTTCCGTTTTTTATTTCCGGACTTTTGCAAATTTGCAAACATTTTTCAAAAACATCGGAATAAATTCTAAAAACGTGTTTCATTAAGGTGAATCCCGGCCGCGTATTTACAATCCCTAACGCGTTTGAGTCGCTTTAAATTTTCAATATCAAAATTTAAATATTTAGAAATAAAATTATTAATTTCTAATATACACATTGGAAAGATTATTTTATCTAGATTTTAGAACATTTTTTTGTTTTTGCAAAGTGATAAAAATTATCAATATAGAGGTGTATTTACAATATATGGGAATAATATTAAAATTTTAATATTTAGAAATAAAATTATTAATTTCTAATATAAACATCAGAAAGATTATTTTATCTAGATTTTAGAACATTTTTTGTTTTTGCAATGTGATAAAAAATAACCAATATAGAGGTATATTTAAAATGTAAATTGTCGTTACCGCGACTGAATCGGTATAGGTTTTGTAAATACGCATCCCGGCCCGTGAAATTTTCATATCCGGACTTTGAAAATTTTCAACAAATTTCCAAAACATCTGGATTTTTTCACAAAATCACGTTTTTTAAGGGAAACCGCTGCCCAAATTTTTCTCGTTCTTGGACTTTGAAAATTTTCAAGAAATTTCCAAAACATCTGGATTTTTTCACAAAATCACGTTTTTTAAGGGAAACCGCTGCCCAAATTTTTCTCGTTTTTGGACTTTGAAAAATTTTCAACAAATTTTCAAAACATCTGGATTTTTTCTCAAAATCACGTTTTTTGAGTGGAACCTCTGCGCAAATTTTTCTCGTTTTTGGACTGAAAATTTTCAACAAATTTTCAAAACGTCTGGATTTTTTCTCAAAATCACGTTTTTTGAGGCAAACCCCTGCCCAAATTTTCAAATAAACCAAACACTTATAAAAAACGTGTTTTTTTTTCAAAAACTTTTTGTAAAAAATACGTCCCCAGTGGTCAATCTCTGCCCAATTTCTTTCCAATTGCGAGTCTAGTTCTCACTTTTTCCAACATAAGGTCACTCTGATACGATCTTATACACCATGGAAGTTCCTCAAGTTACGCTGGGTATAATCCCGCACGTCTTTACTTCAAGAAAGGAAGAATTACTACAGGCCCTGAGAAATAGAAAGATTTCTCCTAGGAATAATTCCAAAATGCCTTACTGTGACGGAATCAGTAAATTCCATCACATCAAGTACTCAGGCGTTATCAAATTGGCAAAACTCTTGTCATAAGTGACGTGAGTTACTTGTAATTATTAAATGTAAATAATCACCCATATGGGCATTCGTAAGGTAATCCTTACACCCGAAGGCACATTAATGTCAACGGTAGCCTAACTCCTGTACATTCTTTTTCTTTTTGCATAATTTTATATGTTCTTGTACATCCTGCGTGCCTTGCCTGCTGTACCACAAGAGCACCTCTTGGGGCACCGTTTTCATACTTGTATGCATCCTCTTCCTGAAATTGATCACTTCGGGAAAGGGCCTCCTTTTCCTCCTACCATCAACGGTTCCGGAAAACTCCTGCTCCAAGACGTCGCTTTCCTTTTCACAATTCTTGCAGCATCCGCGCGTTTTTTTTTTCTCACCTCATCGCCTCATCTTGTCATATCACCTTTTTTTTAATTGTTTTGTGTCGGGTTTTTGCCGTACCAGTACGTCCCTACCCTAATGTTGTAAATATAAAATCATAAGTGCAAGTCTGTATAATAACCATTGGTTTCAGACCATTGCCGCAGCTCACTACTATGGTCACAGCACCATATTGTAAGAATGTCGCGACGATTTCCGTATAATAGGAAATCCTCCCGTTTTTTCTTTTTTCTTTTTCCTCTTCACCCCATCCTAACACATTCATAGTAATGTTGTATATTGGGGATCGTTTCGAATACACCAAATGTACACACCTATCAGGTCACATTCGCTGGATTCGAAACAATTCAAGGGCAACCTTGTTGCTACTTGTGGTTTTTCTTCTTTTTCCAAAAATTAGAATGGCGCTCAACCCAATTGCTCTATTTTTTTCCAGAATCGTATTTTGTCGGATTCTGAGAAAAATATTTGTTATAAAAGTGGCAATACGTTTCGTCCCTTCATTAACATTGTTCCTTGTACATATACAACTTCATTATGAGGTACATATTTTATCATGACAAGTTTCTTTTGTCCTTATTGTACCATTATTCTTGTTTGAAGTTTAAAATCTTGGCCAGATCTTCAATAAAATTTGTGTTTATCGCCTTTTGGCAAGTCTTGTAACGTATGCTAATATGAAATTATTAAGCTACAGCAGTGCCGTATTAATTACATCATTGCAAAACCGCCGTCTGTATTGAATGGGGACCCACATTTTCGAACGTAATTGGGCTACTGTCTTTCAATACTGGGCAAAATTTGTTGTAAATCGTTCATTCCTGTCACGTGAGACGTGAAAACGTGACAATATCTACCATCATAGGAGAGATCCTCAAAACATCCGCCATGATACGAGAAGCTCGTTATAATTACTTTATACTCATAACTAAATGTTACTAAGTTGGTCGTGTGTCCTTTGGCATGAGAACCGCTTAACCCGCCGTCTGTATTGAATGGGGACCCACATTTTCGAACGTAATTGGGCTACTGTCTTTCAATACTGGGCAAAATTTGTTGTAAATCGTTCATTCCTGTAAATGAGACGTGAAGACGTTACAATACTCACCATGAATCGTGCGAACGAAATAATATCTACCCCCATGTTTGTGTGACCTACCAAGTGTAGATCACACGCCTTTTATTTTCTGTTATCAGAAAATTTTTATGTCAGTGTATTCCTTTTGTCCTACACTACCAAATGGTATTGTAATGTGCCAGGATAACTGCTGTAGACCTTGTTTCACCTTCCACTCAGAGGTCGAATTTCGGAAATAGCCGAGTCCTCAGCAGTTTTCTTCGTTCAAATGTTCCCAATTGTCACCCTTTCCCTTCCTCGAAATTATCCGTGAATGGGGATATATGCGTTACGCACTTGGCGTTTCGTTTGTCAAATGGGACAACCTTCATACACGGATCCTTTCAACTTCCTACTCCTTTCCCAATTTTATAACTTATTTGTACTCAATGTTTTTGTTCTTCGAAAGTAGAAAAAATGCTACCGTATAGACGTGAGCATAGGTCATGGAAGACCAACTTCTTTCGAACGTGGCACTTTGTCATACGTACAAACCCTTACCTACGTGTTCTTGGAAATGTATTTAGTTTAAAAAAAACTAAATGGGTTAAACAGAACCTTCCTTGAATACGTACCTTTGTAATATGTATAAGTCTGTAGTTACACTTAGTTAACTCTCTCTCCGTCTCTCTCTCTCTCTACACGTCAAACTAATCCAATCTTTCTCAATATGCACACCTTGTTTCTCTCCAAACCTTTTCATCATTGGTCTACCAGGCAGGTAAACTTCAAGAATTTTGTTCTAATAATAATTTTTCGCCGGATTAATAAGAAGACCAGCAGCTCTTCACCCTATCTACACCTGCGCCTCTCTTCATGCTGCCTTCACTACCGTCACGGAGGTCCCATGCCTTCAAACCCTACGTACCAAAAGCACCCGACCACACCTAACATAACCTAGTGTGAGTCGTGCGTGTAGTTGCGAATTGTATCATCACAAAACCATCACTCAAACAAACCCGAGCACGTCAGCTCTAAGTTGGTTCATGTTCCTGTTGCCATTGTACAAATGTTCCTGCGGCACCTTGCAAATGTTCCTGTTGCCATCGTGCAAATGTTCCTGCGGCATCTCGCAAATGTTCCTGTTGCCATTGTACAAATGTTCCTGCGGCATCTCGCTAATGTTCCTGTTGCCATTGTACAAATGTTCCTGCGGCATCTCGCAAATGTTCCTGTTGCCATTGTACAAATGTTCCTGCTGCATCTTGCAAATGTTCCAGCTGCACCTTGCAAATTGCTCTGTTGCCATCATGCCAATGCTCCTGTGCCCTTGCGCAAATAACAATACCAACAATTGTTCATCCAACAATCCCACTGTATACAAACCAGTGTACCAACCACCATCACAACAACGGCTGTCATGCACACAAACCACCTCCTCTATAAAGGACCAACCACCAATTACAATTCCACTCTCCAGTACCTCAATGATGTCATACTGGCCCACCCACAGGATCCGGAAGCAGCTACCTTTTTGACCTCTGTGACAGGTAGAACCCTCTCCACCACCAAGAAGCCTCATCCTGCGTTCTCTTCTTCGTGTTTTCTTTAAGGCCCTAGTGTTCCTTGAGTGTAATCTCAAACGGGCCAGGTTACTGTGACAAAGTAACCTTATAACTTCAGTGCAACGTTCAAACACCCCAAACATCCTACGCAAACCACGCTACGCAAACTTAGCTCACAGACCAATGATACAATTTAGAGTCATTTTTTTTCTATCACTGCATAACCCTTGTACCTTTCTCCAGCAGGTCCTTGTTTATATTTATGTATGCCACTGCTCTTTCATGTACATTCATGTATAATTCTTTGTTCACCATGTTTTTTTTTCTCTTGTTTTTGTTTCTACTATTTTGTAGCTAGCAACTTTTTCTTTTTATCTCTCTCTCTCTCTCCCCCCTTTCTCTTGGATGTTTTTTTTTGGCACAAGTGCTAGAAGGGTAAGAGGATTTCTTAGCCCTACTGCTCCATTACCACGTCGCCTTTTTTGCGGCGAGGGGGGAAGTGTTACGTTACGGAATTGTTTCCCGTGCGAGCTAATAGCGAATTGACCCCTTGCACAGGCCCTCCGCCCCCTCTCCCCGCACCGCGCGGCGCCCGTGCCAAGCGCCGAGCGGCTCCCCGTCCCCATTCCTTCGCCGGCCTTCGGCAGAATAACTGTGTTCCCCGTGATTCGCGCTAGGCGCTCTCCGTAAACGCTCACGATGTTTTACTTTAATTGTGTATTGTGCTTAAAGAGGTTTACGCCTACCCAGAATCCTGTCTGCCGACCGCCTATCTCCTGCTTGTGAGTACCAATGAACCTTGCTACCCCTCTGTGTGCTAAGAACTGATATTTAAATTCACTAAACACGTGTAGAGAGAGTTGAGAGAAGCTCCCCCCGTTATGATAGAATTAATTAGAGATAGCCAAATACTCATGTGTGTAGTGCCGATGCTGGCCTTTTGTAGAACCCTGTTCACCTTTAATTGAATAAAACCCTTTTTCGTGCATAACAACTGTGTTCTGATTGAGGAAGGAGACCTGGAGATTTTGAGGAAAGGAAGGGGAGTAGGAATTAACAAGCGAACCACAGACACTCGCCCTGGGTTTAAGAGGGACCTTGCTCGCGCCGGCTGTGCAGAGCTAGCCGCCGGCTTGTTTATTGCATGTCCTTTCCAGGTTTTGGGTTTAGCGTTGGCCGCAAGTAGCGCCAATGCTAGCAAACTTTCTCTTTTATTGTAATGCACTATCTTTCCTTAAATGTATCTGTATACCTACCTTTCATATGATGTTTACTAGATATATTTTTATAGTTTATCTTTTTTTATTTAAAAACTATCTCTGTATTATAAACTTGTCATGTAAAAGCCCATCAGGGCATTGAAAATTAATAAATAAAATAAATAAATAAACTTTGATAAGGATTTACCACTGCTTTAAAAATCTTTTGCACTGCACTGCACTACCGTCTAAACAGAATTTTACGTCTTACGTACATCAACGTGTAAAACACACAATCTGGTAGACATACTTAATTCGATTGCTGTTCTATCACTTTTCTGGAACACGAATTCATTTACGATAAGAAAGATTTGAAAAAACATATTTATTAAACTTATCTCCCTTTTCAGACATACATATCCAATTTGGAAGTTTCGTATGGGAACTGCCACTCCGGGAACCATTTGATGAATAATCAACACCCCTACCATAGGTTACCCCGAGTGGTTCGCTAAATTTGGTGACTTAGCAGGGGTGCCCGGGTTCTTGGAGTGAGGTTTGTTTAGGTTTTGCTTTTACCCACCTACTAGGCCGGATCGGGAGAGACTGGTTGACGGAGACCTTTTGCCTTCTTCTGCTAGACTCTCTCGACCCATCGCCTTGCAACCCAAGGCGATGGGTCGAGAGAGTCTGGCAGAAGAAGGCAAAAGGTGACGTAGCAAGGTGCAGGTAGCAGATTTGGTGACTTAGCAGGGGTGCCCGAGTTCATGGGGTTAAGTTAGGTCTTTGCGGCGGATGCGTCGGCCCACTAGCTGCATGGCAAGCTAGATCGGGAGAGAATGGTTGAGGGAGTCTCTTCGTCTTCTTCTATCATAATGTCTCGAAACATCGCCTTACACCGCAGTGGTAGTCCGTCATTCCACACTGACCCCCAGATTCCTATCCACCCTCATACCCTTTTCCTTCCCAAAACTTCATCTCCTTTCCAAAGACCCTCCACACAGCATCCCCAAAGATAACATAGGCTCTGAGGGGAATTATTTTCCTAGGGGCTTTCTCCGTGGAACTAAGGTTAAAAAAATTGATGCACTTAACATTTTATCCTAAAATAACGTCAACACACCATCAAGAAAATCAACAAGGTGGATCAAATTCATTTTCTGTTTTCAAACAAACCACATAAATATAAGATATTTCTCCCATGAACCACGAACATTAAAAAAATTATAACACTGCACACTGTTCTAATAATGAAATTGACATTTTTAATTACCCGATAAACACAAAAAAATATGTTTTTCCGTTAATCATTATCATTACCGACAATGGCATTATTATTAACGCCAAAAAAACCAAATATATGCTTATTCACTCACCATATACAAGTTGTCAGGATAAAGAATTGCCTATAAAAAGTCATTCATATGATTGTTTACACACAAAAAACCAATCCCAACAGTGTAATTGCCCAAATATAGAAAAAGTGTACCAATATACTTACCTTGGTCTTACAATAGATGTCAATTTTAACTGGTCAAATCATATTGAAAATGTATGTAATAGATTAAGATCCATATTAGGGAAATTTTACCACCTAAAAAACTTGGTTGATAAAAATATATTATACATTATACTGTGTATACAACGCATTAGCAGAATAAATTATAGGATACGGAATAAATAGTTACGGATTAACGCACAAAACGTACTTAAATAAAATAGAACAATTACAAATTCGTTTCCTAAAATTGATATCAGGCAAAAAAAAAGGTTCAATTATGTGAA
Source organism: Limnephilus marmoratus (assembly GCA_917880885.1). Lineage (NCBI taxonomy): Eukaryota > Metazoa > Arthropoda > Insecta > Trichoptera > Limnephilidae > Limnephilus > Limnephilus marmoratus. The sequence continues at coordinate 32,937,250 of OU862924.1, forward strand.
TGCGATTATAAAAATTTTTTCTCCTTGTGTAATGTCCTCTCTATACACAGTAAGGTAGATTATCAATTAACGCTAGATGGAATACAGAATTCAAAAAACCTGTAAACCACAACTACCCTACTAGGCATAGAGAAGCACAAATGTTTATTATTGATAAATCTCAAAATGTATACGGTGATAGAACAAAGAGGCATAAAATTCCGAAAATATTTAACGCATTACCTGAAAATATTAAAAATGAGACATCTTATTCAAATATCAAAAAAAAAAAAGTTAAATCATTCTATCTCCGTAGAACATGAGGGCAAATAAAATATTGCATACAAATACCCAGATCGAATATTGATCAAATACCTAGAAATTACTATCACACACTGTATTCATAAACATTATAATAATTAGTAGTTTATAATAATTAGTATTTTAGATTTTACACAGTTATTACAATGTAAAACCTAAAAGTATAATAGTATTAATTAAATAGGAAAAATGAGAGATTTCTTACAATCAAACTGATTGATCAGTTTTGTAAGATTTTTAAGATAAAAATTGTAAAATTAAAAAAACTGAATAAACATACTTAAAAAAAAGCCGACATTGAGATTAAGTCCGTTATTATTCCTTACTCCTTAATATTGTGCCTACAAATCACTGTCTCATCAGTACAGGAGCAAATAATATGTTATCTACTGAACTAATTGAGTTCTACCTTTTACACATTCTAGTTTTTCATTTACTTTTGCTTAATAAGCAAAAAATATATAATATGTATTGTACACAGCATATAAATTTTTGGGCATCATGCCTGTTTTGTACACTGAAATAAAAAAAAATTCACTGGAAATATTTTTTTTGCAATCTCAATACGATAACAGAATGCCTAAAATATGATGAATATGATTTACCGCAAAAATAAATAAAAATATTTAAACTGTGACCCCGACGTGATTTGAACACGCAACCTTCTGATCTGGAGTCAGACGCGCTACCGTTGCGCCACGGAGTCGCTGTAAAACAGGAGCAATATTTGTAACGCTTTAAAATAAATTTATTAGAGTGCTGCACTGATAAAAAATCATAAATAATTCTGACGTGAATTTAATTCAAGGAGAGGTACTTACCTAGAATTAAATTTAAATAAAATTTACCGATAGAAAACATTAAAATTTGCGTCAGAGCAGCGTCATAATATTGTATGCAGACTCAATGTAAACGACATTAGATATTTCACCTATAAAACTGAGCGGCCGGGTCTACAACACACTTTTTTTTGTCTACGACGCAACGCGACTGAGCGTGAATTTCCTACGTATTTTTTTATTTTATTTTATTTTTATTTAAATACATAAACTGCTATACTATCTTTTATAAATAAACATATAATAGAGTACAAAAGTAATAAAAATAATATCATTACATTATAGTAGTTTTAAACTTAAAAATAACATACAATTATTTTATGTATCACAACAAAAAATAACAAAAAAGAACAATGAGAAATATCATCATTTCATTTCAACATGTCCATATTGCGTATATAAAGTTACATTATGGAAAAATAATTTTTGAGTGCATGTTTATATTGCGCTAATTTTAAGAAATAAATGTCGCCGATGTTAGCATATTCATTTCCCAAAATGTGTAATCGACTGATTGGTGAGTAATAATGTGATAATGTATGTGTGTTATTATAGTAGAACGGTAGAGTCAGTCTATTGTTAGCGCGACCAGGGCAATGAAATCGTATTTGTTCTATTAAATCAGGGGTATCCAGGACCGAGTGAATTATTTTATATAATATTAATAGATCACAGATTTTTCTACGATCTGATAAATTTACGAGATTAGTCCAGTTTAATAACAAATTATAGGCCACGGATTCTCTTGGAATACCTTTAAAATTAATATACCTAAGGAATCTATGCTGGACTTTTTCAATCGCTTGAATATGGATATTGTAATGTGGAGCCCAAATCATAGAATTATATTCTAAAATGCTTCTCACTAGCGTTATGTATAAAATGCGAGTAATATCAATGTTACAAAATTGTTTGGTTATTCTAATTATTCTGGTTATTCTATTTTGTATTCCTAATAGGTTTGTTTTTGAATCTTTGTTTAGATGAAAGCAATTTTTTTCATATATGTAGGAAAAATAAAAAAAAATACAATGAGAGATACGGTTACGTTTATTAATAGGTTTGAAAAATAAATTTTGAGAAAAACAGATAACTTGGTTTAAGTTGACTAAAATAATATAGGGTGAGTATGTTCGTATTCAAATCAAAAAATATTTTTTAGCACATGTACCACGAAAAGTGCTGGCTTGCGGCTTCCTTTACAGGATTTGGTAGGTTATTACAAAGTTTTTGCTCTATCTGTTTTGTGTGCACGAAAGTTTAGTTTTGGGAAGCCTAAGATCTCTGCGGCTTCTCGTAGGATAATTGTCAACATTATCATGGTGCATAATATTACTTTGCAGATAATTTGTATAATATTATAAACACTGACTACGTAGATATCATTGAGCTAAAATCATAGAACAAAGAAGAAATCTAGAAGTGCCTTCCATACACTTGTAATCGTACTGTGGTAAATGTGGTGGAACGATAATTACGATTTGCTTTGTGTTATCTAAATTCTTATCTGTAATATCACACTTCTGCTCATTTAAATGTTTCTATAAACAGACTCGCACTACACATATAACACTGATGCTGACCGAGTCGGCGGTTCCACCTCGTCTCTAAGGCTGGTTGAGTAGATGTGAAATTGCAATTTATGTCTGAAGAGCCGCAGATGCCTATGCAAAAATCCGCAAATTCCGACCCCTGGTCTAGTGGTATGAAGCGCCTGACGAACCTTAGCGGCCGGGCATTCAGCGGATCAAGGATCGAATCTTACGAAAGAACAGGCAAAGAAAACACAAAAGAAAGCGACACTAGCGACTCCTAAGAAGAAAACATAAATACTAATAAATTTCACTCTTCGGTCCAAAAATCACTAAATGGTTACTAGATTTAGGCAGGACGGAGTCAGAAATATTATTAAAAAATGTTATCTGATAATTATGTATTTCGAGCGCCTTATACATTTTTTTTTGTTCTCAAATTTTACTTTTCTTTTTCTTTTACTGTTTTCCTGGTATATACTCACCTTGAATACACTTTTTCTTATATTTTCGATTAATTGATTCTAGAACCTAGCACTCTACTGTATCATATATTATTATAATTATAAATATGGAAAACTGTTCTGGGTTCGAGTCCCAGCGGAGCCAATATCTTTTCTGATTTTTCTGTCTCCAGATTTCGATTGAGTTTCGCTAATATTGTCTTCATTTAATTAAATATTATAATTTGAGATTTTACTCATAAAGTTTAAAAAATTAATAATAAATATTCATCCTAGACTTGCAGAAAAAGTCAATAGATGTCGCGTATTACAAATAAAATGGATAAATATTTATCCAGACACTATCTAGATTGCATTTAGTTCGAGTTGAATCTTGTAATCATATATAAAGATAGCAGCCAATAATATGTGCGTTAAGTAAATGAAGATAATGTTGGTAGTTCTTAGTCGAAGTATGATACAGTTAAAAGTGACCGAATTAATATGGGTTCCGTAACTTAATCGGTAGAGCTGTTTCCATGTAAGAAAAGGGTTCTGGGTTCGAGTCCCAGCGGAGCCAATATCTTTTCTGATTTTTCTGTCTCCAGATTTCGATTGAGTTTCGCTAATATTGTCTTCATTTAATTAAATATTATAATTTGAGATTTTACTCATAAAGTTTAAAAAATTAATAATAAATATTCATCCTAGACTTGCAGAAAAAGTCAATAGATGTCGCGTATTACAAATAAAATGGATAAATATTTATCCAGACACTATCTAGATTGCATTTAGTTCGAGTTGAATCTTGTAATCATATATAAAGATAGCAGCCAATAATATGTGCGTTGAGTAAATGAAGATAATGTTGGTAGTTCTTAGTCGAAGTATGATACAGTTAAAAGTGACCGAATTAATATGGGTTCCGTAACTTAATCGGTAGAGCTGTTTCCATGTAAGAAAAGGGTTCTGGGTTCGAGTCCCAGCGGAGCCAATATCTTTTCAGATTTTTCTGTCTCCAGATTTCGATTGAGTTTCGCTAATATTGTCTTCATTTAATTAAATATTATAATTTGAGATGTTACTCATAAAGTTTAAAAAATTAATAATAAATATTCATCCTAGACTTGCAGACTAGAAAAAGTCAATAGATGTCGCGTATTACAAATAAAATGGATAAATATTTATCCAGACACTATCTAGATTGCATTTAGTTCGAGTTGAATCTTGTAATCATATATAAAGATAGCAGCCAATAATATGTGAGTTAAGTAAATGAAGATAATGTTGGTAGTTCTTAGTCGAAGTATGATACAGTTAAAAGTGACCGAATTAATATGGGTTCCGTAGCTTAATCGGTAAAGCTGTTTCCATGTAAGAAAAGGGTTCTGGGTTCGAGTCCCAGCGGAGCCAATATCTTTTCTGATTTTTCTGTCTCCAGATTTCGATTGAGTTTCGCTAATATTGTCTTCATTTAATTAAATATTATAATTTGAGATTTTACTCATAAAGTTTAAAAAATTAATAATAAATAAAATAATTAGATGACCAAATGTATAGGAAAATGTGCACTGAAATTCGACGACAAAAATATGGAAAAAATCATTCTTCACATTGATAAAAAAAGTGCTCCGTATTCTCCCCACTCTTGTCTACTTTAGTTTTCTGAAGATTTTATTTCTACAGCGTGTGAATTGCACACTCTGATTTTTTATTGTGAAATAAAGGCTAACGAAAATCTAGCACAGTCGTTTTGGTACTAAACTTTATCAGACATGAATATTGCATTAATTCAAACTTGGTTACTTACCATTAGAATCATTAGATCATAATATCATATTACCTATATAATATTACAAAAGGTGGGTAGACAGGTACCAGGATATTATTATTATCTGAATGCATCTTTGAGAGGTTGTTGTAAAGCGATATCACGGGTCGAATTACACAAAACAATTCCAGTAATGGCCGAATCATTAAAACGTCCAAAAGCCGGTCTCCTGAGTCATTTTATAATTCAAACTTTTTTTCCAGATTTGAGAACGCATGGCCAAATATATTCGTGTAGGTATTTTAACGATCAATTAAGCGAGGAAGAAGGTAGAGGATGTCGGGTTCGTCCTTTTTTTTACGAATCGACTCAGATTTCACCTGCCAGTCGTGTCCGCTTCGTTGGACAAACAGCCCATCTTGTAATGTCAGAAAACATGGCGCTTAAAGTGCAAAATCATATTTATTTGTTTGTTTGGGTTTTCAAAGCATGTCGTCGGTAAGTAAGGAAAGGGCTTTAAGCTTTAAACAATTATTGATTTGAGAAATGTGGGCCACTCTCACATTTTAGGAAATAGACTAACATTAAATAAAGGCATCATATTTTAAGGTTTGGGTTTGATTCAACGGAGTGCTAGAATTCCTTGTGAGGAATTTGGGGGATTGCAAACTCTAAAAAATATTAAATTTAAAAAAATACTAAATTTACACCAAAACTATGCTGTGATGACAGTCCCAACATCTAGTTTGGAAACAGAGAGAGAGCAGTTTCCCCTGCAGGGCTTTTATGAACAAATTTCAGGACTCTCCACAGCATTGACCTAGTATTATTCCACAGTCTATGTTTGTTATACTATCTATCTTTTTCTTCAAAGTACCTACTCAAAAATACTTACTACATTATATTTTCAATATATTTTTAAAATAATACTAATACCAAACAAACATGATTGATCTCAAATGACTGTGGGGAGACCTATCATTGACTTTTTTATTATTAATTTTACTATCTTAAAACTGTTAAAATATTACCTTTTTAATACATTTTTATATTATCGTTATTTGTTTTTGGGGTGTTATGCCGTGTTTCGCTACCTCCTTCTTTAGCCAATGTTTCGGACATCTTTGCAGTGTCCATCATCAGGGCAGATCCGGTAGATGTGTCTGCCCCACCCCATGAACCCGGGCACCCCTGCTAAATCACCAAACGTAGCGAGCCACTTGGGGTGACGTATGGCAGAGGTGTTGGTTATCCAATAATCTATATTGGAGGGCAGAAATCTACTCAGATTTATGATGAAAATTAGAAAGAGATTAGATTGTTATTTTTTTGTGAGTACAGCACAAGAGTCCCAACTGTTTCCAACCGTTTGGCACCAGTGAAGCTATTGCATCTCCAATTGGTCATGGTATAAGTAGATGGGTGAGATGAAGGTGGGGAAGTACCTGGCTATTCAGATCTGGTTACCAAACACGGCACAAGCAACGTTTCAATTTTAAATGGTGGACTTTCACCAGAATAATACATTTATTTATTTACGATACAAATACCGTTGAATACAGAATAAAACATTTCTTTACAAAAAACAGATCGTATACAAGTAAAAATATTGATATCGACAGCGGAAATTTGAAATGCTGTAAAGGACAGTAAATCCAAAACTGTATTGAGAATACCTATGTCATTTTTCAACGTTTTTTTTCTCTTTTGATCTGCGTCGTTGAAATATTCCCAGGAAAATAAGTGCGTCTTTTACGACGTGCATTTTTTTCTGAAAAATTAAAAATAATTCAAATGTTGCTGTGAAATAAATTAACGAAAAATGTTAAGTTTTCTGAAAGTTATATTCGATGTTATTTTATAATAAAAATCCATAATTATGCGCGGTTACTTTGTCCCGGTGACTAGCTGTCACTGGATCAAATTGGATCCGAGGAACCGGCCATTTTCGGAACCAGTCACCAAAAACTCAAACTGGGCGAAGCCGAACTAAAAGCTGCGTTTTTAACTGCTATTATATATTATTTTTAATGAATATATTGTGAAATAACGTAATAAAATCAAATAAAATTTACTTTCGGACCGCCGGATTCGTATACGAGAGCCTTATTCCTCGACCACGTCTGCCGTCGATGTTTTAAAGAGAATAAATTTCTCATTTTCCCCGACCTTATTGACGGGCCTGTTTATATTAGCAATGATCGCGACGATCCATCTTGTATGGAAGCCAGCGGGATGCACGTGATTTCTTTGCATGTGCATCGGTATGATAATCAGGGCGCCTGCACTTGTTGATTGCATTCTACGCTAATTCTTGGAATGGAAACAACTACTACCTAACAACAAGTATCCTAACGAGACGTCGACATCAATGCAATCAATTCAATTTATTATTAATTAGCGAGTTGCCGGCGTGCGTTGCTATGCCACTTAATAAAAAATTGTTTCTCCCTGCGTGTCCTTTCCCATTCGTCCCGTTTCCCTTCCAAATATCAAATCCCCAAAGCAAACATCTTGTAAATATCAATTCCCAAAGTTTTATCGGATGAATGGGTAGCAATGCATAATTTCACTATGCCAGAACTCACTATTATATTATATAGAAGTCATTGCGGGCATGCGTACATCAAATCCACAAAGTTTCATCGCAATCGTATGAATGGTTTAGCAATGCATAGACATCTCATATACTCATATAAGCAAGCATATTTTAATTTTTATATGTATGGAAAAAAACATTAAATACTGTCAATTTTAATAAAAGTAGATACCAACTACTTATATTATCAGCAATAAAGCTTACTGTTTAAAAGCAGGTTAATTGATGCTAAATTTGTCGATATCCGAAATGATTCTATTCAACAACAAGATTGCCTTCCCCACCGGCACGACTAACGGCGACTTTGTCTTGCAGGTTGGGAGACAAAAATAGAAAAACAAACAAAAAAAAAAGAAGGAAAAATACTTCTCTTTCGAAAGAAGTCAAAATATCAGAACTCATTACTATAAAGAGAGTCGTTGAAGATCTTCCAAGAAGTACCGACCAATATAAAAGAACAGAAAAATATGTTGAAATTTAAAAATACGTGACGAAAATGTGTGAAGTGTAATTTTTAATTATAGTAATTTGAAGCAACCGCAAACAGTGCGAAACCCAGGTTGCGGTTGCTTCATTCCTTTCCCATAATTTGTGGTTCGGTAGTATCTACCCATTTATACGCAGCATTACATGTAATTTTTGAATTAGAACATTTGTAAACATTGTAACTCAAAATATGCACCACTTTAGGTTAAATAAAAATAAAACAGTATATTATGTCGGTGACGTAAAACATCGAGAACATCGAAATTAATGCTCTTAATGTTTGGCCGAGTTCTAAAACCGAGTTTTAGAACTCGGCCAAACATTAAGTAAAACATTACAATTCTGGTGATCACTCGTGGAGAAGGATAACTAACAAGATGGATAAAAAATTATATACGTATTTCATTTTTAGTCGTTTCCTCATTGCTGCAGATCTTCCTGGTAAACAAGGCTCCTTCACGAGATGCTTGAAAAATGTTTTTTTTTTTAATTTTACAAATTATTTATTAATCAAGATAATATTACAATACACTTTTTTATATATACCACCTCAATGGGCTAAGCCTGTTCCGAGGTGGCAGGAATTTATTAATTGTGGTGTCTTCTATCGGGTAGTAAATAATATCCGTTGATGTTACAATGTTTATTGATTGACAGGTTAATATGGAGAGAGCGCTCAATAGCGGGTACATCCCTTTTATACTTCCCATACTCGCTATCTCGCTCTCATGCCGTCACCCTCATACACATACGTCACACCCCCACACTTAAATCCTAATTACATAAATATCTCATACTCAAATTTATACAATGCAAATATTTAAATATTTCAATCCAGTAAGTATATGTAATTATTCTTGATCTTCACGTGTAGCGTGGGCGTTGACCTAGGTGACCTGCAAAAATTAGAGGAATTAGGAAATTTGGTCATGTCCACATCCGAGAGTGGACCCAGGTCCAGCAAATCATCAGACCTGTCACACTCCCCCCACCTAACCTTCCTCTCTGAAATCTGATCATGGTGGCGTTTCCAAATTTGTCCCGTAGACATAATTTTAACTAAATAAATCCTATTCCCCAATCTTTTAAAATTTTTTCCTAAAATCCATTTATTATCATTACTTCTTAAATCCCTGGTTAAAACTTTAGAACCAACCTCAAAGTACTTTTTAAATTTTCTTCCTCTATAATACTTTTTCTGTTTATGCTGGCTGAATAACATTTTGTTTTTAACCGTGTTGTCAATTCCTTTAAAACCTTGACTCTCAACATTATCCACTATTGGAATAATCGTATTAAAAATTGATCTAATCTTCCTACCCAACATTAATGTACTAGGCTCAATGCCCGTAGACATTGAAGGCGTATTTCTAATATCAACTAAAAATGTCAAAAGTTTATCTTCAAAATCAGTAGGAAATTTATTATTTACCATAATTTTTTTTTTTAAATTCTTCACTGTTTTAACCCCATTTTCAGCTAAACCGTTAGAAGCAGGATGCTGTACAGCTGAAGTAAATGATTCTATATTATAATTACGACAAAATTCCTTAAAAACTGTCGAAGTGAAAGCTGTACCATTGTCACTTACTATTTGTTCCGGGATTCCGAACATAGAAAATAATCTTTTCAAAACTGTTATTGTACAAAACGAATCTACCTTATTCACAATATGACTGTCTATCCATTTTATAGTTGCATCAACAATTATTAAAAAATTATGACCTCCCAACGGCCCCATGAAGTCGATATGCAATCTACTCCAGATTAACCCATTGATTGGCCAAGGTGCCAACTCAACTTTACATGGAGTAGGTAAACATTCCATGCATCGAGCACACTGTTTCACAGTTGCTTCTATATCATTGTTCATTCCGAGCCAAAAAAAATAATTTCGAGCAAGACTTTTTGATTTTACAATGCCTAAATGCGATTGATGTATAAAATTCAATATAATCTCCCTTAATTCCCTTGGAACTACAAATTTATTATTATAAAATAAACATGAATTATAAGTCGATAATTTATTCCTAAAATACCAGAATTTCAATAAATCATCCTTTAAAAACTTTTTATCCGGCCAACCATTAGCTACGAACTCGATAATGCTCGCTATATTTACATCATTAATCGAAAACTGTTTCATCGTTTCCGCATTTAATGTTGTTTCTGACTCGATTATGTTCACAAACTCTGACTCAACCATATTCACGTTTAAAGTATCAATATAATTTAAAAAATAATCGCTAGCATCAATATCGTCGCTACACACATCTAAATTATCCTTATTATTAATCGGCATTCGTGATAAGAAATCCGCTTTGTTATCACCTGACTTAATATGCTCTATACTATAGTCAAAAGTCTGGAGTATTAGGGCGTACCTCTGCAGACGGTTAGCGGCCAGCACAGGTACTTGCTTATCCGTGTTCAAAATGTGTACTAACGATTTATTGTCGCAAGCCAAAACAAATTTATTGCCGTATAAATACTGAAAGAATTTCTTCAACCCAAAAATTATAGCACACGCTTCCTTATCTAAAATAGAGTACTTTAATTCTGTTTCTGACAATAATCGGCTAGCAAATGCGATAGGTCTCTCTAAACCATTATCATATACATGGCAAATCACCGCTGCTAACGCTTTTTCAGATGCGTCTGAAATAAGTTTAATTGGTAAATTAGGATCAAAATGCACTAAAATATTATCTGACGTCAGCAGTTTCTTAACTCGCTCAAACGCAATATTACATTCCTCAGACCACACATACTTTACTCCCCTTTTTAACAAGTTATACAATGGAGACAAAATACCTGAAATATTGTGAACAAAAGTTCTATAATAAGAAATAACCCCGAGTAAACTCCTAAGTTCCGAAACATTCCTCGGTATTGCCATTTGAGTAATCGCACAGATTTTATTTTCTAAAGGCATAACTCCTTTCCGCGAAATTCTAAAACCTAAATGTTCTATCTCAGTTTCTAGAAAAGAACACTTATTTTCATTAATAGTTAAACCACAATCACTTAACTTGCTAAGTACAGATTCACAAATAGAAAATAATTCCTCTTCAGAATTTCCAAACAACAAAATATCATCTAGAAATATACGAACGTTACGAAGTCTACCTACTACCGCCTGAATAACTTGCATAAATATAGCCGGGCTTGTGGTCAAACCGAAAGGCAATACTTTATACCTGAATAAACCTACATGCGTACTTATCACACATAATTTTCTCGACTTCTCGTTTAACGAAATCTGACCAAAAGCATTACGCAAATCTATTTTCGCAAAAAATTTCGCACCATTTAAAGATGAAATTAAATCTTCTATACGAGGCAATGGATATTTCAACTTCGCTAACATAGGGTTTAATGTGGTTTTAAAATCGGTACAAATTCTAATTGAACCGTCTTTCTTTTTTACAACAACAATCGGACTAGCCATATCACTTATTTCTACTATTCCTCCTCTACCTTTCCACGTAAACTAAAAGGTAACGGTCTTGGATTTACAAACTTTGGCCTGAACTCCGAAATAACTTCGATGTTAGCTTCATAACCTATAAGCCTACCCGATTTTTCTGAAAACACATGAGCATATTTTTTCTTTAAACTATCACGAAAATTTAATTGATTATTACAACTAGTCTCACTGGTATTTAATTTCACCGAATTTATTCCACTTAATCCGATACCGAAAACTTGTAAAAAATTTCTACCAACAATCGTAGAATTACCGTTTTTAATTATTATAAACTGCGTATCTACACTTTTATTTAAAAATAACACACTTAAATTAACTTTATCTACAATATTTAACCGTTTCCCGTCATATCCTGACAATTGAATATCGCATCTTTCCAATTCATAAGAAACAAAATCTTTTAAATACACTTCATATGGAATTGCATTAATTTCAGCGCCGGTGTCAACAATCGCTCGCAGAACAGTGTTACCAATAATGAGATCTACGAATATCGGTTCCGGCCCCGTGCCGTCATGCAACATAAAAACCGAATTTAATCGTTTATTCTTATTACCTACATTAATTTTACTGTTTTTACACACATTACTAGGATGACCCGATTTATTGCATCGATTACAAAAAATATTCTTCCAACAATCTTTCTGCATGTGATTCGTTTTTCCGCACAAAAAACATTTTTTTAATGCAATATTTACTGGCGTCTTACTACGCACTGCACTTTTAAATCGATCGGACTATCCGACCTGGATTTACGGACAACATTACTATCCTTATGCACAACATTTAAATTCGTATCAACTTTCTTAAAATTAACAACATGTTCCCATGAAGCTGCTAACTGAATGCATTCCGAAAAAGAAGTATTTACCCCCTCAACGAACAACTTATGTTTCAATTTTTCATTGAAAATTCCAATAATGAATATGTCTTTTAAACAAGGTTCCAGCCTCAATTCAAAATTGCACGTCAAACTCAGTCCTCGCAACCTAGCAGCGTAATCTTTAATAGATTCGTTAGCTAGCTGTTTACACTTATAAAATAACTCACGCGACTCGAAAATATTTTGAATAGGTTTGCAATGTGAATCAAATAATTTACATAAATCATCAAAAGAACAAACAGAAACCTTTTTAGGGAAACATAGATCACATAATAAAGAGAAAGTTTCTTCGGTGAGGCAACTCAGCAAAAATGCTCTTTCGCGTTCTTGTGATAACACTTTGTCATCATGTAAAATGAGGGCCTGATCCAGTCGTTCCTTGAACAATGACCAGTTTCCCGTTCTGTAACAGAACGTCCCCAGATTCTTACAAACACCCTCCATTGGGGGAAGAGCTGAAACAAAATAATCAAGACTACTTATCTCAGCACTTCCTAGAAGGCTACACTCCGAGGTCCCCGTTCCACGTTCCACGTGCACGCCACCCAGAGCCGTAGATCACCGTCCCCGTCTGGCTCCGTCTCCCGACAGCTGCGGATCCAATCCCTTTTCCGAGGTCTTCCTTCCCAGACTGCAGCGACGGAAACCACGTCCCGGTTTCCGGCTAATCCATACGATGATGACCTTGATCTTGACCCGATCCTTGATCCTTGTACCCCGTTACACGGTGTACCCTTGTGTATCCTTGACACGATCCTGTACCCCGTTACACGGTGTACCCAACGACAATAATCTTGCAAATTGCCGTACCCACACACGCGTATACTTGCGTGTGGCTGCTCCAATTTCTTCTTAACGCGATCGCTCCTGCGATCGGCCAATTCCCTGACAATCCTTACAGATTCCGATGGAATCTACCGCGTAGATTCTTCCAATATTTACGTAAAATAAAACTACCGTGCTGCGCCAACTGTGGTGTCTTCTATCGGGTAGTAAATAATATCCGTTGATGTTACAATGTTTATTGATTGACAGGTTAATATGGAGAGAGCGCTCAATAGCGGGTACATCCCTTTTATTCTTCCCATACTCGCTATCTCGCTCTCATGCCGTCACCCTCATACACATACGTCACATTAATTAATTTATTTGATATCTTAATCTCGGAAGATAAAATAAGATTTTTATTTATTTATTTATTTATTTAACGCCCAATGGGCTTTTACATTTTGGTAGTACAAATGATTCATGACAGATTATTTAACATATACAGAATAATAAAAATAAAATTTGATTAAAAAGCACACAAGATAAAAATTATTTACATTTGAATAGATAATTAGAATGAAAGAAAAATAAAATGAAAAGAAAAAGTAAGGCATTGAGAAAAATGGAAGAAAGATGAAAAAAAGAATAAATAAATTTCATATTGATTAGCAGCTGGGAGGGAAGGAGGGAAGGAGGGAAGGAGGGAAGGAGGGAAGGAGGGAAGGAGGGAAGGAGGGAAGGAGGGAAGGAGGGAAGGAGGGAAGGAGGGAAGGAGGGAAGGAGGGAAGGAGGGAAGGAGGGAAGGAGGGAAGGAGGGAAGGAGGGAAGGAGGGAAGGAGGGAAGGAGGGAAGGAGGGAAGGAGGGAAGGAGGGAAGGAGGGAAGGAGGGAAGGAGGGAAGGAGGGAAGGAGGGAAGGAGGGAAGGAGGGAAGGAGGGAAGGAGGGAAGGAGGGAAGGAGGGAAGGAGGGAAGGAGGGAAGGAGGGAAGGAGGGAAGGAGGGAAGGAGGGAAGGAGGGAAGGAGGGAAGGAGGGAAGGAGGGAAGGAGGGAAGGAGGGAAGGAGGGAAGGAGGGAAGGAGGGAAGGAGGGAAGGAGGGAAGGAGGGAAGGAGGGAAGGAGGGAAGGAGGGAAGGAGGGAAGGAGGGAAGGAGGGAAGGAGGGAAGGAGGGAAGGAGGGAAGGAGGGAAGGAGGGAAGGAGGGAAGGAGGGAAGGAGGGAAGGAGTAAATTTAGAAAACCCATGCTTCTCACACTGATATATGTGACCTGCTGACGGGTCGGAAAATCTTCTGATTTCTTGTGTACGCACAAGTGCGTACACATTTCTCGTGTACGCACCAGATGGAAAAACAAAAAAAATATTGTGTATCCATAAGGACAGAATGAAAACACAAACACTTTATTTGAGTGGCTTTGCAACGCATGCCGGGTACCCGCTAGAATAATACAACACTTCACCGCATTCCTCTTACGCATCTCCCACCTTTGCACAAATTCCTTCAGCCAAAAAATATTATTTAAAAATTTTCAGCGCCTGTCGTGCCCAGTAAATTGCGCTTACTGGAGACATTAACTAAGTAATTTAGTACGTTTTAGCGCTAATAAAAATAAAGAAGACAATTTTATAATCTTAAATTTTGTAAATGAAATAAAATCACGTCCCCACTGTTACTACGGTTATCCCCAGAATATCAATTGACTGTTTATGGGCTTTTAAATATCGGTTAGACCGCGGGTAAGCTGCCTCCAAATGGCAAGTCATTGGATACGAGGCTTCCCGTTTGATGTTCGATGGCTTATGGATGTAAGTTATTAGTGGTTTCATCCGGGATAACCTGGTGGTCAGTGGTGTGAAAATATATCGACAGAAAAATACACAAACAACATTTAAATATATTTATATGAATTAGAAAAATATAAATAAATGATTCGGGTCCACCGAGAAACTCTATTTACTTAATTTACTCTTTTGAAATAAAAATTATATTTTGATGATTTGTGGGATTCTTGCTGGGACTGCCAATCGATTGGAGAGGGATCCACCCGTTTGCCAGCGCTATATTTTTATTATTTATGTACCTACTGTGTCTTCCTCCCTACAGGTGCTTGCAGGATACGCTGGATACAATCACCCAGCGCTTGCCTCCTCGTGGACTATCACCAATGTTGTCTATCATCATCATCATCATCTGTGGCTCTACAACCCAGGTGGGGTCTTGGCCTCCAGCAGAGCCTGCCTCCATGACTGTCGGTGTTGTGCTGCGTTGCGCCAGTTTCGGATGCCGATGGTGCTTGCATCCTTCACCACTCCATCCAGCCATCGAAGCTTTGGTCTTCCAACTCTTCTCCGACCCCCAGGTGCACCATCCATAATTCGCTTTGGAATATCTCCTTCGCTCATTCTCTGGATATGTCCAGCCCACCTGAGTCTTCCAGTTTTGATTTCCTTGGAGATATTAGGGTCCTCGTAAAGATCGTATAGCTCCTGGTTGTATCTGATACGCCATTCTCCATTATCACAGACTGGGCCGTAAATCCTTCGCAGCACCTTCCTTTCAAAACTTTTGTAGGGCTCCTTCATCACCCTTACTGATTGTCCAGCATTCCGAACCATACATAAGAACAGGTCGTATAAGGGTCTTGTAAAGCAGGACTTTAGTTCTTCTGGTAAGGTGGCGAGATTTCATATGCTTCTGTAGCCCAAAGTAGTATCGATTTGCAGCTACTATTCTTCTTTTGATTTCGCTGGATACATTGTTGTCATTTGTCACCATAGTACCGAGATATACAAACTCGTTGACAGTTTCAAATGTATAATTATCTATCTGTATACTTGGTGGTTTCTGGCGTCCATGTACGGGCATATATTTTGTCTTCCCCTCGTTGATGACCAATCCCATGTTCCTTGCCGACGTAGCTAAGCTTTTAAACGCCGATTTTAGTTCATATTCTGAGCGTGCGATGATATCTATATCGTCAGCATAAGCAAGGAGCTGAACAGACTTGTTAAAAATATGGCCTGTGGTTTGTATACCTGCATTTCGGATGGCCTTTTCCAGCGCTAAATTGAATAAAATGCAGGCAAGTGCATCTCCTTGTCTTAGTCCATTGAAGGTCTTTAGGGTGTCTGACAGATCCTGTTGTATTCTGACTCGGCACTCAACATTAGACATTGTGAGCCTTACTAAGTTTACCAGTTTTCTTGGATATTAAATTCATCCAAGGCTCTGTACAGTCTTTCTCTATTTACCGTGTCATAGGCAGCCTTAAAATCTATGAAGAGATGGTATGTATCAACATTAAATTCTATTGTTTTTTCCAGTATCTGTCTCAGTGAAAAGATTTGATCAGTTGTAGATTTCCCCTTACGGAACCCAGTTTGATATTGGCCAATTATGCCATCCGAATATTTCATAAGCCTACCACACAGTACATTTGATAGGATCTTGTATGAGATATTCAGCAGCGTTATGCCCCTATAGTTAGAGCAGTTCATAGGGTCTCCTTTCTTGTGAAGAGGGCAAATTATTCCACAGTTCCATTCACTTGGCAGAGTCTCAGAGCACCAGATGGATTTAATGATATTATATAATGGACTTGAAGGTTCTCTCCGCCATATTTGAATAACTCTGCAGAGATGTTGTCAGTTCCAGGTGATTTATTGTTATGTAGACTTTTAAAATAATAATAATGTTGTCTATAGTCATACTAATACTTATTGTATCTTGATTTCCCGCTAAGCATTTGCATACTGCTTACTATCAACGTATGCAGGGACACTGGAGGTCTAGATTCGTTCAAAATCAAACGTAGATTCGTTCATTCAAAAAAATTAGAATCCTTGCGAGAGCCTTCAAGGAGTGACCATCTGTTACTTATACCAGAGCGGGTACGTAGTTGATAACCTCCAATGATGATTTGTGGTTCCATGATAACTCAACAAGATGGCATTTCAACACCCCTTTGAAAATTTATTAAAAGTGATGATTTTTTTTATAGTAAAAACTTCTTTAGCACCGTTGTGATTTGAAACTCGATGAAACGAAAAATAACGACACTAAAAAGAGACAAACATACATCTGTAGGATTTAGCCTGCGAGAGAATGAGATAGTACCTATAATCAGACTCCTCTTTGTGCGGTGCTTCGCAGCCTTCCCACTTTTGTTTACTTTGGTTTTCTGAAGGTTTCACTCCTACCATGTGTGAACTGCACATTTGTATTTTGTTTTAAAATATGATGATTACTAACTACATACTCGTATATGGTCAAGCAGATCTCTCTCTCTCAGTCGGAAATATTGTGAGCTATTTGTAAATCATGTTTTTTAAACCCGTTATGAAAATACAATATGATTTCTTAAATCCTTCTTCGTGCTAATTCGCAAGCGGAGCAAGCAGTTCCTTTAAAACATAAAACCTAAGAACTGGGACCCGGCCAGTCTCAAGCTGAGTAGAAGTAAAAAGTGCAAAATCAAAGAAAAAAAATAAACGTGTTGTAGTAAAAAAAAACTCAGTATACATACTTGTCTAAACGGAGTGTGTTTTTTTACTGAATATGACCTGAAACCCTATCCTTGGAATTTGCGATATGCTATTTTAAAACTGGGATTAGTTGTTGGGAATTTGACTGCAACCATGGGTTATCGTCCCTCACATTTTTTTTTTTTTTTTTTTTACAGTGAATACCGCACAAGAATCTCAACTGCTCCCGTCTGGAGCCAGTGAGACTATGGCATCCCCAATTGGGGTATGTTGTGAGGCTGAAGGTAGTGGGGAGGGGAAGGAGGTGGGGAAGAGGAAGGTTGGGAAGAACCTGGCTATTCAGATCTGGTCACTAAACACGGCTAAAGCCATTTTCAAGCAACGTTTCAATTCTGAATGGTGGTCTTACACCAGGGCGATACTAATAGTATCTTCCACTCAGGAACATGCCGCAAATATACTATATATTATTTTAAATGAATTAATTGTGAAATAACACAAATTAATCAAATAAAATTTATTTGCGCATGCCGGGTTCGAACCCGCGACCTCCGGAATGTGAGTCAAGAGTCTTAGCCACTGGACATTAAAGAAACATTAAAATATATCCAGGATACAAGCGTAAATCATATATTTTATGACGCCCGATCTCGATTTCGCTGCTAATAAAACTCAAGACTTGCAATCTCCGAGAGCAAATTAACGCCAAATTACGTATTGGGTCGATGCAAAACTTCACGGCGATTTGTAACACTAAAGGGGTAGGATTTCAAAATCCTCCTGATAGCTTATCCATACGATAACAAATATTAATAAAAACACAAATTAATACTCGCAAATGGTAAAAAAAACTCGGCTAACTTATTCAATATGTAGCTACTCGTATATATTGGTTCAAGTATCGAGTAGTAGACTCGGATATTTTAAATAAATAAATCTTGTGTAATTAATCGAAAAAGTACGTTATCATATGGAAAATCTGTGAGGAGGATGGTGAAATACCCCCTAAAGGTATATTTTTAAACAGTGAAGAAGAAGATAACAATAATAATCTAAACGAAAATATGAAAGAGAACAAGACATAGAAAAATAAAAAAAAGATAATGATCGGAATCAATAAACTAACTATATATCGGAATAAATAAATAAACTGGAACTCGAACCCAGAACCTCTCGTTTAACCGTGATGTGCGCGTTTACCAATTCCGCCATTGCCACCTTCTGTCAAACCGTCATATGTGTCAATCTCAATTCAACTTTGTATAAACCACTTATTTGATGCGCAAATCCGACCGGTTTCGGAACAAACGTTCCTTCGTCAGGGAAAGCTTATATTATAGTATATATACTATAATATAAGCTTTCCCTGACGAAGGAACGTTTGTTCCGAAACCGGTCGGATTTGCGCATCAAATAAGTGGTTTATACAAAGTTAAATTATTTCATTTTTCTATAATGGATAACCACAAAGTAATAGCTACATTCAAAAATATCATATTTCAAATTTTAGAATAAACAATATTAACTTCAACTGTCTTTCTATCCATATTATAGGCAAGTCACTTTTTATTGGAAATAATCATTCTAAGAATTGGTGTGTAACCTAGATAGATAAATATATCCGATTTTGTTTATATTCTGGGTTCACAGTTTCTGAGTTCGAGTACCAGTTGCGACCATTATATTTTTCTGTTTTTCTGCGTCTTGTTCCGTTTCAAATTTTTGTTTAGGTTGTTATTGTTATCTTCTTCTTCATTGATATATTACATGGATGGGAATAACCTTAAAAAGTTATGAAAAGAGATTTTCTTATAAAAATTGTATATTTTTTAAATGAACAGTACCTACATGCCAACTGATGAATAATGTACGTGTATCATACATATTTACAATAATTATTGACTTCTTTTTTATAAACTACAATTATTGATTCAAAAATCCAAATAACATGTCTGTGCATTATTTTTTGGGTTTGTGTAAATAAAAATTGAAACTTTGATAAAGTCAACACATTCGTAAGAAATGCTTACAAGAAAATAAAAATCCCACTTTTTAAATAAGTTCGTCGTTTTTTTATGCCCAAAAGCTTAAAATGTTTAAAAATTGGAAAAGTTTTAATTATGCAAAGATGTTTATGTGTAATTTGTTTTTTTCATTAGCTCTACACAGGACGATGTTAGGGGAATTATTTTTCTCTGGTCCCAGTGTCATCTTTAGGGATGCTGTGTGTAGGATCTTTTTAGGAAAAGATGGAAGAGAAGATCTGGGATGGAAAAATGTATGAGGGATGGGTAGGAATCTGTGGGTCAACAAACTATCCTGCCATGCAGTTGGTGGGCAGATTCATCCGCCGCCAAGACCCGGACAAACCTCATCCCACGAGCTCGGGCACCCCTGCTAAATAACCAAACGTAGCGAACCATTTGAGGAGACCTATAGTAGAGATATTGATTGTCCAATCAATGGTTCCTGAGGCGACGGTACTTGTACCCATCTCACAAATTGAAAATACAGGAAATAATTTAAAAAATAATATAATAATTTCAAAGGAGCGTTGTCATAGTCGAACATCTCAACACACTTTTGTGGCGTTCGACCAATACGACCAACATAAGAACATTGAAGTTTTGTTTTTTGGGTTCGGTGTTTCAAGGTTCGAAAAGAAATGCATATTTTTAGGCAATTAAAACATAATTATCAAAGCAATTAATTGATAAGTAAGTACCAAACCGGTGCAATCATATTAGGTCCTTACATATGAAATTGGCGTTTTGTATGGGAGGAAAATAAAGCCGATTTTTTTAATATAATATATTTATTTAATCAAAGTATGTACCATTGCTATCTATGCACTTTTGCCATCTTATAGGTGGTTCATCGATCCCTTTACTAAAAAAACCATTCGGACGGGAATCAATAAAATCTTTGAAGGCGGTTTGGACTGCCCCATCGGAGTTGAATTTTTTCCCTTGCAAGAAGTTATCCAAATTTCGAAAAAAATGGTAATCTGTTGGGGCAAGGTCCGGAGAGTACGGTGGATGTCTTAGATATTCCAATTGAAGCTCCTCTAATTTAGTAGCCGTCTGCTGTGCAGTGTGTGGTCTAGCATTCTAACGCGCGTTTGTTGATTTGCTTCACTCAATTCGTGAGGTACCCACCTTTCAAGCTTTTTCACCTTCCCAATTTGCTTCAAGTGGATTAAAACAGTTTTATCACTAACACCGCAGCCTGCAGCTAACTCGGATCCGCTTCCACAATAGCCTTCAATTCTTCATTAACAACTTCGAAATTTCCAGAACGAAAACGTTGGAACCAAAAACGCACTCTGTTTTCTTTTGCGGCACCGTCGCCATACACATCATTAATCCTTCGAGCCGTTTCTGCAGCACTGGTGCCACGGTGGAACTTGTACTCGTGAATAACGCGATATTTCAAGTTTTCCATTTTGTAAACTAAGTGACGCAAAGAAAAAAAACAATTAAGGAAAAAACAAATGATTTATAATTTTCGAAACGCAAATACATGAGTAAATAGCTGTATATATTTGGATTTGGAATTCCTAACCAAAGAGAAGATATTTGAGATCAAAGTTGCCAGTACGGAAAAACGCCAATTTCATATGTAAGGACCTAATAAAATAATAAAGTTTGGTACATAAACATTTTCAAAAAAAAAGCAAAAATAAAGCAAAACAATGACTCGAAAGTAATTATGAAATATGATTTTGCATGCTTTTGATTACACTTTAGGTATAATATCTAGAATAATTGTCACATTTTATGGTAGTATTTATTTACGATTTCCTCCGATCATAAATTTAATAATAATGCAATATTTGATACCAGGAGTCCAAATGAGATAGCGGTTGTTAATGCTTCAATAATTCATTTACAATATCGAATGACGCCACCTCTAAAGGGTTTCTACTACTAAGTTGCTTTACTTCAAGAATGCCGGCCCATCAAACTCGTAAGGGCAAATGACGCTACGAT
Organism: Limnephilus marmoratus; assembly: GCA_917880885.1. Lineage (NCBI taxonomy): Eukaryota > Metazoa > Arthropoda > Insecta > Trichoptera > Limnephilidae > Limnephilus > Limnephilus marmoratus. The sequence continues at coordinate 32,958,835 of OU862924.1, forward strand.
GAAAATTGATAATAATAAAATGATTTTTTATGACTTAATAAATATTTTTATTTATTTATTTATTTATTTATTTATTGTTTGTTTGTAAATATTACATAATACAATATAATGAACTTAAAATGTCCAGCTAAGCAATTGCCCGTTTTAGGACATTCCAATATGATAATGTTTTTACATGTAAATTATAGTAAGTTATAGTTATATTTAAGAATATATGAATTTTATATTATAATGATTTATATACTTAAAGGTAAAAAGGTATTCCATATTTAGCATTAAAAATGTAATTAGCATACATTTCAATCCTACGAGTAATAAATGAAAGAGTGTTGCGATTTTCAATTAAAACTTTATTGTTAGGGTGATATTACTGCTAGGCAACGCAAAACCATATGATTTTGCTTTGAAAATTCGATCGCTAAGAAATATTTTAGATGTTTTAATTAAATGCGAGTAGAACACATATTTACTTTTGAAATAATCGAGTATTTTTTATTGGTCTCTTTATAAGCACAGAAAAAAATGGTTACAAGCCAACTCAGAATGAAAACAACTCAGAACCACCTCAGAAAGGTCATTAAAAGCTATGAAAAAATACAATTATCCATATATAGATTGAATAACCACGGCGACATTACGCAGCCTTGTTTGACACCTTTTGTGATGTCAAACCACCCCGTAAAATCGCCGTTCACCCTAACACATGCAACGCTTCCCTCATACAGAGACGCAATTGCCTGTATGAGATACTTATTCACTCCATACTTGGACAATACCTTCCATAGCTTTTTCCTGTCAACTCGGTCGTATGCTTTTTGTAGATCTACAAAGGCACAGAAGAGTTTCTGTTTTTTTGCAAGAAACTTTTCAGTGAGCATACGCAATGAGAAAATCTGGTCCATGCATCCCCTTCCACTCATAAAAGCACCTTGCACATCCCATATTTTATCTTTTGTTTCCATTCTTACCCTTTCAATCAATATTCTACCATACAACTTGCCCACTGTACTAAGAAGGCTAATAGCCCTATGATTCCCACATTCCATACGTGACCCTTTACCTTTGTACAATGGCATGATTACAGCCCTTCTCCAATCTAATGGCGTGTAACCCTCCTCTAAACATTGGTTAAAAAGTCTGCCCAACCATGTGAGAATAATACGGCTATCTCCTTTAAAGTATTCGGCAGCAATATTGTCGAAACCCACAGCCTTACCATTTTTCATACATTTAATAGATTTTTTTATTTCATCCATGCTGATTTTGGTAACATTCACTCCATCATCGTTCATAACCGATTCACCGCTTGGATCACAGTCACTCGGGTTACTTTCGAAGACCTCCTCGAAATATTTCATCCATCTCTCTTTAATTTCATTCTCATTCGTCAACATTTGTCCATCTTTCGATTTTATCACTTTCATGCTTCCGTTCTCTGGTCCACTCCGGGATCTTTTGACCTCCTTCCAAAACAGTTTTATGTTTTCTTGGAAGTGGTTTGTCATTTTGATTCCCTCTTCTTCTTCCAGGCGTTTTTTCCGTTCTTTCACCCCAACACTTACTCTTTTCTTGCATACCTTATACACTTCTTTCGCTCGATCTCTCTCTTCGCTTGAAACACTGCCAGTCGCTATCAGATGTAACCATGCTTTCTTCTTCTCTGAGACCAGTGCTTTGATCTCATCATCCCACCATGCATCACCTTTTTTCCTACCTTGCTTACTTATTCCACACACGTCTCTAGCAGATTCGCATAGACTCACCTTAATGTGGTTCCATGTTTCCTCTATGCTTAGACCGTTCATTTCCTTCTCATTCAATCTCATTTCTGCACACTTCTCATACTCACTTCTGACATACTCGTTTTGTAGTTTTTCTATTTTGATTCTTGTTGGAGCTGTTACTGTTTTCACCTTAGAGCGCCAGCCGCGAAAGAGGTTTACTTTTGACACCACCAGAAAGTGGTCAGTTTCAACCTCAGCCCCTCTGAAAACTCTTGTGTCCTCGGTAACGGCTCTCAACCTAGAGTCAATTACTACAAAATCGATTATTGATCTTTCACTTCCTCTTTCCCACGTATACTGATGGATACCTTTATGACCAAAGAAAGTATTCGACACAAAAAGGTTCCACTCTAAACATAACTCAAGTATTCTGTTCCCATTATCATTCGTTCTTTTATCCCCGAACATACCTAAGGCCGAATCAAATCCGTCACGTCTAATACCGACCCACCCATTCAAATCGCCCGCCATAATAATCCTTTCATTCAACTCTTTTAGTCTCATAACATCATTCACACCAGTCCAAAAATCATCTTTCACTTCGTCACTTTCAGAATTAACAGGGGCATAGCAAATAATAAGAAACACCCTTGTTAAACCAATTTTGAATCGGATCCACATTATTCTTGGAGTTACACATTCAAACTGCAACATACATTCAACCATTCTGGGAGACAGTAGCGCTGCAACACCCTGACAAGCCCTCTCCGTGTCTGGTCTCCCAGACCAGATGACGAACTTATCATCATGCTGCAATGTACCGCTCTCCTTTTTCATACTCTCAGTTATACAAAGTACGTCCAAACATTTGCCTTTCATTGTATCACATAATTCATTCATCTTTCTTTCCATCCCTCCTCTTATATTCCATGTGCCAATTCGGCATTGCTCACGTTCCGTCCTCCTCTTTGTGCCACCGAAGGGTTGGCGATGTGATGGATAGCGAGTCTCATCGACACCTGTGTCGGCCATTCCCTCCCACGGACTACTTCTTACAAACTATCTTTACATCCTTAATCTAACTTACTCTACTTAATCTAACTTAATCTCACTTAATCTAACTTAATCTAACTTAATTTAACTTAATATAACCTAATCTAACTTAACTTAACTTAATCTAACTTACACATACGCAAAAACAACCATAATAAACCGGAAATTCATAACGACTATTGTGAAAAACAACAACAAACGACATGAAATTAACACTAGAGAAAAAAATATACATGTGTGTGTATCTTGTCACTGTCAAAGGTTTATTATTATTAATTTTATTGTTTTAAACCACTTTCACTTGAGTTTTTTTTTTTTTAAACTACTATCTGTTAAATATTAACATTAGCCATTTTTAAACTACTATTAATTAAGAAAAATAAAATAATTTAACTTTGTATAAACCACTTATATACTATTAATTAAATATTAACTACTAAAAATAACTAACACTGAAGAAAATATATACTGTCTTATCCACTATACATTATTTATGTCTTCGTAAAATGTTATATCTTTGTAAAGTTCATTCCAAAATGTTTCGTATAATGTCTAATCATTGTAAAATGTTTGTAAGTAAATCACTTCCAATCTAGAACAGAATTAGCGGGCGCAAGTCCGACGTCATCCTTCCGCGTCGAGACGGTCGGTGGGGCAGCGGGGGTCGCATTTATATCACTGTAAAAATGTTTATAAGTAATACCACTCCATATGACTCCGATGTCATCCTTCCATGAGCTCGGGGCGGGTGGTGGTGGCGGGTGGTGGTGGGGCAGCGGGGACTGCAGTTAGGGGAACAGAGGTCACTAGATGATAATATTCTGGTAACCCTAACCTAACTTAACCTATTTAACCAATTTATTATATTTTTTTATCATCACTAAAAAAATAAAGAATGAGGCCAATAAAAATTGATTTAAAGTTCAAAATCTCTTATTTGCGAACCCTTTTTCGGTTATGGTATTATTGTATAATGTGGAAAACATAAATTCTATGGAAAAAAAAATATTTTTTTTATCCTTTATTTTTTCCCATTATACATTACAAAAGAAATTTTTACACATTTTCTGAAAATATATTACATAACACAAGGTAAAATTAAAGTAAAAAATACATATATGATAATGGGAACCCACTAAGGCGCCGCCTGTGCGTGGGTAATATTAACTATGTAAAGTGCTAAAGTGCTAAATTACACCAATAAGTTGGCGGTATAAGTAAAAAATGTAATTTTCCAAGTGAAAGTTTAAAAATATAGTGACACATACAGGTAAATTGATTTTTTGTTACGCTTTCAAGAAGATAAGCTAAGTAAGTCGTGAAGTTACAGTAGAATTGTAAAAATGAATCATTAAGTCATAGTTTATAAAAAAAGTGTTTCAACATATGCATCATTTAGCCATAATTTTAATTCTTAATTATAGTAAAACATTTCAATATTTGTACTCGAGCTTCCCAGAACACGCTTTTGGCGACAAAGCCCGCGAAGTCCGGTTTTAACTCGACCATTTAACATTTCGTCTGTCTGTAAATTTGTTTGTTTTGTTCCGGTTCCGGTTCAAGACGATGGCCTTGTTGTCCCACTTTTACTCCGCCAGTGTATTTGCATGATCGTGGTTTGTGCCATGAGTCATCAAATCAGAATGATAAATATTATGTTACATACGGCCTGAAGAAAGTATGAAAAAGAAGTGCCATCAATTCTTTGAAAAAAATTGTAAGTCTGTTTTTAAAAAATGAATGTCAATTATAATATTTATAATTAAGTTTGTGGAATTTAAGTACCTGCGTACGAACTTATGATTTCAGAGAAAATTTGGTTTTAATTTTTTTAAATAAGAGAAATTTTGAGGCGAGTTGTACTGTACACAGAACGCCTATAGTATATTAACAAGATTCATATCGGAATCCTAATAATATTAGGATATAGGTAAATTAAATGTCTTGAAACTCACAAATTTTCAACACCAAACAGGTAATTCGCAACGTTTACATGAAAGGCTATGATTTAGTTATAAAAATAAAACATGTTTATGCATATGAATTTAATTTATGAATTCTTATTAACACTTAATAATATCTTATGCCACTCTACGCCTCTGAAATAAACGGAATTTTATGACAGCTCATCTTTGAGTTTTGACTACTTTTGCTTTCCATTTTTCGGGATTCCTTGACTTCTTCCTTGAGTTTTTCTTGGGCACGGATGAAGGGTGAGAGTCCATAATTACACTGGCATCTTGTTTTTATTTCTAAATTCACTTCAAACTATTTAAAACAGTAAAATAAAAGCTACTGATTCAACACACGACAAAACAATTTTGTATGGGCCGCCATATTGTCACGTGATCAAATAGAGGCTTACCATTGGTCAAATTGGAGAATGCTGGTTTTGTTTCGTAAGTGCATTGGAGTTTGCTGCATTTGATACCAACTCACTTTTTAAAATGGATTTTTAAAGCATAAGGAGCTGGTTTTAATGCCAAATAACTGGTTTTCTAGGTAAAAGGTTGAATCATTAACAAAGTTGCATCATTAGTCCATTTTTGAAAAAAAGTGGAGAATGCTGCATTTGATTCTACACACCTCATATAACACCACACACACTTCACGATCTCATATCGATCTTAAAATCTGAGCGTTTTTCTTGTAAGTAAAATTCTACCCGATATTGAATCTAATTGAAGACCACAGTCAGAAAGGATGAACCCATTTAAATCAAATTACACATATACAAATTTCAAAGGCCTCCCGGGATATCACGTACTACCAAAAATCACGATCGTTTTCGGGTTTCCGTTTTCGATTCCTGGCTGTTCATTACCGATTCGATAAGAATGAGTAAACCCCAGGCAGATTAATCAAAATAAAATTTCGTAAGTGGGTACCCAGGTTCAGTATATTTCCGTATATCACATCTTACCTTGTTTTGAGCATGTTTGCCTCTAAAGGCTAAGACGTCATTTTTGTATTCTACATTTTTTTTTCAAGTATAAACAAAAACAATGTTCCTCGATCAAACTGCTATGCATGACGACTGGGTCACGTGATATGTGCGCTCTCTCTCCTCTCTTACCGTGCTGCTAGAACGAGACACAGTGCGCTACACGTGACCCGTGTTGCGCACTGTCTGTGACCCACGACGCCAGCGTCCGAGAGACAATCGAGAGGAGCATAACTTGCAAAAAGGTTTTTTTTAATTAATAAATTGGCGCCATCTATGACGATCAGTTTATGAATAATTTTATTTAATCAAGGGCACCTCTGAGACACGAAACCAGGACCTTCTGCTTTCTGGGCTGCAGCAAGATATTGGCTGTCCCAGAGGTGCCAATATGTTGTTCTGATTTTTTCTGTTTCCAGATTTTCGATTGAGTTTCGCTAATATTGTCTTCATTTAATTAAATATTACATTTTGAGGTTTTGCTCAAAAAAGTAAAAAAAGATATATATGTTTACCCTTAATAAAAAAAATAATAATTGACTCCTAATTAAATGGTTTTAAAAAATCAATAAATAACTGTTATCTTCATGCTATAAATGTTTCATTTCACACTAGACAGCCCCACATAATAAAATATTGTTGAAGTTTGCCGAGCTCGGGTGTGGTGATGTTGATTTATAGCTTCAACTGATAATTATTCACGAGAAAGCGAACGTTCCATTTTAAATGCACTTACTTATTCAAGGATGCATTGTTTTTACTGCACTGAATCAGTTGGAGATTACTGTCTTTTTTTGCAGCTTCTGCGAAGGCCTCTTGCGGTTGTAAGAATCGCTTCAAGACGCGAAGAAACACTTTTTTCAAACATAAAATAGTCAGAAGCCGTCAACTTGGTATAATAAAAGGGACGTGGATGCTTATTCGCATCTCTAATCTGGTGTAGATTTACTGATGTAGAGCCGTGCGGTTTATCGGGTCGTTCCTACGATTCGTTCTTGAGTTCAACACTACTGCTGCTGAACGATTTGCCGGCCTCTGTGTTTTCTCCCTCCTATACATGGGTCCCTTTAACAACATATTGTTGAAAATGGAACATGACTTTGCAAATAACAATCCACGTGAGGCATATAAAGGCGTCAATGTATTTAAAAAGGGCTTCAAACCCAACACATCTCTGTGCAGAGATAGTAATGGAGACATAATAGGGGATAAGGAAAAGATCAAGACTAGGTGGAAAGAATATTTTCAACAGCTCTTAAATCCCAATAACAACCTGACAGTCGAACCAACTCCAATTCCGGACGAGCTAAATAGTGATGAAACAACGAGAGCGCCATCAATGGCAGAAATAAGGGCTGCCCTAAAGAAACTGAAAAACAATAAAACTCCGGGAGGAGATAATATCCCTGCAGAGCTCTATAAATATGGAAACGAACAACTGAAGAACCTGCTACACAATCTCATTGTGAAAATATGGACCGCTGAAAGAGTACCAGAAGAATGGAAAACTAGCATAATATGCCTCATACATAAAAAGGGAGACAAATTGAAGTGTGAAAATCACAGAGGAATATCGTTACTTTGTACAGCGTATAAAATTTTCACAATGATTTTGAAAGAAAGACTAGAATATTACTCAGAAAACTTACTAGGAGAATATCAGGCAGGGTTCAGGAGGGGGAGATCCACCACTGATCAACTCTTCACTACTCGACAAATCCTGACAAAATGCTGGGAATTCGATATAGATATATATCAACTATTTGTTGACTTCAAACAGGCGTATGACAGTATAGATAGGGAGAAAATATATGAAATACTCCTCAATTTTGGAATACCGCCCAAAATAGTCAAGCTTGTAAAAGCAACAATGGTCGGATCACGGTGTCGAGTAAGGATAGGAGGTGAAACAACGGAGGATTTTAACGTTTCCCAGGGGCTGAAACAAGGTGATGGCTTAGCACCCACCCTTTTCAATATTGTACTGGAGCACGTCGTGAGGAAGACAATGATCAGTACCGACTCAAATATCTGCTACAGAAGCAATCAAATAGTTGGCTACGCAGATGACCTTAACATTGTCGGAAGATCCCTACAGGCTGTAAGAGAAGTGTTTGACCCTTTGGAGACTGCGGCAAGAGAGGTGGGTTTTCAAATCAATGAAAATAAAACAAAAATCATGATGCAAACCAGAACCCCTCACTGCAGAATAAAAGACAAAGTGAAATTCAAAGACAATTATAATTTCGAAGTGGTCGAAGAGTTTACCTACCTGGGCTCCATCATAACGCAGGACAATGAAGACCCAGTAGAAGTAAGAAAGCGCATTACAGCCTCTAACAAAACTTACTTCGCGTTGCTGCCAGTATTCAAATCCCGAAACGTCCATAGGAAAACCAAAATAACCTTATATAAAACAATTATCAGAACGGTCTTGGCCTATGGATGTGAGGCGGGAACACTGACAGCAAAGTCAGCGGAACGGCTGGACATCTTCGAAAGAAAGGTACTTCGAAGAATCTTAGGAGCGGTGCGAGAGGGAGAGGCATGGAGAATCCGCCACAATAATGAGCTCTATGATATTTACCAAGCTCCCAGACTCTCCACCAAAGATTAAGATGGGCCGGACATGTGCACCGAATGCCAAGCACACGAGTACCGAAGAAGGTTCTGACAGGACACCCGGGAGGTAAACGAAAGGCGGGCAGACCTAGACTGAGATGGGAGGATGATGTCAGGAAGGATGCAAGAGGATTACTCCATGTTGCACATTTGAAGAAGACGGCCGAGGACAGAGGGCGGTGGAGGCTTATTTTGAAGGAGGCCAAGGCTCGAAATGGGCTGTAGCGCCAATGAAGAAGAAGAATACATGGGTCCCTTCAAGATCCGTGCTCATTCATTCCTGTTCCCAAAAAGACCTTTCACACAGTACCCTCAAATATGACACAGGCCCCTAGGGAAATTATTTTTCTCAGAGCCTCCCAGGTGGAAAAAAGACTTTTTCTGAGCAGGATTCATCTTAATACCTTTATAACAGCCCCAGAATGCCTCCATTTCAACTGCAGAGTTTAATTTTCAATTGAATTCATTAATAATATTACACTGTCACGACATATTTCTGTAAAATTTTCAATATTTCATGATTTAAGAAGGAACTTGGGCAATTATTTGTGAGTGATTGATAAATATTAAAAAAAAAACATTTTTAAATCTGATAAGTTTTAAGATTTTCACCATCAGGGCAGATCCGATAGATATGTGAAAGGTCTTTTGGGAAGAGGAAAGAATGAACATGGATCTTGAAGGGACCCATGTATAGGAGGGAGGAAACACAGAGGCTGGCAAATCGTTACACAGCCGCGGTGTTGAACTCAAGAACGAGTCGTATGAACGACCCGATAAATTGCACGACTCTAAATCAGTAAATCTACAGGTTCATGTTTTTTTTTTATTTTATGTCAATGGGGGCAGTCATAAAACGTCAGTAATTTTTTTTTTACATTAACTCCACACAGGAGGCCCTGACGAAAATAATTTCCCTCAGGGCCTATGTCATCTGGGATGGTGTGTGGAGGGTCTTTTTGAGGAGAAGAAGGAATGAACATTAGTCTTGAAGAGGCCCATGTTGTATAAAGGAGGAACCACAGAGGCCGGCAAATCATTCCACAGAAGTCGAAGAAACGACCCGTTCTCATGTGACAAAGTCAACCGTGTACAAATGTTGGGCACGCGTTTGGCGTATTTCCCGACTTGCACCGGTGCCGAAGGGATGACGCTAGTTCCTCGGAGCATCTTCCATTGTAATACCGGCAGAACAAGGATAGCATTCCCACCCGACGCCCGTGCTCTAAAGATTGCAATCCGTCTGCTAAGATGGGAGAAGATGTTTCTGCACAGAGTCGAGGGTATTTTTCAGGTATTTTGGAGCTCCAGTGGCTGCCAAATTCAACCGTGGGGCGCACTTGTGATTTGTACAGGGTTAGCAGTTGAGTACTATTAAAGCAATTATTGAAGATTTTCAGTAAAAACTGGTAATTCAGTATGGCCGGAAACAAATGAGATAAAAACAAAACGTTTTCTCGAGTTGGTCTCCAGGGACCGATTGAACAAGGTAAACTGTTTTTGTAATATTGATTTGTTTGTCTGTTTAAATAATTTATTGCAAACCTTGGAGATGATTACGGAATCACGCAGCGAATAGTTAACAGTGTGGCGTTAGCACTTGGAATACTCGGGATGTTTTGTATTTGAAATGGAATGCAACAAGTAATGAAATATTTAAACTTATTTGAATCCCATTATGTTGAATGAAAATCTTCACTTTGTATCACGCCTTGGTGAAAGTCTGAAAATGGTTTTAGGCGTATTTGGAGATCACATGTAAATAGCAAGGTACTTCACCGCCTTCTTCTTCCCAATTTACTTCCCGTGTGTAATGACAAAGTTTACTATTTTCATTTTATAGCATTATGTGAGAGTAAAATTTGTACCATTGAGTTATAATATAAAAAAAACGAGTGTGCTTTGACCACACGACTGAAGTAAAACTTCGCTAACTTATATCTCGCTCTAAACTTCCGTTCGCCTCGCCCGACCACACTTTTCGTAACGCTCTCCTCACGCATTTACCAGCTTACTCCCCAAGTCAAGCGTGCGTAAAGAAGTTTTACTTCAATAAATATATCATATAACCCTTTTTTTACATGAATACCCCACAAGAGTCGCCAACTGCTCCCGTCTGGAGCCGGTGAGACTATGGCATCCTCAATCGGGGTATGTCGTGAGGCTGAAGGTAGTGGGGATGGGAAGGAGATGGGGAATAGGAAGGTGGGGAAGTACCTGGCTATTCAGATCTGGTCATCAAACACGGGTAACGCCATTTCAAGCAACGTTTCATTTCTGAATGGTGGTCTTACACCAGGGCGATACTAAGAGTATCTTCCCTCTGAAATCAGATGGAGTGTATATACTCAGCTGTTCCGGATGTGGTAGGCCAGACAGAGCGGACGATATCCAAAATGATATCAGAACACTTTCGTGCTTGTAAACTCGGCCACCCTGACAAATCGGCAACTTAATCGAAACTGCCCAAACAAAAATACTTTTGGCCGTGAAAATCTAAATTCATATCCAACCCAATTTTTGTTTTCTTCAAATACAGCAAATTTATTTAGTGCCACCATTTTAATTCAATATTAAAAGATTTCTTTTTGTTAACCACTTTTAATGTCTATAAAACTGACGAGAGCGATGCTCTCTTCTTTAACTATTATTGTTTAAACATTTCATACTTTAAACAATAAAAGTTATTACTTTATTATTGTTTAAAGATATATTGGTTAACCAACACCTCTTCCATAGGTCATCCCATAGCAGGGGTGCCCGGGAAAATGGGGTGAGGTTTCTCCAGGTCTTGGCGGCGGATGCTTATGCTAACTTGCTGCGTGACGGGCCGGATCGAGGGAGACTGGTTGATGGAGGCCTTTTGACCTTTCCAGCCGGACTCTCTCAACCCATCGCCTTACACCGCAGTTGGAGGGATGGATTCATACGTTTGTAACTCCTGGGCACACCGACCCTCACATTCCTACCCACCCCTCATACCTTTTACCTTCCCACGACTTCGTCTCCTTCCTTTCTCTTGAAAGACCCTCCACACCGCATCCCCAAAGATGATATAAGCCCTGAGGGGAATTATTTTCCCCGTGGCCTCCTGTGTGGAGCTAACGAAAAAATAAATTCAATTAAATTATTACATTGTAATTTTAATAGCGTCGGATAAATTGGAAATATCAGAAATTAGGAAGAATGTAGATTCAAATCTAAATATTATAAATAAGTAGAAAATATTTGTAAATGGCCCTCTATTGAACCTGTTCCCTTTGTAAATTGTGCCTTCAATTACCCCACTTCCCTCCTCCTTCCCACTCCAACCTTTCCATTGACACCATTAAGTTTATTAATAACTAGCTGGTACCCGGCATGCGTTGCTATGCCATTTAATAAAGAAAACATTTCTCCCCGCGTGTCCTTTCCCATTCGTCCCATTCGCCTTCCTCTCCCGTGTCCCCTTCCCCTCTCGCGTTCCCACTTCGCCTCCTCCACCTTCCCTCTCCCCACTCTACTCCCCCCGTTCCCCCGTCCCGCGAACCCCCCTCCCAAGTTCCCATCCCCCCACCCAGGTTTCTCTCCCCCCTCCCTAGTTTCCCCTCCCCCTACCCGCGAACCCCCTACCCGAGTTCCCCTACCCCCTCCCGCATTCCGTACATTCAGTCCCAATGCATTCATTTTTCGAACAGCTCGCGTTCCACTTATAGGATTTTTTTACACAAATTTCATAATGCCAGGGCTCACCTTGTCCTGACGATAAAGAACACAACAAAAAAAGAATTTTCCAATTTGGTGCAGTCGTTCGGAAGTTATACGCCTACATACATTTCGGCGATTCATTTTTATTTATATAGAAGAATAGATAGATAGAAGATAGAAGAGAGAAGATAGAAGATAGAAGATAGAAGATAGAAGATAGAAGATAGAAGATAGAAGATAGAAGATAGAAGATAGAAGATAGAAGATAGAAGATAGAAGATAGAAGATAGAAGATAGAAGATAGAAGATAGAAGATAGAAGATAGAAGATAGAAGATAGAAGATAGAAGATAGAAGATAGAAGATAGAAGATAGAAGATAGAAGATAGAAGATAGAAGATAGAAGATAGAAGATAGAAGATAGAAGATAGAAGATAGAAGATAGAAGATAGAAGATAGAAGATAGAAGATAGAAGATAGAAGATAGAAGATAGAAGATAGAAGATAGAAGATAGAAGATAGAAGATAGAAGATAGAAGATAGAAGATAGAAGATAGAAGATAGAAGATAGAAGATAGAAGATAGAAGATAGAAGATAGAAGATAGAAGATAGAAGATAGAAGATAGAAGATAGAAGATAGAAGATAGAAGATAGAAGATAGAAGATAGAAGATAGAAGATAGAAGATAGAAGATAGAAGATAGAAGATAGAAGATAGAAGATAGAAGATAGAAGATAGAAGATAGAAGATAGAAGATAGAAGATAGAAGATAGAAGATAGAAGATAGAAGATAGAAGATAGAAGATAGAAGATAGAAGATAGAAGATAGAAGATAGAAGATAGAAGATAGAAGATAGAAGATAGAAGATAGAAGATAGAAGATAGAAGATAGAAGATAGAAGATAGAAGATAGAAGATAGAAGATAGAAGATAGAAGATAGAAGATAGAAGATAGAAGATAGAAGATAGAAGATAGAAGATAGAAGATAGAAGATAGAAGATAGAAGATAGAAGATAGAAGATAGAAGATAGAAGATAGAAGATAGAAGATAGAAGATAGAAGATAGAAGATAGAAGATAGAAGATAGAAGATAGAAGATAGAAGATCGATTAGTTTTTAGTAAACCCTGAGAAAGAGATCATCGCTCTCGAAACATGTCGGTTTTATATATATTAAAGTGGTTAAAACAAAGAAATCTTTTAATTTTTATTATATTTTACGTTACGTATATTTTGTCAACTCTTTATTTCCAATACATGCATGTACTGCGTCATATGTAAAGCTCTTTGGGCGTTTAAATAATATAAATAAACAAAATAATTCTAGTTTCTTCCAAGAAATAATAACATAGGTACGATTATTTCTACAAGTTTTTTGTCACCGCGCAAACTCCTGTACGTGTTTGACACATTATGCAAAAATTATTCGCCCGTGATACGTGACCAGGTAATCGCCTATTTGGAAAAAATGCCGCCACACCAGGGGCTGATGGTTTTTACGATCCCTCGGCCACATACAGTTTTATGGAGATGGTGCAAACCGGTTTCAGAACATTACGTCTGGCAATCAACATCACTCACCTGACATAATAAATAATTCCATTTTCCATTAATCCACCCCAAGACAAATACTCATACCCTTAATTGCAATAGCTCGTGTTTAGTAAAGATTTACTCAGAATGACGTACTTACCTTCTGCCAATCAATAATACAATATGGCATTATAGAATGGGGTGGAACTAAAACTGGATAAAAAGATACAAAACCGCTTTACATGGCACAAAAATAACAAAAAACAATTCTACTTAAACCATATACCTTCATTTTTATTAGAACTTCTATTTAAAGAATTTTAAGTCAGAAAACTAAACACTAAATCCACACAGGAGGCCAAGAGGAAAATAACTTCCCTCGGGGCCTATGTCATCTTTGAAGATGCTGTGTGGAGGGTCTTTTTGAGGAAAGGAAGGAGTGAACACGGGTCTTGAAGAGACCCGTGTTCACTCCATGTTGTAGGAGGGAGGAAACACAGAGGCCGGCAAATCGTTCCACAGCCGAGCCGTTGAACTCAAGAACGAGTCATAGAAACGACCCGTTCTCATGTAACTAATGTCAACCGTGTACAAATGTTGGGCGCGTGTTTGGCGTGTTTCTCGACTATGCACCGGTGCCGAGGGGATCAATGACGCTAGTTCCTCGGAGCATCTTCCATTGTAATACCGGTAGAACAAGGACAGCATTCCCACCTGACGCCTGTGCTCTAAAGATTGCAGTCCGTCTGTTAAGATGGAAGAATCTATCAGACGGACCGCCAGTTTCTGCACAGAGTCAAGGGTTTTTTTAGGTATTTTGGAGCTTCAGACCAGAGGTGTCTGCCAAATTCAACCGTGGGGCGCACTTGCGAGTTGTACAGGGTTAGCAGTTGTGTACTATTAAAGTATCTGCGGGCCCTGTTCAGTACGCTCAGTTTCTGAGAGGCTAACTTAAATCTGGTTTCGATGGAGCCCCCGTACCTGAGCTGGTGACTTAGAGTTACACCAAGCATATCGATGGAGGTCCTATTCGGAAGATTGCTTCCGTTGAAGGAGACTAGATTTTCATTTCGATCCCTTTTAGACATTATCAAACATGATTGGGTCTTTGAAACATTAAATTCGACGAGGTTATTCTTACCCCAAGTGAAAACACTCTCGAGGTAACAGTCCATTCTTCGTTTCAAAGCCCTCCGAGCTATTGGAGTTTGTGTACTCTTTGGGGGCTTGCCAAACAAAAAGAAACAATGAAACTTTACAAATCTACGAAGATAATATTATAAATAAAACTGCATCATTTTAAAATAATATATAACTCTGTTCAATTCTCCCAACTACAAAATGTTAAAAAGGCAATATAGGGCAAATCAATTCTTGGAGTAAATTTAATTAATACATTACTAGAAACTATCAGGAATATAAAAAAAAAATTATAAACACAATGAAAACATAAATTGAATACTGTAACTTAAAAACAAAGAAAAAAATCGAGTAAAGTTCACACGCGGTAGAAGCGAAATTTTACCAAAACAATCTCAACCAAGCTCATAGGAGGAGACCTATCGTCATTTCCGTTTTATATCTCAATCAATAGGAGCCTTGAAAACTGACATCATAATCAAAGCGGCCAATGAGCGCAGGTTGATGCTTCACAGGTGCTGTAATGCGTCATTTCCGTTTCATCCTAATTTCAAATCACAACGGAGCTACAGAAGTTTAACTTCAATAACGAACATAATAAATGATAATCATCATCCATACACACAAGAAAAAAATTATTATGGAGGTACATCTCATACGTGAAATTATTACTATGTACATTTTAGCATTATTTCTATAAATGATGTAATTTTTTTAAAATACAATTTAAAAATCATAGAGCGATAACAATTGAAAGATTCCCCCTATATTCCCCCTCAGAAAATTGCCAATATGCACTTATAATGTCTTTAACAAAATGACATTTTACGAAAACTTTGTGTTATTACCGCTTCACAATTAAAGCTCTATACTCTATATGAAACATTTCTGAACGTAGCCGAATAGTAAAAACTGTTTTAGATAGGTTACAAAATAAGCTTTCGAATTATTATATTACAAATAAATATTAATATTTGTAAATATTAAAATTTAGAATGCAAACTTTAAAAAATGTAAAAATGACTCACGTGATGTTTTTATGTGAAAACGGTACTAAAATCACAGATTATGTAAACAACAATACTTATTCTATTGTATAAATGTGTAATAAACACTTTTGTCACTTCACTTTTTTATCATTTCATATAAAAATATTTAATAAAAATTAAAAATGTCGGGCGCTTGTAGGAAATTTGGCGGGATAAATTATGTGTCACACTGCGCGTCTGACAGAATGTTCTTTTTATGTATTTCTGTGGCCAACTTGAATAGAGATGCGCAGCGTGATTCATTATCGACCTTTCACTTTTTATTTTAGGGATGTCACTAAAACAATAACGGAGTCAAAACGATTTCTATGGAGACACACGCGCTGACGTATAAACACGCATACTGTACTTGACTGCTGTCGTATTTTTAACGCATATATCTGCTTAAGTTGCGGGGGGGTTTGACCGATTGCCATCTTAGTAAGGTAATATTGCTGTATTTGTTCTACGTGTATTTCAATGGAAGGTGAACCAAAGAACTAACGTTATTGATGCACAGCCATGCATCATCGAAAAAAGAGAATGGGCTGTTTTTACGACATAACTCAACAGCTCGGCTTAAAATAACTTCTTGGCTTTGCGTGAACAAACCCTCTGCACAGCATTTCCGGATATAGCATAGACCTGAGACAGCACTGCTCCAATTGGGCTTGCTTGACCGGGATTAAGAGGCAGTTTTCTAACAATAGACGCTTACAGCTGATATGAATTCGTTTTCTGTTACATTCAACAGTGAACTATTATAGCTCATAGCTTACCATCACGGATGTGCTGTACCGGTTGATTGCAATGATATGGGAAACACGAGATGACCTGAACTGCAACATGCTCGCAATCTCGAGTAAGAAAAGAATATCATATTTCGAACTAAAAAAAGACATCACGTCATTCGCTACTTCTGCTATTCAAATAACTTTCCCAATTGTATACACCTCTCAATCTATTAGTGTGCAGTTTATTTCCCAATTTAGACACCCCCCCTTGGTGAGATTAAGTGAGATTTGATGGAACCCCCACTCACGTGAGATCAGTGGTGTATCTGGGGTTCCACCCTATCCCATCCCACCCAAAGCTATCCCATTGCGCCCCCCCTGTAAAAGGTAAATATGATCGCGACAATACGCTGAAAAACTGTTCAAGATTTGGTGAGATTTTACTGGACACCCCCCTCCCCACCATTTTGCGCTCATGTAATTAATGTATGCCCCCTCGTGCATTTTTCCTGGAGTTTCTTATTAAAAGGATAGGTCTGCAAAGGCAAAACCTGTGGACGATATATTTTTTTTTAATTTATTTATTCTTAGTACATTTACATTACAAAGGTATAATATATTGTCCTCCACACTAGGAGTTCACCTGTGTTGTGGAGGACATTTTTCAGATTAAATTATAAATTATAAATTGTGAATAGTAAAACAAAAGAGTGTTAAGAGGAACGCATGCGTGGCCTGTTTCATACAAAATTTTGTTTTGGATTTACGGCTAAAATATCCAATTAAATATTTTTTTCTTTTTTTTAATTGATAAGTTAGGCATGTATACAGTTAGGATGTGAATCCGATTTTCGATTTTTGTTTTAAATTATAAAATATAGGCCCCAAAAGATGACGATTTATCCATGAATTTAGGAGGCAACTTTGGAATTTTTTTCTGGGCAAATGGACGCAATTTAAAAAAAAAACTCTTCACATCCTGAGTCAGGAATATGATGAAGTATACGATAAAATTTTATTCTGCACTGAAAACAGTTTTATTCGTGTAAAAAACCGAATTTAGATACGCGCAGATTTGTAGTAAAATTACTTAGGTTTTTTGATGCCGTCTCATCCATTCATTTGCCAGCCGTACGGGGCGTAGCTTGCGCGGGCCGGGGGCCGGGGGCCGACAAACCAATACATACATAACTCAATCGCCTTACATTAACAATATGTGTATCTATGTCTTTGTTTGTTGACAATATACAGGTGTTCGTTGTTTTAGAATCATTTTTGAACTCTTTAATTTTAACCGAAAAAATCGAGAACGTATTCAACCATATTCAACGTATTTGTGTTTACTTGGTAGGTAGTAAGATTAAAAATTTTTGCAGTTCAGCTTTTATTTTTTAAATATTTTCTACGATATCGGGGTACCTACCTACCTAGGTATGTATGGCAGTGAGGCATGGGAACTGGCAGAGGTGAATGAAAGTACCTAGACTGAATGCGAGGCGGGTATGCGTACCACTGCCCCGGAAACCATTTATTGGATAACCAACACTTCTGCCATAGGTCATCCCAAATAGTTCGCTACGTTTGATGACTTAGCAGGGTTGCCCGGGTTCATGGGGTGAGGTTTGTCCGAGTCTTGACGGCGGATGCGTCTGCCCACCAGCTGCATGGCAGGCCGGATCGGGAGAGAATGGTTGAGGGAATCTCTTTGACTTCTCCAGCCGTAGGTACTCTCTCTGAACATCGCCTTGCACCGCAGTGGGAGGGATGGATTCTTGCATCCGTCACTCCTAGATGCACTGACCCACAGATTCCTAATCACCCGCAATACTTACCATTTTATTTCTCAGAACTTCGTCTTCTTCCTTTTCTAAAAAGACCCCTCATTTTCCTCAGGGCCTCCTGTATGGAGCTAATGTTAAAAAAAGCTGTAGAAAGAGATCCCTGAGGCGTATGTATAGAAAACATATATACATATATAGTAAACTCCGAAACGCCGGTTTTGGAACTTTACAGTACCTATAATTGAATGTGAAGTTACACATATTATTTGACTTTCAAATCTGACATAAACAAAGGACAAGATTATGTTTTTATACAATAGCTCCACACAGGCCCAGAAGAAAATAATTCCCCTCAGGGCCTATGTCATCTTCGGGGATGCTGAGTGGAGGGTTTTTTTAGGAAAGGAAGGAGAGGATGTTCTGGGAAATAAAAAGGTAGAAGGGGTGGGTTGGAATCTGAGGTCAGTGTGTCCAGGAGTGACGGACGAATGATTCTATCATATCATATAATGATGATATGATGTTCCAAAAGAGCCCTACTCGTGAAATCAAAAGGTCTCCCTCAACCAGTCTCTCCCAATCTGGCCTGCCATGAAATTGGTGGGCAGACGCATCCGCCACCAAGACCCGGACAAACCTCATCCCATGAGCTCGGGCACCCCTGCTAAGTCACTAAACGTAGCGAACCACTTGGTGTGAGCTGTAGCAGAGGTGTTTGTTATCCAATAAATGGTTCCCTGGGCTGCGGCACCCATACCTGCCTCCCAAAATGAGTATTAACACTAAATTTTAATAGGCGTTTTTATTGCTGTTTTTTTTTTATTCCAAAAATATTCTTCGTCTTCGACGACATTATATTGATAAACTTTTCCTTGGAATTATCTCGCTGAGCATTTAAATTGTTATTATTCTGAATTTAAGTTTTCTAAAGGTACAATCTTTTATTTCTTACTGGCGAGTTCCCGGCATGCGTTGCAATGGCGCTTAATAAAGACATTGTTTCTCCCTGCGTGTCCTTTCCCATTCGTCCCGTTACAAACATACATTGATTTTTATACATAGATGTTTCCTAATAGAATTCTTTGCAGAATTGTATAATACTAGCTGGTTCCCGGCATGCGTTGCAATGCCATATTCAAATAAATACTTTTTTCTCCCGGAATCACCTTCCCGTGCGTCCCCGTTCCCCTCCCGCTTCCCCTTCCTAGCTAACTTTATAAATTATCTAATACTTGCACTTTTAAACTCGCGATATCTTTCGAATGGTATGTCCGAATTGAATAATTCAAAAAGTTAAATAAAGGTATTAAAGCAGTCTTGTTTATGAAGTAATTTATTTTGGTAAGGATTAAAACCAAGATACTAATAAAGATCCTTTTCAAGCGGCGACATTTTAATAAAAATTTTCAAATAAAAGAACACTTATTGTGGCATAACTATAATAGTTAGACATATGCTGTCGCGACACTTTTTGTAAATAATGATATCTTCTGCAAAGTCGTAGTACATTATTTTATTCTATCATTAATAGTTTTCGCAGCGCACGCGATGCAAAGAATATTTTAGGTAGTTTTTTACACCTTGGGTTACATTATGAGAGTTTTAGTAAGGATCCCTAATTTTTTTGAAAATATAATATAGCCTATGTCACCCGGGGATAGTGTAGCTTCCTACCAGTGAAAGAATTTTTCAAATCGGTTCAGTAGTTTCGGAGCCTATTCGATGCAAACAAACAAACAAACAAACAAACAAATCTTACCTCTTTATATAGTGTCTTAGATTACCTATCATTATTATTTCCGGAGCACTTCTAACAATACATGTCTCAGCTAATATTGGATGAACTAAGCAAAAGGGTGATTTCTCGTCTTGACGAAAATATATTGACATATAAAATTAAAATTTCGTTTCGGTGGTTTCTCGCGTGTACACGTCTCGTAAACACCGGACACCGGACACCGGACACACTAACACCATTACGAAATATGTCGGGAGTCTCCAATTTTATAGGTGTCTCCTAAAAATATTATACTCGACAAAAGGGGCATTTCACCGTCTTCGTGCAAGTATTCGGGCATGGAAATAAATGCCTTATTTTGTTTAACGCTCTATTTTACTTATTTACAATTTGACGTCATGCATCCGATTCCCGTATCTCCTATAATAATATAATATATCCGTTAATTTCAAGACACTAAACAAAAAGATCATTCCTCGTATTCTCCGATAAAATGATGTTACATAATAATTACGCGGCCTTTTCTTTAAACCTCTATAACACCATTATGTTGCTAGCTAGCGCTGCAGCTAAATACCACTACATAGAAATTTTCCATTCCCGCCTCCCCGTTCCACACCCCAAACACAATATTTCGTTAGAAAGGGACAAACGAAAGTCATGAGATTATTGAAAATCGAGTTTGGTCGCCGGCAAACAATGGTCTTAATAGCTAATATAAAAAAGAGAAACAATAAAAATCAAAAAATCGACTTCAATTCGACACAAATTATAAATTAAAAGTTAGAAAGATTTTAGCCAGTTTCTTATGTTTTTTTTGTATTCAATAATATTAGTTGTTTTATATTGTGTAGGAAGAGAATTGTATAGTTTTATAGCCTGGTATCTATAGTGTTTTTGTCCAAAGGATGTGTTTGTTTTTGGTATATGTAGTTGGAGAGCATGTCTTGTTCTAGTATTGCGAGAGTTTTGTGAAATGTTAAATGTGGATAAGTTCTTGTAAAGGAAAGTTAGTATTTGTTTTGAATGTAATTTTTGAATTTTCAGCACTGTGAATTTTTCGAATATGATTGATGTGGGTGTTAGTATTGGTAACTTAAGTATTACTTTTATTAGGGTTTTCTGAGCTTTAAACAGTGTATTAATGTATTTTTTACTGGCACAGCCCCAGGCAATAATTCCGTATTCCATTATGGATTGTGCAAGTGCGAGGTATATATTTTTTATATCACATATGTTTAAGATATTTCTCAAGTTTTTAAAAAAGTAAATCAACTTGTTTAGTTTTCCTATTACCGAATGTATATGTTTATCCCATTTTATATAACGGCCGAAGTATATACCAAGATATTTAATATTTTCCATTTGAATATATATGAATTCCTAATGACCGCAGCTGGTGGAGAACATTTGTGAAGGAGGATATATCCCTTAGGATGTATTTAGACTTATCTTCTGTACAGGTGTACAGGGCAGGGCGCACCTAGATAATCCAAGTCAATGGCTGTAGGCATGTAGTCATTATATTTTACGTTAGCCGGTAAACGCTTCCCGCAGGATGGAATGAAATAATTCAATCGGCGGTTAATGGTGGCTAATCAATTTGATTTCAATAATCGAGAACTAAACACTTCGGTCTGCGGTGGTAAGTGAATTTCAGGCGCCACTACGGGAAAGAGATGAGTCGACTATTATCACTTGATATTTTTACCAGTCTACTCCTATAGCTGTTTTTCAAGTCCATAACTATTCATGTTGAAAGTCATTAAAAGCATTAAAAGCAAGGGAAAATAGCTCATAACTTAAACTCATGTAACCTATTTAAGCAATTTTTTTATATATTTTTTTAATCATTTTAATGACTTTTCTGTCTGGATGTTGGAAGGAAAGGAAGTGTTGTGTTAAATTCATTATGAGTTGTCCGGTTGCCATATATAACATGGTATTATTGTTTTTGATTATCATCGACTATTTATTTAAGTGTATTTATTTACTTGTATATACTTTGCATGTTCAGAAAGTAAGTGTACTGTGACCATAATTTATTTTTTTAAGGGTTTGCAACACTGAGTGGTAGAGGAGGGTCTCCTGACCAGAACGAGTATCGCAGGAACATGGTAGTACATAAACTCAAGTTGTAGTGACCAGTTGCGTGAAAGATGTCGGCGAAAACTCCCGCCAAGTGCCGTGATCGGCTTTTTGCTCACGGAAGGAATAACACCCACAAGAAAAAAGGGTGAGGATTTCTGAGCTCTATTGTGACTGGAGATGATAGTGGGTGTCTCATTACACGCCTGGGGAAATAAAGTCGTCAAAGTGGCGCCACACCTATTCCCCATCTGTCAAAAAATTTAAAACGACAATTTCGGGCCAAAAAATCATGGCCTCAGTGTTTTGGGACCAAAAAGGCATCTTTTTGGTCGAATTTCTGCCTCAGGTTGAGACCATGAATGCACAAAAATATTGAGACACCCAAAAAAAATTCAAAAGGAGCATTCAAAACAAATGGATGGGAATGCTGACCACAGAAGTGTGCTTGTTTCACGAAAACGACCATCCTTACACAGTCTTAGCCATCAATACGCTCTTGGACTCATTTGGTTAAGATGTTTTGAATACCCCCCGTAACCGTCTGACTTGGCGTCTTCAGATTATCATCTTTTCACCTTCCTGAAGGCATGTATGGATGAAAATAAACTTTCAACCGACGAGCGGGTGCAGAAAGTGGTCCTGAAGTGAGAGAAGGAATTGGCGGGAAAATTCTTCGAGGAGGGCATGAAGACACTTGTGCCACGGCTCACCACATACATTGAACGAATTAACGATTATTTGGATAAATAGTCAAAAAATGAATCAACAATATCCAGTAATTTTTTTTCTAATATACTTTTTCCAAAAAAAAAATTAAAATTCAGTACACTTACTTTGTGAACATGCCTTGTACTTTATGAGATGTGTTGAAATGTACTAACCTCTCAATATTCCGGAAAATATAACAAATTGATTAAATTTATTAATTGAAGTTAGAAATTAAATAAATTGATGAAATAAAAAAATCACTTTGTTTACAACCACGATTTTGTATACCAACCGGTTTCGCTTAACATAAGCGTCATTAGGGTATAAAATTAAACTAAAAATATTAAAAAATAAATGATTAAATTAATCATTAAAAAAATAAAAGAAATAAATCGTTAGATATGTTTTTTTTATATTTTCACGACCAAAGGCATTTTTGTTATTTGTTTTGGGGATTTTATGCCGTGTTGCGCGACCTACTTCTTTAGCCAACGTTTCGTACAGCGTTGCAGTGTCCATTATCAGGGCAGATCCGGCAGATTCGATATTTGCCGGATCTGCCCTGATGATAGACACTGCAACGCTGTCCGAAACGTTGGCTAAAGAAGGAGATAGCGCAAGGACAATCGCATGCATAACACCCCAAAAACAAATAACGATAATAAGAGGTTGTTCAAACAAAGCATTTGTTTTATTTTGTAAAATATGTCAAACCACAAATAATAATGACTGCTTTCTACAACATAAATATATTAAATTGAGAACTTTGAAACCTGCTAACCGGAAGAAATTGATTAATAAAATTAAGAAATGGTTTGGAAGTTTGGACGTCTGGACTCCACACTGTGGAGTGAATAAACGGGGAAATAAGTATTAGGAGAATATTATATGCCAAGAAAGATAATGGTAGAAGTCGAGAACAAGGCACAACCATTTGAATCGAATATTTGAATTAGGTTGTATCAAGAGTCAGAATAACATAAGAGTATACAGGGTGTTAAGGGACGTAATTGACTTACTTTTAACCAGTGATTTCTGACATTATTTTGAGAAAAAAATATGTTGTCGAAATTTTGATTTCCAGTAAATTTTTCTTCAAAATTAAACAAAAAAAATACCTTTCTTCCATATGTCGTCACTGGTCACTCAGCTGAGTAACCGCCTAAAAATTAACGCCGCGCCGCCCACAACTGACCAACACCCACTATTTTTTTTATGATTTTTTAATAAAAAAATATCAAAAATATCACCGGTTATCAAAATTTCATTTACAGTTTTTACTCCAAATAATTTTTTTACATTAACTCCACACAGGAGGCCCTGAGGAAAATAACTTCCCTCAGGGCCTATGCCATCTTTGAAGATGCTGTGTGGAGGGTCTTTCTGAGGAAAGGAAGGAGTGAACACTGGTCTTGAAGAGACCCATGTTGTAGGAGGGAGGAAACACAGAGGCCGGCAAATCGTTCCACAGCCGAGCCTTGAACTCAAGAACGAGTCATAGAAACGACCCGTTCTCATGTGACTAATGTCAACCGTGTACAAATGTTGGGCGCGTGTTTGGCGTGTTTCCAGACTATGCACCGGTGCCGAGGGGATCAATGACGCTAGTTCCTCGGAGCATCTTCTATTGTAATACCGGTAGAACAAGGACAGCATTCCCATCTGACGCCTGTGCTCTAAAGATTGCAGTCCGTCTGTTAAGATGGGAGAATCTATCAAACGGACCGCCCGTTTCTGCACAGAGTCAAGGGTTTTTTTTAGGTATTTTGGAGCGCTAGACTAGAGGTGGCTGCCAAATTCAACCGTGGGGCGCACTTGCGATTTGTACAGGGTTAGCAGTTGTGTACTGTTAAAGTATCTGCGGGCCCTGTACAGTACGCCCAGTTTCTTAACTCTGGTTTCGATGGAGTCCCCGTACCTAATAATGTCAAGATTCACTGGTTAATTAAGTCAAGTACATCCCTTAACACCCTGTATATAAGAAATATTAACACCCTGTATTCACCAAGAGTAGATTACCAAAACCAAGAAATGCAAATAACAAAAATAATATAAATGTATTGAATGTTGTAACACAGTCTGCAGCAAGCGGTAGCTAATATATTTGAACATTGAAAAATGAACACAGGAGGTTACTACACCACTCGTCTGGGTTGAATTTATCAATGGAATGTATGGGTTTATGATCTCACCCATTAATTAATGCTTAAACATTATTTTATTATTATTTGACGTGTAACGAACTTGTGCAGCATGGAGTTGAGCCGTCCATTGTATTATTCTTAAATAAGAAATCATAGATATTATCTCTGAGCAAGCACACATATATGTATGTATATATTATTTTATAGTAAAATAAACAAAAATTTTAACAAAACAAAAAACGACTTTAAAAAATGCACTAAAAAGTTAAAAAATAATTTCGTATTCTTCTACAACTTCATAATCAACTTACTTTTTCTACTAATTAATATGTAGGTACGATTGATATTTTTGGAGTCGGTGTCAGCCAAGGTAGGTTTGTAACTACATACATAGTTATAGGTGAGATGTGCTTGTGTCGCACGAGCGACTTGACGAGGCGAGAGCGGGGCCGCGGCGTGAGGGGAGCTGTCAAGTGAACATGCCGGGCCCGGGTACCTTTGCTGACACCGACTCCAAAAATAACAATCGTACCTACATATTGATGAGTAGAAAAGGTAAGTTGATTATAAAGTTGTAGAAGAATACGAAATTATTTTTTTACTTTTTAGTGCATTTTTTGAAGTCGTTTTTTTTGTTTTGTTAAAATTTTGTTTATAAATTCTGATGAAACGGAAATGCGTCACAACTCAGTTTTACTCAGTAGTATTTTCGCAAAATGAAATATCCACCCCAAAAATTTTTTTTTATTCTTATTATTTGCGTAGGTGCCACATAATGGGTAATTCAGATTTTGAAAAATCAATTTATCTGCCTGCGTGTAAAATGGCAATTTTCACAAAGTGGAACATCAACATAACTAATTTTATATAAAAGTGGAATAACTCATATAAATGTAAAAGAATCATTATTTCCCTATGTCAATGCTTTTATATAAATGAAGAACCCGTATTTCGGATTTCTTTTTAAAATGTACCTTGGTATATTACTTATGTTCTTCCATACGTGCGTATCAACGATTCGTTAATCTTTTAAATTTTTACTCAAGAATATTTATTATTATATTTTAGGTGTAACGAGGTACTTTGAAAGATGACGTGATGATATTTTTTTAACAATTTTTTTTGTAATTAGCCTGAAAAACGATGAAAATTTTGGGCGTTTTTAAATTTTTAACAATTCTTAGTTAGAATCCAAAATTTCATCGGTTCGATGCCATATATAGAACTGACATATGCTGACATTTCGCTTTGCGAAAACTTTTTTTTTTCAAATATTTAGATAATTCTTTTTTGTCAAAGTTTTCGACCTCTTTTTAAATAATGATGGCTTTTCACAAATGTCTTATTTTCCTATTACCTATTTATCTTATCTACAAGTCCACTAACTGTGCATTTAATGGGTGACCGGACAACTCAGAATGAACTCAACTCAACACCTTTGAAAAGTCATTAAAATTTCATATAATGAAAAAAATATATAAAAAATGGTTTAAGAAGGTTACGTTAGGTTAGGTTAGGTTATTATTTTCAAAATATTTTTTCGTAGATTTTAATGACTTTTCAAAGATGTGTTGAGTTGAATTGATTCTGAGTTGTCATGGAAACCATTTAAAGCTTTTCATGAAATATTGGCCCCTAATATTGAAATATTTTGATTATTCACTTCTAAATCACGAAAAAATAGTTTTTGTAAATATTTCTCTCTATGTGAAAACGCTTCTCGTTTGCTCTGTACACCACCGTATGCGAGAAGTCTGCGAATGCAAATAAATGTACCCATTCATTCTTAGCAATCATGTTATTCATCATTCTTGGAAAGTGCATTACCCAAAAGCTGTGAAAGAAGTCGCCTTTTACAGTCATTACCCGATAATTCGACAACACTGATAGTCCTGGACTCGCAACCTGTAATTTGTCAAAACCAGACCAGTTAATCATGGTGATGATTTAATGCTTCGCCCGAAACCAGTAATCAGAGTCGTAATGAAGCCATCAGCTATCGGCCTTAGGTCTCGACTCTTTACTCTTTACTTTATGTAATGTTTCCCGTTTGACCGTTCTTGCTTTACTTTTAAAATAATGGTAGGGGAAACTAGACTATGATTGCCCGCCGCTGGTGATTGCCCACTCTCACTTTGTTTGTCCTTTTCCCACTAACGTATGTAAATATTTCACAAAAATCCAGTGGTTCAATGTTAATCGACAAACCGCCACATCTGATGAAACAGTCACGTTGTTGAAAACTGAAATCTTTTGTCTGCAATTATTTATTTTTTATTTTATTTTTATTATTATTGTACAACAGAATAATTCCAATTACAGTACAATTTAGTTACCCTATCAGCATTTAGGCAAGTGACTCTTCAATAATATTTTTAAGGCATATAAAGAACAGTACATCCAAATGGTTTGCAATTTCATTTAACAGCACCACTCCCCTCGTCATGCTATGCTTTGCCAAGACGTCTGTTCTGCGGTTCGATACTTTAAATAATGATGTCGACTTCGGCTTTAGTGGTCTGGTACATATATATCATAGCATCCCAAGAGAAATGGGCTATCGATGAAATTGTTCCAAATTTTGAAAGACAGAATAGCAAGACTTGCTTTCCGTCTAGTTTCTAGACTCACAGAATCAGTTTCCTCCAGTAAGTCAATATGGTGCATGAACCTTGGATAGGTTCCATGCTTCCGCATATGAACATACCTGAGGAATTTCTTCTGGATTTGCTTTAACATATCAATGTACTTCTGGTGGTACGGTGCCCAAACATCGCTCGCGTACTCCATCTTGCTCCTCAGTATGCCATCGAATAACGCTAGCATAGCTTCTTGGTTATCAAACTGCTTACAAGTCCTGATGATGAACCCAAGAAATTTGTAGCAAGACTGAGTGAGCTGCGATATATGGCAAGAGAACGTCAGTTCGGGATCAAAGACGACACCGAGATCCTTCACGGATTTTACCGTGATAACGTTTCGCCTTTTATTTTATAATCGTAAACTATAATGTTTTTACAACGAGTGAAGGACATTGTGATTCAGATAGTGCATCCAGATCAGTCAATTATTGATAAATACAACAAAAAAATCGTCGCCTTAGTTCTTAATTGTCCAAACGACCATTAGACAGATTTTACAGGAGAAGGTTTTCTTTCATTATTTCAATGAAACATTACGATAGGTGTTTAAGTTAAAGTTATTTCCGTAAAGATAAAGGTCTCATTGGTTTAAATAATTCTTAGTTAAGTGATTAACTATAATTTTTCATACTTTATTTTTAATTTTAAAGTGGAGATTGAACAAAAACTAAAATGGTCGTTTGGACAATTAAGAACTAAGGCGACGAAATGTATACCAACTGGTTCACAGTACATTAAGCTACATTTTTTCAACAATAAAAAAATTGTCATTTGTAGTTATAGGAATATGTAGGTAGTTTCAATGACCAGCTGTCAGACCTAGAATTAATACAGGTTTAATGTGTAGTTTTTAATTGTCTCAACAGAAGTCAGTAAAGTAGTGCTAAGTAGAGTGTCAACTGTCGTTACGGAAATAACCGATGATATCCTTATACACCTTCAGTGCCGAGCTACCTTGCTTTAGAAATAAACAGAGCATCCATTGGAATGGACGTTTGATCCTGTTAAACATTCTTCTTTGTGAACCAGACGACAAATAAACACGACTTGTAACTCGACGAACCGAGTATCGTTGAAATTCCCGACCATCTGAGAAGTATGGTTCATCAGAGAAAACTACAGTAAATCACAGTTACGGTGTGGTATAATCGATGGAAGGACTTGGTAGATATAATTAATTAAATGTTATGGTACTATTTATGACCAAACCTGCACCCCACTCGTAGTCAAAATTTAAGTGGGCAATCATTAACAATTTTACCCCTACATAATAGTATGTAGCAAGTATTTCCTTTAGCAGTTATATATATCACAAGAGTTCCGATTCCTGTGATCTATTTTTTTTTTAACATGAACTTCACACAGGGAGCCCTGAGGAAAATTATCTCCCTCAGGGCCTATGTCATCTTAGGGGATGCTGTATGGAGGGTCTCTTTAAGGAAAGGAAGGAGAGGAGAGTTCTGGAAAGGAAAGGGATTTAAGGGGTGGGTAGGAATCTGGGGTACAGTGTGTTCTGGTCATCCACCTCTAAGACCTAGACAAGCCTCACCCCATGAGCCCGGGCACCTCTGCTAAATCACCAAACATAGCGAACCACTTGGGGTGACCTATGGCAGAGGTGTTGGTTATCCAATAAAGGTTCCCGGGGCGGCGGTACCCATTCCCGCCTCCCAAATTGAAATTCTTTGTCGGATTCCTGTATTTTCTACTAAAAAAACTTAAATCTTATCTGACAAAGCTCATCCGAAAGTTGCGAATACTGTTATCAAGCAAGTATTTGTCACCTTACAAGAGTTCTGATTGCTGATATCTACGTTGGATTCCTGTATTTTCTACTTAAAAACTTAAATCTTATCTGACAAAGCTCACCCGAAAGATGTGAATACTAGTATCAAGCAAGTATTTGCCACCTTACAAGGGTTCTGATTCTTGTTATCTACGACGGATTCCCGTATTTTCAACATAAAAAATTTAAATCTTAACTGACAAAGCTCTTACAAAAAATGCGAATACTGGTATTGTGTTACCGGAATTTTAATGGAAATGTTCTCTGAAGAACAACGCGTAGTAAAAATTATCGATTCCTTCTGATGCGATAAACACGGCACGGTTTACATTCTCTGTATTACTTTGGAGGTGTGAAAAAGTTGTTCTCGTGAAAACAGCGTTATACAGCATCCCAGGAGACTAGTATAGGTCCCCTGGGATATCTTATGGTCCTATTTAGGTGATTCCAACACAATGACACAGGTATACCCTAGTGAGACAGGCATACAAATAAAACCATTGTAAATATATTTTATTATAGATAAATAAATAAAAATAAAATGTTCCTAACTTCAGGGGTTGGCGACTCGACACTCCTAAATCAATCACACCAAAATGATGTATTTTGTTACATGCTCGAAAATAATGTCTTTTCGATTTATTTACATTAAGACATTTTTTTTTTCAAATTCGTCCTAGAAGATTAACTTGTTTCCCGCTTGCACTACGAGTTTCCTCACACCGTGTATTATGTATGTAACGTAACCCGGGTAGAAAAACGCATGCAAAGGCACTTAAAGAACTTGAAAAATATATTTATTTGCAAGGAAGCATACAAAAGTACACTAAACCTTCATCTCATAGTTATGATGATGATGATTAAATATTTGAAAAAAAAAACGATAAAATATCTTATTAATTTTCGAAACACAATTCATTTCGATGAATGAAAATTTCAATTATTATTTTTTAATTGATAAACTAATTTATTTATTTGTACACGCCCAATTAGGGCTTTTACATATGATAAAATTAAAAATACATTTGTTATAATCAAAGAATTAAGAGATAACAATTAAATAAGTATCAAGTATAGATTTTTTAACTTAAAAACAAAGAGTAAAATATAGGATACACATTCATATACATTTAAAGAAGTGATTTTCTTGCAGCTTAAAAGCAACAGAATAAAATAAAGGATACACATCATTCATATACATTCGACACATATTGAAAATTTATAAACATTTCAAATTTATCTAGATAGACATACAGATTTAATAACAATGTTTTTATAGGTTGATAGACTTTCAGTACCGTTGGTGTTCATGTAATATTTATTCCCTGTACTGTGCAGTCGGTTCATTACTGAGTTTATTTCTGAATTGGTACCTGAATTGTTACAATGGTAAGGTACAATCTGACGAACCGTTCTACTAGGCACATGAAAATTAATCAGCCTAAGGAGTTCAGGGGAGTCAAACATGTTATTAACAATTTTATACAGAAAAAATAGATCAGTACATATTCTTCTTTCTTTTAATGTAGCGAGGTCCATAATTTTCAACAGTGACATGTAGCTAATATTTTCAATAGGAATTCCTAATCCTTAATTTATATTTCGTAAAAATTTATCGCTCGACGGATTTTTCACGAATATTGTAAAATGGATTCCAAATGGTTGAGTTGAACTAATGTTTAGGGCAAGATTTTGTATGCATAGTACAAAGGGTAACAATTTTATTATAAGTAATAATTATTAGCCTGAAACACTCATCAACATTGAAAAAATCTCCCGAGAAAATAAACATGCCGCCGACGGGACTCGAACCCGCGTCCTTCTGATATCCGGTCAACTGCTGGTTGTTTGCATGTGGAAAAATGTCATAAGCAGTAATTGTTGAATGGAACACTAATATATATGTATTGAATTATTTGGCGTAGGAGACAAGCCGACGACGTAGCTCAGCGGTTAAAGAGCAGTTGACCGGATATCAGAAGGACGCGGGTTCGAGTCCCGTCGGCGGCATGTATCTTTTCTCGGGAGATTTTTTCAATGTAGATGAGTGTTTCAGGCTAATAATTATTACTTATGAAAATTTCAATGATGAATTATTTCGAATACTTCTCTTTGTTCTCTCCGGTTTACGTTTTTTTTTTTACAGTGAATACCGCACAAGAATCTCAACTGCTCCCGTCTGGAGCCAGTGAGACTATGGCATCCCCAATTGGGGTATGTTGTGAGGCTGAAGGTAGTGGGGAGGGGAAGGAGGTGCGGAAGAGGAAGGTTGGGAAGTACCTGGCTATTCAGATCTGGTCACTAAACACGGCTAAAGCCATTTTCAAGCAACGTTTCAATTCTGAATGGTGGTCTTACACCAGGGCGATACTAATAGTACCTTCCACTCTGGAACATGCCGCAAATATACTATGGTGGCGCCAGTTTCAATTAAAATCATTTATCTATGATAAGAAGCTGAATAACTGCTTTGTTCCCTTTCCTTTCCCTTATTTCCATTACCTATAAAATGCCAAAAACAAGGTGCAGTGACAAACAGCTTTGTTCGCTTTACTTGTACCTAAATTATTGTCACACACAAAAACTGTGAACCGCCTGTAACTGCGCGGAAGTTCATTGTTGAATTGTCGTTCCCGCCTTACGAAGTGATTGTTGTTCCCGCCTCACGAAGTGTATGATTGTTTTTTTCCTCGCCTCACGAAGTGTGTATGGTTTGCCGGCACCTCGTGTGAATTCATCGTGATTTGTTTTGCCCGCTGATATTGTGTATTGTTAAGCCATATGTATTTTGCGTGAAACCGCCCGCCACATTAATTTAAGTTATCTCGCCGCGGCTGTGGAGAATGCCGTGTTGTGTATTGTGAACCCTTTAGACTTTAGACTAAACCAGCGGCCTAAAGTGGACTATAAGAACCTGAACGGACCATATGAAGTGCAGTTTGGTGAGTTTTTGGCATCCCTTTTTAACCTTCCCTTTGAGCAGTTATTTAGTGAACCTTATTTAAATTTGGCACACGCACGCGCACCCGCTTTGCGGAGGAGATTGTCGCGGCCATCTTGTACGCCCAACCATACTATATATTATTTTAAATGAATTAATTGTGAAATAACACAAATTAATCAAATAAAATTTATTTGCGCATGCCGGGTTCGAACCCGCGACCTTCGGAATGTGAGTCAAGAGTCTTAGCCACTGGACTACGGAGGTCGTCATTTACGTATTTTAATTTCAAAAGTTTCGGAAGATATCACACAGCTTGTTTTAATTGAAAATAGTATGAGTTTTATTACAAGGGTAATTTCATTATTTAGTAATCCACGTCCATCAATACTGCCAGTATAATATGAATGTATTTCGTAAGACCCGCTGTGAATAAAAATCGCATTTGTAGAATGAAAAATATTAATTATATCACCATGATACTCCCTAGGTACGCGTAGGCAATCTGTTGGTTGTTATGATTTAAATTCATAATTAATTAATATGAGGTAGTCGGTGTATTAAATTGATAGAGCCTCTATAAAAAATATATAAGGTAGTTAAAGCGAGCGTACAGAGGTTCGTCATTGCTTTTTTATTATGGACAGGTTATTTTTCAGTTCTTACTACTATTTGTACAGAAAAAGAAGTGTGGAAATATGTGAAAAAGTCTTTTGTCTACATCAGAGGTTCCCAAACCTATTTTTCTCGTAGACCCCTTTCAAAATTTTACTGATTTCGGTGGACCCCCTGCTGCTACATTTCTACCTTATTTCAAAAACTGATCAAAAATGTTAAGATTAGATCTAACGATGGAAATTTGCGTCGCGGTTGAGTTCCAATTCTAAATTCAAAGTGGTATAAATAAAAAGAAAAATAGTGTATTTTTTGGAATTTGTGTGCACTCTAGCTTAGACAGTTTTTAATCAAACATTTTAAAAATGTGCAGATACCTTATTTATATAATTTCGCTCTATGTTCTATGTGAACCGAAATTCTTAGTAATATCATTGTCAAAAGTATTTTATAATTGCCAAAAAATGTTTAAAAAAATGCCAAAAATCAAGGTTTCCTGTTTATACATCTGTAAAAAATTTAATTTCCATTTTTTGGGAAAAGTATGGTATAAATTTAAATAGAAGAGGTTCATGTTCTCAAATTAAATTCAAAACCCTATTGATTTGATATGAAAACTGTGGCCTCCAAAATGCACACAAAAACGATGTATAGCATAATTTTCATATTTTCCGAGGAAATGCTTCAAAAAATTTACAATATTTTCTTAAATAGATGTATAAAATGATCTCAAAGTTTCAATAAATTATACACATTTCTTCCATGCCAAAAAAATTCATGAAAATCATTAAAAAAAACCTGGTCCTGCATTTCCCACCTTAATAGAATTAAATAACGAATATGCAAGTTTTTACAAGTACCTAACAGTCGCTGACCTTCTAAAAATACACTACTCAAAAAAATTAAGGGAGGTTTTAAAAAAGGAAATTATTGCTAAATATTAAGGCTATCTGATTCATAAGCCGGCCTAACTGAAAAAAATTTCAAGCCCGTGTACCAAAAAAACAGCAAAAATTTATGATAGCATGAGAACCGTAGCTCCTAAAAAAAATTGCCAAAAATATGTAGATTACATATAATCTTAAAGCTTCAAATTGCTTTTTTTAAACGACTTCGAAAAGGAGGAGGTTCTCAATTCGACTGTTTTTTTTTTTTTTTTTTTTTTTATGTTTGTTACCTCAGAACTTTCGACTGGGTGAACCGATATTGATGATTCTTTTTTTATTTGAAAGCTGGTGCTTCCCGTGTGGTCCTATTTTAATTTGGTTTAGTTCTGACAATGGCATCCATGAGAAAATCATATAAGTCTTAAATTTGCATCAAGATTGTGCGCGACATATGGACGAATAACTCAATATCACGCCAACCGATTTCGATGATTCTTTTTTTATTGGAAAGGATGTACTTCAAGGGTGATTTGATGAGAGTTTGGTTAGGTTCTGATTATGGGATCCATGACAAAGTAACGGAACTCTCCAATTCTGAAGAACAAATTTACGATACTCGGCCGAATCTTAATCGAATTAGTTAGGGAACGTACCCATACTACGTGACCAACTTTTTGCAATTTTTAACCCCCCCCCCCCCCCCCCGGTGACCAAAATCCTAAGCAACCCGGCGCTCATTTGTATGGAGCGTGACATTTTGACGACCCCCCCCCCCCCCCTTAAAAGTGTCACGTAGTATGGGTACGTTCCCTTAGTGTACTTCAGATTCACTAAAAATCAAAAATAAACAAAAATTTTAACAAAACAAAAAAACGACTTCAAAAAATGCACTAAAAAGTAAAAAAATAATTTCGTATTCTTCTACAACTTTATAATCAACTTACCTTTTCTACTCATCAATATGTAGGTACGATTGTTATTTTGGAGTCGGTGTCAACCAAGGTACCCGCGGCCCGGCGTGTTCACTTGACAGCTCCTCTCCCGCCGACACCGACTCCAAAAATAACAATCGTACGTACGTATTGATGAGTAGAAAAGGTAAGTTGATTATAAAGTTGTAGAAGAATACGAAATTATTTTTTTTACTTTTTAGTGCATTTTTTGAAGTCGTTTTTTTGTTTTGTTAAAATTTTTGTTTATTAAAGTCTCAATACTACCATTTTTCACCGAAATAGGTACAGCTTGTCAAAAATCACCGAAAAATTGGATTTTTTTTGCTCCCTTAATTTTTTTGAGTAGTTATTATCTGCCTAAATTGATAGTTAAAGACAAGCCAACATTTTTGTTCTTACTATCGAAACCAGATAAATTTTCGTGGACCCCCAAATACAACTTGTGGACCCCCATTTCTCTATCACGCCAACGTAGACCCCCGTTGAGTCTCCCATGGACCCCTGGGGGTCCACCTGGACCACTTTGGGAATCACTGGTCTACATAATGTCATTTACGTAACATATATTTCGTGAAGACGGAGAGGATAAAACGAGAAAAAAAATCTACTTATTGCTATTAACTAAGCAGCGTTTCTTAACCTTTTTCAGCCACGGACCCCTAGAAAATCAAGCACAATTTTCAAGGACCCCCTTAATTAAAAAAATTTCGAACCATTTTTGAAGTGAAAACTTCTTCAGCACCGTTGTAATTTGAAACTCGATAAAACGAAAAATAGCGAACTAAAAAGAGACCAACACATATTTACATCCATAGGATTTAGCCTGTGAGAGAATGAGATAGTGTAATCGGTCTCCTCTTTGTGCGGTGCTTCATAGCCTATCGGTTTCCTCTTTGTGCGGTGCTTTGTAGCTTTCCCACTCCTGTCTACTTTAGTTTACTGAAGGTTTCTCTTCTACCGCCCGTGAATTGCAGACTCTGATATATTTTTTAGTAAGTAACAAAAATACAAAAAAAATGTTTTCGTTATTTGTTTTTGGGGCGTTATGCCCTGTTGCGCTACCTCCTTCTTTAGCCAACGTTTCTAACAGCGTTACAGAAATTCGGGTAGCGGCGGCTTAGTAGAAAATGCACGTTTCGACGCGTGTGCGTTGTTGTGAGCAATGCAATAAACATTGCCAGCATTTAAAAATCGAATTATTAGTAATTCCTACATCACAATAGAACCCGTCCTTTTTTTCAGCCCGAATCCATAATTCGAAAGATAATCGTGTAAAACGACCATAAGGTAATAAAATGGGTAACTGTTGATATTTCAAACCTAATTTCAAAATCACTAATAATAAATGAATGTATATAAATATGTTTTTTTTAAAGCAGACCAATCAATTATTTATTAAAGCATATTATTGCAGTACTTACTGAAGTTCTTATTAATTTAATTAGGGCTAGTGACTAATTAGCACTCTTTGGAAAGATTTTATAAATCAATTAGTTTTCGGAGTAGTATAGGACCACACAAGGACCAAACAATTTGGAAACTTTTAAGTGCAGATGAA
Organism: Limnephilus marmoratus; assembly: GCA_917880885.1. Taxonomy (NCBI): domain Eukaryota; kingdom Metazoa; phylum Arthropoda; class Insecta; order Trichoptera; family Limnephilidae; genus Limnephilus; species Limnephilus marmoratus. The sequence goes on from OU862924.1 coordinate 32,995,144, forward strand.
AGAAGGAATTGAGCTGCCTTGGAGGACAATTAAAACCTTTGCCGGAAGTTTTGCCGAAAGCTTCAATTAAACAATCATTATCTCATTTCGAAATACCGACATTAATTAGACCTTGCTTTTGGGAATGATAAAGACAATTACCAGCGTACCGACAGAGACCTCTTGCTATGAACATTATGAGCAATCAGTGCATGTTGAAAATCCTTTTAAAATAATCTGTGTCGGACGTATTTGGCATATTTTGTATTATGTATTTGGCTATGTAAAATATTGTGTTTAATAAATAAATTGTCAGGGTGAGGCGAGCGAGCAGAGGGAATTTTGTTGCCGTCGGGCGCTTTCACTGGATTCTCGGAATCCGGACCCGATGGCCAACCCCTTTAATGGGTTCTACGAATCCTCCCTAAGCATAACGGCCCAACAATGACATAGCAACGGCAGAGTGCTACCTTGCTACCGTGGCTTAATGAATAGGGTCTAGAAGCCCTTCCAAACCAGTCAGTAATCAACTAACCACCTTCGCGTCAACATCTCTCTCTGCCTGCCCGCCCTTGCTCTGACCTGCTTCCATTCGCCTCTTTTCTTTTCTGACCATCGCCTTACCCCTGGACCTCGGACACTCTACGCTCTACGGATCAGACTCGGCTAGTTAAAAGGAACTACGAGCCCTTGGATCAGCTTCAGACAAGCTCTCCAAGCGGACAGCCCTGAGACGCTCTCCCGACTTCTTAACGCCTCCGTGGATCGGAACCACCCCCTGTTTCTACAGTCTTGTGTGCCTCACCCTGTTCGGTACATAAGTGGTCCTTCGATACGGATCCTTCCACGGAGCTCCTACAAGATGTCGGAGACTCGACGCCTGGATTACTCAACCGGGGCGGCCGCAGCCGCGTCCCCCGGACCCCCGGCCACTGTGAAGCTGGCTAGTGACTACTGGTTCGCTAGCCAGATCACTTGCCCGACTCCAGCTCCCGTGACGCTGGCTGCTAGCCAGGTTGCGGAGCCAACCCTGGCTCCTGTGATGCTGGTTGCTAACCAGGTCGCGGACCTACCAACGGCCACTGTGACGCTGGCTGCTAGCCAGGTCACTTGCCCGACCCCAGCTCCCGTGACGCTGGTTGCTAACCAGCTCACGGGTCCAACCCTGGCCACTGCGACGCTGGCTGCTAGCCAGGTCACGTGCCCCACATCAGCTCCCTTAACGCCCCCTGCCGTTGTCTCTGACACGCTCCGGCAGCTTCAGCTCGAGGCGCGAGCTATAGCACGACTGCTACAGGAGGATGTCCAGGTGGTCACCTACTTGAAAGCCATGCTGACATTGCCTCCTGCTTCAGTTCACGGCGGCTCGATTCACGCTAGCCCTGATACGTTCCGGCAGATTCAGCTCGGGGCGCTCGCTGTGGTACGACGGCTGCAGGAGGAGGATGGCTGGCTGCTTAACCATTTGATATCCTCGCCGGCCCTGCTCACCGAAATGGTTTTTTACTACTTGGCATCCATGCTGACATCGCCTCCTGCTTCAGTGCCCGGCGCAGACGAGCGCAGCCCTGTGTGCACTGCTACTACTGGCCCTGTTGCCGGCTACGCCGCGTACAGTCCCGCAGCCTACAGTCGCGCAGCCTACGGCCCCGCACCCTACGGCCCTGCAGCTCCCGACTCATTCCACATCGGCTATGCTGCACACGGACTCGCCCCTGGCGGGCCTCACCACCACGCCGGTCCTGCGCACCCCGCAGCACCTGCCTCGATCCACGCCGGTTACATGCCAGCTACACACGACTACGCTGCGTTCAGCCCCGCAGCTCCTGACTCGTTTCGCGTTGGCTACGCTGCACACAGCCTTACTCCTGGCGGATCTTACCACCATGAAGAGGGCAGGCCTGCGTATCCCACAGCGCCCGGCTCGATCCACACCAGCCCTGCACACCCTGCAGTGCCCGGCTTAGATGAGCACGGCCATGTGTTCACTGCAGCTCTCGCCCCGGATGCCAGCTACTCCACGTTCAGCCCTGCAGCCTATGGCCCCGCAGCTCCCGACTCGTTCCACGTCAGCTACGCTCCACACGGCCTCGCTCCTGGCGAGCACCATCACCATGACGAGGGCCCCCGCTCTGACGAGCGCGGCCCTGCGTCTCTGGCAGCCGCTTCTAGCCCCGCTGCCCCGCGCTCCACTGCCCCAGGCCCCGCTGCCCCAGGCCCCGCTGCCCCGGGCCCCGCTGCCCTGAGCCCCGCTGCCCCGGGCCCTGCTGCTCTTAGCCCCGCTGCCCCAGGCCCCGCTGTCTTGAGCTCCGCTGCCTTGAACTCCGCTGCCTCAAGTCCGGCTGCATCGAGCCCCGCTGCCTTGAGCCCCGCTGCCCCGGGCCCCGCTGTCTTGAGCTCCGCTGCCTCGAGCCCCGCTGCCTCGAGCCCCGCTGCCTCGAGCCCCGCTGCCTCGAGCCCCGCTACCTCGAGCCCCGCTGCCTCGAGCCCCGCTGCCTTGAGCCCCGCCGCACGTCGCCTCGCCGCACGTCGTCTCGCCGCACGTCGCCTCGCCGTACACCGCCCCGCTGCCTCGAGCCCCGCTGCACGTCGCCTCGCCGCACGTCGCCTCGCCGCACGTCGCCTCGCCGCATGTCATCTTGCCGCACGTCGCCTCGCCGCACGCCGCCTTGCTTTACGTCATCTTGCCGCACGCCACGTGACTGCACACCGCCGCAATGTACGTCTCCCCGATGCACCTCGCTCCGCCGCATGTCGCCCCGCCGCATGTCGCCCCGATGCACGTCGCCCCGCCGCACGCCGCGTGACTGCACGCCGCTCCGCTGCACCGAGCTCCGCTGCCCCGAGTTCCACTGCCCCGAGCTCCGCTGCCCCGAGCTCCACTGCCCAGAGCTTCACTGCACCAAGCTCTGTTGCATCAAGCTCCGTTGCGCTGACCCCCTGCGGTTTTGCCTCTCCCGCAGCACCCAGTCCCGCTGGACATCGCCCCGCGGTACCGAGGCTCCACCAGAGTGACAAGGGCCACCGCCCCACCGTTCGACACCTCGGTGCTCAACACCTCGCTGTACGATGCCTCGCTGATGACAGCGGCCCTGCATACCCTGCTGCACGCCGCTTTGTTGCACGTCGCCTCGCTGCACGTCGCCTTGCTGCATGTCGCCCCGCTGCACGTCGCACCGATGCTCGTCTCCCCGCCGCACGTTGCCTCGCCGCACGTTGCCTCGCCGCACGTCGCCTCGCCACACGCCGCGTGACTGCACACCACCCCGCTGCACGTCACTCCGCTGCACGTCGCTCTGCTGCACGTCACCTCGCTGTACGTTGCTTCGCTGATGACCGCGGCTCCGCATACACTACGGTCCGCGGCCCTGTATTACCTGCTGCACGTCGCCCCGCCGCACGTAGCCTCGCTGATGACCGCGGCCCTGCATATCCTGCTGCACGCCGCCTTGCCGCACGTCGCTCAGATGTACGGCGCTCAGATGTACGTCGCACCGATCTACGTCGCACCGATGCACGTCACACTGCCGCACGCCAAGTGACTGTATGCCACCCCACTGCACGTCGCTCCGCTGCACTTCGCGCTGGTGTACATTGCCCTGCTGTGCGCCGCCCTGCTGCACGTCACCTCACTTATGACCGCGACCCTGCATTCTCTGCCTCACGCCATCCTGCTACACAGCGCACCTTGCAGTTCCCGGCTAGATCCACGCCGGCCCTGCTGAAGGCGGACTCATGCCGCCCTGCTGTTTGTCGCCCGGCTTTACGCCACCCGGCCTCACGCCGCCCTGCTGCACACCGCACCTCGCAGTACCCGGCCTTATCCTCGCCGGTGCTGAAGGCGGGGTCACGCCGCCATGCTGTTTGCCGCCCTAATGTTTGCCGCTCTGCCGCACGCCGCCCGGCTTTGCGCCGCCCGGCTTTACGCCGCCTTGCTGTACGTCACCCTGCTCTACGCCACCCCGCTGCACGCCGCCTCGCTGCACACGGCCCCGCTGCAGGCGAGCTCCACCAAAGTGACGAGGGCCCCGATGACGACGGTCGCTGCCCGGTGAGCGACCATCTCTACCCCAGCCGTCAGTCCCGATGGGAGGAGCATCCACCTTCAGCCGAGAACCACATTCAGAACTTCATCCCTTCCCGCAGCCCCCATATGGGGGGAGCATGGGAACATCTCATACGCTACGCTACGCAACTCGGACACAATACGTCCTTAAAGAAGTGTAGCAGAGCTCCACGGGAGGAGTGTGTCGGACGTATTTGGCATATTTTGTATTATGTATTTGGCTATGTAAAATATTGTGTTTAATAAATAAATTGTCAGGGTGAGGCGAGCGAGCAGAGGGAATTTTGTTGCCGTCGGGCGCTTTCACTGGATTCTCGGAATCCGGACCCGATGGCCAACCCCTTTAATGGGTTCTACGAATCCTCCCTAAGCATAACGGCCCAACAATGACATAGCAACGGCAGAGTGCTACCTTGCTACCGTGGCTTAATGAATAGGGTCTAGAAGCCCTTCCAAACCGTCAGTAATCAACTAACCACATTCGCGTCAACATCTCTCTCTGCCTGCCCGCCCTTGCTCTGACCTGCTTCCATTCGCCTCTTTTCTTTTCTGACCATCGCCTTACCCCTGGACCTCGGACACTCTACGCTCTACGGATCAGACTCGGCTAGTTAAAAGGAACTACGAGCCCTTGGATCAGCTTCAGACAAGCTCTCCAAGCGGACAGCCCTGAGACGCTCTCCCGACTTCTTAACGCCTCCGTGGATCGGAACCACCCCCTGTTTCTACAGTCTTGTGTGCCTCACCCTGTTCGGTACATAATCATTCTTTCTGAGAATTCAACATCATTTTTCAATGCACTTCTGTGAAATTAGCGATATGTTTACATTTAATAAAGGACCACGTGAGAGAGAGGTAAAATCCTTAGCCTATGGTCCAAAGATCGTAAGTTTAAAACCCGACACACTGCACTTTAAAAAAAATTTTTTTTATCTACTGCTATGTTAAAGGGGAAAGCATTTATCAAGTATTAGTAATTACATATATGTAAGTATTCAGGTACACAGGATAGCCAAAAAATAACACAAACACCATAAAAATACACGAATGTTTAAACACCAGCATCTGCGTTTGCCCTCCTCTAGAACAAAAAGAACAAATAAAGTAACTAGGAATCATAATTGACCATAACCTTAGATGGACACATCACATCAAACAAGTCACAAATAAACTCCTCAAAACGATACACATTTTCCTAAACATAAGAAACATATACAAAATACAACAACTGAAAACAATACATTTTGCTCTATGTCAGTCTATAATAGAAAATGGAATAATTGCTTGGGGAGGAGCAACAAACTCAGCTATCGAACACCTGGAAATTGCGCAGAAAACGATCTGAAAGGTAATCCTTAAAAAACATAGACTTACTGATACAGACCAAATATTCAACCATTGTGACGTATTAGACATACGACAATTATACGTTAAATCGCTACTAAATTACATTTTTGAACAAAAAAACAACCTTCAATAAACACAAAATATCACAAACAGACCAGTTAGACAAGCATACAAAGAAAACTTAAAAACTCCGACGGTAAATAGAAGCTTTGGACAAAGACACTACCAATATCAAGCTATAAAAGCATTCAACAGTCTAACACTTGAAAATAAAATTGAGGAAAACAAAAATAAATTCCGACACAAAATTACAAAATGGATTAAAGACCAAAATAGACAATACTACCAAAATATCATAGCATAAAATAAAAAATAAAAAAACATGCAAGTAACACACAAAACCAATATAAAACACACAACACTTATTAAAAATATCGTTTTTAATCTTATATAATATTATTTATTTTTAAATTTACGTTAATTTTAAATCTCTACTTTTTAAGTTTAATTTATCTTAATCGTATGTTTTTTATTTACTTTTTCCGTTTTTTTCACCAATATCATATATATATGTACTGTGCATAATTTTGTATATGAAATGGAGGCCTCAGCACGGGTAAACCACCCAGTGAGGCCAACATCATTGAATTGTGTATAAAATGTAAATATATTGCATCAAATAAATAAATAAATAAATAACTATCGATGCAAAATATTTTACGATGGTAATTTATCCAAACACTTCGATAAATAGATGTATGTTAGAGAAAGTTTTTGAATGAAAGATGTGTTAACCCCGAGCATTAAATCATTAGCATTGCGATTCTACTTGCATACTTATTTACCGATTACTTTATGAAAAAAAACATTAGGCCACCTCTTTGGCAGGTTACCCAAGGGATTACAAGATCAAGCATATAATTTAAATGTATCTATTTAGTTACATCAATAAAATATTACAGTTAAGTAGGTATACAAATTTGTCATTGCGAAAAGCGGCGCTTCCTTTCTAGCCCAGTCAGTGGGGGGTAAAAAGGGCCTTTAGCTTGCAAAACGTCATGTAGTAGCGATTTTGATATATGTTGTTAAGATTGGGACTCTAAAGAAAAAAAATATTTCGACCTCGGGAGGGTCGAGCTCGATCCGCCATCTTGGATTGAAGGTCCCAAAATTTGGTTTTTTCAAAATAATTATGAAATGGTTGATTTTACAACCAAGTTGTTCAAGGTGAACTTGAAGAAAACTAAATTACGTACATTTTATGTTTAAAGTTTTTTTTTGTAAGTCTAATAGGTAACGAGTTACAGTGGCGGAAATGTGAATATTTTTCTAAAAAATGATGAAATTCTCAATTCGTGTTATTTTTTCGGGTTATTCATTACTCATTACATAACTAGCTGTTAAAAACCCGCTCCGTAGGGTTTTACTGCTAGGCCCTGTAGGCAGCTTTTAGTTTGGCTTCGCCCAGTTAGTGTTGGTGACCATTTTATACATAATTATATTATAAAATATATTTTTTATCATACAATTATAATAATTTTGTTAACTCATCCACACCACCATGAGGTAGAGAACATAGCGCATTTTTTTTATTGTGGTATCCCCTGTAGGTCTACTCAGTGGCGGACTAAGCCCGTCAGAGGCCCGGGGCGGCAAAGCTGAATGAGGCCCCCCCCCCCCATGATTTAAAAAGTTGATATAATTTTACAAGATTTTTATTCAGTTCTCACGGGCCTCTGATCCTGGGGGACTTCCAAACGCCTCCATGTTCCCTTGATCAAATCCTAAACAAGGTTTAAAGGCACCAGGGCACTGTAAAAAAAGTATTTTTTTTACAGTGCCCATTTTCTAAAAGTGTAATTTTTTTTGCAGTGCCCATTTTCTAAAAGATGCATTTATTAATAATGCTATCACCTAAAGTTTCAAGGAAATTCTAAGAAAATTTAAAGAAAGTGTTAAACAGTTTGTGTGATGAATTATCCTTCAGCAAAACTTTCAACGCGTTTTTCTCGAAACTACATTTTTCAACCTTGTTGACAACATATTAGAAAAACTATACATCCGATTTGAATGCAAAAAGTCTTAAAAAGTCCTAAAATCCAGTCACAATGGCACCACTTAGGGATTTTTTTATAAAGGGCCTCCCTTCTTTATTTTTTAAGAACGCTGAAAATTTTCCATAAAAAATGGAATATAAAATTCGCTGGTCCGCCATTTTTTTTATAGATATATCAAAATTCCTCTACGCGGAACTAATAGACACTGGATTTTCGAACAGTTTCAGACTTGGTAGATGCAAAAGTAAATGCAAATGCAATAAAATACATGCGGATATATAGTTTTTTTTTAATATGTTGTCAACTAGGTTGAAAAACGAGTTAAAATAGTTTCGGAAAAAACGAATTCAAAGTTTTGCTGAAGGATAATTCAACATACACACTGTTTCAAACGGTTTCACATAAAATGCTGTAAAAAAATTCGTTTTTTAAACGATGCATTTTTTATTTATTTATTTTATTTTTATTTTGCAGAAACAAACAGTACATTATTACATGATGGGAAATATTTACAAAGTCATAGAATTAATACAATAATTGGTACCAATGACATGTCGCTGTTATATACTTATATTTTTGTGTGATAAATAATACATTATACCTAAATTCAGTTAGTAACTTATTGAAGGAGAGGGGTGTGGGAGAGTGTTTGTATGTGTGTAATAAGAGAGGGTGTGTGTGTGTGCATTTATTAATAATAATAATGCTTTCACCAAATTCGTATAATTGACGGAGATACAGCATCTTATATGAAACCGTTTTAAACAGTCTGTATGTTAAATTATCCTTCAGCAAAACTTGAACGCGTTTTTCTCAAAACTATGTTTTTCAACCTGGATGACAACATATTAGAAAAAAACTATTCATCTTATTTGCATGCACTATGCACCAAGTCTTAAACTGTTCAATGATTCAATCACTATCGCCATTACAGTATTATCCATAAGACGTGTAGGCAACTGCCTAGGGGCCCCGCATTGGGTAGGGGCCTCTAGGGTAAAGGGCCCCGAGACGTTCATTGCCTAGGGGCCCCGGCATGTTTAAGCCGGCCCTGGAAGGCTCCTTTTGTCCATAAGGGCAGTGAAGGCCACTGCTTAGGGACCCCGCATCGGGTAGGGGCCCTTAGGGTAAAAGGGCCCCGAGATTTATTTCTTTCTTGGGGGCCCCGACATGTTTAAGCCGGCCCTGGCAGGGCCATATTGTCCATAAGGCAGTGTAGGCCACCGCTTTCGAAAATCCAGTCACTATAGCCAGTCCATAAGTTGTGTAGGCACCTCCCTAGGGCCCCGTTTAGGGTAAGGGCCCCGTATGGGGTAGGGGCCCCTAGGGTAAACGGCCCCGAGACGTGCATTGTCTAGGGGCCCCGAAATGTTTAAGCAAGCCCTGGCAGGGCCGTATTGTCCACAAGGCATTGTAGGCCACTTCCTAGGGGCCACGCATCAGCTAGGGGGCCCTATGGTAAAGGGGCCCCGAGACGTGCATTGAATAGGGGTCCCGACACGTTTAATTCGACCCTGACTATGATACCAGACGAAGAAAATTTACCATAAAAAAAGAAAATAAAATTATTTCAAAAATAAAACGCATTAAAAATTTGCTGAAGAATAATTCAACATTCAACACTGTTCCAAACGGTTTCACATAAAATGCTGTCTATCCGTCAATTTTTCGAATTTTCTTTTAAAAAATGATGAGAGCATTCTTAACAAGTGCATCTATCAAAAAATGAAATAAAAATTTTTAAAAAATTTACACAGTGGTGTCTTAATGCCTTGCTTAGGGATTGATCAAGGGAACATGGAGGCGTTTGGGGGCCCCCCAAGACTGGGGGCCCGGGGCGGACCGCCCCCCCCGCCCCCCCCTTAGTCCGCCACTGGGTCTACTCCACAGATATACCAGCGATGGTAGATTTCTAAATTATTTTATATATTGGCTATTGCGTAATGATATTTTTTTGTTGATGCCGGTTGGTTGATATCGACATCTTAATAACAGTCTTCATCAATGTCATCATCTAATTCATTGCCTGTGGTACTGAGATTCTGGGCTTCCATTGACAAAATCTCTTTATCTTCTTCCTCGACATCGATATGAACCTCTGGCGAATTTCGGCATGTTTGACCATTACAGCACCCACACACAATAGAACAATTCAATCCAGCTTTCCTGGAGCCACATGCAACGCCGCATCCTTTTTTACAATTACATGAAATAAATTTCAATAAAGTCTCGGGTGCTGGTTTCTTTGTCATTCTTACTGGAACAAGCCCGTTGGTGCCACGTTTCCAGCCCCAGTTATCTGGATTTATTTTGGATTCCATACAATTTTTGGACTTGGTGGTACGTCCTAAATGCATGGTACCGTTAGTGGCATAGCGTCGTTCGTTAGTGGCAAAGAGGCAAGATTGAATTTGCTTTTTGTTGTTGACTTTGTGAAACGTTGGTAGCGGACTTCTTCCAAGGTTTCCTTATCCATGTCACCGCCGTACAAAGCAACAAGAAAGCGTGTTCCTGCATCTGCTATGTCTTTTGGTTTTGCATCATGTTGTTTGAAGATTCCTATCATGGCATTGAGTCTTGTGTCGTTCTGTACAAGTGAACAAAATTTTGTTTTTCCTTGGTTGAAGAAGGACGATGTTGTGTCGCAGCCACTAAAGGCATGGAGAAACAGAATATTCTCAGCCGCTTCTTTGTATTTCACACTATTCGCGGAATACAGACTTTCAAAAGTTTTGCCTCTCTCGGGTTTGCGAAGATATATACTTCTTTCGGGTGGTGCCAATGCTGTTAGCAGAACTAGGAGTTCAACGTCTTCGTCAATAACGAATACAGCGTCAAATGATGAACACAAGGAAATCGCAGTATTGACAATCAACTCATCAGCATCTTCTTCAGCCTGCTTAACTGTAAAATCAGCCTATATAAATTGCTTTGTAAGCATCAAAATGAGACGGACTTTGATATTTTCATTGGCTAAAAAACGTTCTTGTGAAACTTGAACTGGCATTGAACTGGAACTGCATACATATGCTTCTTCGATCGGCGAAGTCTTTTTGCGGTTTTTGTATTTTTTTCACCATCATCTAGCGGATATCCATCGAAAACAATAACTGCATGTGATCCATAGTGATGTCTTACATAGTGAACGTACTTCTCGCAAATTGACCCAAAAAAATCATTACGATTCCATACAACTTTATGTAAAAGGTATCCTCCATCCACAACATTAATTTTGCTACCTTCAAGTTGCACGCCTTCTGGAAGTTGTTCAAAAACACCATAAAATGTGATTTCGTACCTTTGCGCATTCCTTCTTCAGAGAAAAGCGACAAAGGAAATGGGGCGAGTTCGAATTTAAGGTAATCCTTCAATTTTTCGTCGGATTTCTTCAAAGTACACATTCTCTGGAACAACATTAGCGGGTTGATGGAAATAGTTGTTTCGACGATCTTGATGCTGCTGTTGACTGCTACTAATGGAATAACTTTGTCCTTACGTTTGAATTTAATAGATTCAAAATTTGTATAACTGGTAACCATGTTCGACATCCTCTCGGTACCTATTTCTCTGGATAAATGACAATTAATCTTTTCATCCCCGACAATTCCAGTACTGATAGAAAGAAGTGAATTGATTCCAAGTCAGCTATAGACTAGGAGCCCACTATAACAACGTCAATCAACGTCATCGAGCACACGGATGATGCTATATAAGTATATTGTTTGTGGGAATACGTTAAAATGATATTTTGTAATATGTTCTTACAAAAATTTATCAAAAAAACTTGAGTTTTACAATTTTTTGTCAAAATTGTCTTCTTTCTTTCGCTGTAACTCGTTACCTGTTAGACTTACAAAAAAAACATTTCACATAAAATGTACGTAATTTAATTTTCTTCAAGTTCGCCTTGAACAACTTGGTTGTAAAATCAACCATTTCATAATTATTTTGAAAAAACCAAATTTTGGAACCTTCAATCCAAGATGGCGGATCGAGCTCGACCCTCCCGAGGTCGAAAATTTTTTTTTTTCTTAAGAATCCCAATCTTAACAACATATATCAAAATCGCTACTACATGACCTTTTGCAAGGTAAAACTACGGAATGACTGGGCTTATTCATGGTATAAGACACTAATTGTAAGAGATCGCCAATCATAAACTAAAGTTACTTTAAATGCTATAATGTTCAATTGGTAACTAGACCCCACTTCACAATTTATTGAACTTATTTATCAGCTTTACTAGAAAGTAGCTAATCTAGAAAATAAAGATTTAAAAAAATTAAAAGGATCATGTGGATTTATATTTACCACCATATTTAAGAAATTTTCATTGGACTTCTACGACCACGATAATTTTATGGATTAATTGTCATTTTTTAAACATCATGTCGAAACCTTTATTTTCCTTTATAAATTAAATACATACCAACCTTAATGACGCAAACCAAACTAAATAAGAAAAAAAATACTTTAAGAGGAAAGAAACATCACCGTGCTTCGACATTTGCAGAATGAAAACAACTATTACGTACTCTGTTATTCAGTTGCGTCATATCCGACGTAGGAGCCTCCCCCAGCCGCCCTTATGGCGCCTGAATGGCGCCTCTGCAACTGCCAACAGATCACCCTACTTGTGTGTATATATCCAGCTACGACCTACTGCCAGGGTGGCCTTTGCTTTTCCCCAGATTGAACTTTATTATCTTAGGGCGAATTCTACATTCACAATAGCCCCTGAGTTATGTAGGTCACGGGGTTGTTATTTATTGATCTAGAAAATAGACTTGCTTTTATCACTGTTAGTTTGTATTGGCTTGAATGATAAAAAAAAATAATTTTCGCGCAGCCATTGGTTAAATGATCGGTGAATTCATTCCACGTAGTAATTCAAATACACTTAGAGCGATACAAATACTTGTTTTTATAATATAATGGACTATCTTACTGATTAAAACCTCAAATTATAATATTTAATCATTGAAGATGATAAACCAAACTAAAAGAAAATTATTTATTCAAGGTGTTAAGATACGTAATTGACGTACTTTAAATAGTGATTACTGAAATTATTTGGAGTAAATAATGTGGACGAAATTTCGGTGACTTTTTTGATATCTTTTTTAATTTTTTATTTTTTATTTCAAAATCAAACAATGTTTTTTCCACATTTCGTCGCTGGTCACTCAGCCGAGAAATCGCTCAATCCCTTTGCCCCGAACCTAACCGTCCAATGTAGGTTGTGTACTACTGATTTTTTAATGTTTTTAGTTGAACAATAAAAACATCAAAAACATCACCAGATACCAAAATTTCATACAGGTACATTTTTTACTCCAAATAGTTAATTACACCGGTCAAAGTAAGTCAAGTACGTTTCCTAACACCCTGTACATTTTTTTATTTTATTTTATTTATTTTTTTTATTTTAGCATATAAAATATAATATACATTTAGATGATGTAATAATTTGCGTACAAGTTCATGTTCAAATATGTTAATACCACTCTTCCATAGAAGCATTAGCTTGTGTCTGGAAGAGTAGTGTACATTTTTTTATGCTATGTTATGTTATAAGTTCTTAAATTACAATGTGAATGTAAAAAAAAAATAAGTTGTAAGTTCAGTGATATGTAATTATAGGTATTTATCTACTAATAAACAATTTTACAATTAGGATAATGTATCTAGAATTATTGTAATTAGTTGTTGAAAACAAAACAAAATTTAACTTATTTGAAGAACGGAGTATCACTTGGTAAGTACTTATTTTCAACCGATTACCGGAGTATCATCCGGTAATCGGTTGAAAATAAGTCTTCCTTGATAAGTATAATAATTTTGTGCGAAGGAAGTGTTTAATTTTGGGCATGAAAAAATATATTTATGTCTAGTACGGTTTTCTGTTATAAATTAATACTTTTCTTTTTCTTTTGTAATTTGAATCAAAGCATTTCTATTGTACATATTTGATATAATTTTCATATTAGTGATACTTATTATAAATTAAATTAATAATTGGCTAATAATGTTTAATCCATATTTATAAAACAGCAATTAATGGATGGAATAGCCTAGACGTATATTCATTAAAGCCGTTACTTTTGAGATCATCATTTTCTAATAAAGTACTACTCAGAATAACATAAAAGACGATAATATTATTTAGCAGATCTTTCACACAACTCTAAAGCATCAAGAACATTCTTGGCACGAATAGCCCATCCAGTCTCTAAATATTCAATTACGACAACAACACAAAATAAAATTCGTATTAAGAACCCTCATAAGGAAGGTTGTGGGACGGCCTTACAAACGACGACAAGCCAAGCGCCGCGTCGCGACGTTCGCCGCCCAGACGTCTCGATGCTTCACTCGGCATTTACACATCGTGATATTTAAGAGCTTTTCCATTATGTTCATTATGTTTCTTCCAAGGCGTAACTTAATATTTAAATTGCAAATTACGGGGGCGTCCATATGAATTATAATAACTTTATGGAAATTGACAAAATAAAAATGACCTTCAAATCTTAATTGTATATTTTGTATGTTATTTTTGTTACATGTATATTTGATGAACATAATCTGTTAGAATCGCATAAATAAGTTTCCAATATGCTGGAATAAACAGGCAGCAAAGAAAGCATAGCGAAAAATGGAAAGCAATGGTCAAACTCTTTTCATTCACAGTCATTTTATTCGATATGTTAGTTCATAATTGCACAAAATAAGTTAGTGAATCAGTTAGAGCCACAGTACAGAAAATGACACCGACTTAAAAGAAAACAATTATAAACAATTAAAAATAAATTAAACCAATTTATTTAATAAACAATTAGATTTGTCTAACACCCCCATTTTTTAAATATTTCCATTACCCCCGCACACCTCTTAGGACCTCCCTCCTCGCCACCACCTAAGTTGATGTTCTGTCTCCCTCTTCTAATTTTCTTTTAAATACCATGTATATCTGTATTATGTTCAATATATTTTTATTCACCACTGAGGAAGCTTCAGGGTGAACCGAAACCGGTTGGATTATGAAATAATAATTTGGAATTGAAACAAATTTATTTAATTGTGTTTATTATGAAAACAATTCCAGCCAACTTATTAGTTCTGGGTCTATTTATTTTGTGATCTGTTCAAGAATGAAATTCGATTTTTGAAAATATGTTTCAATAGACGTAAGAAGAAATTGTGTTTACTTCGAGCACACGGACACGCCGACAAAGCACTTCTAACGATTAATCTCTTCGGCGGTTTGTGCGTAAATACCTTCCTACATATTTGATCATCGGTAAAAAACGAAATTGTTCGTTCCATGAAAATATGTAAGGATTGAGAGCTAAAAATAATACCCATATTGATGAAATTTGTCTCTGTAAAATAATCACGCGGTATTTTGTTAGAGCGACAGATATAATAAAAAGTTTCAAATACCATAGAGAACTGACACTGAACAATGACATTTTCCGTATAATTCACTACTTAATCTCAGGTTTCGAAGCATTTACAGAGATATTATATAAAAAAATTTCCCTGCTTATGTTCCGTGGGTGATATTCTTACTTCATAAATCATTTAAATCCCGTTGGATAGTGAACATTTACACGAAGTCAGTCGATTTCAAGGTCGAAACATGAACTATTTTAATTCTAATTGGTGTTCTCATTGGCTGCCAAAACTTTTCTTATCGGACAAGAAAAATAGGCTTTAAACTTTCTTTATTGGATTATAAAAATGAGAGACGTGAAGTGAAGTGAAGTGAGGTGAAGTGGCTTCGCAAAACAATTGATTCTTTTTGTGGATTTCCAAAAGCTAAATAGGTTTAAATGTTTTTATTATTTTCATAAGTATATATTTAATACGTCGACCGGTCAGGGGCGGAGTTGGCATCGCGTTTGGGTCCCACCCAGGCGTCGCGTGTTCGATTCCTCAGCTTTCTTAGTGCTCCATCACGATACAAACAACATTTTCCGCTTTCTGTGTGGGTAATAGGAGATTTTCAATTATTGTAAGTTTAATCGTAACTCGGGAATGTCGGACTTTCTTTTAAAAAAAAATGAGTGTTCAATGTTTTCATATTTGGAGTTGTGTGGATTCCAAATAGTTCATCCTTATTCCAGTTAACTCTCAATTAAGGCATTGTAAAGGGTTAGAATTGACTGAGGGGCCTTGAACGGTCCGATTACATATTCTGCAAAAAAATCCCACCATTTTAAGTTATTTGCGCTTAGGACGTGTTGTTTTATAGAATTTGAAAAATTCATCAAATTTTATAGTTAATATTTAAGTCCTATTCAAGTTCTGTTACTATCTTAGTACTATGTAGCAACCGGCCAATGATAAAATAATAACAGAACTTTCTCAGAACTTGAATTTTAACTTTCAAATTTGATGAATTGCTTAAATTCTGTTAAACAGCCCATCCTTAATATTGTTGATGTACCTATCAAACATGAAATAAGAATGATTCCTGGTCTCTTATGGAAGACACTTTTTTAGGAAAGTATTATTAATAACAAAGTTTAAAGTTTAACTCTTAAAAGTGCATATGAGTGGCAGTATACAAATTATTAAGTGTGTCACGATCGTTTTGAAGCAGTTGACGATCGGAAACATAATTAATTTTATTAAAAAAATTAAGAAGATCGGCGAAAAAACTAAACTTATAATTTAATTTTAAGCCAAACTCATTTATGAATATTTTAAAGATTTTAAATTACAACTTTTTTAATAAAATTAGATGGATATTTTTAATTACTTTGAATGTTTTACATTACACAATAATTTTTTTTTACATTTTTACACAGAATTATAAAAGAAAATAAAAATTCCTCGCCTCAAAGAGACAACGGTGAGAGAATTCTAAATATTGCTAATAAACGACAAGAAAATAAATGACATGATTTAAGATTTTCAGGCAAAAAGGGGTATCGGGATTTATTTTTGGGGTATTACGCGGTATTGCCTTACCTGCTTCTTTAACAAACGTTTCGCGGTCAATCATCAGGGTAGATGTGTATACGGCATAATAATTTAGGCGATTTTGGCAACCCTGTGAAATTGATAACAATTTTCTGAAACAAAGTATTTAAGCTTGCACAAGCCACGCCCAAGCCGTGCCCAATGTAATTTATTGTTACTCTGTGGCAGGCGCGGCTGGCGCTAACGTGCAATGGTGCGCTGAACCGCCAAAAAAATTGAACATCATTTTACAACTCATCGTATTTCTACATAATGTGTTTATTTATAAAATTGAGCACAATCTTTAAATTTAATTATAATTATTTATCAATCTAAAAATTAACAATGTATTACGGCCAAATAAACGCATTGTTCTCACCCGCCCGCGCCAGTTACGGCGGCTACCCGCTAGGAGCGAGGAACCGAGGTAGGTACAATGCCAAACCGTGCGCCAGAGTAAGCGCCCCGTAATTTGAATGACGCTCATAGTAAAAAATCCCAAAACGTCAGAAACATGTCATACTAAAAATTGGCTGACCGGGCGCCGCACGGCCGGCCGACCCGAAGAGCTTCGGCATTCTTCGGAAATATTCCGAAGCTTTGGTTCCAGCGATAGTAAGGTTTGAACAAGATAATATTAAGTAATAATATTTCACTTCTAAAATGTAACCATTAGTCAAAGGGTCAGCTAGGCGTCTCGTGTGACATTATCTTGTTCGAGCCCTAGGGATGTACCTTTTTGACATTATTATTTGTTTGTCACCCATTGCTCGAAGTTGTCACCTATTATTGTGAACTTCACGGGTCAGTAACGACAGTAGCGATATTGGCGATCACGCCGCAGAGTGAAACGTTTCTTGTGTGTTAATTATTATTGGATTATTGGATTATTGTGTTATTGTTATTATCTTTGGAAGGTTGAGTATTTTTAAATGGATATCACATCCACCCTTTCCACTAACCTTCTAATAGATGTAATATCAATAGTAATGGAGTGTAAAATGTTTCTAAAAATATTGATACCAGAATAATTCTATAATAATTGGATAATTTCTAGAGCGCCGTTTTAGTTATGTTGCGTTGTACAATTTATTATGAGTTCCTAGGCTATATGTATTTTTATTATTTAAATTTACAAACAGATACATAAAACATAACTACTTACCTGGCAGGTCAATTCCCATATACGCATTTTTATCAGAATTTTTATGATTGGAGAAAACACGACTTTGCAAGCATAGGATACTTTATTAAACTCAAGACATCAGCATGTTTTTACATCGCACGATATTTTTACTATTACAGTTACATGATATTTTTAGATAGCAAATAATGTAAAATTATGCACGATGTCTAGATTTAAAAAAAAATATAATATCAACCTTTTGTTTTTGATGAATGGCTTGGTGAACCACCTACAATTTGAGGCACCGGCCGCGCCTGCTCTGTGGTCAACCTTTAAAAAATGTTCAATTTTTGCATTAGGGCTGCCTCCTTGTATAGATTATATTTCCTCCAAGGTTCTACGGACGTTATTTAGCTTCATAGGTTTAATTCGTTAATCAAAATTCAAAAATCACATCACGTTCAAACAACGTAACATAATATGAACGGGCGTTTAATTACTGGCCAGATTTTATGTACATTCGTAATATTAATATTCATTTATCTGTCCGACTATCCGTCAAGGTGATTAATGTATGTACATAGGAAGGTTATATTACACCAGCGATGGACAACCCTTTAAGCCGGAGACCTAATTATCATATTTCAATATGCACGCAAAAGATAACTGGTAATTTTCAATGACCACATTCTATCGGTACATTAAATACATGAAGCAAAAACTTTGTACCCCTTTTAACGAAAATTGCGCGGACAGAGGAGTATGAAATTTCGCACACTTATAGTTTATATAGAGAAGGAGTGCGGAATGCTATTATTGTTTTAAAATTATGCATAAAAAATCATTAAACAAAACATTACACACAGTATATAATTTAAATTAATTATGGTCGAATTTCAACCATTGGGCGAGCACTAGTTATTATAATAGGGTCATTTTATTTGGATAGGGTTCCAACTTCACTTTACCTTGTTCTGAGTTATGAGGTGTCAAAATTTGCAAAGAATGATTTCTTATAATGTGTTTACAAATTTCAGATTTTGAGGTAGAGTCTTGAGTAATGTATTTTAATTGAACGTATTTAAGGGAAAATATTTAAATAGGACGTATATTTACCATTTTTGACCTAAACTTGCAAATAGAACCTTGTGCAACCAGTTAGTGCATAATAATTCATCGCATTAAATCTCCCTGATGCAATTCTACCCTAGGGTCACGTTCTATTTAAATATTTTCCATTAAAATATGATAAACCAAAATACTTCCCACAAGATTGAACCTCAAAATCGATCAATTTTAACCATTGGAGCGCTTTTTGCCACAATATGGCACTATTTAAAATACCTGGGACTGCTTTGCTGCCAATTTTGGCATATTTTTCCAAGATATATTAAACATTTTTTCATAATATTTTCGTAGGTGAGAGATACTACTTATAATCGTATTCAATAGATGGCAGTGTACTCTAGTTATTTACGAATTATCTCATTTTACAAAATCGTATTATGTAGATTTAAAAGTTTCAACTGTCAAAATGCCTCGGTATAAAATGCGGCTTTTTATAGTGTTTTAGTGGAGTTTTCTAACGTATTTGTATACCAGTATATTAATGATTGAATTAGTAATACATTCAATGTATTTTAACGTGTTTCAATCTTTAAAATTCAGTGTTTATTTAAAAAACAAAAATTTTGTGGTTATTTTTGAGTATTTCGTACCCATCGGACTGTGATTTACAAAGTAGTATTTTCAATAAATAAACCAATAATCGGGTTAATTGGTATTGTGGATTTAAGAAAATTAATGTATCTGTTTGAGTTGCTGCAGTTATTTTCGGTAAGTACCTTATAAATTCCATGTTAGTCCATTTTAAAGTGTCGCCAATTCTCGACCATAATTTCTGTCAAAATTTTGTTCAAAGGGAACATTAACTCTCGACAGGCCAAGATGCCAAACATGACGTCCGTAACCGTGAGGGTCGGCTGACGACCCCATTTTTTTTCTAAACTTTTAAACCAAAGAAAACAAGATTTTCTTTTTTTGATATATATTTTTTTTGTTATTTATGTTTTTGCAGGGAATATTACCTACCTACCTATATTTGACAAAATATTTTTTCCTGCGATCAACGATTTTTTCACATTTTTTTTAAATGGCATATTATGTATTAATCCTTTGCGCAGGAATACCTAAAATACTAAAAATATATTTCATGTATTTAAGTAGAAATAAGAAGGATAGTTATTTTGGGGTCTACCTTCGGCCCCAGTTGGCTGCGGGAGAGTTAAACACTTCACAACTTATGAAAATTCAGTTTTGTTATATATATATATACATATTTATAGATAGTGATAATCAAATAGACCATTTAGAAGAAACTTCATAGAAAATATTTAATGTGAAAGCAAAATTGAACTTCCCACGAGAGTGTATAGGTAGAAAATTCTGAGAATATTTCTGTTTCAAATGTTTACGATTTTGTAATATTTTTTATACATCCTACGAATATGCGATAATCGACAAAAGATAGGAGAATTCATTGGCTATATAAAACTATAATCAGTTTTTATATCTTCGTATTAAAATTCGGAGGTATGATTCTTTTAAGGTGGGCGGAAAATATTCAAAACGGTCACCAAAAAATTTCGATCAATCCTAGAAAAAAGTTTCAATTTCGTCTGTCGCTCCAGTGGTTAAATGCTAATTTAAATAAATTTTGTACAACATTCAAACAGTTATAAATTTTGATCATAGCACCCAAGGTTCGTAGAAATTTTTTCCAAAGAAGAAATGTTTATTTAAACAAATTCAGAAAAGCGATAGCTGTAATGTAAAGGCGGACACCGTGAACGTAATGGTCGAGAAAATACAAAATAAATTTTTACTCTACATTATATCAAATCAAATCAAATCAAAAAATATTTATTGTAAAATAAAAATTACAAAAGGTGTAGCTTATGGGTAGACCCCATTTCTTCCAGCTAACCACATTTATTTAATTACAATGTTTATATAATATTATTTGTTTTATTATAATTACAATGTTTATACAGATAAAATAACAATATACCAATGAAAAAAAAAATACAAATATATATACCAACAAAAATAGGCGTTTCATTTACGTGAGGTATTCACTCAACGTGTAATGACATTTATTAACAAGGAAAGTGTTTAGTGACGATTTGAATTTGTGTGTATCTTGTATTTGTTTAATGTTATGTGGAAGGTTGTTATATACTTTAATGGCCATGTAGTATGGTCCTTTTTGGAATATTGTTTTGTTTGCTTTAGGTATTAATAGGTTTTCTGTGAGCCTTGTAGCATACCATACAGAGTGTTAGGTTTTTCCACAGTTGTTTCCAACAGCTACTATCCTGGGAATACAATCTACAGCCTTACTTCCAGAAAAGATGAAGCATTACTAAAGATGTCTTATAAACTTCTGAAAGGTTTATTATCAATACCAGACTTTCTGGTTAAATTAGGATTATATGTACCAGATAATTTCACGCGAGACCGATAACACAGGCTTTTGATTCTTCTCAGGTGCAGAAACTTACCAATAGTGATGCCCCCTGGGAAGACTCACTAGGTTAATAATTTCCTCGCAAGAAACGTGAATATTTTCCACGCGCTATAGCGAATTTAAGCGTGAAGTATTATTTAAGCTTTAACTGTGTATACACTTGTAAACTTTTTTGTCCCGCATGTAATTTTTTGATGTTTTTCTTTACCGCTTTGTTATACTGTTTTTGCAAATAAATAAATAAAAAATTGTTGTTTTTTTTGCTCAAACTGTGATATTCCAGGGTCTGCGTTTGTGTTTAAAAGCGAAAACAAGTTAATTTATATGGTGTAAGCAGAGAAAACAGCATTATCTGTAAGATCAGTTTTCGATGATCATTTTTTAATCAACTGAATCAATCAATCATTAGCCACACTGCGTTGGTATCATTATAAAGCAGCTTGTAGGCAATAATTGCAGTCGGAAGGCTTCAATGTAATATACGTTTTCCGAGTGTAATTATTATGTAGGTTCGAGCGCCACACAAGAAGATTTTATGAAGTTTATATTCGAGAACTTTCTAAAGCTTTCTGGCTTCATGCTTATGTTTCTAGCTTCACGCTCAAAGCTTGAGAACTGTGTTATTGGGCTTTTTAAATCTAGTATGAGTGACATAGCGGGCCGTAGTTATCAAACTCTGCTTGATAATAACTTTTTGTACAGTCGTGTTCATATACAATAGATGCAGTAATCCTTTATAAATTATTAGTTTTTTTTTTTTACAGCGAATACCGCACAAGAATCTCAACTGCTCCCGTCTGGAGCCAGTAAGACTATGGCATCCCCAATTGGGGTGTGTTGTGAGGCTGAAGGTAGTGGGGAGGGGAAGAAGGTGGGGAAGAGGAAGGTTGGGAAGTACCTGGCTATTCAGATCTGGTCACTAAACACGGCTAAAGCCATTTTCAAGTAACGTTTCAATTCTGAATGGTGGTCTTACACCAGGGCGATACTGATAGTATCTTCCACTCTGGAACATGCCGCAAATATACTATATATTATTTTAAATGAATTAATTGTGAAAACACAAATTAATCAAATAAAATTTATTTGCGCATGCCGGATTCGAACCCGCGACCTCCGGATTGTGAGTCAAGAGTATTACCCACTGGACTACGGAGGTCGTCAAATATTAGTTAACAATAATATTCAATGCTCGGATTTGCTAAATAAGATTCAGTTTTATTTTTAGGCTGTGCCTGCGCGCTCCACACGCTCTTCTGTCCCGTACAAAGTAGATCAATGCAGAACCAACTGTAAATAGAAATGTTGTTTGAACAGACTGTGTGATAACTACAATAACATAACATCAATTTGAACGGTCAGTGGCTGAGTTGGCATCGCGTTTGGGTCCCACCCGGGTATTCGACTATTCGACTCCTCGGCTGGGTAAGTCCTCCATCCCGACACAATCAAGACTTTCCGCTTTCTGTGTTGGTAGTAAGAGATTTCCAAACATTGTTGGGTTATTCGTAACCCGGGAATGTTTGCTTTTCTATAAAAAAACTGAATCCTAACATATTATTTTTTAACGAGTGTACAATGTTTTCATTAGTGTGGAGACCAAATAGTGCTTCCTTATTCCGGTTTACTTCATATTAAGGCATTGTAAAGGGATAGAATTTACTGCGGGTCATTGAATGGTTCGTTCTGTGAATAAATCCCATCATTTTAAGGGATTTGCGCTTAGAACGGGTTGTTTCACAGAATTTTAATAATTAATTAAATTTCAAAGTTAATATTTGAGTTTTGCGAAAGTCCTATCCAAGTTCTGTCTACGTTATCCATAAATACACTGTAAGTCCATCCGCTCACGGGGCTACTGAAAAAAACTAATTGGCAACTCAAATCGCTTTCTTGTGTATTTCAATGGCGGTTCGCGCACTGCGCACTTCTCAAAGACCAGTTGTCAACGGCGACGCCACCAGTCTCTCTCAACTCGCCGTGCCTCACAAGCTGTCAGTTTTCAAGTAATTTGCGATATATCTATCGTAATATGAGATACATCTATGACCATGAGGAAAATAATTCTCTTCAGGGCCTATGACATCGCGGATGCGGAGTGGAGTGCCTTTTTAGGAAAGGAAGGACAGGGAGTTATGGGAATGAAAAGGGTATTAGGGATGGGTAGGCATCTGGGGATCAGTGTGTTCAGGAGTGACGGACGTATGAATCCATCCTTTACTGCGATGCAAGGCGATGTTCCAAGAGAGTACGGCTGGAGAAGTCAAAGGGACTCTCTCAACTATTCTCTCCCGATCCGGCCTGACATGCAGCTTGTGGGCAGACGCATCCGCCGTCAAGACACGGAAAAACCTCACCCCATGAACCCGGTCACCCCTGCTAAGTCACCAAACGTAGCGAACCACTTGGGGTGACCTATGGTAGAGGTGTCGGTTATGAAATAAATGATTCCCGAGGCGGCAGTACCCATACCGCCTCCCAAAATGAGAATTTCCACAAAATAAGTCAACGGTTTTTAAAACTTTATTCAATTTTTTTTTCCGATATTTCTGCATTCAAGTGACGGTTGACGTTTTATTATATGTCAACACATTGCAAAGATTCAAACAAGCTTTTAGAAAGAAGATCTCTCGCGAGACTTGCAGCATCCACAATTCACAATGCTCGGCGAAAATAATGCAAATTGTACATTGTCAGATGTCGGGGCCAGGACATGCAGTGCGCTGACTGTGCACTGTGCAATTGAAAGCCTAGACATCTCATGAAAAATGCATCAAGCGAATGCAGGAAAATCAGGGAATATTCAAGATGGCGTATATCTCTCAGGCTTTGATAAATTGATGTCGAAAAGGGATTTTTTTCGATGACGATAAAGATATCGGAACACTTTCGAGCGCAAACTCAGCCATCCCGACAAATCGGCTATTGCTGAACATTTAATTGAAACCTGCCATTATTAATACTTTGCAACAAAACTATATAATACACTTCCACTGGCAATTAGACAACACACAATGTATCTTAAATATAAATCTGACACCAAGTCCTGGATTACCAGCCAAAATAGATCCAACATCAAAGATTATATCAAAACTAACTTATAAGTATTTATTTTTTCAATTTTACGTTGATGATTAACTGTTACCTGTAATATTGTGTTATTATTTGTTCTTTGTATGTGTTATTATTATAAACTGCTCATGCTAAGCGCCTGCTCTCAACACAGGTTCTCCTAGTGAGACAGGCATAGAATAAAACAAATTGTAACTCAAAACTAATAAAGATGAATAATAAAAAAAATAAAATAAAATTAAGACCCTAAACGCAAAGAGAATACCTAATTAAAAGATTATTGAAATTTACAAGAACCCAATTAATATTAATAAAGACGACGACAGGGCCAAGGTCAATAATTCCTGGTATTCGGTGGTTGACGGCTACACCTAAACTAAACGCAGAAAATTATTTTAAATATTTCAATACTAGCTCTTAAGAGAGTTAGAGCTGGCAACACGGTCTACATACATACTTCACCTCAATCTTCGGATTACACATCTGTCCTGATGATCGACTCTCTGATGCTGTCCAAAACGATGGCAAAAGTAGAAGGTAGCGCAACACTGCATAACAACCCAAAAATAAATCACATTTGTGTGATATGTATATATATATTTTTTAAGAATGTCAAATATTCCCGGGTTACGAATAACCCAACAATGTTTGAAAATCTCCTACTAACACCACAGAAAGCCGAAAATGTTGCTTATGTTGTAATGGAGGACTCGAACACGCGACGCCCAGTTGGGATCCAAGCGCTATGCCCACTCAACCACTGACCGGTCAAAATATGTAAGATATGGGTACGAAACCGGTATATTAATGTTTTTATTGAAATAAATCTCAACACATTATCTTAGATAAGTACTACTGTAGAATTCGCACTGATTGAAACCCCAGCACTCCAATATACAAATATTCCAACATCTTTGAATTAATTATATTTACTGCGGATTACAGGTTTATTAATTACCAATTTAATAGTTGGATTAAATTTTATCAGTAAGTGGAAGTAAAATAAATGCTTTTTAGTCTCATTAACGCATATCTCAACACATAGATAAGATATAGAGCTGAAGCAATACGATAAACCTGGACAAGTTTACACAAATAATCACTTAGGATGGGTGCTTCTGAAATCAATCCGATAAGTATTGAAATATCGCGTAATGAAAAAGCGCGAAGGCTTTACTTAGGTCGGGATGTGCGAACTGTTAACCCCCGACACATTCGATTAACAATAACGGGGACCGTTTAAATGTCAAAAAATTAAAGCGTGCTAATCGGTGATCATTTATTATTGGACGGAGGTTAATACAAACCAATCTTAATCGTAAGTTTATACTCCCACCGCGAAGGGAATTACCGCGGCGGAATCAGGAACCACTATTATTTTGCAATATTAATCCGCATGTTTCAACGCATGCTAAAGTAAAAGTAAGAGTAAAAGAAATTGCTAAATTCAAATTACACTAAAACGTGTTTTTCAAACCGTCTGTTTTACGTCGCTTTTAAATTTTGTTTTTCTTTTCGTTGTGAACTGTGAACCTCAGTCATATTCAATTATCGAAAACGGGGACCGTTCAAATGTCAAAAATTAAAGCGTGCTAATCGACAATCATTTATTATTGGACAGATAGTCCAGTAAACGAATGGTCCAAAAGGAGGTGTAGAGTGCGTGAGCAGGGACCTAAGCGATTCTTTCAGGACTTGTTTAGGATGCTTAGGGTGTGAACATACTAAAAGTCCTGACGTCTAGGTGGTGAGCTAGGGGGGGAGGGGGGGGGGGAAGGTCCCGATTTTCGGGTTTCCGTTTATATCTCAAAAACGGTGCGTCGCAGAGGAAAACTTTTTTAGAATAAGTAAAAGCTCATAAGATTATCTACAACTTTTATTCTATACATAATTTTGAAAATCCCAGCCGTTTTTGAGTTATACGCTCCACAAATGTCAATATTTTCTAAAAAAATCATTTTTCCTCACATTTTTAATCAAACATTCCTTCATATCGTCTAAAATATTCATCCAAGAAAGAAATTTATTCAAGAGAAGTTGTAAATAATTTAATTACCTTTTAGAATATATACACATGTCTAAATAAATAATCTTATGAGCTTTTACTTATTCTAAAAAAGTTTTCCTCTGCGACGCACCGTTTTTGAGATATAAACGGAAACCCGAAAATCGGGACCTTCCCCCCCCCCCCCCCCCTCCCCCCCTAGCTCACCACCTAGACGTCAGGACTTTTAGTATGTTCACACCCTAAGCATCCTAAACAAGTCCTGAAAGAATCGCTTAGGTCCCTGCTCACGCACTCTACAACTCCTTCCTTTACTGGACTAAGAGGTTAGTACAAACCAATCTTTATCGTAAGTTTAAACTCCCACCGCAAAGTGGATTACCGCAGCGGAATCAGAAACTACAATTATTTTGCAATATTAGCCGTTCCAACGCATGCTAAAGTAAATGTAAGAATAAAAGAGATTGTTAAATTCAAATTTCACCGAAACGTTTTTTGCAATCAATTTAACCTCTTGTTTTACATCACTTTTAACGTTTGTTTTTCTTTTCTCTAATTAGTTACTCTAGAATACTCGGCCATTTGGACATATTTAACAATTCTGTTGGAAGTAAGGTGCGAAATTGCGCGCTTCAACATTTATTTATTTATTTATTTATTGCTTCTTCACAATTTAAATACATTTAGCATGTAATTGATTAATAATAATGATTAATATTATAGAAGATGATGATGGTGACGATAAATTCCTCGTTCATTCTCGTGTTGCAGCGATAATAAAAAAAAATCGACTCCGTATTAATAATATGATTACTTTTTTTTTTTTTTTAAATAATCGGAGACGGTTTACATATATATAGTTCCCGAGAGCACTTAGGCCATAGACCCATTGTACTATCTCCCATTTTACCTCATTCCTTTGACAGTAACCCACTCCCTTTTATAAAGTTCACCAGGATTGTCATTCGAAATGAAGCTATATCTTCTGGTCCGACAATGTGTCTTCCCAGGTCTCATTTCCCCTCTTCACTCCTCCTTGGTTCCCTGAAGGCCCCACGACGGAAGAGGGCTCATCTCTCCTCTCCACTCCTTAATTCCCCGAAGGCTCCACGACGGAGAGTCCACCTCCCCTTGGTTTCCTAAAGGCCCCACAAGGGAAGAGTCCACTCCACCTTGGTTCCCCGAGGGCCCCAGGAGGGAAGAGAACTTCATCTCTCCTCCTTGGTTCCTCTAAGGCCCCACAGAGGAAGAGTTCACCAAGATGGCCTCATTTCTCCTCTTCACTCCTACATGGTTCCTCGATTGATATGATTTAGAACGATCCCGATTTTTTGCGCGGTATCGCATATCGAAAAATCTCGCAAAATTTGTGTCACGTTAAATTCTTTATTTTAAATTTTACTGGATGTTAAATAATGTAATATCGTAAAATATATTCTAATAGGACGTCGTATATTTTTAAATACTATATTTTTATAGGAACAAAGCTATCAGATCCTACAACTACGCGAAACATAATACAGCGGGATATTTTCACAGATGTTGTGGTTTTCAAATTAATTTTTTTGGAGTAACCGCACCAAAAAGATAAAGCTGCACGTTTATTTATATGATTTCAGGGAATTTTCTGTTTTTTAGACTGGCCACACTAATAACAATTACTTTCGCCAAAGTACAATTGAAACTGCGCCTGATCCTATTTAACATCTTTCTTACTTTAACAGACGCTTATAATTTAAATTTAACTAACTATTCAGCTTTCTATTGAAACGGACGGCCCTTAGATACCAATTTTAAACGTTTTTTTTAAGTTCATAATGGGCTGAATATAACTGAATGCTATTTTTTGGCTAAGACTTCGAGTTTGTTCCTAAATAAGGGTAATGATTTATTGTTCCTTTGGATATTGAACCGATGAGTGGCTGAGTTGGCATCGCGTCTGGTTCCCACCCAGGCGAAGTAAGTTCAATTGCTTAAGTCCTCCATTACGACACGAGCAAAATTTTCCGCGTACTATGAAGGTAGCAGGAGATTTTTAAATATTGTCAGGTTACTCCGTAACCCGGGAATATTTCTCTTTATCAAAAAAATAATTTAAAGTGTTACCAAACCCATTTGTCTTCAACTTAAAAAATATGAGATCTTTATATAATCTGAAATAATTTTATTAAATCGAGGTATCGATTATACATATACGATATTTCTTGCTAAACATAAAACTACGAAATAGGTTTGAAACGTACACAGGTTTTTAAGGGGCGTACTTGACTTACGAGTACTTTGACGATGACATTATTTGGAGTAAAAAATGTAAATGAAATTTTGGTCTTCGGTGACTTTTCTGAGGACTTTTTTTTTCAAAATCAAACAAAAAAAAATCTTCCGCATGTAGTCACTCAGCCGAGTAACCGACCAACCCCTCACCCTGCCTCCAACTGTCTTACCATTTTTTATGTGTTAGTAAAAAAAAAACACATCAAAAACTGTCACCTGAGACCAAAATTTCATTTACATTTTTTACAGGAATCACTGGTTAAAGTAAGTAATATTCGTCCCTTAACACCCTGTATCATCTCTGACTAGTTTGAACATTAGATTCAGATACCGATAACATCAGAAGCTAATTAAGATAAAATCAATGCCCTGTAGGGGAGAGTCGGGTAATAGCGAACACCTGAAAAATGAAAACTGAAGTTTGAGATAAAACAACACAAACCTTTTGTTAAAAAAATATGTACAAAATTAATCATTAAAGAAGAAAATAAATCTAAACGCAACATGAAACAGAAAAAGTCACAGAAAATAAAAAGGTAACGGTCGCAACCGGGAATCCAACCCAAGATGTTTTTTACCGGGACATCATCGTGATTCACTCAGCTATTGGAACCTATTTATTTTGATACCTGCTGCTTTTTTTTAATTTTTGCCAGATGTTGTAATTTTGTTCATTCGAAAGGTAAATTTGGTGATCGTATTTTGAAAGATTCTGAGGTAAAAATACATTTTTTTTAAATACTTGTGAGAATCCTACAATAAAATTATTATATTCCATGCTACATTACGTTGAATGAAACTGTATGATTTGACTGAATCTCACTGAATCGCATCACCACCCAGCATAGAAGAGGACTTGTCCAATCGTTGATGACCTAAGCAATCAGAATATGCGAAAAATCGAAAATCGGATCAGAAGATATAAAGCTTTAAGATGTATTAGAGCAAAACGGTTACCCCGCAAGACAGATAAGGCAAATCGTAGCATCCAAATCGCAAATCATATTACAAACTTTGAACAGGATTCAAAAGGCAGCGCTTTCTTGCATTATGTTCAAACAACGTGACAATTGCTAGAATACTGAGAAAAGAAAGCACCAAGTCTGTCTTCCAAACTACGACCAAAATACAAGACCTGCAAAAGCCAAGTTTCCTCTTGATACAGATGGAGTTTATAAACTCAGTTGTTTCGGATGTGACAAGGTTTATATAGACCCGACAGAACGGACCTTCTCCAAAAGATACTTTAGAGCATTCAAACTCGACCATCAGCAATTGCCGAGAATTTAATTGAATCCAGCCATTTCTTTGGATTTGTTTTTGAAATCCTGGGAAGACCCAAAACGCATGGAGCACGCCTAATTGCGGAGGAAATGGAAATTCTCAACAATCCTATTAATATTAATAAAGACAACGGGGCTAGATATAATACCTTCTTGGTATCGGGTAATTGACGGCTACACCAAAATTTTATGCAGAAAACCATCTTTACATAGTGTAAAGCAAAGTCGCTCCCGCTGTCTGTACGTTTAGATCTTTAAAACTACGCAACGGATTTTCATGCGGTTTTCACCAATAGATAGAAGGATTCATGAGGAAGGTTTAGTTATCAAGGTTTTGTGTAAATTGGTTGAAATATATAATAGACTAGCGAGTTCCCGGCATGTGTTGCTATGCCAATAAAGAAATTGTTTCAATCGTTTCCACTAATAAGAACAATCAATCAATTTTGGTAACTAACATAGGTAACTATTTTAAATATCTATAATTCTTGATTCCATTCAAAGTATGAGGCGAGTACTTCAAATAAATACGTTAATTTAAAGATGTTCGAAAATACAATTTTGATTTAACAATCATTGTTTTGCGAAATGTCATTCTCAGGTTTTTGCTTTTTTGACAGTTTTGCAAGGGTTTTTGTAATGATTAAAAAAACTCTTCAGGTATATTGTCATGTGGTTGTAATAATCCAGAAACCTTCGCGGGGGTTTAAAGAAGGTATTTTGAAAGTTTCAAACATTAAAAACATCTAAAGAAGTTAGCCATGTGGCCGGGTCTGCTAGTTTTAAAATATACCGTAATACCACATCTTAAGAGAAACGGCGTGATGGTTAGTTAGTTAAGAGGGTTGGAGCTGGCAACAAAATATCGCATCTACATACATAAGCATACACAATCTCCGATTACACATCTGTCCTGATGGTGAACACTATAACGCTTTCCAAAACATGGGCTACAGAAGGAGGTAGCGCAATACGGCACGATACCCCAAAAACACAACTCGATAATTCTTCTAGAACTCGATTGTGTGAAGTTTCCTGCAATTCGCCATCACCCCACTGTCCCTTACACATTTACAATCATTCACGTGTCAAATGATTGAATGATGGTCCCGGGCAGTCTGGTCAGGTCGTAATCTTCATAAACACCTCAAGTGTTAGCTCGAAGCCGCAAATACCGGGGAACGGGCAGTGGTCCTGCTCGGTAACACGATCCTCGCACCCCGAGGTCGTTCATCTTCTGTGATGCTTACCGTCGCTACCTGTATTGGGATTATAGGCTAGCCATGATTTGCATGTTTGAAGCCAATGGCGGGCGAACTTCACTCAGTAACCTCAGAAATTAATAAGTAAAGAAAACGCACTTTCTAACACTCACACTCAGTTGACCTTGCACGTTCCGGTTCCGTTTCAAGATGGTGGCCATTTTAATTATTCAGTTAAGAATATTTTTTTCAAATTTGAAATCGTTGCGTTTATTTTGACTTCTTATTCGCATTTTTTCAATATTATGGTGAAAAAGTTTGAAAAAATAATTGTCATTGAGTAATGACGTATCTTTGGACAAAATGTATAATTCCTTATTTGAATTTTTTCTTAAAAGCTATATTAAATTTTAATTTTATATAATTAAGGATGTAGGTATTTAAGTACCTACTTACAAATCTTAAGGTTTCATAGGAAATTTTGGTTAAGGTGTAGGTATTAAATAAGAGAAATTTAGAAACGTATCTACTAATTGAGAAGCGAAGTCTACTGTTGACAAAACTAATAGTTTATTATCGATGTAAGAAAAAATATATTAGTAGTTAAGGTACTTCGTGCGTACGGATACGCCCAACATAAACTTTCATCTTTTTTATTTATTTTTATTTTTTTATTTGTTTATTTAGCACAATATATTATTATACATTTATATATATTATTTATTAAATTTTGACTGCCCAACTAGGAGTATTATCCCGTTTTAGGACAGTCAAATAATTATGGGTATGAACATGTGGAGAATGATTTGTACAAAAAAGAAAGAAAATTGCTGAAATAAAAAGAAGAGAAAGAATATAAAATAATAAAAAAAGTTTAAAATATAGTACCTAACTGTTATTTGTTTAGCATAGCAAAAGAAGAAAAAAAAGAGAAGAGAAAGAATAAAATAAAAATGAAATAACCAATTCAAACATTAAATAGCCGTGGATTGTTTAGCATAGTTGTTGAAATGATAATAGTAAAAAATAAAAATGTATTTACAGGCAAATGATTAAAATATAAGGTGGTAACTGGTGTTTGCGTTTCATATCACAGTCATACGTACACATTTTGCATAGTGAGAACTAGAATGAGAACAAAAACAATAAAGTAAAATAAAATAAACAATCAATGCTTAATTATTACTGCAGTTTGCTAAGCATAGTTATTAAAATAAAAGGTATACATTACTTATAACTGGTGTTTACATTGCATATTATAAGCCTACATACATATTTTGTATAAATATGAATAAAAAAGAGAAGAGATAAAATAAAATAAAATATGCAATTAAAACATAAGAATGACAGCTGATTTCTAATTTAAAAGTAATAGGTAGGTACATACAGATAGGTAGATACACATAATAATATAGATTAGAAGACAGGGGTATCTTTTACTTAGATTATTTTTTGTTGGAATTTTTGTTGTTGTTTTTGGTTTGTGTTTGATTTTATTTTTTGTGTAGTAAAAGTTCACTCTCCTTTCTCCCTAATTTTTTAAACCAAGTAGTGGTCAATTTACGAAGAACACCTGTGCTTTCCTTTTTCCAAGCATCAGGCATGAAGTTGTATAGTTTTGGACCTAAGAAAGTGAAGTGTCTTTGAGCGAGAGATGTTTTGGTTGTGAGTGTTACAATTGGATTTCTCCGTGAGTGTCTTTAGTTTACAAAAAACATAGTTATGAAACTTTTTTCAATTTACGAGTATTTGCAAAGTATTTTGAATTTAAAATGAGTTCCTAATACATATAATTAAATAATTAATCGATTAAGCTCAACCAGATTGCACGGGATTACTGAGTATATTAGTACATCCGATGTAATACAATATTAATTACATTGCTATCCTCCGTACATAAACTACTAACATATCCACATGCATATCTTACCAATCCGATTGATTAAAGATATGCGGACATCGTGACCAGATATCCCCATTGTCCAAAGATCCAAAGATACTCCTAACTCCAGCATAGATATCTAGTAGCAATCCACTTAGAGAGACTTGACTACACCTGTTCCCAATTGGCTCCCAATAAATCAGGAGACCCTATTAATCCATTTCAGGCTCGGACTTGACAAATGGCTCCACGGCAGATAATTGGAAGAGATTAGGCGGGCACAAGCCATCACGGCTCACAGCAGACAGACGGGCCAGCGGCGGACATACTCCCAGCTTACATAGAGTGATTAGTGTTAATGAACGACGAGAACCAGTTAGCAAGTGGTCAGTGGCTACACAGGCATTGGATACTTTTTAATTCTAGTCTATTCCTTAGTTGTTCTTACTACATTAGTAAGCATTGACTGCTACTGCTGGTAAGTGTCTTTCTTAGTTGCTCTAAGTTATTCATAGGCATTGATTGCCACTATTGGCAAGTCAATTCCTTAGTTTTTGCTCTTACTATGTTCATAGGCACTGACTGCTACTACTGATAAGTCCATTCCTTAATTTTTGTTCTTTCTATGTTTGTAGGCATTGACTGCTACTACAAATAAGAACATTCCTTAGTTTTTGTTCTTATTATGTTCGTAGGCATTGACTGCTACGACTGGTAAGAACATTCCTATGTTCTTACTATGTTCGTAGGTATAGACTGCTAATACTGATAAGTTAATTCCTTAGTTTTTGTACTTACTATGTTTTGTCGTGATTTTATTTATTTATTTAAACGCCCATAGGGCTTTTACATAGAATGCAGTATATTTTTTTTAATTACAGTGAAAAGAAATGGTTTACAAAATACAAGTAACATAATATATGTTAAAAACAAAATATAGGTTACATAAAATATAAGCGTTAAAAAAAAATTTTAAAATTAGGTTACATAAAATACAAGCGCTAACAAAATACAGGTAACATAAAATATAAGAAACAAAATATAGTCGATAAAATATAGGAGTTGGCACAAAGTAGGTAATGATAAGTTTTAAAATTTTCACGGCCAAACGCATTTTCGTTATTTGTTTTTGGGGTGTTATGCAGAGTTGCGCTACCTCCTTCTTTAGCCAACGTTTCGGACATCGTTGCAGTGTCCATCATCAGGGCAGATCCGGTAGATGACACATCTACTCATCTACACTGTAACGATGTCCGAAACGTTGGCTAAAGAAGGAGGTAGCGCAACTCTGCATAACACCCCAAAAACAAATAACGAAAATGCGTTTGGCCGTGAAAATTTTAAAACTTATCATTACCTACTTTGTGTCAACTCCTATATTTTATCGACTATATTTTGTTTCTTATATTTTATGTTACCTGTATTTTGTTAACGCTTGTATTTTATGTAACCTATATTTTGTTTTTAACATATATTATGTTACTTGTATTTTGTAAACCCTTTCTTTTCACTGTAATTATTTTCAGTGTAGATGTGTCATCTACCGGATCTGCCCTGATGATGGACACTGCAACGATGTCCGAAACGTTGGCTAAAGAAGGAGGTAGCGCAACTCTGCATAACACCCCAAAAACAAATAACGAAAATGCGTTTGGCCGTGAAAATCTTAAAACTTATCATTACCTACTTTGTGTCAACTCCTATATTTTGTTTCTTATATTTTATGTTACCTGTATTTTTTTAACGCTTGTATACTGTATATCCGGTAGATGACACATCTACCCTGATTATGGACACTGCAACGATGTCCGAAACGTTGGCTAAAGAAGGAGGTAGCGCAACACGGCATAACACCCCAAAAACAAATAACGAAAAAGTAGGTAATGTTTAAAATTGTTGTTCACATTAGTTTATGGGATAGGTAAAAATAAATAGTTGCCACATATGGCATTTGAAGTTTGCCAAGTTCAAATTATTGTCAAATACATCCATATTGTTTAAGTATTTGTTACCAAGACTATGCAAACGTTGTATTGGAGAATGTAAATCATAGTTCGAATGAGCTGTACGTATATAAAATGTCAATGTTTGTCTATTTGTTCGTGTAGGTAAATGTAGATTTATTAATTGCAGGAGTTCACATCTGTCGAATTTAGAGTTTAATAATTTTAATAAAAAGGATCGTAGGCATTAACTGCTACTAATGTCAAATGTGTTTCTTAGTTATTGTTCTTAATATATTCGTAGGCATTTTGCTGGTCTCTGTGCTACCTCGCTACAACATGAGCTTCCAATACCCATATTCAATCCTTCCTTTCATAGCTATTATTCTTACTGTGGTCATATATATTGACTGCTACTACTGGTGAGTTGTTGTAAAAGTATTGCGCAATCTATGATTCAATCCACAGAATAAAGAAGATTACAATAAATACAATGTGGGCTTGTACGATGATCCAAAAGTCAGGCCAATCAAGCCTTATTTTTCTTAGTTTCAACATTATTATGCATTTCAAGTGGAGTGGCGTTTTGCGATGTCGACAAGTGGGACAGAGCGCGTGCTAAATGGGCTAGAGAAAGGTATTACGTTTCTAACGACACGATTTCCATTTAAACCTGCAAGGAAGGCATTTCTAGTGTGAATTATCTATTCAGTGATTCAATCAAATACCTAAATTATAAATAATAGTTGTGATGAATAATGCACACATAGGGTTCTAAAACGACATTAGCGCCCTTACAGGAGAAGGGGCTGAAACGAACACCCCTTTTAAATCCATCCAAGTTACCATAGCCCCTTTACCCAACCACGATAAGATTATTTAATATTGAAATGGTTATGAGTGTAATATTATATAATCTGTTCCCTAAAAAAATGTAAGAATATAATTATTTTTATGATCACTTGGGTAAACGTAAGAATTTTGTCGGAGTAACTGGAATGTGAAATGTCGAATCACGAACAAACTACTAAACCTTGTACGCTGAAATAGGTGTCTTCCGAAAATCACAAAGTCATGAAGTCTGATGGGAAAACTTTAACAGAAAAGGGGAAAGCATTTTCTTGACAGGAGGAGGGCTAATTCGTTCCGCAATAGATGATAAAAGATAGTGGGATAGTTGATTATACCTTCGCTGAACACTGAGACAGGAATGTCAATACCTAGAGAGCATTTTTGTTCTTTAGTGATGCCTCTAGCCCCAACAATGAATCAGCATTATTTTAAATACGAAATTCGCATCCATTTGTTGTTTGGGTATATTAAAGTAATCTGTCTTTGAAAGTAGTAATTAAAAAAGGGTTGTTTTCTTAAAATCGTCATTTTTCGCGGCTGTAAATCGAACCCCGGTCCCCGCATGATGGGCGAGTATACTTATCACTATACTGCCGAGGAAGTACGCCATTTCCCGTAATAAGTTTACTGTGCTCTTTTACAATCGTCCTTTGAATATGGTATAATCAGTTGGTGTAGTGTCACAAATACTTTCCTGGAGCCTTTAGCAAAGATTCAAAAACTAATTCTGAAGGTTATTCTTAAAGCCCCGTTGAGGACGAGCATTGATTTTATTTTTAAGATACTAAATGTTCCTAACTTGAAAAAATTGTATGAAAAAAATATCCTGCTTCATCAACTTAAAAATGTTTGAAAAACGCGTAAGAACTAGAGCCTTAAGGGCTCGCAACCCGGATTTGTACCGATTTATTACATATTTCCCTTAAACACGGTAATTTTTAAAGCTCTTAAAAAATATATATGTTATTCTTGAAGATAATATCTAGATTTTGCCCGCGCCGAAACGCAAATTATATAAAATTCCCTCGATAGAAAAAAATCGCAAAATATGCTCCAAAAATTATTATTAACACGTTTGTTTCAGTCATTTTACAAGTTATATGTATGAAAAAATTCACAGTGTTTCTTTAAATGCTGTTTAAGATAATGCCCGCGAGATTTTTGCTCTATTTTAAACGAGTCGTGTTTTAATTAATCTAATCTAACATTCGTAATTTCGTATCTCTCCATCTTCTTCTTTTCAGGCCCGGTTGCAGAGCCTTAAGAGAGTCATATGTAAAATGTTTCAATATCCCAGTTTGTCAAACCTCATAAGGGCAAAGAAGTTTTAATGCTACTAAGCTATTCAATTTTCTACCTAGTGATATTGAAACACGCAAGCTAAAGGTTAAAACATCTTTTGGCCAAAGAAACTATTTATACTAAGCTCCAATTATGTTTAATATTCTGCCAGACTACATTAAATCTTCCAATTTATTAGCTAAATTTAAAAAGAATGTTAAGATAATAATATATATATAGTGTTAACAGAGGATTGGTATACTATTTTTTCATCCTTGTCCTTTTTTAAATAATAAGATTTGTTTTTTAATAATATTTGCTTTTTGAATAATAACCTTTTTTTTAAATAAATAGATTTTATTTGAGTTCCATTTGCCAAAATTGGAGTGTCACCCTAAATGTTTTGAACTAGCTTTGTTTCTTGGTGGGTATAGTAATTAAAGATTTATTTATGGTCTATATTGTTACAATTCATACTTAAATTACCCATCTGGTCACTAATATGATATTTTTATTTCTTACTTTATTATAATATTTTAGTGTTTTAAATGTAGTGTATTTTAGTATGTTGTGTGTGTAAAATCACTCAAATGTATAAAAGTTAACCTCAACACAGGCCTAGTCCTAGTGAGGTTAATTTTTTTTGTATGTAAAAATAAAAAATAAGAATGTATGGTGAGAAGTTAAATAAATAAATATAGGTTCCTTTAAAAGTAATATCATTGATTACCTTCAATAATCAAATCCGTTAGGAGTATTTCATCACATATTTATGCCTACTGTTTATATACATATATACTATCTACTGCATTTTCGTTATTTGTTTTTGGGGTGTTATGCCGTGTTGCGCTACCTCCTTCTTTAACCCCTAGGATACGACACACTACAATAGCAGTGCAGTGTTGCAGTATCCGTCATCAGGATAGATCCGGCAGATGTGGGTTATCACATGTTATAGCATGTGTTATCACATCTGCCGGATCTGCCCTGATGATGGACACTGCAACGCTGTCTGGAATGTTGGCTAAAGAAGGAGATAGCGCAACACCCCAAAAACAAATAACGAAAATACTTTTGGCCGTGAAAATCTTAAAAAGCATCTATCAAGTTTCACTTGCCTATTTTTGTCTATATGCCTAAACCAATATTTTTTTCTTATCTATATGCCTTTTTGTCAAACTGAATTTTAATTGCTTCAAAATTATACTCGTTTCGTCTTAATCTTCTACATTCATACTTGAATAAATTTTATTATTATTATATGTATTTTACATAATATTATGTAAACAAAAACCTACCTAACAACTACCCTGTAAATTGCCATCTCAACACAGGTGATTCACACCTAGTGAGATGGGCAATGCTTCATTAAATTTAATATTAAAAAAATGAAATCGAAAATTTAAAAAAATTAAATTTAAAAATCCGAATGCATTAAAAACGTCAACATTGACAACTTTTTTACCAAAAATATTAGACGAAACTTGCCAGAAATCAGTCTAAAATTGACAGTACGACCACAAATCACAAAATACAGACCTCTTGCATTTAATTTTAACTAGCCAAAAATAGTGATCTGCGAAATAAAAATTCATTTAAAAAAAAGTTTGTAAGTATTTTGACACCTACACCAAACAGGTTAAAAATATATTATTCCCATTACAATATTCCCACACAATGGGAATTATTATTATTATTATTATTAATTTCAATAACAAGGTTTGTACATGTATGCATGATGTATATAATAAGTATAGATTCATTTAGATCCTAATCTACAATAATCATTACCTGTGACTAGTTCTTATTAACTTGCTCCGTAGTAAAGTGTATTTTAAAATCTATAACGCTCAAATTAAAAAGTTACTTGGAGTGTTACGTGTTCGTACTACAAAGTTCTAAAATATTTTTTATAATATCTGAGGGATTTAAAGTTCCTTCCGAATTTAATCAGCAAAACTATAAAAGTACAATTTGTTTTAACGCGGGTAGTACGAAAAAAACATTAATTCAAGATGCATTGCCGAGTGTGCTCAGTAACTCTACGTACTGATGAGTTAAAATTCACGTGTGCCGCATGCAAAGGCGCATTTTTTTTTTTTTTTTAGCATTACATATAACTTTACCATTTTCTCATACAGAGGGAATTTGGAATATGAATATAACGTTACGATTTTCTCATACAGTGAGAATTTGTAATTTGAAATATAACACATTCTCATACAGTGGGAATTTGTATTATGAAATAAACATAACCATTTCATACCATACAGAAATATACATGAAATGTGACTTAACTGTATTATATTGTGGAAATTTGTAAAATGAAATCTAACAGTACCATATTCTCATACAGTGGGAATCTGTAACATGAAATATAACTTTATTATATTATCATGTGGGAATTTGTAAGGTGAAATCTAACTTTACCATATATCTAACCTGAAATATAACATTATCAGGCAGTGAGAAATTGTACCCTCTAACCAAGGGCGGATTTAGGGGCACGGGGGCACGGGGACACGGGGGCACGGGGGCACGGGGGCACGGGGGCACGGGGGCACGGGGGCACGGGGGCACGGGGGCACGGGGGCACGGGGGCACGGGGGCACGGGGGCACGGGGGCACGGGGGCACGGGGGTACGTGCCCCCCCCCCCCCCCCCCCACCCCCCAAGGATGGTATTTTTGTGTACTGCGGAGATTCCATCACAGTACACATGTACTGAGGGACTAAGGGCTGCGGAGGGACTGAGGGCTAAGGGACGCGGGCGTTTGCGCACGTTGCGGCCAGGCCGCTCGCCCGCTCATTCTCGCCGGGACTGCCCCGTGATAGTGGGACAAACTGCCCCCGATATCTTTCTTTTTATATATTTTCTTTGGTTTTAATCATACTTACACCTGTTAATATTTTTCTTTTTATTTATTATTTCACTCAACTAGATGCTGAACCAACAGGCGAACATATCTATAATGTGTCTTTATTTTGTTAATTACTGCAAATGTAAGTATGCATACATTTTTCTTTTTTACTAACAATTATGCATGCAGGGACATTGGAGGGTCTAGATTCGTTTCAAAAATAAATGTAGCTTCCTTTTTACAAAAAATTAGAGTCCTGACGTGTGCTGCTAAGGAGGTTAAACAATCAGTTTCCTCACACAGCCGTGGGAAAGTGGTGGGTCCCTTCCAATGCCCCCCCTCAGGAAAAAATCCTAATAGTAATTGTTGATTTTTTTGCCCGTCCGCCCCTTATGCCCCACCCCAGAAAAAATCCTGGATCCGCCCTTGCCTCTAACTACTGTTGATCATTAATCAGTTTATCCGCAGAAATTGAAGAAAAAAATATGGAAAACGAGTGTGCTTTAGACCACACGACTGAAGTAAAATTACACTAACTTATATATCTCTCTCAACTTCCGTTCGCCTCGCCGATCACACTTTTCATAACGCTCTCTTCACGCATTCACCAACTTAATCCCCAAGTCAAGCGTTCGTAAAGGCCGACCGTTTGCTTCGCCCGATCACACTTTTCGTAACGCTCTCGTCACGCATTCACCGGCTTACTCCCCAAGTCAAGCGTGCGTAAAGAAGTTTTACTTCAAAAATTCTATTTTTGAAAATATTTGATCAAAATTCACCTGGATTGAGGATAAAT
Organism: Limnephilus marmoratus; assembly: GCA_917880885.1. NCBI lineage: Eukaryota > Metazoa > Arthropoda > Insecta > Trichoptera > Limnephilidae > Limnephilus > Limnephilus marmoratus. Next base: position 33,035,671 of record OU862924.1, read on the forward strand.
TTAACAATACTTTGGGCACACAGTTTGGGCACAGTTTGGGCACAGTTTGGGCACACAGGCACACATTCTCACAACGCACTTAACGGTTTGTGATCCTAACAATGGAACGAACATAATGTACGATTTTATTTGATTTCCAAAAACAGATAAAGCCAATTATCCCTGGATATAAATAATATTTGCCGACGAATGCAGTACCGTAATACAGTTGCATATTGCCCACTATGGTAAGCTGGTAATTATCCCGGCAATTACCTATTAATATTATGATTATTTCCATATTACATCCACAATGACATGCGCCCGATTAGGGCCGGATTAATATGGCTGGGCCCTCTGGCCTACGCAATGTCCTATAATCTATAATCAGGGGCGCATCATCAGTAAGTGCAGAATAAATGAGCCGCACGGGTGGCTAGTCGGCCATATATACACCTTAGTCTATCCATAAAAATATTATATTATAAATTATCACCAAAGATTCATCGTTCGACCAAACTGAACTTTTAATATCATCACAAACTGACGGTCAGTGCCATTTTTTATATCTGGTTAATTTTTAACGACCGTTGATGTCTATTGAAATATTCTTTACAATGATAATTGAGCACAAGCGTAATAATACAATTACAGTAATATTTTTAGTAGCTTTTTACTACTATGTAATTCTATATTTAGTTGCTTTATTGCTTTAAAACCTTGTACTTGACAACTTGACTGTGAATCTAAAAATTACAAATATAAATGGCACTTGTGCCATCAATCATTTAGTATTAAGTAAATATAAATAACAGCATGTACCTACCTAATGTGAACTAAACGAGCAATTTGATTGTCCTAAAACAGAAAATCTCCTAGTCAAAGCTTTCTTAAAATGTATATGTATTTTTGATCATATAAATAAACAAATTGTATACATGTTTGATACAAGATAAAAATTAGAGAAAATTGGTAATGCATTGTTTTTTCATTAGGACACACAATTCACCAAACGTAGCGAACCACTTGGGGTGACCTACAGCAGAGGTATTCGGTTATCCAATAAATAGTTACCCATACCCGCCTCCCAAATTGCAATAATTTATTTGGTGGTTTTGTGTTGAGGCGTTAATTTTTTTGTTTTGTAATTACATGCTATGTTTCAATTACTACTAATTAAAATGGGTTTTTATAAAGCGAATCAATTTATGACTCATTGTTTCAATTTAAAAGTATGTATAAATAGTGCCACGCAAAACAAATCGGTCCCCTACAACTCCTACCGCTGCGCATCGTTGGCGCCACTCCGCACCGTGCCGCACATGGATTAAGACGGATTTCGACAAGTACAAAGCGTTTAAGTAAGCAATGTTATACATCGTTTTAAAGCTAATTAAATTTGCCAAATATTTTGTTTGAAATATTTTTTTATATTCCCTCAGACGAAAAAACAATTCGTCATAAAACTAAATTTTGCAAAGAATATTTTTTAACAACAAAATCATTTTTACTGGCCAAACTATTGCAAATTACAAAATATTTTAAAATATAAAACTATTACGTAATTTTATAAGAAGTTTATTGGTAAATTTTTTTTCCAGTGTATGTTTTAGTTTAGGAGATATAATGACTTTAGTAGAACCCTATAATTCCAATGTTTGAGGGGGCACAGGGGGGAAGCAAGCGGGAGAGGGGTGGGAACCTTTGTGACAATACTCCCTACTTTCATATTATACTACATACTTTAACCTGCGAAAATTCCGCTTTCCCCTAATTCATTGACAGATCCAAATCTTTTTTAACCTAACTATATTATGAAAGAGTTGCTTAAATTAGTACATTTTTAAAGGGCAGGCAAAATTTTTATTATTTTTTTAAATATTAAATGTTGATGAAAACCGGGGTAGGGGCGATTGTTCCTCCCGCGGCGGCCCTGTCTTTGTCCTTTAACCTACGCCATTACGAAGCGTGCCTTGGACTAGGGTCGTATAATCAAGGGTTAGTATATTGGAAGAACGTACCAAAGTTTGTATGCACCGAACACAAAATCCCTAGAATTGTAACCGTTTGACTCCTGATCCCCATACAGGTCTATAAATCCAATTAATTGTTCAAGAAAAAGTCAGTATTTGAAAAACGTTTGATCAATTTCACACGAAGAAGAAAAGAAAAATTAAGCTTACTTCGGGCGCACAGACACGCCACAAATCACTTCTATCTGTGAATCTCTCCAGTAGTGTGCATAGAATGTAAACATCGAGTACATTCATTGGATCGGGATGAAATTTATTTTCAACTGCCGTACTGGAGGTTTAGATTACAACAATAATATTTGACAATATCATTTGACTAAAGCAACATTCCCAGAGAGAACAGTTGGGGGAAGCGGCCTAGCTTCAGGGTAGTCTGTAGCCGGTAGCCTCGGGAGAAATTTGCGAGCATTTGGGGCTGTAACGGGGCGGCGAGTACAATTAGAAAGCTCAACAAATGTTGGTTGACTAAAATAATTTTCAACATTTTTGCACTCGAATATTACGTTATACACGCAGTCATGCATTGTCGCAAGAGTAAAACCTATGAACATCCAAAGAGTAAATAAACTTCCACTACGATAATCTAGTTTAAATAACTTCTACTTGATACAATCGAACGTTATTAATAGCCTTGCGTCAGCGTGGTTGAATTTAAGAATCCGGCTTCCAACGCATGTCTGCCACCGCGCCTTGCCCGTCGCACCACATAAACATCCGTGTACAAGAATCCGTCACAAGATGACGCCACTTTCATCGGTAAGGCGCAAAGGGACGTGCCTTTCCTAGGTATAAGTTCTACGAATTTATGAACCTGGATGAATGAACCTGGATGAACCTGAATCTCCCGGATTTCAATAAGGTAATACTCAGTTGTATCAAGCAGCTGCATATTACATATGACGTCATCGCCCGTCCCGGTTACTTTTTCGCGATGACTAGCCATCATTAGTTGACACGTTGACAGTGGATATGAGTAACGGGCTAATTTTGGAACCAATTTCTATTGGATTTACAAAATGATCACCAACGCTAACTGGGCGAAGCCGAACCAAAAGCCGCCCGCAGGGCCTAGCATTAAGAATCCGGAAAGCGGGTTTTTAACTGCTAGTTACTTACTAATATAATAATTATTATATCTTAACTAATGAAATGTGTTTGAAAAGCAACATGTCGTCAGGTGTTTACACAACAACTACATATATAATAGACAAGAACAAGCACTACACTGACATCTGGCAGTTAATCGACGTAATTGGAAAAACGAGAAATTAAATATTTACGAACGTAATAATACCGACGTACAACAGCTGTTGTAAGGAACGGCTGGGCGACCTTCTCGTACTAAACTTAAATTTGGATTTTAGGTCAAAATACTTGACCAAAATTGTGTTTTATAGGAAAATCACGAAATAATTCCGATATTTAACTGAAGTAATTCAGAGAAATATTTTAGTAAATTACAGTTTACTGCTATTTTCAATCCGAGCGGCAAAATTTACCTAAAGATACTGAACAATAAATGATTTAAGCGAAGGTTACGCTATAATTTGAGCGTTTAACATGACCTATTTATATAATGCCTACACCTTATCATGACGACGATAAGTATAAAGTACAGTATAAAGGAGCTAGGAATATGCTAAACGCTGATGTTCAAACCACATAAACAAGTTATGGGAACTTCACGCCAGAAGAACGCGGTGTCTGGTCAAGAAACAACGATATAATTTGCACTAGAGGCGCAATTATTTCGCTATTACCTGTACAAATAAATCAGGAATGTTAGCAACAATCAAAGGGATGACCTCCTTGAATCCCCCCCTCCCCTTAATCCGTTCAGTCTCACAACATATCCCATAAAGAGATACCACAATCCTACTGTCTCCGGAGAGTCTGAACAGTTTGTTAAAACCCTTACATATTTTATTCATAACCTATTAAAGATTTTTGTATAACGTATTTCATCAAAATTGTACTTTTCTGTAATAGATATTTTGCTATTGGCTTCGAAGGTTGAATAGGTTTATTATAAAATAATGTATTTTATTATAATAAAGAGTAATTTATTATTAAATTCATATCAAATTCTCTCCTCGACAGATTACAGTATATTAGAGGGATCGAAGGTAAGGCCTACGAAGAGTTTCGTAACAATTAGAAGTCAGCAAATTACTAGAAAATGTTGTGCCTCAAGGATGCACACTGGGACCTATTCTATTTATGACGTACATATATCAATGATTTTTTATGCGATCACCCATCAAGATCAAAAAATATTACCGGTCGATTTAGTGTCATTTAGATGCTTCGAAAGCCAATCTAGAATTTAATGTGCAAATATTAATAAAAATGAATATCTTATTCACGGCCAGCGAGGAACATGAATATTGGCCTGTATCGCGTCATCTCGCAAATAAAATTACCAGCAGTAAAGCATTTAGAAGCGTGTGAAAGCGTCTTACCCAACGCTCGAAAAGCAGATAAACCTACTGCCCTTTCTGCCTACACCTACGTAGAGATCCAAGAGTTTTACACCAACGCAACGCTTAAAGGCGACCTTAATTTGACGGGGTTGTAACTGCCGTTGGTTTGGGTCAGGTTTCCGATTTTTTTCATAATTGCTTGATATTTCCGAAAAATAAACTCCAGTGATAAATATTATGACTTTAAAATAACACTGTCTGAAAGATTGGCTAAAGCCGAAGCTAAAATAAAATTTTCCACGATAACGCAAGAAGTATTTTTAAAAATGTGTGCAAACATATACGAGTAATAGACAAACTAAATGCGAGACTCGGATTTGGCTATACTACGTGTTTACTACAGCTGCACGGGTTAAATAGTAATTTAAAAAAAAATTTACAAAATATTGGTATTTAATGCATTTTTAAATTAGTTAATTTAGATTCAATGCCACTAACTAAGGCATTGCTAAAACTGTTGACTAAAAGGGTTTGGCATTCATAACTATTGTAGTCATAATTTTATATTTTTTACAGGAAAAATATGCTTTGAAAACAATATTGATGCACATCGGAATTCCCCAAGATCTTGTTGAGGGCAATAATTTAATATTAATCTTAAACTCAAAATTTTCTGTTATCAAGAGCAAGAAGGTCAGTAGATAAAATATTCACATTATAACGTTTATCAATTTGTTCACACTTCATGCATAAACAAAGCAGTCAAAATCTCTTCCCCACTGTAAGGAGCTGACATTCAGCAACTCTGGAGTAGTTCATTAAATAGGCAACTATTAGTCGTTAAAATCAATATGAGAGGTTTTTTCGAATTCCTATTTTTGGTAGCGTGTGTGTTAACTTTATCGTTTGTGAATAGTGAAACGACCAGCAAAGTTGCTTATCAAAGGCATGGCGCTTGTAGGACCCATCGGTATGACACATTTTGTATTTTGTTTTCTCAGAATTTATTGTATTATTGTCTTTTGAAGTACTTAAGAGGTAATACTAGCGGCGTTTTTCCATACAAACGTATTCCCCGTTTATCTCTCTGGATTTTGACCCTAGAGCAAAATTTTTTTTTACATAATATAGATATCGACCACTAGCGTGTCGGTACGTTTTGCTTTTTTTGATAATTTACTTCTTATAGAAGTTAGGACCTTCCAAAAATGAATAAAATTGCCTAATTTAAACGCCGTCAAAAAACGTTCAGTATATAAACTAAACAATGTATTTTGAAAAAAAGCAAAACGTACCGACATAGAATATTTTCTTTTAATACAGTTAGTGAAAAAAAAAATTAAAATCGGTCCAGTTTTGGAGAAGAAAAATGGGGAATACAAAACATCGATTTCGAAGATTTTATTTAGGTATTTTCGGCCCGACGTGCAGGTGTCCCTTTCGCTCAGTTCTCCTGGGGGGGCCGGGGAACGGGGGTTTTGACAAATACATATAAAGCGAAGTAGTGATGTAACGAATTTTATCTGTAGACTTGTGTTGTCCTTGCCCGAGTAATAGATATTTTTATTCGTTTTTTTTCTGTTTAGTGACTCATCGCGGTATACCAATACTGACCGAGCTTTCATACTAAAATTGTGCAAAATTAAAATTGTTTATGTCAAGTACTATAATAAATTTTCAATTTGGGAGGCGTTATAGGAACCATCGCCCCGGGAACCATTTATTGGATAACCAACACCCCCGCCACTTGGTCACCCCAAGTGGTCCGCTATGTTTGGTGACTAAGCATGGGTTCCCGGGTTCACGGGTGAGGTCTGCATGGGTTTTGGTGGCGGATGATTTTGTCCACTTACTGCGTGGCGGGCCGGATTGGGAGAAACTGGAAGAGGGAGATCTTTTGATCTCTACAGCCGGACTCTCTCCACCATCATTTCATATTTTTACTTACCCAGAAATTCCTCTCCTTCCTTTCATTAAAAATAACCTCCACACAGCTTCTCCGATGACTTTGCTATACTATAAGGGTATTTAACTTAAAAATAATTTTTATATTTCATTTTATATAATTGCATTTTGTGATATTTTTAAGTAATTAATCACCTCTCCCTTTATTATTTTGTCTATAATTCTCATATGCCTATACTTGTTTGTCTTTTAATATTAATCTTATCATGACGAAGAACACTCTGTTTTCGAAATATGTTGATAATATTGATTACATAAAGCTGTTTTTACCAAGTTATTTGTTCTCATTTAATTAAAAATGACGCCACAAAGATTGGACCCATTTGCAGCATTTCAAGCTGGGTCGCCATAACCAATTCGTTTGTGCAATTTCAATCAATGCATTTTTGTGTTTCTCGAGAACCCTTCTATGGGCTTACACGTCATCAGTACTTTTACGCCAGTTTTTTAAACATTTGTGGTCAGAAACATCCAAGTAGTGTAGTTTTGTAGCTCTAGCACATATGAAGCTATATGACTTTTGCACTCCCAGAAATAAAACCTTTTTAGTATAATTATCATTATGCATATATCCAATTGTATATCCGAATGTACATTATTTGGCTTAATATAGTAACTATGTTATTTTCCACATCAAGTATATAATAAAATAGATGCAAGAATGTTATTTTTTTGATAAATTAATAACGTAAAAAAATATATATCTATATATTTATTCTCAAAACTCTTGAGAACATATCGTCGTTGCATTCACAAAATATCCCATGTGAGGTTTTCGACCAATTTTTTTTTGTTTAAACCATTTGATTCACCACGGTTTCCTAAATAATCTGACAAATATATCCCATTTTTCAAACTCATCTTTTTAATCATATTAGAGGCAACTCTGACCATTACTTGTAATTAATGGTAATTATTTTAAAAAAATATACTACATATACTACAGAAATAAAAAAAAATATAAACCGAAGATACATTTCATCAGGAATAATTAACTAAATAATTACCTGTTTTTCTCATTCTTTCTATTTATTATTAATCTATATTCATCTCTATTTTATTTAGATTTTTCGAATTTCTCCCAAGTGCACAATATTTTAGTATGTAACCGTATCCTATGTATGTACACCATACGTAATTTATATAACTCCATTGAACAATTATATATCTATATTAAATATTAAAATATATATATATATATGTTATGGTTAAGGTTTTCACGGGTGTAAGATGTAAAACACTGTTCTCGGTTTACCCGCGTAACGTAGTCCTGAGAAGGACTTTTTAGGAGTTAAAAAGTCCTTCTCAGGACTACGTTACGCGGGTAAACCGAGAACAGTGTTTTACATATATATATATATATATATATATATATATATATATATATATATATATATATATTTCTTCAATATTAACTCAGTAGGTAAAGCAAAAATATTTTTTTTTATAATTTATATTTAACTCTCAAAAAATTACCAAAAAATTAAGTTGCATCCAAAATCATACGAAATTAATTTTTTTAAGACCAATATTTCGTAATTTGAAACAAAAATAAATAAAATAAAACATATTTATCCACACAAGATATTTTCTCTACCTTTTGATAAAAAAATACATTTTCAGTTTATTTGGGTGTTTTGGTCACAAATCCCAATTTAACCCCCCCCCCCCCCCCCCCCCGGCTATTTGTTAGCTTTGGGAACAACTCATATCGATCTTGTGTCTCCCTTACTATTATTTATTTATTAATTTTCGGGAAATCGACAGTTTATATTTATTTCAGTTTGTACATAGTATTAAATAGCCAAAATAAAACCAATTACGGATTTCCTCCTTGTGACTTTACTTCTACTGAGACAGCATAATAAGAATAAGTAAATTAATTTTATAAAAAGGAATATGAATCTAAAATTATATAAAACAAAAAATATATATATGTATACTCAAAACATTTTTTTTAATATAAAATGAAAAATTACAAAACAAATCTATCAAAACATTGGTAGCCATGAAGAGAGGTTGTACATATAAATCAAATCATAACAGAAATATAAACAATAAAAACATAACATTATTCAAGAACCATTAGAGAAGCACTCTTTTTATGGACCTTTTATATTCAGTAAGTTTGCAATTGAAAATGTCCACATTGGAAAATACGCTATTATAACTATTGTGAGTATTATGTTGAGAAATAAGTTTTAAACGGTGTTCGAAAGAGAAAGAGAAAATATCAAACTTTATATTCAAATTCAAAAGTTAACCACAAAATATTGTAATTGTACACCTTTATAAAACCAAAGTTTATTTCATCGCCTTTCAAAAACAGTTTTTAGTTTTCGGATACCATCAGAAATATTCCATTTATTTGGATTTTATTGCAAAGCGGAAATATTTCGACCTTATGAAAAAATATGCCCGAGGCCCTACGTTTGCTACACAAAATATCATATGTGCATAAAAAGTGCGCACAAAAATCCTGAATGCAAAATTTAAGAAAAAATTGTCGGTTTTATTAAAAAAATATATATTAAGCCCACTTGTTTTCACCCAAACATGGTATCACAAATAACTCTACAATTAATAAAAATATGGGTCCCTATTTTTTTATTTATTATTTCTCCTAATATTCTAAAATACCCACAGGATATTTTGTGCGCGCAACAACGATATAAAGTAGCTATAATAGCATATTCATAGGACGCTTACAATGGGACGCTCCTGTGAGCGGGGAGAGAAATTGAATGTTTAGTCTTGCCTCTACACGTTTGCAGATTGGAACATGCGTGGTCGGCAGAAATAATAATTCGGCTTATTACGGGTGAAGCGCGTAGCCCACACACACAAGGCCTGCATTCACTCACACATCTATAGCGCGATTCTGACTAAGCATGCGATGAGATTCGCGGAAGACGGTAGGAAGGAGGCGCAGAGGGGGAGAGAGAACACTCACGTGGTCTCACCCACACATCTATAGCTAGTTCTTTTGTGAGCGCGGTGCGATAACGATAATTTTTGAAAATACCTACCGTCGAGATTTCTCACCGATGGTATTACCTCTTAACTGGGGTGAAATGCAGATCCCGCCAATGTGGGGGATTTTAATAAAAATGCACTTTCTAGATGAGAAAAGTGTGGAAAAGTTGAATAAAAAAGACATTAAGGTGCGCTTGGCGAAATTGAGGGAGATACAGCCGTTTAAAGAATGAATAAAATGACACTTCGTGAACTTATACTACGCCATTTTTTTACTATTATGTTGGTATCTCAGACTTGCTATAAACGAAGGTTGATACGATTGTAGCCAACTTCGTGTGGTATATAATAAGGCTAGTAATTATGAAAAACAGAATTAATAATGGTCACAAACCATGTTACACAAACCTAAAAACGCTAAACTACTTGAAAACTGGGATGTTTTTCTTGCGTTGACGCGAGTAGGCGTTATAAAGGGGCACAAACCATGTTACATAAACCATGTTACACAAACCTCAACAGATTTAGAGGATGATTACGAGTGCTACCAACTTTAAGGTAATATTTAGTTTTCAAAATGGCTGACAGTATCGGTTCATGAAGTGACATTTTATTCATACTTTAAACGGCTGTATCTCCCTCAATTCTGCCGAGCGCACCTTAATTTCTTTTTTATTAAACTTTTCCACACTTTTCTCATCTAGAAAGTGCATTTTTATTAAAATCCCCCACATTGGCGGGATCTACATTCCTCCCCTTAACTGTCTTGGAAATGAAAAGAAAATCTTGGTGGTTTTGGACGTTGAATAGACACCACCATCAAAAGTACAAAACACGAGGGGAACGGAATGGAATTGAGATATTAACACTTGAGATATTAACATTAGAAAGATCGTGTACTGCTCGATTCATTTTGACGGCTGCTCACATTTAAGTGTAAATTTATTTAATTTTTGGCACATAAAAAAGTAAATGAATGCAGTAATTAATGAACTTGATTATTTTATTCAATTGCGTGCACATTTATTACCTTCGTTTGCTTTTTTTATAATATCAGATCAATTCCCCCAAACGGATTTCTTGCAATTAGATATAACCCGTATTATTTCTTCGTTTTTTTTAAAATGTTTTATTAATTATTACTATCGTCATTTGGTAGTTTCAGTTTTCGATTTCTTCTCGGTCAGCTTTTCAGGAGTAAGTTAAAAAGATTAACTTTAGTAGGTGGGATGGGGATGTTGTAAACTAACCCCACTTAATTGCTATCCGTGTTATTGACGGTGGCTGTCTTTGAAGGTATAAATCTTCAAAAGGGAATAAGGTTCTTAGCTATTTTTATCACCTTGTGTGATGTTAATGTGTACAATACACTATCACAACTGATAACCAAATATCAAAAGAAAAGATCTCGTCATAATTAAAACGATCAACGTCTTCTTGAAACATTTTTTCTGAAGAAATAATGGCATTTGTCACAAATTCCACTTTAACAGATGTGGGTATCTACTCGTATTTATTTATTTATTGCTTCTTCACAATTTGTATACATATATTTTTAGCATGTAATTATTAACCCCACTAGGGTTCGCCTGTATCGGTATTATTTGTGTTGTTTTCTTTTTACCCTATCCTTTTTTCGGGTTTGTATTATTTGTTTTACTCTGCACATGTTTTATACAGATTCAATCTCGGATTGCTTTAATAAACAGGAAAATTTGTATTAGTGCAGTCAAGAGTTTTTTTACAGTGAATCAGTGAAACTATGATACGTTAGAACAATTAAAAACTAATGCTGTAAAAAAGGTCTATAACATTTTTTAAGACTCCTCAAGACCTTCAGGCAGCTCAAACCGTCAATCTGATGATCTCTTCCAAATATGTTTTTGTTTTAATGCATTACTCATAATGTTTCTAAATGTGCATATTATTTGTTTCTTCTCTAGACCAACCGATGATGAAACCGTTAGGAGCTACACCAACATGGTGATACCAGAATTTCATTTGGACAAACTAAAGGGTTTTATGGGAACTGTTGGAATAGTAGGGGGATCGGTGGATGACACTGGAGCCGCGTACTTTGCAGCCATGGCTGCCTACAAGGTAAGACTCGCTCGTTTTTCAATTGCTCTATTCCATTATTGTCAATGATTTAGCATCCATCGTATGCTCTTATAACGATATCAGTCTATTTTCACGTATTCATATTCTTGTCTATCGATTTGAGAGGATTCCCAACCGTTTGCCATGCCCTTATTTATGTACTGCGTCTTCCTCCCAAACAGGTGCTTGTAGGATATGCTGGATATAATCAACCAGCGCTTGCCACCTCGTGGATTTTCACCGACTTGTCCCATTGTCTTGTCTATTTTTTGTCATGCTAACACATATTGTATCGTGTAATTCCCGTTAAGCACTTGCATACTTCTTACTAACAACGTAAGCAGGGACATTTGAGGTCTAAATTCGTTCTAAACTAAATGTTCTTTAAAAAAAAATTGAGCCCTTGTGAGAGCCTTGAAGGAGTAATCATCTGTTACTTATACCAGGGTGGGTTAGCGGTGGATAACCTCCAATGTTCATATTCTTCAAACAGAACATTATCATGGCAGAATTTCCCCTGCACAAGTTTTCCTTCTATATTAAGTCAAAGACTCCCGATGCCATTGACTCACTGAATGGTCTCAGCATCCAATTATCCTCCACCATGAAGAAGATGACAATTTTTTTATGTTTTCCAGGTTGGTGCAGATTCCGTACACATCTTCTGTACCAAGCTGGCGGGGCCCGCTTTACAATCCATGATTCCCGACGTAGTGGTACACCCCCTTCACGATGTTAACGTAGAAATCTTCATCAATAAGCTGAACGACATGGATGTCGTCGTCATGGGTCCAGGCTTAGATAGAGAGGTCCATTCAGCTAACACCATAATCCCCAGAGTAGTACAGGCATGCAAAAACTTGAAGAAACCCTTAATCGTAGATCTGGATCCTTACTTCCTGACTCAAGCTGTTGTTAACAATTTCCTCAAGTACCCAGAACCAGGGGTCATTTGGATCACGAATGGTGCTGAATTTGAGACACTCTACCCAATGATTAAAAACGCTGGGGATTTCAGCAATGCTCAAACATCAATTGATTTTGACAAGATGGGTGAAAACGTGTTGTTCTTTCGCAAAGGTTGCACCGATATGGGTATCAGCTCAAACCCCACAGCTTCTTGGAGTTTGAGCAAAGGCGGGTCCTTCAGGAGATCGGCGGGGCAAGGAGACATGATTGCTGGAGCGACAGGCGTCTATTACTACTGGGCTATCAACTCCATCGCTGCCAATATAACGTCCACCCATGGACGCATGTTGCCCGCAGCTGTGGCCAGTTACTACGCAGCCAAGATGATGAGGGCGGCCAACTACAAAGGAGTGCGGGAGAGAGGAAGAAGCACAATCACATCAGATATGCTGGCTTATGTCCAAGAAGTTCTCTACGGCAACGATTCTATCATGAACGAAGAGGAGGAAAAAGAAATACATATTGTCACTTAAATTATCACTTGTATAAAATATGGAGTTGATAACAGAAATCTGTGTTTTGTTTATTGTACGTGCGTAATTTTTTTTTTTTTTTTAATAATTTTAAAAACATATTTTATCGCAATAGAGTTCCATCTGCCTCGAGCAGCAGAAAAATGATTTTTGTGTGAATGCGGCACAAGAGTTCCAACTGTTCCCAAGTGTTTGGAGTCAGTGGGTCGAAGCCATTCTTAATCAAGGTTTGTTGTGAGGCTTAAGGTAATAGAAAGGAAAGGGGATGAGAAAGAGGAAGGTGGGGGAGTGCCAAACCAAAAAATTGTTTAATTAGAAACCAAAAAGATACCTAACAGAGAAGTTACTGTGACATCAGGTTTTTTGTCCAATATAAAAATATTTAATTTTAAAAATTGCAAACCTTAACAAATATTTTACATGTGCAGAATGTCGATTTTATGTAAATTATTTCAAAATTTTCGGGAGCGTTTATTGAATTTTTTAATACAAACTGAAAGCGCAGTATTCTTTCTTTCTAACACTGTTATGAAAATATTTACATTCACATTGAAAGCTAAAATGTTAGGAATATATTAGATGGAGAGCAAGAGACAAGTGTGATTATTTATTACTGGAGAATTTGTATCTCAGGCATGGACCTTAAGCAGGCGGCTGTGTATACTTTGTATGAGGATAGGTTATTTAATAAAAGAGATTATTGCTTTGAGACAGTTAAATTAATTTATTAACAATTACAAATAAAAATCAGGGCTAGACTATGTAAATCTGAATGAGCATATTATGGAGCGTTAGTACCGTTTAGTCTTGAGGAGTTGATGAATGGGTGATGCCATACGTAGGCGATCCATGATGCTGCTTGCTGCCTTCGGAGATGTGCGGTCAGCTCCCTCCACTGCTGACATGTGCTGAACGGCAGGCTGGAGCGACGAATCAGGCCTCCAGTCCCGCGGTTCCCCAGTGACGTCCCGTCCCAGGGCGGTTGCCAGCCAGCCGACTATGTTGATGACGGCCAAGGTGGGCGATCTTCGGCCGCATCTCTGCGAGCACCTCTGGCTCCAGGTGTAGTCGGAAGGTCTTGTCATGTCTGCGTCTGCAGATGCTGGATGTGGTTTTAATCCAGCAGAAATAATGGGCTCCCATGGTACTCCGCTAGTGATCCACGATTTTAATGATTGTCCTGATGGTCCTCAATAATGGATGCCGCTGATGGGCGCGGATATATCAATCTTCACATGTTGTTAAAATAATGGCGAACTATTACTATTTGATTACGTCGACCCGCCACAGGGACGGTGGCCAAGGTCACCTGTGGCCAGTCCTGGATTTGTCAATAGGCCTTATAGGCCGCGGCCTAGGGGCGGCAGAGTTCGGGGGGCGGCGCTCGCTCGTTTTGGTAAGCCGTTAAGTTTGTGTGCGATTATAAACAAAAGTTACTGTGGATAGAGTTTTCAATATATTAAACGTTTTATCTCATTTGGTAAAAGTCGCTAAATTCGAGTAGGTACTTATTCCTATCCTATATTAGATAGTTACTTATGTTTATGCTACTGCGCGGGCGTAAGGCAAGAAGGCATAATGCGTTTGTAAAATTCAATTTTTTTTTTTACAAGAATTGGCGACCTTCAATAAAAAGAGTCCCGGAAAAAGCTCAGTCTCTTGAGCAATATTATTACAATGATTTAGAAGACGATTCAGTTAAGGAATGTGTATACTTTCACAGTCACATTTCCTCTAATAAGACGTCAGAGAAACCTGAATCTACTGAATCATTACTGAATCTTTTTCAGTTTTTGAGGAAACAATCTCTATGCAACGTTTATCCGAACTTGGATATAGCTCTACGCATCGCACTTCGCACTCCAGCCACAATTTTTTTTGAGAAAGGAGTTTTTCCTGTTTAAAGCGAGTAAAGAATTACCAAAGGTCTTCATTGTCCCAAGAAAAATTCAACTCTTTGGCTCTTCTATGCAAAGAAGCAGACATAATGAATACTATAAATTATGAAGATATTGTCACGCATCTTATCAGTTTGCAGAGAAATTCCGTGTACATGAGCTCTCATCATCATCTCAGGGTCCTGCGTGGGATAAAAAGAAAGCTACTATCTGATGTAAATAAAAGAACTCACATTAAACAAAATGTACTTATTATTATTGACAAGCAAAAACATAATCTACTATAACATAATCTACATAAATACCTTTGTAAACTCATAAAGAAAGGTGTAGAAAGAGAGAGAGAGATAATTCAGTTATTTTAGTAGAATGCACTCCAAATGATCATTCGTAGCTTGCGATAGTTAATATGGCGCACCTCTTCTAACCTCAGCGACAAGGGCTCCAGATAGCTGGAGAAGAGCCCCAGAGCTGCCGCTTCGCATGTCCATGACACAGTGAAGCAGCCGAGATTCCAGTCCATCCACAAAGGCGTCACAATGCGTCCGATGGCCATCTCTGAGCATTGAAAGGATATAAACCGCAGTTCTAGACTGTAAATGTGATTTAAGAAGTTCCTGCAGTCTTCACCAAAGTTGTCCTCGGTGATATTGGATTGTACGTGGCACAAGAATCTCAGTTCTAAGCACAAGAACACCAACCTTAGGTACCAGGCACACAGACATCATAAACACTTCCATTAGATTGTAATATTACATAGGTAACTCGATATCTCGTGATCATCACAATAAAAGTTTTCCTCGCCTCGAAAAAACAATCAACATCCTGCGTGTACCGCGACCCGGTACTATTTAACAGTCTCGTAAAGGCATCACGTCTGTTACACGCATAATATTGCAAATTTACACAATCATTTAGGAGTATCAAACCTATTTACAAAATAAAACTTCCGACCAATCCATCGTTATGTCATGACGTCGCCCTTCTAATCGTTTTTTTTTTCAAACCAAAAAAACAAACGAACAACGTTCCGGCAATTTGAATTTGTTATCAATCGTTTCAACGGCACCCGAAATTAATAATACTCCTTCCGAGCAAGTAGGTACCTACTGAATAACTACCAAGAAAATAATTACGTTACAATATTATAAAGGAATTTGTCACTAAAAAAAACGTAAAAAATTGTAATTCTCGTTTAATGTTACACTTTTGCTTTATTACTTATTCTCTTCGTTTATTTCATTTTTGAATACCTACTTAACCTATATTTGAATATTTATTTTGAAAACTGTGTGTCAACTAATAAAAGTCTACAAGTGAGTGATTATGATAGGTGGCAACTTCAGCAGGGTACTCACCTAACCGTGTAACCTGTAACGTATCTGATACTGTATCAAGTGAGTACGTAGGCACGAGTCTACTGCGAACCGCTCGCGCGTGGAGCGCAGTGTGCTCGCAGTGACCCGCCGACGGCGGTTTCACTGCGAGCACAAAGGCGGCTCGCAGTGCGCATGTGGACGGCGACACGGCGGCTTGTGTAGTGAGTACGTAGGGGCGAGCTTCAAACGAACGTTTTCATCATGGAGTGGACAGGTGAAGACGTGTTAAATTTAATTGAACTTTATCAAAATGCTCCGGTATTGTGGGACCCTTAACATAATTATTATTATTAAAAAAATCTAAAAGTGGATGCTTGGGAAAATATTCGACAAGCTATGGGTAAGTCGGGCGAAAACTGTAAAAATAAGATGATCACCGTATTGTCTTGCTACAGGAGAGAGAAAATGAAAATTAAAAAAGTTGTGGAACTGGTAAAGGTATGAAACGATTATTAATATTTTCTACAAAATGTCACGGAAAAAAGCCACCATTTGAGACATGTTGTCGGCGTGATATCGTCACTAGCACTGCAGATCCGGGAGGTCGTAGCTTGATACGCGGTTACCGTGGACGAGCCGTACCCACTTGCAGATTGATACAGCATCAGATACATTACATGCTACACTTTAGGTGAGTACCCTGCTCAAGAAAGAGGAACGGGCGGCGCAAATGAAGTGGCCTATACTTATGAAAAGTATAAATCCGGCCCTGCCTGTGGCTGCTCAAAGAATGAGGAGTTCTCTTTTCAAATCTCCTGATTTGAATTTGTCCAGGATCAGCAACTGTTGCATTAAAAAATATTGCAGGGCTCGCAATATTACCAATGCCCAAATGTCAATGGGCAAGCACTAGAGGTGCCACACACCGAAACTATAAATAAAGTGTATATAAGAGGGTGCACACACCTTGTTACCAATACTTTTATGTAACAACACGTATCATTTTTCTAACAATACCTGGCTGAATGTGTATCTCCCAAAAAGACTCTACGGTTGTTTCTTGTCTGTGAAGATTATCTCTCAAAATTGCCCAAAAGATTAATGAATTAATTGATCAACTTTAATTAATTAAACAACATTTACTATCGCAAGTCGGGATTTAAACCCGTGACCTCCAGATTCTTAGACGAGACTAGGGAGGTCTGGACTAACTTCTCGACCAGGGAGGCTGTCATAATCTCTTCATTTAAGGAAAATTGTGAAGCTGAAGGATGCCGGAAAGACGTCAACAAAAGCGTCGAAAAAAGAGAGGAAAGTTAGAAAGTGGCTTCAGATCTGGAAACTAAACGTATAAAAATCAATTTGAAGAAGCACTTCTAATCGGATTGCTGATTTTTCCATCAGGACGACACTCCTAATATCTAGGGTCTCTCTGAAAAGAGGTGCATACCTAATATCCACTGTTGTGTGATTTATGTTGATGCGGATGTCGAAGGACGAAGGACCTTAAATGTTTTTGACCACTGCACTTATTGAAAGAATGCACATAAGGAAAGGAAATAAAAAGGACTTACTGCGGACCTTGTGGCACTCTCTGTATCTTGGCTGGGTTTATTCATGCACTTATGGGACTGTATTATTCGCGATTACTTTTACTTGCGATAGCGGGATTATTTGTGGATGCGGTAAGCGTAAGAGGTATGCGGAATATTAGATGTTTATGCGGAGAAGGTCGATTAAATACTGAATGTGGATAATGTAAAATGACAGGTATACCAGGGATGGGTAGGAAGGAACATGTGACATTACTAGCTACAAGTACAGGGTCTTAGATTGGTACGTTGGGGGCCAGGTACGTTTGGGCTACAACACACGTGGGGCCTGGGGTAGGCGCGGTGTGTACCCCCAACAATATCGTCTCAACATGCCCGAGGCTAGCAAAATCGGAAAAAGCATATGAGATCTCTCTATTCAGAGCGGAGGCCGCCGGTAGGCTATCAGGTAAGCTCCATCTCTCAATATACAGTGCGGGGCGTCGCCCTGGGTACCTCCACCGTAGCGGAATAACAACAGTTAATAGAGGAAAAGGTCATATATTGTAGAATCAACAGGTACAAACCATTACAGTAATCACAGGGGTCAACAACGTAGTATGAACACAATGACAATGACCTAGCTGAACTTTAGAACTAACATGATCTCTCAATTTCGTCATCCCGGGTGGGTTTCGCGAGGCAATCACTAACACAGCGAATAGACACATTATTAAAGAGGGAATACGGCAATGCAGTCACTTACAGGGTGGTGTGAGAGGCGTGGTCGACTCGGCAACGAACTCTGATGTTCCAGTCCTCGAATACATGGTTACAACACGTGTCTGGCGCCATTGTTCCACGAGATTCTACCGTCGGTCGTATGGAGCGAGCGGCACACAGCGGCACGTGCTCGGTGCTCTGAGGCTGGGCGCTGACTGTGGGGCTCGAACGCGTGTCGCCGCTTTGCTGTCTCGAGCGGCCGGAAACACTGCGGCGCGCGAGTCATAAAGTGACTCTTTAATATTGTCAAACCGGAAATGTGCTCCGTAACACTTCCTCCCGCGCTCGGAAAAAAGGCGACGTGGCAATGGAGCTGTAGGGGAAAAAATCCTCTTATGCTTCCATCAGGGTTATTTTTTGAGAGAACCGACCGACAGGAGAGGGAGAGTTGAGTTTGAGAGACCTTGGTAGGTTGGAGAGAAACCTAGCTAAAACATACAGACTAGCTCATGTTATAGTTGGATAACAATGTTTGCGGGAGGTGGGGGGGATACATAAAATGTTTGGAACCGACAGTAGAGAACACAAGGTATAAAACAATATACGGGGATATTCCATTGAAATGACAATACACAATGTTATGCAATTGAGAAATGACAATACACAATGTTATGCAATTGAGAAATGACAATACACAATGTTATGCAATTGAGGAATGACAATACACAATGTTATGCAATTGAGAAATGACAGTTCAAATTTGGGCAAGAGGAGACAAAAGGTTGCTTATAAGTATGCTTCTATGGTTTCATTGGTCTGGAAGCTAAGTTTGCGGAGCGTAGATTCGTTTTGACGAGTTTCGGAGGGTTTCGAAGAATTACGAAGAATCACGGAGAAGGCGTTATTTCACAGACTCTAAGGATTACATTATCACCGTAATCAGACCCATTTGAGATAACACTCTGGATTACACTAGGTCTTAGAGAAGGAACACTTTGTTTCGTTGTAGGCTTCGAAATTCGCGAGGTAGGTGCTGTGGTTTGCAGTGTCGCGGCTATGGTTACAAAGGTCATTGAAGAGTAGCGTCCAGGATCTGCAGACATGCCAGTATGAATCCTATGTGCCATTATGGTAAGCACGGATCGTGTATAATGTTTCTCGAAGCATAATGTAGCTCAGAATAACTTGTAGAGGTGTGCATTTAGCAAATGCTGGAGAGTCAAGGTAATAATGGTTTACACATGACATGGTGTGTGTCACTGCATGACAGAGCAAGAGACGACATAACTGGCTTCGGAGGCAGGAGCAAGAACAACCCAGGGGCTAGCGTGCCCAAAAGGTAGTTCAGAGTGTCATAATGTATAGTGGGACAACTCGGCTCGCAGTGGCACAACAAGACAACATACATATGTGCGGTATGGTCTGTGCTTTCAGGAATAATTGTGTAGAGGATAGCAGCAGGAAGGACCTTCATAACCACAGCGCGGGTTGTCAGGAAGCGGGGCTCAGCGAGGCTGCTGGTGATGACGTCCGCCTGGGCTTCTTTTTAAATCCGGGAGAAATTATTATTAGAGCCAAAATTCTTGATATTTATCTGCCTAGAGACCAATGAAGAAAAAGTTTGGAGAGAAACAAAATGTGTCTAGATAATGAAACAAACGAAGTTTAACCACCGACCTAGGGATTGACGAAGAGAGAGATTCCTAACTAAGATTGTAAGAACATTATCCTTTATTAGGATGATTTGGCGTTTGCCGAATGACAAAATGCCTTGTTTGAAAAAACAACTGGCCTTCCATGGCCTATGTTAACATAAGGTGGTAACATTTTCTTAGAATTTCAAAGAACAAGACAAAAGATCGTGAACGGGTCACGGCAAAGGGAAAACCAATTCATGGATAAAGGTTGTCAAAAGGGAGACAGACGGTACGCCAAGTGCATATCGTACATATCCAGTATTCATGAATGTGTTTCGTAAAACTGAGAGGAAAAATGGCGAGACAAACGCCGCGATTGAGGGGAAAAACCTGTGGATAACTGGACAGTCTCCTATTCGAACTCGAACTGAGGGCGAAATATGGTCAACAACAGATTTTCCGCCTCATAACATATGTCTGAGAGTATGGAAGTGGGGAAAGGAGAGGAAAAAGGAAGGAGTCGAGTTACGAAATTTGCTAGAGACTGGACTAATTTCCAATTCAAACTCTATGTGAGAAAGAAACATAATCACCCAGCAGATTTCCTGGCTCTTTACATTGATTTAAAGTGGATAGTATTGTAGGCAATGAGAAGGGGGGTTTGAATACACATTATACCAAGGCTAATCTTTTGCGTGTATTTGTCAAAAGATTGGGGTCATATTAAACTTCTACATGATTGTGAGAAAAGATAGACCCTCGCTCCAATTTCACAATCCTGGGATTTCTTTTATTCGCTTCCCAGACGACGAGTTTGGTGGTTTTGTGCCCATTCGATTAACTCCCACGGCACTATGCCCCATAGCTGACAGTGAAGCTGACAAGCTAGTCCTTTTGAGATAGTAGATATTCCTGGGCTTCTTTCCTTTAGAAAAAGAAGTGGCAAAACAGGAAGTCCACGGGCATTGTCGTTGAACAATTTACAAAAAGGTTGTGGACTACTTGGTGTAGTGCGCACAAAAAGGGTTGATATTATTTCGTTCGCACGATTCATGGTGAGTATTGTAACGTCTTCACGTTTGGTGCACAAATTATATTGGTACACAATTATAACAAGATACAGCTCAATTATAGACAGAAGTCATAGAGCGTTATACAATGCATCTTAAAGAAGATAGCAAGGCCGATATTATGTCGTTCACACGAATCACGGTAAGTATTATTATTACGTCTTCACGTCTCGTGTACAGAGTTTATACACAATTATACACAAAAATGGTACTCATGACAAATAATGACACACGACCAACTCAACAACATTAGTTATGAGCATAAAGTGATTATAACGAACTTCTCGTATCGTGGCAGGTATTCTAAGGATCTCTCCTGTCGTGTAGCATGGTTACGTTTAAATACAACACACTAGACGTTAACAGTATTGTTTTAATATTGTAGGTAAAGATTTGTTAGATTGACTAACTTCGTAGCCCAAAAGACGTACGACAGAATAACAGAGGAGGTAAACAGTTTATGTTACTTCATGTCTTACAAGGAGTGAGGTGATAACAGAGTGTATTTCTGTTTACCCTGTGCGATAAATGAAGACAGACCTATATGGTTTTACATACTGTCTATTGTAGCAACCTTCAGTGAGGAAAACAAAAAGGACCAATTGAGGTTTTACATACCTTTTGTATAGCTACCAATCTGCCGCGTGATATGCAATTTTTATGTTGCAAAACACTTGGTTGGGTGGTGAGACAAAGGTTGAATTGCCTATTTGCAACACGATACTCTAACAAAACATTGTAGATTTACGTTAGGTTGCAATTGTTTCCGTACGAGAATCAGGATGACCGCGAGGTTTTTATTAACCTGTCCCGTAGAGTTGAGACGCGTAATACAAGACATACATGTTGTAACAATATAGGAACGAAACGAAGTCTTCGCTATTACAACAAAAGACCGGAATATTCGGTTTTATGTACTTTAGTTGAAACGAGTTAAATAGGTTTGTGTACAAAATTATAAAGACCGATTTTTGGCTTTATAAATACAATTTCCAAAATGGACGTATCAATATCCAATTTTGGGTAAAAACATGAGCATGGGTAGGACGCCATCAATTTTAAATTTAAGAAAAAATTGAAAAAACTTATATATACAAAGTGAGCAACTATGTAAATAATCACTATTTGGTTCGTACTTGAGGCCACTATTGGGTTTTACGTACTCGAGATAAAACTGGAAAGACAAGAGGACTACCTGACTTTACCATGGTAGGTAAAATATAGTGGGTAGTAAGAATAGTTAACCAGTTCTGGGTCGTGATTTTAACACTTTGGAATTTACAAACTTTGAGCTCCAGAACGTTGTGCCGATGGCGATTGTTAATTATTTTACTTTGATATATCAAGACAATGGAACATTATCTCGACATGGGATGGTGATAAAATGGAAAAAACAAAAGGATTACAAGTTACATGGCACGGCGATAAATAAAACAAAAATATACATGTTGTATGAACATTACGTAGTGTAGGGGCTGAGAAGCAACAGTTTGGGTTCATGACTTCCCAAACATTGTGACTCGAGGGGTGTCTCTGTTCTGAAGTGATCAGCCTCCGAACAGGTGAGAGAAAAAAAAAAAAATGAGACAAAATTGTCGTGAGAGACGTGGTCGCCAGTACAAAAGCAACTTTTGAAAGTGCCTTATAATATGTGAATATACATTAATTTACAAGGATGATTAAAAAATAATCGTCGTCTTATCAACGAAAGGGTGGACATGTAGTTGACTCTTTACATGCCAACTATAGTAAGGCTATGTAGGTTTACCAAAAGGTTGTGCTGCTACACAGTGGGTCAATTCCTGATTGCTGGGGTAGTGGGGGCAGTTTCAGCTGACTCCTCACTTCCAGACTTTACAATGTCCTTGATGTGGTAATTACCAATATGTTTGCCAGATGCGTCAGACAAGGAATATACTAAATCTGATATTTTTTTAAGAACCTTGGCCTTGACAAAGCGTGGTGCCAGTTTGGCGGAGAAGTATAGGGCTCCTTGGGAAAGTGTATTGTTCTTTCTCCAGACTATATCGCCGATATTAAAGGTGACATGTTTCCTACGTAAGTTGTATCTGTCCGCACTCTTTTGGTGGGCCAGAAGCAGAGCATCGGTGACTTCGCTATAAATGGCAGACAATTCTTCCAAACGATGGGCATAGTCTGCGGTGGGGTTACTTGTAGAAGCAGTTGACGTAGGAAAATTTGTGTCCCAATGTAATGAACCGTGGACAACTTGTTCCATACCGTGTTTTAAAAAGAAAGGGGTGTAACCAGTGGTTAGGTTGACAGTATTATTCATGGCAGCTTGGATTTTATCTAAATTTTTACACCAAGTACGTTGATCTTTGTCAACTAAAATAGCCAGTGCTGTATTGATGGTTTGGTTGTAACGTTCGACGGTGTTATTTTGAGGAGTGTACAAGGTATTGTAATAAATATCCCTGATTCCGTATTTGGCAAGAAAATCTTTGAATTCTTGGGCAATAAATTGTTTTCCGTTATCAACTATTACGGTTCTGGGTGTTCCGTAGGGTATAAAGATGTGTTTTTCCAGGAGTTTAATGATGGCGGACGCGTTGGCTCTTTTTAAAGGGAAGATCCAATAGAATTTGGTGAAGACGTCCACTACGCTAAGTATGTGCATGTGTCCAGCATAGCTTCGAGGGAGGGGTCCGATAAGGTCCATAGACAGCGATTGGAGGGGTCTGTCGGCATGTTTGGGTTTACCCATTAGGCCGGCAGGTGCTGCCGTGCTATGTTTATAAGCTTTACATGTTTCACATTTAGAGATGTAATTGCGAACTTGCTTAAAAAGACCAGGCCAGTAATATTTCAAGGAAATCTTTTTGTACGTCTTGAAAGTACCTGGATGTATGGAGTCGGGCGCGCTATGATTGTCGATGATTGTTTGTTCCCTTTTTTCGAGAGGAACAACAAGTTTCCACGAGTAGTCTTCGAGGATAGATAGTGGGACCTTACAATTGCGGTATAGTTGTCCTTCTTTTATGATAAAATTAGGAAACTTTTGTTGGTTATTTTTACAACCTTCGAAGATTTTAAGATACCATTCGTCTTTTGTGGATGGAGAGGGGGCAGTTTCGTCAATATTTAGAGTGGCCAGTTCAATTCTTGAAAGAGCGTCTGGGACAATATTGTCCGCGCCTTTACGGTGAACAACATTAAAATTATATTGAGACAAACGAGAGGCCCATCGAGCGAGTCTACCGGAGGGATTACTTAAGGAGATCAACCATTTCAAACTACTATGGTCTGTGACAACAGTAAATTTGCTACCGTCTATGTAACCGCGGAAATGGTGAACCGAATCCAATACAGCCAGTAACTCTTTTTCGGTAATTCCGTAGTTTTTCTCGTTTTTATTTAATGTGCGGGAAAAATAGGCTACGGGGTGTTCGCCGTCGGGGAATTCCTGAGTTAAAACTCCACCGATTCCAACATTAGAGGCATCCGTGTGAAGAGTAAAAGGGAGCGCAAAATCTGGACAATTTAAGACAGGAGCTGTTTGAAGGGCATTTTTTAAGGTTATAAACGCTTCTTCCGCTTCGGCAGCCCAACGGAAGTTGCTGACGCCTTTACGGATGCCGGTGATTTTATTTAGGGGGGCTGCAATAGTGGAGAAGTCTTTGATGAATCTTCTATAGTAACCTGTAAGTCCGAGGAAACCTTTGACTTCTTTCGCGTTTTTGGGTCGGGGGAAATTTGCCATGGCTTCTATCTTAGCGGGGTCTGTTCTTAGACCTTTTTCATCGACAATGAATCCCAAATAACGAAGGCGAGATTTACAAAACTCAGACTTATTTAAGTTGATGGTTAAACCAGCAAACTTAAGTTGTTGAAAAACTTTTTCCAGCATTAATAGGTGTTTTTCGAAGCTGTCGCTTACGATGATGAGATCATCAAGGTAGCAAAATAGATTGTTATCAACTTCGGGGCCAAATAGTTTGTCCATTAGTCTTTGTAACTCGGCGGGGCTGTTCTTTAGACCAAAGGGTAATCTTTTAAAATGGAACATTCCCCTACCAGGTACAACGAAAGCAGTTTTTTCGCAAGATTCCTCGTCTAAGGGTATCTGCCAGAAAGCTTTGCTGAGATCGACAGAAGAGATGAACTTGGCGTTACGCAATTTGTCTAAGATTGCGTGGACGTAAGGCAAGGGGTACGCGTCGGCTTCCGTGCAAGAGTTTAAACGCCTACTGTCGAGACAGAAACGTGCAGAGCCGTCTTTTTTAGAAACCAAGAGAGTTGGGTTGGTCCATGCACTCCTGCTGGGAACCACCACTCCCATTTTCAACATTTCGTCAAGTTCGTTTTCTAAAAGTTTAAGTTTTTGGGGTTCTGAGTTGTAATAACGTTGCTTGATTGGTGGGCCATTGGTTTTAATATGGTGTTCTACTAAGTTTGTTAAACCCAGTCCGCATTTTTCGAAAGATATTGATTCGAATTTATTGACCATTTCTTTTAATTGGATGGCTTGGTTCGTGCTTAAATTTTCGTGAGGTATTATTGTATGAATTTCACTAATTTGAGCAGCTGCGGGGGCTTCACCAAGAGTATTAAATACTTGGGGAGCAACATTGAAAGCTTTCCAGAAATCAACACCAAGGATGAAGTTCTGGGATATAGAGGGCACTATTAGAAAGTTAATTGTGAATATTTCATTGTTGCACTTAATTGGCAAGGCAAGAGCACCAATGACTGGTTGGGAAACATTATCCGCGGTTGTCAGGTGTGTCGATTGGGAAGAGGCTATAAAACCATTGTTAACAAAAGGCAGGTGGGCGTTGTTGCCAAGGCAGCTAACAGATGCACCACTATCTAGTAGTCCGGAAAAGGGAACATTGTTAACAGAGAAAAGGGCATCAGGTCTTCCATCTTTAGCTTGTTTGCAACAAACTGAAGAAACGTTTAAGGTCTGGTTGAAATACTTAATGTGTGATAACCAATCGGTCCATTCCTTAGACCTTGGTACAGAATGGGTATCCGAGAGGTTATGATTTAGTTTTTTGGCTTCCTGATGTAGAAATTCGGTGGGGGTTTGGAAAAGTCCACCTGAGGTTTGATATTTCTTGGGTCTTGTAGCCTTTCCATGTTGTGTCTTGATTTTTTGAAAGTTTCACGCAGATCGACGCGTGGGGAAGAACGGTCTCTAGAGCGGTGCCTCTTAAAGGTTTTGGGTTCCTTTGATTCCATTAGCTTGGCTTGTTTGAAACACGTAGTGGCCAGGTGGCCTACTTTTTTGCAAAAGGAGCAAACTTTCCTATTGTCGAATTCTGGTTTCAATCCAGAGGAACGGCTTGGCACGACGACATTGTCTGACATAACTTTGGTGTGTTTTCTGTCTTGGTGAGATTCCAAGATGAGGCAGACTTCGTTTAGATGAGCCAAGGACAGAATCCTTTGTGAGGTGATAATGTTTTCGTATTTATTTAGAAGGCCATCGGTTATGACTGGCAATAATTCAGCTTCCGGGACTGGATGTGAAAGCTTAATATTGATAGACTCAGCCCTTTCTTTGAACGTTGCCACTGGTTCGTTTACTAATTGTTTAATGGCTAGTAACGATAATTTAATTCGGTGCTGGGCCTCCGTTTTTCCAAAGCTAGAGATTAGAGCTGATCTGAGCATCCTCCAGTCTTTGCACTTAAATTTTTGGATGCGGTGCCATGATATCAGTTCTGGAGAGATGAGTTCTATAAAGTTTTTGTGTAGAATATCTAATGGGATATTCTTGATTGTGGCCGTTTCTTCAATTCGGTCAATGAAATCCAGTACATTAGAAACACCGTTATATTTGATTTTCCAAGAGGAAAGGTCGTAAGTTTTTTCTTGTGTCGAGGTGGGTGTGACATCTTGCTTTATTACAACATGTATCTCGAGTTCTTTGTTAAAAACAGAATTCTCCAAAACTTGGGTAGAGGTTCGTGAATTACTTTCGTTTGAAGGTGTGAGGTTTATTCTTTTGATGTACCTTTTGTTGAATAAAAGCGCATATGCCTTCAATGTAGATATAGGCTTGTTCACTAGAGGGAGTCCTCTATCTTTAAGAGCAGCTTGTAAGTGAGCTTTGGATAAACTGTGCACATTGGGAATAAAGCCCAAGTGTGATGACATGGCTGATTGATTGGCCTGCATTGTGGAGTTCAAAGGAAAGAAAAGAAAATTTTCTAAGTCCTGAGTTCTGGAAAAAAAAATGGCCAGGGATTGCCCTGGGAGGAAAGGTTTTTTTACTTTTCACAAAACACTTTTCGAAAACTAGGCGAAAATTTATAAGTATTGTGTCCATTCAATAAAATTTGCCCAGGGGTTTCCTTTAGTAAAACGTAAAATTGGTTTTTGTGAGGCACTTTCCACTTGGTCTTCACTGATTGGCACTTTTTTGTATTGGAGGTATCGCTGGCAAACGCTGTGATCCCAACTTCAATTTGATGTATACGACACCAGAATTCATGGTCAAGGCAGAAAAAAAATTGGCGTGGACTG
The DNA here is from genome assembly GCA_917880885.1 of Limnephilus marmoratus. Classification (NCBI taxonomy): domain Eukaryota; kingdom Metazoa; phylum Arthropoda; class Insecta; order Trichoptera; family Limnephilidae; genus Limnephilus; species Limnephilus marmoratus. The sequence goes on from OU862924.1 coordinate 33,063,266, forward strand.
ACCTTAGGGGGTACACTTTTTTATTTATCACAAAGCACTTTTGGAAATTTGGTGAAATTCACAAGTATTAAACTGATTTTTCAAAAATTTGGCCAGGACGGGTCTTTAGAAAAAAGGATTTCTATTTTTTAACGAACACTTTCCAATGTAGAAATGCATTGAAACTCTAAGAAGGCACTTTTCTAGAAACAATTCATTAACTCCAAAAGGAAATATTTAAATATGAGAATTTATTAGATTATGCTCTAAAAGTTATATTATTAATTTATGAAAATTAATCACGAACTGTATTATTAGGTTGGAAAGAACTTTTCTTTAGAAAAAACATTATTCACTGCAGTAATTGTAAATTGTCACTTTTATTTCAAACTATTATCACTGGTATTTTGCTGAAAAAAAAGGGCAGGAAAAAACACTGTACCTGAATAAACAATGTGGAAAGGAATGTTATTAATTTGTCCATTTAATAGAATTATAGTCAGTGTAATTTTTGAAAAACACTCTGACCGGGGCGTTCGGTATATTGTGCATGGAAAAAGGGACAAAATGTTTCTTCACAAAACACTGAGTTCCGTTTCCAACGTATTTGGTTATAACTGCCCGTACGACGTCATGCTGAAATCCAAATGTAGGTGCACAGTTTCAAATTGGTTTGAATATAAACAAAATATTTTATTATAAATTAGTGTTTGCATTCTATATGTGTGTCCGGTTGGCAACAGCTATTCGTCCCTAGGTATCGTGTTACGAGGTGCGCGCGCACGTGAAATGCGCGGGAATCTTGTTGTTATGCCGGGCTTCGCATAGCGAGCGATGTTTTGTTACTAAGCGCGCGAAATTACCGCCGTTTTCTTGTATGGATCGCTGATGCAATGGCCGCCGTGTCAATTTGTGGTGGCTTTCACCCCAAAATTGTAATAAGGACTTGTTTCAAGACACGGGCTTACTGCGGTTTTTTGCAAAACTTCAGCAAATCACAATGACAGGTTTAAAATCGTGACCGTACTTTCACATTATGGATTTCTGGGACATAAAACAAGTATGGCATAGCATTCTTAACGTTTTTGAAAAAAGAAAAAAATTCTGGGGAAGGCTCGGGTGACATCCCGCAGAGCAATTGAGAGGGGAAAAAATCGAAAAAAAACTTCCTGTACCCACGTTGGTGCGTCAGTGGTATGTTCAACGTGGGAGAAAGGATGAGATCACAATGCTGTTGGGAAAAAAAAATTGCCCCAAAGTTGGAAGCCAGTGGTACGTTGGGGGCCAGGTACGTTTGGGCTACAACACACGTGGGGCCTGGGGTAGGCGCGGTGTGTACCCCCAACAATATCGTCTCAACATGCCCGAGGCTAGCAAAATCGGAAAAAGCATATGAGATCTCTCTATTCAGAGCGGAGGCCGCCGGTAGGCTATCAGGTAAGCTCCATCTCTCAATATACAGTTCGGGGCGTCGCCCTGGGTACCTCCACCGTAGCGGAATAACAACAGTTAATAGAGGAAAAGGTCATATATTGTAGAATCAACAGGTACAAACCATTACAGTAATCACAGGGGTCAACAACGTAGTATGAACACAATGACAATGACCTAGCTGAACTTTAGAACTAACATGATCTCTCAATTTCGTCATCCCGGGTGGGTTTCGCGAGGCAATCACAAACACAGCGAATAGACACATTATTAAAGAGGGAATACGGCAATGCAGTCACTTACAGGGTGGTGTGAGAGGCGTGTTCGACTCGGCAACGAACTCTGATGTTCCAGTCCTCGAATACATGGTTACAACACGTGTCTGGCGCCATTGTTCCACGAGATTCTACCGTCGGTCGTATGGAGCGAGCGGCACACAGCGGCACGTGCTCGGTGCTCTGAGGCTGGGCGCTGACTGTGGGGCTCGAACGCGTATCGCCGCTTTGCTATCTCGAGCGGCCGGAAACACTGCGGCGCGCGAGTCATAAAGTGACTCTTTAATATTGTCAAACCGGAAATGTGCTCCGTAACAAGATGTATAGAGATGTATGTTGGTAAACGTAGCTATGTTTGTATATATGATGTATGTAGGTAAGTATACCTATATGTAGCTGTATGTTGGTAAGTGTAGTATGTGTTGTGTTGTCGTCCAACCATCCACAATCCATTTATTGTTATCATGTTCAAATTGTCGAAATCCATTTTAATTTTTAAATGAATTTCGTTTACAAATTCAATAATATTGTTGATCAATTTATAAAAGCATTTTATTAAGTTTTGTTGTGTAGTTATTATTACATGCATGATAGCTGTTTCGCCTTCGAAATGCATTATCAAACTGTGGTGAAGCCACTTACATTGGAGGTTATCCACCACTTACCCGCCCTGGTATAAGTAACAGATGTTTACTCCTTCAAGGCTCTCGCAAGGACTCTAATTTTTTTGAAAGAATGAAGCTACATTTAGTTTAGTACGAATTTAGACCTCCAATGTCCCTGCATACGTTGTTGGTAAGCAATATGCAGTGCTTAGCGGGAAATTCAAGATACAGTATGTGTTAGTATGACAAAATATAGACAATACAATGGGACAAGTTGGTGAAAGTCCACGAGGTGGCAAGTGCTGGATGATTGTATCCAGCGTATCCTTCAAGCACCTCTTTGGGAGGAAGACACAGTACATAAATAATAAGGGCATGGCAATTCTTGATCAACTTTTTCCAGCAGTACAAACAATCATATCCAAAAATCAACACGGCTTTTTCAGAAAACGGTCGGTCGAGACAAACCTTCTAAAATACACAGATTTTATTTTAAATTCTATGGGTGGTAAAAATCAAGTGGACTCTATCTATACGGATTTTTCAAAAGCCTTTGATAAAATTAACATTGAACTGCTTCTGAAGAAACTGTTAAAAATCGGGATTAAGGGTGACCTTCTCAGATGGATCAAATCGTATGTGATAAACAGAAGTCAAGCAGTTAGAGCTAAGGGTTTCTCCTCTCATTTTTTTCAATATACCTTCAGGAATCCCGCAAGGATCACATCTCGGACCTCTCTTGTTTATTTTATATATCAATGATATGAGTGAAAGCTTTAAAAATTCCAAATTCCAAATTTTTGCTGATGACCCTAAAATTTACAAAAAAATCACTAATATTAATGACAGCCTAGAATTGCAAGATGGTATTAATAGGCTTGGAATATATTGTGCGAACAACCAACTGTTCCTTAACCTAGAAAAATGTAACACAATATCATTCACCAAAAGCATAAATCCCCTAATATTTCCGTACAAAATCAATGACGTAGAGATAAAAAGATGTTGTGAAGTGAAGGACTTAGGAATAATTATGGACTCCGGAATGTCTTTCCGAACACATATAAATTCCATCTGTGACAGGGCATACAAACTTCTAGGATTCATCATAAGAGTGACCAAACCATTCAGGTCACCACACGTAATCAAAATACTGTATGTCTCTTTTGTTCGCTCAATATTAGAATTCGGATCAGTCATATGGAATCCCCAATACAAAGTTAATATTGAAAGGTTAGAAAGAATTCAAAAAAAGATACTGAAACACCTAGACTTTAAATCCTTTCGAACATCAGAAAGCCTAAAAGACTCATTAACATTCCATAATTTATCAAACTTAGAAGATAGAAGAAATATATCCGACCAGAAATTTCTATTCAAAATTATTAACAACGTTGTTGACAACAACTATCTTCTGGAACACATTAATTTCCACTGTCCAATAAGAAACACAAGGTCAAACCAACTATTCCACATCCCACACTCAAAAACAAATTACACACAACATTCATTTCTCCGAAGGACGTGCACAAAATACAATGATATCTTTTACGACGCTGATATTTTCCATTTGTCCTCAGGCCAATTTATTAAATTCATAATAGAAAAAATCAAAACAAATTGTTAATTATGAACTCTCCACCCCTGCTGCATGTTTTCCTTTTTTTATAATAATAATAATAATATTTGGATGATTTACATATCCCACATGCTTTAATTTGTGTATTTTTTTTTTCATTTCTGTTGTACATATATATATATTTTTTCTTTTTTTCTACCACTTTATGTTTTCTTTTATGTTTTAATCTATGTTTATAAATATATATTATAAATTTTAGCGGAAACTTCGCTGGTTAATGTAACCATGTAATATGTTACTCTATTATGAAAATATGTATAACTGTTTGTTTCCTTAATAAACTAAAAAAATAAAAATAAAAATGGCAAACGGTTGGGAGTCCTCTCCAATCGATTGGCCACTTACTGACGATTTATTTATTTAAAAGGCACAATTCATTTTCTATTTACCTAGGTCCGAGGTTGGGACAATGAACTGTGATTAAGGAAACGCCATAAAAATTTCGGAAGGTATTAAACGGCCAAAACCAATGTAGCTCTCACCATTTTTCACCGGCGGTAGGAGGAGATAGAGACGGGGTTAGCGGTAGGAAGCGGAGGGAGGGTGAGCGCTCTGGAGAGAAGGGCTGCACTCTTAATGGGCTTAACATTATTTTATTTCTTTTTTAATACTAAAACGTTTGTTAGTTTTTTTTAAATATTTTCGACACAAAATATAGTAGCCCATTACGCATTATTATTTGCCGAAAGAATTTATTTTTAAATCATTTTATTTATTTATTTATATATTTATAAACGCCAATTGGGGCTTTAAGAACAGAGTGATTATAAACTTTGATCTCACACTGTAAACATACATAAAAATAGAGATAAATAAGTACGAAGAGAAAAAAAAATTCAGTAAAAAAGAAAGAAAATAAACATATTGAAAAATGCTAAAAGATGCGAAGGTATTGGTGACACGTGTAAATCACAAGTTTGTACTTTATGATTAATAAAAAAAGGTTTGTTGGTAAATTTTAATTATTATAAATGAAGTTGACTGATTCGGCCCATTGCCATTCAACATCCGCGTGATTTTGCGATGGCAGTTAAAATGAACGCGTCGAAAAATTATAAAATGTCTTATATCATTGAAGAAGAAGATAAAAATAACAATCTAAACGAAAATATGAAAGAGAACAAGGGCACAGAAAAATAGAAAAAGATAATGGTCGCAACTGGGACTCAAACCCAGAACCACTCGTCTAACCGTAATTCCGCCGTTGCCACTTTCTAAGGGTGCATACATTAATTACGTGAGCTCAAAAGGGGGAAGGGGGGGGTCCAGCAAAATCTCACGATACTTGAAAAGAATATACGAAGTGGCCCAAATCTGTTTTCTTCTTCTTCGATGATATATTACATTGATGGGAATAACCTTCAAAAGTTATAAAAAGGAGAGTTTTTCTCATTAAAAATATAAAATGTCTATTTAAGCGAGGTTTAAACACTTAAATGTAAAAGATGGGCCTCTTTCTTATCAATTGTCACAGAACTCTAGGTCCAAACTAAAAATCTAAACTAGGTCCAAAAACTAGATCCTAAAACTAAAACTGGGTCCAAACTAAAAACCTATCTTTTTGGGCTCTCATACCCTTAATTTAAATATACCTCATCATACTCGTATTGCCTATGATATGTTTTAATCACACTTTTCTTACTGAATTAAAATTAGTAAGAAAGTCCTTAAACATCAATCTGTCTCTTGACGAATCACATTTAGGAAGATCAAATCTTTATAGGTACCTACGCACCACCCACCATTAAATGTTGCTTTTACTTTCCAAAATACACTAATTAAAGAATATATTACATATAACCTGTGTTCACAATTATGTCCTCTGCGTGCGAACTCTATCTAAATTTCTTTAAATGGACAATATACAGTGTTAATTTCAAGCGACCTCCCTGGTAGACCTCGACGCCTGTATTCATTCATTTTTAGGGAGCTTCGCGTTCTTTGGTCAAACATATCGGTGATCAATAAACCGGTGTATGCAATTTTTAGCCGTAAGTTGCTTTTAATTGTTTGTCTAGCTTGTAGTTTTTCTAGATTTTAGAAATGTATTATAAATTTTTACAGCGCCATTGAGGTGATTTTCACAAAAACGGCGCTATATAAATCATCCAAATATATTTACGCACCAGATTTAAATGTCCGGGTTAAATTTTCCCCACAGTAAAACTAAACCCTTTCACACACTTCCCCAAATGATCATCTAGTCAATCCACGTGTGCAATTGCACTATACAGGGTGTTAAGGGATGTACTTGACTTACTTTAACCAGTGATTCCTGACATTATTTGGAGTAAAAAATGTAAATGAAATTTTGGTCTCCGGTGACTTTTTTGACGACTTTTTTTTTTCAAATTTTTTTTCTTCAAAATCAAACAAAAAAAAATTCTTCCGCATGTCGTCACTGGTCACTCAGCCGGGTGTCCGACGAACCCCTTACCCCGCCTACAACTGTTCACCAACTACCATTTTTTTATGTTTTTGTAGAAAAAAAAAACTTCAAAAATGTCACCGGAGACCAAAATTTCGTTTACATTTTTTACTCCAAATAATGTCAGGAATCACTGGTTAAAGTAAGTCAAGTACGACCCTTAACACCCTGTATAAGTATTATAAATACAAAACAATACATGAACAACATGTCAACCTACCAGAGACCAAATGGGAAAATAATTCACCGACTCCAGATATTTTCATATCAGAGGGTTCGGCTCTGTGGAACTCCTAATTGGACCTATAAATCCTACTGATCCCTCAATATAAATATTTAAAAATCTTTTGTAATGCTACACGTTTTTAAAATGACTGATTTTTGCATTTTTATATATAAATTCTTTGACAAATCTAATATGCCTAAATTTTGAATGAGAGACCTTGGTATAATGCCAGTAGCCGAAATAACAAATGGTAATATTTTTATAGTCTGAGAATGCCAAATTCTTTTAATCTCATTTCCTAAATCTGTATATTTTCCTATTTTTTCAGAAACAGTTTTTTTAATATTACAGGAATTTGGAATAGCTACATCAATGATATAAGTTATATTTTTTAATTTTGTTATTTAAAACTATATCAGGTCTATTATGACTAATTGTTCTTTCTGTTAGTATAGTTTTATCATAATATATTTTATAAAATTCATTTTCTAAAAATGAATTTGGTTCATATTCATAATATGGTACTTATACTATAGCATCCCCAAAGATGACATAGGCCCTGAGGCAAATTATTTTCCTCGGGGCCTCCTGTGTGGAGGTCATGTAAAAAAAAATATTACGGCAGTCAATCAAGTTATGTTTAATAACCAAACTTCGGTGGATTATTTTTAAAACCTGATTTTGCCTAAATGTATACTCAGACGGCGCTAATACAGAACATCCCGATATAGTATATTCTATAGTTTCCGGAACAGCCAAACATTTTCTACATAAATCATCAATTTGATTTATGTCTTTGATTATATGCTTCCTATAATTTTTAGTATTAATGACTCTATCTTGAATGGCAAGCATAAATCCTTCTATTTCTGCGCTCAACTGTCCAATACTCAACCATTTGTTTGACGAAAGTTTGTCAACATATGTTTGGTTGAGATAATAATAATCTACCTACCTAGAGCAGTGAACAGCTGTCAAAACATCTCTGTTATTTTTATAAAGTTTTCGTGAGTTTTTGAATAATATAAATCAATAACTTCAATAAGCCTTAGTCCCAGGATGAGCCACTAATGCATCTTCATGTTATTGTGCTGTTAAATGGTAGTTCTTCAACAAAACATATAAACAAATTCAATAACTTCAAGTTTTTATATATCTACCACAACTGGTGACGGAACATTTCAGCAGTTGCCTACCGAGCACAGTTATTTCTAAAGAAGATTTCGTCGATAGATGTCACCTCAGTTTAAATAAAAATAATAAAATATTTTTATTAAATAATAATAATGCTTCCAAAAATTGATAAAAGTGATACTCTAATCGAACAAAAATTTGATCGTTTCAAAGAACAGTTACTTCAAACAATGAGTGAAAGAATAAACGCACAACTAAAAAAAATTCTAACAAATGATTTTAATAAAGTTTTTTCGGACATCATGAAAGAAATTCAAGATCTGGGCAAGAAAGTGGAATCATGCTCAAATAAAATTTGTGATTTTGAAAGCGAACTAAAAAAAACTAAAGATTACCTTAAAAATAATGACACAAAAATGGAAGAAATGCAAAAAGAAATTAAATATCTTAAATCTTCTGTCAACAACATTCAACAGCGCACGCTAGAGACATCTATCGAAATCCAAGGAATTGCCGTGAAGGAAAATGAAGACATTAAAAATCCTATAGAACTTCTGTTAAAGACTCTAGACTGCAGTGACCTAGTAAAAAACAACTCCATAGTGAATTATTACAACAACCCTGCTAAAAATATAATTACTATTCAATTCAATTCAAAAGAATCAAAGGACCGGGTTATTAATAAGAAAAAAACTAAAGGAGTATTAAGCCCAAAAGAAATAAAATATTCGGACTCCACAGATAATATTTACATTTATGAAAAACTAACGCCATCAAATAAGGAACTTCTCTGGCTAGCTAAGTCTACGAAATCTATTGGATTTAAATATATTTGGACCAAGAACGGGCATGTTTTGCTAAGGAAAAGCGATGATTCTCCAGTCATTCGCATACAAGATAAAAAGGATATACCACTGCTATAAATATGTAACCACACAGAACAACGATACTCAAATATATACAGGGTGGACCTTAACTGTGTTCGCGGTTTGTTTCGTTATTTTTTTAACAATGCGTGAGGCGAGCGCGGTTCGGGGGGTATCGTTAGACGCGTTATTTCGTGGAAATTTTAGTCGCCTTGGAGCCGTTCACGGGAGAGCAGCGTGCATTTTGTGTTCGTGCATATTACATAAACAATTATTCCGTGACGATTTCGAGATGAATGTACCGTGCTCATTTCGGTTTACGAGACATTAATCAAGCACCAAGAGCAAAATCTATTCGGAAATGGATCAAAATGTTTGAGACAACCGGCTCAACAGTAAAAACAATTAATGAAGGCCGCCCAAAGTCAGCGAGGATACCAGAAGTGATTCAACGTGTTAGTGAATCTGTGAGGGAAAATCAACAAGAAACTACTCGCAAGAGAAGCCAAGCCTTATCCATCAAGAAGACCACTTTACAAAGAATTTTACGCCACGATTTACATCTAATAGCTTATAAAATTCAGCTGACGCAAGAGTTAAAGCCGAATGATACCGATCTTCGACTTAATTTTGCCAATGTGATGCTGGAACGTTTTGACAATTTTTTCAACATAATGTTCAGCGATGAGGCCAATTTCCATATCAATGGCCATGTTAATAAACAAAGTTGCCGATATTGGTCTGAGAATAGAAGAAGAAGAAGAAAACCCCCCGACAGAAGCATCAACGTCCCTTGCATAGCTTAAAGGTCTTTGGGTGGGCTGCAATATCAGCTAGGGTTATCATTGGCCAATATTTCTTTGAAAACGAAAGGAGAGTTGCTATGAAAGTGAAATCTAAGAATTATTGTCTGATGCTTCAGGAGTTCTTGGTCCCAGCTCTTCAAGATTTTCAAGGCCACAATTCCAGGAGCTGGTTTCAGCAGGACAGCGCCACCTGTCACACTGCTAAACTATCCATAGACCGTTTGAAGGAGATGTTCCCCGGAAAACTCATTTCACGAGGAGGAGACATTGAGTGGCCCTCACGGAGCCCAGATCTCAGCCCATGTGAATATTTTTTGTGGGGATACTTAAAATCAAGAGTCTATGAAGACAATCCGACAACAATAAATCAGTTAAAACAAAACATTGTACGGGAAATTAACGCCATCCCACGGGCAACTTGTCAACGTGTTTTTTGAGAATTTTCGAATCCGCCAGAGACAATGTCAACAGGCTGATGGAGCTCACTTGGACAATATAATTTTTAAAACTTAATGTCATTAAAATTTCCATTTATTGTAGTTTTTGAAAATATTAATTAAACATGTCTAAGTTCTACCATTATTTATTTATTGTTAATTGAAACTAGGTATACACTTAAGGGCCACCCTGTATTTTAATCTCTGTTTATTGAAATATTTACTAAAAAGTTTCCTTTTTTTTAAATCTGGGGGAAATGCTATTTTTTTATTATTGTAAATAATATAATAAATCGAATATTTTTTGGTGTTTGGTCTGTTATAAAGGTCTGTTATAAAGTTTGGTTTGATTAGGACTTTTTTACTCCTTTTTTGTTATCACTTTAACAACTGTTTTCTAGCTCTTGAATCTGTTGAAATTATGTTTATATGTATTATTTTATTTATAAATTAATTTTTCAAATTATGTTTATTACAGTATTCAAAAATTTGCCTTTCTATCTAATACCTAAGAATGTATATTTATATATACCTATAGTACTTTTATTATTAGTGTACATATACACTTTTTACCCAAGCTATTCAGACAAAATGTAATCAAGATTTTTCTTTATATTCCACTATATTGTTTCGTTCTAGGTACAATAATATAATGTATTTAACTATATTACCCACGCACAGGCTGTGCCTTAGTGGGTTCCCATAATTCTTATGTTTTTTTTATAATATTGTAAATGCCAAATGTAACAATTGGGAAAAAATAAAGGAAAAAAAAATGAAGTATTTTGCGTGAATAATTTTATTTGACCAGGAATCTAATAATTCCTGGTTAGTATTTATAAGAATGAAATTTAAATTTATTATCATTTAAGTTTATCGGCGCAGTGGACGATTTTTCTATGTTTTATCTTTTACCAGGAGCTCAATACGCGACCGAAGTATGACAGCCAATGCCATGTTATAACACTTATAACTCTTAGGCAGGGACAAATCTTTTTTCCGACGGAGATTTCGAGCCTACAAACTCTAAATCCACAACCTATGAGCTTAAGGCAATGCTATAGCAATGAATAATTTAGTAACAAGGCTTAATTAAGTAAACCACTTAATCCGCGATCAACCAGAATAGTACCCTTGTATGGTTAACTCGCGGTAGTGAAGGGGTTAACCCTAATCCCGCAATACGGGGTGACTAATGGGAGTGTTAGAGGTATTCTCCATTCGCTTCCTTCCGTTTTATATCCCTAAATCTGCCTAATTATTTTAGATTAATTAATAGCGCTTTGAGCTGGAAGTACCCTCCTAAATGGAAATTGTTATAAACCTAAACTAAAATTACAAACAAAACAATAACTTGCGACTAGAGGCGTGCGCGCTTTGACAGTCGATCCCCCAACAGTTGGCCCCCGGCAGACTCCAGGTACTAATATCTACAGCCTGTATGTCGGACGAATATCGAGGTCAGAAAATGTCTGAATTCACTGAATTTCAATGTCACATAGGGAAATTCAATATAATACAACCACCATAGATGGCGCCCCCATGGTCCCATAGCATAAATTATTAATTTAAATGAGATTAATGCCCAAATGTATTTAAATACATTTTATGGCGCGTATCTAGGACTAATATCTACAGAGCTAAGGTCGAATATCTATGTCGGTCCCAGTGGTGACTAATATCTATGGAGCGTAGGTTGGACTAATATCTACAGAGGGCAGCTGAGCAAGAGGTTGTACGGAAAAGCATAAATTACTTCAATTGCGTAAAGAGGGCATTACCAGAGAAAACCGGAAATACGTCATTTTCAAAAAAGATTTTAGACGTATTGACTCTTTTCCACAAAAAATTATAAATGGATTTCGAAAGATTGTTCTTTTATCTAGCATGAAGAAAACTTACATCACTCTATAAGAGATTTCTATTTTATATGCACTGAAAAAGGATTTACTCAATTTCATAAAAATATTAAAAGCGTAAAAAATTTTTTTCAAAAATTAATAATATCTTTAAAAGAAATAATTTTTTTTCCGGGCTTGATTGGGTTTACAAAGACCTATTCTACTGGCGAAACTAATTACTCCATACCAGGGTACCAGGTAACAATAATAAGTATAAAAAAAAACTCTGATATTGGAATATCTATTTCCAACCAGTATAATGTTCTCAATATTAATGAAGTATTTAATGATTACGATGTTAATATTTTAAATATAAAATTTAAAGACGTTAATAAATTATCGCATTATATTGCTATTTATCCTACACATAAGTCTACAGTACAACAATTTATAGTAGAATCAAAAAACATTTTATTGAATTTTAGAAATATAAATAATATTATTATACGAGATATGCATTTAAATATTGTAAATGACTATGCTAGTAATGATAAAGATGTGATCAATCAATATATGATCAATAAAAACCAGAATATTTTTCAACAATCTACACATTATAAAATCCGTATTTGTATTACTAACTCTATGTCACACTCTACTTTGAAAATACTCTATACAATATTTAAAAGAAATCAATATCACATTAATATTTTTACTAAATAGATGACTTCATAGCAAATGAATTAGAAAATAATTTTAAAATACAAGAATATGAGTGTGTATACACCGATTCATGTAATGACATAATCTCAAAGAATCTCAATAATATTTTCATTTTTCATATTAACATACGAAGTATGGAACGAAATTGGGATGAATTAATTCTAAAATTAAACAATCTAAATAAAAAACCTGACATCCTAATATTATCAGAAACTTTTACTAATGACGAATCACCCAACTATCATTTACCAGAATATAATTATGTTACAACCAAAATAAACATCAATAAAAATAGTGGTCTCGTCATATTCATTCACGATAAATTTAGTATTGTCAAACTAACTGAACATCCTATACATCTAGTAAACTGTATTGAAATACAATTAAAACTCGACAAAACAAACTACCACATAATAGCTGTTTATAGAACACACGGTTCGAATATCTCGTCATTTATAAATGAATTTAAACACATACTGTTAAAATTTAGAAATAAACTTTGCTTTGTTGCAGGAGATTTTAATATAAACATTAATGAAAACGTAGAAAATAATTTCAAAAATGAATATATTAATTGTATGACTGAGTTTAACTTCATGTCGTGCATTAACAAAAATACGAGAGAGATAAAAAATCACACTCCATCTTGTTTAAACCATATATGGACTAACATAAATATTAAAGATATCGACAAAATGAAATCAATTGTTTGGAAAACGAATATAACTGACCACCATGCATGCATTCTTTTCTATGATAACAAAATTAAACATAAAAATTTAATCTATCAAAGACAAAATCCTACACAAATATGACTATTTTATCCAAAAAACTAAGAAATGAACAATGGAACAACGTGTTAAATAGTTATGATACCGAGACTTGCTCAAAAAACTTTGAAAATATATTGTCTCAACACATAAAAAATTCAACTGCTGAAACTACAGTCCGCATTAAAACTAAACTAAGAATTTTAAAGCCTTGGATAACACAAGGACTTATAATATCAATTAGAAACAAAGAAAAACTTTACAAAACATCATTGAAAAATCCTCTAAATGAAAAAGCATACACTTTTTACAAAAAATTTAAAAATAAATTAACAAACTGTATCAAACAAAATAAAGAAGACTATTTCAAAAATAAAATACTTTCTACAGACAATAACAATAAACAAATATGGAAAACAGTTAACTTAGCCATGGATAACACTAAAAAAACACAAAAAATAAAATACATTGAACATGAAAATAAAATCATAGATGCTAATAATCAACCTGAACAATGTGCAAACATCTTTAATTCTTTTTTTGCTAATGTAGGAAAAAATCTTGCGAAAAATATCAATAAATCTTTTAACCCGAAAACACAAACGATTGAAAATGTACAAAATTATAGTAATTTATCAAAATTTGAAAAAACCTCAGAAAGTGAAGTTTTAAAAATAATAGAAGGCATGAAAGGAGGTTCGTCTCCCGGATTTGACCTTATTACAGTACATTTTCTAAAATCCATGAAAATTCATTTGGTGAAACCAATTACTCATTTGATAAACTTAAGTTTAACAGAGGGAATATTTCCGACAGACTATAAAAATACAATTATTTCACCTATTTATAAATCTGGAGATCCTCAACAAGTAACTAACTATCGCCCAATTTGTCTAATCTCAAACATTGGAAAGATTTTTGAAAAAATTGTGAAAAATCAATTAGTCAGTTACCTAGAAAGTAATAAAATTCTTCACAAAAACCAGTTTGGTTTTATAAAGTCACTCAGCACACAAGATGCTATTGCTAATGTAACCTCATACATCAACGAATCATTGGATAAAGGTGAAAAATGTGCCGGTATATTTATTGATCTCAGAAAAGCTTTTGATAGTATATCCCATGAGATTCTACTAAAAAAACTAAACAATATAGGTATAAAAGACAATGCAATTAAATGGATTTCGAACTACCTAAAAAATCGACCGCAAGTCGTAAAAATAAATCAGATTAATAGCGATAAAGAAATATCAGACTTTGGAATCGCTCAAGGTACAGTAATAGGACCAATCCTTTTCACCATATATGTTAATGACATTTTTTTTCAACCACTACATGGCCAAATTACTTCATATGCCGATGATACGGTATTAATAATTAGCGATAAAACTTGGGAAAAAGTAACATTTAAAGCCACCGAAGACATAAATATTTTAAAGAATTTCTTCGACGTAAATTTACTATCACTAAATGGTGATAAAACATTTGTAATTCCATTTGCAATACACAAAAATGATACCCCTAAAAACATTGACATCATCATCCATGATAATTCCAAAACACATAGTAAAAATTATTGTATCCAAAACTGCACAATATTAAAAACAATAAACACAATCAAATATTTAGTAGTCATTATCGATAAAAATTTGAAATGGAAGGAACAAATTTGTCAAGTTGTAAAAAAAATTAGAAAATTGATTTATATATTTTTAAGAATCAGAAATTTTTTATCTGTAAAAAACTTATATCTAATATATTACGCTTTGGTTCAATCAACTTTACAATATGCTATCATTAGCTGGGGATCCGCATACAAAACTAATCTTTCCCAAATTGAAGTTGTGCAGAGGCTAATAATTAAAATCATATTGAAAAAACCTTCTGACTACCCAACGGATCAATTATTTAAGGAATTCCAAGTACCATCTTTCAAAGATCTGTACAATAGAAATGCATTGATTCAAACTATAAAAGAAAAAGAAAAATATCAATTTATAACTGAAAACCGTACTAGACATAAATATATTTTCTCATGCCCAAAATTAAACACTTCCTTTGCACAAAATTATTATGCTTATTAAGGAAGACTTATTTTCAACCGATTACCGGATGAAATTAGAAAAATTAATGATGAAATCCAATTAATAAACACTGTTAAAAAATATTTTAAAGATAATATAAAAAAAAAACTAAAAAAAAAGTTTCCGACTAATCTAATCTCAAGAACAACTACTTATAACTCAGTTTCCAAGTGATACTCTGTTCTTCAAATAAGTTAAATTTTGTATTGTTTTTAGCAACTATTTACATATCACCGAACTTACAACTTATTGTTTTTTACATTCACATTGTAATTTAAGAACTTAAATATAGCATTAAAAATGTACACTACTCTTCCAGACACAAGCTAATGCTTCCATGGAAGAGTGGTATTAACGTATTTTAAAATGAACATGTACGCAAATTACTACATTATCTAAATGTACCTATATTATATTTTATATGCTAAAATAAATAAATAAAGAAAAAAAAAAAAAAAAGTGTTTCTTGACGAAAATTGGTCCATTTGTGTATTTATTTGCGCACTTACAAACTAATATATTTCAGATTTTTTTAACATTCTTATTAAATTTAGACATTATTGAAAAATGATAAATACTTATAATTAAAAAATAACTACAAAAAGTACACTATTTTAATAGTTTTATCATCACGCCTTTCAGCATTTTTTGATGAAGGTATAAATTAAAGCTAATTTGGATTGAAATAAATTCGATATTGAGTTATAATTTTAAAAAGCTGGTACGGAGAATAATTAATCTTTCTCATTGTAACCGCCCTGCACGATCGGAAGAACAACTTTCGACGAAATGTGGATTTTCGTCCGCTAGCTGGTCAAACGCTCTTAAAGTATGTACATGACGTTTTAGCATAATATTACGTATTTTGCTGGCAATTTATCAGAATTTCAACGGTTGTTGAAGATTTTTAACAACCGTTGAAATTCTGATAAATTGCCATTTAGTGCCAAAAAACCTCCAAAATGGTTATAAACTACCATCGAGCACTAAAATCTTCAAAAATCCTCGAAATGCTGAAAAATTGTCCTTTACCGCCGAAAACGTCCAAAATGGTTATAAACTGCCATTTAGCATAAAATCGTCAAAAATCCTCAAAATGCTGAAAAATTACCATTTAGTGCCAAAAGTCTAGGATGAATTTTATTTTTATTTTAAACTTTACGAGTAAAACCTCAAATTGTAATATTACAATTTTTTCAAAGATTTTATGTAAAGAGTTAAAATATAGGTACCTGAGGTAGTTCCACTTCATTGGAGACAAATCTACGGAAAAATTAACGTTTGGTGACTTAGCATGGGTTCCCGGGTCCGGGGGTGAGGTTTGTCTAGGTCTTGGTGGCAAATGCGTTTGCCCACCTACTGCGCGGCGGGCCGGATCGGGAGACACTATTTGTGGGAGACCTCTCCAGCCAGACTCTCTCGATCCGTCGCCTTGCACCGCCATGGGAGGAATAAATTCATACGTACGTCACTTCTAGACACATTGATACTCAGATTCCTACCCATCCATCCTAGCATCCCCAAAGATGACATACGCCCTGAGGAAAATTATTTGCCTCAGGGCCTCTTGTGTGGAGCTAAGTAGAAAAACGGCCTTAGCGAAAAAAAATGTTCAAACTAAAAAGCTACATAATAAATTTGCATGATATATATGTATAAACAGTACATTTATAATGATACAATTTTTGGTGACGAGACAGCTCAGAATTCGCAACTTTAGCACCTCCTTTGAAAAGTCATTAAAAGTGATGATTTTTTTTTTTAATTTGGTAAAATAGAGATTACGGAAAATTTTTCAATTATTTTGTTTTCATAAATTTTAATGCTTTCAAAGGGGTGTTGAAATGCCAGTTTGTTGAAAAAACATTTTCTTTATCAAAAAAAAAGACAACAACAACAAAAAATTTGGAGATGCGGGGGATCGAACCCCGGGCCTTTCACATGCAAAGCGAACGCTCTACCACTGAGCTACATCCCCGTACGAGGTAACCTCGTTCAAATTAAACCGCGATCGAACAATCTTTTTAGATTCAGATAACATTTTCAAAAATGTTATCGTTATACTAATTACTAGTAGATAAGAGTCAACGGGATATTATAATAATTTGTTGTAAGATTTGTGAAGTTAACAGTATTTGCCTCAGAATTCAAGCTTTTCACAAATAATATTGTCAATTTTCTTTATTCTTCTCTGTAGACTTATCTACGTGAACAATGTTATATTATAATTATTGTTATTTCTTCAAACACAGCAAACTTATTTTGTGGCAAAATCATCATTATCATCTGTATCATCATCATCATTATCCGTATCATCATCATCTATATCATCATCATCATTATCCGTATCATCATCATC
The DNA here is from genome assembly GCA_917880885.1 of Limnephilus marmoratus. NCBI lineage: Eukaryota > Metazoa > Arthropoda > Insecta > Trichoptera > Limnephilidae > Limnephilus > Limnephilus marmoratus. Next base: position 33,080,869 of record OU862924.1, read on the forward strand.
TGTATCTTCCGTATCATTTTATTTTATTTATTTTATTTTATTTATTATGGAAAATCATCAGATATGTTATACTTATAATAATAACATTAATGATATACATATAATATCCAATGACAGATTTTCTCATAATTAAAATTATAATTAAAAAGTAAAACAAAAAAAGTAAGGTTCCTGTAACCGTAAGAACTTAACAAAAATATAACCCTGAAAATTATTTTTAAAAAAGATATAAAAACACAATATAAACTGTAATAATCTGCTTACAAAATTTCAAACGTGAAGTAGTCGGAGTCAGAAATCTATTCTCACTCCACAACAGCAATAATAATAATATTACATTGTACATACCTACAACTCAAGATTGAATACAATAGTAAGTCGAATGACAAGTATGCAACTGGAAAGGATTCACAGCAATAATATGGTAACTTGCAATACGGTCAAATAATGATGATTATCATCTGTAACATCATCATCTGTATCATCATCTGTATCATCATCATCTGTATCATCATCATCATTATCCGTATCATCATCATCCGTATCATCATCGTCTGTATCATCATCATCCGTATCATCATTATCATCTGTAACATCATCATCTTTATCGTCATCATCTGTATCATTATCATCTGTGTCATCATCATCCGTATCATCATTATCCTCTGAACATCATCATCTGTATCATCATCATCCGTATCATAATCATCATCATCTGTATCATCACCGTCACCATCACCATCACCATCACCGTCACCGTCACCGTCGCCGTCGCCGTCGCCGTCGCCGTCGCCGTCGCCGTCACCGTCGCCGTCGCCGTCGCCGTCGCCGTCGCCGTCGCCGTCGCCGTCACCGTCACCGTCACCGTCACCGTCACCGTCACCGTCACCGTCACCGTCACCGTCACCGTCACCGTCACCGTCACCGTCACCGTCACCGTCACCGTCACCGTCACCGTCATCCTCACCATCATCAACATCATCATCAGTGATACAGATGTCTGAGGAAATAATTTTGAAGTAATATGTATTATTTGGGAAGATTCCTATAACTACAATGTATATGTGATGGTTGTCATGTACTTGTCTGTTTCTTGTAGGTTGTTTAACTAACTAATTAACTCGTCCCCGATGTCCGATCGAGCTGAAACTCGGCAGATAGACTCATTGTCGATAACAAAGCATTTGATAAACTTTTAGTGGCAATCACAGACATGTACCCATCTTTCTGAAATTCGAAGAAATTAAAGCACTTAATATACGAATTAAATGTTTTTCTCGAAATTTGGACCGATACAAATCGGGTATGGTTGATTTCGGTCACTGCGTAGGAAGGTTCAAACGTCAGTCAAACCAAAAAAAAACATTTGAAAATAATGCGTAGTAAAAAAAATTGACGATTTTTTTTTATAAATTTAATATTATTATGTTTTTATATTAGCTCTCACAAAGAAGGCCCTGAGGAAAATAATTTCTCACTAACTTATAATTGATGACTCATAACTTACAAACGACCCATTAAAAAATATATTCTACCTTTTGACCCCGACGTGATTTGAACACGCAACCTTCTGATCTGGAGTCAGACGCGCTACCGTTGCGCCACGGAGTCGATGAAACAATTCGAAAATTTAAATGTTATGAATCAAATCCTAAATTTAAAAAATATATATTTACAATAGCTCCATGCGTGAGTCCCCGAGAAAAACTATTTCCCTCGGGGCCTATGTCATCTCTTGGGACGCTGTGTGGAGGGTCTTTTTAGGGAAAGAAAGGAGAAGAAGTTCTGCGAAGGAAAACGGTACGAGGGAGTGGGTAGAAATCTGGGGGTCGGTAAGTTCAGGAGTGACGGACGTATGAATCCATCCCTCCCACTACGGTGCACGGTTATGGATCGAGGGAGTCAGGCTGGAGACATCAAAACGTCTCCGTCTATTAATCTTCCGATCCAGCCGCCACACAGTAGGTGGGCAAACGCATCCACCGCCAAGACCTAGATTAAACTCACCTTATGAACCTGGTCACCTGCTAAGTTGCTAAACCTTTACGATTCTGCCAAATATAGCATCACTACTGACATCCTTCAAATAATTCGACACTCCTCAGACACCAATACTAAACCAGCCCTTAATTCCGACGATATACACCAGCCCAAAATACGTCGCACATACGGAATACAACGCATTATCTAATGACCTAAGACTAAGACGGGTGCCACACAGAGCTATAAAAGATCATTGCACGCCTAATATCGCTCTCCATTCAATCCCACACAGACCCGCCATACAGAGCAAATGATGTGCTCGAAGCTCAAAGTTAATACGCCATAATCTTTCGTAACCGCTGCCGAGGCGATATGCGAAAAGTTATGCGACCCCCTCTCTGCCGTAAACAGGAGAGGGGGTCATTTTACTTACGGAGCTGCCTAAACGGGCGGATGACAGCTGTCAAGTTGATAGATTCAGTACAAAGAAATGACATTTCGTGTCAGCTCACTAATTCATCTAAACCCCTCTCCTACCATATGAAGAAATATTTGATAGCGTCGTGTGATGTTTCAACAGATATCTGCTCGCGCTTTTAACGATGTGTGTGGTTGATGCATTAAACTTCCAACATCAAATAAAAAAAACATTGGCAAAAGCTCTAAAAGGATATTTTTCCAGCAGCTTTTTTAACCAGTGACGTATTTGGCTGTCTTTCTTCGTAACTTTTGTACATCTTTCTAAATGTACTTATGAAATATTCTTCAACTAACTGTATCAATTGTGTTTGTTTTAATATCTATGTAAGTACTTTTCATTGGACTCTCTTTAAAATAAAATTTTATTTTGATTGTGTAATGTTGTCCTTCCCGAAATGAGTTTTTTTAAACTCTTTGGGAATAATTTATTATCTTAATATATAAAACAAAGTCGGGTTAGTTACACTATTTTATAACTCGAGAACGGCTTGGCTGATTTTGATGATCTTTGATTTGTTGGATTTGTCTCCGCCCCGGATAGGATAATAACTATGAAAACATCACAAAAGTTAACGAAATAAATAGTTATAAAGAAAATTATTTTCCCCATACATTTTGTATGGAACGAATTCCCCTATTTTGAAAGAACTGCAGCAATATTGTGAGGGGTATAATATTGAACTGTGCATGAATTTCAAACATTCAAAAACGTCAAATGTCAATGCGTTGATTGTTGTGCATCTGTTTTTAATCATATAATGCTGCCCTTCATTCTTACACACTCAATGTCAATAGTCGAAAATGAGACAAATGGTGAACGTATGTCTGCACACCTCCAAAGGAAAAATACAATAATTATAATATATCTCTGAAATGAAACACATTTTTTTACATAAGCTCCACACAGGAGGCCCTGAGGAAAATAATTTCTCTCAGGACCTATGTCATCTTAGGGGATGCTGTGTGGAGGATCTTTTTAAGGAATGGGGAGGATAGAAAGTTTTGAGGTAAAAGGTATGAGGGGTGGGTAGGAATCTGGGGGTCAGTGTGTCCGGGAATGACGGACATATGAATCCATCCCTCCAACTGTGGTCCAAGGCAATGGTTCGAGAGAGTCCGGCTGGAAAGGTCAAAAGGCCTCCCTCAACCAGTCTCTCTCGATCCGGCCCGCCACGCAGCAGGTGGGCAGGCGCATCAACTGCCAAGACCCGGACATAAGTTACCTCATGAACCCGGGTACCCCTGCTAAATCACCAAACGTAGCAAACCACTTGGGGTGATCTATGGCAGAGGTGTTGGTTATTCAATAAATGGTTCCCGGGGCGGCGGCACCCGTATCCGCCTCCCGAATTCCCGTAAGTATCTAATTGTAAAAGTAAGAAAATCACAAAAATATAAATCCGTACACAACGCCATCTCTGATACTGACAAAAACAAAACACGGACAGTTGCGCATTGATAATTGCTTCATTGCGTAATTTTTAACTTAATAAAAAAACTGAATTTAATTCAACAGCTATTGATTCTGTAACAAATTTAATACCCATTGCTCTGTAACTACTTTCATAGTATCTACTTACTTCTTTATACATATATGTAATCGCTGTGTACCTTTTATTTTATTTTTTTCCTGATAATAACAAACTAATGTAAAAATCCTTAAATGTTTCACATTGTTAACAGTAACAAACTTAATACCCACTGCTCTGTAACTAACTACATTCATAGTACCTACTTACTTATTTACATATGTAATTACTGTGTACCTTTTCTTTTTTTTTCTCTTTTTGATAATAATAACCAACATATAGTTTGACAAGAAAGTGTAGAAATTAAATCAATGGGAACTAAACGTGTTCATTACTATGGCAACACCGAATTATATGACGTTACGGTTGATTTATTGTCTTAAATCTGAGTAGAATATCGCTGATTTGATAATATTTTTATTCATTGTTTGCCTGAATTTAATTAAAATGAATAAATTATTACATAGTGATACAAGAGGGGTTATATTCTGCGTTTTTCAACGCTGCCTAGCCGAGTGTCACGCGAAGAAGCTTGTGTTTAATTTAGAAGATGTTTGCAAACGAACTGCAGAAATGACTGGTACGTAGTATAGTTTGTTTAATAAATTTCATTAGTATTACAAGATTTATGCCAATTTTCGAGCGATAATAACCATTACAATCTGATTTGAGGTTATGGTAAAAAAAACTGATTTTGACACTTCATTTTGACAGTTAATATGCGGCCACAGGAAAAAGGGAATAACTCAATAAAAAATTATATTAAACTCGTAGAAAAGTTACTTTTTTCTCTTTCTTTCTTTCCAAGTGTGTGTTTTTAAAACTCCCTTCTATAATAATAATTTTAATGATTTTTTACACACAGGTAAATCTGAATCAACGGTAAGACGAATCGTCAAGGAAGGGGAAAAGGCAGATGGAAAATTTGAAACACCGGGAAAACGGAAAATGGGCATTATGTAATAGCATAAGTGCTGATGATTGGAAAAATTGTTGCAAACACGTGATGAAAATTGATGCAGAATATTATGCACGAGGCAGTAATATATATGCTGATATCGATGAACTGCGTTTAGATGAAGATAAAGATACGGAAGAAGAAGAATCACACGAGGACGAAGACAATAATTACATGTCGGGTGTTGAATTAATAGACTTAAATTTTTAAGTAACTACGTTTTTATATCGGAATAAACGCCCACTTAAAACTTGTTTTGTTTTATTTTGCTTCTATTAAATTACAGTTTTTTGTGCAAATTTTTTGAAAATACAAATACGCTATGAAATATGCATTTTGCCAGAAGTGTTTTTTTAAAACATACGTTCTTTGTCTTATGAGCCATCTCGGTGTTGCCATTTAAAACTAGAAAACGATCGCAGCGCCATCATTTATTTTCTACACTTTCTTGCCAAACTGTACGTACATTTATGATAGCAAAAAAATTATAATTAAAAAAATAAATAAATAAAAATAATTAATTACAAGAAAATTACCTACTTTTATATTAATCGTTAAAAATGTTTTACACCACTGCAATACCGGTATGCTTCAAGTATATTTGGAATCACATTTTGTGTGATATTGTGACAATAATTATTGAATATAATGTAGCGTGAGCCCAAATACGAATCCGCTGGTTGAACTCCTTTGTAAACAATTACTTGAATATTAATACCTACTTATGTTAAGCCTACTTATATCTTTCTAGCTCTGTTTATCATTTTATGTACCATATACTTATGATACTGCATACTTGTTATAATGCTCCTGTACAATTTATTTTATATGTAAAAGCCATCAAGGCGTATACAAACAAACAAATAAATAAATAAATCTAGTAATAGCTAGTCACCGGGACAGGCAATGATGTCACATGTAATATATAGCCGCTTTATACTATTATTCACAAATAAGTATCACAACTAAGTATTACCGTCATTCTTTCCATATCCGAAGAGATACTCAAATTCACAAATTCGAGTACTTATACTTAGGGGGGAAACGTCCCCATGCGAGCTGCTCATGGAAGTGGAGACATCTTTTGACGAATTCTTGTATTCGAAACCGAATTGCAACGGTGGCTTTGCTTGAAATTTCACGTACACGGATGTTCGTACGGTGCGGCGGGTACGGCGCGGCGGCAGACATGAATTCTTAGCCGGGTTCTTAAATTCAACCACGCAGACGCAAGCCTATTAATACTGTTTGATGCTATGATTTTGTAATTATATTATCACTAAATAAAAAATAAAAAAAAACGTAGCGAACCATCAGGGCTGACCTATTGCAAAGGTGTTGGTTATCCAATAAACGGTTCCCAAGGCGGCAGTACCTACCCTTACCCTCTTCTCAAATAGATTGTTATTACGAACCCGTTGACAAACTGCCATATAGCATAAAAAATGGAAGAAGAAAGAAGTTTATTGAACCGGAATTACAGTCACAACCGAAATTTGTTTTTTTTGTTGTTAATGAGTTCCATTTGCAACAAAGTATGGCTTTATGGTTGTAATTATTTAAGCCTGTTTTAAATGCGCCATTTGTCATTTTATTCCTGACACGTTCGTTGGTTCTTATAACTTCATCAAGAAGAATACGGAGACCATCAAAAGAGACGTTAAAACTGATGTGATATAATTGCGAAATTTAACTTCGTGATGATAATTACCAAGTGAGCAACATATAATATTAATTACATACCCAAATGCTTTATTTATTAACGAAAAAATGTTATACGTAGTAAAATGGAAATTTAGGTAAATTATCATTTTGGCTTAACTTATACCAGAGGTCGCTCGCATTCAATTGGTGGTCGTTCTTGAGATTCGTACAGGTTTAGGAGGTATTCACTATTGAAGAATTTGCTAGGCCTATACAAGATGCCCAGTTTCTTGGAAGCCTGATTAAATTGTTTTTTGTACATTTTCAATGCAAGACAGCATTTAAATTAATTTAGAAGATATGAATTAGAACTTAAAATATTGAAATGGAGAAAAAATTATGTTTGTACAGCAGATCTAAATTTTCGATTTTTTGCGATTTATTTTTTTACTGAATCCTAGATGGCGTCACATTGTCGCAAGACGTTCAATTTTTCAACGTCATTATTATTAATTTTACAGCATTACTCTTGATTTTTTCCGCGCCCCCAAGCCATGTCGCAAGTCACAAGCAATAAACGATCAAATAATTTCCATAATTTACATCTCGCGTCGATAAATCAGGGAGCGGCCATGTTGAGAGTTACCGACTGAGCCCGTTTGTCATATTCCCCAATATGGCGCCCAATGGCGGCTGAGAATCTGTCCTTTGAGTGGCAAAGAGATGTCCTGGTGCCCTTAACTCCCATTTACATTAAATAAAATACGAATAAATGTGAAAAAGAACCTATAAATTATTCATATCGAGTAATCAACCATGCCTGATTTGTTCGTGGCTCAGAATTTAAATCCTTCCCATAAATAAAGAAAGATTCTGCGCGATAATTTATTTCTTATACTCTTAAACGGTAAATGCATACTATCGTGACCGTGCGTCTCATTTTAATCAGGACCGTCCGTTTTCCGGTACTCTGGCCCGTTAATGAAAATAATATATTTTTTTTTACATTAACTCCACACAGGAGGCCCTGAGGAAAATAATTTCCCTCAGGGCCTATGTCATCTGGGATACTGTGTGGAGGGTCTTTTTGAGGAGAGGAAGGAATGAACATTGGTCTTGAAGAGACCCATGTTGTACGAAGGAGGAAACACAGAGGCCGGCAAATCATTCCACAGCCGAGCTGTTGAACACAAGAACGAGTCGAAGAAACGACCCGTTCTCATATGACAATGTCAACCGTGTACAAATGTTGGGCACGCGTTTGGCGTGTTTCCCGACTATGCACCGGTGTCGAAGGGATCAATGACGCTAGTTCCTCGAAGCATCTTCCATTGTAATACCGGTAGAACAAGGATAGCATTCCCACCCGACGCCTGTGCTCTAAAGATTGCAATCCGTCGAGTCGAGGGTATTTTTCATAATTGGATAATTTGTAGAGCTACTGCGTGGCGGGCCGGATCGGTAGGGATTGGTTGATGGAAACCTAACGTAGTCCTCTCCAGCCGGACTCTCTCGACCCAACTCCTTTCACCGCAGTGGTAAAGATCGATTCATATGTCCGTTACTCCTGGACACTTTGACCCCCAGATTCTTACCCACCCCTCATACTTTTTTCCTTCTCAGAACTTCATCACCTTCCTTTCCCTTAAAAACCACCCATACAGCTTCCAACCTCAAGGACGGTCCCAAAGGAAATCGTCGGGATGCCAAAATATCCCTTTTTAGAAAATAGGCACACTCAATATCAATGGTTAATTGGGATCATAATATTTTAACTTTTTCCCAATTTTTTGCGAGGTTTGGAAAATTTCTAGTCACCATGCAATATCGACAGTTATTCGTTTAGACTCCGTAAGTTGTCTTTAAAATTCTTGGTGAATTCTATGAAAGGGATCATGACGCAAGAGATCATAGAGTGATAAAAGATGTGGTAGGATCCCAAATTGAGAAACATTATTTATGGTTTCGATCAAACTTAAACTGAAGAATCGATGAATAATAGTATCTAAATAAAATAGATGGATGTTATGTCACTGGAATATCATAGATGTCTGCAGATGATGTCATATTATTGACATGAAAAGGAAAGTTAAATCGCTCTCATCGGTACAATAGTCATGCGCCACTTATCAAAAGATTTTTTGCGCCTTCGCACTTAAGGGCAGAGCCGGTTCGGCCATTCGTTTAAACTGAACAGCGCGGCATGGGGAGGCAATCGCGCCCAAATAAGCAACAGTGTCCGTCGGGGTAATTTAAAACTTTAATAACTTGGATAACTTTAAGGCTCTGCAACCGGGCCCGAAAAGAAGACGATGGAGAGATACGAAATTACGAATGTTAGAGGAGAGCGCTAACATTTACAGCGACAAAATCGATGCGAAAATTGCGAAAATGTTTCATAAAACACGACTCGTTTAAAATATAGCAAAAATCTCGCGGGTATTATCTTAAACAGCATTTAACGAATCACTGTGATTTTTTTCATACACATAACTTGTAAAATAACTGGAACAAACGTGTTAATAATAATTTTTTGAGCATACTTTGCGATTTTTTTCTATCGAGGGAATTTTATATAATTTGCGTTTCGGCGCGGGCAAAGTCTAGATATTATCTTCAAGAATAACATATATTTATTTAAGAGCTTTAAAACATACCGTATTTAAGGGAAATTTGTAATTAATAATAATAATAATAATAATAATAATATATCTATTGAAAGAAATTTGCAATATTATAACTAAAAAGTACATATTCAGTGTTATGTTTACAGTGGTTTAAAATTACATAAGGACAAAAGGATATCAACAGAAAAAATATATAAATATGAACAGTAGATAAATGAAAAATAGAAAATAGTTATAAATTTTGGTTTTTCAGTAATCTGCCTCACTAGGCTAGCCTGTGTTGAGGCAGTAATTTTTAAATCAATTTATAAGACTTATAGACATACCTACACTTTTATTAAAAAAGTAATCACATAATAGATTGGTTACATTAATAATAAATTTAAATAAAAGCAACCAATACATTGTTTGTATATTTCCACTGTATAATACCAAGTCATTAATAATTTCGAATTTGGGTGAGTGCACCGGTAAAGGCCCTATCATTATTTTTGATCCAAATTTTTATGTTATTTTTGAAAATTTTTTGGGAATCACATTTTTTTATTCTATCTGGAAGAATGTTGTAAAGCCTTGTTGCAAGGTATCTGAAATTTCGTTGACCAAAAGTAGTATGCGTTTTGGGGATTTGTAGTAATTAATCGGTACAAATTTAGGTTGCGGGCCCTTAATAACTTGGCTAAAAATAAACATGCCGCCATAAAGTGAAAAGCGAAAGTAAAGAGGAAGACGGAAGAATTTCGGAAAAAGTTAGACAATTGTCTTTTTTACTTCTACCATCAAGTAAAATCACCTTCCGAAATTAGTGCACTTTACTTCCGTAATCCGTAATTATCCGGATATCCCGTAATTATACGTCTATTTATTTTTTAATTAACTAAGGGCCTTAGTCATCTTTGAGAATGTTGTGTGGAGGGTATTTTTGCGAAAGGAATTATGGGATACAAAAAGTACGAGGAGTGGGTAGGAATCTGACGGACATGCGAATCCATCCCACTGCGATACAAGGTGATGTTCTGAGAGTTGGTGATACATAGTAACTAAAATCACTACTCATTATAATGTTTTTTTGTCTATAGGTACTTATTTGTCTATGCTTGTTTGTCTTTTCCCATAAAAATATAAATTTGCATCAAGCCTGCTGCTAGCACGCAGATCATTGCGCAATGCTTGTGACATGCCTCAAGATCCTCTGGAGACAATCAAAACGCTAGCCATATACAAAAAACTACGTGCTTGTGACAAGCCGCTTGATGGTGTCCGAAGCTCTTTAAGCGTAACTACTTTTAAGAGTTGGTGTCTTAACACAAATGCAAAATTTAGCTGGCTAGCGGATACGGAATACTGCCTTTAAGAATCTGTCAAAAAGTGTCGTATGCGGTCAATTTAACACGCGTTACGCTGTCGCAAAGGATACAGAGACATCCTTCTGAACGATAACGACGGATTTTACCCTTTCGTCCTAATTGTCTTATAACGCTGCCTTAATGCAAAAGATAACACAAAAGTTACAGAATCACCCTTCAGAACTGAATATGTCAAAAGTGTCGTATACGGCCGATTTAACACGCGTTACGCTGTCGCAGAGGATGCAGAGACATCCTTCTGAACGATAACGATAACGACGGATTTTACCCTTTCGTCCTAATTGTCTTGAAACGCTGCCTTAACGCAAAAGATATCACAAAAGTTACAGAATCACCCTTCAGATCTGAATATCCCGTACTTCCACCTTTCCTTTTCCCTTCTCCTCTAATTCTTCCTACAAGAACTCTCTAAAATGTCGTATCGTCGTATGTGCTGCATTTTAGAATAACGGTAAACGAAATAATAACGCATCCAATAGTGCAGTAATGCAGGTTGAATGCACCACAGTAAAGCAGTTCAGGTATTATAGTTGCAAATTGCATTACCAACAGCTGGTGGTTATGCATTCACCACGATGATAGGTAAACCCGTACGCCCGCAGCCCGCAACCCGCCACCCGCAACCCGCAACCCGCAACCCAAAGTAATCCTTATACTCCTGATGCGTATAATCTGCCGTGCAACTCTTCATAGCTTTAACAATAAATTTATGCGAGCAAATAATATACATAAGGCGGTTGGGTTACCGCCGAAGGTGTTTGAGGAAGTCGCTGTTTTCTACTTTGTGGCGTTCTTATATTGTTGTCTATGAAAGATATTTCTATGGTTTTTGGTCCATGCACAGTGACAGGGTTGCCAATTCGTGGGAATCCCCCAAATTGCAGGGAATTTATAAGATTTTTCAAGAATTGGGTATTTTGCTGGAAGAACTTTTTTGTAAGAAAAATGTGGGAATTCTGATTATCCAACCATATTGTAAAAATATTTACAATGGTTGTTAATTATTATGGAATGAACCGTAAATTCATTTCCTTTAGCAACAAAAGGTCAAGCAATTGTCTATTTTCGAAGCCGAATAATGAAAGGGAATATCCGAAAATGACTAGATAATAAAAATAAATGCTAATTTCAAATGAATATTGTTTCATTTTGGAGGTAAAGGAACTTGTCGGGAATTGTGGGCATATATTGTGAACTCGGAATGAAATCAACTCAGAACCTCCTTTGAAAAGTCATTAAAAGTGATGAAAAAAATATATTAAAAATTGGTTAAATAGGTTACGTCAGGTTAGGATTATGAGCTATTTATAAATTGGTTTTTTTTCATAGCTTTTGTTGACTTTTCAAAGAGGTTTGAGTAATTGGCTTGATTCTGAGTTGGCGTGGAACCTTTTGGAACATATGTATCGGCAACCCTGCTCAGTAACGGTGTTTTACGACGTCATATTATTTTTTTTTTTTTTTTTATGTCATGTATATTATCGAGGCTTCTGACTCACACAATGTTGTCATTTTTTGCCTCATCTATTTTTAAATTATAATATTATCATTATAATCTCTAATGATCTTTAAAAGGTACTTAGAGTCCTTTTATATTCATTTCGTATAAAAAATCACTTTCAAATATTTTCCAGTTTACATGATCTAATAAATTTCATAATTATCGATATGGCATGAAACTCAGTTGAGGCTATTAAATTCTGAACTTCCGATGAGTTCGAGGTCATTAGTATTGTAACTCTCTGTCGTTCATATTTAATGCACTTCGATAATGTGTGCTCGACATCTTCAATTTGTTCACATATCGAGCACATTGGAGAATCAGAGAGGCCTATCAAACACAATATTCTTCCCATTAGTGCATGTCCGGATCTTAATCTAAAAATGATTCTCATTTCCGATCTTTTCAGATTAACCTCAGTGAACCATGGTCTTTTAAACGGTTCGTTTTGGAGCTTTCTGTACCATATTCCTTTATTTGTAGACAACGTTTCAAAATGATTATTCCACATATTATTACATATGGAATTTATTTTTTGGCAGTAATCTTCAGCGTCTGGCGTCCAGTCGTAGATGATTCCATTCACACATGCTTCGTTTGCCAACAAATCTGCCTCTTCATTCCCATGTATTCCTACATGAGATGGAATCCATTGTAAACATATGGACACATCTTTCTGCTGTAGCCACCTTATTTGTTCAGCAATATTGTAGGCTATTTTCCTACAGGGAACTCCTTTCGGAATACTTTTAATATGTTGAAGTGCACTTTTAGAATCACTTAATATTACAATTTGTTTCCACTTATTTTTAATTGCATATTCCACCGCTTCTTTGATTGCTATCAATTCTGCATTCATAATATTGCAATTTTTATTCAATTTTATTTGATGGGAAAAATTGTTTGGCATTGAGAGGAAAGCTGCTCCAACTTGATCTGATTTTTTTGATCCATCAGTGAAGATCTGGTTGAATCCAGAATACTTTTTAATTAGCATATCGCTTACAATATTACTAATTTCATTTGGTAAGAGTAGTCTTTTGGGGGAATTAAAATTGTCAATCTCAACTGAAATACATTCCAAATGAAGTGCTCCTACCCAGGTATCGGAGGAGTACATGTCTAGACATTTATTTTTATTTATTTTCCAATCAATTGTTTCCGAACAAATTTTAATCAACATTGGTAATTTTTTATTGTTCCAGAATCTATTTTGTATCAAGGATTTAAGTTTGAGAACCTCTAAAACTAGTGGATTATTTTCAATGGATACAGCTCTAAGCCAAAATCTTGCAGCTAGTTTCCAAGTTCTGATATGCAAAGGAGGGGCACTCATTTCACTTTGTAAAACATGCACAGGAGTTGAGTTCAGGAAACCTCCACATATTCTTAAAGCTCGTGATTGTATTCTCTCTAATTTTTCGAGATTGCTTTTGGCAGAGTTGTAAAAAAGTATACTGCCATAGTCTAATCGACTTCTTATAAGAGAAGTATATAATCTTCTCATATGAAGTGGATGAATTCCCCAGCTTTTTCCTGACAGCACTTTCAAAATATTCATTGGCTGATTCATTTTTAAACAGGTGTTATTTATATGTTTATTCCAAGCGAGTCTGTAATCCAACCATACCCCGAGGAACTTATGTTCATCTACTCGTTCTATAAGTACGTCATTTATTTTTATATTCAGGATATTTTGTCTCTTTCCTTTTGCAAATATACATATTTTTGTCTTATTTTCCGATATTTCAAGACCTTTTAATTTAAGAGCATTCTGTAGTTCTAACAGAGCTTTTTGAATAATGTTTTCGCATGTTTTTACTTTTGAACTTGAATAATAAATACCAAAATCGTCTATGTACTGTACGCGTTTCACTTGGGGATAGTTTCCTATACCAGAAGTTCCAATATTGAATAAGAGCGCAGACATGGGATCTCCTTGCGGTAGTCCTCTCGTGCACATTTGTTCAGCGAATATGTTAGGTTCCTTAATAATAATCATTCTTTGTTTAAAATATTCCCAGATATATTTTATAACTTTCCCTTTGATACCTTTAGAGATAAGAACTTTAATGACCTCTTCGATCTTTATATTATTGTATGCATCTTTAATGTCTACAAAAGCAGCAAGGGTAACGGCGTTGGTTGTTTGGGCAACTTGGATCTCTGTAACCATTCTTCCCAGATTATCCATTGTTGACAGTTTTCTTCTAGATCCTATTGTAGACTTATCAAACATGAAATTATTTTCTAAATACCACTCTAATCGCCTTGTAATTATAGTGTTGAAAGTTTTGCAAAGACATGAAATTAATGAAATTGGTCTTATGGAGGTCATGAGCTTTGGATCTCTTCCGGGTTTAATTATAGGAATAATTTTTACCTGTTTCCATTGTATTGGTATAGTGGAAGTTCGTAAAATTAAATTAAATATATCGACAATAATTAATTGGCAAGAAGTAGGTAAATTTTTTATCATTGAGTAGGATATCAGATCTATTCCTGGGGAGGTGTCTTTGGATTTTAATACTGATTTTAATTCAGAAGCTGTTATCGGTTTGTGAATACCAGTAGTCTCCGAGGTTTCTTCTTCGGTCCACACATGTTCGATTAAATTTTCGTTTGGAGCTAGATATTGTAGCGCCGATTCGCTGTTCTCAAAGATATTTGGACGAGAAGTTCCTATTCCCTTATACCATTTCATTTTCTTCCACATGTCAGAATAGGTTGTGTTGGTATCGACAGAATCACAGAATTTTCGCCATCCTTCCCTTTTTGCTTTTCTTACTATTCGTCTGGTACTCGATTCCTTGCGCTTTAATTCTATATAATTGTCAATATTAACATTTTTCCATAAACGAGTCAGAGCTAATCTTCTTTCAGCTATAGCTTTAGAGACTTCTTGATTCCACCATGGTTTTGGTTTGAATGCTTTATTTTTAGATTCCTTAAAGAATGGAATACTTTCATCTGCACTTTTGTTCAGAACATCTTCTAATCTGTTATAATATTCTTGAATTGACAGTTTTTCTTCAGGAAAATTTTGTATGAATTTATCTACAGTGGATTTGTATTTGTTCCAGTCTGCTTTTTTGTAATTTCTTTTCAATATTGGTTCGTAATTACAATCGGTTTTTTCTAAAGTGATAATAATTGGTAAATGATCACTACCCATTGTATCTGTGTCTACCCTCCAATTACAAGTTAGTACAAGCTCAGAAGATAGCAGGGTAACATCCGGGCTCGAACTCCTTTGTCCGGGATGTCCTATTCTTGTTATGTCTCCGTTATTGACAATAATAAGGTTTGAATCTTGGCAGTCTTCTGCAATAAGGTCTCCCCTCAAATCTCGTAAAGCTCTATCCCATAGTGGGTTATGGGCATTGAAATCACCGCCTAGTAGGGCTCCTGGTCCCATCTGGTCAAAAACTTTCCTCCATGTTTGAATTGTGATATTTATATTACTAGGACAATATATATATTTTTTTTTTTTTTTTTTTTTATGTAATTATTAACCCCACTAGGGTTCGCCTGTATCGGGGTTGCGTTGACAGATTTCAGATTTCCGGCATTTAATAGTTTAACACTGCATAATTCTAATTCACAGGACCTGGTGATGTCTAGAGTTCGTTCAATTGATTGTAAACTTTTATGGATTAAGATTGCAACTCCTCCATAGCCATCGGCTCTGTCTCGTCTATATGTTGTATAGTCTTTAAATCTTAAAATGTAAGGAAATTGAAGCCATGTTTCGAAAATAAGTGCAATTTTGATGTGTTGCCTTTGTAAATATATTTCTAAATCAGGTTTTTTAAAGTGCAAACTCCGAGCATTCCATTGTAATATATTAAAATTATTCTTATCCATTGTTTACGGCAAAGATTGATTTCAGAATCTCATTTAAGCCGCCTTCCTTAATAATTCCCATGATGGTGTCTATTAGTCTATTAACTGCTAATTTAACAAGACTTTCCCAATTTTCACCATTCATAAATATTGTTAATATTTCTCGATCAACGTTAACATTAATGTTATCTTTAGGATTTATTTCAGTTTCTCCAGTGTTAGTCTTATTTCCTTTAAGTTTTTCAGCGTAACTGGTTTCTCCACTTGATTTCCACACATTTTCATTATTTGAATTAATCTTCTTTCCTGTTTTTACATTTTCTTTTTCTTTTTCTTTGTTGGGTTTTTTCTTATCTACAAGTATTTTGGCTTGTTTGTATGTTACATTTTTTTTTGCCATTTTTTGGGTGATCTCTTTCTCGTTCTTCCACTTTGGACAATTGATGTCGTTAGCCGGATGATCTCCTCCGCAGTTGACACACTTAGCTGCCTTGTCACAGGTCTCGTGTTGTTCATCACATTTGGGGCACAACTTTTTTTCTTTTTTACCACAGTTCTGAGCAATATGCCCATATCTCCAACAACAATAGCATTGCATAACTCTAAATATGTAGGGTTCTACTCCAAATTTGACCCCATATATAGAGACGTAGGATGGGATCTCTTTTCCAACGAATTTTAGACTCACAGTGGTCGTAAGGGTGAGTTGTCCTTCTTTTTCTTTTTTGGAGAGCCGCTTTATGCTAACCACATTATTATCACTTTTTATCACTTCCATGATCTCCTCATTAGTGACATCAAGATCTAATCGTCTGATGACACCAAAAGAATAATCAATGTTCTTTTTTATTGTCACTTCCCATTTCTTTAGAATAAAAATCGAATTTTTTATGGCCTTTTCAGCTTCCAAATTATTTGGGAACGTAATTTCAAATTTAGTTCCGGATATTACTTTAATTTTTTCAATTTTCATTCCGGATTTAAAAAGAATTTTGGCCATTCCCAATTTACCAGGTAAGTTTTCTCCCTGAATTATAACAATTCCTTTCTTATCTTTAATTTCTTCTTTCTTTGTTTCACTTGTTTCTGAATTCATCCTTGATCTTTTACCGGATCGTGTAACGGTTTGCCACACCCCAGCAGACTCATCATTTTGAGCACTTGCTATTTCCATTTCATCATTTATCACTATGTTGGGCGATAGTGGGTACGCCATTATAATAATGGAACCAGCGCCGTCTGGTCCTGTTCTCTCCTTTACTTTACAATATTTAACACGTATAAACACATATAAACACAAAAAAAACACAAATAAACTGTAAATTAGATGGGAGCAAATCTCGAAAACGTGCTGTCAAAACTATTGTTATTGTTACACTCGATTCGACGTCATATTATTAACTTGTGACTTATTCAAGCATTATTATTTCATCCATAAACGCGTGAGGAGAAGGGCTGAAGTCGTAAAAGGTGCTAGAAACCTTTTTTTTTTATTGTAGTGTTCCACATAAAACTGAATCTTTTTTTAGTTAAGGCATTTCCCTGCATTTGTTTAATTTCTTTTTTTTTGTTTGCCATCATATATTACTGCATACATAGATTGTATTGTAGAGATTCGTATTCAACATCTTTCGGTTTTCGGTCGGGTGCACACTGTACTGTTTATAGTTGCCAAGCATCTAAATAAAATACCTATTGCCGACTCCAACGTTGTAAGCACATTCAAAACCAACTCAAACAAAAAAAATAACAGAAATAAATAAATTTTAAACAAAAGTAAAAATATGGTTAAGAGAACAAAGTGAAAATGAACTATCAAACATACTGAAGACCATGTAAAGACAACTGGATACTAAATACAAATGTGGAAAAACTACAGGCCGCCTCAGAACAGGAAACCCTAGTGAGGAGGACTGTGAAAAAAAAAGTACTTTATAATACCTTAATATAATATAATTTACAAATACAGGATTGATTTATATAATTATATGTTTTAATTTATACAGAACACTTGAGTTCTTAACATTTAATTTTTATTATTAATTTTTGTATTTCAAAATTTGAATTTGAATTTTCATTTTTACTTTTCTTTAAAATATGGTCTTTTTTTTTCTCTTTAGTTTTAAGTATTTCTTAATATTTTTTGAAATGTTAAAATATTAAATGTACGACTACCACAACACGGGCTTAGCCTAGTGTGGTAGCCAAAAAAAAACCCAAATATCTGTTACTAATAAAAAATATATGAAATAAAAAAAATAAATAAATAAATAAAAAAAATTATGTACAAATTTTGCTACAGATACTAATAAAAAAAAAAAAACAAAAAAAGGAGAAGATATGTAAATGCGAATGTAAGAGGGAAGGTGTCAATATAAAAAGAAATTATAATTAATCGAAAACAGTGAAAATATTTAATGAAGAGGACTTGTAATGAGATTTTTTAAATATTTATATTAAGGGATCAGTAGGATTTATATGTCCAATTAGGAGTTCTACCGAGACGAACCCTCTGATATGAAAATATCTGGAGTTGGTGAATTATTTTCCCATTGGCAGGTTGACATGTTGTTCTTGTATTGTTTTGTATTTATTTTACTTATATAATGCATAGCGTGAATTGACTAGATGATCATTTATGGAAAAGTGTGTGAAAGGATTTAGTTTTTCCTGTGTGGAAGATTTAACCCGGACTTAAAGTCTGAAGATATATAAAAACACGAATCGTTTAAAATAGAGCAAAAATCTCTCGACAAATGCTTAAGTTGCATTAAAATATATACCATGATTTTTTTCATAGGTATAATAACATGTTAAATAACAGAACAAAATGTGTTTTTAATAGTTTTCGGAGCATACTTTTCTATCGAGTGAATTTCATATACCTAATTACCGATTCGGCTCCACTATGTATTATCTTAAAAATAGCATTTATTTTTTTAGGAACTTAAAAACTGAAAGTGCTCAAGAAAGGTATGTTATAAATCAGAAGAAATGCGGAATGTCGCTGCGAGGAACGTTTTCGCGGCCCGTTTCACGCAAATCTTAATTTTGGATTTAAGATCAAAATACCCAACCAAACTGAAAAATTATTTTTATAATCAAAAGGTATATCAAATATCTAGTACGGGTCTGAGCTAGTTTATTTATTTTTGATTTAAATTATAACATATTATAGGACATTAAAGATTTTAATGTGTCATGATTTTGAAGGGAACTTGGGCAATTATTTGCGAGTAAATGAAAAACATAAAAAAAATAATTTTACTATTTTTATTGCAAAAATATGATGAAATATAAAATAAAAACTAATAAAAGAAATCGTTTTGATGGGTGTCTATTTAAATTACCTATTATGTCGGAACAAAAATTTGACAAATTTTAATTAGGTACTATAAAAAAGCATTTTTTTAGATGCTTTTTATTGATAATATTTTTTAAAGGAGATCAAGTGTTGCGCAGTTAGAACAGGTCATATCTGGACTGATCCTGACTACTTTTTCAAATAATTAGTCTGTTCTTCAAGTTAATGACCGAAAGTCTGCAACGAAATCCTCCTTCAAAAAATTACATCATAAATTTGGAGATTTTAATGCTGTGAATTTGTTCCCGTTGGCCGATTTTTTCTATCACGTCTAGATTTTGTGATATGATTTTTTTTATTATTTATTAAATTTAATTAATTTTATTTTTAATTTTTTTTATTTTTTACAAAGTTGGGACTCTTGAAAAACTTTGTAAAAGCTAATAACAAGGATGGTGCAGGCTTTCAATATCTCAAAACGAAATTTCCCCGTATCAGTGACATATCAGTGATACTGGGTGTCCGGTGGCAGAATTAGGTTTTAATTTTCGAATTTCTCTGTAACGGCTAAGCGGACGAGCGGGGAGTGGGCCGCGTTAGCTTTATCGTTCGTGCGGATTATTTAGTCACGATGTCGCAGTGGACGGGATAGCAACGTGCGTTCGTAATCGAAGCCTATTTCAAGGCTAACGATTCTTGTGCAATTGCGCGTCGAATATTTCGTACGCGTTACAATATTCGACGTTTACGTGATGCCCCAAGTGAAGATTTGATTCGATCATGGGTCCGGAGGTTCCGGGCAACATGTTCGGCGGCAAACGACTCACGGCCGGGGCCCAGGAGGACGTCGAGAACAAATGAAAACATCGAACTCGTCACGACCAGTTTGCGCGATAATCCGCGTCAGTCCGTGCGCAAGAGAGCGGCTATCATAGGGCTTCCAAAAACTATTGTACACGAAATATTGAAGAAGGACCTTAAATATCATCCTTTTAATATTCAAATTGTGCAAGCGCTTAAACCTAATGATTACAATTTACGTCAAATTTCCTGCGAGACAATGTTAGAGCGATTTCGTACGGTAAACACTATCTTTTGGAGTGATGAAGCCCATTTTCATTTAAATGGAAGTGTAAATAAGAAGAATTGTCGTTATTGGTCACCTAAAGGACAGAACCCACGTTTAAAATATCAACAGCTACTTCACAGTCCCAAAGTGACGGTTTGGTGTGCATTGTCTAGCAGTGGAATAATCGGACCTTATTTTTTTGAAAATCGTCGAAGGCAAGCCATTACTGTGAAAGGGGTTTCTTATCGGGGCGTGCTTAACGATTATTTTTTGCCAAAAATGAGAGAACATCCTGCCTTGAATTTACACACATGATTCCAGCAAGATGGCGCCCCGCCTCACACCGCTAGAGAGAGGATGGCGCTACTTCGTGATTTGATCCCTAAAAAAATGATTAGCCGTTTCGGTGACATCCCCTGGCCAAGGGGGTCACCAGATCTCACTCCTATAAACTTTTTTCTGTGGGGGTACCTCAAAAGTAAAGTGTATGAAACCAACCCCGCGACCATCTCTGCACTAAAAGAAAATATCATTCGCGAAGTTAATGGTATCCCGATGTCACTTCTCCAGCGAGTGGCACGAAATACTGAGGCCAGATTCCAAGAGTGTGTCCGTTGTGATGGTCTGCATTTAGACGAAATAATTTTTAAGAAATAAAATCCGCACTTCTCCTCTTTGTAATAGTTATTGAAATAATTGTATATCCAAAGTAGTTTATTTTTTATTTAAGTTTTAAATCCTAATTCTGCCTAGCTTATGACGGATGAAGCTTTTAATTCGAAATTAAACAAAGCAGAAAAAGGAGCTTGGGCGGCTTTTATATAAATGTGTCATAATTTCCTTGGTAATACAAAAGCTGACAACTACCGACAAATCATTCAAGAACTTATTTCTGCTTATAAAGCTTGAGGGTGCAATATGTCACTCAAAATTAATTTTTTTGGAAGCAATTTGATTTATTTCCTGAAAATTTCGGTGCCGTATCAGATAAGCATGGTGAAAGATTTCATCTGAAAGACGCTGCAATGCTTGCTGATTTCTGTTGGTCGATTCACCGAGAAACTCCGATTGCAACGATGAAAAGAAAAAACTACAAAATAACTTGAATTATATCACCACAATGAGGTAAAAATAGCATTTTTCACTGTAAAACTTAAGCCGTAGTATTTTTTTCACTTTTTTGTAATTGCTGTTACTTTAATAATATCGTTTTTTTATTAAATGGTATGTTGTGGGACTGTGGGTGGCGGAGTGGGGAGAGAGGTGGGGGGAGAAGGGTGGGGAGGTGCATGACTGTTCGGATCTGATCGCTGGACGCGGCTAGTTTTGGTTCTGAGTGGTGGTCTTGCACCGAGGCGGAGCGGAGAAAATATCTTCCGCTCTGACGTGCACAGGATAACCATTTTGTTCTTCTTTATCAATAGGTTTTTGGTTTTTTGGTTTTTAAGTTTATGGTTTTAGGTTTTTACAGGTTTTTGGTTTCAATCAAAAATCTGAAAGTTCTTTTCGAGGACACTTTTTATCATTAATTAATTCAGTCATGTATTATACTTCGGATGAGTGACATCTGGTGTCTTTTCGATTATCTGATTTGAATATTCAAGAATATGATAGAAGAAGCAAGAAGAAACAAGAAGAGCCAAGAGAAGTGAAGAAGAGTCCAAACGCACCAAAACTAGACAAAAAGAGTAAGAAGAATCAAGAAAAATCAGGAAGAGGCTAGAAGAAGCAAGAAGAGATAAGAAATGTCACCATAGGGCAAGAAAAATCAAGATGATGCAAGAAGACGCCTACAGAGACTAGAAGAATCAATAAAATGCAAGCAAAGATCAGGAGAGCCAAGAAAAGCCAAGAAGAAGTGAAAAGAAGCAAAAAGAAGCAACTTGAAGCCAGAAAAACCAAGAACAGGGGAGTAAAAACAAGAACATGAAAGCAGATACGAGGGTAGACTGAAATTCATGAAAAAGAGCCAAGAATAGGCAAGAAAAGATCAGAAGAAGCAAGAAAATGTCAGAACTCAGAAAACAACGGCCTATTAAGTTAAGTTAAGTTGACAGGTGAATTAAACTCCACAAGAAGTTGCAAGCAATACCAGGACGATGTGAGAAGGAGCAAGAAGAGATAAAAAGAAGCAAGAAAAGACAAGAACAGACTTGAAGAAATAAGAAGAAACACTAAGATGTACAAGGAAATGCAGGAAAAACCGAGATGAGCTAACAAGAGGAAAGAATTTAAAAGAAGATTAAAACAAAGATCAAGAAGAAGCCAATGTTATACGAAAAGAGACAAGAAGTAGCAAGTAGGGCTGAAAAGATCCAAGAAACGAGAGAAAAGTGACGAGAAGATCCATGAAGAAGCAAGAAGAGCCGAAAAGAGGCAAAAAGAAGGAAGAACATTCAAGAAGGAGCAAAGAAAGACAAAAAGATAACATTCCCATAACCAGAGACAAAATAATACAAGCAGAGGCCCGAAGAGACAAGAAAAGACGAGAAGAGATAAGAAGAGACAAGAAAAGACAAGAAGAAACGAGAAGCTACAATAATAGACAAGAAGAGACAGTTAGAGGCAAGGAGAGCCGAGATGAGACGAATAGATTCCAAAAGAGACGAGAAGAAGCAAGAAAAATCAAGAAGAGACAAGAAGAGCCAAGCAGAGCCAAGAAGAGTCAAGAAGACCCAAGTAGATACAAAAAGATACAAGAAAAAAAACAAGAAGAGCCAAGAAGAGAGTTGACGATCCAAGAAGAGCCAAGAGACAAGAGCCAGGCAGTAAAAGCAGCTAGACAAGAACATCCAAGAAGAGCCGATAAGAGGCAAGTAGAAGGAAGACATGAAAAAGGCGAAAAAAAATTATAACGCTCAATCCATTCCTTTCTTCCTGCCCATCCTAGATTCCAATATTGGCTTATTAGGTTGCCATGTATACCGGTCAATTAAACTCCAACCTCCTACCTATCCTCAGAGCAAGTGTTCCAAGTCCTAACAAATCAGTTCCACCTGGTGTACTGGTCTCACCGGGACAAGAGTGCTCCTGGCTGGGGTGGTAAGGTGTTTCTCATAATATTTTTCAAATAAATATATGTAGTAAAATTATTTTTTCTTAATGTTTTTCATTTACTCACAAATAATTGCCCAAGTTGCCCCTAAAATCACGAAACATTATAATCTTTAATTGCCTTTATCTGATAATTCAAAGCAAAAGTAAATAAAGTAGTTCATATCCATACTAGATATTTGCCTTTTGATTACAAAAATAATTTTTTTATTTGGTCCGGTATTTTGATCTCAAATCCAAAATAAAGATTTATATTTTCATATATTTTCATCGCGGTTTGTTTCCAAACCGCGCAAACGTTCTTCGTATACCTACGTTTTTTTATATTGGTTAATGGTACGATGTTTTAGTTTATCGTAAATAATTATTTTAATCAGTAGGTAAATTAAAAAAGTGTGAACCTTATTGCAATTCACTACGAAAAACACAAAATCGTGTTTATTGTGTTTTAAATTGTGACAGCTTAAAAATATTATGGAGGCTTTATCAGAACATTATCATTATCAGGATCTGATAACTAGCAAAGGTATTCACATTTTGGCGCTATCGGAGACTTGGCATGAAAATGCTGACTCCTACTCCATTAAAACCCTTCGGTCAAGTGGGTTCTCGGTGTATGAAGCTGCAAGGCCGATAAAATCCGACACAAGTAACATTAATTTTACGAATCACGGGGGAGTTGCAATTGTAGCGCAAAATGGTATTCGCTTAGACAGTATAGGAATACGTCAGGTGTATACCACTTTTGAGTTTGTCGGCTGCAAGGCTTCTGCTAATGGCGCATCCCTCGTGATAATTTCCATCTACCGTCCCGGGTCATGTGCAGCCACCGCAATTTTTTTCAATGAATTTAGATCTCTCCTAGAATGCACCTCTAACTATAATTGCGACGTTATTATTCTGGGAGACGTAAATATTCACTTGGAAAAGAAAACCAATCCCTTGGCCCTAAAATTCACAAAAATTCTACGTGACTTCGGCTGCGACCAGTGGGTGAACTCACCTACTCATGACGCGGGAGGTACACTTGATGTAATCATTTCCCGAGTTGGGTTTCCCCCAAATAGCGTAAATTTTACTGACATTGGACTATCGGATCATCGTTTCGTCACATCCGAGTTTGCCTTCGATCCTCCAAAATTAGAGTTCAAATCCGTTGTCTCCAGAAATTGGAGAGAATTCGACTTCGAGGCATTTTGCAGTGATTTGAAAGCGTCACCTCTCTGTGATAAGGAAAAGTATAACGAGAGCCAAGCAGAAGAGTTAGTAACTCTATATAATTCTACGCTACGAGCATTACTCGATAAAAATGCTCCTTTCATAGAGAAGGTCTGCCGCATTAGGAATTGCAGCAAATGGTTCGATGATGAATGTCTTCAAAAGAAGAGGGAAATGCGGAAATTTGAGAGGATTTACAGACGAAACCCGACTTTCAGCAATCGGCAGCTTTGGATTACCAAGCAAAAAGTTTACAAGGAAGAAGTCACACAGAAGAAATCTAACTTTTGGTGTGAGCAAATTGAGACAGAAAAGGACCCTCGAAAACTTTGGCAAAACATAAGGACTCTATCTGGAGAGAGCAACAATAAGGTTGATTCCTCTCTTGAAGCAAACAGCCTCGCAACATACTTCAGAAGTAAGGTTGAACAAATTCAGGCCCTCAGTGTGGTAGGATCGCCTTCTATCGCAGCATCAAGTCCGCTCTCGGGTGACTTCTCTACTTTTGCAGCAGTAACGGAAGAAGGTGTCACGCGTGCTATAAAGTCTTGCCCTAACAAGCAATGCACCCAAGACCCCATACCTACCTGGCTCTTAAAACAGTGTCTTCCGGATATAGCGCCTGTAATTACCGCAATTATCCAGAAGTCATTAGTAAATTCACTTGTACCGGGAACACTCAAGAAATCAATAATTACTCCGATTCTAAAAAAACAAAATCTTGATACTGACAATACGGATAATTACAGGCCAATATCCAATCTACCATTCCTTTCTAAACTGCTTGAGAAAATCGTTGCCAAACAATTAGTGGGGTACTTGAACTCCGCCGGTCTATTTGCCAAAAATCAATCCGCTTATAGACAGTTTCATTCAACGGAAACTGTTCTTCTGCGGTTAATTTCAGACTTGATCATCGGGATGGAAGAAGGTAAGTTGGGTTTGGTATCTGTTCTTGACATGAGTGCGGCATTTGACACGGTAGATCATAGTATTTTATTAAATGTGCTTGAAACCGAATTTGGCGTTCGAGGTGATGTTCTCCAATGGATGACATCATACCTGTCTGGACGAGTAGCCTCAGTAATTTTCAATAATTGTACTTCACCTGAAACTCCCATAGAATGTGGAGTTCCCCAGGGTTCTGTCTTGGGTCCCATTCTTTTCATTCTCTATACGAATCGCCTCGAGAAACTCATTCAATCAGCTGGCTTTGAATCACAAGGCTATGCAGACGATCGTTTCATTTTCAAGTTTTGTTCCCCGGATGAAAAAGACGTTCTTAAAAACGAGGTGGTTAGTTTCATTAACACAGTCTCAAGTTGGATGTCTGTCAATAAACTTAAACTTAATCCGACCAAGACGGAATTTATTTGGATAGCTTCTCCTGGAAGGCAAGCCCTCATCGACTCTAATCCAATCCATATTCAGGGCACAGATATAATCCCTTCTACAGAAATAAAGTTTCTAGGTTTCACTACAGACAATAGTCTTTCTCTTGAATCACAAATTTCAAAATCTGTAAGTTCAGGCTTTTTCCATCTAAGGCAGATAAAATCAATCAGGCGTTGCCTTCCCTCTGATGGAGCAAAGTCACTCATAAATTCGTTCGTTGTCTCACGTATGGACTATTGTAATAGTGCGTATGCTGGCTTGCCTAAAAAACAATTCAATAGAATCCAGTCCGTTTTTAATGCTGCGGCGAGAATGATTTTTGGTGAATCTAAGTATTGCCGTATAACCCCGCTTCTAAGGGATCTTCATTGGCTTCGATGCCCTGAAAGAATAGAGTTCAAGATCTGCTTAATGACCTTCAAAGCATTGCAAGGAATGGCGCCAGCCTATATATCGGAACTATGTGTCCGACAAAACTTAAGCGATAGGCAGCTTACTCTAAGGTCAGCAGATCGAGATGTTACTAATCGTTTAATCGAACTTTCTAGGTCAAATCGAGCCGTTTACTATGATCGATCTTTTCGTGTAACTGGCCCGCTCATTTGGAACAAACTTCCCTCAGCTCTGACTACTATCCAGAACTTGGCAAAATTCAAAAGAGCTTTAAAAACAAACTTATTTAAAAAATCATACCTTTTATGAATTTTAACTCCTTTTCAATCTACTATAATAAGCCATGTTCCTCAAGTTTCTGGTAATTCTTTGGTTTCGATTACCTCCTTGCTATAGTTTTATGTGCACTCTGAATTTGTATTATTTCTAAATGTTAACTGCCTCCTGTTCTATATAATTTAGTTTAAATGATTCTTGTTGAATGGCGCCGTAATGGTTTATCATTATATATTGTCCTGTGCCAAAACAGCACTCACTATTGTTGTTAATATTGTTCTTTAGGAATTGCTTTGTATATTTTTGTATATTCGTTATTTCACATTATTTTATTATTTTTTTAAGGACTCGTAAGGAACACTGTAGGTTAATTTTAGGTTTATTATAATTAAGCGCACTTGAAGTGAAATATCACAAAACTGCGCTATATAAATACTATGTTATTATTATTATTATTATCTTGACTTTTGCTGTAATCGAGCATTTTTATCTTTGTCTTTTCGTAAGTACATAATATACAACGAAATACATATTATTAGCGGAAACTTCACTGGTTGATGCAACCAAGTAAACCAAAGATTCTCAATGAGAATATTTTTATTTCTAGCGCCCCCTAATTCGTGAATCCACCGAACGGAGGGGGCGTAATGGGATTCAACGATGGGGTGACATTCGCCACAACGGAGGGGGTGTGACAGGATAGGGAAAATATTTTGGGGCAAGATAGGATGGGGTGGGATGGGTTTCTCTAGGTCCCCTACCGCCCCCCTGAAAGTCTGAAACGCCCCCCAATTTTCTCTTGGTCTTCTACCGCCCCCCTGAAGGAGGTAGGCTCAAGGGGGCGTTATCGCCTACGTTGAGAACCTATGAAGTAAACAGTCAACACTTAAGTGTATGCAATAAAGTGTATGTATTCCCAAACAAAGTTCAAAACGAGAACTTGAAAATATAAATCTATAGTAAATAACGCTTTTTTCTACTATCTGACTACTATAGAAGTAGTAGAAATAAAATAATATTGTGATATTATATATAATATATTATTGGTGGCGGGGATGGGTATCGTCGCCCCCGGAAGCTTTTATTGAATAGCCAATACATCTGCCACAGGTCACCCCAAGTGGGGTTTACGTTTGGTGACTTAGTAGGGGTGCCCAGATTCGTGGGGTGAGGTTTGTCTAGGTCTTGGCGGCCGATGTGTCTGCTCACCTGCTACGGGACTAGTAGAGGGAGAACTTTTGACTTCTCCAGCCGGACTCATCGCCTTGACCACAGTGGGAGAGTAATTTCCGTAATCTGTGCCTAAAAGTGCGGCGATTAGTCGAATAGTTACCCAAATTCTTAACACAGTTTGTTCCAATTTTGATAATGACACTTTCATTCTGAAAATATTAATTATTACTCTCCAAAATGAAATACAATCCAACCAACTATTCCACATCCCGTACTCAAAAACAAACTACACACATTAATTTTTCAGAAGGACGTGCACAAAATACATTAATATCTTTTCGGATGCTCATATTTTCCATTTGTCCTCAGGTCAATTTTCTAAATGTATAATAATGGAAATTAAAACAAATTGTTAATTAGCTTTTTCCCGCGGCTTCGCTCGCATGGTATTCGGGGGTTTCCACTCCGCCTCCTCCACCTTCCCTCTCCCCACTTCACTCCTCCATCAACCCTCCTCCCCCTCCACCCGCCCCTCCCCCCACTCCTCCCCCCTCCACCTTCCCTCTCCCCACTCCACTCAGCCATCAACCCCCATTTGCCTCCCGCTCCTTCTGCACCGACCCCTCCCCCACCCCATACCCCTCCCCACTCCACCTCCCCCACCTTCCTTCACCCCTCCCCTTCCCCTTCCTTCCCTCTCCCCTCTCCCACCCCTCTCCGCCTCCTCCACCTTCCCTCTCTCCACTCCACTCCCCCCATCAACCCCCTCCCCCTCTCCCTCCACCCACTCCCCCCATCAACCCCCTTCCCCACCCCTTTCCCCCTCCACCAACACCCTCCCAACACCCCCTCCCACACTCCCCCTCTCACTCAGCCATCAACCCCCATTTGCCTCCCGCTCCTTCTGCACCGACCCCTCCC
The DNA here is from genome assembly GCA_917880885.1 of Limnephilus marmoratus. Classification (NCBI taxonomy): domain Eukaryota; kingdom Metazoa; phylum Arthropoda; class Insecta; order Trichoptera; family Limnephilidae; genus Limnephilus; species Limnephilus marmoratus. The sequence goes on from OU862924.1 coordinate 33,109,607, forward strand.
CCACCCCATACCCCTCCCCACTCCACCTCCCCCACCTTCCTTCACCCCTCCCCTTCCCCTTCCTTCCCTCTCCCCTCTCCCACCCCTCTCCGCCTCCTCCACCTTCCCTCTCTCCACTCCACTCCCCCCATCAACCCCCTCCCCCTCTCCCTCCACCCACTCCCCCCATCAACCCCCTTCCCCACCCCTTTCCCCCTCCACCAACACCCTCCCAACACCCCCTCCCACACTCCCCCCTCTCACCTCTCGCATTCCACACATTCATTCCCGATACATTCAGTTTTCAAACTGCTCGCGTGCCACCTATTATAATTTTTTATACAAATTTCATAATGTCAGAACTCAACGGTAGTTTTATACAAAATAACGAACAAAAAAAAAGAATTATCCAATTCGGTGTAGTCGTTCGGGTTTATACATACATTTCGGTGATTCATTTTTAGAGATAGTTATTAAGTACGACGTCAACAAAGCACTCTTTTTAGGGTGAATTGCCTAGTTAAAAAATTTAAAAAAACATAGTTTCCAAGGCCACAATTGGTTTGCTTTTTTTCTGACGATTGCAATAATCGATTTTGTTAGGGACAGAAAACGTATGATAAATAATTTCACAATGCCAAAGATTATTCATAACGCCAGAGCTTACCAAGATATATACAGCCTACAGTACGCGCAAATAATGTAGTTTTCTATTAGTGAAAGAATTTTTAAAATCCATTCAGTAGTTTTTGCGTGAAAAAGTAACAAACATACATCCAAACATCCATGCATCCATACAACCTTTTGCCTTTATATTATTAGTAGGATTACGAACATGTGTATTATTTTTTAATTCTCATTACGTTTTTTTTTTTATCAGTTTTATTTTACAGTATCTTTAGAGGCCGTTCAAGTGTTACGTAATGCAGTTGGGGGGGGAGTCTTGTGAAATGTTACTGTGCGTTACGAGGGGGGGTTCAAACAAACACGTTACGTAACATGTTTTTCTTTATTTAGATAAAAGAAACTAGGGAATTTAAATCTTCCAAGTTGGCAATCCTTTTCGTTTTCGAAATTTCTTGTTTTATTTATTACCGCATACGCGATTAAAACCAGAAAAAAAGGTATTTAAGCGACTTTCCAGTACTCTGGGCAACTTTATTGTGACTTTCAGGTAAAAATTGTCACTTGGGCGTTACATAACGTTTAGGGGTGGTTGGTGTACGGAAAAACGTTACGGCGCGTAACATGGGGGGAGGGGGGGGTCAAAAATCTCCAAAAATTGCGTTACGTAATACTTGAACGCCCCCTTAAAATGTGAAAATGTATTCTTTTTATATATGTATATGATTTCATTTCACATTGTGTTTTTTATTTCTTTTATTTCTACTACTTTATGTTTACTCATTTATGTTTTTCTATATATACTTAGGTACGTACTATCAATTTTATGCGGAAACTTCGCTGGTTCTGTAACATGAAATTTATTTTGAAATATGTACAACTGTTTGTTTCCTTATAATAAAATAAAAATTCAAAACATGTCTGAGTTCATTTTTCAAATGACTGACTATATTTTTTATATGATTTATGTATAAAATTATTACTTTTTTTTAAATATTATACATACAAATGAAAACGATATATCCAGCATGTCGCAACAACTTATTTTCGGTAAGTATTTATTTGTACTTACATGTAGGTATATATTATTTTAGTCTTGATTCGTGGATTATTATTTGTACAAGAATTTTGTAAATATTCTTGAGACGACAACACTCTTTTTTTAATGTACGTAAAAGAGATAGAAACACTGGCCAAAAGCAAATGGGGATGCCATAGTCCCGTTGACTCTGGGCAGATATGTCTCTTGTACAGTGTTCATGTAAGTAAAATAAAAAACATGTTTAAAAAGTTTTTTAGTAATATTAGAATTTCTGTTCAGTGAAGACCAATAATATAATTTAATTAGTATCTTATATTAATATGATATTTCATAATGTTATAATTTATTAGTAATCTATAATAATTTATCGTAAAAGGACTATTTTCTTTCATTCAGCAGAATGTTGTAGCCATGCATGGGCCGCAAGACAATGTCACAGCTGAGGACCAGATCTTCTCTTCGGTCCACCGAGGACACCCTGTACTTCCTGAGGATGCTGGATAAAATTGCTTTTTGTTCCACCATTGCAAATCTCTGACCTGCATAACATAAACAAAAAAAAAACAAAGATGTAAAGCACTGAATTAAAGATTGATAAATAATTAATACAAACAAGTGTAGATACGGCATGGAGGTGTGACGACGGTCACCGAGAAACTGACCAGACAATCAAAGCGGTGAATAGATTATTCTAACCTCCGAGAGATATGCGTCATACCTAAGCACTAGAAAAGGGAGAGCAAGTATCAAGCAATATTTGAACACTAGTAAAAATATTATCATGATTATTATTATCCTTACTCCTTCTTTTGCCAGAGTTTCGGACATCGTAACAATGCCCATCATTAGAGCGGATGTGTTACTTGTGAGGAAGTGTGTGTTTATGTAAATTAAAGTAATACTGTGTTACTTGAGTGAAGTGTATATGCATGTATTTACTTCACTGTCTCGACACTGTATCACAAGTGGTACAGTGTAAGCACGAAGATTTTTTTTTATGTGAATACCACACAAGAGTCCTAACTGCTTCCCGCTAAGCAGAGCCAATGACTTTTGCATTCCAAATTTGGGTATGTAGTGAGGCTAGAGTGTAAGGGGGGGGAAGGTTATGGGAAAGGTGAAGGTGGCGAAATACCTGGCTGTTAGATGAAAATTATCAGTTTTTTGTGTAGGTAGAATCAAAGGCGGGGCACCGCCATGCATAAATGCTATTTGAAGTAGTATGTTTGAACTATGCTGGTGACAATTTGATGCTCGCTGTTTCATACTAATTATGATTCATAGTGTATCTCCCTTGTCTCTATTATCTGTGGAGGTAGATACCTCTAATTTGACAGAATCACTATAAAATTAAACAGTGGCGGCACGAGCACTTCTTTGGTGGTGGGGATCGACATTTTTTACTTACTGTATAATATTAAATTTCTCAAAAAAAAAATTATGGTCTAATCTTGCTATCGAATATCTAAACACAAAATAATATAAAATGTCTATTTATATATAGGTATGTATACATACCAATTTGCAAGATAGTACAATAAAAATAAAGCTCTATTTTGCAAGATTAATATCGAACTTAATTTGAGCGCTCGCGATTCACGCCCGTAACTCCGCAAATAAATGGTTCATAGGGGATTCAAAGAATTGTCCCCATGGTATTTGAATTCACATACGAGTGCGCGTGCGCAGTTGCATATGATCGCGAAACAAAGCAAGGAATCTATGGGGATAGCTCGGATCGTCCCCTAAGTGCGCATTAGATTCTGCGCACTGAGAAATAGACTCGCTTTCTCTTGCGCCATGTATTGTTCGCTGAACGCACGTCGGGTCTTTTAAAGTCATCTGAAATATTTTTTTGTACTTTATTTCTGCAAATGTTAATTACTTTTATGTTTAAAGAATTCATTCATTTTGGTGAAGACAAAGTATGGACTGTTATTTCCTTCAGTAGGTTTCGAGTGTAACTGGTGGGAACTGTCCCCATTATCCCCCTTTGAAGAACCGCCACTGAAATTAAACCTTTCACAAACTCACCCAGGCAGTTTCTTGGTCCAGCCGAGAAGGGGATGTAGGCGTAAGGGTGCCTACCCCTTGATCTCTCGGGTAGGAAGCGGTCGGGGTCAAACACATCAGGGTCGGGGAAAAAGCGCGGGTCCCGGTGGAGCTCGTGAATCTGGAGCATGACCCCCACTCCGGCTGGTGCCACAAAGTCTCCTGGAAAACAAACAATTATTTTATGAAATTTCTGCAAACAAAGTAAACCAAAGACCCACAAAAAGACCCTCCACTTAGCACCCCAAAAGATGACATAGGTCCTGAGGGAAATTATTTTCCTAAGGGCCTCCTATGTGGAGATAGAATAAAAAAAAACACAACTGACCGATGTTGCCACTGACTACCTTTTGATTCACTGCACTGCACTCTTTTGCACTGCCTGAAATCGCATGTAACCATCCCATTGTTATCAAAATGAAAATTTCAAAATTATGATGAAACACAGTTATTTTTGTTAGTTATATAAATTTGGCTTTCATCTGTAGCGGTCACTTAACCCGCTCTGCCAAAACCATCGCAGCGCCACTGGTTAACGATCACACCAAAAATTAGGTGCAAGCCGCTACTGGCACTATAAGTACGTCTATCGTCTTGTAACAATTAACGCGGCAACCTACTGGAAAGTTCCCGACTCTACAATAATTTATCAACACAGCGACTCGAGCGTTCTCCAACTTTCTCACCTTAGGCGCGGCGGTCGAATTTCACACGCCGTTCTCGAAACTACTTGCCCGACCGGCAGAGTATAAAAGCCAGCGCAGCCGCATACAGCTCAGTCTCAAGTCTAGTCTCCAGTCACACACACAGTTATACAGTGCCCAGCTTATCAGTGAATTCGCTCCAGTGCGGTATCGGCTGAACGGCCAGCCCCGGCGACTCAAAGCCGGCACCTGTGCCCGTTGCGCCCGCAGCCTTCGAGGACCCATCATCTCGCAGCTAACATGGTCCACCGCACCATCAGCTTTGGAGAATCCTTTACCCGCGACTACAAGGCCCGCCGCGTCTTCTGTCAAGGGTGCAGCAACATCTCAGGCATATCGAAGCCCGTCGCGCTTCGCTGCCACTGAGACTTTCTCCTCACAAGGTTCAGCGCTGTCCATCTCCGCGATTCAAAGCGTCGAGCGACATCTTGGACGTCATGGTCTTCTCCACCACCACGGTGCAGCGCTACATGCTGGTGACATGCAGACCCGTGGTCTGCTCCACCACAGCATCTTCGACCATCATCATCAACTTCACTGCCAACACCACTTATGACTTGCACTCACTACTACTCGTGTCAACACCATCTGACTGTTTGCTACGTAGCTCTCCAATAAAGACTTCGACTCACTACTTCGACTTGACGCCTTTCATTTATCTCCCGTCTCTACCGATACGGACCGCTCCCTCACATCCTTAAGATTGGAAATTTTGTCCCGCATAATATGTAGGTGAATGATGAAGAGCTACACGATTCGCTAAGTTCTGCGGACGTGGACCGATGGTACGTGTGGCACAATTTCCAGCCTAAGGGTGATCTTGGCCATAAAAGGTTCAGATTTTTTTCATAAAATTACTTACATTTCTTTTTAAACCACAGTTACATCGAAGAAACAAACTTATTTATAAAAATAATTAAACATAAATAATTAAAATAATAAAGAAAGTAATTTAACGTATTGATGGTTCTAGAAGAGTGACCAACATAAACAGTACGGAGCTGGTAATAGTAGGTAATCACAAAATTATAAAAATGGGTACCTGTGATCACCAATAGTGGGTGCACTTCACCATTTTAAAGAAGATCATGAAATACAGTTCTATATTATTGAAATTTGAGGTTGCACAGACTTTTGGATCACGAAGCACGCCCACAAATTATTTATTCTATGGTTAATCATCATCGACCAAATACGATGGTAGTAACAATTTAGGTAAATTATAATTAGACATGTTTTACCCATTTGGACATCCTCAGCCAGATTCCTTCCGATGACCGCAATGGAAGGATATATTCTGAGGGACTCTTTGATCACCCTCTCGAGGTACCTCATCTCTGTGGAGTCAGCTGTTGTCATAGGCCTGTCTTCCCCTTTAAATATCTCATCAATCTCTTGGAATACAAGTTCCTGAAACAAGATCACGACTTCAAGATATGCAGAAATGCCCTGATGATGGACATTGGAATTGGCTAATACATTGGCTCGTAGGAAAGAATCTCAATAATACCAAAGAATGGATAAAACATCGTTAAATGAATTCCGAGCGAATAACCGATTAAAATGGCGGCTTGCGTCGAAAGATATAGCAAGAACCACATTGGAAAGTTTGAATTACGTGCAACCACCACAGCAGGGCAGCATACTCGCGGCGTTGTGTTGGTGCCGGAAAGAGCCGAATCAAACCGAACACGCACCTTCCGTATAATGAAATTGATCGCGCTTTGACTTCGTGTCTGTATGGGCCTGGCAACACTATTACAGTTATATACTTAACTGTACAGGGTAATTTATACCCGAAAGACTTTAACCTTTAATCTTGATCACATTTGGAGTAAAAATGCAGATTTATACAGTACCTCTTAAGAATTTTTCCAAGGGACTGAAAACACAAAACTTCTTAAGTATAAAAACTTCTTAAGAGGGAACGGATTCACTGTATTTTTCTCTCTCACTCAAGGGCGGATCCAGCTTTGGCGCCAGGGGGGGGTCACATAGCACCAGGGGGGGGTCACATAGGCGTGGTCAAGTCACAAGAAGTTATAATTTAATTTTGATAATAATAATAGATACAAGAAAAAAGTAGGTCCACCTAGGTCCTGGACCCAGCCCAGGGGGGGGTCATGACCTCCATGACCCCCCCCCCTGGATCTGCCCTTGCTCTCACTGATCGCACTGCCACAGGTCGCAATATATCACATGATACAAGCTCCATCTCGTTGGAAGAGATGAAATGCTTATTTCCTTAGGTTTCTCAGTAACGACTTGTGATAGTAATGGGTAAGTTCTGCATTTTGCCAGCACCTCCGAGGCGTGCTTCCTTTTAAAAGTACTTGAGTTCTAAGGTCCCGGGGCCGAGTTCTTTGGTGCGGACTGAGTACTGGGTGCTGTTGCAGCTACCGGGACGCACGAGTTCGGCCTGAGCCAGACCTCGGAGCCAGAACCCGCACAAGAACCGAACCCGTACAAGAACCCGAGTGATGCGAGTGGCTCGAACCGTGAACATGGGGACACCGGTGGAGGCATTCGTGTTCCGGCTCCAAGAATCCGACTTCAAGAGCCCATTCCGGCTGAACCGACACATCGCTATTTTGTAAATGTTTTTTAGGTAGGTGGTTTAGCATTTAATTACACACTCTTGAAGCTACAAAAAAGTAACACAGTATTTTTAAACCAACCTGTTTGTCTTTATACAAGCCAAGAAGATATAAAGTCCAAGATATAGAAGATCCATTTGTGTCATGACCCTGCAACATATTAGAATTATTTATTACTGGCATTAAAAAGCAAAAAAATTACAAATCGTTTGTATCCAGGTAGGAATAATTTCAACAATATTTAAGAAGCAATCAACTGCATTACATAGGTAATATGGAATTTTTTTTAATGTCGTAAGGTGCTGTGTACTACCTAATTAAAAAAAAAATACAAATTATGTGAGGCCAAACTTACCGCAATCATAAAGGTATCAACTTGCTCTCTGATGGAAGAGTCTGAAATATCGGATCCATTTTCTTGTGCATCCAGAAGCATGTCCAAAAACGCCACACGAGATTTCTTCCCTAAAATATTACGTTTTGTAAGTATCAACATTATAATAGTATAATTTTTATTAAGTTTAAAAAACTACTTTTAAACACCACAAAAATGTTTACTATCAACTGGTTTTGAGAGAACCCTTCCGGACAAATGTTAAACCAACACCGAATAGTTACGTGCAGTGGCGTAGCTAGCATGGGTAGTACCCGGAGCGGATGTCACCCCCTGGGACGTGGTGTCACCCCCCCCCCCGCTAGTAAGTTGACTTGAGAAAAAAAAAATTCAAAACGCTAATTTCGACTTCATAAATTGGTCCATTCTTCTCTACAAATGCCTAAACAAGCCTATGTTCGCCTATAAAAAGACCTAGACACAAAATTCGGGGCACTCCACGGGGAACATATGAAAGAAAATAACAGACCGTGTTCATGTATACAATACTTTGGTGACAATATCCTTGGTAAATTTTTTTCCACAGTCGAGTGTCACCCCCCTATTGGGTGGCACCCGGGGCGGACCGCCCCCCCTCGCTACGCCACTGGTTACGTGAGAATAATTTTTAAGATATTCTTGCTTGTGTAGTGTAGTACTGTATCGTACGACTACTACGGGGCAAGAGGGGACTGCGGGCGGTTGTTTTAAGCAATTTTGAACCAATTTGAACCACTATCTGTGCACACAAATACATTTTGCCGCTGGAATACTGAGGGTTAATCCTAAAGTTTTCGAAAAAGATTGAAAATAAGTATATATGAACATTTATGTGTCACCTAAATTAAAATGTTCAAAAAGAACCTAAATATTTTTTCAAAAATTAATAAAATACTTAGTTTTAACCACTTCTATTCTATACAAATATTTATTTTTTGGGTTCTCTGTACGATGTGATGTAGATTCCTCAGTTTCCAGCTTGTACCACTAGTTTCTGAACATCATGTGTAATAAACCTGAACCTGCAGAATGAAGGAGTATTGGGAATTGGGAGACCTTAGTTTAGGTGGCTGGGCAGCGTGGACGCAAACACCACAGCCTTTGATATTAAGAACTGAAGGAAAACATCAGGAGACTGACAGGACTGGAGATGACCCTCCAAGGATTGTGAACAGTGAATTTAAGTTGAGTTGACAGCTAAAAAAATATTAATATTACCAAATGTGTCATCTTCCAGAGACTTCTCTATACTCTTCTGAGGGTTAGCCTTTCTGGAGGCCCTCCTTTCTTCAATGACCTTGTAGGTGAAATCGTGCAGCACCTTCAGAGTCTTCACAAACTCCTTGCCATTAGGGGTCAGATAATAGATGGCATCGGGGAACAGCCAGGGTCTCCTAGACCGAATGCATATTGCTCTATGTACTCTAAAGATTAAAAAATAATCCAATTTAATAATGCAACAATGTATTCATATTTGACCACAGCCAAAGCCGTCTTGAGTTTCAATTCAACTCAATACATCTTTGCCACAGTCATTGTTGAGTCTTGAATAAGGAATTTTGGTCATGCTCAATTCTTTCCTAACTACTGGAGCGCTTTTTGCCACAATATGGCACTATTTAAAATACCTCGGATTGCTTTGCTGCCAATTTTGGCAAATTTTCCCTTATTTGTAAGTAATTAAGTAGAAGTTTACGATTTTATAATATTTTTTTTATAAATCCCACAAATATGTGAAAATCAATAAAAGATAGGTGAATTCATTGGCTATAAAACTATAATCAGTTTGTATGTCTCCATATTAAGATTGGAGGTATGATTTTTTTTAATGTGGGCGGAAAATATTCAAAATGATTACCCAAAAATATCGAGCAATCGGAGAAAAAAGTTTTAAATTACGTTGTCGTTCCAGTGGCTAAATTCATACTTAATTACTTGTCTTCTCTCTCATACATCTTGCTTGAAAACGAAAAAGACAAAATCTAGTAGGATGTCATTTTTTCTCAAAGATGTTGAATAATTTACATACCTTATTCTGGATTCATACTCTTTTATTGTGTAAAAAAAATGGTCACCGTTAAGGGCAGGTATTTACCATGAGCAAGATATTGCCTGTTATTGCCTATTGCCAAACAATAATTGTCTTGGCCGTGAGTAGTCTTGCCGAGCAAGGTCATGTCCGGACAAAATTGCCATTATATCTGCTTTACTTACTTTCACCAAAATCAGTTATTGATATTTTGGTATCGGCAGGGCTGGGCAGTATTTGAAATACTTGTATTTGAAATACGTATTTGAAATACAAATACGTAATTTGTATTTGTATTTCAATTACTTCCTAACAATGTATTTTGTAATTGGTATTTCAATTACCTGCTGCTGAGGTATTTTGTAATTTGTATTTCAAATACTTATGGCTTCAAAATACATTTTCAAATACATTAAGCGATCTTAAAAATGATAATGAAAAATAATCTAATATAGATAATACGTAGAGTAAAATGGCTAGAATCCTGTACTATTGTCCAATTGTCCTGTGCTATAGCACTCTTACTAACGATTATTTGTAGTTTTCTTATCATTGCTTTATAATGTACTGTACATTTTTTTATGTCATGCTAGTTATTATTATTGTCATGTGCTATAATAGCACTATTATTGTACATTTTGTATCAAATTTTATTAAACTTATCATTGCTTTGTATTGTACATTGATCATAGTATTAGATCAAGCACTATAGGAATAATTTGACTGAACACTAGATTATTTTTAAGTTAATTACTGTAGAGCGCACTTGAAGTGAAATAACACATAACTGCGCTATACAAATGTCATCTTTGTATATAAAAATGAATTCTTGTTTCCCTTGGTCATTATTATATATCTTGGTATTTTATTCATTTTGTTTTAAGTTTTCTTATACTTTGTAGAAAGTTCTTACGGAAAGAAAAATTAAGAAAATTACGCAGAAAATTGGATAATTTCAGAAAACTTGATGACTCTTTTAACTTCGCACGTTTGACAGTTCGTGCGTTTTATGAAATTGAATTTAGCAGGCTGCTGTTTTTTTTTGTAACAAAGAATTGTCTATGGTTTTTTTTATTATAGATATTTTAAATATGTACCTACCTATGTTAGGTACCAGATTTGATTGCTTGTTCTTATAATATACAAAAATGAATATTTGTAATATGTGAAAAATTAAACATTTTAATTTAAAATTGTAATAGCTGGCACGCGAGTTGTTTGAAAACTGAATGTACTGGGACTGAATATGTGGAACGCGGGAGGGGTTTGGCGGGGAGTGGGAGAGGGGAAAGGGTAGGCGAGGAAGGTGGCAGGAGAATGCGGGAGGGGAATGGGATGTGGGAGTCGAACGGGGACGCACGGGAAAGGACATGCAGGGATAAACAATTTATTTCTTTGTATGTGGCATTGCAACGCACGCCGGGAAACAGCTAGTGTTATTATAATAATTATTATTATTATCTAACACCTAATTCCTGTACCACAAAACTTTACAAGTGGAGCGGAGACGAGATGTGTCTTCTGAGCAATATGATTGGTCAATTTTTGCACGTCTCTGTTTCACTCTGCTCAGCTTTGCTTCTATGGAAACGCACCCTTAGGTAAGGGCACTTACGACAATTTATTGCAACCAAAGGTTCTACCGAAACCAAATGTATTTTGTATTTTGTAATTTGTATTTTGTATTTGAAATTAAAAAATGGTTAAAATACTGTATTTTGTATTTTGTATTTCAAATACACGACTTGAAAGTATTTTGTATTTCGTATTTTTAATACATGAGTAAAAGTATTTTGTAATTTGTATTTCAATTACAGCAAAGCATGTATTTTGCCCAGCCCTGGGTATCGGGTTTCTTTTTTGATGTCTATATTTTCTTCAAATTAAACTTTTTTTTTCTTCCACACGATTTCACTGGTCACTCAGGCGAGAAATCGCATAACCCCTCACCCCACTCCTTACTGTCCAATACCTAATGATTTATCCTAATTTTAGTCGAACCAAAAATAAATCAAATATCACCGGACAGACCAAAATTTCATGTACATTTTTTACTCTAAATAATGTCCAGAATCACTGGTTAAAGTAAGTCAAGAACGTCTATGTAAGACAAATTTACAACACCAAAAAAACAAACTCCTGTAAGAAATTATGACAGATTTGGTAACGTATAACCAGGTGGCGAATAGAGATGCCCATAAACATATTTATGTGTAACAGAACGAGAAGGAAATAGATTTAGTATGGCAATATTATCGTAATATTGGTAGCCAAGCAAACTCACTGACAATAATAGGCAGTACACAAGTATCTTGCCTGAAAATACTGAAATATTGATGGCAATACCTTGCCGGCAAGAATTTGCATTAAAAACATGCTCGTTTAACAGAGCCTTCAGGCAGATTAAAACGAATCTCTCATGAGTTGTAATATAATTGAGCATTTCATAAATAATGATAATATGGAGATCAGATATAATTAGAATCTGAGGGAGCCTTAAAGTGCAAAAACGTTACAAGTTTTAGATTTATTTTTACATATAAATAGATAATGACTACTACCTCTGTGTAATTTAGATTGAAATATTATTACTTTCTTTTTTGTTATTTGTTTTTGGGGTGTTACGCTACCTCCTTCTTTAGCCAACGTTTCGGACAGCGTTGCACGTTACACATCTACCGAATCTGCCGAATCTGCCCTGATGATGGATTCACAACACCCCAAAAACAAATAACGAAAATACTTTTGGCCGTGAAATTCTTAAAACGTGTTATATTATTACTTACTTGTAAATTGACTTCACAAATTCCACTGGTTCCTCCTCTTGTGCGTTGATATTTATACCCATAGCAGTTTCTGCAGTCAAAAAGAATGGTGGAAACAAATTTTAACAACAAACATGGAAATAATTATAATGTCATAATATACAATTAAAAATCTTACGGCAAATAATGTCCAAAGCAGCTCCTGTGACGTAGGGATGAATATCGAAAGGCTTCCCAGTGCCGCATTGAGGCTTTAGTTTATCGACAAGGATCTTGGATTTGGCATTGAACACATCATTGAAGATCTCCAGAATCTTGAAATGGAATGTCGGGGTCAACATTTTCCTGTCATGTAACCACTGTTCTCCTAAAAAAAATTGAATGACATGAAGAGATAAAAAGAAAACTCTATAATGACCTATCTCTTCTGAAAATATTGAAAAATAATTCATATTATACTCTTTCATAGATTGCGCGCTTATAATTATTTTAAGGAAAAACACTTTTTACAAGATATGCTTTAAAATATTAAGAATAATTAATTGTTTGCGCCAGTACATATGCAATATGAATATGAATATATAATTTTGTCAATAAAAAAACTCAAATCTTTCAAGAAAGGCTAACAAATACAATACTGGATTGAATCACCGATGCAATATTATATTTGTTAGCCTTCATTGAAAGATTTGAGTTTGTTTGTGGATGAAACTATTTATTTATATTCATATTGAATCTGTACAGGCGCAAACAATTAATTATTACTTGCAAAAAGTGCTTTAACTTGAAATAATTTAATTGGCGCAATCTTTGAATGCGTAGATTTTAATGTAGGTTTCATTTAACCTTGTTAACAACAAAAAATAAAACCATTATCTCTTAACTGAATAAAACCCTTATTTCAGATAAAAGCCATTGTGCAGAACAATGTAAGCAAAGTATAGTCTGTCAAAAAAAAGTAGAAAATATAAAAACTTGAACTACTAAATTTGTAGACTGGCATCACCAATTTAACTGTCAAATATTTTTTTGAAGTGCAATGACACTGAATGTATAGAACACAGTATACCACATTTTAAAAAACATTTTTTCTTCATGACATAAAACTGATTAAAAGGTGATTTATAAAGTGATTTGCTTTTAATTTAACATAAATTTGAATTTAACAATAGATAGAAAGGAAGAATCACTAATGGTGAGTTTAGTAACACTACTTTTAGATCTGAATGAGTTAAATATATTCAGATACTGAGTTAAATATATTCAGACAACGCTAGGTACTTTATCTAGTATTAAATAAATGTGAGCAATTTCTAAACTGTGCTTTATATTTTATTACATTATAGTTATTCTTCAATATATTAACATAAAATTGCAAAGGTATAATAATAATATACCTATACGCAATTCTAATTTTTAGATCGGCGGGTATCTATACTGCAATGAAAAAATATTTTTCCACTATTATGCCTTTTTAATTTTTTATAAAAATGTAGGTTACACAGCTTTACTTTACCACCATGAGTTATGTGTTTAGTATTGCCATTTGAACAACAGTGGCGCCCTCATATATTTTCTACTCTTATTTGACAAACTGTAAGTATTCTTTGTTTTCTATAATGAACTGTAACTGTCGTCTTATATGAGAGAGAAAGCATAAAAGAGAAACAACAATGTATATAAGATAGCGTGAAATTGTCCAGTGTCTCTTCATTATCACCTGCCAACAGAGATACTTAATACATTGTGTTAATAATTATTATGACTCATTCCGTCGTCATTATTATTATTCTGCCATCCCAATATCGCACTACGATCTTAAATAAAAGTTCAACAAAGGACAAAGACATTATAGACACTTTGATTAGTATTAGTGTTAGGGTAAAACCAGGAGACACGCCACCCATTATTTTATTTTATTGCCATTCTTCCATAACGGGGTGGCATCTTTCCTGGTTTTACAGTAACACTAATCAACTAATTAAAGAGTAAATCAGCATTACACAGACTGCAATATCTGTAAATAGTCATTTTCATTTAATTTTTTCTAATTATTTTTTCTAATTTCTAATAAGTTTTTCTTTGTCTTAAGGAACACTTTATCTAAAACGCAATTAATGTTTCTCGAAAACGGTAGTACTGGTTAGTGGTTAGGGCCTACTCTTATTATTGCATAAATCGTAAGTTGTGTAATATATATATTTTTTTACATTAACTCCACACAGGAGATGTCAGAGGAAGGAATGAACATTCTTGAAGAAACCTATGTTGTAGGAAGGAGGAAACACAGAGGCCGGCAAATCGTTCCATAGCCGAGCTGTTGAACACAAGAACGAGTCGAAGAAGCGACCCATTCTCATGTGACAAATGTCAATCGTGTATATATGTTGGGCACGCATTTGGCTTATTTGCCGACTATGCACCGGTGCCGAAGGGATCAATGACGCTAGTTCCTCGGAGCATCTTCCATTGTAATACCGGTAGAACAAGGATAGCATTCCCACCCGACGCCTATGCTCTAAAGATTGCAATTCGTCTGTTAAGATGGGAGAATCTATCAAATGGACCGCCCGTTTCTGCACAGAGTCGAGGGTACTTTTCAGGTATTTTGGGGCTCCAGACCAGATGTGGCTGCCAAATACAACCGTTGGCCGCTCTTCGTCGCCACAGTTCTTGTATGTTCAATAGACCAATTTAGTTTTTGTTCAATCTCCACTTTAAAATTAAAAATAAAGTATAAAAAATTATAGTTAATCACTTAACTAAGAATTATTTAAACTAATGAGACCTTTACCTTTACGGAAATACCTTTATATTAAACACCTTCATAATGTTTCATTGAAAAAATGAAGGAAAACCTTCTTCTCCTGTAAAATTTGAACTATATTGAAGATACAAGAACTAAGGCGACGAAATTTGAACCCTATTGAACATACTAGAACTAAGGCGACGACTTGTGATTTGTACAGGGTTAGCAGTTGTGTACTATTAAAGTCCATCATCTGCGGGCCCTGTACAGTACGCCCAGTTTTTGAGAGGCTAACTTTACTCTGGCTTCGATGGAGCCCCCATATCTGAACTGATCATTTAGAGTTACACCAAGCATATAATGGAGACTTACTTATATAGGATGTCTCAATAAGAGCGTAATTAAACATTTAAATCATGCGCTCTTATTGAGACAACTATATAAATGTATGTAGTATTTATTAGCACAAAAATTCGGCAAATATTTAATAATTTAATAATGGGTAATGGATAACGATAAATGGATAATGGATAACGGATAACGGATAACGGATAACGGATAACGGATAACGGATAACGGATAACGGATAACGGATAACGGATAACGGATAACGGATAACGGATAACGGATAACGGATAACGGATAACGGATAACGGATAACGGATAATGGATAATGGATAATGTATAATGGATAATGGATGACGATAATGGATAATATAATGTAATCTTACCTGAAGAGGTAAGGATACCTTGACCAACCCAAGGATGCAAAAATGTGTAGACAAACGATTTCTCGTTGTTTTTTGCAGATCCTAGAACTGCCTAAAAAATTGAAGCACAAAAATAATATTATATGAAATTTTGACAGAAAAAGTCAGACATTGAATTTGTAAAAAATTTTACAGCCGGAATCTTGGGTTAGGTTAGTTTATAAATGGATGGAAAAAATTTTGTAAGTAGAAAAAAATTGTCTGTTTTATTTTTTTTAAATTAAAAGTAATAAATAATTTGCTTGTGGGTGATTCCAGTATCGCGGGTGCAACATTTAGATGCATATAAAGCTTCTTAACAATAAAACAAAAAACATTTTTAATAATATTATTATTGGAAGAGTTACATTTTAACATGTTTACTTTTTATTAGTTTATAAGAATTTTATTGAAATATTTAAATAGTCAGGAGGGAGGTTCAAAGTGCGATCGCGGGTGCAACCAATTTGGCCCACCCTTTCCAGATCATAAGACAAAAACACAAAAGTCTGTTAATTGTGATACATTTATTATGTTATTCCTTGATATTTCGTAAGGCTTTAAACTAATCAACTAAATAAATAAACAAATATATAGAAAACAAAAACAAGCAATGAATTATTAGCCTTTCAAGCAATCGCGGGTGCAACATCAAATTATCGCGGGTGCAACTCGTCTAGTTTAACTGTATATAAACATCAATAAACCCTGATAGAGGAACGAAATAAGAAATCCAATAATGCGTATTACTAATTAGTACACTTCTTGATCTTTTATGTTAATTATTTCTTTTCGTTTATGTCAAAATTCGCCGAAAATTCATTGAACATATTACATCCATCAATCCTTTTCAAAAAAAAAAAAATTTTTTTCTTATTTTGTAGAATTTCTTTTTATATTTTTAAATTTGTAAGGGGTTCCAAATTGTTATCATCCCAATCACTTTCTGTTTCAGTGCTGGTTTTCGGAGATTTCAAAACCAATGTGCATTTGAGACGAGAAAGCGAGGTTCGCGCCACGGAAATGCTATCGCCGTCATCAAATTGGAAGAAGTGTTTTAATTGAATTCCTGATTTATTTTTCAGCCCTTCCCATTTATCATCCAAAGTGACCATTTTTTTAAACAATTTTTTTTTAATATAAAGAAGATGTTTCAGAGGTATTGCATGCCAAATCATAGAATTTCTATAAAAAAGCGGAATATAATACAAACTCACCTATTAAATATAACTCACTAGTAATACACAGCTTATATTATTATTAAAGGCATGACAAAACAATAAAATATATGATAAATCACACAACAACGGTAGTTGTCAAAGAGTTGCACCCGCGATTCTAACATCACATCACGGGTGCAACCAATTTGAGTCAACGTTTATTTCAATTCAGCTATCATTATACTCTTAAAAACGTTTTATTTAGGTTTGCCTCTGATTTCTTCTTTCTTTTACAAAGTTTCAGAACGTTGGCACTTTATTTCTGTGAGAAACACAAACTTTTATATCTTTTGTATCGCGGGTGCAACAATCTAAGAGTGACTTCTTGTAGTCAATGATGCTTAAAAAATAACAACAAGTACTTACATCTTTCGGCACATAAGATTAAATTAATATTGTCACTACACGTTTAGCAGTAAAATATAACTTCAAACTGTCGGTAACAGCTGTTTCGCGCCAGTGTTGCACCGTGTGATTTTGCAGTTTATATACCGATTCTTCGAATGATAATGTTTCCAAGCGCGCCAAAAATTTCAGTATGAAGTAAAATCCAATTTTTTTTTTTATTATTAAATATTGACCTTCTTCTTTGCACTGATATCAAAAAAAGTAACAAATACTGCGATTTAAAAATTACTGTCGAGAATCGTCTATAGCGGAATCACCCTAGTCAAAACAAAAGTTATTTGCCTTGGTATTTAAAAATTTTGTATTTTTTGCCTACTTATTTATATTCCCAAAGGAAAATATGCAAATGAGGTGGTATCCATAGGTTCTGATGAATTTTGTTCACAGTCCTGAGGAAGTCAGGAACTATATTTTTTGTTCTCCTACAGCAGACGTTTTTTTTTAATATTCTTTTAGAAAGAGTAGAAGGTCAATAATTTCACATACCAGGACCAGCATTCTGTTTTGTACCAGTTGAAACCAAGCACTTGAAAATAATAAAATGCTAATAATAATGTTTAGTAAATTGTTTGAACCAAGGACTCTGTTTCTTACCTCTACATATTCAGCTTTACTTATATTAACTGTGGCAACAGGGCCAAACCAGAAACGAAATATTGGACCATGTTTTCTTACAAGATCGGAGAGGTTTTTGAATATTGCTGGAAAAAAACAACAAAATATTTTACAATTACTTTTTTTTACAGGCAAAATTTAATTTGAGTGCAATAAACTGTATATATTCAATACTACTTTTTGTTACACGACGTAGCAAAACGGGATGTGTAATAAAGCTAATTTGGTTTACCATTCTCGTCCCTAAATGCCTGCAGAGCATTTCCGAAGACCGGGATCCCGTCTGGTCCTGGTAAAAGGTTTATTTTGGACACCCATCTTCTCCATTGAATGATAAATTGTAAGATGTAGATCACAAGCATCATCAGCAGTAATGTGATGACCACCAGGATATATAAGTTCCATTTCTACATGTATAAAAATAAGATTTCTTTGTGAAATAATGTAAAAATTCCTTCCTCCTAAAAACTCCTTCTTTAGCCAACGTTTCGGACAGCATTGCAGTGTCCATCATCAGGGCAGATCCGGCACATCTACCGGATTTGCCAGATCTGCCCTGATGATGGACTCTGCAGCACTGTCCGAAACGTTGGCTAAAGAAGGAGATAGCGCAACACGGCATAACACCCCAAAAACAAATAACGAAAATGCCTCATTTCCTTATTTCTATTATTGCCCTGTGAATTATAGAAATAATCCTGGTAATTATTATTTTGGTATGAGTTAAATATGAGTATGTAGGTTATATAAAAATTAGGTTATGTATTGTCATCGCTGTTATTACCGCCTACAAAACCAAATAAAATCCAGACTGCTGTCCAGAAAAACCAAGATATTAGTGTACAAAATACTTACCAGACCAGTACTCACACACGCAGTTGGGACTTGGGTACTAACTAAGAAGAATCAGCGAGCACTGGATGTTTTTGAAAGGAAAATTTTGAGGCATATCTTCAGACCGGTTTCAGAAAATGGATTTTGGCGCAGACGTTATAACAATGAGCTATATATTTTTTTTTTTATTTATTAGAGATAATATATTACAAAATTATTACATAAAATTTATAATACATTACTCCCAATGAGTTTAATAAAACTCATTTCGGGAAGGACAATATTATATATCTAAAGGAAAATTATTTTTACATAAGAACACGGAAATCAATGAACAATACATAGATTTTTAAATGGACTAGACACACTTGATACAGGTAATTGAAGAATATATAAGAGTTACAAAGGAAGACAGATAACTTCGTCACTGGTTAATAAAGTTGCTGAGAAAATATCCTTTTAGAGCCTTTGCCAATATTTTTTTGTTTGATGCTGGTAGTTTTAGGACATTAGGTAATGCGTTGTATTGCGTATGTGCGATGTATTGTAAGGAGTTAATTCCAAATTTAGTTGTGTGTGTAGATGACGATAGGTGTATTTGATTTTGTGATCGTGTTTTGTGCTGGTGTATCCGTGTATATCGGAATTGAAGGCTGGTTTAGTGTTGGTGTGTGACGAGTGTTGAATTATTTGTAGGATGGCAGTGGTGATGCTATATTTTGGCAGAATGGTAAAGGGAAGAATTTGTGTCAGTGAGTATATGTCTTTGACATGCGTATCCCATGGAAGATGGTATATATTTCTTATGGCTCTATTTTGAATTACTTGTATTTCAGATATTTGTTTCTTAGTAATGGTGCCCCAGATACTAACCAGATAACTTAGGTGAGAGTGGATCAGAGCATAATATGTGGCACGCAGTAAAGCTGTGGGGAGCACATCTTGAAGTCGATAGAGTACACCAGTTATCGGGGAAATTTTGGATTTAACATATTCAACATGGGAGTTCCACGATAGGTTAGAATCTATAAATAACCCTAAATATCTCGTTACTTGTACATTTTGGAGCTTTTCATTTCCAAGAGTAATATTCATTGTAATGTAATCTTTTTTCCCGAAAGTGAGGTAGTGAGTTTTTTTGACATTGAGGCTTAATTTATTTATCCGCAACCATTTAGCTAACTTTGCGAGATCTTTATTCATTAGAGATTCAAGTTCCCTCAGATTTTTACAACGATAATAGATCACAGTATCATCAGCGTAAAGTTGAAGTTTTCCCAAGATGCCGCATTTAGTTATATCATTGATGTATAGTAAGAAAAGTAGGGGTCCTAGAATCGAGCCCTGTGGCACTCCACATGTGATTTTTCCAAAGCCGCTTAGGATCCCTTCGATGTCGACAAGGCAATATCTATCAGATAGGTAGCTTCGGAGGAGCTTTAAAGATTTTCCGACTATACCCAAATGTTCCATTTTTTGTAGGAGTATTTCATGATCTACTGTATCAAAGGCTTTTTTTAGATCTATAAAAATAGCTGCTACATATTCGCCCTGGTCTATGTACTGCTGAATGTTCGAGATGAAATCGAAGGTGGCACATTGGGTACTGGAGTTTTTTCGAAAGCCATATTGCTGTGGTGTTAGGATATTGTTGTTAGAGATGTATTTTAGAAGTCTATCCTTGATAATAGTCTCGAACACCTTTGAAAATACTGATAAAACCGATATTGGGCGATAGTTAGAAATACATTTTTTGCAGCCTTCTTTATAAATTGGTATAATTTTTGCTAGCTTTAATTGGTTTGGGAATACTCCCGAGCCTATAGAGGAATTGATAAGTTGCGCTAGGTGCTCAGCTAGTTCTTCTTTACAGGTTTTCAGGATGTACGGGGTTACTCCATCGATACCTGCCGCTGCATTCGACCTAAGTTTCGAGATGATCCTTAATACCTCAGCCTTATTTGTCCTAGCCATATATAAGGATTGACTTGCCTTTGGTTCTACATATATAGTATTACAGTCATCCGGGAATGATAGAATGGCAGCTGCCAACTTTTCTCCAACTGATAAGAAAAATTCATTAAATGCTGAAGCTATTTCAATGGGTCCCCTAAGCTCACAATTATTTACGATGAGAGATTCAATGGTGTTGGAGGGTTTATGTGCACGGTTAGATAAAATTGAGTTAATGGTTTTCCAAGTTTTACTAGGGTTATTCAGGTTTTGTTGAAGGCTATTGGCATAATATTTGTTTTTCAAACTTCTCCTATAATTAGTTATTAAGTTTCTCAGTTTATTTTTATGGACTACAAGAGACATATTTCCTGGGTCTTGTTTCCACTGCTTGTGAAGCTGGTTTCTTTCTTTGATCAGCGAATTCAGTTTAGAATCGAACCACGGTGTATTTAAATGTTGTCGATTAGCTATTTTCACTTTAGGTGTCGTTTTACCTGCTTCTATTGCATTTTTGACATAATCGTTAAAATCTTTATAACTGTCTTCTTGTTTGTTTGAGTTGATGGTAAATTTGTTAGCTGCAAGATAAGATTTTACTGCCATATTGTTGATGATAGGTTTTGTAAGGCGTGGCTTGTTCCTATTATTAGACCATTTTTTTAGGTTATTCTTGAAATCAATAATAAGAATATTATGGTCACTAAGTGAGTCATCTATGTTCGATATGGTAATTGGAATGTTTAGTCTATTTGATATGATGTGATCTATGAGGGTGCTGCTTGTGTTAGTGACTCTAGTGGGAAATGATTTGTTTTGTATTGAGAAATTGTATGTTTCTAAGGTGTTGAGGTAATTTAAAGAAGAGGATGTGTTTATGGTAGTGTCAATATTAAAGTCTCCGAGTATTAATGTATCTTGTCTGCTTTTGTCTAGTATTTTTTCCAAATGTGTCAGGAAATCGTGTATATTAGGGTTGGGTTTCCGATAGATGGCATAAATGTTAACCGGTTTCCTATCCTTGCTACATACACTTATACCTAAAATTGAATTTTCGTTGGAAAATTTATCAATGATGGAGAACTTCATAGAATCCAGTACATATATGGCTACACCACCTCCTGCCTCCTTGGGGCGAGAGGCAAACGCACAATTGTAGCCTTTTAATCCAAAAAACTTTTCTTCTCCAACATCAAGCCATGTTTCAGTGATGACAAGGACATGTACAATATCGCGTAATCCTCTGAGTTTTTCTTCAATTTCATCAAGTTTGTTCCGGATGCTTCTCGCGTTCATGTACATTATTCGAAGACAGCTATTCACAGGAGTATACTCATCGATAGTTAAGCACTTGCGTTCGTGTCTATTACACTCCATAGTCTATTGTAGCTAGGTCCTTTTTTAGTGCAGCTTTGTAGGCAGGGCAGTTGTCCCTGTCTCCAGTCGAATGCGCAGCGGGCTTTCCAAATCTAGTGCACGTAGCGCAGACTGGTTTGGCCGCAGTATTAGGACAGGATTCAGTAGCATGGTTCTCTTCAGCACAGTGTCCACATCTAAGAGTGTCTCTGCAGTATTTGTAAGAGTGTCCAATCATTTGGCACTTAGTACATACGGTGAGTCCAGTGAAGTCTCTGACACGGCACACGGTCCAGTTGACGAATACCTTCTCCTGTTCCACCAGCAGTTTACGTAATGTAGCGGGCATCTCATATACGCGATGACAGGTGGTTCCGTTTCGAGCGCCGGCCAGGTGACTCAGCTTACAGGTTGTTATTGCTCCCTCGATGTCCTGTATATTGGGAACGCTCGTGAGGGCGATCCTCAAGAATTCAGCGTCGTTAAGGTCCCGCGGTACGTTAAAAAATATTAACCTTGGGAGTCTCTTTGTAGGAAGTCGAGCCTTAAGTGTGCTTGAGTTTAGTGCAAAGCATGGTGCCTTTAATAACTTTTCTTGCTCACCTGTGGTTGCCGTGTTTAAGAGGACACCTTTGTTCCTAATTTTGCGAATCCCGGTTATCCGAACGCCTAGCTCGGATGGCCGAATCACATCTTGAATCATTTTTTTTGTTCCATCGCTGTCCTTGGTGGCATCTGTATCTGTTGGGAAGATGCAGATGGCTGGCCTTGGCGCTCCGACGCGATGTCCAGATTGGGTAATCGGTGGGGGTTGGTGATCGACATTTGACACATTTTGTTTTCGCACAATATCCGCAAATGACAAGCTAGCCTCCGTTGCCACGGCTACTCTTCTCATCACGGGTCCTAGGTCAGACTCTAGCTGGATGATTTTTTGCTCCAGGTGCATTTTGTCCTCTTTTTCATGGCGTATTTTGATTTCCGCCATTTTTAATTGAGCAGTTACTGACGCCAAATCAGCACGCATCGTCTCGCGCTCCAACAACAATTGAGAAACGGCTCTGAAAACTTCAGAGACATTTCTGGATATCTTCAGTTGCTGATCCTTGGAGACCTTCGATTGTTTCTCGGCCAAGACTTCTTGAAGGGCTGTCAGATGAGCTTGCGCTTCATTAAGCACGTCAACTCCAGAAACGCTTGGAAATTTTGTTTCTTTGCTGTCCGAGCAATGAGAAGACGTATCGTGGTCATCCTCTTCTAAGTCCTCAACAAGAACGCACCTTCCTCCATCTTCCATATTAGGAGACATCGTTATGTCCAGCGGGCGTTTTTTCTGGCGATGCATTACGTACGAATTTTTATTTTTTTTTTTTAAACACATACACTTTTTTCCAATTATTATTTTAAAATGCGATGATTAATTTAAATATAATTAAAAAATTACTGCGACAAAAAATATCTTTTTAATTAAAAAACATTAAAAAAAAAAAAGAAAAAAAAAAAAAATAATATAATATTGTTTGTCTGGGGATCGAACCGTTCTCCTCAGTAAATGACTAAAACGGCCGATTGACACCACTCTACCAACTACGCCAGTTCACAGGTAGTTGCAACCGAGATTTATGACCTATATTAAGATGTCAATATCGAAAATTGTCAATGGAATGTATTTTAACTGTTTTTATTTCACAACTCAAAAACACTGATTATGTTTAATTAGCACTTAAAGTCGTTTGCAATTCACTTAATGCTAGTTGTTTCAATTGGTGTATATTTTGTTTATTGTTATTATTCACTTGAACTGGCATCCAAAGTGAAGACATATAACTTTGAGATCACTTTTAAATCCTTTTTTAAACATTTTCCGTTTGAGTTTCGGTAAAACAGACACATAAGGATAAATCCTACACCGAGTTTTATAAATGTACACAGAAATTTCAGTTAGTTAAACACTTTTATTATGAATTGTCAAAACTTTACTAGGGAAAAAATATCCTAGCTTCACTAAGTGTCAATTTTTTTTAGTAAATTCACTATTTGAGCATTTCCCGGTAGAATACCGGGAAGACAAACACACCGGGCGATAGTCCGAGAAAAATACTGCACCTCAGCAACGAATTCGTTTTAATTTGCACACTTTTTCAATGTTATTTCAATGTTATATACTTTGTTTAAGGATCTAAACATCACAAAATTTATAAAACTGGGAAGACTTCGGTGGCTTGGTCATGTAGAAAGAATGACCGAGCATCAAGCACCAAAGTCCCTGCTGAACTCAAGACCGACAGGGCGAAGGAGCCTGGGAAGACCAAGTTTAAGAAGGAGCGACAACGTCCTCAAAGATATATCCCCCTTGGAGGTTGTAAACTGGAGAGAGCTGGCACAAAACTGTGATGAGTGGAGGAAGACTCTTGAGGAAGCCAAGACCCACCAGGGGTCCTAGCATGGTCGGTCGATATAGATTTTATCGAAAATGTCGGTAACTTGACATATATCCCGAGCACGACTGCAGGCCGCTAACGAACAAACAACAGTTTACAACGACTAATGGTTCCTAATTTATTTGATGTGAACTGTCATTACTTCGTTAGCGGCCTGCAGTCGTGCTCGGGAGCGATTTCAAGTTACCGACATTTTCGATAAAACCTATATCGATCGACCATGCTAGGGGGCCAGGGGTTGTAGAGCCAAGAGTGATAATGATGATGATTTAAAAACTCTTTAAAGATTAATATTACATAATATGTATTTTTTTTAAAAGTTAAGTGTCGTACAGACTCGGCTATAAAAGTGCCAGCGTTATTTGGAATGGCGTATTTCAGCATATCACTCGCCATACATTCCCAATGGGAACATTTAACGAGTAATATGCTGAAATAGGCATAGCCAAATAACGCCAGTGCTTTTATGGCGCGGCCCCAAGAATCGTCAAAAAAAAATTGAAAAAATTTTTTTTTTTCATAAGTTGGCTACATGTATTGTCTTATAGGTACATATTATTACTTTTTATACAAATGGAAAGATGTTAAAAATCAATTGAACCACTACTTAGCAACTTTTTTCGAAAAATTAGACCCGTGAGAGTTTCCCAGACCTTCAAATGCATGATGGCATCATGTTTTGAACCTTATGCATTGTTTTTTTTTAATGAAAAAACACCTAAAATCAAATAAAATATGTCTCATTATTGTTTGAACTAATTCTTTTCTACAACAACAGTGCTTTTCATTTTAATTTATGAAAATTTCATTTTTCAAATGAAAATAAAGGGGCAGTGTTTGCAACGAAAAATTTGTGAAGATTTGAGAAGGATCTTGTAATCTTCGTTCGATGAAAAATAAAGAGCGGGAGTCAAAAAAAATATTTAAAAAATTTCCAGCAACGGGTGATGCCGTCATGCGGGAAGAGGTTAAAATAGATAATAAGGAAATCATTAAAATTATGCAGTAACACCAACATAACCTACAGTCAACAAACATGCAGATATGGAAATCAACACACATGAAGATGAGGAAATTAACAAACATAGTCAACAAACATGGTGAAGAGGAAATCATTATGTAACGTCAATGACACTCCTGCAGTCCGCCTCGGAACAGGAATCCTTAGTGAGGAAGACTGGGAATACTACTTTACTTTGTTTTTTTTTTAATTAGTCATAAATTTAAAAAAATTAAAGTAATTAAAATAATAAGCAATAAGCATACCTCAGGCGTAGTATTTAGAATAATATCTTCCATAACTATGTAATGTCCACTCTAAAGGTGCCACTGATCTGGTTGATGTTGTGAAATGTCTCAACATAATATGCCGACTATTTATTTTAAGAATACATATTAGCATCTTATTCAGAATTTACTCACCAAATCAATCCAAGGTTCCTAAAATTTATTTGACATTGGAAAAATACAGCTTTAATTTTTGGTTTTAACGGTGAATCCGTATTGTGATACTAATTATTTATAAATTAACTAGTTTAGGAAAGCGGTTATTTTGAAAGGAAATAGTTTAAGAACACAGTTGTATTAACAAACTAGTTTTTGCTGGATTAGTAAACCAGATATTTTTTAATTATGATATGCAGTAAGAAACCAGTTTTACTAAAAATCAATGAGTTTGAAATAATAAAATATTTTTATGAACCATGGAATGGAGATACTAAAAATTCTGGGAAAACTTTGGCTTATACAAGGCATGTTCAGAAAGTAAATGTACCGGACTTTTATATTTTTCAGAAAATGTGTATTTGAAAAAAATTACAAATTAGATACACTTGTAGCCAATTTATAACATAATCGCCATCTCATTTAACCTCCTCGGACCCACCTTCACTTGTGGGCGGCATAAAAAAAGTGATGTGATTCCTAGATTATTATTAATTCAAAATAGTTGCTAGAGACCCAGCGTCTCCTACAAGAGACACACAATTCTGGAAACATTGAGCATTAAAAAAAACTTTGTTTTTATAAAATTATTTTATGTAGTTTTTTAGATTCAAAATAATCATGCCCTCCTCGAAGAACTCTCCCGCCAGCTGCTTCCCCCACTTCAGAACCTCTTTCTGCACCCACTCGTTGGTTTAAAAATTAATTCCACCCTTGTGTGCCTTCAGGGAGGTGAAAAGATGATGATCTGAAGGCGCTAAGTCAAAGAATTATGGGGGTAGTTCAAAACATCACAACCAAATGAGTCTAAGAGCGCCTTGTGTGAGGACGGCTTTGTCGTGCAATAAGCCAACTCCTCTCGTCAGTATTGCCCTCCTTTTGTATTGAATTCTCCTGTTGAGTTTTTCAGGATCTCACAATATCATTGTGCATTGATGGTCTCCCCCGAGACAGAAATTCGATCAAAATGATGCCCTTTCATTCTCAAAACACTGATGCCATGATTTTTTTGCCGAAACTGTGGTTTTGAATTTTTTGGAAGCTCACCTTCCAATTCAAGTTGCGCTTATTGTTATTCCTTCCCCGAGTAGGAAGTGGATCACAGCACATGGCTCGCGCTTAGTGGGATTTCTTAATGACATCTTTCACGCAACTGGACACTACAACGTGAGTTTACGTACTACCTGTTACATTTATGTTTACGTTCCTGCGATCAGGAGATCCCCCTCTACCACTGATCAGGAGATCCAACCCTACCACTCAAAGTTGCCAACCTTCAAAAAACAAAAAACCACAGCCTGTTATTATAATCGTCCTTAATTGAAAATTTTTGATGATGATTTTATGACATTAACAAAAATATCCCAATCATAAAAGAAGATGAAATTTTCAATTTTGAAGAAAAAACTTGCAAATTCAAGTTCAAGAAAATAGACGGCCAGAAACTCCAAAGAATACTGTCCAACATCAAATCAAAGCCCAGCCAAGATGGGATCACAATTGAGGGGTATAGAATCAAAGGCAGCATTCTCCAAAAAGCGTTATTTTGAGAAAACCAAAAAAAACGTTACATTTCAACAATTCTCACGTATTTATAAGTTTATAATTTTTTTCAAAAGGGGAAACTGCTTATCTATTATAATTTCCAAAGTAGAATTTGTTTATTGTATTGATTTATTAGTTATAACGGATTTAATTATGGAGATTGCTGCATTTGATACTCACCTAAGGAGAATGCTGCTTTTGTTTCTCACACGTGTGGAGAAAGCTGACTTTGATACTGACAAATAAATATGACGTCACAATAATGGACCGACCAAATCACAGGGAAGTTCGTGATTATTATTATGATTTTAATTTTAGTATAATAAAAATAAAAATAGGTTTCGCAATGTACTCATACAGTATTGAATTTGGGAGGTGTGTATGGGTACCGCCACCCCGGGAACCATTTATTGGATAAACTATATCTACCTCTGCCATAGATATGACTTTAGATTTTCACAGCCAAAAGTATTTTCTTTATTTGTTATTGGGGTGTTATGCCGTGTAGTGCTACCTCCTTCTTTAGCCAAAGTTTCGGACACTGCAACGCTCTCATTTGCTTTGGCACTTTGACTAAAGAAGGAGGTAGCGCAACACGGCATAACACCCCAAAAACAAATAACGAAAACCTCTGTTCAAGTGGTTCGCTACGTTTAGTGACTTAGCTGGGATGTTCGGGTTTATGGAGTGAGGTTTGTCCGGGTCTTGGCGGCGGATGCGTCTGCCCACCTGCTGAATTGCAGGCCGGATCGGGAGAGAATAGTTGTGGGAGTCCCTTTGACTTCTCCAGTCCCTTTGACTTCTCCAGCTCATCTCTCGAAACATCGCAGTGGGAGGGGTAGAATTTTTTTTTAACATGAGCTCCACACAGGAGGCCCTGAAGAAAATAATTTCCCTCAGGGCCTATGTCATCTTTGAGGATGGTGTGTGGAGGGGT
This sequence comes from Limnephilus marmoratus, assembly GCA_917880885.1. Classification (NCBI taxonomy): domain Eukaryota; kingdom Metazoa; phylum Arthropoda; class Insecta; order Trichoptera; family Limnephilidae; genus Limnephilus; species Limnephilus marmoratus. The sequence continues at coordinate 33,138,022 of OU862924.1, forward strand.
TTTTTTTAAGGAAAGGAAGGAGGGGAGAGTTCTGGGAAGGAAAAGGGTTTAAGGGGTGGGTAGGATGGGGGTTCAGTATGTTCTGGTCATCCGCCTTCAAGACCTAGACAAACCTCACCCCATGAACCCGGGCACCCCTGCTAAATCACCAAACGTAGCGAACCACTTGCGGTGACCTGTGGCAGAGGTGTTGGTTATCCAATAAAGGTTCCCGGGGCGGCGGTACCCATTCCCGCCTCCCAAATTGAATACATTTATACATCTCATTTAGACACACTGACCCCCAGATTCCTACCCACCCGTAATACCCTTTTCCTTCCCAGAACCTTCTCACCTTCTTTTCCTAAAAAGACCCTTCACACAATATCCCCAAAGTTGACAAAGGCCCTGAGTGGAATTATTTTCCTCAGGGCCTCCTGTGTCGAGATAATGTAAAAAAATATAAGTGTGCAGTTCGCACGCGGTACAAATGAAACCTGCCGAAAACTAAAGTAGACAAGAGTGGTGACAAGCACTGCACGAAGAGGAGATCAATTATTATCTTATTCTTTCGCAGCCTTAATCCTATAGATGTATGCGTTTGTCTATTTTTAGTGTCGCTTTTTTGTTTCATCGAGTTTCAAATCACAACGGTGCTAAAGAGCTTTCACTTCAAAAAATAATAATATTAACAGAGAAAATTTAAAAAAAAAGAAGAAAAATATTGAAGGTTAATTATTTTGATCAAAATTGGCTTGAAACTCGCAAAATTTTCAACACTAAACATGTAATTCGGAATGTTTATGTGCATGGCTATGAATCCTAGATTTAATTATAAAAGTTAAACATGTCTCTGCATATTAATTTAATTTATGAATTTTAATTAACACCTAAAAAAATCTTTTGCCACTCCACGCCTCTGAAATAAACGGTATTTTATGACAGCTCATCTTAGAATTTTGACTACTTTTGCTTTCCATTTTTCTGGATTCCTCGACTTCTTCCTTGCGTTTTTCTTGGGCACGGATGAAGGGTGAGAGTCCATAATCACACTGGCATCTTGTTTTTATTTCTAAATCCACTCCGAACTATTTAAAACAGTAAAATTAGAGCGACAGATTCAACACACGACTATACAATATTGTATGGGCGGCCATGTTGTCACGTGATCAAATGGAGGCTTACCATTGGTCAAATTGGAGAATGCTGGTTTTGTTTCTTAAGTGCGTTGAAGATTGCTACCTTTGATACTAACGCAGTTTTTAAAATGGATTTTTAAAGCTTAAAGAGTTGGATTTAATGCCAAATAACTGCTTTTCTAGGTAAAAGAGTGAATCATTAACAAAGTTGCATCATTAGTCCATTTTTGAAAAAAAGTGGAGAATGCTGCATTTGATTCTACACACCTCAATTCAAATATTAAAAGATGCAATACCTGTAATAGAAGAACAGTTTCTTAGTTTAATAAACAAATCTTTAGAAACAGGGAAGTTTCCCGAATCATGGAAAACGTCTATGGTGATACCGATTCCAAAGATTTCGAACTCAAAAAAATGTGAAGACTTTCGACCTGTAAATATGTTACCAAAATATGAACAAGTGATGGAATACATAATTAAATCTCAACTTGAAGAATACTTGGAAAATAATAACATCCTTTGTGACGAACAATCTGGATTTAGGAACAATAATTTATGTGAAAAAGCGCTAAATTTAGTGATTGATGATTGGAAGGAAGATGTAGATAAAAACTTGTATACTGTTGCGGTGTTTTTAGATTTTCAAAGAGCTTTTGAAACAGTAGATAGAAAAAGAGTTATTAAAAAATTTAAAAAATGTGGAATAAAAGGGAAAGAATTGGAATGGTTTAAAAATTATTTAAGCAACAGACAACAAACAACCAAGATAAGAAACAATGTATCAAAACCGATTGAAAATATGCTGGGGGTACCGCAAGGATCGGTATTGGGTCCGATATTGTTTATACTCTACATAAATGATATGGTAAAAATACTAAAACATTGCGAAATAAGACTGTTTGCAGACGACGCACTGATTTATATTGCAGAAGATAATTATGAGAAAGCAATCAAAAAGATAAATAGTGACTTAGAAACTTTGTCAAAATGGCTCAAATTAAATAAATTGAAACTAAATGTAAATAAAACAAAATACATGCATATAGGTAGAACAAATACGCATGGTGAACCAAAGGTTTCTATAAATGGAGAAATCATAAAAAAAGTGGAAGAAATTAAATATCTTGGTGTCATCATAGACTCAAAATTGAACTTCTCAAAAAATGCAGATTACACAATTAAAAAAATTGCAAAAAAAATATCATTTCTTGGTAGAATCAGAAACAAAGTAAATAAAGAAACATGCCAGATAATATATATGTAATACAATTATATCACCACACTTTAATTACTGTTCAAGTATTCTTTATCTCTGCAATGAAGAGAAAATGAAAAAAATGCAAATACTGCAAATTAAAGCAATGCGAATAATACTTAAGCGCAACATATACACACAAATATGAGACATGCTAAAAGAGCTAAATATGTTGACGGTGAAGCAAACTGTGTATTTGAATGTACTTATTTTTTTACATAAAATTAACATGGAGATGATGTCTAAGGAACTAAAAAGAAAAATACATTATAATAACGAAACACACAGACACCAGGCGCGTAGCTACCTAGGGGCTACGCGGGGCAGTGCCCCGGGGCCCTCAAGCTCAGGGGGCCCTCGAATCTTTACCAGAAATCTCGATCGAGCTGAACTATTGGAAATTTCTCCCATTTTCAAAATAAATATGACAGGTTGCAACCCCACTTTAATCATGACAACTCAGTTGAGAGAAATTCAAAAGTTATACCTAGGGAATTCCCCTAAATTCTTTCTGTAGGTTGGCAGTGTTGTCAATTTGACGGATAGTGATATGTGCGTCATTCCCCAACGACACTTTGTTTATTTGTTTATTTGTTTATTTGTTTATTTGTTTATTAGGAACATACACAGTACATAAGTTTACAAGTTATAAGGAATGTTAAATAAAGTAATTACATGCTTTAGTACCTATTACGTAAGTCCGTATAATATCTGGGATAATACGCCTGGGATTTGAACAGTTCTTAAAACTTAACTAATGAATGAAAGAGAAGAATAATATAAAGGAAAATTGTATACAAAGATAAAAGAGATTTTTTTTTTTTTCAGAACAAGAATTACATGCTAACAAATTGTAATTAGTTTAGTGAAAAGATGAGTATTTTTATAGCAATAAAAAATACATGCTCATGAGTAGTAATTAAAGTTTAATGAAAATATAAGTGTAAATAAGAAGTTTTAAAATTAATTATATCACGCCAACAAATTTAGTAAATTAGTTTTGTATGTTTGCAGGGAGTTGTGGAAAATGTCTAAGTGTAATAATTTTTCATAGTGTGTATAAGATGTGATTGCGCGAGAGATTGGTGAGTTTTGTGCTGCATTAGTATTATTGGATCCTATGTGAAAAAGTGAAGTGTGCCTGGTACGCCTCATTGGAACATTTAAACCAATGACAGATAGCAATTCGGGACTATCTATTTTATTATTAAGCAGGTTATGTAGAAATATCAGATCTGACAGTGTGCGTCTTTTTTGTAAAGATAACATATTATTTGAAGTTTTGTTGTATTTCTTGAGTAAATATTTCGAAAATTTATTCTGTATACTCTCTATTAAGTCTATGTATACCTTATATTGAGGATTCCATATGGTGGAAGCATACTCCAGTGGACTTCTGACCAATGAACAGAATAATATTTCCAGAGTCTTAGCACTTTTAAAAACTTTACATACTCTTAATAGAAAACCTAGCATCTTATAAGATTTTGATATAATGTATTCGATGTGCTTATCAAATATTAGTTTGCTATCCAAGTGAACACCTAGATCTTTACATGTAGACAAATATTTTAGAGGTTTGTTATTCAAGTTGTAAGGATAGGTTATTTTATTTTTATTTCTAGTAAACGTAATCGAGTGACACTTGGATATATTTAAGGACAATAAGTTTGATTCACAGTATGTGCACAAATGATCAAGATCTCTTTGTAATTCGATGCAATCGGATAACGACTGAATAGGTTTAAAAATTTTCATGTCGTCCGCATACAATATAAAGTAACTATTTGGGAAGCATACAAGAATGTCATTTATATAAATATTGAATAGGAGTGGTCCGAGATGCGACCCCTGGGGCACACCTGAGACGATTTCTATTAAGCAAGATGCGAAACCATTGACAACCGTAATTTGGTGTCGATTACTAACATAAGATGCGATCCATCTATAGAGATCACCGTGAATTCCTAGACCTAAAAGCTTCTGTAAAAGAATATAATGGTTAACACGGTCGAATGCTTTAGAGTAATCAGTGTAGATGGCATCCACCTGGCATCTCATGTCCATTTGAGCATGAAGAAAATTTGTAAAAGACGCAAGATTTGAGGTTGTGGAGCGATTTTTCATGAAGCCATGTTGATTAGTTGAGAGTAAAGGTGAGATGGTAGAATATAATTGATCGTAAACAATTTTTTCCAATACTTTACTTAAAATCGGTAATTTGGATATCGGTCGATAGTTGGAGACATCGTTTTTACTGCCGTTTTTAAAGATTGGGGTAATCAAGGCTGTTTTCCACTTGTCGGGAAATGTTCCTTCAGATAGCGATAATTTGAAAATAGCAAAAATGGGGGGTGTCAATTGTTTACTACAGTAGTTTATAAAGATTCCTGGAAGTTTATCGTTACCCGGTCCCTTTTTGATATCGATAGACTTAAGGTATTTGAAAGTTATGTCTTCATTGATCTCGATTGAGCTAATTACGCTATTTGAATTTAAACAATCACTAGCATTGCTTGTATGAGCAGGTTGATCATTCGAAAATACAGAACCAAAATACTCCGAAAATAAATTGGCTACTCCTTTACTGTCATTAGCAGTTTTTTCGCCATAAAACATATGATCGGGGATGGCAGGAGATTTTCTTTGAGAATTGACATAGGACCATATTTTTTTAACATTGTGCTGTATACCGGATTCTATCGTGGAAATGTAGGTTTTGTAAGCCGCTGAAGCGACCGTCTTTTGCCTTTTGCGTAGCAAAGAAAATGAGAGATAGTCAAGAGGGTTCCAATGTCGCTTCCATGCTCTAAAGAACTTTAATTTTTCATTTGTTATTTTTATTAAGGCTGCCGTGTACCATAGTGGATATTTTCCAGATTTCACAACTTTCTTGGGAATAAATGCATCGATGATTTGTTCAATTATAACGTAAAATGAGTTTAACGCTGTATTTACATCCGGTGCATTTATAACGGCAGACCAGTCGGTCTCTTCCAGTTTCCCATTAATCACGGTATAATCTGCTTTATGGAATAATTGTATTGTTCTAGGAGTTGAGAGGGTAGCATTAGTGGATGGAATTTCTAGTTCAATAATCAATGAATTATGATGAGCATCCTCTTTAACTAAAGGATGATCTGCAAGCGTCACCTTAGCTGGAGTGTTACAGAACACGAGGTCCAATATTCGTCCATATTTGTTAGGTGAGTGGTTAAATTGAGTTAAATTTGCAAACGATAAACAGTTACATAGTGTGAGTGAACATTGGTCTCTGTTAGTTGATATTTGTTGATTAGTCCAATCAATACTGGGTAAGTTATAGTCGCCAATGATTAGAAACTTGTCATTGGGAAAACGGATCGTTAAGTCAGAAATGGCATTGGTATGGCTAGTAAATAACGCTAATCTTTCTGAGGATGTTAATTTTGGACCGACGCTAGGTAAGTACACGCAGCACATATGGAAGTTATAACAATGATGATTAGATTTTGATGTATTGACAGTTATCCACATATCTTCAGCGTCTGAATTCCAAGAGCGGGGAGTAACAAAAAATTCTTTTTTAATACCTATGATTACGCCTCCGCCAGTTGATTTACCAGTGCGATGGATATCCCTATCATTTCTGTAGACAGAATAGCGGTTATCAAATAATTCCTCATCTAGGATGCTATCAACCAACCAACTTTCGGTAATGAAAATCAAGTCATAATTATTGAGCAGCACATTTTGACTAAATTCCAACGTTTTTGAGCGCAGACCTCTCGCATTTTGATAGAATATTATTAAAGAACCAAGCATTGAGAAATTTTGTTAAATACATTAATAACTTCGGTTTCTACAAAATATACTTGATTATTTTGTTCGAAAGTTATGTTCATAGTCATAAGTCCACTGGGAATAACAAAGCATAACATACAATTATCAATTAAGGTGCGTGAGTATATCATAGAATGTATAACTGAGCAGTGAGTACAATTATCAGCAGGTGGGGTTAATGTAAAAAGGGTAATATTCATTAAATTAAGAAAAAAATCAGGAGAAAAATAGTAGTTACAGGATAGATGATTTAACATGGTAATGGTGATTAAGCTATTAGGTTTTTTAACTGCGAGTCGCATGAGATATGTATGGGAGGTGATGTATCGTTCTTTCTTAGGTAGATTTTCCCGTTTCGTATCCATAAAAACTGATACATGTGTTCGTTTTTAAAGCCTTTGGCGGACCTCAATATAGATTTATTTTTCCGCGTGAGATGGTCGTTAACAAAGATCCTCTGATCAGCTCCAGCCATTCCGATGCCCTTGGTAGTGATTCCTTTTTTCTTCTTAATGGCTGCTATGAATTCGTCCTTCTTCTTGCGAGAGGTGAATTTTGCGATGATGTTTCCCGGGCGTCCGTCAGTCCTGTCTTGAATATGATTACGCTTGCTGACTCTGCTAACATATTCAATTTCGTTTTGATGGAGGGGGCATCCAATAACTGTTGCGATAGTTGACATCATTGTAGGCAGATTCTCGTTGGTGGTCTCCGGCATTCCATGTATTTCTATGTTGTTAGAGAGAAGCTCCTGCTCCCTTTCATTATTTCCCCTCTCTAACATGAAAACTGTTTGTTTCAGCTCAGAGACTTCCATTTCCAGCTTATCTACTTTGGCTAATTTTTGGTTGATTAGATTAATTTTGCTTGAGAAATCGTCCATGATAGTATTATTGTAAATTATCACCTTTTCAAATTCAGCCATTTTATTGCTTATTTTTTCTAACTGCAGCGACATTTTTTTTTATCTCCACAGTTAGGAGTTCATTGCTGTGGTCAGTGGAGCTAGTGCGAATTTCCGGATTGACCAGGATTTGTATGCAATTATTGCACTTCCATGCATCCTTTTTTCCTTGCGACATGCGTTTGTAGACGCTTGCCGTAATATTGGCACATTCAAAATGGAAAGTGCATTTGCAGGTTGAGCACCTTATACACTCAGCCTCTTTTAGATGCTTAACGCAAATCTTGCAAGTTGTATCCATATTTATTTTACTTGCGGTTGCAATAGGTTGCAATACTGTAGGTAGCTTGGGGTTTTTGTCAGTTTTTGAATAATAACTTTATTAACTTCAGATTTGACACTGTGTACACTTTAAACAAACACTCACTTTCGTATTTAATTCACCTCAACTTATATTATGAGCTGGTATTGAAATTGTGTGATAAGAGTCACTGTTTTTAATAGCAAATGAACGATTATTTGGGAGCGATTGACAAACGTCAGGCGGGTGTTATTGTTATTGTGTTATATGTATACTTGTAGCGTATCAGTTTGTTTCTCTTTCCTTTTATTTTAATTTTAAAAATAAATTTATAGAAATGATTTCGAATTATTCAACTGCAAAAACTGCAAGAAAATATGGTATTGATACCCATTTTCAAGAAAAAAGGCAAAGAAAAGTAAAAAAAAAACATTTTAATGAATTAGCTGCTGATCACCGATTTCCAAACCGAGAAAAAATATTTAAAATTGAGATTTTCAATAATGTACTAGACACAGTAATATCTCAATTAGATACATGTTTTATTGGTATGAGTGCAGTCTGTCATATATTCGATTTTCTAACACCAACATTTTTATTACATGTTGATGAAGCAACTTTATTACAAAAGTGTGACGAATTCCAAAGAAAATATTCAGGTACAATAGGCCCTAGTTTTTCACTTCAATTTATTAATATTTACCATCTAGTTTTACCTCAACTAACTCAAGCACGGACTGTTCACCAATTATGTAAGGAAATAATGAGCAAATATAGAGTGCTAGAATGCGACCTAACCGACGTATTTACAGCAATGTTATTATTCTTTACAATTCCTGTCACTTCTGCAGCAGCTGAAAGGTCATTTAGCAAATTAAAAATAATAAAAAATTATTTAAGAAATAAGATGGGCCAAACTCGACTCCGACATTTATCGCTAATAGCAATTGAAAACAAAACCGCATCAAGTCTGGATTTAAACGAAGTCATTGATACTTTTGCGAAAACTAAAGCTAGGAAAAAAATGTAAATATAATTGTTATTTAGTCAGTTGGTAGGCCCGACCTTTATATAATAAACCCTTGAATCTTCTCTATTTCGTTTTATTAGCCAAACCTACACCAAGTATTAATCGTAATTTATGTTGTTACTGTTTAATATTTTTATTACCTGCCCTGCAGTGTAGAAAAAAGAGCTTAAGTAGCTTAACATTTTTAAAGTATTTGTATATTTCATATTTTTATTTGATAAAACCTAATCAGTTTACATAGCAGTGGGGCCCCATTTTTTAATTTGCCCCAGGACCCTTGGTTACCTAGCTACGCCACTGACAGACACGGGACAAGAAATTCAAAGCAAATTAGACTGCCGACAAGAAAAAAATCAAGCACCCAGAAATCTCTGATGTACCAGGCCATCCAACTGTATAACAACATCCCGAATGAAATCACTGAGATAGAAAATATAAATAAGTTTAAAAAAGAATTACGAAAATATGTCTACCTCAATTATTAATGTCTTTATTTATGTGTAATATTTAAAGAATGATTATGTTTGCCAACCAATGTAAATGTTTATATCTTTATAAAATATTAGCACACACAAAGATGTGAGCTAACTTAAGATTAATAAATAAAATAAATAAATTATTATTGTACAAAAGCTCACTCTTACAATGTATTCCCAAATCTAGTGGTATATTATTTTAAGATATCACAAAAAAAAATTTAAGCATATTGTTCTCTTCAAAAAACCACACCTGAATTTTTGGTCTCACCTCAAAAATATAACTAATAAGTTAAGTTTATCCCGTAAGAATCAATGTTCAATGGTACACCTATTTTGACTGTGTTTCATATTAATATTAATTCAAAATGCTTTCCGATCTTCCTGTAATACCAAACGCGTTGAATGTCCAACATCCATTTCATAATAACCATGAAACTAAATAAACGCCCGGGTTGCCGGCACTGAAACTGAAAAACTTCCTTATCCAATATCTAACTTTAAGAAACAAGATTTCTTCACATTGTCCAATATCCAAATTAAAAATGCGGTGTTGGCGTTATTGTAAACATTTAAAAGATATTATACTCAAAATTAACAATTTCTATGACTTTAAATCATTTAAGTAATCTTACTATTGAGCTAATTTCATTTTATATGCCTTTTTCGTAAAAAAACTTTGAAGCTCTATTTATCCCGATTTACGTTTTGGTCTGTTGAATAAAAACGAACTACAGCGACGAGTTATTGCCATCATTTTTCAAATTCACGTGCAAATCAAAACAGCATGTTTTTGGTGTAAATTTGGTGTTTTTTTTTTAATCCTGCAAATCTGCAGAATCCGGTAATAGAGAACTCCAGTCCAATTTTTTTTTTTTTTTATGAATAAATGACCTAACTTTAATAACTGCATTTTTATTTTTAGAGTTAGTTTTAATAGTTAAAATAATAGTCAAAGTTTTAATTTTTCAAGACTCCCCGTAAACCACCGTATGTACGGTGAATCGTGTGACGTCATCACTCCTGAAAAATTACTATAGGATCAGGCAATCAGCTGATCAACTGCCGCCATTTTGAATTCCGTTATTCGAAGTTTTCTCCCTAGAAGTAGCATTACTATTCTTTTTGTGCAGTAGTTTATGAATATTTTCAATAATAGAGATAAGCTAATAAGAGATACCTTTATTTTTTAAACATTATTTAGGCCTAAATTTATTTTATTACAAAAAGATACATAAATTATAATATATTTTTTACAAAAATTAATTACATAACACATGTATTTGATGTACCCCCATAAATAAGCAGGGCTTGTGTGTATGGGGGGTGTTATTATATTGGTTCAATTTATTATTTTTTATTCAGTTCAAATTTTCAGTATAAGTTTTAAGCAGAGTTTTAAATTTTTTATGTTACTGTTCATGTTTCTGATTTTTTCAGGTAGTGAATTAAAAAATTTAACTCCGAGATATTTATGATTTAACTGTCCTATTGTTTTTTTACATTTTGGAATAGGAAGTATTGATGTTTGTCTAAGATTTCTGTTATTTTTGAAGGGTGCAACTTTATTTTGAATATTATCTTTATGAATTTATAATGTTGCGTGATAAAAGTATAACGCACTTAATTTTCTGACCTTAAATTGTTTGAATAACAGTTCTGATGAATATGAGTAGGGTTTTTTTTTTAAATTGTTTTTATTATTAGTTTTTGTGATATGTAAATTGTTTGTGTTTGATTTGTATATGTACCGCCCCATCCGAAAATGCCGTATTGTATAATTGATTGACAGAAAGCGAAGTATGTGGTTCTAAGTAATTTTTCGTTTAAAATATCTCTTAAGCATCTAAATATATATGTTAGTTTCCTTATTCTGTTGTTCAGAATATTTATGTGTGGGGACCAGTGGCGGCTCATGACTTTTTGGTGTGCTAGAGTGCTGATATTAAAAAAATGGCATTATTGATGTTGTTGTAGCCGAAAAAAAATTTTTTTTTTTTTTTTGCAAATCAGTTTTTTGTATGAAAAATTTCAGGTTAGTTTCAGTTTGGTGGTGCGCCGCACCGATTTCCTAAAAAATCTTCATACAAAACACCGATTTTTGAAAAAAAGAAAATATATATTTTTCGCATACTCAACATCCATGATTCCATTTTTTTAATATTAGCACCCTAGCACAACCAAAAGTCACGAGCCGCCACTGGTGGGGAACATTTTAAATGCTGGTCTATTATTATGCCCATATTATATGTTTGTACAGGGGCTCAAAGTTTGGTAGGGTCACGGAGATGCATTTTTTGCTGGGAAAAATGTGTCACTCAAATACCGTGTAACGCCACAGTTGCATTCCATCAGCAACACTACCAATAGTCCCACTCCTAGCGTCCACGAGTGGTCTCTTAAGCCCCGCGAGCCCTGGGCAATGTGGCCACCGGCAATACCATCAGCCATAGCAGATAGGAGAGGATGAATGGTGAATCTCCGGCGCCACAAAACCGGAACCCCCCAGCTAAGGGATGGAAACCCCTACAGAAAACCCTGGCCCTCCTGGTAGGGGGTTGGGCGAGAGGCTAATAACCCCTCCCTGTAAAAGCAACGCTATTACGAACCCTAACACAGAGCCTCGGACAACTACTGGACTTAGGAAAGGACCCGGCAAACGAAATAAGGACTTGAAAATTGCTACTTGGAACGCAAGGACGCTGTATAGAAGTGGAGCCCTAGGAGAGATCACTAGGGAGATGACGAAATACAAAATTGACATAATGGCGGTGCAAGAAACAAGATGGATAGGATCTGAGCCATTTGACACAAGAACACACACGATACTGCATAGTGGAAATGAAAGACACCATAAATTCGGAGTGGCCTTTATTGTAGACCGGAAAATGGAAAAATGCATATTAGACTTTAAACCCATTAACGAAAGAATGTGCAGCTTACGCATAAAAACGAAATTTTTCAATGTAACATTGATCAATGTACATGCTGAAACGGAAGATAAAGAGGACATAATGAAAGATACATACTATCAGAAACTCGAACAGGTCTACGACACATTTTTTTTTTTTTTTTTTTTTTTTTTAATTTCAATAACAAGGGATAAGTTTTAAGATTTTCACGGCCAGAAGCATTTTCGTTATATGTTTTTGGGGTGTTGTGCCGTGTTGCGCTACCTCCTTCTTTAGCCAACGTTTCGGACATCGTTGCAATGTCCATCATCAACTAAAAATTACACATCTACCGGATCTGCCGGATCTGCCCTGATGATGGACATTGCAACGATGTCCGAAACGTTGGCTAAAGAAGGAGGTAGCGCAACACGGCACAACACCCCAAAAACATATAACTTCAATAACAAGGTTTGTACATGTATGTATGATGTATATAATAAGTATGGATTCATTTTTCTTTTCACAGACCTCCTCACTAGGATTTCCTGTTCTGAGGTGGCCTGTAGTTTTTTAAAATATTTGTATTTGGTTATGGATTGTCTTTATATCGTCTTCATGATGTTTGTAATTTTATTATCACTTTGATCTCTCAGCCATATTTTTACTTTTGTTTTAAATATATTCATTTCCTTTATATTTTTGATTTGATCTGGTAGAGCATTGTATAATTTTATAGCATGGAATTTATTATTTCTCTGTCCAAAAGATGTGTTCAAACTGGGAGTAACCAGGATGTTATTGCTTACTGACCTGGTTGAGTATTTATGTTGGGCTGTGGAGTATACATATATGTTTTTTTTCAGTTTAAATAAAATATTTTTTGAATAAAGTTTCTGTACATTGAAGACTTGAAAGTTATTAAATATTTCTTCCGTCGGAGTTCTAAGCGGAACTTTCAGTATTGTCTTCAGTACTCCTTTTTGGGCTATATTGAGTCGCTCTGTGTGAGTGCTCAAAGCAGACCCCCATCCAGTTATCCCGTATTCTATTTGTGATTTGTATTTGTGATTGACATAAAGCATTACCATCTAACGACATTAAGATGGTAATTGGGGACTTTAACGCCAAGATAGGACAGGATCCTCTGCTCCAACACATTACAGGAATGAACAGTCTACACAAGGACGCTAATAATAATGGAACCCGAGTGATTGATTTCGCAGAATCAAGAAACCTAATTGTGGCCTCGACTCAATTTCCAAGAAAAGACATACACAAACGGACCTGGACATCGCCAGATGGTAGACACCATAACCAAATTGATCATGTCCTGATAGAAAGAAGGGGGGCAACGAGCATCACAAACGTAAGGTCGTATAGGCAGTGGCGGACTAAGGGGGGAGCGGGGGGGGCGGTCCGCCCCGGGCCCCCAGTCTTGGGGGGCCCCCAAACGCCTCCATGTTCTCTTGATCAAACCCTAAACAAGGCTTTAAGACACCGCTGTAAAAAAAATATATAATTTTTATTTCATTTTTTGATTGATGCACTTGTTAAGAATGCTCTCACAAATTTTTTAAAAGAAATTCGAAAGATTGACGGAGATACAGTATTTTATATGAAACCGTTTGGAACAGTTTGTATGTTGAATTATCCTCGGAAATTTTGAATGCGTTTTATTTTTTAATGAATTTCATTTTCCATTTTTTATGGTAAATTTTCCTCGTCTGGTATATAGTCAGGGCCGGATTAAACATGTCGGGGCCCCTACTCAATGCACGTGTCGGGGCCCCTTTACCATAGGTGCCCCTAGCCGATGCGTAGCTCCTAGGCATGGGCCTACACTGCCTTGTGGATAATACGGTCCTGCCAGCGCTGGCTTAAACACGTCGGGGCCCCTAGGCAATGCAAGTCTTGGAGCCCCTTATTAACCGTAGGGGCCCTACCTGCCCCTAGGTAGTTTCGGATGGATATTACGGCCCTGGTCAAAGTGACTGGATTTTCGAAGGCGGTGGCCTACACTGCCTTATGGACAATACGGCCCTGCCAGGACCGGCTTAAACATGTCGGGGTTCCTAGGCAATGCACGTCTCGAGGCCCCTTTACCCCAGGGGCCCCTACCCGATGCGGGGCTCCTAGGCAGTGGCCTACAACAGCCTTATTTTTTTATTTTTTTTACATTAACTCCACACAGATAATTTTCCTCAGGGCCTATGTCATCCATCTGGGAAGATGTGTGGAGGGTCTTTTTGAGGAACAATGGTCATGAAGAGACCCATGTTGTAGGAAGAAACACAGAGGCCGGCAAATCATTCCACAGCCTTACGGAAAAAAGGGCCTGCCAGGGCCGACTTAAACATGTCGGGGCCCCTAGGCAATGCACGTCTCGGGGCCCTTTACCCTAGAGGCCCCTACCCAATGCGGGGCCCCTAGGCAGTTGCCTACACGTCTTATGGATAATATTTTAATGACTATAGTGACTGGATTATCGAACAGTTTAAGACTTGGTGCATGGTGCATGCAAATAAGATGTATAGTTTTTCTAATATGTTGTCAACCAGGTTGAAAAACGTTTTGAGAAAAACACATTCAAAGTTTTGCTGAAGGATAATTCAACATACAAACGGTTTCACATAAGATGCTGTATCTCCGTCAATTTTACGAATTTGGTGAAAAATACCGGTTCAGGCTGTACTTATTTATTCATATTTTATATGTATAGGATGATGTTTGTACGGGTCCTCCCACCTCTTAGAAAAATTGTCACTTTTTATTTAATTTTCTAAAAGATGCATTTGTTAATAAATTATTAACAAACTATCTGACCCAGCCACGCGTTGCTGTGGCAAATAAAACACAACGTCATCTACTGGATGGTTATCCAACCTTTATAACCACCGCCGTCTTTGAGTTTATCGCGAAGAGACAGACATATGCCGTGGAGGACTTAAATTAATAATACGTAGAAATGGTGTGAAAGCTTAAAATAATGTGCACGAAATGCTTGGGGTAACTAACATATTTAGGTTAATAAGGATTAATACTGTATCCGTCTAAATAACTTTTCAATTACCGCAATGTTCGTGACCATTTTTTTAGAAGATAGAATGGGTATAGTAAGCTATCCGTAAAAGATAGATATATGCCTTCGCGGACTTTTTTGTAGATCTATAAAAGAGGAATATCCCACTATGCATTGTTTTGTTATATACCAAAAGGATTAGGCAGCGTTTTCGATGAAAGCTATCAGGCGACTTGACTTTTTCCGACACTTCTAACAATTATCTTTATTTTTCAACCAATTTACACAAATCCTTTACAAATTACATACCTAAACCTTTCTCACGAAAAATTCTATCTATTGGTGAAAACCGCATGAAAATCCGTTCAGTAGTTTTCGAGTTTATCGCGAACAGACAGACAGACGACGCGGAGGACTTTGATTTATAATATGTAGAGATGCATCTTTTAGAAAATGAAAAAAAATGACAATTTTTTTTTACAGTGCCCTGGTGCCTTAAAGCATTGTTTAGGATGTGTTCAAGGGAACATGGAGGCACTTGGAGGTCCCCCAAGACCAGAGGCCCGTGTGAACTGAAAAAAAATCTCGTAAAATTACATCAACTTTTTAAACTAGGGGGGGGCCTCATTCAGCTTTGCCGCCCCGGGCCTCTGACGGGCTTAGTCCGCCACTGCGTATAGGGGTGCCAACTGTGATTCAGACCACTACATGGTGGTGGCCACCTATAGGAGCCGAATCGCAAACAATAGAACACGGAAACCACCAACTACTAAAAATCAATACGGAGGCTCTAAAAACACCAGAAGGCATAGAGCAGTATCACAACGCCCTTGCAAATAGCCTACCAGGTCAGATCACTGAGCAGAACTCCCAAGAATCACTCGAAAAAGACTGGAATGATATAAAAGAAGCAATTGTAAGAGCAGTGGAATCAAGTGTCGGAAACATGCCCAGACAGCCCAGGAACCCTTGGTTTGATGAAGAGTGTGAAAGAAAGATAGTTGAAAAGAATACACTCAGAAAGAAGTACTTGGAAAGGCCAACAAGAAACAAAAGACAGGCGTACGAACAAGCGAGAAAAGAAACAAATAAGCTGATAAGGGGAAAGAAAAGAAAATTCCTGAATGATATTCTGCTGAAAATGGAACAGGACTTTGTTAATAATAATAGCAGAGAAGCATATAGGGGAGTAAACTTCTTCAAGAAGGGTTTCAAACCAAATACAACACTATGCAAAGACGTTGATGGTTCAATTATATCCGATAAGGAACGAATTAAAACCGTGTGGAAAAATTACTTCTATAAACTTCTCAACCCTAATAGCGACCTGAGAAGCCACCCTACTAACATCCCCATTGAATCAAGTAATGAAGAATCAGCGAATCCACCAACAATGCCAGAAATAAATGCTGCACTAAAGAAACTTAAAAACAACAAATCACCTGGGAAAAATAACCTGCCGGCAGAGTTATGGAAATGAGCACCTGAGAAATCTGCTACATAAGTTAATAACAAAAATATGGACCTTGGAAAAAATCCCAGAGGAATGGCAAATAAGCATAATATGTCCAATTCATAAAAAAGGTGACAAGCTAAAATGCGAAAATCATAGAGGCATATCACTTCTATGCACAGCATATAAGATCTACACCATGATACTGAAACAAAGAATTGATAAGTACGCAGAAAACCTACTGGGAGAGTATCAGGCAGGCTTCCGCACCGGTAGATCCACAACAGACCAACTGTTCACCGTCAGGCAGATCTTGGCAAAGTGCTGGGAGTTTGATATAGACATACACCAACTATTCACAGATTTCAAGCAAGCAAATGATAGCATAGATCGGGAGTGTCTATATGACATACTACTTCAATTCCAGATTCCACCTAAATTGGTTAGGCTCATCAAAGCCACAATGTCAGACTCAAGATGCCAGGTCAAAATAGATGGGGAACTGTCGGAAGAATTCACAGTATCGCAGGGACTAAAACAGGGGGACGGTCTGGCTCCCACTCTCTTCAACATTGTGCTCGAACATGTAATAAGAAAAACGCTAATAGACACTGGCTCCAATATTTGTTTCAAGAGCAGTCAAGTTGTCGGATATGCGGATGACATTAACATTGTCGGAAGATCAATTTCAGCCATTAAGGAGGTCTTCGATCCTTTAGAAACAGCGGCACGGGAAGTAGGACTGCAGGTTAATGTCAACAAAACGAAAATGATGATACAGAGCAGGAACCCTTCACACAGAAGAAGAAGTAGTGCACAATTCAAAGACAACTACTTATACGAAGTGGTCGACCAATTTGCCTACCTGGGCTCCAGTCTGACAGAGAATAATGAGGATCCAGCAGAAATCAGAAGGAGAATCACAGCAGCCAACAAAACATACTTCTCTTTGCTGCCAGTGTTTAAGTCACGTAGTGTCCACAGAAAAACCAAAATAACCATATATAAGACCATTGTTAGAACTGTATTGGCATATGGATGTGAGGCGCTGACACTGACGGTAAAGATGGCTGAAATGCTGGATACTTTTGAAAGAAAAGTGCTGAGAAGAATATGTGGACCCGTGAAAGAGGGTGAACAGTGGCGCATCTGGCACAATTCAGAATTGTATGATATATATAAGGCACCTAGCATCTCAACACATATGAGACTCCTCAGGCTGAGATGGGCTGGGCATGTACAGAGAATGCCGGATACACGCGTCCCAAAAAGAATTTTGACTGGACACCCAGGTGGAAAGAGAAAAGTGGGAAGACCCAGACTGAGGTGGGAAGACGAAGTAAGAGGGGATGCAGCACAGCTTCTCCAGGTACCAAATTGGAAGTCAGCCGCTGAGGACAGGAGGAGTTGGAGGCGACTGTTGCAGGAGGCCAAAGCTCGATATGGGCTGTAGCGCCATCTAAGAAGATATGTTTGTACATAATATATTGCATTTGTGGATAATAAACGAATAAATTAATACGATGGCTTGTGTCATATCATACATTCCCATAGAATGACTTTACGGTGACGTCACAACACGTCGAACAGTGACGTCACCACAAAAATTTCAATAATGCCTACTTGACGGCGTGTTTTTACGACTTGATTAAAAATTGACTTTTTAATAATTTTTTAAAAACTCTGCGTTTAATATTATTAAATAAAACTTATATATTCAGAATCAGCGTTTATTGGTCTATATGAACATATTTTTTAAAAGCCATAATATTTTTCACTGGAGTTCCTTATTGAAACCGCAGTGACAATTCATTTCAGTTTTCGACAAACCATCTTTATTTCAGACTTGAGTTGCGAGAATGAGACTAGAGTCACTTGAGACGCCCAGTCTACACAAATTGACGTCTATGGCATGGTCCAACAGTCACAGTATAGCTAGGTCGATTGATCGTTTGCACATGAATTATCATGATCAGAAATGTTCTGACGGCCAATAGACAAATTTTAGCATGGCCTCCACAGTATCAGATAAGCCTCGGTTATCTGTCAATATACACATCTTTTTGAATAATTTCATTCTTAATTGGCCCAATTTTTCAGTTTGTATATTTCAGCCCAGTTTGTTTTTTCCAGTCCCTTGGAAAACTTCTTAAGAGGGTTTCACTGTAAATAAATATCAATGCAATAAAACAAAAATTAAATGATTGCATCATTGTTCATTTATTTGAAGTGAAAAAAAATTCGAGCAAATAAATATACATTGTTTTAAGACATAATAAGGTACATAATCCGATTGCATTAGATGATTCCATATTATAAAAATATATACGGATATACATATTAAAGTTCATATTTAGTTTTCAGTTCTGCAAACTCTTGTTTTGAACACTTATTGGCCTTCTGGCACCGTTGCAGTATTTCCAAAATACCTGGAAACAAAATTTTAATATTAACACCCTTCTTAACCGGTCAACTGCCGCCATACAAGGCACAAAAAAACCACCACTTTGAATTTTGAATTGAATGTTTTGTTGATAAATTTTGAGCTATTGTATATTTTATTGACTGAAACACGTTCACAACACAATAAACTATCTACTAAAACCACATTACTTGCATTTATTACGTAAATTAATAGGTTTTACGACGTTTTATTCGCGATACACAGACATCGCGATGTGATTGCGACCGTTAATTTCGTGGCAAATCTGACAGCGCAGAGTAATGATGGCGCAAGCGATTTTGACACTGTTCTTCATACAAATTCGTACATATAAGGGTAAAAATCGCAGACCAAAAGTTTTTCATTTCAAATATTTGAATTATTTTCTTGCGCCTGCGCATATGACACCGCGCGCCGGCGCGTCTCCGGCAAATAACCGGTTAAAAGATAAAAAGTTTTCCATCTACAAAATAACTTTTTTCCAACCCTGAAAAATATTTTAATAGAATGTGGGGTAGGGGGCTTTCAAGTAATACGTAACGCAATTTTTGAAGATTGTTGACCCCCCCTCCCCCCCATGTAACGCGCCATAACGTTTTTCCGTACCACCCTCCCCTCTAAATACTAATATCTACAGCCTGTATGTCGGACGAATATCTACAGCTCATATGTTGGACTAATATCTACGAACTTCAGAGTGTTGACTAATATCTACAGAGCTAAGGTCAGAGGAATATCTATGACGGTTCCATGACAGTTCATCCTGCGACAATTCATCCGGCGACAGTTCATCCTGCGACAGTTCATCCGGCCGACAGTTCATCCTGCCGACAGTTCATCCTACCGACAGTTCATCCCGCCGACAATTCATTTGGCGACAATTCATCCTGACAATTCAACCTAACCTAACCTAACCTATAAGTGGTTATACGACAAAATACGACATACAAAATACGACATACTTATATATAAGTATAAGTATGTCGTATTTTGTTATTCACGCATGCTTCTTCGGAGAGTCGAAATTATTGTTAGTAAAAATATTTTTACAGCGGATTTCCACTCAAGATGCCTTCAGATATAAGTATATCGATTTTGGTTGTACGGCCGTATATCCTCTTTGCATACTTACTATAAAAATCTTCTAAATGATCAGGCAGGATGAATTGTCGGCGGATGAATTGTCGGCGGGATGAACTGTCGGCAGGATGAACTGTCGGCAGGATTAACTGTCGGCCGGATGAACTGTCGCAGGATGAACTGTCGCCGGATGAATTGTCGCAGGACGAATTGTCGGGTCACCATCTATGACGGTCCCAGTGTTGACTAATATCTACAGAGCGTAGGTTGAACTAATATCTACAGAGCATAGGTTGGACTAATCAGCTAAATGTGTCCAAAAGTCCGATATTAGGAATTTTTACATACATACTAACATAAATTAAGTTTTTTAAACTGCATATGCAATATTTCGTTATTCCAATATACTATACATAATTGCAAATCCTGAGCTGGCAATTGCAAACTGGCAGAGAGTGCTGTAGATATTCGTCAACACTTTGGTTCTCATAGATATTAGTCAGCAGTTTGAGCTGTAGATATTCGTACGCACTTTGATTCTCATAGATATTAGTCTGATATTAGTAACGCCCAAGTGACAATTTTTACCTTAAAGTCACAATTAGGTTGCGCAAAGTACTGGAAAGTCGCTTAAATACCTTTTTTCTTGTTTTAATCGCGTTTGCGGCAATAAATAAAACAAGAGATTTCGAGAATGAAAATGAAAGGATTGCCAACTTAGAAGATTTTAATTCCCTAGTTTTTTTTATCTAAATAAAGAAAAACATGTTACGTAACGCGTTGTTCGAACCCCCCCCCCCTTCGTAACGCACAGTAACGTTTCACAGGACCCCCCCCTTCCCCCAAGTGCGTTACGTAATACTTGAACGGCCCCGTAGTCTAACAACAAAAAAGGATGATTTTGAAAACTTTAGGCTGTAATACGAGGATCAAAAGTAGCACAGAATATATTTTAAATTTATGTATATAATATTCTCTAATCCCAGTACATTAAATGTCATAAACATCAAATGACATGTATTCAGAAATTTGTGTTACAGGGAAAGTTAGTTTCCCAAAAGTAAATGATTCTACATCACATTATAAGGGAATTTAATATGTACTCAAATTTGTTACAATTTTTATTAGCAAGATAAATTGCATGGAAAGTTTGAGTTACGCCATTTGACATGTCCAATATCATACTGTGTAATGTCAAATGAGGTGCTCAGCAGAAAAGTGTCCCAACCCACAAAAATTCGTAATCAGCGAAAACATCATTTGTTTTATTTTGTGACTCAATTTTAGTTTTCACTGATTTCAAAGGATCTTTGAAATAGTGAAAACTAAAACTAAGGGCCACTGTGGCTTCTTAGATATGACAAAAATATATAACAATATTATATTTTCGCTGATGTGCGCTGGGCCTCTCTTCCGATGAGCCCCTCAAATTCGAGTCAATGATAACCTCACGTTTGGAACTATGTACTATAATTTGTTCTAATATCGGTGTTGCCTTCGCGATGAAATTTTTTTGCTTCATTTTATTAAATTTCTGCACTTTCTTGAACTAAACTCAAAGCTAGATGCCAGAAGGCTTATGAAGAAGAAGAGGAATTTACTACATAGATAGGATAAAGATCATTACCGTTCTTGTCCTCCTTGGAGAGGAACATGGCAAGGGCACTGAACCTCTTGACAGCAGCCAGGTTCTGCAGGTAGGGGAGAGCATTGGAGTTGGCCTGCACAAAGTCCTCGCCACTGTGTAGGGTGGCAACCATCTCTGACAGGGTGTCGCTCTCTAGGAAGTTCTGGAAGATAGTCGGCAGCTGGTTGGGGGGAATCGCCTGGAATACAAGCAAATGCTTGAATAGCTAAAGAAGTTACTAAACCAAGAACAAGCAAAAGACAGTGCGCAGACATTGTCTCCTGAAATGCACAGAAAGGACGTGGTTTATAAATAGTGCGTTAGCGCTTGTTGGTGGCTTGTCACATCACAATCGCCGCCAAGGGCAGATCCAGCTTTAGCGCCAGGGGGGGGTCACATAGTCAATATTATATTATATTAAATTAATTAAATATTACAAACCACAAAGTATTATATTAAATTAATTAAATATTGAAAATACTTAAATAAAATCTATATTGTAACAAAAAGTATATAAAAACATTATGTTTAACAATTTTAATTAGTGGTCCACCTAGGTCCTGAACCCAGCCCAGGGGGGGTCAAGACCCCCGTGACCCCCTCCCCCTGAATCCGCCCTTGATCACCGCCTGCAGGTCTTTTAGTTAGGGTCGATCTTCAGTAGGCTAATAATTGTTGAATAGACTTATGTTTTACAGTTAAATAGATATTTTAAAGCTTGTGATGAAAATAACCGTAGAGAGCCACAGGAAGATAAATTTACATGCATATTACCAGAGAATGTACATCTTACAGCATTATTAAGCTGACACCTGTCATACACACTCACTCCAAGTCAAGGGCGGATTTAGGGGGGGGGGGGGGCATGGGGGAACATGCCCCCCCCCAGACGGTATTTTTGTGTAACGTGGAGATTCCATCACAGTACATAATTAAAAGCAAAAACATCTTTATTAAACATTTAATTTTTCTATTGTTTTGACACTTTCATAAACCTTCCTATACATACATTTCCCATACAAACTTGATTTTTTTGCCCGTCCGCCCCTTGTGCCCCCCCCCCCCCCCTCCCCCCCAAAAAAATCCTTACAGTAATTGTTGATTTTTTTTGCCCCTTCGCCCCTTGTGCCCCCCCCCCCCCCAGAAAATAATCCTAACAGTAGGTAATTGTTGATTTTTTGCCCGTCCGCCCATTGTGCCCCCCCAGAAAAAAATCCTGGATACGCCCTTGCTCCAAGTGCTAGCTACAAACAGAAATGCTAAATGCTGCCAGCTCTAAAATTCAAAGAGAAATTACCTGCTACATAGTAAACAAACTACTAAATGTGATTTCTTACCCTGAGATATTTGCTTCTCTCCTTGTCTCTGCCCCTGAGCATTCTCCACTGCGATATGAATTGCACTGAAGACTTAGGCACTTGCAGGGGAGTATTTGCTTCATCCAATTGCAGACTTTTGATATCAATGGACTCAATATTCTGTACACCATTCAATACTTTAGAATTTAGCGCATCTTTGGTAATGGTTTTCATAACATTTTGCGTAACAGCTTTTGTTGCAATACTGGTAACGTTTTTTGTGACATTGTTTATATCTTGCTTTCCATTAATGATATTCTGGCTTTGTTCATGGTTTTCGCCGAGTCCATTGGACAGTTTGGTGGTTGCTTTGATGATCTTGGATTCCTTTTCGACTAAATGGATACTGTCATCTGGACTGTGGATCAGGACTTGTTTCTGGAGAAGGTCGGCGGGTGACTTGGGGGTAGTTTTGGTGTTAGAGACTCCTAGAGGAATTTCCATGACTGGAATTCTGACAAGAGGTTTCTGGAAAAAATAAAAATATATTAAATACCAACGTCCATAATAAAATGGTTAATTTTGCAACAGAACTTTTTCCTAGTTAGTGATACGGTTCCCCTGTCTTTACACTGTACAGACAGGAGTGCTCTCGTGAGGTGTCACATAAAAAAAATAGAAATGTAAAATGAAATTTAAACATAAAAATGAATTTTAG
Organism: Limnephilus marmoratus; assembly: GCA_917880885.1. Taxonomy (NCBI): domain Eukaryota; kingdom Metazoa; phylum Arthropoda; class Insecta; order Trichoptera; family Limnephilidae; genus Limnephilus; species Limnephilus marmoratus. The sequence continues at coordinate 33,161,460 of OU862924.1, forward strand.
ATTTCAAATTAATTTTAACGAGCAGTGTGCCGATCAGGCTCTGTAGACCTTTTTTTAGACTGAACTTGACAATGGTATTCCGGAGACCCCTTCTAATACCAACCAAGCTGGAATATTTTGCGATACAATTTTAACTTTTATGCTTTGAAAAACTGTATAGAGAACAAAATCAGAATAGCTTGAGCAAATTATATTGCCAATTGTGCCTATATTTCATGAATGAAGCCTCTATGACAGATCACCAAATATTGTCTGCAAAACGGCATTGCAAAAATGAAAATATTTGAATTTTCAAAGTAGTGTAAAGGTCATTATTTTTTGATTGATTATTTTCAGGTAGATTTGTATTCTGGTTTATGAAGAAATAATAATAAAAGTTTATACATTTGTGCAAATATATTTTTTTGGCATTAAGTTGTTATCTATTCTGGGGAAATGTGTCAAGATATAAACATGAAATGTATTTTAATGATAAGTTAAATTATCTGATAAACAGAAATCAATTAAAAAATAAATAAAAATCGTTAGCTTGTAGTCTGATCTTTGAGTAAAACTCTAATTTTCTGGCTCTGCATATTTCCGACCGGCATACGAGTGCATGCTAAAGATTTTCTGATCCAGCTCTCCACAGGTTAAATGTCAAATTAACATTAAATATCAAATTAATTCTAGATCTCAAATAAATCAAAGAATATTTAGTTTACCTTAGATCTAAGGTGTGGAGGAATCACTACGGGTAGAACTTGACCGGAGATTTCAATACTGGGTGGTACGGTGGGAGACTTGTCCGTTTCATTAATCACAGCCTTTTTAGTATCACCACCGGCAGTTTTGGGATGCAGCAAACCATTCGTTGGCGCCTCCTCTGTGGAAGGAGTTGTGGCTGGAGAAGACTTGGAATTTGGCTAAAGAAACAACAGATACACAAATCAGTAAATAAGAGAGCCACAAAAAATCAATATAATGTTCCTAAAGTGGGTTCCCCAGTAGAAGTGACCCAGAAGCGGACAGAAGAAAGGTTAAATAGACTGCATGGAAGAGGATTGGAGTAGGACTGGAAGGACTGAGGACTGGAGACAGATGGCGAGGGACCGCAGCCAACCCTGTGGTGTAGCGCACAATGAAAACAGAAATCGTAACTGAATATATAAAGATGTACGTACATATAATTATATATTTGTATTACCAAAAGAAGTAAGGAAACAAACGCATAGATAGCAATTCTGAGCAAACAATTCTGATGTATGTTTTTTATAGAATAACAGTAGTTTAGAGTCATTTGCAAATACATTTTGACAATAAAATTAATAAATTTAGTGAAGTGGATCAAAGTTTTTGAAACCATAGCAACATTTAAAAATGCCGATTTCTGATTAATTTATAATATGTGAAAAGTATGCACCTGGACAATATTGCTTTTAAAGAGTTACATCCTTTTACCTACAAAATAGTATTTCCATTTAAATAAATTTACATCCTTGCTGTTACCGCGTACGGTTACAAACGTTTTCTTTCATGTCATGCGTAATATGCTTGTTAAAATCTAAGCTGATGCGTGGATCAGCGAGACAGTAAAATGATACTATGCCGAGAGAGTTGGATGGATGATTAGGTGTAATTTTTAATTTGGCACGGAGTCAGTCAGTAAATCGTGGGAAAAGGTAGCGTGGTGCGAGCGACGTGAAAGTGGTGAGTGGCGAGTACACAGCGAGTGAATGTTTAGACCTGCCGAGTGGACGAGCGAGTCAGTGCGGGGAAGTGTGGGGGTGGGAACTCGGCCTAGTAAGTAGAACAGGGTCCGAGTGACTGTCTCGCTCTTTTACTCGGCCGAGCGCTCGGCCGAGTTCTCAGTGATGTGTTTACACATACCGAGCACTCGGCCAAAGGCACTGTCTCGCCCATATACTCGGTCCGTGTGATCCGGGCATAAGTTAGATTAGGTAAGATTAGATTAGGTTAGGTTTGTTGTTTTTTTTTCCTTTTGTTTACTTTGTTTTAATGTTCTGTTCTGTTTTGCAATGGAACCTAAATCTACGTACCCCCTTGGTCCCCATTCGCTGCGTGAGCGCCACCAGCTGCTTCCTGACAGCCAGGTTGTTGGGCTCAATCTCCAGGACCTCACGCAAGTCAGAGGCGGAGCTCCGCAGGGAGCCGAGGGCCTCGCGAGCACAGCTGCGGCGCTGCAGGGCCTTCACGTACTTGGGGTCCAGCGCTAGGGCCCTGGTGCAGTCCGCTTCTGCCGCATGGAGACTGAAATTCACGTTTTGTACCAAATTTATTTATTCATTCATTTTCAGACGGTTCCATGCCAACTCAGAATGAAACCAACTCAGAAACACCTCAGAAAGGTCATTAAAAGCTATGAAAAAATAATTTTAAAATAGCCGGTAACCCTAACCTAACTTAACCTATTTAACCAATCTTTTTATATTTTTTTATCATCACTCTTAATCACCTTTCTGAGGTGCTTCTGAGTTGGTTTCTTTCTAAGTTGTCTGGTCACCTTTTCAGACATACCAATACCAAAAATATACATCCATAGAAAACAGAAACAAAGAAAATGGTTAATTAACCACTATCGGTATGAAACCAATACATATGTCTACTTTGTTACATTGATGGCCCTCTGCACTAGCCGCCAAATTCTTGTAAAAGAATTGCAAACTCTAACATGGTCTCTATAAAATGATCATATACCAATATATTATAGAGAAGATAACAAATTTAGAATACATGAAGGTACAATAAGTGAGAGAAAAGACAAAAAAACAAAAAAATATGCTTACTTATATAAAAATTAGACGTAAGCTATAAATCACAAAAAATATCAAATGAGTCTCTGCTATCCTAACCTAAATACAATTTACTATTGATTTTTACGTTGTAATTACTAATTTAGGCTGGAAATAGACGAACTCCTACAAGCAGTTAATATAGACAGCTTCAAGCTGTGACTGCATAGCAATCTGCAGTTCTGATAGAAAAAATATGAAATGAGGCTCTGCTACCCTAACATAAATACATTATACTATTGATTTTCATGGTGTAATTACTAATTTAGGCTGGAAATAGACCGCCTGCTACAAGCAGTCGATATAGACAGCTTCAAGCTGTGACTGCAAAGCAATCAGCAGTTCTAATAGCAAAAAAAGTTTTGAATTACAAGAAATATTTCGAATCTCTGGTGCGCAGTTTTGTGCAGAATTTATGCAACCACTGCTTGAGGCTGTCTTATAATGAACATCATGATGAACTTATAATGAACATCATAACATTACCTGTCCACATCAGAGAGCCAACTGAATTAAGATATTAGGGAACCATAAATTAGAAGAGCAATTAATAAAATGTAAGAAATCTAAAACGTTACTTTTAACACACAATTATCGAAAACTTACTTTTCTTTTTTAAGGTGGCATAATCCTCGATTGGCAAAATATATCGCGTCAGACTTGTTAAGTGCTATTGCTCGAGTGTAGCACGCAATCGCATCATCCCATTTCTGCAGCTTTACAAATGTGTTGCCCTGTGAAAAATTAAAGCAAAGAAAATAGTATCTACAAATAAACTTGAAAATGAGCCAAAAACAATATACATATTATGTGAATACACTGTGTTCCACGCTTATATTTGTTAAAACGAATAAGTACCACGCACTGCAATTTCAAAGTAACGAAAATGCAGAATTTACGTATTCAAATATGGGATGGACAGTAAAACATAGGTGGATTCATTGGCTATATAGTACAATAATCAATAGGTACGTCTCCATATTAAAATTCGGAGGTATGATTATTTAATTACTAATACATTCGTTAAAAGACAAAGAATGGAAACTCAAAATCAATTAAATTTATAAAACCGAGCTCGAGAAATTATTATTATTGTTCATATTAACACATCTTTATAATAATTTGTAAACACCACTAAAATAAGAAATTTGCAATTTTTTATTTGGGCAGTAATGAAAAAGTTTTTCATGAATTTAACCCCATAGTTCTACAGTATGAACGTGGAACACGGTATATAATATTAGAGTTTGCAGGAAGACCATGGTATCTAGTTTAAGCTAAGAATATGCTGCCTTGCTGTGGCGGTTGCATGTGTTTTATTCAGTTATTCGAAAATGAAGATCCTTATACAGTTGGCAGTTGTGCTAATGATTATTGCTATTGCTAATGATTAGTTGTGCATCACTGCCAGTAATCTAGGCATTTCTGGCAAGCAGATAATGCCTGGATCACACATACCGAGCAGATGGACGAGACAGTAAAATGATACTAGGCCAAGAGACTTGGGTGAACGAGTAGGTGTTTAAATGTATTTTTTAATTTGGCACCGAGTCAGTCAGTCAGTTCAGTTGCGATGCTACAGACTAGCGAGACAAAATGGAGAGCCAAAAGATAATTTAACAAAGTGATGCGAGCGACATGCCGAGGGCGAGTGGCGAGTATGCACCGAGTGCATGTTTATATCTGCCGAATGGGCGAGTGAGTCAGTGCAGGGAAGCGCAGGGGTGAGCACTCGGCCTAGTAAGTAGACTAGGATCCGAGTGACTGTCTCGATCTTTTACTCGGCCGAGCACTTGGTGATGTGTTTACACGTACCGAGCAGTCGGCCGAGAGCACTGTCTCGCCCATCTACTCAGTGCGTGTGATCCACGCATAAATCTTGAGTCAAGATATAACCAGTGAATTCCACTTGACCAGATTCACTTTGGGCACTCAGCATTGTATGTATCTGTGGCTAATAGTCATATTTTGTATTCAAGTCGGGTAATATTCCAACATGTTCGGCATATTGCCGTCTGTAAATTTCAAACTGGTAGTTAACATTCTTGTCACCCGAATAATATGGCATCGCAATCTCACAATGTGCTTGCCATAATTTTTTAATACCTAGAAATGACACCCTGAACTTGTCTGGAGATGTGGTAAACATAATTCATGATCCAAGTGTTTTAGAGGAAATGATTTCCTGACCCATTGGGGATAAATTAAAATGAAAGATAAGATGAATATGGACTGATCACCATCTGTTTACCAACCTTTTCTTTTTCCTCATGCGCTTCTTCTTTTAGTTTCTCTAGTTTTTGTTGAGCGCTCATTTTACTGTCGTAAGAAGTTGGTGCTATATCCTCTTCATCTACCAGCTCACAAGCTTTCTCCTAGAAACCAAGAACAAAGGAAGTCAAAATAATGACATAAATGAAACTCACTAGCACGCTTATGTATAAAGACCGGATTATATGCAAATGCATATTTGCATATGCATTTGCATATTTAGATCATTTTCAGCGGTAGTTGCATATTTTAGCAAAAAATTTGAGATCTTGCATGATTACTTGCATATGTACACAGAGTACACAAAAATAAAAACTGCCAAATGTCTTTTTACCTCCCGAGCCAGTAATAACACGTTGGGGTACAAGGATCGAAGTTGCGACGTTTTACCATGAACATTTTGGGGCCATTGAGGGTATTTATTATCAATGACTTTAATAGTGCAGAGGCTTTGGCAGTTTTCGAGTGCAAAGAAGCGTTTAACGATGCTAGTATTAAAAAAAAAAACCTAGCTATGATTAGCACTCATTTCGCCTACATACCTGCAAGTTGCAAGTATAAAAACACTTAACTCGTGGATTGGTGTTGAATGAATCTATTCAGGTTATGAAGAAAATTCGCCTTATGAATTCTTCTTTGCTAAACCTATTCCCGAGTAAACTCAAAGAAAAGTTTGAAAACTTACTGAACAATAACCCAGGGTTTGAACCTTTGTGCCAAATTGATAGCTTCATCAACGAGGCAGATGAAATTTTGCGGGGCACAATAAATTCAAAAATCGCACCCAAATTTAAATTCTGTCCAGTCACATCATTAGACGTAGAACGCTCCTTTTCCGCTTACAAAAATATATTAAGCGATCAAAGACACAATTTGTCTACAGAACATTTAGTACAGTACTTAGTCATATACGTTTTTAAAGGTAAATTGTAAATTTCATTGTTAATACATTTTGTAATTGATATTTTCGAAAATACGATTATTATCGTTAAGAACTAATCATCATCATCATCATCATCATCATCATCATCATCATCATCATCTGTGGCTCTACAACCCAGGTCGGGTCTTGGCCTCCAGCAGAGCCTGCCTCCATGACTGTCGGTGTTGTGCTGCGTTGCGCCAGTTTCGGATGCCGATGGTGCTTGCATCCTTCACCACTCCATCCAGCCATCGAAGCTTTTGTCTTCCAACTCTTCTCCGACCCCCAGGTGCACCATCCATAATTCGCTTTGGAATATCTCCTTCGCTCATTCTCTGGATATGTCCAGCCCACCTGAGTCGTCCAGTTTTGATTTCCTTGGAGATATTAGGGTCCTCGTAAAGATCGTATAGCTCCTGGTTGTATCTGATACGCCATTCTCCATTATCACAGACTGGGCCGTAAATCCTTCGCAGCACCTTCCTTTCAAAACTTTCTAGGGCTCCTTCATCACCCTTAATGATTGTCCAGCATTCCGAACCATACATAAGAACAGGTCGTATAAGGGTCTTGTAAAGCAGAACTTTAGTTCTTCTGGTAAGGTGGCGAGATTTCATATGCTTCTGTAGCTCAAAGTAGTATCGATTTGCAGCTACTATTACGTTAAGAACTAATAGCTTACTAAAATAAAAAATATTTTAAAATATGACTTCCTGTATTATTTCATGTTGCATATTTTGGCCCTTTTTATGGATTTTCGTTCATATTTTAGCTATTTTTTTTGCATATTTGCATGCATCTTTTGGGCTGTTTTTGTTGCATATAATCCGGTCTTTACTTAGGGAACGTACACATACTACGTGACCTGTTTAGGGGGGGGGGGGGATCTTCAAAATACCACGCTTGGTCACAATGGGGGGGGGCTTAGGTTTTTATCACGTAGTCAATCTAGAAATCTTTTTATATTTTTTCCATTAACTTTTTAATATTTTTTCCACTTGTAATTATAGGTATGCATGCACTCTTGCCGTCATGCAGCAAGCGCCGTATTAATGAAGACAAATATAAGCCAATCAATTTTTTAAAGACATTTTGTTAGCAAGAAATGTATCAAAACCATATTTATGATTTACTACGTGAAAACTGTAGGGGGAGGAGGGGGGGTCTTGGAATTTACTACACGTGGTCACCGGGGGGGGGGGGTTAAAAATTGCAAAAATTGGGTCACGTAGTATGGGTACGTTCCCTTATGTATTTACGTAGGTATTTTGTGGGAATAATGTGTTTCGAAATAGCTATTTTACGATGCTAATCTCTCAATTTTTAATAGATAAAAGATCCAGAATTATTTAGGGACACAGAAAATATTGAAGCCAAAGACAACACTTCATCATTTGTGGATAAGCTAATATTTTTTCGATACAGGCGAACCCTAGTGGGGTTAATAATTACATGCTAAAAATATATGTATATAAATTGTGAAGAAGCAATAAATAAATAAAATAAAATAAATAAAACTAGGTACCTAAACAGAAAACTAGTTCTTCTACGGTATTGGCCAATAACAAATAGTCTTAACTAAATTAATTATTTTTTTTCCAACCAGTTTATAAATTCACAATAGGGATGGACATTCAAAAAATACATCGATGTTTTTTCCGATGTAATGCATCGAACGGTTGCATCGATGTTAATACGATGTATTGAGAAATACATCGATGTTTCCAATACATCGATGTATTTCTGATTTCTTATGTGAAATTCCCTATATTTCGGTGGTACAAATCAAAACACGCGTCGGGGGGAGGGAGGGGGGAGGGGGGTTGTCGAACTTTGAAACAATGGAAGCAGTGCTTCTTATTAAACAAACAGCCCCGTATTTTGCGTATCGCTTGTTCGAATATAACAAACCGCGTACTTGCAACGTAATAAAAAATTTCAATGAATAAAGAAAAGTAAAAAAAAAAACTTTTCGTATTCGATGCATCGAATAAAAAACATCGATATATATTCGATGTTGAAGTATTAACAATACATCGCTTCAATGCGATGCATCGTTGCAATACATCGAGTGTTTATAATACATCGATGTATATCGTCCATCCCTAATTCACAATGGATCTGCATTATTTTTAGAATTTGACACATTTTGTTGTGTTTGGGTCCAACATAACCTCACTCTCACCCCATCATAATAGTTCGTCGAACAGTCTGGTAAGGGAATGAAACAGTGCGAAACTAATGTACTCTAATATCAAAAAGATTATTGGATATTATATTCTAATGTTTTATAATACTAACCGCGTCGAATTTATCCCAGGCTGTATAATCAAATGCAGCTAGTTTTTTCTCCTTTTTAGGCTTTGAGTTGACAGGTTTGCTTTTCTTGGCTTTGCTTCTCACTGGAGGAAGATCCTATAATGCCAAACAAATAATTATTACTTCCAAATATAACACTGCAAAATTTACGACCAGTGGTTCAAATCAACTGTCGCGAACGAATGGTTCATACAAATTTCTGTCTTTCAGCATAAATGATTATTCAAAATACGCTCTTATGTAAGGAGCCATCTACTTTGTTATAAAAATACTTTTCAGTTATAAATATGTGGTATAATTTCACGACCTGCTCGATTGGTTCACCAGTGAGCTCTGATTCTTTTCTCTTCATGTCCTTCTCCCAACTGCTCAAGTCGCTCATGTACGAGTGGAGATCTTGAGCATTGTCCCTGATCTGTTTTTGTAACAGTACGGCCTTCTCCATTATGGAAATCGGGAATCAAAAGCAAAGAAAATAATATTATTTGGAGAGCTAAGGAGAAAATTTCATCGGATTACGGATTGTCAAACAATTTTACGTTGTCATTGCCAACCAGTGTTGTCAGCGCAATCAGTAAAATAAATAATAAGTTCTTATTTGCGGCAATTTTTGCGAGTACTTACCTGAACTTTACGTCACTAGTCACGAGTTATTTTGAAAAATAAGAATTATGATTCATGATTTGAGAATTTCACTGCCAAAGGTATTATCGCGATTAATTATGCCATGTTGCCATTAATTATGCCTTCTACAGTACAGCCAAAGTGTATCCATCACAATATGCCTTGATGATGGTCACTGTAACTTTATGTATTCAAAACATCGACTAAAGCCTCGATTACATTGAGCGAGTTTACAAGCCACTATCCGGGAAATTCATTATCTGTTAGTAAACTCGCTCAACTAAACTAGCAGATTGTGGACAAAATGTCGACCGAATTGGTTTGCCCGGAAGTCGTTATTTTAGCTGCTACTGTCGCTACTAAGCGAGTAGACAGTTTTGTGCGTTATCATAACAATCTCACTCGCCGATTCACCCGCTATTAAACTTACCGGCTAGTAGCTTGTAAACTCGCTCAATGTAATCGAGGCTTTAAGACAACGAAGAAAGCCTAACACGGCATAGTAACCCAAAAAAAATAAAAAAAGCCTTGATGATCATTTACAGATGATTTACAAACTTATCAGGCAGTCGGGGTTCGCGTCCCTACAAAACGTAAGTATCGTTTTTTTATTCCATGCCAACTCAGAATCAAGTCAACTCAACACCTCTTTGTAAAGTCAAGCTATGAAAAATATAATTTTAAAATAGCCCATAACCCTAAACTAACGTAACCTATAACACTTTTTTTATATTTTTGTTTCATTACTCTTAGGTGATCCAATAGTCCAGGAAAAAATCGAAATCGGAATCCAGAATCCACGCCTCTTTTTGGGAGGGATTTAAATATTTTTCAAGACTTGAGAAAAAGCTTTTGGAAAGGTTGGAAAAGGTATTTGAGAGTTGTTTTTTACAGGTTGATTTCGTAAAGGCCCGTGAAAAACAATAACTCCTTTCTTGTTTATTGAAATAACAAGGAAATTTAAAATTGATTTCACGGAAACAAGCGACGCAGAGTCTAGGGACGTCTATTCCCCATGCAGACGGGGCGGAACTGATTCAAAATGGGTGTTTTTTGAAGGTGTGCTAGAAGAATTAGTTAACAATATTGGCGACGCCAGGAAACACAGTCCCACACAGAAAAACTGCCGAAAGCACCAGGGCCGGATCTACGAAATCTAGCGCCCTGTGCAGTAGGTACCGACGGCGCCCCCCCCCTACATTTTTATTTTGATTAAAAATTCGTTTACCCCAATTTTTTTTTTTTTAATTTAATTTTTTTTTTTACACTAATTTATCAAATAAAATCAAGACATATAAAGGGTGTAACCCTATCTAAAGTTTTCGAATAAATAAGCCACGATCTATGTAATTCTTCTCCATTAGGCAGTTTCTTGTAATAATACTTAGTATTAAATTTACGCTCGTTCGTAATAGGAAAATCAAAACCTTTCAATTGTACATGACCTTCCTGAACTAATAAACTAATGGAATTTTGAGATAACTTTGGCCAGCATCCGGGATCTTTCAATTCAAGCTCTGAAAACAGAATTAAATTTAAACTGCTATCAGTAACGTTATTTTTATCTTCTAATAATTCGACCGGAGGAATTTGTGCGATAGTTATCTGTTTAGATGTGCTCGGGACCATTGTAACGTCATTGCGTCATTTTTTATCGGTGCTGGAGAAATTGGAATTAAAAAATTCCCAATGGAAACGAGTTTTTTTATGTCATTATGCTCTTTAATTCTAAGTTTTAGATTCTGCGAACCTGAAAGTTTTTTTAATTACTGTTCTATTCATTGTATTCCACAATCCACAACCTCTAACAACCAATAGAAATGTAGTTATAAATTAAAAAATCTAATAATATAACCTCAAATTTGTACCTTGCATTTCCATTTCCCCTGTGTTCTGTGTTGAGCGAACAAATACGAACGTATCTATGGTATCAACGGCTTACGAAAGACGCTTACACTGATTATTACTGATTGTAAAATAACAAATCTAATAGAAATTAATTATAGGTACATTTAAGGAACTTCAACTGTCAAAACAATGATGAAACTGTTAACAAGTTGCAACCATGTTGCAACCTTGCAAACCGTGCGATGTTTATGCTAATGTAATTTTTAATTTACTGAAGATTTCATAAGAAAATGGTCTTTAACCACATTCTCCTAGAGACTTAAATCGTGCAAAAGCACTTTGAAAGGCGCCGTCGGTTTGTTTGTTCTGTTGAATAAAAGTACGGCGCTGTGATTGGTTAATGAATTTGGATCGCACTCATTCGTCGTAAAAGACAGTAAAAGATATATGGAAAAATAGATCTTACGTTTAAACTAAATATATGGAATTTGTAAGAAAATTCTGTAACTGACTATAAATTCGTAAATCGTTGAATTTCGTTGAATTAAAACCAGATGCGTGCGCAGTCTGTATCTTTGGAAAGTGTTGCTAGAGCGTAATAATTATTTCGTACTATGGGTAATTTTTAAACGATTCAGGGAATATTATAACAAATGTTTAATACAATATTTATTTTCTCACGGCGCCCCTTCGGAGTTGGCGCCAGGTTTTTTGCACGTTTTTGAACGTATGGCAGATCCGGCGCTGGAAAGCACATCTCTTATATTTCAATATCTTTGATTCCAATAATACACAGGTGGGTTTATATTTATCTGACGTGTCGTGTCGTGACGCGTCAGAACGGCGTCGGTTTCATATATTTAGTATGGTGTGGTTTATATTAGTGTGTCCCTATGTGTCGTGGGGCGTTGTGTTGCATCGCATCAGAAGCGATCTCGATTTTCGTCAGAACGATGCAGGTTGGGGGGGGGGGGGGGGGGGGGGGACGGCCGGGTCACGACAGATCAGACAAGTAGTGTGCACGGGCCAGTGTTCATGTTGTGCAGTGCAGATGTGAACACTAGCCATCACGGCAGAGCACATCAGGGCACGACACGTCAGACAAATATAAACCCACCATAAATCAGTTCTCGCATACCCCTGGTGTTGCCATTAAGTGCCATTAACCAGCCAGCGTTCGAGAATCCAAATTTCGTCGAAAGATGTTCTTACGATCGTACAGGGCGGTTCCAGTGAGAATGTTTAATTATTCTGCGTGCCAGCTTTTTAAAATAATAACTCAATATCGATTTTATTTAATTAAAAATTTGCTTTAATTTATTCCTACATCCAAAAATGCTGAAAGGCGTGATGATGAAACTATTAAATTTGCGTACTTTTGGTTATTATTTTTTGATCATAAGTATTTATAATTTTTCAATAATGTCTAAGCGAAATAATTGTGGAAAAAAATGTGCAATATATTAATTTGTAAGACCGTAAATAGATAGACAAAATAGAGAAATTTTCGCCATAAATAAGTGTTCCGATATTTTTGTTGATGATTTTATTTTAACTAAAATTAAAATGTTGAAACGTGCGTTTACTAGATAAAGTATTGATTTATAATAATGTATGATTACATGCTATGAAATTAATGTCTTGTAAAATAAGATTTTTCGTTTGAAAATTAAACAAATCTGCCAACGACCTATGGTATAACCTTATTATACTAAAAATAAACATTTTTTCTCAAAATTAAAAACATGCCTTTACTAAATAAAAGAACAATCTTTCGAAATCAATTCATAATTTTTTGTGGAAAAGAGTCAATACGTCTAAAATTTGATTTAAAAATCACATATTTCCGGTTTTCTCTGGTTATTCTTTCTTAAGCCCCGCATTCCACAGTGAATCTTTAAATGCAACTTAAAACTTTTTCGGCGAGGCCATGTAGATTATTATTATATTGTAGTGTCTCACGAAGCTATAATCTCCCCCCCCCCCCCCCCCCCGCCACCTTTGCATGTGCTAGAGAGGGTGTGAGAGAGCATGGAATATCATTTCTTTGTATGGGATCTCTCACAGCTTAAAACCGCGTGATCACTACGGCAGGAGAGGGGGTCGCATCATTTTTTTAGTATCACCTGGCTAGCAGATTACGGCATATCATCTAGGTCACGCCCACTCTTATAACGTATCGGAGCTGGAAAGGGAAAATGGCTAAAGCTATAAAATAAGCTAAGATTGTTTTGTTTATGCTCAATGAAGATTTCTAGAGTTTCCCACATGTTCTGGGAAGCTCTAGAAAACTTGATTTGATGAACACAAGAACATACAAACAATATAGCTTATTGTGTAAGTTCGTCTTTAATAACAGCTGTATGGTGCTTTGGCCAATTATACTTTCCAGCGTCGATATCATCTGTCATGTGTGATGTCTCTGATGTCCATAAGGGATGATGGCGAGCGACATGGTGATGCAGGATACGCCCAAAAATCGCTTTGAGCTTATAGCATAGTGTGACAGTAGGTACTATTATTATAAATTTCCACATTTAAGTTTCCATACATAAGTTCCAAAATTCAATCTTCGTTGTAAATATCACCTTGAAGAGAAAAATGAATCATCCACTTACAAAACAATTCGAAACTTTTGTGAAAACCGATGTTAAAACCTACGTTCTTTAAAGAAATTCTCTAGCAATTCCCTATTGTTGAACTGTGTCATATTTGCATTTATTGTCCCTACTCCAAATAAAGACTATTGGTGATAACGAGCCCTTCCACTTTGCCAGTGACGGTGAGTTTCTCCAGGTTGGAGTCTTCGGTTTGATTGTTAAAATCACTGTGTGTAGACATTCGATAGCGTAAACATAGTAAAAGCCATTTTAAACACCGCAACGTTTTGCTGGTAGTGGTCAAAACACATACCTCGCTCCCACTTTGAGATTTAAAAAATATGCAGTTTCGGTAAATTTTGCATTTAATCGGTGTATCTCTGTGTGTAACTCGGGTTCATTAAACTCTCGAACTGGAATTTGCTTTGATTTTCAAAATTGGAATTGATTATGCGAACGATTCAGACCAATTCAGACAGACGAAAAGTAGGTAGGTTTTTTTTTTTTTTTACATGAGCTCCACACAGGAGGCCCTGAGGAAAATAACTTCCCTCAGGGCCTATGTCATCTTTGGGGATGCTGTGTGGAGGGTTTTTTTTAAGGAAGGGAAGGAGAGGAGAGTTCTGGGAAGGAAAAGGGTTTAAGGGGTGGGTAGGAATCTGGGGTTCAGTATGTCCTGGTCATCCGCCTCCAAGACCTAGACAAACCTCACCCCATGAACCCGGGCACCCCTGCTAAATCACCAAACGTAGCGAACCACTTGGGGTGACCTATGGCAGAGGTGTTGGTTATCCAATAAAGGTTCCCGGGGCGGCGGTACCCATTCCCGCCTCCCAAATTGAAATGTTGGAAGGTAATGTTGTAATTCGTCAAATTTACTAACGGTGTTCACTCGACATGTAGGTACATTTGTGACGGTCTTTTGAAAGGGAATGTTTCTGTGGCAAATATTATAACTATACTATAACTATAAAGAATATTAATAAAAAAAATATTTAGAAAAAATTAGAAAATTTTAATAAAAAATATTTAAAAAAATTAATTTACTTAAAAATAATTAGAAAACTCGGCCAACTTATTCGATATATAGCCATTATTTATAGGTTCGAGTACCTAAAAGTAAACTTTGACTTAATAAATAAATACGTCCTAAGTCGAAAATATACGTTTTCCTACGGATAAGCTATGAAGAGGATAGTGAAATACCCCCTCAGCGAATGTGCTAGAGCAGTGGTCTTCAACCTTTTTGAGCCGGCGTACCCCTTGTCTCTCACTACAAATTTGTTCTTCCCCGTACCCTCTATCTATCTTTTTTACACGTGTAATGAAAGACGGGTTTCATTTGTAATTTTGAATACCCTAAGTATTACTTAAATTTAACAATCAAGTCACACAAATACAATTAAGTAATGCAATTTTATAAAGAGTGTAACACGACTTCAGACATTTTAACCAGTGATTCTACAGGCGTGCAACATTATTGCGTACCCCCAATTTGGCTTTGCGTACCCCCAGGGGTAGGCGTACCACAGGTTGAAAACCACTGTGCCAGAGTATTATAATAATATGTACCTGTAATAATTAATAATATGTATTCTGTAAAAATATGATATAAATATTAAAAATACATATTTGCTCTTTCCGGAAACCACGAGCTTAGCGCTTTGTCGATGAGATCGTCAAACTATCATTGGGGCCGTTCAAGAATTACGTAACGCACTTGGGGGGGGAGGGGGGTCTTGTGAAACGTTACTGTGCGTTACGAGGGGAGGGAGGGGGGGGGGGTCGAACAACGCGTTACGTAACATGTTTTTCTTAATTTAGATAAAAAAAAACTAGGGAATTAAAATCTTCCTAGTTGGCAATCCTTTCCATTCTCGAAATCTCTTGTTTTATTTATTACCGCAAACGCGATTAAAAAAAGAAAAAAGGTATGTAAGCGAGTTTCCAGTACTTAGCGCAACTTAATTGTGACTGTCAGGTAAAAATTGTCACTTGGGCGTTACGTAACGTTTAGGGGGAGTTTGGTAAAACGTTACGGCGCGTTATATAAGGGGTAAGGGGGGTTCAAAAATCTTAAAAAAATTGCGTTACGTAATACTTGAACGCCCCCATAACACACAGGGAAAATTGCAAATTATGTCTGTAGATACATTGCCACTGTGTAGTTATGTATGAGTGTATTCACTACGATTAATATTTCTTACAAAGATATAAATAATTTAATATGGTTGCTACGCCAAATCAGTCAATTTAGGTTTCATTCTTACGGTGTGAGAAAATAAAGTTGTGATGCAATTATTTTCATAACCTCACTATTTCTTATTATTGAAATACTAAAATAAATAATTATATTATTGTATTGCGATTTCACAACTAGCTTTCCAAGGTAGGTAGGTATTGTTAGGCACTTTGTATAAAATTTAACATTTAATGAAAGCTATTAATTTTGTTTATTTTCGTGTATTTTACGCGTGTTCTCTTTAAGGTTCTTGCATTGTTTTTAAATACATATTTCGCACATTTGCGTCAATGCATAACGAAGACAATATAATTTACAATTTGGGAGGCGGGTGTGGGTACCACCGGGAACCATTTATGGGATAACCAACACCAAGGGCGGATCCAGGATTTTTTTCTGGGGGGAGGGCACAAGGGGCGGACGGGCGAAAAATCAACTATTACTGTTATAAATTGTTTCAGCGGGTGGGGGAAGGGGGGAAAGGGGGAGGGGGGAGGGGGGGAGGGGAGGGGGGCAAAAAATCAACAATTACAGTTAGGTTTTTTTCCGGAGGGGGGGGGGGGCACAAGGGGTGGACGGGCAAAATATCAACAATTACTGTTAGGTTTTTTTTTTCTGCGGGGGCACAAGGCGCGGACGGTCAAAAAATCAACAATTGCTGTTAGAATTTTTTCTGGGGGGGGCACAAGGGGCGGACGCCATATCATACTTCAAATTTATTTCTACAAGTTCAAGTATGTATCTATAGGAAGGTTTATGAAAGTGTCAAAACAATCGAAAAATTAAATTAATGTTTAATAAAGACAGTTTTAGCTTCTAACTATGTACTGTGATGGAATCTCCACAGTACACAAAAATACCGTCTGGGGGGGGCACGTGCCCCCGTGCCCCCCCCCCCCCCCCCCCTAAATCCGCTACTGACCAACACCTCTGACATAGGTTACCCCAAGTGGTTCGCTACGTTTGGTGACCTAGCAGGGGTGTCCGGGTTCATGGGGTGAGGTTTGTCTGGGTCTTGGCGGTGGATGCGTCTGCCCACCATGGCAGTCCCTTTTACTTCTCCAGCCATACTCTCTCGGAATATCGCCTTGCACCGCGGTGGGAGGGATGAATTCATGCGTCCGTCACTCCTGGACACACTGATCCCCAGATTCTTACCCACCCCTTAGACCCTTTTCCTTCCCTAAACTCTCCTCTCCTTCCTTTCTTAAAAAAAAAAACCTCCACACAGCATCCCCAAAGATGACATAGGCCCTGAGGTAAATTATTTTCCTCAGGGCCTCCTGTGTGGAGCTAATGTAAAAAATACATAATAAGAAACATTGATAGGTAGGTGCACAAAAAAAATAACACGTGAGAAAATAAAACATAAAATAGCAGTCGAATAGTCACGGCAATTATTTTTTACACGAATATATTCAATAAAAGAGTAATAAAGTGAGTATTTTTTAGCAAGAAAAACAAAACAAATAACCGGAACCAGTTGGACTAATATAACATTAGGTGCAGGCACTCCTCTACTAGACCGCGTATCCATCATATCACACTAGATCAATGGTACTCAACCTTTTTTCTCTTCGGGCCACATACATGTATTTGTAAAGTTACGCGGGCCGCCACACTATACTGGTATGACGAAAAAAAAATCATCAAACCCTCCCCCCCAGACCCCTCCCCCACCACCCCCACCCAACAAAGAAATATTCTTTTCCCATTTGTCTTGAAGCACTCTCTTTTCGTCGGACATTTTTCGATTGCATTTTGTAGACACTCCCGCCATTAATAATAGTGATAATAATTGGATAATTTGTAGAGCGCCGTTTTTGTGAAAAATCACCTCATTATGCGTATTTAAATTATAACAAAACAATACTTTATACGACAGCAAGAAATGCTGTTAAAATTAGTAGGTACCTGACCAAGCAGTGATATTAACCAGTTTTTATGTATTATTGATGCGGTGGTTTCTAGAAGTGGCACTTTTATTTATAAATTATGTACGTAATTGCGCCCGTACTTGTGCGTCAAGTATTTGTTTTTTGGGAATAAATCTAGCGTGTGCAAATAGCAACACATCTGCCCTGATGATGGACACTGCAACGCTGTCCGAAACGTTGGCTAAAGAGGGAGGTAACGCAACACGGCATAACACCCCAAAAACCAATAACAAAAATACTTTTGGCCGTGAAAATCTAAACAACGTATCTCACTCTTGTACCAGATCATGTGGACCATAATGGCAATCCTTTTCGGGTGTCACTTATCTGTGCGTCAAAGTCGAAACGAATCTCAAAATGAACGAAATTAAGAATGATAGTTTTTTTTAATCAAGTTTCTAATGATAAAGTGTTTAGGGCCACACACAAAAGCTTGGCGGATCGTAGGTTGAGTATGGTTGCACTAGATCGAATAAAAATGACATAAAAAAAACATTCCCAGTTATAAAACCACATTTGGACAAATAAACTAAGTACATTTATTTTGTAACTAAACTCCATAATATTCTTCCCCAAGACATAAAACTAAAAAAAATAAATTATTCTTCTAATCAAGAATAAAACAAGGCTGAAATAGGTCAACGAAAAAACCCTAATGAAGACACTAAAAATGACATAGAAGACAAATAAACTATAATTAAACAATTTTAGTCCGCCTCGGCACAGGAACCCCTAGTGAAGAGGACTAAGGAATACAAATATCTGTACCTAACATAACCATTACATTTTGTATACTCATAGAATTAATTTAATAGTTGCTTATATAAAAAATAAAAATATGAAAATAAAAACTGAATATTGAAGAATAATATTATGTGGCTGATGGAATAAGACGGGTACCACACACAGCTATAAAAGATGTGGCTTGGACTATTTCAGCACATCGCTCGCCATACAGTAGATAAGATTGGAGAGGCTACGAAGCACCGCACAAAGAGGAGACCGATTATACTATCTCATTCTCTCGCAGGCTAAATCCTATAGATGAATGTGTTTGTCTCTTTTTAGTGTCTCTATTTTTCGTTTCATCGGGTTTCAAATCACAACGGTGCTAAAGAAGTTTACACTTCAAAAAGGCAGCTGAAAATTTTCAATGACCACATTCCGATGTACCTTCTCGTTATTAGGTTGATAAACATGAAAGGACTGATGAAAATTTCCTGCTGCCTTTTTGTTTATGACGGGAAAATACCTGTCTATGAATGATAGTTTTTGTAATGAATGTATAAATTATTTACAGAAGGTTTTTCAACAAAATCTGTAAATTTGAAAAAACTTTAAATTATTTTTTTTCCAACGCCGAGTATCGCCGAATTTATAACAGATATTTTCTTATTATTTTAACGATAAAAGTCTCTACGTAGTTTTATTTTTATATTAGATATTAATCTATCTGAATGGCTTATTTAATAAATATCTAGGTAATTTTTATAAACACAAAAAATACATATTTCATACAAATATAATCTGGTTAGGTGTTAAAAACAACTAGTTCGAATATTAATTGGCAGCCACCTCCGGTCTGGAGCTCCAAAATATCTGAAAAATACTCTCGACTCTGTGCAGAAACGGGCGGTCCGTTTAATAGATTCTCCCATCTTAACAGACGGATCGCTATCTTTAGAGCACAGGCGTCGGGTGGGAATGCTATCCTTGTTCTACCGGTATTACAATGGAAGATGCTCCGAGGAACTAGCATCATTGATCCCTTCGGCACCGGTGCATAGTCGGGAAACACGCCAAACGCGTGCCCAACATTTGTACACGGTTTACATTTGTCACATGAGAACGGGTCGTTTCTTCGACTCGTTCTTGTGTTCAACAGCTCGCCTGTGGAATGATTTGCCGGCCTCTGTGTTTCCTCCTTCCTACAACATGGGTCTCTTCAAGACCAATGTTCATTCCTTCCTCTCCTCAAAAAGACCCTCCACACAGCATCCCAGATGACACAGGCCCTGAGGGAAATCATTTTCCTCAGGGCCTCCTGTGTGGAGTTAATGTAAAAAAAAAAATATTTTTCCTTGGAGAATAATTTTTACCATTATATTTTTCATTCAAATTTCTGAACACCGTTTAGTAGGATTAACGTGAAAATTATTCACTTCAACCCAAATACCCTTTTAAAGTAGGAAATGCTTGAAAGCATTATTTTTCAAATTTCACTCCCTTGTTGAAAAATATTTTTCAATAAGTTATGGGTTTAATTTTTTTAGTGATATTAAAACCCATTGTTTTTTAGTTCCTAGCCATAAATAGCTTAAACTCGACCTACACCAAGAAAATAACTGTTTTCCACTCTCCATTAGTTTCCAAATTATTATGCAGCTAATAAGACCACTAGAGTTTATTAATGCATTGTACATTGTACCTAAATCTTTTAGCAGGAATCTAACCAGCGACCTCCGTAAGCCAAAACGATTATTACCACAAAACCTGAAGCTGTCTTTATTTTTCCCAAGGGTGCACGGCGGGTGCACGTTTCATGAGAAGCATTCACCTGAAAGACTGTGATCGTGTGACTTTTGTGTTTTCAAACTGAATTCAGCCACGCGAGTGGGAGTGCAAAAAGCGCATCAGCGGGGGGCAATAACAAAACCAAACCGCATTTCCTCTCACTGCCGCGGTAGCATTGACTGAATACGCACGCGATCTCCACTCTCTAAAAAAACAATCAAATCGGCGATAAAATCATTATTAACTACAAAGTTTGCGCCGGTAAAACGACACAAAAGAATCAAACAATTTGCGGTTGTAAATCAGTAGTATAATAGTTCCTACCCGAATAAAATAAATAAAATTACATCACAGTGTTACAAAGTGAAATTCAAAGTGTTTTTAAAATTATTTTTTTAAATAAATCTAATTATATTGTGCGGGAAGTTACAGCAATAAAAATAGTAATGGATTCCTGTTAGAAAATCTTCGTTTTATTCAAGCACTTGCGTATTGTTTGAGGCTGAGGAAAGTTTGTATTTTCCATGGGACTGGCAACCCCAAGGGAGAGGTGAGGGGTTGCGATGCGCGCGCAAGGGTGGTGCGCATGCGCCGCAGTTCTCCAACTTCTGGCGGGATGTTTGTCGGAGCTGTCAAATGTGAAGGTAGGTTATCTTTATTATTTTATTAATTAAAATTTACAAATTTCGGTTGCGACTCTTGTTTGTAACAGTGGTTTGACGAACTTTAGAACTTTTATTTTGAATTTTCGTGTTCTCATTTTCAAAATTGGAAATGTTTGTTTGGAGAATTCAGACAAGCGATAAAGTACCTACCTATAATTTGATTATTAATAGAAAATTATTTTAATATCCGTTTTCTAAATTAGGTCTGATTTATTTGCTCTATGGGGTTCATTTTACGAAACACACCAAAGAAAAATATTTTGTATATCTTAATACACTTTTAAGAAAGGCGAATGTTTGTAAAATAATTTCGTAAACTTATAAGAAAAAACTTAATTTTGCACATTAATTTTGTTAACGTTTATAATTTTATTGTTAATAATCATGTACGTAAAACGTACGAAAAACGTGTATGCAAGTAATTATTTTATAGGCGATGGTTATCTAAGAAAAGTCAATTATTGAAGTAGGTACCTACAGTTTATGAACTTTTGAAACAAAATCATATTTTATGAAGGACTAGCGAGTTACCGGCATGCGTTGCAATGCCACTAATAAATAAATTGTTTCACCCTGCGTGTCTTTTTCCATTCATCCCGTTCCCGTTCCGCCTCCCCTTCCCTTCCCATGACCCCTTCCCCTCAACAACAAACATTATAAGATTTATAAATAAAAAATAAATTCAATACAATTCTGTCATGCGTAGGTATACATTCATCGAAAACAAACTGTTGGTAAAAATTCATTTAGGTACCTACTTCAAAAGTTTATTCGAAAATCGATCAATCAAATTTTGTACCTAACATAATAAGTAGGTACATATTTAAAATTTCTATAATTCTTGATTCGATTAAAAGTACGAGGCGAGTAGGTACTTCAAATAAATTCATTAATTTAAAGAGTTTCGAAAATGGAATTTTGATTGAACATCATTGTTTTGCAAAATTTTAATCTCAAATTGTGTCATTTTTTACAGTTTTGCAAGAGGTTTTGTAATGATTAAAAACTTTTCGGATGTACATATTGTCGCGTCGTTGTAATAATCCAAAAACCTTCGCGGGGGTTTAAAGAAGTTTTAAACATTTACTATGCTTAATATAGCCATAATATACAGACGTCTCATATATGTAGGTATAGACAGAAGTAAGCATTTTTTGATTTTTATATACATAGATATAATAAATTCCTGTGCTTTTCTGAAAAATTATATTGATCGTTTTAGCTATATATTATCCCTTGATCTACTATTTGCCACTAGCTACCAACGTTTGTGCATTATTAAATGATATATACGTTGAATGCAGTTATTAGTGACCGACCGAAGGTTCGGTTTCGGTTTCGGCAAGTTTCGGCAAAAAATCTAGTTTCGGCATCAGTTTCGGTTTCGGCAGAAAATCCGCCTAACCTTCGGCCGTACCGAAACTCTGCATTCGTGAATTATCGCGCGTCCTTCGGCTGATTTCGGGTGAGTTCTTGACTCGTGTATCACCCACCATCATCAGCTGAGTTCACCGGCCGGTCCGGCATCATTGTGTTGTGAGTTTATATGTCATTTCTCGCGCACAGTGATTTTTTTTTTTTATGAATACCTCACAAGAATCCTAGCTGCTCCCGCCTGAAGCCAGTGGGACTATGGCATCCCCAATTGGGGTGTATTGGGGGAAGAGGAAGGTGGGGAAGTATCTGGCTGTTCAGATTTGGTCATCAAACATGGCGAAAGATATTTAAAGCAACGTTTCAATTCTGAACGGTGATCTTACACCAGGGTGATACTGAAAGTATCTACCACAGTGATTAGAGTGTTAAGTGTTTGTTTTTGTTATTACTTCTGTCTCGTACGTTTTATTTTGCATTTATTGAGAATTTATGAATGAAGAGAATTATGTAAAAAAAAATCTTGTATTTTATTTCATTTAACACGTGTAATAAGAATGCTGTGATTTGT
This sequence comes from Limnephilus marmoratus, assembly GCA_917880885.1. NCBI lineage: Eukaryota > Metazoa > Arthropoda > Insecta > Trichoptera > Limnephilidae > Limnephilus > Limnephilus marmoratus. Next base: position 33,184,139 of record OU862924.1, read on the forward strand.
AAGCGGAATTAAAATTAAAATGCGCAATTAATGAGGTCCCTCCTTTATAATGTAAGTGTTGATTATTGACAAATTTTCGTTCCAAGTTTTGTTAATTTTTAAAAATTTTATTTTGTTTTATAGCAGTAATATAAAAAAATATTAATATTATTTTTTCACATAGGTACTTCAATTATTGCCTTTTTATTTCATTTAACACGTGTTACTGTCTGTATAAGTGTAAAGAATAAGCCAAATTTCCGTTAACAATAGATTTTTAACATGTGTAAAAAAGTTTCGGTTTCGGTTTCGGCCGAAACTAAGACTGATACCGAAGATTCAGTTTCGGTAGAAAGTCCTGTTTCGGGCGGACACTAGCAGTTATACATAAAAATGATTTTGGATTTGCTGAAAGCTAAGTTTGCAATAATAAGTTACCATACCTAGTTAATTGAACGGTCGAGATGTTTTAGTGGGTAATTGAAAAATAAATATGTTTTATATTATGTATTTTTCGTAGTCTCTATAAAATAGTATAGTACATTAATAATTGATGTAAAATAAAAAGGGTAAAAAAATTACATGAAAAAGTTTAGCAGTAGAGATAACATATAATAATAGAGAAAGAAAGTACCTACATCATTAATATATAATAATAATATATTAATATAGCAAGATTGTTTCGCGATAGTACCTACAGCTTTAGGCTGAACTCCTGTCACAATATGTGATGTCGTTACAAATAAATAGACATCTAGTACCATTTTGATACATATTTTTGTAAGTTGAACGGTCCCCATTAACCGCTTTCTCAGCCCATCAACGTTTTGACAAATTTCAGTTTGGTAATTTAATCAAATGTTTGCAAATTAAAATTGTGTAAAAAAATCATTATACCGCCAAGCGAAACAGAGGTCAACATTTAATCAAATGCTGACGGGCGAGAATCAACGGTATCAACACGGACCGATCCAAGGAAATAAAATCAGAGTTTTCAATTCACACGCGGTAGAGTGAAACCTTCAGAAAACTAAAGTAGACAAGGGTAGGGAGGCTACGAAGCACCGTTCAAAGAGGAGACCGATTAGTCTATCTCATTCTCTCGCATGCTAAATCCTGTAAATGAAAATGTTTGTCACTTTTTAGTGTCGCTATTTTTCTTTTCAACGTGTTTCAAATAAGAAATTTTCATTGCAAAAAATCATAATGAAGCTACTTTCCGTTTTTATTATGTTCAAACAATTGAGTCAAATTAGTACTTATTTTTTTGCACTGTAGAGATGTTGCAGTCATTTGACAAATTTCAGTTTGGTAATTTAATCAAATGTTTGCAAATTAAAATTGTGTAGAAAAATCATTATATCGCCAAGCGAAACGGAGGTCAACATTTAATCAAACGCTGACGGGGGAGAATCAACAGTATCAACACGGACCAAGCCAAGTAAAAAAAAATTTTGAGTTTTCAATTCACACGCGGTAGAGTGAAACTTCACAAAACTAAAGTAGACAAGAGTGGGGAGGCTACGAAGCACCGCAAAAGAGGAGACCGATTAGTTTATCTCATTCTCTCGCAAGCTAAATCCTGTAAATGTAAATGTTTGTCTCTTTTTAGTGTCGCTATTTCTTTTCAACGAGTTAAAATATCTGTTGATTTTCCATAATAAATAAAATAGAAAAAAAAAAAAAAATAGAGTTTCAAATCACAACGGTGCAAGAAGTTTTCACTGCAAAATATCATAATGAAGCTATTTTCCGGTTTTATAATGTTCAAACAATTGAGTCCAAATTAGTACTTATTCTTTTGCACTGAAGAGATGTTGCAGTCATCTTATTTTATAAATTTTGCTACAAGAATTTTCGAGAAAATTAAGTAGGTACCATTTTAATAGATTCTGAAAACAGTAAAAGTCCCTCGTTGGATAATAATATGCAAATGATCTGTTAGAACTTTTCCAAGAGAAAGAATCCATCGCGCCGTAGCGAGATTAACTGCCAACCAACTACTATCTACCAACCAACAACAACTTACCACGCGCCGCGCCGCTCTGCACAATTTGATGGATACTTTAGCATGTTAAATAATTAATAGGATGTATGTGTCTGATATCTTCCCAGACCTGAACTTTCTCTACAGGTCTGCGTTTTGTAAACAATTAATTTCACTTCCCATTTAATCTTTGTCTTGGTAGGTAAGAACTAGATTTTATCTATGAAACGCACTCTTTTTTTCTTTATCTTTAAGTTATATTATAAGTTTATAACTTACAACCTTCTCATTGGATTAGCATTATTCGAAGCCTTACACCTCAATCTGTCTCTTAACGACGGGCGAACTATATTTAGGAAAATAAATATCCTAATCGAATCCTTGCATTATTGTACTGCATTACATAAAATTTTGATTTTACTTTCCCAAACACGTTCTTTATTCTTATTATTGAAATATATACCAGGACTAAATAATAGCATTTGTTCGCAATTATTTCCTCTGCGTGCAAACTGTGTCTAAATTTCTGCAATAAACATTTATTTATTAAATTAATAAATTACTTCGTTTTTACCACTTTTATTGTTTACAAAACCGACATGTTTCGTCAGCAAAGCTGACTTCTTCAGGGTTTTGACAGAACTAATTTTAAAAATAGACATATATAGGTAATAGAGAAAAATAATTGACATAAACAATAATAAAATTAGAAAGAAAATAATGTTTAAGGGACGAGGGGCAATATAGAACAATTAAAAATTTTAAAAGGGGAATAGATTTAATAATGGGTCATTTAAAAACAATTTTTGATTATTAATAATATTTAAATTTGCATTAACACTCTTCCTAATCTCTAAAATTTCTAATTTATCCAACTGAATGCCATTGACATTACAATGAATTAATTCTATTCCACTGTTAAAATTAAGGGTATGACTAGTTTCTATTAAATGGTTGGCAAATTATTAATTTAATTCAAAATGGTGCCACAAAATAAGTTTGCTGTGTTAGAAGAAATTTATTTATTGTTTATTTATTGGTACAAAATTATACATTCCATAGTACAATCCAGTAATGTTGGCCTCATGGGTGGCTTACCCTTGCTGAGGCCCCCATTTTATAATATAAGAATTTATGCATACTTACTTAAAACATTTTGAAAAAAAAATGTAATGTTGGTGACGAAAAAACACTTAAAATGAAGATAAATTTAAACTAAAAATAAAGATATAAAATTAAAAAAATTAACCTAAATGAAAATCGGCATATATTACGATTTGTGTGTTTGTGCGTGTGGCGTGTTTTATATTGGTTTTGTATGTTGCGTGTACATATTTTATCCTTCTATGTTATAAAATTTTGGTAATATTGTCTTTTTTGTTCTTTAATCCATTTTTTTTATTTTGTGCCTGAATTTATTTTTGTTTTCCTCAATTTTTGTTTCAAATGAAAGACTGTTGAATGCTTTTATAGCATGGTATTTATGGTGCCGTTAAAAACAGTGTTAATCTCAAGTGACTTCCAAGATAAGTATGGTCCTGTATGTTTCCTGCATTTCAACGCAGTTAACCATCATGTTTGATGGCCAAATACATTGCATATATAGAACCGGTGGATGCTATCCGTTAGCCATACAATGTTTGTCTAGTCTGTATTTAGTAGAAAGATAGAGCATTGGAGAAATATATCACACTTTTGTACAGCATACTTGGGGTGATTTTCACAAAAAAATGGCGCTGTAGGTACAAATCATCCGAATATTATTATTGTTATAGTTACAACTCTACAGACTTAACTCTACGGCGTCCAAAAGAAGAGCTAACTGTTAAATTAACGTGTGCAGTATATTCGTAAGGTATATAAAAACAAAATTAAAAAATCGTGAACTTCTACTTAATTACTTATAAATAAGGAAAAATTTGCCAAAATTGGCATCAAAGCAATCCGAAGTATTTTAAATAGTGCCATATTGTGGCAAAAAGCGCTCCAGTGGTTAAGTATCATTTTCTCGGCGGTAACTGTGCGAAAAAGCACTTATATGTCGTACATAAACAAATAAAAATCTATGTTTGATAAGTTTATAAAGTCATCATTATTGTAAAAATATTATATTACTGTAAATTTTCCAAGGCTTAGACGTTATCATCTTACAAGTATCTGCATGTGAAATCTGCTTAATTTTGACATTTTGACAGTTAATTTTTACATCCAGCCCAGGAGAAAATAGGACGAAAGGAAAAAAATGTTTTATGGTTTTAATAAAGAGGATCTCCAGTCAGCTTTTTTTTAAATATTCGCCGTATAACTAAAATTATAAGTTTCTTTTACACTAGTCCACACAGGAGGCCCTGAAGAAAAAAAATACCTCAGGGCTTATGCCATCTTTGGCGATGTTGTGTGGAGGGTCTTTTTAGGGAAAGGAAGGAGAGGAAGTTCTGGGAAGGAAAGAGGTGTGAGGGTTAGGTAGAAATCTGGGGGTCACTGTGTCTAGGAGTGACGGACGTGTGAATCCATCCCTCCCACTGCGGTGCAAGCCGATGAGTCGAGATTATCCGGCAGGAGAGGTCTAAGTTAGGTCTCCCTTATCCAGTCCTTCCCGATCCAGCTCGACAAACGAATTTTCATCCAAGACCTAGACAAACCTCACTCCACGAACCCGGGCACCCCTGCTAAATCACCAAACATAACGAACCCATTGGGGTGACCTATGGCAGGGGTGTTGGTTATCGGCCCACGGGCGTAGCCAGGGGGGGTTTTGGGGGTTCAAACAGCCCCCGAAATGTTAAGATATCAACATCATTAATATTAAAATAAGGAGTGGCGAGCAGCATAACTTATTTTAATACTGATTATTATACTAATAATGTATTTTGGATTCGCCCTCTCTGCCACCCGCCGCTGGTCGTCGTCGATTATCCGATCGCGTTGGGTAACCTTCGTATATTTTCGATATTTTGTTTTGAAAAGTTTTATTTTCTATACACATTTGTTACTTTAATTTTATTAAAAAAAAAATAGAAAAAAAAGTAACCAATGTACCCCCCGACACGAGTTTTGATTTGCCAAGGTGGTGGTATATAATATAAAGGTACATTCAGAAGTTTTATTTTCTTGAACCCCCCCCCCCCCCCGATTCTAAAACCTGGCTACGCCCGTGGGTTATCCAATAAATAGTTTCGAGGCGGCGGTACCCATACCCGCATGCCAGATTAAAAAAAATAAATGAACATTTTAATTTTAGATTAGTTTTTAGTTTCATTTTTGACTTGTGAAAACGGGATTAAGACTTGAACTACACAATTTTGAATTAAATGCAGTCACCAATAGCGTTGAATTGCGAGTTTAATACATCCGAATTCCGCGGGGTAAATCATGAATCCAATTCACGAGTTTAAATCACAACTCTCGGTGATCTTATCGGATCTTTACGAACACTATTTTAAATTAAAACAAAGAGCTGATGATCTTAAAACGCCTGAACAGATTTTCGTGAATTGTAGCTAAGAACCATCTCGATCACGTCAGCTTTCAAACAAAGAAAAATGCATCATGATCGATCCGTTCGTTTAGGAGCTATGATGCCACAGACAGACACACAGATATACAGACGGCAGTCAAACTTATTTCACCGCTCCTTGCATCGGGGGTTAAAAATGCCTAGCCCACAGGAGCTCGCCAGGAAAGTGAACCAAAAACAAAACGACCCTCTGTACCCCACTTTTACTATAACCGCCTACTGGTTGTTCGAAAATGAACCATAGACAATTAATAAATTGCTGGTACTTACTTGCATTTGTTTTAAAATAAAGCAAGTAAGTACCGGTTAGTTTGATAACAGTCCCACTGGCTTCAGTCGGTGAGGACTCTTGTGTAGTAATCACAAACAAACAGAATTTTAATAATTTAAGATGAAACCTGGGAAGATCACAATATGACTCGTGTCGGCAATACTTTCAGAATAAAACGAGGCAAATCACGTTTCATCATAACTGCTCAACCGTTCGTGAAAAATTATGTTGTAATAAAAGTATGGCTTCAATTTGCTTGTCGCTATAATTGGCTTGACAAGCTCACGTTTGAGTGCAATTTTGAAGAGCACGAATATGCTGTACACGAAGAGCTAGGGATTGATTGATTTTCATCGTTAATTGAATCATTAGTGATATTGCTTGTATTAAAAATTTACTAATAGCGCATAGCGTTTCGAACCTATGAACTCTAGGAACAGAGCCGTATAAATCGAAAACTTTATAAGAATAAGCCCGCTCGTCTGCGTTCACAAAGAATGATGAGGGCAAAAAAACACAACCCCGCGCCGCACCGACCCATGTACAGGTGCCAATAAAATACATGGAATTTGGTCTCTCGGTATCACGCATTCTTACTGCACAGTCTTACTAACTATATTATTTTAATTGTATTCATTATTATTATATTAATTATGGAAGGAGGGGTGTAAGAGAAAATATACAATAATTTAACAATATTTTTTCCTGAAATGTAGGTACGTATGTGTGATACTTTAAAAAAATGGGCCTGAAGTGTGTTGAGTGTTGGAATAATATAAAGCGATAAAGTACCAGCGTACCAAAGTATAAAATCTACATTTTGCAAGACGATTTTTTTTAATTCTTTGGCACTGAAATCCCCGGGGCGCGTTGCCCAGCCTTTACATAAGTTTTTCATAAAATCAGATGAAGATAGTAATTTTCCCGGTATTTTGAACGTCAAGTGTGCAAAATTTCATCAAAAGTCATGTATAATATCACAATAAATATTAAAATTCTGCTTCAAGGGGTGGGAAAAGGGGATGGGGGGATTTTTCGAAATCTCAAGTAGATAGTTAGTTCTATTGTTACGAAAGTCAAGTTTGCAAAATTTCAGTTTCATTTTAATTACACAGACACTCTTTATTTAGAATTTAGATGGATAGATAGAAGATATGCTTTTGAGGAAACTAAATTTGACTGTTTTCATCTTGATAAGTCAAGTCACATTCCGTGATTTTTCACGGGTAACAACTAGTGATTATTAAAAGTTGAGCTCAGTGTAAAATTAATTGACCACGATTTATGAAATGATGTTAACGAGAAGAGCGGGAAATTTACATCCATTTAACGCTCACTTTCCACTTCGAGATTTATTTTAATAAATTTCTCGCTTTCCTAATTCAAACTTTATTGTAATATAAATTTAAATCTTTAACGATTCAGTCTTGTAAATATCGATGTAGAATTGTTATATCGCCGGTGTCTCATAATTGTGATTTATTACATATTTTCCTTAAATACTAAATATAGTTTTAAAGCTCTTAAAAAAATATATATATGTTATTCTTAAAGATAATTTCTATACATTCCCCAAGCCGAAACGGCAATTGTATCAAATTCGAATTATTTAACACAGTAGTACCTAACATTTTCAAACCTAAAATGAATAAAATACATTTACACATACATACCACTATTTACACAGAATAGATCCATCCTTTTCCCCTCCCTTCCACCATCCCATTCACATAACATAATTTAACTATTTTTCTAGATTTTTCTTTATACCTACTCACTAAATAATTAATATACGTCAGTGAAAACCTATTAGTTGTTAAATATTTATACATATTTTATCAAACATTATTAGTTTTTGTAACTGTTGATTTTCCAAATAAAATAAAATAAAAATGAGATACGCTATGGTATAAACGCGCTAATCTCCTAGTTCACCAAATACATTTTAACATTTTTAATAGAAAAAAAAATGTTATGGGACAGCAAAATGACTTCAACATTTTTCACTCCAAATATGCTCAGGAATCGCTGGTTAAACATCTTCGGGTTCGTGTTATTACACCTTTAGAACAAGAGTTGTAATGTGCAGTTACTGTTTCGGAAAATTGCTTGAAATCCTAACTACGCAATGCCACCTACGCACCATATATGATATACCTAATAAATGTACTATTTATTCATTTAACAGTTTAATTAAAATGTTCATTCGTTGGAAAATATCGCGGTGACACAACGGTAAATCAAATATGGGCGCTTGTTAAATGCTAGTCAAGCACCAAGAAGTGCCTGTTGTAAAATGTAGCCGACAAGAAATAATAAATGAAAGCATCGGTGCATTCAGAAAAACACACAATTAATTGCATAATTATGTTTTTTGCAGAGCTGTAGGTCATGTTCGGGTACTGACCTTTTAATTTATAAAATCATGTGGGTAATTTTACAATCCGAGCTTAAATCACTATTTTTGAGATAAACACATAATAGATATAAATAATAAGATTATAGGGTTGACTAACGTTCAAACAGCCATGTTCCAACCATGTTCAAACCATGGTTCCTAAATGTACCAATATATACGGTGAAAGAACCCTAAACTACATTGTACCCAGAACATTTAATAAACTACCAATGACAATTAAAAATATAAACGCTTTTACAGCTAAAGTCAAATATAATCTAAGTAAATGGCTATTAGATGCTGATGATTTATATTGATGCCCTACTGAAGACCTTCTTTTCCTAATTGGAATTCACATTCACAATTTGTATTACCTTATGTATATTAAATTATAGAAGTACTTGTTGAGTATATTCATTTGTTCACAATAAATTCATTTGTACTCTAGTGTTATATAAGGCTTATGCTACTTTTTACATATTTATATTTATACATTTCTGTAAATTTTTATTGTTAAACTTATCATCAACATTATACATACCTAGATACTGTTTACTATTGTACCATGTTATTGCAAAAAAGTTGTCATTATGTACCTGTTGACAAACTACATAAGTAGTTTAGCAGGCTTAGATGTTAACAAATATATTTTTTAAAAAAGCCCTCTTGAAAATCTAGCATGGTCGATCGTTAAAATTCTGTATCCATGTATATCAATACGATATTGAACAAATCCGTCATCTATGGTCAGATATCAATATTTCAGAAAACGGTCTACTGTTCAGATATTTGATTGATAAATTTTAGCAAGGCCTCTATAGTATCAGATGAGTTTTGGTTAACTATCAATATACACCTATTTTTTTTAATTCTTTCATTCGTTCTGCAAAATTACTGGCTTATTTAATGAATGTATTGAACTAACGAAGCTCTTAGAAATGAAAGAAGTCGTATACGTGATCCGTAGACATAAATATTGCATTTAAGACGCAATCAATTTATTCGGTTCGATCTTCGAGAAACGAAATGGTTGAAAAATTAATATTAACTAATTAACTCATTAACTAATGGCCTCATTAAGTAATTAACTCCCGTTTAGTATCAAAAAGTAAATGCGGACTGCAAATCCATATTTAGGTTAGTATTTCAATTCGACATTGCCAATGTATAATATTTTTACGTAATTGCTTGACGTTTGATGCTTCCTCCACACCAAAGTCAACCTTCCAACTCCGAACTTAGTTTGAAGTTGGAGGTTGGCCGATCGTGTGGTGAATGCGGCCAACCCTCCAACTCCGAATTCCGAACTCGAAAATGGCGGACGCCGAACAGCTGATCCGGAGCGGTATCTTATCAGTTGCCTACAATTGTGCCGGCGGTGCTTCGGTTTCCGTAATATTGATTTCGATTCGTAAAGCTAAAAAAATAATACTTTTTAATAACAATTTTTGTATAAATCTCCCGTAATAATATTGCGTAGACTGATGTGTTGGGCCAACTCGCACGAACCAGCCATCGCCGATCTCCTCGGAGGCGATCCCGGGCCAACTCGAACTCCAACCTTCCAACTCGAACTTCCATCGCACGAACTACCCCACCACACAATCGTCCAAATGTTGACCGCAGTGTGGCTCTAGCATGACATTTCGTAGTGTCAATTCATAGATAATACCTTCAGTGTTGTTTCTTATTTATTCCCTGTCAATTTCAGTTCGGCTGTCAACGGTGAAACAGTGCTCGGGAGATCGATATAAAAACATCGGAAGTTATGCCTAACGATCCGATTAAAAGTTATCGATTTCACTGGAATTTAATTCTACATATTTTAGCACGTTACAGTATGACCGTAACCAATAACCGATTTTTTTACAGTTATGTGAACTTTGTAAAAAGTAGCTATCAATGGTCACGGAAGTGCGCAATAAAATGAATTTCAATTCAGAGATCTCGATTTACGGAATTTCAGAGATTTCTTTAATTAACTAATATTGTCTTATTATAAATAACAACGATATCGTTATGTTTATTAGTGTCTATCATATCATACAATTCTGTACCTGGAAGGATAAACCATTCATAGCTGTAGACTTAGCTATGGACTTACGTGGTTTATCCTTTAGGGTTTATGGTACAGAATTGATCATGATACTTAGATATTATGGTTCGTTTGCTTGAACATCCGAATGAAAAATACAGCTTTTTGAAAGGCACATATCTGCAGAACTAGAAGGTTGAATGTTCGAAAACAATTGATTCATAATAACTTGAGGAACTGATGAATTAAGTTCCCAGATATCTCATGGGACAGCATAATGGAAGGCCAGATTTTATTGGGCAATTGTTCAAAAATTTTAAGCAGGTACATTTTGAGACCGTGTAGCTGCCAAGTTAGAGCCACTAGATAATAGATAATTAAAACAAAGTAGATGAGCCATGAACCATTATTAATATGAAACCGCACGCAAAGAAATGTCGCCAAAATCGTTCACCCATACTTCTGCAAATCGCTATGTAATGTTTCTACCTACACAGCACACGCTTTTCAATTCGGGAAACGGGTATGCGCATCGCCGCATATATCGGCATGAGGACCATTTTTTGGATAACCAACACTCCTCCCATAGGTCACTCCAAATGGTTCGTTACATTTGGTGACTTAGCAGGGATGCCTGGGTTTATGCACTCCCCACCTGCGTGGCGGGCCGCAGAAATCGGAAGAAACTGGTTGACGGAGTCTTTTTGACCTCTCTAGCCGGACTCCTTCGAGCTATTACCTCGCACCGCAGTGGGCGGAATGTTTTCATACGTCCGTCCATCCTGGACACACTGACCCCCAGATTCCTGCCCTTTTTTCTTCGTAGAAATTCCTCTCCTTACTTTCTCTAAAAATACCCTCCATACAGGATCGCCCAAAGATGACATAGGCCCCGAGGGGAAATGTTTTCCTCGGGGCCCCTGTGTGGAGGCATGTATAAAAAAATAATACACCAAACCCATCATTGGCTCCGCCATGACATATCTTTCCCATTGTTTCTATAATCTTTACATAGTATAAACCAAAGTTGCTCCCGCTGTCTGTACGCTTAGATCTTTTAAACTACGCAACGGATTTACGTGCGGTTTTCACCAATAGATAAGAGTGATTCACGAGGAAGGTTTAGGTATATAATTTGTTAGGGTTTTGTTTTTTGTTAGTTGAAATATATATTACACTAGCTGGTTCCCGGCATGCGTTGCTATGCCATTTAATAAAGAAATTGTTTCTCTCTGCGTGTCCTTTCCCATTCGTCCCGTTCCCCTTCCGCCTCCCTTTCCTCTCCCGCGTCCCCTTCCCCCTCTCGCGTTCCCGCACCGCCTTCCCTCTCCCCACTCCCCTCGCCTGCTTCACCCGTCCCGCGAATACTCCTCCCGAGTTCCACCCTCCCGCATTCCATTCATTCAGTCCCGGTACATTCAGTTTTCAAACAGCTCGCGTGCCTCCTATTGCAATTTTTTATACAAATTTCGTAATGCCAAAGCTCACCAGTAGTTTTATACAAACCTTTTCCTGACCATAACGAACACAACAAAAAAAGAATTATCCAATTTGGTGCAGTCGTTCGGAAGTTATGCGCGTACATACATTTCGGCGATTCATTTTTATTTATATATATAGATATATAGATATAGATATATAGATTTATTTATATATATAGATATATAGAAGAAGAAGATAGATAAAGGGAGCGGCCTGGCAAGCGGGCCGTGTGGATTTGATATGGAAGCAAATTAACAGATGGCGTTGGTTATAAAGGTTGGGTAATGGCGTTGTCAGTCGATGGCCTTGTTTGTCGCAGCAACGTGTGGCCGGGTCTGCTAGTATTATTATAAATGTTTAGTACCAATAGAAATAATGGTACTTAAGCGAGTTCATAACCTCAAAAAAGCCTTTGTGTTTCCGCTGATGGTGGCATTAGATTTAACAAAAACCTGTTCTCGACGCGATTCGTAGAATTTTAAGTCACGAATTATTTTTGCGCATCTGCCCTAATGATAGTAATGATAATGACCAAAAACCAAGACAAGATTGTTAACCTAAGAAGGATGTGAACCTTAATCTAACGGTACTGTCGCTAGTGGCGTGAAATGTCTTTGTTTCAATACTGCGGAAAAAAGTGCGAGGTTAATGTCTTCAAATCTAACATTTTTATTTTATTTTGCCTTTTTATGGTCAAACGGTATTTTTAGATTGTTTTCATACAAGTAGAAGCTTACTATCATTACATAGTATAAAATGAAGTCTCTCAAAATGTATGTGCGCGTTAATCTTTTCATCATCATTATCATCATTATCATCATCATCATCATCATCATTACATAGTATAAAATGAAGTCGCTCAAAATGTATGTGCGCGTTAATCTTTTAAACCACGCAACGGATTTTCATACGGTTTTCACCAATAGATAGAGTGATTGAAGAGGAATGTTTATATGTATAATACATGTAAATTATATTAGAGAAAAGCCGAGAAATTCAAAGAAAACATATTTTTGTGCGATTTAAAACGGCTGGCGGGCCGTAGGTACTTTAGTCACTTTTGAAATTCGTTCTACGGAAGAAATTGGAAAATAGATGTCTTAGAGTAAGTAGGTATTTGATTTTCCCTTTTCAAATATCCAGTGTTGCATCGCAAGCATTGTATATAATTAGTGGCGAGTTAATTAGTTTGTATGTATAATACATGCTTATTATAGTAGAGAAAAGCCGATAAATTCAAATATTCAATTCAGGCAGCGGGCAGCTGGCAAGCGGGTGGTGTGGATTTTATAAAGATTGGGTAATGGCGTTGTGTTTCGTTAGCCACAGCAACGTGTGTCCGGGTCTGCTAGTAATATTATAAACGTGAAAGTTTGTATGGGTGTATTTGTGTTTGTTACTCTTTCACGCAAAACTACTGAATGGATTTTAATGAAACTTTACAATAATATAGCTCATACATCAGAATAACAGATAGGCTATATATAATGGGAGGCTCTGGCGTTATGAAATTTGTATAAATGAAGATGTGTGTATTTCATATATTTTAACAGCAGGGAGGAAAGGCAGGGGGAAGGGTAACAGGGGAGGTGGGGTTCGCGGCAAGGGAAAATACGAGGGAGGGGGAAGGCGGGGAAGGTGAAAGGAAGAATCAATTTATTTCTTTGAATGGCATTGAAATGCATGCCGGGGACTAGCTAGTATGAAAGATAATAATAATATTATGATTTTCTATAAAACCACGGTACCTTAGTAAGTATGTCTAAAGGTGCAACGATTCTCGGACTATTTATTTTCTTCTTTTTTTACATTAACACCGCACAAGAGTCCCAGCTGCTACCGTCTGGAGCCAATGAGACCATGGCATCCCCAATTGGTGTATGTTATGAGGCTGAAGGTTGGAGAAGAGGAAGTAGATGGGAAGAGGAAGCTTGGGAAAAACCTGGCTATTCACGTCTGGTCACCAAACACGGCTAAAGCCATTTCAAGCCTGAATGGTGCTCTTACATACTGAGAGTATCTTCCACTCTGGAACCTGACACAAATATACCAAATATTATTTTAAATGAAATAATTGGGAAATAACACAAATTAACCCGTTTAACCACATTGGAGGGGACCCACCACTTTCCCACGGCTGTGTGAGGAAACTGATTGTTTAACCTCCTTAGCCGCACACGTCAGGACTCTAATTTTTTGTAAAAAGGAAGCTACATTTATTTTTCAAACGAATCTAGACCCTCCAATGTCCCTGCATGCATGATTGTTAGTAAAAAAGTAAAATGTATGCATACTTACATTTGCAGTAATTAACAAGATAAAAATAGTTCGCCTGTTGGTTCAGCATCTAGTTGAGTGAAATAATAAATAAAAAGAAAAATATTTACAGGTGTAAGTATGATTAAAACCAAAGAAAATATATAAAAAGAAAGATATTGGGGGCAGTTTGTCCCACTATCACGGGGCAGTCCCGGCGAGAATGAGCGGGCGAGCGGCCTGGCCGCAACGTGCCCAAACGCCCGCGTCCCTTAGCGAGTTTCCCAAAAGTACCCTTGAAGAAGTGTTTGTGGAGGGGGGGTGGAGATACTCCCAAAGACCCTGGGGAATGAAGTGAGCCTCGGGTCACCGGAGGCAGGACGGAAGGGAACCGGGCTCGCAATGAAACATACCTCAAGCTCGCTCATAACGCCGGGGGAGGCACGGGCGTTAGTGGGACGGCCCTACTAGAATTCTGCCACCTGACTGGATGCAGGGACCGGGTCTATCCGCCCCCATGGTGGGGAGTTGGACAATACAGTACAATGTAGTTCAGTACATCAACCTAGTCACAATTCAAGATGTTAGTAACATAATAAAACCAAATAAGACAGGTAAAAAGGCGTGATCAACAGCAAATTGAAGCAACAAAATAGAGAAAAAAGAAAAAAAATAATATGAAGATTACGCAGCAGTAAAGAGCAAAAAAATAATAATGTATAACAGTAGTTATAAATAAAAACAGAATAATAAATACAGTGTAGTCATACCACCAAACCAGAAAAGTAAAAACAAGAGTATAACAGAAATATAAAGCAATCGAGCATAGGCAATAATAAAATTGAGACGGAGGAGTAACCATGGAGAGACAAGAGCAATACGTTTGGCACCTGAAACAAAGATGATTTTAATCTAAGTCAGCAACTCTAAGCACAGGCCATCTCTCCACCCAAGACTTTACAAACTTTTTAAAGCATTCAAAATTATTTCTGTTCGACACCAGATCGGCATTCCATGCCGGTCTTGTAATCCCTCTCAAACCATCCAACATTTCCTCTCTGGCATCCTTCATCAACTCGCAGTGCCACAGAATGTGCTCGGCTGTCTGGTTAGTGTCACCACATGCGCAGTTCGGATGAGGAGACAGTGCCAGACTATGTAGTCGTCCCCTGAACTCCCCATGACCGGACACCAATTGCGTCATGTAGTGATCCAGTTTTATATGCGCCCCTTCCATTCTGCTTTTAACTGAGGGGAAGAAAGAGAAAGTCAATCTACCCTTCGTCGACCTATCCCATCGCTCTTGCCATACACTCAGCGTTCTATCTCGCATAGCTTTCAATAAGCCAGGGAGGGATACCGCTCCGCCTGGTGCCAGTTCGACTCCCAGGTGGACAGCAACCCTACCTCTCGTCAATGCCTTTTTTGTCAAAACTTCCCTAATTTCCAAGTCAATCGGCAGTGTACCGGCCAGAACCGGCAATGCGTCGTTAGCCACAGTCCTATATGCGCCCGAGAGCGCCAACAGGGGAGTCCGTTGGCCCCGCTTGAGGGCCAAGTGGATCAGTGCATTATCTAGCCGGTGCTCCCATACAGCGGCGGCATACGAGACTTGCCCCACGTACACACACTTATATAGGAGGCGAAGTGCCGAAGTCCGCAATCCCCACTCAGCTGTTGAGAGCCTTCTCAATTTCAAGAAAAGAGCCTGGGCCCTGCTAGAAACGCTCTTTACGTGCGCTAGGAATGAAGAAGATCTATCTAAGATGACGCCTAAATACCTGGTGTTTTCAACAAAACGAATGGTGGAGCCTCCCATTCTGATGGAAGGGTTTCTGGTACGACTGAGCATACCCTTCATCAAGAGTCCCACAGTCTTATGGGGAGCGAAGTTCAGCCTGTTTCTCTTACCCCATTCAAGAATTTCACGCAGACATTCTTCTGCTTTGCTCTCCACTTCCTTTCTGCTGTCCCCTGAGACCAAAACAAACTTATCATCAGCGTAGTCGACCGATATGCATCCTTCAGGCAAGGGTAACCTAGAGGAGTCGTCAAAAAGGATGTTCCACAGGTCCGGTCCGAGGACCCGACCCTTGTGGACAGCCCATGTCAACATCACGTACGATGAAAACATCGCCATACATCACAATTACCTTTCTGTTGCGTAAATAATCACTAACAATTTTGAAAAGTAGAGGCGGGCAATTACGACTTTTCAATTTAGTTAAAATCATCGGCCACCACGCATGATCGAAGGCACCCGAGATGTCCAAAAAGATTCCTATTACATACTTCTTGGTGCAAACCCTCACCCATTCAAGCGCATACTTAATGGCGTGCTCCGTGGACTTACCGGGGACGAAGCCAAATTGGCGGTCGCAGGGCGTTGACAGGGTGAGGCGGAGCCTATGTCTGATGATTCTTTCCAGTATTTTACCTAAAACTGGAAGTAGAGTGATGGGCCTGTGGGCACCGATGTCTATTCTCGGCTTACTATTCCCCTTTGGTATAATCCGGAGCACGCCTTTCTTCCACTCTGTAGGGAATACCCCCCTTCGCAAGCACGTTTCCAACACTTGATAAAACTCCTCTTTCCAAACATGCTTCGCTATTATGCCATTCAATCTGTCAAATCCCGGTGCCTTCTTCGGACCCAAACCCTTAATTATGATTTCAACCTCTGCTCGACTTAACGGTGGTACGCCGTCCCCCTGGGCGAGGTCTCTAGGTGGAAGCCGTGACAGGTTTCTAACCTGCTGATGGTGAACACTTTCCCCAGTAACTGAGTCTAGCGGAACTAACTTGCCCAGAAGTGTCTCAAGAGTGGAGACTATGTCAACACTCTCTACATTCCCTTCGCTACTACCGAGCATGACGCTCGATAAGTATCGTTCTGATCCTTTTCCCGAGTTTTCAACAGCGCTGTGGATTTCCCACGGGTTGGCGTTACCCACTTCATTTACCCAACTATGCCATGCAGCTCGTTTTGCTGAGAGGACACACGACCGATAGGCACCACGGGAAGCCCTAAAACGGGTCTGAAGGGCAGCTGCTTCTTCAGGTGAGCATTCACCCCGCCTGACGACCACCAGGCTCCTATAGGCCTTTTTGTAAGCCCCCTTCAGCAAAGTCAGCTCTTGTGTCCACCACGGCGTCCTAATGACCTTCTTTGGGTTTGATCTGCCCAAAGAAATTTCAGCAGCTGATACCACCGCCGCGTTAAAGAAATTCCCCAAGTTGTCCGGTTCCCTAGCAGCTACGTCTTGAAAACCCCTTAAAGATTGACGGAGCGCATCCCCAAAGCTATCCCAATTCGCCCTAGTGGTTCTGAAGTTCCAAGATGATCTTGGAGCTTCTGTCTTTGCAATTCCCACTGAAAAAGTTATTAATCTATGATCGGAAGCTATCGCACACTCATGAACCGTCCACTTCGATATTTTTGCCGCAACAGATCCAGAGCAAAGAGTGAGATCAATGTTGCTTTCGCCTCCGGTTCCCGAAAATGTTGAAAACGTACTTGGTTCATTGATGATGAACAGACCAGAAGTCGAACCAGAGAGGCGAGCGCGCGTTGAAGTCACCTCCAATAATAATGTTTCGGCCTTTTAATTTATGCAAGGCACGCGTGAGGCTCAAAATATGCGGTTCCACTAAATTACCATATTTAAAGTATACAGAGATCACGATGATCTCAGTATCGCCAAATTTAAAGGAAACACAGGTTTGGTATTCGTTCGAAAGCCCCTCGAGAAGGAGGGGGCTGATCAACGAGGTATTAACCAGAACACCCGCCCCCGGGGAACTGCCTACTTCGAGTACCGTCCCTGGACTAATGACACCAGGTGTTTTTCCTTGCCAAACGTATTGCTCCTGAATAAGCAGAATGTCGATCCCAAGGTCAGTCATGACCTGCTGGGCCTCAAGGGTGGCTACCCGAGATCTCTGCACGTTGACCTGACCTATGGAGAGAGGATTAGCGGCGGCCATAATCGGTCATGCGGACTTGAGCCTCGATCGCAGCTCGGAACGCGGGGCAGGCGCGGTCGCCAGTGCAATGGTCGGCTGGTTTCTTGAACTTGGTACAGATGGTGCAGATTGCGGCCTGTGCTTTCTTGGGGCACTCCTCGAAATCATGGCCGGCTGCGGCGCAGTGGCGGCAAGAAATGAACTCTTGGGTACAAGATTTGCTCACATGGCCGTACATGTGGCATTTGAAGCAACGGGTAGCTCCCAGATAGTCACGAACCCGACAGGCATTCCACCCAAGGTAGCAAAGACCGCTATCAATTAGTACCTTTCGGCAATCCGGGTGGCACGTGACAATCATATTCATGGTCCCACCTTCGCGTTTGCCAAATAGGGAGACCCTTCTCATTGTTCTTAAATGATCTTCTCTAGAAAGAGTTGATCTATCAGCGAGGTTGTTAATAAAAATTTCCTCAAATAGAGCAGTATCAGCAGCCGCATCTCCTCTGGGGACGTCGTAAATGACAAACTTGGGTAGCCGCCCCTTTGGGTTAACCATTTTTATTCCTTTAAGGGTGAGTTTTTCCGCCGCCTTCTGAATGTTCTTTACACCCCCCGGGCTATCAGTTTGCAGAAGAAAGCCTCCACCCTTCACCTTGCGTGACCTGACCACTTTGAAACCGTCGGTTTTTGGATCTAGAACAGACGTTAGCACCTTCTGGGTCTCCTCAGAGGTTTTGCCTTCAGGAGCTGTGGGGTAAAATAGTATAGTGGGCCTTAGGGGAGGCAATGCACGCTCCTGTCCCTCGAATAGGATAGATCCACTGGGAGGTGCTCCAGCAGCTACGCCCGCATAAGTTTTGGTACTTACCGCTTTTCAAAAACTTGAGCCTTAGGGGACGGACGTTTAATAAGCTCATCTATTTTTTCTGTTAATCCCTTCTGTGAGTTTATAATATCGGCAAAGGCACCAGCTCTCGCGTTGGCGGCGGCGCAAGCTATTGCCAGGTTTGATAGCTCCTTACGAATTAAATCAATACTCACCTGCACAACTAAACGGTCCTCCTTTTTCATTTTATTTTTCATCTCGTTTAACCACAGGAGACCATATTTGTCCCAACGCACATAGGTCTCATATAAAAAGCTGTAAGTCCCTTATGGCCGTTATACACGACATCTTTTTCAGCCCGATTCCAATTAGACATAAAAGTCAACATTTTTCGCTCTATCGATCTCTATTTTCATATCTACAATTTCAATTGGCATCACTGCAAACAACATGAAACATGAACCAACATGAACCATGCTGTTTGTTGTGATGCCAACTGAAATCGTAGATATGAAAATAGAGATGAAAATAGCGATCGCGTATAGCGAAAAATGTTGACTTTTGTGTCCAATTGGAAACGGGCTGAAAAAAGATGTCGTGTATAACGGCCATTATTATCATGGTTAGAAATATGTTCTAATCGGTGTTAGAAAGGAAAAACACCACGCTTTATATTCCAATGTAAAAAATAGACACCATAAAGTAAAATGTACACTTTTAGGTACTTACACAAAGTTTAGAATCGCAAATTGAAAAAAATATTTGACACCTTGGGAATTTTTTATAAATTGAAAAAAAAAGTGAGGTTACAATATGTGTTGTTGTACATTTGTCTAATAAAATATGTATGTGTTTTTATTATTTTTATTATCAGTAATTTAAGTTAGAAAAAACGTAAGGTGAGCCATTTAGAAAACTTTTTTATGTTTGTATGCAAAATTTTTACAATAAAAAAAATATGTTTTTTTCGAATTCTATAATTTGTAAGCGTATTTCATCACCTTTCTAAAACAGTTTTTGGTTTTTGAATGTGCTCAGAAATATTCCAAATATTTGCATTTTATTGTAAAGCGAAAATATTTTTACCATCTGAAAAAAATGCCAAATTTTTGAAGGGTTAATCAAATAAGATTTATTTGACCAAGCCAGGATCCTGCGATCTTCGGATCGTGAGTCAAGAGCCTTACCCCTAGATCACGACGGCCGCCTGAAATTTGTATAGCGTGTCTTGTGTCTGGAACTTTAAATGTTCCGTTCGCAACGTTAATTCAAACATCGAAATATATATTTGATTTCAAAAAAATAAGGCATGACACGATACTTTTCATTGATTGTTCAATACGAATATTGATTTGGGCACAGAATTGCGAAATCGAAGCTAAACCGGGTTGGTAACTAGTAATATTAGGTACAATACTATATGTAAAATTTAAAAAAATAGTGTTAGGTATAGATTGTTAATATGTATGTAGCCCAAAAGACGCCTACCTATGAAAAATTATTATTTGTGTTTTTGTGGGTGTGTTTATAAAATCAAATTGAACCTAAAATAATTCTAGTAAAATAATTTTATTAATACGTTTTAATATTCATTTACATTATTTTTCATTGAGTACTATTAAATTCAATTGATTGATTGGAAATAAATTGAAAATGTTTTATTATAATTATTTATAATTTTTACCTTTTTTATGCCGCAAACATAATTTTCAATTACTGCTAAACATGTGCTGGGGACAGATTCACAACGGACAGATTCACAAAACCCCTCCCGAGTTCCGCTCCCCATCCCAGGTTCCCCTCCCCCTCCCGGGTTCCCTCCCCCCTTTCCCGCGAACCACCTACCAGAGTTCCCCTCTGCCCTCCCGCATTCCATACATTCAGTTCCGGTACATTCAGTTTTCAAACAGCTCGCGTGCCATCTATTGAAATTTATTTATACAAATTTCACAATGCCAGAACTCACTAGTAGTTTTATACAAACCTTGTCCTGACAAGAACGAACACAAAAAAAAGAATTATCCAATTTGGTGCAGTCGTTCGGAATTTATGCGCGTACGTATACATATAGGTGATTCATTTTTATTTATATAGATAGATAGAACTTGCACTAGAATTCCCTCTGAAAAATCACGGGATATTTTGAATTCTTGGAAAATCAGTTTCAATTTTGAAGACGACACAATTCAAATTATTTATTGTTAAAACATTACATTATTGGAAGGTACCTTGTCGCTTGTTTGAGTTCTTCACACAAACAGTTAGAATTTTGAAAATGACATTAATTCAAAACAAATTTGAATCAATTTTACCGGAGAAACGCAGGACGGACAGATTATTGAAATTAGTACAGTAGTACAGTACATATATATTAGAGGATTATTGTTTTATTAACAGTCCGTACTTTCTAAGGTAAATCAACGACGTTAAAAATATTAATAACCCAATTTAACTGACTGTTAATATCATTACTTTGAACCTTAAAATTTTATCTAGTTTGAAGTTAAAGTTTTTACGGGTGACGATAGTGTTGTGATTTATATGTATATACAAGACCGAAATTTATAGTACTTTCAGACAAATAAAAAGATTTCTATTTATTTTCAATGCAACTATGGCAATTATGACTAAATTACTAAATAGAAATTATTATTCTACTAGCTGAAACCGTCCACGCTTCGCTGTGGCTTTGTCTGATTTTAATTATTAGAGGAGTTAACTAAAATTGTCTAGCAACTGTGCATTTTCCAAGAAGACACATTGCTTAATTGAATATCTGCTGTGACCACGGAGCTATGTAATATCCATACTCTTAGGCTGTGACTATGCTGTAGTGTAGAATATAAGGGAAGAAAAAAAACATTCGTAATTTTTTTTTAATTATTTATTTATTCAGACCTTAAATGCTTTTACAATATCACTTTATTACAGATTAGCACCTATTAATGTCAGCAATTCTTTGTAGTTGACCATTTCTGCGTTGCAAAACGATATTGCGAGGATGAAATTCTTCTCCAAACATGACAATTCCCACCTCATTAATTGTTGGCGCATTATATCGTCTGACATGCTCACTTGCTGGTGTTTGATCAGTACTACTGTACAAAATTCATAAAGCCAGAGCTCACCATTATATGTAGAAACATTTACGGATATGCGCACAACAAATCATCAAAGTTTCATCGCAATCGGATGAGTGGTATAAGAACGCATACAAGACAAACAAAGAAACATTCATTCATTTTTATGCATAAAGTTTGTAAATTATGTATTTATGGTGTTGTTCTAGTTTATTTAGGATTAGGTGAGTAAACATGAAAATTTAAAAATCAATTAATGATGAAATGCGTTGTCGGTAAAAATTTGAAAAATTACCAAATTTTCAATATTAACTATCTAAGGGGGCATACATTAATTACGTGAGCTCAAAGAGAGGGGGGAACCAGCAAAATCTCACGTTTCTTGAAAAGAATATACGAAGTGCCCCAAATTTATCTCTCTAAGTAAGGGGGGAGGAGTCTAGATTGGAAGAAAAACTGCTCATGTAATTAATGTATGCCCTCCAACTATCTATTACATAGTATAAAGTAAAGTCACTCCCGCTGTCTGTACGCTCAGATCTTTTAAACTACGCAACGGATTTTCATGCGGTTTTCACCAACAGATAGAGTGATTCTTGAGAAAGGTTTAGGTATATAATAGGTTTTGTGTAAATTGGTTGAAATATATAATATACTAGCTGGTTCCCGGCATGCGTTGCTACTCCATTTAATAAAGAAATTGTTTCTCCCTGCGTGTCCTTTCCCATCCGTCCCGTTCTCCTTCCGCCTCCCCTTCCTCTCCCGCATCCCATTCCCCTTCTCGCATGCCCACACCGCCTTCCCTCACCCCACTCCCCTCGCCCGCTTCCCCCGTCCTGCGAACCTTCCTCCCGAGTTCCCCCCTCCCGTATTCCATTCATTCATTCCCGGTGCATTCAGTTTTCAAACAGCTCGCGTGCCACCTATTTCAATTTTTTATACAAATTTTATAATGCCAGAGCTCAGTAGTAATTTTATACAAACCTTGTCCTGACCATAACGAACACAACAAAAAAATAATTATCCTATTTGGCGTAGTCGTTCGGAAGTTATGCGCGTACATACATTTCGGCGATTCATTTTTATTTATATAGAAGATAGATAGAAGATGGCGTTGGTTATAAAGGTTGGGTAATGGCGTTTTCAGTAGATGGCGTGTTTGTTTGTATTTTTCGTTATCCACAGCAACGTGTGGCTGGGTCTGGTAGAATGTAATAAAATAAAAAATATTTTTAAAGCTTTTATCTCCCCAAATATTGCAATTTGTAACTTTTCCATGCATAGCGTGTATGATCCAATTAATCTTAGATAGCAGATTTAATGGCAGATAAGAGAATAAGGAACGTAAGATTTGCTGTTAGATTATATCATTTGCCACTTTCTTCAATTTCCGTATTTCTCTCACTTAATGTCTTAATTAAAGCCTCTTTTGAAAGAATTACTACTACTGCCTTTCCGTCTGAAATGAAAGCAAAATATTACCATACCGGCGTAAATATCTAACCTAATTAAGGCTTCGTTATTAAAGAAATAGCGACATTGTTCGCGGTAAAATATTATTCCCATATACGTACCGCATGAATATTCATTGAAAAATGAAATCTGATACGAGTGAAAAACAACGAAAGTATTCACATAGTTTATAATATGTTTATGAAATGAAAATCACAATATAAATAATTTTATGGTTTTTCATTGCCTTTTGTATTTCATTGTGTACAGGATAAAGTAAAATGGTTTCGTAGAGATAAATAATAATAAATGCATAATGTTTAAAAATAAAATACCATATTTTCTTTATTTATATTTACATTGGGTGTATAAGTTTTTAAATTTTTTTGCACAGGAAAATAAACAATAGATTTAAAAAATAGTTTTTTTTTCATATGTTTTTATTCCAGTAAAAAAGAAAATAACATTTTCACTTACTTAACTAGAATATTGAATTATGTACAGTTTTTACATTACATAGTTTTTACATTTCATAAACTTAGATTACATTAGATTGCAATACTAACATTTACATGATATTATATTACCATACGATATTATTCACTATCACTACTTTGTTTTTTGTGAATAAACATGAACAATTTTTTTTTGAATTTGCACACACTTTTTTCGTTTTTGATATCATCTGGAATAGAATTATATAAATTGCCCCCCTCGTAACTAACTGATTGCTTACCGTAGTTAGTATGAATGGTGTTTAAACGTATGTTATCGTGTTGTCGTGTAAAATGTTTGTGTACTTGGGACGTTTTAATGAATTCTGTGTTTGTATGTATGAGTTTATTATTTATTTTGTATATAAGGACACATATATTGTACTCGTATAGTTTTCTTAATGTTAGCAGTTTTGTTTCCAAATATAATTTTTTTGTGGATGTTTTGGATTCGTAGTGAAATAGTTTTTTGATTATCTTATTTTGAATTACCTGTAATTCAAAATAAGATAATCAAAATAATAAATAATAGTTTCTTTTATTACGGTGTCCTAAGATTGGATAAAATTTAAAAGAAAAATATTAATTATAAAAATATACTGAAATTATCAGAAATAATAAAGTTGATATAAAAAAGGTTAAAAAATGTATAAAAGTAAAACATCGTGTTTTAAACATCGAAATTGTTACATTAAAATGTCTATAGCATTTGTATATTTGTTTGCTAACCTATTTAAGCGAGCAATTGGCGAGTTTACTACATATTTTGTTTGTAAGTGGTGACATTGAAATAGATCCTTACGCCTAGTGAGTCGATTAGGTACTCTTAAATTGACTATAAACAGGAGTTGGCAACAGTGGAGATCCGAATTTACAATTTAAAAAAAGAAACACGGGTCGCTTATCTTTCGCCGATTTTCAAGTGTGTCTACTTTTAAGGTATTTAATAAAAAAGTGAAGTTAGTTGATTTGTTCTAAAGGGATCGTTAAATTAATAAATCTTTGAAATCCTCGTTAAATTCTTGTGCTTGCATTGTTATAGCCTCGCATATCCTTCAACTAAGGTAGGTTAAGCTCCAAAATACCTGAAAAATACCCTCGACTCTGTGCAGAAACGGGCGGTCCGTTTGATAGATTCTCCCATCTTAACAGACGGATTGCAATATTTAGAGCACAGGCGTCGGGTGGGAATGCTATCCTTGTTCTACCGGTATTACAATGGAAGATGCTCCGAGGAACTAGCATCATTGATCCCTTCGGCACCGGTGCATAGTCGGGAAACACGCCAAACGCGTGCCCAACATTTGTACACAGTTGACATATGTCACATGAGAACGGGTCGTTTCTTCGACTCATTCTTGTGTTCAACAGCTCGGCTGTGGAATGATTTGCCGGCCTCTGTGTTTCCTCCTTCCTACAACATGGGTCTCTTCAAGACCAATGTTCATTCCTTCCTCTCCTCAAAAAGACCCTCCACACAGCATCCCAGATGACATAGACCCTGAGGGAAATTATTTTCCTCAGGGCCTCCTGTGTGGAGTTAATGTAAAAAAAAAAAAAAAAGGTTGGGGATGCCAAAGTTCCACTCATGTTCGGAAAAAAAATTACATTGATCTGCAACTTTACGGTGGAAAATCTGTGTAAATTTCAGAGCGTCAGAGATCGCTGCTTTTAAACAGCCAGATTTTCTGATTTATGATTAAAATTTTCGACGAATTTCGTGGTAAGAATGAATGAATGGATGATGGATGTGAATTGTTTTGCATTGGTCGTGTGGTATATTTGAAAGTTTGAAGTTACAATGTGAGGTTGTCAGAGCAATATGTTTGAGTTATTATATACGAGTCTCTAGTTTTAGGTTCCATTCAATATTCAAATGTCCTCGGTTTTTAAAACATTCTCTTTCTTTCAGTCACGACAGAAGTATAAATAAAATTGCTCTTAGCCACGCAACCAAAATATTGCTATGGAGTTTTTCGACAAAGTTAATATCACGAAATATGGGTATCAAATATACCTACAGGCATATATTGTTATTGTGTTTAATACGCAGAACTCCATTCAGGCTATTGGCGTTGATAACGGCCTTGAACCCCGAAACATCTCTAACAATAACAAAAACTAAAATGCTTGCAGAACTATATAATTGATTATTAAATTTGATTCAGGTAATTTAGATAAATACATATTTAAAAAATACGTGGGTAACGTATTTATTAATTAATAACGTAGTAAATACTTCTTCTCAAGTCGGTTCCTCATTGCTGAGGATCGTGACCCCTACTCCAATTTTCATGGTGGACAAGACTCCTCCACTCCTCACGGTCCTGCGCTGCGTGGAAAGCTGAGGACACTGACGTACCGGACGCCAGAGATACTTGGTCACTCCAGAACATTGATGACTTTCCTCTGCTTCTTCTGCCTTCCACTTTGCCAGTGACTATGAGTTTCTCCAAGTTGGAATCCTCAGTTTCGCGAGCAACTTGTCCGAAGTAGGCTTAATACACGTTGTAGGCAGATAGTTGAAAGCCTATTGTCAATGCCTAGCTCTTCCAGAATGGACACATTTGTGCTTCTGGCTATTCATGGAATCTTGAGCATTTTTCTTCAGCACCACATTTTGAGGACAAAAATTCTTATTTTTATAGACGAGTCTAGAGTCGTTCACCGTTTCTAAATCTGTGAGAGCATTTTTTGTTCATACAAAGGTGTTTGCCCTGTCGATCACCATTGGTTTTGTTTTGACCTTGTTGAACAGTGGACCTAGATTACGGCTAAGCAATTAATAATCTAAAATAAATAATAATTTAAAAATTAAAATTAGTTAATTGAATGGTGTTCGAACTTAAAAATCATTACGTTGACCTAGATAATTCAATCAGAAAAAATGTATATGTTTCATGGCAGAAGAACTCATTGTTCCAGAATTTTGTCGTTCTTTAAATTACGTTGCTTAGTAATTTCGCGACGCCAGATCTTGCCGTTAGAACGTTTACCTGCTCCCTTCTCATGAATTTTCTGCATGATTTAAGTTGATTCTGCTGAAGAGTCAGTTTTAGTGCAATTTACCTATTTAGCGGCTGTCTCAAAGCAATTTGAAAACGATTTAAAAACATTAATTTTTTTATTTTTTTTTTTTTATTTTTTTTTTTTTTATTTTTTTTTTATTTATTTATTATTTATTTATTTATTTATTATTTATTTATTTATTATTTATTTATTATTTATTTATTTATTATTTATTTATAATTTATTTATTTATTATTTATTTATTATTTATTTATTATTTATTTATTATTTATTTATTATTTATTTATTATTTATTTATTATTTATTTATTTATTATTTATTTATTATTTATTTATTATTTATTTATTATTTAGTTATTATTTATTTATTATTTATTTATTATTTATTTATTATTTATTTATTATTTATTTATTATTTATTTATTATTTATTTATTATTTATTTATTATTTATTTATTATTTATTTATTATTTATTTATTATTTATTTATTATTTATTTATTATTTATTTATTATTTATTTATTATTTATTTATTATTTATTTATTATTTATTTATTATTTATTTATTATTTATTTATTATTTATTTATTATTTATTTATTATTTATTAACGCCGATTATAACGGCTTTTACAAAAGAATTACAATTATTTTACATATGAATACAGAATATACATAGATAAAAAAAAAAGAAAAATATAAATATAAAATTCATAAAAGAGAACAATAGAAATTGTAATATCAACATAAAAAAGTACAATGAGTAGGTTATCATAAATACAATACAACATATTATAAATCACGGATATTATGTATTAAGAAATTAATACTTTAAATCTGTATTTGATTATAGTCAAACTGAGAAGCGCTGACAGACAGTTTTAATTAAGTAGTGTTTGTATGAGGTTAAACTAACAATGTTTACAGATTCATCCAAAACATATTTATTTCCAAGTACATGCAGGCGATTCATTATGGAATTGAGTTCAGCGTTCGATCCTGTATTGTTGCAATGATAAGGTAATTTTAAACGAACTGATCGACTAGGTACATGGAAACATATTAGCGCAAGAAGTTCAGGGGAGTTCAACGTTGGTAATGATTTTAAATAAATAAAATAGGTCTGAACAAATTCTTCTTTCTTTTAATGTATCGAGTCCCAATAATTGTAACAGAGAGGGATAATTAATGTTAATGTTAATTTTATGAATTGGGATGCCGAAATAATACGCAAGAGACTGGAACGAAGAAGAGACGTTAGACTACCGTTCACACTCTTTTATAGTCCTTTCTTCTCGCTCTCTTACTCTTACGACCTCAGTCGCACGGTTATTATAGTAACGCGTAAAGTAAAGCATTTTTTCGAAGCAAGTGTAGAATTTCTTCAGTATTTTACAGAATTCTATACGTTCCTACTAAACCTAACAATCTGCAAGTAATATCAATTACCTTTTCTAATATGTATTTATTGTAGAATTACAAAATTAATTTGTATAATTTTAAACACTTTCACATGTAAAATCAAGTATAATAATACTTAATAACAAATAGGAATAAAAGCGGGGTAAATTTTATTACTAACGCCAACTAGTCGTGTAAAACCTTAATCACTGGCTATTAATCTAGAAAGCTCGAATAGAAAATGGCGAAGTTTTGCAATTACCGTTAAGAATTATTATTATATTCCATCACTGAATATTGCACTCACGTGTGACAGAGTGACTTGCAAAATTCAGCACCATATGAGGAGAATAGAGTGCTACATGCTTGTCTGTCGCAACTCTTAAATTGTCTCTAAATATCTCACAGTAGATAAGTATTTCGTATTTTCAACTCTTTCGTGAGTTTGGAGTTACATTTCACTTAGCCGAGATCGTTTCTTCAAATAATTATTGTCATATGACACGGTAATGCAATAAAAAGCATGTGAATGCACCTGATTACAGAATACACGTGAGAATTGGTGCAATTAGAAAATATAAATGCTACCATTTAATTACTCAAAAAAAAAACAGGAGGCGAAATATTATTTTTATTGCAATTTAATTGATATTGTCATGTTACGAGTATATTAATTATAAAAAAAAATCTTTGGCAAATCAGATCATAGATTTGCAATCATCATCGAAAAAATTGTCATCTGTAATAATTGTTGTCATGAATACAATACAATTATCAATTACCGCATGCATTAAGTTACCTACCGCACAAAATGCAATATTTATGTTTGCAAATGGAAATACCGCAATAAATATATAAAAAAAAAGAAATCCTATTTCCCTTGGTCTCGTCATAACTTCAGAACCACTTTACCTATTTCATTAATATATATTTTTAAATTTTCTTATACTTTGTAGAAGGTTCTTACGGAAAGAAAAATGAAGAAAATTGCGCAGAAAATTGGATAATTTCAAAAAAATTTAACGACTATTTTAACTTCGCGCGCTTGATGAATATTTGATCGTATATAAAATACAAAAATGAATATTTGTAATATGAAAAATATTAATTTGAAAAAAAAAAAAAATTGTAATAGATGGCAAACGAACTGTTTGAAATTGAATGTACTGGGACTGAATATATGAAACGCGGGAGGGGGATGGCAAGTCGGTGGAGTGGGAGAGGGGAGAGGGAAGGTGGGGGAGGTGGAAGGAGAACGCGGGAGGGGGAGGGGACGCGGGAGGGGAAGGGGACGCGGGAGGGGAACGGGGACGCACCTGAAAGGACATGCAGGAAGCAGGCCCGGACTGGGACCACTTGGGGCCCTCCGCTAAAACCTGTAAAGGGGCCCCCTAATGTGGGGAGGGGGGGGGGGGGGGGCTTCAGAAAACGGGGGGTCCGGGGGCCTTCCCCGGATAATTTTTGAAAATTAGGTGCTTGAAAACAATGAAAACGCGTTTATAAAGAAGAAGAAATTCAGATAGGTTTTTACACGAATATTATGATTTTCGACTTTTGTTGACTTTATTATTTATTGAAATAAGAAATTCACAGTATTTTTAGGATACCACAACACTACTAAACACATGCTGTAGAACTACCTTTTAACGGAGTTCTAAATAAATGGCAGGATTTTATTCACACCAAAGCATTAATGAATTAAGTCAAAATTATTTGTGTAGTAAAAATAATGACAAACGGATTTTAGGGATTAGAAAAATAATCCTAACATTTATGACTGGTCAGTGGTTGAGTGGGCATAGCGCTTGGGTCCCACCCGAGCGTCGCGTGTTCGATTCCTCAGCTGGCTAAATCCTCCATCCCAACACAAGCAATATTTTCGGCTTTCTGTGGTGGTAGTAGGAGATTTTCAAACATTGTTGGGTTTTTCGTAACCCGAGAATGTTTGTCTTTCTTTTTAAAAAAAAATTTAAAAATTTAAAAAAATCCTGTGTGTTTACAATGTTGTATACTAGTAGAATAGAAGGGGCGTAACTTAACTGAAATGATTCGACATTTTGCTCCCCTAGCCCTAAAGTAACAGTTTCTTTGTAAGCAACTCACTTGTTAAAGCTACTTCATCTATTATTTTATTTTTGTCCAAATTATAAAATAAATCCCTCTCAACATTAATAAAAAGCAGACTGGACATAAGGTCTTGGCCTAAGGACGACCGAAGTCGATTTTTGAAGATTTTAAGTTTAGAAAAAACTCGTTCACATGTGACTTGGGTACAATTCAATTCAGTTCAGTCTAGATTGAATAAGTTCAAACAGAACAGAAAAAAGCACCACTCTTGTAAGTTCTCTTCATTGTTTTTGTTCCGTTCATAATATTAATTAATCAAATAATGTACCACAACTCGACTCTAAACAAAAAAATTAATTTAACTAAAAAAAAACTGCGCTGTAAATTTAGCAAACCGCATCGCATAATCGACTTGTAGTGACTTGAAAACCATAGTGTGAGGTGGATGTTATTATAAATGTAGGAGAGGGGGGAGGGGAAGGACGTTATGCGCTTGCGCGGCCCTACTGAGTGATCAGCTGATCTGATAGGACATCGCGGTGCAGTTGTCGGTATTAGTTCATTTATGAGTTGTCTGCTGGACAGTGGACACACGACACAGGTCACACGGCGAGATATAAATAGTTGTTGGACATGTTCTATTTTTGGAAAATGTAATTTTTTTTTCGAAAATGTAAACAAACATTACCAAGAACACAAAATAACTAGTAACAAGACAAAAACTTTTTTTTGTACGTTTTGTGGGGCCCCCTCGCGCCGGGGGCCCTCCGCGATCGCGGACCTGCGGACCTGGCCAGTCCGGGCCTGGCAGGAAAAAACAATTTATTTATTTGAAAATGGCATTGCAACGCATGCCGGGATCCAACCAGTGTTACCTATATAACTCCGTCACCAAAGTTTAAAAACTTATTAACGAACTTCTGAAAATGGTTATTGGAATAGCTTTTGAAGGTTTACATCCATCAATGTTGTACATATATCGTTGAAGAAGAAGATAATAAATCTAAAAAGATAATCAAACAAAA
The DNA here is from genome assembly GCA_917880885.1 of Limnephilus marmoratus. Taxonomy (NCBI): domain Eukaryota; kingdom Metazoa; phylum Arthropoda; class Insecta; order Trichoptera; family Limnephilidae; genus Limnephilus; species Limnephilus marmoratus. The sequence continues at coordinate 33,215,405 of OU862924.1, forward strand.
CATGTCACGGAAAAATTAACGTTAGTTAACGGTCGCAAGTGGAACACGAACCCAAGATCTCTTGTTTTACCGAGACACAGCACTATTTCAAAATTCTGAATTAACAATATTATCCTCAATTACAATTTGGGAAGTGGGTGTGGGTACCGCCGCCCTTGGAAACATTTATTGGAAAACCAACACTTCATCTGGTCACGCCTAGTGGTTCGCTGTGTTTGGTTACTTAGCGGTGGTGCCTGGGTTCATGGAGTGGTAGGCCAGATCTGGAGAGACTGGTCGAGGAAGAATTTTTGACCTCTGCAACAGGACTCTCTCGGAAAATGGCCTTGCACCGCAGAAGGAGGGATAGATTCATATATCCGTCACTTTTGGACAAACTGAACCCTAGATTCCTACCCACCCCTCACCGCAGTGCTTCCTTTCCTAAAAAGACCCTCCACACAGCATCCTTAAAGATGACAGGCCCTGATGGGAATTATTTTCCTCAGGTCCTAAGTGGAGCTAATGTAAAAAAAAACTGATCCCCATATTTTTGGTAGCTATCTTTTTGATGATTCCGAGGTTCTTAAATTGATTTATAACCTAGGTAGTGTCTCGGATTATCATATGGTATGGAATGCATAGTTAGGCGCTGTGTCCCAGTAAGATAGGAGATCCTGGGTTCGTGTCCTAATTTCTCCTTCAATATTTATTTTTTCACTACTTAATAAGTCCAGGTACGCGCCATATTGATACCAATTTAAACTTTGTTCGGCTGTTTTTATTATTTCTGACCCGACCGGTTTTAGACAGTCACTTCCTTATGAATATACCAGTCAGAAGATGGACGTGATTGTCGTTTTGTCTTCATTAACAAAAAAGTAAAATGAGCTAAATCGTTATACCGCATAAGAGTACTAAATTTACGGAGCCAGTAGGACTAGGTCATCCACATTTGTATGTAATATGTTGTGAGCCTGAAAAGAGTGGAGTGTAGAGGGAGATTGAAAAGAGAAAGATTAGGAGTCACCTGGCTATTAAGATGTAGTCCCCAAATACAACTTTCAAGCAAGTAGGTACCGATTCTGAATTGCGATCTTTAAAAAAATATCTCTGTGATAATAAGAAATCTACCACTTTGTTGTTAGTATTATTATGTACGTGCCGTGGTCATAATAAGCGATTTAAATGAACAATTCGCAGTTTAAAAACGTAATAGTACTTAACCAACACTTTCAATAACCATTCATTTTATGTATACGATATACAATGTTTACATTTTTTTCAATTTTTACAGAATAACTCATTGTGTGCGTTATCTTACTTCATTATTACTAACAATCTGTAAAGAATATATTTCAGGGCGTTAGATTCAAGGTCTCCAACAATCATTAGAAGATTGACCTTGGAACTTTGATTATCGTTTTGATTTGAGGAAAAATTTATATCTACTTTATGTTTTCCGGTATCTAGCACTACTAATTTTTTTTTCTATTAATTAAGTAATATTTATTGTAAACCAGCTGAAATCCTCGACGTTCCCCTTGCTTTACGCAGAGTTTTTCGGAAACATGTGTACTAATTTTCTCTTTATTTTGAACGTCAAGGATACATAATTTTATCAAGAATTTTCAAAATTCTGCTTCAAGTAGGTTGTGGGATAAGGGGATGAGGGTGGATTTTCGAAATATCACGTAAGCTGCGTTCTTCATCTTGTTTGGAAATCAAGTACGCAAACTTTCATCAATCTCGGAATAGAACTGTAGAGTGTAGACTTGTCAAAAAATCAAATCCATGCTGCCCGCCACAGACACTCTTCTTTCTATGAATAGCTTTCGAAACTTGAAAGATATATGAGGCCATTATTCTTCGGGATGCGGCTAATGGCTTCCGACACACGGTGGTGACCGCAGCCTTCCGGCACCAACATAATAATTGATTATTTAAAAAAAAAAATTATTACAATTTTTGTCTTTTCTATTCTATGTACTTACTTAAAATCTATAGTGTAAAAATGTATAACTAAATGGGACGTGTGGGCTGCACTACCATCCCCATATCTTGGAATAAAGAATCGAATTAGGCTTGCGTCGAATTTCAGAACCCGGCTTCGAGTGCATGTCTGACGCCTCGCTATACGCGCCGCGCCGCAATTAACATCTATGTACGTGGAATTTCAAACAAAGTTACCGTTGTAATTCGGTTTCGAATTCAAGAATTCGTCACAAGGTGTCACCACTTCGTCAGCAGGTCGGATGGGGATGGGTCTCTCCGGATATGGAAAGATTGACAGTAATACATACATAGTGGTATCAAGCGGCTGTATATTACATATGACGTCATTGCCTGTCTCGGTTACTTTGTCCCAGTAACTAGCTATAACTGGATGACAGTTCCAATTATTTATAAAATGATCACCTACACAAAATGGGCGAAACTGAACCAAAAGCCACACGCAGTGCCTAGCAGCAAAAACCTGCGGAGCGGGTTTTAACTGCTAGCTATTATCATTATCATAAAATTTTTTATGCATTATAAAAAAATGTTTTTCGCAGTCTGTGTTTAGAAACCTACCTTGAAAACCTTTTAAATCAGTTCAATGGTAGATATTACTTGGGTAAAACATAGAAATATGAGAAATTTGACGCAGTTGTTCACTTCGTGTTGAAATATTAATGATTTTCGATATTGTGATATTTTATTCGGTTGTACGCGGCTTAGTGCGTGTGGACAATATTATGCTATTGCATACGCGAATTAAATCATTATCATTTCTAGTAAATGTAGAGTTTTATAGGCCCGGTAAGTTACAACCCAAACGAATGTACGTAATGTACATGAATATATTATAATTCCTGATTTCGCCACCTTTTCTCGTAAGTGCATTGGGGACATAAATATAATGATTTGATAGGTGTTACGTAATGATATAGGTTGTTTATTTTTTAAATCAAAGTTTGGGAGTTGCGTGTTAAATAAGTAATAAGAATAAATTAGTATTTTGCAATTGTTTCTGCTTACTTTAAGTTCATACTGCGATGCACTTTTTGACACAAATATTCGAACTTAAGTAATGCTCCAGATGCTACGTTAGGTGATGTACGTGTCTGTCTCCATCTATCCTCCCGTCATCGAACTCCATGACAGGCCGATAAACTGCATAGCTCTAAGGAACTACAGGTCTAGGGTTGGAAACTCGACATGGGCAAATAACATAAGCACGAAAATGAGTTCACAATTTCTTGACCTATTTCACTACGCTAACATCGGCTTGCTAAACTCGTATTTTCTGATATCCTCGTTCATAATATGATCTGGGTATAAACTAGGTAGGTACCTACACCTATATCGTCTTAGAGCCCATAGTATATTTTGCCTGAGGGGTTATAATTTCTAATGCATTCAGTCTACTTCAGACCTTCCTCTGCAAGCTGATGTCAAATCATTTCTTGGAGGAATGATTATTTTCTTTCCGAGCTTTCAAATTATCAATTATACGAAACGCCCGTGAAAAAAATTATGAATTACAACAAATATTTTTAGATAGAACAACAAACTTCGATTTTTAATTTATGTTATTGTGGTTATTTGTTAAAATATTAACAAACGATTTTCAAAAATGGTTCTAAAACCAACGCTTCAAAACAACTTCATTCATTTGACTGGTCAGTGGTCGAGTGGGCATAGCGCTTGGGTCCCACCCGAGCGTCGCGTGTTCGATTCCTCGGCTGGCTAAGTCCTCCATCACAACACAAGCAACATTTTCGGCTTTCTGTGGTGGTAGTAGGAGATTTTCAAACATTGTTGGGTTATTCGTAACGGGAATGTTTGTCTTTCTTTTTAAAAAAAAATTTAAAAAAAAAAATTCTATTCGCAGTACCTACCATTTATTTTATTTTAGTAATTTGTATATTTAAGTTTACACATTTCTAATAAATTAAACATTTCATATTACATACTATATTTTTTCCAGTTTTATGTAGCTCCTACAATACATCTTGAACCTTCCAATTTATGGGGACTTGAAAGTTTCTGGTAGCGTGTTATAAGACTTCATCCCTTTGTACAGTAAACTGTTCTGCGTATTCGCTTTGTCCTTTTTTGTAGCCTAATTTCCTTACACGTCCTTGCGTTATGACTGAGAATGCCCTTGTTGCATACAATTTTATTTGAGAAGTATTTTGGTAACAGGTTGTTCACTATTTTATGGATAAATATCATTGTGTTCAAGATCAGCATCTGTTTCACGGTTAGTCAATTTAGTTCCTTTAACATTTTATTTACGATAATGCGAAGCCACAACTATTGTGACTTCAAGTCTGGATTTGGAGTCTGGATTGTTATTGTAAGAAGCATAAATAATTTGACTCTGAATCGAAAATTTGAAACAGAAAAAGATGCGGTCCAATTAGAGATAGAGCAAAGCTCTTGCCAGGCTAAGGTCTTGGGTTCGATTTCTAGATGCGACCGTATCTTTTTCTCTTTCAAATTTTCGATTCAGAGTCGCCAATATTGTATTTATGATTAAATACTACAATTTTAGGTTTTAATCACTAAATCATTCCAACTTTTGTGTAATTTTTAAAAATAAATATTAGCATGTAAGGTAGGAAGTGAATATCTTCTATCTATATATATATATTATATTATATAAATAAAAATGAATCGCCGAAATGTATGTACGCGCATAAGTTCCGAACGACTGCACCAAATATGATAATTCTTTTTTTGTTGTGTTCCTTATTGTCAGGACAAGGTTTGTATAAGCTCTGGCATTATGAAATTTGCATAAAAATGAATCGCCGAAATGTATTTACGCGCATAACTTCCGAATGAATGCACCAAATTAGATAATTCTTTTTTTGTTGTATTCTTTATTGTCTGGTGAGCTCTGGCTTTATGAAATTTGTATAAAAAATTGTAATAGGAGGTACGCGAGCTGTTTGAAAACTAATGGACCGGGAATTAATTTATGGAGCGCGGGAGTTGAGGGAGGGGAACCAGGGAGGGAGAGAGAAATCTGGGAGGGGGGAGGGGAACTCGGGAGGGGATTTGCGGGACGGGGGAAGGGGGAAAGTGGAGTGGGAAGAGGGAAGATGGAGGAGGCGGAGTGAAAACGCAAAAGAGGAAGAGGACGCGGGAGAGGAATGGGGGGGGGAGGGGGGACGGAAGGGGAACGGGACGAATGGGAAAGGACACGCAGGGAGAAACAATTTCTCTATTAAATGGCATAGCAACGCACACCAACCAGCTAGTTGTTTATAAAATTGACAGGAGCTCCTCATTAAGTTAATAAAAAAGCGGTTTAGAAATTTTAGATGCATAACCTGTGGCCGTGAAACCGATTTCAGTGTCAGATCACCGCATGTTATTGAAAGCAGGTTATGTTTTTTATTTAGCCTACCAAAATAAACTTTTACAAATAGCCAACGGTCGTGCGTTTCAACTCTATTGGGTGACTTTCATTATTGTGAAATAAATCATTACTATTTTGATCTTTATATGATAGTTTTGCAATTCCAGCGATAAATATATGCAATACGCACGATTAGCCCTTGTATAAAATAGCTCATTTCGATTAGAATGGAAAGCAATGTTATATAAGTGCCACGACGTCTTTTTACAAAATATTGGTTTTGGGCACGAAAATATTTTTGTTTTCATCAACTGAACGTACGATTCAACTATCATTAGTTAATATGTCTGTGACTTTGACTGTGTGTTTTGACGCTTGTGGCTTGCACAAGTATATTTTATTTACTTAATTTGTGTTATTTCCCAATTTAGTCATTTAAAATAATATGCAGGGATATTTGGGGCACGTTCCTTAAGTGGAAGATTCTCTCAGCGTAGCCCTGGTGTAAAAAAATAATTCAAAATTGAAAAGTTGCTTGAAATTACTTTAGCCAAGTTTAGTGACCATATCTGAATAGCCAGGTACTTTTCCCACCTTTCTCTTCCACATCTTTTTCCTCCCCCACTACTTTTAGCCTCACAACCTACAGTTGGCGATGCCAAAGTCTCAATGGCTCCCGGCTGAAGAGTTGAGACTCTTATGAGGTATTCACATAAAAAAGAGGGGAAAATTGTGTAATTAAGTATTAAAGTATTAAATATAAACATGGTCTGTAAAAGTTAATACTTCATCTCTCACGGAAGAAACATTGAAAAAAATTTAAGAGCTTATAATGGCTGCGATGAATATAAGGTTCCAGAAATAAATAAATAAAAAAAACCTTTTCTGGTTTCATTACGCCAAAGCTTTATTTTTTCAGCTTCAGACATGAAACACAAAAAAAACTATTTTATAAAGTTACGATGTTGTATTAGTTTTTAAAATTATCTTTTGGAATGTGACGGATTGCGAGTCAAGAGCCTTACCCCTCGACCACGGAGGCCCTCACTATCTGGAGCGAATAATAACTGACGGTGTTCGTTATCCAATTAATACCTGGTAAAATTGACTTTGTTCGCTATTTTTTTTGTTTGGGTTTTTGCCACAATTTTTATATTTTGAAAGGTGATTTTGTTATTAATCTCGACTGATTATCAAACATTAATTAATACGTTCTACTACTGCCAGTTTTAATTTAGTAGTGAAGGGGTTAAAATATCCCCCAAAATGAAAAAAATATATATATGACTAAATATTGTTGAAATTATTGATCGTACATGCCGAAACCGGGTAGCAAGTAACTTCAAATAAGGTCAATTTCATTCGTCGTCCAGTTTTTTTTTTAAATATTGATGTGCAAGAATGAATCAAAACGTAATTAGGCCGTTTGATTTGCTGATAGCCGATCTGGTTTATCTGACCACCGAACATAATGAATAATGACTCTCACCATACATACACACTCACTTCACACACTGTCACACAGAATCACAATATACAGAATGTTTCAGATAGTACCCGACTTTAAAGAGCGCAGCGATTCCTAAGTATTACCCTTTTTTTCACTAAGGCACCAGATCACGGTGCGCGGGCGTTAAAAAGGTGTATTTTCCCTAATTATTTTCAAGAAAACGATGAATAGAATTTTTTCAAAATATACATATTTTATTATTTATAGACTGTATTCAAATTTTTGTACACGAATCTAAAGAATCGTTTGCGGTGTACGCCGCTTTCAACAGGACACTCCGACGAAATTGCTGGTTGGTGGTTGACAGCGGTTAAGCCAAACGGTTCATCAAAAAAATAAAATAAAAATATATCTAGAAACTAGACATATAGGTTTATAGCACCACGTAAAGGAATTTTGATATCTAAAAAAAATGGCGGACCAGCGAATTTTATTTCCGGTTTTCATGGAAAATTTTCATCTTCATAAAACAAAAAAGGTGCCATTTATAAAAAAAATCCCTGCGTGGTGTCATAGAGACTGATTTTCGAACAGTTAAAGACTTCGTGATGAAACACCACAAAAAAACTAAGCAATGTACAATATTCTTATAAATAAAAATAAAAAAAATAAAAAAAAATCGGATGTACAGTTTTTTTAAATATGTTGTCAACCAGGTTGAAAAAAGTAGTTCCGAGAAAAACGCGTTCAAAGTTTTGCTGGAGGATATTTCAACATACAAACTGTTTCAAACGGTTACACATAAAATGCGGTACTTCCGTCAATTTTATGAATTTCTTTTAAATATTGGTGAGATCATTCTAAACAAATGCATGCTTTAATGAAATTTAAAAAAATATGACTGTTCGCGCGTTTTTATATGGGATTGATTGGGTATTGCATTCGCAGACTTGGTGGGTAGATATGTCAAAATCCTGAATTTATCCCATCTACCTAATCTTTCCTTCCAAAATGTCACCATAAAAATTGTTGCAAGAAATACTCAACTTTGGAGAGGTGACAGTGTGCTTTCCTGCTCAGTACAAAATTACATCTCAGACAGGGCGCATGTATCGTAACCTCTTACTGTAAGAATATTGCGATTTTTAAATAAAACAGTGAGAAGTGTGCACCAAAACTGGAGTGAGTGAGGCCCCATCTGCAACGGTGAGTCCTATTTTCCTTATTCCAATCTGTGCTTATCTAATTTTCCAAAAGCACAGATCTGAACTATCGACTGACTATCCATCAGGTTTTGCGAATGTATGCTATTTAATCGTCCCATATAACTTAGCGATTTCACGTAGTTTCGGGACTGGTCCTTTGAGGGCTGCGTGGGCTTTGCTCTGCAGCATTTACCGCCAATTAACAGTGGAGCCGCAGTTTCGCGACACCAATGACAAAAAAAATGATTTTGGTGCGGTGATACGGTGCCTTAAAAACAAAAAAAAACTGAGTGGCTACCAGACTGATTGACGTGTGATAGAAACTATTTTTTTTAAATAAATAATATTTTATGACTATCGCCAGTACCAAAATGCCATTTACATTTTGTTCTGCAAATAAGCCCAAGAACTGCAGGCTAGATATAGAGTCTGTCGTGATCGATCTGAATCATCCTGTATAGTAACATAGAGTCAATAACACTACTGAATCCGATGTGTAGGTAGGTACATGCCCATATTGTCCATGTTAAAATTACAACAATTGACTGGTGCTGTCGTTGGACATGATGGCAGATTATTATTATTACCATTATATTAATTTGATCGTAGCCTGATTTTGGATAGCTTCGTTTGTGGTATAAATAGGATTATGCAAATGTTAGGTCAATACCCGAAATGTGTGAAGGTCATTCCTATATCGTTATAATAATATGTAACTATGCTTTGAGAGTTTTGGTCTATAATCTCTATTAACTCATGATTGTGGGTCAATGGTCTGTGCCCTGTATTAATTAAATAATTTCAAAGTGCTGGAAAAGGTGAAATGTTAATTATTTAAGTAATTTATTGGCACGCAATAACAGTGTAACGAATCTCACATCATGGTTTATTTAGTAATTATTATACGAAAATTTGAAATATATTTATTTCAGTTTAAAAAACACTTATCTTTTTTCATCTAAGGGAACGTACCCATACTACGTGACCTCTTCGGGGGGGGGGGTCTCCAAAATGTCACTCGTGTTACAAATGAGCGGCGGTTTGCTTAGGATTTTGGTCACCGGGGGGGGGGGGGGGGTTAAATTGCAAAAAATTGGTCACGTAGTATGGGTACGATCCCTACAGTATTCTGAAGCACGTTACAATCGGTATTAATCTATGTATGTATTAGACGTGGGCAAAATTGAATGACCGAATTAAATGAATAAATTCAATCTTGTGACACACTCAATCTAATTCTCAATTTCAAAAGGAATTGATTCTTCATTCCTTATCTTTGGCCTTGCATCCTACGATTTTTAACGACACCATACATTTTTTAATTTCCATTTATTTTACTGTTAAATTATTTCAATGAATAATGTGTTCTGTAAACGATTTAAATATTATATTGTTTCATAGGTATTTAAATATTATTAAACGGGCCGCGCGCCGCGAAGTTTTCGACGAACGGTATTGTGAACGACTCGCCTATTACGATTGTATTCCGCTACCGCCGCGCCGCTATTCTAAAAACACCCGAACATCATAAGTCCATGTCCCAAAATGGCCAAAACGCGGCCGCGATTCATCCGGGTTGCCCGAGCATCTCTTTCACGCAGGGAATTAATCATTTATCCTAAACAATAGTCCTGACATTGTCCTAAGGTCCCCGCCGTCCCAGGTCCGTGTTCAATGTCCGCGTCCCAGGCAATGACGTTATATAAAATAAATAGACTCGTTATAGTCTCACATACTCACAATATAATGTGGAAAGTAAGGAACACTCTTTTGTTTTCAGCGATTTTCAATAATTTCTCAATTCAAAAGTTTATTCCTGTGTGATAAAGATAGACAATCAAATAATGTGTATGTATGAATGGCACGGATACATTAGCGGGCGGCGTATTACGAATACTGCTTTCACATCACGGGTGTGATTGAGATAACAAGATACTCTCACTCGGTTACACTACGCACAGGGGAGGGTAAAGGCGGGTAAAACAAGACACACGGGCAAATATTTTTTATTATAATTATATGAGTTATTAGTAATACAATATTGGTACTATTATAGTAGTATTGTTAAAAACATATTTTATTATACAGTACAGGTCATAGGTTCAAATGAGTATACAAAATCTATTTACAATTTCATCAACGACATTATAAAACGCTTTCCTTTGACCGTGGTATGTAAATCGTCTTTATTGAAATGAACTGAACATATTGTGCTGTAAAGCGAAGGTGTCCAATCATGTTCGCATCTTTGAATGCGAACAACAGTGGTCCATTTCTGTCGTCGTAGTTGATCACGGGGAAACCTAAAATTCATATTTGATAAGTCATAATAAATTTATATTGAATTAATTGTCATTTTACGTTTATAAAGTCACAGCGTAAATTATAATTATTAATAGAGCTTAACTACAACTAGCGTGTTTACGTATATTAAATTATAGTGTCTTGTCATTGTCAGCAAGGAAGCTCGGTTCGAGCGTTATGAGTTATGACAATTCAAACATAATTAAATTAATTAACGATTTACCCTGTGTACGTTTTACCCCATCTTTCCCAATAGAAGAAAACTTGTGCGGGACGCTGTGTGAACCGACCTACTGTTAGCAGGTTGTCTTTGTTATGCTCGTTACTTTTTGATGCAACGTTCTCTGTCTCGTAATGACGTGTAAAACCGCGAGCGGGAAACATGAAAATTTATTGTAATATTTATAATAATCGATAATATTAAGTAATTTGCGTGTACTTACAAATGAAGTGTTATTACTTCGCCTTTACTATTATTTGCAGTGTAATTGAAACATTTTCTCATCACACAGGAGGGCATTTTGACACTTTTTAAAATGCAATCTACTTACTGGTAAGTGCTGGTAAGACGCAACCTTACTCGACGCGTAGCAGTTTAGTACTAAAGTACTAGATATCGAGACCGGTACAATTGTCTTGCGATTGTCTTCCCACTTTGAGATTTCTACCCCTCGTCTAATATAGTATGTAACGTCATTGGTCCCAGGTACCTAGTCTGTCGAAATCGAGATTGTCCGATTCCGACAGAGGAATTAAAACAAAAGTCTTTTTCACTTGTGACGTCATGGTCTTTTGTAATTCTTAGACCTAAAAATGACGTCAGGCGTCATCGTCACGTCAATGTCACGATATGTCCCAAACGCATCCCAGTCCTAGGTCCGCAGCTCGCGAGTAAATCAAGTCACTGCTAGGTAAGACACAAAACATTAATCAAAAGTTACTAATTCATTCGTCAATGCCAGCCCTTAATCCGTCCGCGCGGTTCATTTATTCCCCCGCGCGCCAAGCCGTCAATTTCATTACATAGTTAGTCGAAAACTTTCGACTTTGAATCTGAACATCAGCTAGAAAAGTGAGGAGCGATGCTTATCGGTTTTTTGGTACGTATGAAAGATATTGTACCTACCTACTTTTAAACGTAGATCTTGGGTCGATATAATATGTAAATTTGCAGATATTATAAGGCCAATTAGCTGTGGTTAGCTGTCATAAAATACTCATCTTAATGTTAAAATGATGTTTATATTAGATCACGTAAAATGGAACGAAATTATAAGTTTAATAAATAAAATAAAATCAATAAAATTTTAAGGGTGAAACGAAAATTTGTATAATTTTAAGATATAATTGCTAACAATAAATACATTTTACATACGAAAAATTACGACACTAAAAAAAGACAAACAATATAGGATTTAGCATGCGAGATAATGAGATAGAATATTCGGTCTCCTCTTTGTGTGGTGTTTCGTAGCCTATTGGTCTCCTCTTTGTGCGGTGCTTCGTAGCCTTCCCACTCATTGTGATTTTGAAAACCGATGAAACGAAAAAGCGACACTAAAAAGAGTCGGTTTTAGCGTGCGAGATAATGAGATAGAATAATCGGTCTCCTCTTTGTGCGGTGTTCCGTAGCCTATTGGTCTCCTCTTTGTGCGGTGCTTCGTAGCTTCCCCACTCATTGTGATTTGAAAACCGATGAAACGAAAAAGCGACACTAAAAAGAGTCAAACATATTAATCTATAGGTTTTAGCCTGCGAGATAATGAGATTGAGACTCTGTCTCCTCTTTGTGCGATGCTTGGTAGCCTATCAGTCTCCTCTTTTGCGGTACTCCGTGGCCTCCCGGTCTCGTGTGCGGTGTTAGCCTCCCCATTCATTTAATTTTCAATTTTCAATTTTTTTTGTTTTTGTTTTGTTTTGTTTTTTTTTTTTTTTTTTTGAATTTAATTGAATTAAAGGAATGAATAAAAGGAATCAATTCAAAAGGCCATGGGAATCAGACTGAATCGATTCACTCCTGGGAATCATTCTGCCCACGTCTAGTATGTATGTAAAAATCTATAATTGTTTGCTTCTATGTACGTAAGTTATCTATGCATTGCTGTATAAGGCGTAGGAAATTTTTTAAACATTCGAATTACCTTCTTTGCACCCTCGAGAAGGTTTCTGGATTATTTCAACCAGATGACCATAAATCTTAAAAGTTTTTTAAGCATTACAAAAACTCTTACGAAACTGTGAAAAAGGTCAAAATTTGAGAACGACATTTTGCAAACCATCGATTGTTAAATCAAAATTAATTTTTCGAATAAACTCTTTAAATTAATGAATTTAATCGAAGTACTCACCTAACCAAAATCGAATACTTTGAATATAATCAAAAATTGTATTTATTTTAAATAGGTACCTATGTTAGGTACCAAATTTGATTGATTGTTCTTATAATATACAATAATGAATGTTTGTAATATATGAAAAATGAAAATTGGTATAAAAAATGCAATTGGTGGCACACGAGCTTTTTGAAAATCTGAATGTACTGGGACTGAATATATTGAACGCTGGAGAGGAGAGAGGATCGCGGTAGGGGGGTTCGCGTGATAGGGCTGAGGGAAGGCGGGGAAGGTGGAGGGGGAACGCGTGAGGGTAATGGGACATGGGAGGAGAAAGTGAAGGCGGAAGGGGAACGAGACGAATGGAAAAAGACACGCAGGAAGAAACAATTTCTATATTAGTGACATTGTAACGCATGCCGGGAACTAAACATATATTTTGCTTTATCCCTCATTAAAAAAAAAATTTCACGTCGCACAAAATGCAACGGTTTTTTTATACCATTACCATTTTTAAGAAACGCAAACAGCCATTGGCATTCTCTCGGAAAACGAAATGAGGGGTGGGTAGGAATCTGGGGGTCAATGTATCCACGAGTGACAGACGTACGAATCCATCCTTCCCACTGCGGTGCAAGGCGATTTGTCGAGAGTGCGACTGGAGGGGTCTGGGTTAGGTCTCCCTCCCTCGATCTCTCCCGACCAGTAGATTGGCAAACCGCCCCCTAATGGCCCGTACAGACTAGGCTAGTAGTTTAGTCGAGTAGCGAGTATTTTAGTAACTAAACGTGTCCGAACTTTAATTTAGTAGTAAGTAGGAGCATTTTGGTCAGTCGGGTGGCTACTCGCTACTCGACTAAATTACTTGCCCAATCAGAACGGGGCTTAGACACGGGCACCTCTGCTAAGTAACCAAACTTAGCGAACCACTTCGGGTGACCTGTGGCAAGGGTGTTGGTTATCCAATAAATGCTGGGATACTCAGACCCGCCTCCCAATCTTAAAAATATATTCAATTTGGGAGGCGGGAATGGGACCGCCGCCTCGGAAACCTTTATTGGATAACCAACACCTCTGCCATAGGTCACCCCAAGTGGTTCGCTACGTTTGGTGATTTAGCAGGGGTGCCCGGGTTCATGGGGTGAGGTTTGTCTAGGTCTTGGAAGCGGATGACCAAGACACACTGAACCCCAGATTCCTACCCACCCCTTAAACCCTTTTCCTTCCCAGAACTCTCCTCTCCTTACTTTCCTTTAAAAAAACCTCCACACAGCATCCCCAAAGATGACATATGCCCTGAGGGAAATTATTTTCCTCAGGGCCTCCTGTGTGGAGCTCATGTAAAATATATATATGTAGATATCGACAAATAATAAAGCATATTTTATTTTATTTTATTAGGAACATTTACAGGTTAATAACACTACATGCATTAAACAAACAATAAATTATAATAATTAGGTTACAACCCAATAACAAATGTTAACATCATGCCCAAATAATAAATAAAAAGTCAATAATTATTAACTTTTTTTGCCTGATATTACAGAGATAGGAACTAGATAAATAATCTAAACACAGTCTATATATTGTGTGATACATAAAAGATACAGATAAGATAAGATAAAAAACAATGAAAGTAGAAAAAATAAATATATAAAAATAATGATGAAAACTGAAAAACGCTAGATGTAGGATCGAGAAATAATATGTACATTAATAAAAAAAACAAGTGAAAGTAAGATAAAAGTAAAGTGATAGTACTCACAAAAAAATAGTAAAATATAGTGTGCCAGTTTTATGACTATTTAAAAAAATAAAAATAAAATATTTAAGTATAAAACAAAAAAAAATAATTGAAAAAAACACCGGACTTAAAGTGGAAAAATAATATATATACGCACATGTACGTATATACACATATAAGTACTATTACATTATTTTTAATAAAAAAAAAAAATAAAAAAAAATAAAAAAAAAACATAAAAAGTAAGGTAATATAACAACATAATTACAATAATCTTGTAATCATAATATGAAGCATGGCAAAAATATCAAACCATCAATAAAGGTATATTTTGTCGATGTGTCAAACTGATTCAGTTCAACATTATTGTGAAAAAATAATAATTATGTTAACTCCACACAGGAGGCTCTGAGGAAAATAATTTCCCTCAGGGCTTTTATTTACAGGGGGTATTTTTGTGGGGAGGAAGGAGTGAACCCGTGTTGTAAGAAGGAGGAAACACCGATGCCGGCATTTATATATGATTTTAAAAGGAAACAATAATTAAAATTAAATATGTCAACATAGAAAGTTTCATTCCCAAGCAGCTACATTAAATGGAGCCACGTGCTGTATTTAATATTTCCATTAACATTTTGCACAACCATTGGTTGTGCAAAATGGACGGTTCGTTATTTTGCAGTCGAGTCAGCTCGTCAATCAAGAATATCTCTTCACCTTCCGGCTTTATATTAAAACCCAATATTATAAATTACAGACCAGACATGCACTAGTGACTACTGGGTAGGAGCTCCGTATCCGAAAGTATGATTTTTGTCCCAATTAACTGGCCCAGATTCAATAACCCTTTCACTCAGCGTTGTTTAGCCGCGCGCCATTAATTATCCGCAAACTGTGGGATATAGTATAAGTAGGTATTCATACAACTAGTGTGGTGTGAACTAGTCCCTCGTACACCGTGGATTTAGAGTTACTCGATATTTTTTTCTTCATATATATTTTTACTAGCTTTTGCCCCCGGCTTCGCTCGCATAGGATTGGAGGGGTTCTCACTCCACCTCCTCCACCTTCCCTGTCACCACTCCACTTCCCCCCCTCCACCCTCTCCCCCCTCCCCCCCACCATTCACCACCCCCTCCATTCCCGTTACATTCATTTTTCAAACAGCTCGCGTGCCACCTATTAAAGCGTAGCAATCATACACACGCAGTTTCGCATTTATAATATTAGTATAGATTTGTATAATTTTTACTACCAAAAGGATCTCCATAGTAACCTAAACAAATAACAAAATGACAGCGCACGTCAAATAATTACTTATAGTTACCAAGCAACGCTTTGCTTTTCCTCTGGATAATAAAACGTATAATAAATAATTCCATATCGCCAGATAATTATGTACAGCCTATATTACTCGCAAATAATGTAGCTTTCTATTGGTGAAAGAATATTTAAAGTCCATTCGGTATTTTTTGCGTGAAAGAGTAACAAACATGCATCTATACATCTATACATCCATACAAACTTTCGCCTTTATAATATTATATAAAATATAATAATATAATAGTAGGATAGGAGATAGGTTGTGTGAGGTGATATACTTAATCGGATCCTTGACTGTTCTTTCGTCGAATAAATTTACTTAATTCAGTATTTTAGCAAGTAGATGATAATCATGTCTTTTTAAAAAAATAAAAACATGGATTTCGACAAAAAAAAGGTTATCGGAATAATGTTAGGTTAAATAATTTTTCTATTTTTCGCAATTTATAATATCTTAGATTTTCTATTGATTCGTATATATGACGGCCTCCGTGGTCGAGGGGTAAGACTCTCGATTAGCAATCCGAAGATAGCGGTTTCAAATCCCTGCGTGCGCAAAATAAAATTTGTTTGATTAACTTGTTTTATTTCACAATTAATTAATTAAAAATAATATATTCCACAGGGAAGATACTCTCGCCTTGGTGTAAGACCACCATTAAGACTTGAAACGTTGCTTGAAATGGCTTTAGCTGTGATTGGTGACCAGATCTGAATAGCCAGATTCTTCCCCACCTTTCCCTTTCCCACTACCTTCAGCCTCACAACATAACCTAATTGGGAGATGCCGTAGTCTCACTGGCTCCAGATGGGAGCCGTTGGGACTCTTGTGCTGTACTCACATTAAAAATATATACTGCGTTTTTGATTCCTAGACAAGGTTTTGTTAATAGACAGATTGCAATCTTTAGAGCACAGGCGTCGGGTGGGAATGCTATCCTTGTTCTACCAGTATTACAATGGAAGATACTCCGAGGAATTAGCGTCATTGATCCTTTCGGCACCGGTGCATAGTCGGGAAACACGCCAAACGCGTGCCCTACATTTGGACACAGTTTACATTTGTCACATGAGAACGGGTCATTTCTTCGACTCGTTCTTGTGTTCAACAGCTCGGCTGTGGAATGATTTGCCGGCCTCTGTGTTTCCTCCTTCCTACATCATGGGTCTCTTCAAGACCCATGTTCTCAATGGGAATTATTTTCCTCAGGGCCTCCTGTGTGGAGTTAATGTAAAAATAAAAAAAAAAGTCAACAGAAGATTCCGACGATATAATCTTAGTCACTACAAAAACCCTTTTTTGAAGTGAAAACTTCTTTAGCATCGTTGTGATTTGAAACTCGATGAAACGAAAAATAGCGACACCAAAAAAAGACAAACACATACATCAAAATAGGATTTAGCCTGCGAGAGAATGAGACAGCACCGGTCTCCTCTTTGTGCGGTGCTTCGTAGTCTCCTCACTCTCGTCTATTTTAGTTCTCTGAAAGTTTCACTTCTACCGCGTGTGAATTGTGCATTCTGATTTTTTTAATTCCTTACACTGTGTGAAAGTGTAACCATGTACGGTTTTACAATTTGCGCCATTAAACTCGGGTCTTTTTAAACGCTACAGTTGTAGATTTATTATAATAATATTCTATCGCTATTCTGTTATTAAGTAAGTAGGTACCGAAAGTGTTCACGTAGCTTTCCATGTCGTAGTAAACACTGGTTACTATTTTCTTTCTGGCAACTTTCTGCACTTTTCCCATCGAAAGTGAACCAATGATGCATGTATGCAATCAGTCACGCCAATTTCATATGTATTTAGTGTAGGCACTTCCAACTCATTTTCACTAGGTCGCGTTTTATAAGCGTTAGTTAATTGATACAAACAAGTTTATTTTGTCTATCATATCGACACCGTTTAATCTCTCCATTCATTTATATCAGAAAGTATTCACGTTCAATTTGCAAGATGGTCGAAGCTTTTCAAATTTACTGTCCGTCAATTATTTATTTTCAAAAAATACTATACATTATAAGAAAGCTTCGACTGTACAACTAGGTTTCCCGTTTTAGGACAGTCAACTTGCTGGTTTAGTTCACACTAGCTGAAGTTCCCGGCGATGCCCGGGCGAGTTTTCGAAATCGAATGAAGGCAGTGACTTTCCTCTTGTTTTGAAATTTCATCAACCTCGGCGTAAAACTGTAGATTTTCATACAAATCACACACATGCACCACACCGCCCGCTTGCCAACCCGCTCGTCCACCACATTCAGACATTTTCCTTTATATATAATATATTTCAACCAATTTACACAAAACCTTGATAAATTATATACCAAAACCTTTCTCGTGAATCGCTCTATCTATTGGTGAAAACCGCACGAAAATCCGTTCAGTAGTTTTTTAGTCTATCGCGAACAGACAGACAGACAGACAGACGGACAGACGCGAAGGAGAACTTTAATTTATAATATGTAGAGATTAGGTAGGTACGTGCTGTTATTTATAGAACTTAATACTAAATTAATTGCATTTACATAATTATCAGATTCATCGTCAAGTGCTAGGGTCTAGTCTAAAAGCAATAAAACAGACAAATAGAGTATTTGTCTGTTTTATATAGTAAAAAGTTTATTATAGTAAAAAGCTACTAATAAATTCCAAGTTAAAAATTAAAATGATAATTTAAGGTCAATAATACACCTAATAAAGAAAAATAAAACAAACTCATTGATTCACGAAACAGACAGTATAATAATGGGAGAAAAAACTTTCTACACCCAAATGTTCGACTTTGTTTTTAGGAAAATGCACGATAGACTTGAGTACAGGTAATCATAAAATTTTTGTGTAAAATTTTCGTGGTCTATCTTCTGTTTTCATATAACATAAAATATTATACAAGAAAATTAACTTAAGTATATGAGAGGATTATGTATAAAAGAATTATTTTCCATAAATTTAAGCTAAGAATGACATGTACCATCTAATTCTAAATGTTATTCTCACAAAATACATTATGAAGGAATCTCAATCAAAACCCGAAATAATTGTTTTCTACACAAAAACAAACAAAAAAAAATGACTATAATTTTTATTTAACCATTTAAAATTTTTTTTGTATTGTCTTTTCTGGCAGCTTTTAAATGCTTTCATTTACACATGATCAGAAGAAAGTAACATCAATTCAATTCAATTTCAGTGCCGGCAACCTGGTCGTTTATTTTATTTTCATTTATGTACATAGTTTTCTTTTACCCACCTCACTGGGCGGGTAAATAACATATTATATTATTTATTAGAAAGATAGGTATTGATCAACAAAGATACGCATGTATATAAAAATATATGCATATATGTACATACACATACATGCACATACGTATTGTTGTTATATTAAGTATTTACATCTTGTTTTTATTAAGATTTCCATGAACAGGAATTCCACATCTTTTCTACTTAACAGTTAATATGAGTATTTTTATTGATTTTTTCTCAACCATAAACCTTCAAGTATTTATATCCATCAACAAGTAAACATTTAAAGTGCACATTTTAAAAAACGTAGTGAGCTTGAAAATTCAAATACGAATTTCGGTTGTGATTTTCTCTGTAACTTCGGTTCATATCCACGTAAACTTATTGAACAATTCGAACAATTCGATTTATGTGAACAATTCAGACAAGCAGGTAACAATTTTTATTTCTTTTAACACAGCAAACTTATTTTGTGGCACCATTTTAATAAATCTATATTATTTTGTTAAATTTTTTGATAGGTGTAATTTTTTCAAGTTTACTAACGGTGTTCATTCGTAAGGTAAATTTTTGATCGTCTCTAATATTGTCAATGTTTTGTGTTTGGAGAACAATGATCATAAGGCAAATATAAACACAAATCCTACGAGTATGATATTCCGTGATTTTTCACGGGTCTTCGCTAGTGTAACTAATACTATTATTGTAAGCGAATTTTTACATGAACAAATTAGAGATTGGAAATCTTTTTTTTAAGACCTATCTGACCTAACTGTCCAGTGAAACTTGCGCATCCCCATTTTCTAGGAATATAAAGACTAAAAATGGGGTAGGAGAAGGAGAATGGGATGAGAAAGGTAAGGGACCCCATTATTCATTCTGGTCTTATTCTGATTGGCGACCCTTCACCGATAGAGTCCTCCTCACTTTCAAAATATTGACACATGAAAGGATAATAGAAACTTACTATTTTATTACTGTGTATTTTTGAATGTGGTGAGAGACATCATTACGCCAAATATCTACAAAGATACGATGATCACGGTAATGTCACGTTTTAGGTCAAGCTTATGGATGATATCCGCATCTGAACCGTCGTCTTTCTCTGTGCCAAGGATTATTAAGTTAGTGCAAGGTAAAAATACTAACATAATATCTCAACATAGTTAATACCAACAATGTCATGTAAATTTCATCTTATCAAAATCTCTCCATATGACCTTAGTGTATTTTTTTTCATCTATTTAACGCCCAAAGGGCTTTTACATGTTTGATAGTACAATTAATTCATGACAGATGATTTTTAGACAGATAAAGAAATAATAAAAATAAAATTAGATAAAAAAAGCACACAAGTCATAAAAATACAAAAATACAGCGATTTCATAGGTTTACAAAGATACAGATATGTTTAGGAATAGTTTAGGAATAAGTTTTTTACAAGATCAACAAAATTCGCCAAATTGATGTGAAATCGTTGTATCGGAGAGCGGGCAATGCAGTTTCGCTTATGAATACTACAGTAGAATAGTGTATTTTGTCGTGTAGTTACCATCGGTATTCGTAAGTTAATGTTGAGGTGGCAGGAATTCGCAACAGTCAAATTTAGAGTTTAGTATTTTGAATAAAAATGTTAAGACGTTTATTTTACGTCTGTCTTCTAGTGTGTGTATTTTTAGAACATTTAATAATAAATTATATTTTAAGTCTTCTAATGGGATATTTAATTTAAAATTTATAAAACGCAGAAAATTTTTTTGTATTCGCTCAATGTTATTAATGTGAATTTTGTGAGATGGAGACCAAACTACCGAGTTATATTCCATTAGGCTTCTAACTAGAGATATGTGCGTAAGTGGAATAATTGAGGTTCATCATATGTTTTTGTCTAAGACTATTAAATGATAGTTAGGCATTATATAATTTCTTAAAGATAGCAAAACAACAAAGCGATGTCATATGCATTAACCATGTGAGACTATGATTGCCTTGCATTGTTCGCAGATTCGCCTATGTTCTCCTGAGGAGCATTGAAGTTCATCGGTGAACATACAGTACGTGTAATTATGCGCGGATTGGTAGGAGCCAAGTCTTCTTGTGATTGTGGTCCAAGTTGGTTCAACACAATCACTTTATGGTCTTTACGGTCGGTGGTTTCCTCGAGTTTACACCAACAAAAGACAGCCATTAAGGCAGAGGAACCATTTTAAGATTTCTGCCCAGGGGTGAACTGGCCCGACGGACTATCATTGTTCATTTGATGTTTTTTTTTTTCAAATTGGTATGGACGAATAATAGTCAAAAGACTGTTATTGATTTTTTCTCGCTCTCCCTCATGCGACCTCTTTCATACTAGACGTCAGTCGTACGGTCATTATATCCTTGCCTTAGCCAGGTCAGCGACCCATTGCTTCGTTAATGCACTTCCCTGTTAGTTATTTATTTTTATTTACTTCACTTCAGTTTATTCAATTTACTTCACTTCCCTGTTCTGGAATATTTCGGCGATCTCAGTCCATTGTAATATCAGCCTTGCTCGCACGGCAATTGTGGCCAATTGGAAATCTTTCCACTGCAATTGTGACAATTTTTTGTGTGGAGCTCACTTTTCTGGCAATTTACACATCTAAGCCACCTCAAAACTGGCTAAAACGCAAGCAATGCTTTTAATATACCAGTTGTTTGTTGAGAATACCTCAAATTCTGACAATATTGCAATTGCTTCCTTTCGTCCATGCTGAGAATCGAAATAATAATTAAAATAATAATTCCAACATCCGTAGTTAGTGACCGAGTGATCCAAGGCGTTCGTTCTTCTGTCAGTCTTCCATCATTACACAAGCATCATTTTGCGCTTATAATGATGCAGTTGTAGGAATTGAAGTTTAATATTGTCAGGTTATTCACAACCTGGGACTGTTTGTCTTATGACATAAAAAGTTCTAGTTAAAATCTAATTTCTAATTAACCTTTTCCTGTGACCGGTCCGCTACTGTACGTGGCAATGGAGCCAATGTGGTAGGTATGTATTTCTTGTTGCAGCTGAGAAACTATGTAGAGGTCAGAGTTTCTGTTTTCTGACAATGATATCCAAACCGTCATTTTTTGCGATGTGAATCGCCATCAGTACCTTTTATTATTGGAAACGGAACATTCGTTACCTTGTGAATGAATTAAGGTTATTCTTACTGTGTTTCCTTTGCACCTCATTTCGCAATTTGTGCTGATTTATTAATATAGGCAATTATTGGTACCAGGTACCTATATTACAAGCCAATTTCCAACAAATCTGATCATTTTCTACGGTTATTAAAAATATTAAACCATAGTGGTTATTCATGCATGGGGTTGCCATAAGTGGCTAGGGTCATATTAAGACAGGAGGGGGAGTGATTTACGTCGAAAAACTTGCATCATTTCATTATGTTGTTATTTTAGGGTGAAAAGCTGCTGCTGTTATTTCCAGATTTTTTTTTTTAAATTTATATCAGATATCTTCGATTGGATCATTTAGGAAAATTGCATAATGCTTTTAAGGTGCGTTTGACAGTCAATACATAGTATCATTTGAACTAAAGTGATGTTGATTGTGGTACAAAATTAGCTTTCTTCTTCTTCAATCGCGCTATAGTCCATTTCGAGCCTTGGCATCCTTCAAGATAAACCTCCACTGCCCTCTGTCCTCGGCCGTCATCTTCCAATCTGCGACATGGAGTAGTCCTCTTGCATCCTTAATGCATCACCCTCCCATCTCAGCCTAGGTCTGCCTGCCTTTCGTTTACCTCCCGGATGTCCTGTTAGAACCGTCTTCGGTACTCGTGTGCTTGGCATTCGGTGCACATGTCCGGCCCATCTTAATCTTTGGAGCCTTAAATGGGTAGAATCTGGGAGTTTGGTAAATATCATAGAGCTCATTATTGTTACGGACTAGCTGGTTCCCGACATGCGTTGCTAAGCGATTTAATAAAGAAATTGTTTTTCCCTGCGTGTCCTTTCCCATTCTTCCCGTCCCCCTTCCGCCTCCCCTACGTCTCCCACGTCCCCTTCCCCTCTCGCGTTCCCACTCCGCCCCCTCCACCTTCCCTCTCCCCACTCCACTCCCCCCTTTCCCCCGTATCCCCCTCACGAGTTCCCCTCCCCCTTCCTCCCTCCCGCGTTCCATGCGTTCATTCCCGGTACATTCAGCTTTCAAACAGCTCGCGTGCCACCTATTGTAATTTTTTTGAACAAATTTCATAATTCCAGAGCTCACCAGTAGTTTTATACAAACCTTGTCCTGACAATAACGAACACATAAAAAAAGAATTTTCCAATTTGGTGCGGTCGTTCGGAAGTTATGCGCGTACATACATTTCGGCAATTCATTTTTATTTATATAGAAGATAGAAGATAGAAGAAGAAGATAGAAGATAGATTTATATAGATTCTCCATGCCTCTCCCTCTCGCACCGCTCCTAAGATTCTTCGAAGTATATACCTTTGTTTCGATGGTGTCCAGCTGTTCCTCAGACTCTGATAACAGTGTTCCCGCCTCACATCCATAGGCCAAGACCGATATAATAATTGTGAACTAAAATTAGCTTTACAGCAGGATTAATTCTAAATTATTAATTGATAACAATGTCTGATTAACCAATTAAGTTCCTAATTTCTTTCTCTTATCCTTCCACTACTTACGACTTTACTTTCGTTCAGCCTCACTACCCCTAAGTAATGCTGAAGTCTCACTGATTTCGTGCAAACTTTTTTAATGATTCTCATACCTGCCTTAATTGTTGGTAAAATAATTAATTGCTCCGTAATAATTAATTCAACGCCAAGCAATGTTAATTAACTTACCATTGTCAAAGTGGAGAAAGCAGACGATAGTATCCTATAAAATCATTGTGAATGTAAAATTTTATATTTGTATGGTGTGAAAATTCATAATAATTTCATTATCAATGTAAACATGAAATAATATCTCAGTTTCGCAACAAAACTCTGAATAATTTACTGCGAGATGTTCCCGGAGCACATAACTCATTTTTTCTTCCGACCATCAGCAGTAAAAATAGTATTGCATTGTTTGTTATCCGCTCATCTGTTGTTCTCTTTGCGCCGTGAACTCCTACTTTGTACACGGTGGAAATCCCAAGTACATTTACCCGACATTTACAGAATTCAACAGCACTTTTCAGCTGGCCGTTCGTTCTACTTAGTTGAGACTCATGAGAATAAATAATATTCTCAGAAAAATAAAATTATATTATGTTAGGAATCTACTTGTACAGGGTGTAACAGCGTGTACCCAAAGGATTTTAATCAGCGATTCCAGAGGTTATTTGGACAATGGGAAGTTAATTAACCTTGCTTGGCGTTGAATTAATTGTTACTGAGCCATTAATTATTTTTCCAACAATTAAAATTTGAAGTAGTGGAAGGTAAGGAGAAAGGAATTAGGAACTTAATTGGTTAATCAGATCTTGTTATCAATTAATAATTTAGCAATAATCCTGCTGTAAAGCTAATTTTAGTTAACAATTATTAGAACGGTCTTGGCCACAGGATGTGAGGAGGGTACACTGTGATCACAGCCTGCGGAATAACAGGACACCTTCGAAACAAAGTTACTTCGAAGAATCTTAGAAGCGTTGCGAGCGGAAGCTCCAAGATATTTACCAAGCTTCCAGACTCTACCCATATAAGGCTCCAAAGACTAAGATGGGCCGGACATGTGGATCGAATGCCAAGCACACGGGTATCGAAGAAGGTTCTTACAGGACACCCGGGAGGTAAACGAATGGCGGGAATACCTAGCTGATGCATTCAGGCTCTGCAACCGGGCCTGAAAAGAAGATGGAGAGATACGAAATTACGAATGTTACATTTACAGCGGCAAAATCGATGCGAAAATTTCGAAAATGTTTAATAAAACACGACTCGTTTAAAATAGAGCAAAAATCTCGCGGGCATTATCTTAAACAGCATATAAAGAAATACTGTGATTTTTTTCATACATATAACTTGTAAAATTACTGAAACAAACGTGTTAATTATAATTTTTGGAGCATACTTTGCGATTTTTTTCTATCGAGGGAATTTTATATAATTTGCGTTTTGGAGCGGGCAAAGTCTAGATATTATCTTTAAGAATAACATATATATTTTTTAAGAGCTTTAAAACTTACCGTGTTTAAGGGAAATATGTAATAAATCGGTACAAATCCGGGTTGCGGGCCCTTAACAATTAAAATAAATAAAGCTGCATCCGCGTATCACGTGATAATGTTGCTACGCATAGGAGTGCGATCAGTGGCGACGTGTGATTGGAAGATATATTTTTTGTTTTTAATAGAAAAACAAATCATCGGGCAGCAAAACGACGTCTACTTTTTGTACTCGAAATACGCTTAGGAAACGCTGGCTAAAATTCTTCGGCCATGGGCTGTTGGTAAATTCTGTGTACGAGTATGATGGAAAAATAATGCACAAATCTTTCTTGCATAGGTATATTTATTACACCCACAGATAATTACGTACATACTTTTTACTGGGTAACATCCGAATTTCTGCATTTTTTTATTAAGTTTTAATCTAAATGGGTACATAATAATGGTATATAATGCACGATACCCAAAACATACCTACTGATTAAGATTATTTTACCTATTATTTTGAAAAACGCTTTGATATATTTAAAAACATTAATTAGGTGCGTAGCTAAGCAAAACCAAATTAATATTAAATGACTAACAATCGATTTAAGCAAGGATCATACTGAGCAGACGCACACTGGCCGACGTACGTACGCGTCGCTGTGACCACGTGACAAGGGGTCTCTGGTTGTGCGCAGGCGCGTTTGATTTGACACATTTGACATTTATTTTTTAGGTTATGTTTATGTGATTCTCTTCTCAGCAGATGACAGCTTTGCCATGTCTTGAAAGTGAATTTGAAGATTATTTGCTACGATTATTATTATTAAATCAATATTCTCGTAAAAAGAAAAAGTGAGAAGTATTTGGGTCCCCAACATTAACAAACAAAGACAAATGTTACTTTAGTAAAGGAACTAGAATCTGATGACGGACGATTCTTCATGTACTTCCGTATGAGTAAAGTGGTATTTGAAGAGCTTCACAGCATTATTGAATATGACGGATCAGAGAAAGACTGGCAGTGTGTCTATATCGTGTTTGAATGTCATTTATTATAGGGGTATAATATTGAAAGTCATGCCATGAATGGCTGAAATTTCCTCCCAAGCTGCACCGCGTATGCAGAATCTCTATAATCCTGTAATATGATTTTATAAATAACTTCGTGCCGTCCAGTTTCAATGAACTGTTCGTCATCCATTTTTGAATAATATCTGTCAAAAAAACAACCACAGATATTGCGAAACATAACGTTAGATGCTTAAATAACACCAGAAAGATGTAAAATCATCTCGTAGCAGGCGTGACCATACCCCCTCCGCCTTCCACATAGCCCACGCCGATCTGGCTGCGGCAGATCCGCGTCGCGTAGGGGGCGTCGGTTTGCGTTGCGTGGGGCTAGTGTGATTCTAAAGCACCCGTTTCCATAGAAAATGTATGGATGGTAAGTAGTCCAGATATGGAAATGATGACGTCTGCCTACGTCGCGTAGCGTGGCGTGGGCCTAGTATGTTCCCAGCTTTAAAGTAATGTACCTGAAGGCACTTAATAATAAAACATCGTACATAAAGTATGTTTTTTTAATTATTTTTTACTGTTATTTTTACATTTCTTATGTTTAAAATTATGGTAACGACGAGGCGAGCTTGGAAATTTATGTGACTGAAAATGCAATAAAATGCTTGGCAAATTTCGAAATGCCAGCGCTCACCGGAGTAGGTTAGCGGAAGGGTGGGAAGTGAGTACTAGGCTATTTAAAATTGTTAGCGTACATGCATTTAGCCACTTCTCTTTGGGCATTTTTTGACTAGGACAGTAAGGGAACGTACCCATACTACGTGACCAACTTTTTGTAATTTTTAACCCGCCCCCCCTCCCGGTGACCAAAATCCTAAGCAACCCGCCGCTCATTTGTATGGAGCGTGACATTTTGAAGACCCCCCCCCCTAAACGTGTCACGTAGTATGGGTACATTCCCTAACGTGAGTATTTCATTTTGAAACGAAGTGCAAATATACGTGGGTAGGTACTCTTGACATGTTAAATTTTTAAATTAATTCAAGAATTGTTGCTACTTGAACTCGCGACCTATGGATTTAAATCCAAGGGTCTTTCCTCTGTCACTCATAAAAAAATTACTTCACAGTCGATTTTACTGTACCTTTACCTCCGAATCGTTAATTTACGGAAACAAAAAGATCGTGCAACCTGTAAATTATTATTGAAACAAAACCTTTTAGCGAAAAATTCTCTCCGAAGTTTATAGAGATATACAAGTATTTTTAATGTCTCACAGGTCAAAGCGGGTGAAACTTTCCTTCTAGTTTCTATTCAACGATTAAATTCTAAGACAAATACAACATTATTCTAAACAAAACACTATAAGAAGAACAATTCATTTTCTCCTTTAGAACAATGGCTATTCTGCGTGTGTATCGCGGTGACCCGAAATGGTACCTGCCGCAGGTGACCTACACAGGAAGTACACTGTATTCCCATACAATAACACTTCTAGTTGGTAAAGCCACGTTGACCTACAGGCAGCTGCAAACACGAATGAATATTGAAATCTAGCGAAAAGTTTTCGAAATCTATGAAAAACATTGAAAATGCCTTAAGATCCACACAGCCTTTAGACTCAAGCAAGAAAATTGTTTACATCAAGCATTTTAGAAAACATTGTTTATTCAAAAGCTAAAACAAAATTTAACAAAATCTGAGTTTAACGGGAACCTTTCAACTGTCAAAAAACAAAAGAGCCCTGAATGGCTATTTGATGACTTTGTCGCATGCGAATATCTGCGAAATAACTGGACCTTAGTAAATAAAGCGGAGAATGCAATCATAAAACGTACCTACTAATTTCGGTTGTCGGTGATTAACGTGGATATTATATATACGATATATTCATATCGTATTCCTGAAATGTTCAATGAATTTTCAATTTTCAAAATTGGAACTGATTGTAATTCAGAAAAGAAATAAAGTAGGCCAACATTGTTTTATTTTTAATTAATAATTCTGTATTTGAAACTTGCATTTATTTTAAACTAGCTAGTACCCGGAATGCGTTGCAATGCCACTTAACAAATAAATTGTTTCTCCCTGCGTATCCTTTCCCATTCGCCCATTCCCCTTCCGCCTCCCCTTCCCCTCACGCGTTCCCATTCCGCCTTCATTCTACCCACTCCCCTATCCCGTTTTCCCCGCCCCCTCCCGAGTTCCCCTCCCCCCTCCCGCACTCCTACATTCAATCCCGGTACATTCTGTTTTCAAACAGCTCGCGTGCCACTTATTGCAATTTTTTATACAAATTTCATAATGCCAGAGCTCACCCCTTGTTTTATACAAACCTTGTCCTGACAATAACGATCACAAATAAAAAGGAATTATCCAATTTGGTGCAGTCGTTCGGAAGTCATGCGCGTACATACATATCGGCGATTCATTTTTATTTATAGAGAAGAAGAAGATAATAAATAAATTAACAAATTTTCTTTATATTAATACAGAAAATTCACATATAAGATATCGAAAGGTAAAAGCAAATCATTTATACATTCTTTTAGTTTCACAAATCCTACAATTGTAATATCTCGTCATTTTTCACGTGCCTACGCGAATAAATAATAAAAACCATGGAGATGGGCCATGAAACCGTGCGCGCAACGCGTGTCGCCAATATCGTTCACCCATATGCCATGGTCAATAAAAACGCAGTGATTTCCTTGAGTCGCAAGGAATGATGCTTCGTTATCCACATTATTTATACTTAAACGTAGCCCGTGAGTTTGATCCATTGCTCAGCGACTGGCAGAACGCTTCAATGCCATATCGTCTCTTGTTTCTATTATCTACGGCATAACGACGCTAGGAAGCTAGCTGTTAAAGGTGCTGATTTTTTATTTGTTATTTATGGCAAAATCAACATCTGTGAACCGGAAACCTTGTAGCAGTGGCGTAGCGTGGGGGGGGCGGCCCGCCCCGGGCGGTACTTTTAAGGGGGGCGGCAAATTTTCGCAATAAATAATATCATCATCTTGGACAAATTTAAACCATTTCAAATCATTATTTGAACATGTTCTACGATCCTTTCGTTTACGAATCCAACTCTTTTGTTAATTCATCAAAAATATCAATAACTATATTTTTTTAAGCTGCGAATTTCGCAATTCGTAGGAAAACCGTACGCATATTATGAGAGTAATACTAATTAAAGCTGATAACTTGCAAACAGATTCACTCTTAATTAAAATCAGAATTGGGTTCAGAATGTATTAACGACTGAATTTCAGTTGTGTATTCATCTGCTGATACATTTCGAAAGAGACCATTATTTTATTCGAAGTGCAGTTATAAAATTCTAGTAGTAGATTATGTATGTGCTACCAGAATCATAGAGAAACCATTTTTATTTTCTGGGTGTAGTTTTAATTCGGCAAATACAGATTTAATTTGACCCGTCTAATCACTTCTTCTTCTTCTTCTCCAATGGCGCTACAGCCCAATTCGAGCCTTGGCCTCCTTCAAAATAAGCCTCCACCGCCCTCTGTCCTCAGCCGTCTTCTTCCAATCTGCAACCTGGAGTAATCCTCTTGCATCCTTCCTGACATCATCCTCCCATCTCAGTCTAGGTCTGCCCGCCTTTCGTTTACCTCCCGGGTGTCCTGTCAGAACCTTCTTCGGTACTCGTGTGCTTGGCATTCGGTGCACATGTCCGGCCCATCTTAATCTTTGGAGTCTTAAATGGGTGGAGAGTCTGGGAGCTTGGTAAATATCATAGAGCTCATTATTGTGGCGGATTCTCCATGCCTCTCCCTCTCGCACCGCTCCTAAGATTCTTCGAAGTACCTTTCTTTCGAAGATGTCCAGCCGTTCCGCTGACTTTGCTGTCAGTGTTCCCGCCTCACATCCATAGGCCAAGACCGTTCTGATAATTGTTTTATATAAGGTTATTTTGGTTTTCCTATGGACGTTTCGGGATTTGAACACTGGCAGCAACGCGAAGTAAGTTTTGTTAGCGGCTGTAATGCGCTTTCTTACTTCTACTGGGTCTTCATTGTCCTGCGTTATGATGGAGCCCAGGTAGGTAAACTCTTCGACCACTTCGAAATTATAATTGTCTTTGAATTTCACTTTGTCTTTTATTCTGCGGTGAGGGGTTCTGGTTTGCATCATGATTTTTGTTTTATTTTCATTGATTTGTAAACCCACCTCTCTTGCCGCAGTCTCCAAAGGGTCAAACACTTCTCTTACAGCCTGTAGGGATCTTCCGACAATGTTAAGGTCATCTGCGTAGCCAACTATTTGATTGCTTCTGTAGCAGATGTTTGAGTCGGTACTGATCATTGTCTTCCTCACGACGTGCTCCAGTACAATATTGAAAAGGGTGGGTGCTAAGCCATCACCTTGTTTCAGCCCCTGGGAAACGTTAAAATCCTCCGTTGTTTCACCTCCTATCCTTACTCGACACCGTGATCCGACCATTGTTGCTTTTACAAGCTTGACTATTTTGGGCGGTATTCCAAAATTGAGGAGTATTTCATATATTTTCTCCCTATCTATACTGTCATACGCCTGTTTGAAGTCAACAAAGAGTTGATATATATCTATATCGAATTCCCAGCATTTTGTCAGGATTTGTCGAGTAGTGAAGAGTTGATCAGTGGTGGATCTCCCCCTCCTGAACCCTGCCTGATATTCTCCTAGTAAGTTTTCTGAGTAATATTCTAGTCTTTCTTTCAAAATCATTGTGAAAATTTTATACGCTGTACAAAGTAACGATATTCCTCTGTGATTTTCACACTTCAATTTGTCTCCCTTTTTATGTATGGGGCATATTATGCTAGTTTTCCATTCCTCTGGTACTCTTTCAGCGGTCCATATTTTCACAATGAGATTGTGTAGCAGGTTCTTCAGTTGTTCGTTTCCATATTTATAGAGCTCTGCAGGGATATTATCTCCTCCCGGAGTTTTATTGTTTTTCAGTTTCTTTAGGGCAGCCCTTATTTCTGCCATTGATGGCGCTCTCGTTGTTTCATCACTAGTTAGCTCGTCCGGAATGTGAGTTGGTTCGACTGTCAGGTTGTTATTGGGATTTAAGAGCTGTTGAAAATATTCTTTCCACCTAGTCTTGATCTTTTCCTTATCTCCTATTATGTCTCCATTATTATCTCTGCACAGAGATGTGTTGGGTTTGAAGCCCTTTTTAAATACATTGATGCCTTTATATGCCTCACGTGGATTGTTATTTGCAAAGTCATGTTCCATTTTCAACAATATGTTGTTAAAATACAATCTCTTCTTTCTTTTAATTAAATGGTTAGCATCTCTTCGTGCTTGTTCGTAGGCTTGTCTTTTTGCTCTAGTTCCTCTTTCTATACATAATTTTTTTAGAACATTTTTCTTGCAGACGCTCTGTATGCACTCCTCATCGAACCAGGGATTTCTAGCCTGTCTTGGTCTATTTCCAATGCCTGATTCCGTCGCTGTCAGCAGTGCATTTCTCAGATTGGTCCAATCCTCTTCTAAATCATTTGGGGAGAGCGGATCACTCAGTTGGTTTGGTAGGTTTGTTGACAATGAGTCATGATATCTTTCCAATCCTTCTGGTGTTTTAAGAGCATCGATGTTTAGCTTTGGGATACTTGGCTGATTAGACCTTTTATCCCTTGCTATTCTGCATCTATAGGATGCTACTACCAAATAGTGATCACAGTTAGCTCCTCTGTAGCTTCTTACATTTGTGATACTGGTCGCCCCTCTTCTTTCAATTAGGATATGGTCTATTTGGTTATGGTATCTGCCGCCAGGTGATGTCCATGTCCATTTATATATATTCTTCCGTGGGAACTGTGTTGATGCTATTATCATATTCCTTGATTCTGCAAAGTCAATCACTCTTGATCCATTGTTATTGCTTTCCGTATGAAGACTGTTTTTTCCTGTAACCTGCTGGTGTGCCGGATCCTGACCAATTTTTGCATTAAGGTCTCCAATTACCATTTTTATATCATTGGATGGTATGGTGTCATATATCTGTTCCAGTTTATGATAGAAAGTATCCTTAGTTACTTCATCTTTGTCTTCTGTCTCAGCGTGGACATTTACGATGGAAATGTTAAAGAATTTAGTTTTTATACGAAGTATACATATTCTTTCGTTTACAGCCCTAAAACCAATTACTTGGTTTTTTAATCTTTGGTTAACGATGAAGGCTACTCCGAACTCATGGTATTTTTCGTTGCCACTGTGCATTATTGTATGCGTTCTAGTATCAAAGGTATCAGTGCCTGTCCATCTTGTTTCCTGCACTGTTAATATATCTACTTTGTACTTTTCCATTTCACCAATTACTTCTCTGAGGGCCCCACCTCTGTACATCGTTCTTACATTCCATGTTGCCATTCTCAAGTCCATATTTCGATTGCCATGTTGTCTGCCGGGTATTTTCGCTGTCCGAGGCTTAGTTTCCGGTTTCGTAATAATCTAATTCGTGTCTAATCACAGGAGACGCAAATTATCCCATGCATTTAATTTTAAAATAAAATTTTGAAATTACGTCCCACACATTTAATTTTAAATAAATTTGCGTTGGCAATAAAAAGTTAAGATACAGTTTTATAACATTTTTTAAGAAAAGGAATCTGTATTTAAAATTTTAAGTTTATTCTATTTTAGGTACTTTAATTCGAATATTCGCAGGCGGTATTTTTGAGCCAATTCACAATTCCAATATGAAAATTTTAATGTTTAGAAACAATGATGTTCTAATAAGCAAGTCGAAAAAAATTACTTTATCTAGATATTAGAACAGTTTTGTTTTAATAAACAAGAACATTGCATGGGAAGAACCGGAAATTTTGTGCGCAAACATTGACAGGCAAAAGTTTATAGATATTTTTTTCTTATTATTGAAGGGTTAAACCAGTTTCAATTCAAAGGAAAACATTATTTTATTCGAAGTTCAGTTATTAAATTCTATTTGCAGACTATGTATGTGCTGCCAGAACCAAAGAAAAAACATTTGCATGTTCTGAGTGTTGTTTTAATTCACCATATACAGATTTAATCAATACCAGTTTTGTGTTCAGAATGTAAGTGCCGGCAGAATCAAAGAAAAACCATTTTCATGTTCTGAGTGTAGTTTTAATTCACCGCATACAGATTTAATTAAAACCAGCATTGTGTTCAGAATGTAAGTGTCGTTAGAATCAAAGAAACACCGTTTTCATATTCTGAGTGTAGTTTTGATACACCGCATATTTATTTTAATTTAAACCAGTTTTGTGTAATCAACATATCAATAAGTTGCCGATTCATCGTGTACCGAGTGAAGCTTTGCATTTGAGTTGCATTCCATACGTATGCGTGATGAAGATGCGAAATTCTATTACAAGCATACAATTCTCGATTTCTGAGAGCAGTTATATATAAATTTGTAGTAGAATTTATAAGCCTGATTTTATTGGAAGAGTACTCGGCACATAGGATTAAAAAAAAATTAAAAATAGGATATCTACCCCCCACCCCCCCCGGTCAGCGCTTGAAAATCTGCGGAAAAAGTACCTGTAGAAGTTAGGGGGGGGGGGGGCGGCAAAATTTTCCTCCGCCCGGGCGGCCAAAACCCACGCTACGCCACTGCCTTGTAGACCATTATATCAAGCAGTTTGTTTTGGCGGATCTTGTTTTTCTCGGAGGAGATTAATAATAACAACATAACATTATTTTTGTCTGAAGAAGTTCTCAGTAAGCTGATAGTTATTCTCCTGAAAAACATGCATCCGGATTCTGTTCAGGTTTTTTTATAAAAATTTTATCAGGTCGTTGATTGGAACATCCGCTAAACAAAAAAACGGACTAAATTTAAACGTCTAATTAATATACCTACATAATTCTGCTTTATCCTACCTGTAATGAGAAATACGAGAAATACGGGGACCGGAGAACTCAGAATGAAATCAACTCAAAACCTTCTTTGAAAAGTCATTAAATGTGATGAAAAAAATAGATTAAAAGATTGTTTAAATAGATTACGTTAGGCTAGATTATGGGCTATTTTTCTTTTTTTTTTCATAGCTTTTAATGACTTTTCAAGGTGTTGATTTGCACATTTTGTAATGTTTTTTAATAAATTTTAATAATTATATTATAGACCTGCTTTTCTCGAAATTAACGAAATATTACATAAAATAAGGTTTATTTATTTAGAATATATAATTAGCATAAATTTATCAATACAGGTATTAGGCATACATTACCTACCTAATATTCGTAGACTTATCAATTTATTTACTAAGAAGGTATTTAAAAATTTGTTTATTGTGCATAAATTTACTAATTTCTTTAATACGCATAAATTTATCCATTTATTTATTATGCATAAATTAACAAATTTTCGTGGTCTGCGTAGGTTAGTCTCATTTATCATTTTAAATTTACCAATTTATTCATTTTGTATAAATTTACCAATTTACTCACTTTGAAATTTACCAATTCGTTTATTACGCATAAATTTACCAATTTACTCATACTGTATAAAGTTATCAATTTCTTTGATACGCATAAATTTACCGGAATTTATTTGTTATGCATAATTTTACCATTTTATTTAATATGCATAAAATTACAAATTTATTTGCTAAAATTAAATTTACTAATAATTTATTTATTGTGCATTTTTTACCAATTTATCTATTTTCTGAAAATGCTTTAACATGTTTTGCCCCCGCTTGCCTTTAAGTGAGGCAGAGTTCTATTTCTGATTTTCCATTACATTTTGTAAAAGGTCAATAAAATGTCGACCGTGCGCATTTAATAGCTGAGATTCAGTGTCGTCAATTTGGGTCATGTTATATGGAGTGGTGAATATTTAAGAAAGATCGTTAAACAGTTAACCTAGTGTATTAGATCTCACGATTGTTTAAAATTAGATTTGTTCACATTTTATTAGCTCTATCCGGCACATAAATTAATTATCATTGGTTCCGTTAGATTCCTACCCACCCCTCTTACGCCTTTCCTTCCCAGAACTTCCTCTCTACAAGACCCTCCACACAGAATCCCCAAAGATGACTCCTGAGGGAAAATATTTTCCTCGGGACCTCCTGCGTGAAGTTAAATTTAAGAAAAAAAAACGGATGACAAATATTAGTTTTATCTGAGTAATCTCGTAAATCAGTAATGGTTTTTCTCTTTCAAAATCTCGACATAATGCTGTCGGTAACGTACATACCATTTCGTAGCGGCATTCATTTTAAAGAGGACATTTTGAATGTATCTGTGCGCACCGATAGTGTCGAAAATTTCCTAAATATATCGAAACATTAGCCGCAGTCCCCTCTTACCCAGCATATGCCTAAAGATAATGGGTGCGTAGCGACGTTTATCAATTCCGTTTAAATCTGGACTCGCGACACAATTCGACAATGTTCTTCTTATTTTTTTTTGTTTCATTCTCCAACTTCCTAACGGAACCAATATTAATTAATTTATGTTTTTTTATCTATCCAGTGCACTCCATCTGTACGTTACGTGGACTACGTCTGTGAGTTACGTGGGCATTTTTGCCAAAGTTGGTACATTGCGTTTTTGAGATTTCTCACGATTTTGATTGGATTTTTCATAGTTATGTAAGAAGTTTTGTAGTTTTTACCGGTTCCATGACAACCCAACAATGTGGCTCCTCTACACCCCTTTGAAAGGTCATAAAAAGTAATGAAAAATATAGAGCCCATAAACTATCCTAAGTTAACCTAATTAACCTAGTTTTTTATTCTTTTTAATGACTGTCGAAGCTAGTGATAAAATTCCACTTTGATGACTTGTCTGGTAACCGTTTTTACCATTACAATTAATAAATCTATCTATCTATCTATCTTCTATCTATCTATATAAATAAAAATGAATCGCCGAAATGTATGTACGCGCATAACTTCCGAACGACTGCACCAAATTGGATAATTCTTTTTTTTGTGTGTTCGTTATTGTCAGGACAAGGTTTGTATACAACTACTGGTGAGCTCTGGCATTATAAAATTTGTTTTAAAAAATTGCAGTAGATGGCATGCGAGCTGTTTGAAAACTGAATCTACCGGGACTGAATGGAATGCGAGAGGGGGAGGGGAACTCGGGTAGAGGGTTCGCGGGAGGAGGAGGGGGAGTCGGAACCCGGGAGGGGATGGGAATCTGGGAGGGGAAATGAGGAGGGGGGGTTCGTAGGACGAGCAAAGAGGGGGAGAGAGAAGGTGGAGGAATCCGAGTGGGAACGTGAGAGGGGAAGGGGACGCAGAAGGGGAACGGGACGAATGGGAAAGGACACGCAGGGAGAATCAATTTCTTTATTAAATGGCATAGCAACGCATGCCGGGGACCAGCTAGTAATTAAATAAATTAAATTCTACATTAACAAAGTCTGATTTCAAAAATTGTTTTAGGTATATAAGATTATTTTTGTGTTGGCTATAACAGCTTACAAAATATATTTTTGGAAAATATACCGCTTTTACGTAAATTTTGGACTAATTTTGAAAAAAAATCCTGTTAAGAATCCCTTAGTCCCATCACGTTACCCTGCATACTCGTAAATTTATTTATCGACTTTTTGGGGGCGAATAATTCATAAAATTATAAACAATTATTTTTCCTGTATAATTTTTTTTTATAACTTTTTGGAACCTAACTGAACTGCCCCAGCAACAATCTTTTGCATTTTTAAATGATGAATTAAAGATTTCCCTGAAGAATCCACATTATTATTCTATTAGTGTAATGTTCTTTAATTGGTGGCTTACTAGCCCACAATAATAGGATTACAACGTAAGTTCGATGTCTTCAGTTTATTGATAATATTATAAAGGATTCAAGTAGTATTGTATTTTTGTCAATAGTAGCGACTGTTTACTAAGGCTTCTAGAATGGATCAGTTCAGTCAATCAATGTCAGCTGTTCTCATGTATCGAGAGCCCGCTCGTTAATCTTCGGAAACCCGAACGTTTTAACAATTATTGTAGATGTGTTCGGATAACATCGCCGCTCGGATTAATTATTACATACACTACAATTAGTATTCTGTGCAACGAGGAGTATATATTTTGGTATTTAGTCTCAGAATTTTTGCACTGAACAAAAAATCCCGACCACTAGTAATCTAGTATTGGTGAAAATTTAAAAATAAAACGTAAAAGTAACGAAATGGAAAGCATAAAAACGTGAACAAACTTTGGCGAAAATGTCCATGTATTTCTTTGTACTCATCATTTTTTATGGACATTCTATTACGAATTCTGCATTGTTTGTTTCGATCGGAGTTCACTCACGCTCTAGCCAATTGCAAAAACATGTAAATTGATGGGCTTTGTGCATGTGCTTCTAAAATTAGTTCTGTTTTTTTAACCGTGCAAATTTTCATGCTCGAAAGTATGGGAAAATTTTTGATGAACGTGTTAACATTGTGAGCGAGTGGTTTACGCTCTTTCTAGTGCTAATAGGTTCAGTTCATTCCCCCGCGACTTTTCTGTTATAACTAACTATTTTGATATATTTAAGGCCGTTACCGTTTAAATTATTGGTAAATTATATTAGCGGCGCCACACTCCGCAAAATTGAAATATTACATTTCATTTACTTATTCAAAACAAATTATGTCTAACGAAAATAAACCTATTCTAACCTAACCCAAATGAACCTCACCCAAATGATCCTTACCCAAATGAACTTTTTCAAAACAATGGTTTTTTCTAATGAAAATAAACCTATTCTAACCTAACCCAAATGATCCTA
This sequence comes from Limnephilus marmoratus, assembly GCA_917880885.1. Lineage (NCBI taxonomy): Eukaryota > Metazoa > Arthropoda > Insecta > Trichoptera > Limnephilidae > Limnephilus > Limnephilus marmoratus. The sequence goes on from OU862924.1 coordinate 33,253,272, forward strand.
ACCCAAATGAACTTTTTCAAAACAATGGTTTTGTCTAATGAAAATAAACCTATTCTAACCTAACCCAAATGAACCTTACCCAAATGATCCTAACCCAAATGAACTTTTTCAAAACAATGGTTTTGTCTAATGAAAATAAACCTATTCTAACCTAACCCAAATTATCCTAAACCAAATGAACTTATTCAAAAGAATGGTTTTGTCTAATGAAAATAAACCTATTCTAACCTAACTCAAATTATCCTAAACCAAATGAACTTATTCAAAACAATGGTTTTGTCTAATGAAAATAAACCTATTCTAACCTAACCCAAATTATCCTAAACCAAATGAACTAATTCAAAACAATGGTTTTGTCTAATGAAAATAAACCTATTCTAACCTAATCCAAATTATCCTAAACCAAATGAACTTATTCAAAAAATGGTTTTGTCTAATGAAAATAAACCTATTCTAACCTAAATCAAATTATCCTAAACCAAATGAACTTATTCAAAACAATGGTTTTGTCTAATGAAAATAAACCTATTCTAACCTAACCCAAATTATCCTAAACCAAATGAACTTATTCAAAAGAATGGTTTTGTCTAATTAAAATAAACCTATTCTTACCTAACCCAAATTATCCTAAACCAAATGAACTTATTCAAAAGAATGGTTTTGTCTAATGAAAATAAACCTATTCTAACCTAACTCAAATTATCCTAAACCAAATGAACTTATTCAAAACAATGGTTTTGTCTAATGAAAATAAACCTATTCTAACCTAACGCAAATTATCCTAAACCAAATGAACTTATCCAAAACGTTTTGTCTAATGAAAATAAACCTATTCTAACCTAACGCAAATTATCCTAAACCTAATGAACTTATTCAAAACAAAGGTTTTGTCTAATAAAAATAAACATATTTTAACCTAACCCAAATGAACCTAATCCGTCTATTATTGTTGTCGTTAATAATGAAAGTTAGGTTAGGCTTATTGTCGTTTGACATAGTCATTAAAGTCATAGCCAAATATGGGTACCGCCGCTCCGGGAACCTTTCATTGAATTATCAACACTTCTGCCATAAACCACCCCAAGTGGTTTGCTTCATTTGTTAACATAGTAGAGATGCCCGCGTTACGGGGTGAGACCCAATCATGAGAGGCAAGGTGAGGGAGACCCTTTGACCTCTCCATCCGGACTCTCGAACGCCATGCACCGCAGTGGGAGGGGTGATTCATATGCTTATGCTATTTAATATCATAACTTTTCTAATTTGTAACCATAACTAAGTGGAAATCGACTGGTTTTATTATTGTAATCATCATTAAATGTAATATAAATTTATGTACAAAATTGTATGTTACCTAAATAAACTTTTACAACAATAAGTCCGCACTCCTGGACAAAAACCCCAGACCCATCCCTCCTTCACTTTTCCTTCCCAAAACTTCCTCTCCTTCCTTTCCTTAAAAGGACCCTCCGCACAGCATCCTTAAAGGAAAATATTTTTTTGAGCTAAAGTAACAAAATAATAAATTAAATTATTTACCATGTTAACCCAAATCACTTGTTCAATAAAGAAATTTACTTGTTCAACTAAGAATAATTACACCATCTAGATAGCATTTAGTTCGGGTGTGAGTCTTGCAATCATACATAAAGATATCAGCCAATAAAATATGCGTTAAGAAAATGAAGATAATGTGGGTGGTTCTTAATCGAAGTATGATACACTTCAAAATGACCGAATTTGATGTCGACACCTTGTCGCAGTGGACAGTGCGTTCGCCCGGAAATCGAAAGGTCCTGGGTTCAAGTCCCAGAGGTGCCAATATCTTTTTCTGATTTTTCTGTTTCCAGATTTTCGATTGAGTTTCGCTCACAGTGGTTTTACTCATAAAGTTAAAATAAATATTGAAATAAATGAAACAATGTTACTTTGTTTGAACCACTTGTATATTTGTTTAAAGCCGACCGGTTTCGGAACGACCGTTCCTTCTTCAGGGCGAACGTATACTGATTTTAGAATTACAAAATAGTGGGTGGGAACAATGTTTTATCACTAAGGATTGTGGTAGGGCCTTTGCTAGGAATTAATGAAGAGTGGGTGGGTAGGGGAACATATCCATGATTGGCCTGTAAAGCGCGGGTCACATAATGCTGGATGCCAGCTGCTGCTTACCAGCGGCTGGTAGTAGTACCAGCTGCTAGCAGCGGCGGGCAATCTGGTCACACTACTGTTGCTGCTACTCGCGTCTCGCACTCTCCAGTTAGTCATTCACTATATTATGTCGTCTATCGTTTCACGTAAAAAGCTAATTAAGCAGTTGTTGAGAGAGGGTGTCAGGGAACTTAGTTTAGAAATGCTTAACCAGCTTCACCGCAAACAGAGACGATGGTGGGTCAGGCCATGGATACAAAGAAGGGAAGAATTAGGGGCATCGTCAAGACTTCTCCAAGAACCGAAAGAAGAGGATCCAGAAACATACAGAAATGTTTTAAGAATGACGGCCCCTCAATTTCAAGAATTGTTAGAATTAGTTGAACCTTTAATTGATAGATAGATTTAACTGATAGACGCAATAGTGGTCAGACTGCGCTGCCGGCTGGTGCCAGCGGTCACGTGATTGATTATTCGCCGCTGCGTGCTACCAAACTTCGTCAGCCGCTGACAAATACTGACGAATTTTGTTGTCACACCAAGCTGATCGACGGCTGGCAGAAGCGGCTTCTTCAACTCGCGACTGGCAACCAGCATAATGTGACCCGCGCATAAGATAATATTTTTTGTTTGTTAATAAGAGATTCATTATTTTTAAGGGATTTTTTTTATTTCCAAGGCTTCTAAGTTATCTAAGCGTTTTCCTATATGGTTAATATGAAGAATATTTATCCAATAAGTCTAAAAATATTTAATTAAAATATGAATTAAGTTTACCAAGCAACTAGTTTTACTACCCGGTTTCGCCCGTGACTTGATCCTTGAAAATATTATTTTCATATATATCTACTAAAAGTGTGAATAAAATAATTTCGTTCTAATTTCAAGGTTTTTTAACGAATTGATTCGCTAAACTTGAGAGATTTGGGCAAAGAAAACTGAATTCCACACAATTTTAACGATTTCTCAACAAGGCGTTACATGCCACCTTAACGTGTAATTTGATACCCGTGAAAAATGTACAATCTCGTTAAACAATGCAGCCATTATAAGCAAGTTCCTAAAAACCCAAACATGAATCATAATAAATGTGATCTCAAGTTCCTATTGAATAATTAAATTTTTTCTAATATAGTTCATGGTCAACAGTTAGTAGGGCAAATCTCAATTCACAATGATGTGAAAATGTCAGGTTTGTGCGAAATGAGTTATTGAACTTTTATTTATCTGTGTAATATATTCTTCGCAGACACCAAAATTTCAAAGAAATCTACAGTTTTATTCCGAAAATGGTGAAATTTTCCACACTTGACCTTCAAACAGAAGGAAGGTCACCGTCAACGTGATATGTCGAAAAATCACTCCATCCACTTTTCCCACCCCTTAAAGCAGAATTTTGATACTTTTGAAAGAAATTTTGCACAATAATTGACATTGAAAATAAGAGGACAATAATTACTGTCTGCTTCCAATGAAAACCTGGCAGACGTATAGATTGTAGTGAAGTTATTGTGTGTGGCCGTCTGGAGCTAGTGTGAGCCAATTCCCAATCGAGGTACGTTGCGAGGCTGAGGGTTGTGGGTAGGGGAAGGTGACGGGGAAAAAGAAGGTGGAAAAAGTACCTGGCTTTTCAGATCTGGTCACCAACAATTTCAAGCAACGTTTCAATTTGGAATGGTGGTCTTACACCTGGGCTATACTGACAGTACATTCCACTCTCATGTAGAAGTGATACCGTGAAGCGCGTGAAATTTTTTGGGTAGGTATTTCAGTATAATAATTAGTTAAATTAATGTGGTTTTCGGCGTTTAGTTTTGGTGTAGCCTTCAAGTACCGAAACCAAGAATATCAAGCTAAGCTGAAAACAGTGGTGGAAATTTACCCTCAGATATTATCTTGGGTACTAATTACTACTAATTTACCCCTGCATTCAAGATAAAATCACATTATAATACCCACACATTGTCTCAGCAAATCTCCTTCAGTTTGGATCTTGATTCGTCACCCTCCCATCGGATTGTTCGCGTTGTTTGACATCGATACGGATTTATTCACGGCTCTTTGTTTTCCGTTAATACCTTTATTGACCAATCGATAATACTTGCAAGTGTCTCGCGTAATGATCGGGTCACTGGGCTTATAACGGATTTAACAAGTTTTTTTTATGTAAATACCTACGTTATATATTTTCAATGGCACCAATTTTTTTTTTCTAGACGTAGATCGAATCAAAATTAATCGGATTTTTTGGTATCGAATCTTATGCGTCATCGGACTTAGTAATTAAATATATACCAATTCGAAATTAAACCAATCCGACCACCTGACTTTTACGCGAATATCGCACAAGAGTCCCAACCGCTTCCAGCTGTTCTTAGCCATTGAATATGGTACCCCCAGTTCCAAAACTTAAAAAAAATATCAAAAAAAATTACTTCCATGTATCTTATACTTGTGGAAAATCACGGATTGTTAGAATTCTTGATAAATGTAATGTCCGCGACAATTACAATCTGTATTTATTAAAAAGGTCTCGTTATACGAAAGTTGATTATTTAATATAAGTCAATTATGGAGTAGTACAATGCTTCCTCTAGTGAGGTGAAATGTGGAATGCTGGCGGCCCGGCGGCTCTGTGAGCTCCTGGCTAGCTCCCCTCCACTACCTTGTATTCGGGCGGGATCGGAAGCCTTCGGCTACGTTCGACCCCGGGTAAAGGGTACCACAGACACTACAATAAATAAGTTACAATTTTGAAAATTGCAATTAATTCTTGATTGAATATGATAATTATAAAACAAAATTTAAAAAATACAAGCGTGCAGTTCACACGCGGTAGAAGTAAAACTAAAGTAGACAAGAGTTACGAAGTACCGCACAAAGAGAGATACCATTATACTATCTCGTTCACTCGCAGGCTAAATCCTATATATGTATGTATTTGTATCTTTTTAGTGTCGAAATTTTTCATTTCATCGAGTTTCAAATCACAACCCTGCAAAAAAAGTTTTCACTTCAACAACATATCGTCGTCCACTTTATAACACCGCGCTTCCGAAAAAATCGTTTTATTTCTTTTAAAACTACACATACGCCATGGTCTGAATCGATAAACAAAATGTTTTGACCTATCATCGCTCCAATGTTTGGTAACAAAATAATTAATACCCGCTTATCCGTGATTACCAGTATAATTTTGTACAAAAGTTTTATTAAGTACTAAATCCTCCAATTCCATTAAGATTAGATTTGTTGTGTGTTATTAATTATAACTCATGGTAGTTATATTTTAACTCCCATTTAACGATTTACTACTTTCGCAATATCGCAAATTTGCGGTATTACATGTCCGATACCGCAATATCGCGGTATTGAATATATACTGCGGTATTGCATGCTCTAGTCGGGAGTTGTACCCGTGACCTCTGGATTTGTAACCGAGGAACTTAACCTAACTACTATAAGCACTCCACCACGGACTTCAATGCCATCAATCTAAAATCTGACCTAGAGACAAGATAATAATAAAGAAACTAATTTGCATAATTATATTAATAATACATAAACACATGATAAATAATAAACACACATTATAATGATGGACCTTTGCGCGAACATTGGAATGATCATTGTGTTGAAATGAGTGTGGGAGCTAAACTTATAATTAGCGGTCACTAAACACAGGTTAACAGTAGGACAACATGGCCTTATTCTGACCCAAGGTTAAAGAGCGCCATCTGATTGACTTGCTTTAAATGCATATCATTAAACAATGAGGTTAATTTATTATATTACTAGCTGGTCCCGACATGCGTTGCTATGCCATTTAATAAAGAAATCGTTTCTCCCTGAGTGTACTTTCCCATTCGTCCCGTTCCCCTTCCGCCTCCCTTCTTCTCCTGCGTCCTCTTCCCCTCTCGCGTTCCCACTCCGTCAACTCCACCTTCCTTCTCCCCACTCCACTCCCACCCACCATTTCCCACGTCACGCGAACCTCCCTCCCGAGTTCCCCTCCCCCCTCACACGTCCCCTTCCCCCCCGCGTTCCCTTTCCATCTTCCCGCCTTCCCTCTTCCCTTTCCCGCTCCCTCGTCCCGCCAACTCTCAACCTTTTACAATTTTTATTCAAATTTCCATTTTTCATGGTTGTTGTTTCTATTTGATTCGATTCAAACTATTAGGGGAGTACCTACTTTAAATAAATTTATCAACTTTAAGATTTTCAAAAATAGAATCCTTATTTAACAGTCATTGTTTTGCAAAATGTCATTCTCAAACACGCGAACTGTCAAACGTCCGATAGTCGTTAGGTTTTCTGAAATTATCCAATTTTCTGCGTAATTTTCTTAATTTTTCTCTCCGTAAGAACCATCCTCGTACATCACGGAATATTCTAAAAAAAGAATTAGCAAAATTGGTTCAGCTGCTCTGGAGATTTGCGCTTAGCAACACATTCAGCGATTCATTTTTATATATAAGATATCAAGTTCTTTACAGAAAGCCGTGGGAGAAAAAACTTATTTTAAAAAGAAAACTATTTATTTGACGACCTTCGTGGTCGAAGGGTAAGGCCGCCGTCGTCTAGCAATCCGCAGGTGGCGGGTTAAAATCCCAACGTGCGCAATATAATTTTATTTGATTAATTTGTGTTATTTAACAATTTAATTAAAAATAATATGAGGTTTATTTCTGCTGCACGTTCCAAAGTGGAAGATACTCTCAGTTTCGCCCTGATGTAAGACCACCATTCAGTGTTGAACCGTTGCTTGAAATGCCTTAAACGGTGTTTGGTGACTAGATCTAAATAGTTAGGCACTTCCCAACCTTCCTCTACCCATCTTCTTCGCCTCCCAACTACCTTCAGCCTCACAACGTAGCCCAATAGGCCACTTGCATCACTTTTTTTTTAATTCCGGTTTAAGCAAATATTCTAAGAAATTCCATATATTTTTTTTATCGTATTTTTGAAACCCTGTCGATTTTTTGAAAATTCAATCCAAAAAGTCGGATCGTTTTTTATAAACCGGAAAGACGGGAAATCATTTTTAAAAAAAGAACGTTTTCCACACGAATGGCTCAGGATAATAACGAGGCATACCAAAAATATTACATCTCATAATTATTTTTTTCCTTGATCCGTCTTATTGATCATTAATCATTATAATGTTTTACGTCTATGTATGACTAAATCGAATGTAATATACTTTTACTTGTAGATTATAATAATAATAAGAATATTATTACATTTTATTTTCTTAAAATCAGCACCATTACACTTCTAAAACAGGTACAGAAGGCATAAAATGTACGGGGTTTTCTTCGTATCTGTCAAAACGTCAAACCAAATGATAAGGTCTCAGAAAACAAACAATAAATCTAGTGAATGTTAAATGTCAAATTCAAAAATTCGTCTGAAATCAAAGTGTTGCCATATTAAAAAAATAAATCAGTGTGGAATTTTATAAAATTAATAGAACATTATCGGAGACGGGAGACTTTCATGTAGTGACGTCATGAGCCCAAATAACAGATTTATTTATTTAAAAATAAAACTGAACATTTCTAAAAAAATTTACTAACATATTCGTAATCTTAGTAAAAAAAAGTATCCACACGATTTTTTCCAAGCTGTTATAAAATCCATGCCAGTGGCCTATTGTGTGTGTTATGGTCTCACTAGTTGGGAGCACTTGGGCCTTTCTGCGGTATTCACATTTTCTTCCATGTACTTTCCAACCATCACATTCCCCATCTCTTCATCCTCATAACTTCCTTCAACCTCACAACATATCCCATTTAGGGATGCCATAGTCCGCCGATATCACCGCTGACTTTTGTATAGTAATTCAGTGCAAAGGAACATGCACGTTTCTAATAATTAATACTGTGCTACATTTTTGCAATAAACAAGAAAATCTTTTGGTTCCTATTAAAATGTATCGTAGACTTTTTATTTCATGTTAAGGCGCGGCGTCCCGCTTTTGTGCCAATTTATTACATATTTCCCCAAATACTTTTTTTTAACCTTTTTAAATAGATTTAAAGCTCTTAAAAAATATATATTTTATTCTTGAAGATAATATCAACACATTCCCCAAGCCGAAACGTCAAAAATATTATAAACAGGTTTTTTTCAGTGATTTTATAAGTTATACGTATGAAAAAATTCGCATTGTTTTTTTAAATGCTATTTTAGACATTCCCCACGAGATTTTTGCTCTATTTTAAACGAGTCGTGTTTTATTAAAAACTAGCTGATTCCCGGCATGCGTTGCTATGCCATTTAATAAAGAAATTGTTTCTCTCTGCGTGTCCATTCCCATTCGTCTCGTTCCCCTTCCTCTACCGCGTCCCACTCCGCCTCCTCCACCTTCTCTCACCCCACTCCATTTCCCCCCTTCCTCTCTCCCGCGAACCCCCTACCCGAGTTTCCCACCCCCCTGCCGCATTCCGTACATTCAGTCCCGGTACATTCAGTTTAGAAACATCTCGCGTGCCACCTATTGCATTTTTTATACAAATTTCATAATGCCAGAGCTCACCAGTAGTTTTATACAAACCTTGTGCTGACAATAACGAACACAACAAAAAAAAATTATCCAATTTGGTGCAATCGTTCGGAAGTTATGCGCGTACATACATTTCGGCGATTCATTTTTATTTATGTAGATAGATAGATAGATAGATAGATAGATAGATAGACAGATAGATAGATAGATTTTCACAATTTTCGTCTAAATATTATCGTTCTTTAAATTAGCGCGCTCCCTCCAACATTCGTATTTACATATCTCTCCATCTTCTTCTCTTTAAAACTCGTCTGCTTGTTTAGGAATAAATACATCCCAAAACACGTAATCGCGTTATACCTACTTTGATAAGACCAAAAACGTCCCGAGCGACCATACATATTAAAATCTATATATCTCTCTCCCTCTCACGTAAATTTATGTATTTTTTCCTTTAACCAGAAAGAGAACGAAATAATGCTTCTTATTGTCTTTGAAAGATGAAAGCTACCTTGCATAGATATTTTACAATCTCGATCCAAAGTGACGGTTTCAGAATTTACGCGCAAAACTGAGGCTTCCGGATTGTGAGGTGCGAATATATTGAACCATGCAGACGGGTTTTAAGTAACCTACACCGGGCCTTAAGTACCAACAACAATAACAACAAGAAAATTCTCCAAGCTACTGCGCATTTCAACCTAACAGTCATTTTAAAAATAATTATTTAAATATTCATGTTCTATCACAATAACTAGTAAGTAAACTAATTAAAAACGAAAATTATCTTCCTACAACCGAAATACACAGGTGTTCCTAAAGCGTGGAGTTTAATAATTCTTAATTACCTTATTTGTAAACTGAAGGATATGCACATTTACCATTCAAATCCAAACTTAAAATCAGTTCCCATGTCATAACAATTACAATTACAATAAACCTCAATAATATAATTATTATCATTTAATTTTATTACAAATCTAACGAACATACGTAGAAGTTTGATTTCCTCGACAAATATTTATGAAAACTGTTTGAATTCAAGGATCGTTATTCAAATGTTATGAAACAAATTACCCATCAAGATTGCATTGATAAAGAAATGAACGAGTCATATAATTTTATGAATATATTGTACATGGGATGGGAGATTTCCCAACCTGCGAAGACCTTCGAAATAACATTTTATCAAAGAAAAAACAACGCCACTTTTTGATTTTATCTTCTTCCTTTGTGTCACAATATTGTGTGGTTTTATGCATAGGTAAAGAAGTTATTAAAATGTATAATGTTATGGTTGTTAAGTACTAAGTAATCCAACTCCTTGTAAGATTATAATTGTTATAAATTCTGATAAATCTAATGCACTTTTGATGCAAGGCCATTTGATTGCATATATTGTAATTATTTTCTTTATTATTTATAGTTTGTTCTACATATATGATAACAAATTAAGATTTAAAAATAATCATGTTTACTTTGTGGAAGTATAAAAACGAATAATATCGTCGCATTAATTCGTAGACTGCGTAACTCCAAATTTTTCAAAAATACGTTTTAGATGCCATCTGGTGTTAAAATTAGTCCCGCCTCGACTAGTAAAACTCACAAATTTAAAAAATATATCTTTTTCGATAAACACAAATTAGGAAACTGCGTAACATAATGCTGCCATTTTTACTCGCGAATACTTTGAAACTCCTTAACTCCACATACTTTAATTTATTTACCATTTCAGGTCTTATTATTTAACTTCAAAATTATTCGTAGTATTAGTATTGTGCTGTTATGCTTTGTGTACTAAGTACTATTATATTTATCCTGTTATTCTTACATACTGAGGCTAAATACAAAAGTCAATTAGGGTGTTACTGAATAATTCATAAAATTAATATCGCAGTTCTGTTTTGTTGTGTTTTAATTTTTTAATGTAAAATTCCTATCTCCCAAATCTTCAGCTAGTTGTTCATAAAACTGTTCGCAGAAAAGTACGTAGGTATCTTTGTAAAATACGTATCTCCATTCTCGGTTTTATGTAAACTTCCTAACTCCGATTTGAAATAGAAAGCCTTAACCTACAAAAGTTAAAGATTGAAAATAAATTTCGAAATATATTATATGTTCGGAACATAAATAAAAACAATGACCCGTCTTTCATTTTTTTCACTACGAGGTTTTTTGTGCTCCCTGTAAAATTTGACATTTGGCGGTTACGCATTCTACGAATTAATGCGACGATATGTAGAATAATCAATTCTCGTTTCAGAGGGAAGATTCCTCCTAACTCCCATTACCTTCAGCCTCACAATATACCCCAATTTGATGCACAGTCTCACTGTCTCCTGAGCTGGTCACTTTGTAACCCTAAGTGACCAGCTCAGGTAAGGAACTCCATCGAAGCCTGAGTTAAGTTGGCCTTTCAAAAGCTGGGCGTATTGCGCAGAGCCCGCAGATACTTTAATAGTACACAATTGCTAACCCTATACAAATCGCAAGTGCGCCCCACCGTTGAAAGGCAGCCACCTTTGGTCTGGAGACCCAAAATACCTGAAAAAATCCCTCGACTCTGTACAACGGGCGGTCCGTTTGATTGAATCTCCTATCAAAAAAGGATTGCAATCTTTAGAGCACAGGCGTCGGGTGGGAATGCTGCCCTTGTTCTATCGGCATTTCTCGGCACCGGTGGTGCATGGTCGGGAAGTACGCCAAACACGCGTCCAACATATGTACCTACACGGTCGAGTTCAGCAGCTCGGCTGTGGAACGATTTGCCGGCCACTGTGTAAGCAGCGTAGCGAGGGGGGGGGCGGACCGCCCCGGGTGCCACTCGACCAAGATATTGCATACACATGAACACGGTTTGTTATTTATATATTTTCGTAAGGCGGAATTGCCTATATTCTGAAATTCTCTCCCCCCCCCCCCCAGGATAAACCATATTTATGAAGTCGAAATTAGCGTTTTGAATTTCTCAAGTCAACTTTCATAGGGGGGGGGGGGGTGACACTAGGCCCCGGGGGGGGGTGACTTCCGCCCCGGGTGCCACCCATGCTAGCTACGACACTGCTCTGTGTTTCCTGACTCCTACAACATCGTTCCCTTTAAAACCCAGGTTCACTCCTTGTATTCCTTGCGTCCCCAAAGATGATATAGTCCCTGAGGGAAATTATTTTCCGCGGGGCCTCATAAATCCTCCATAATAAGTCAGGTACGTCTCATTCGTCATACATATGTCTGGTAATGTTATATTATCGTGAAAACAAGCTCATGGGTCCGAGTAAAAAGAGACGACTAGGAGCAGTTGGTCTTTTAGTTTAGTCTTGAGTGATACTCCCATAAAAATGTATATTCCAGGATATGTAAATCACAGCGAACTCATTTCTCTTGTCAGTCGATAAGACGAGATGAAACCGCACGTGTTTATAATATTAAGAAGAAAAACCTGTCTCATTCTTGTTTGTCTGTTTTAGGTTAAATTTATAGAAAGTGGTGCATTCGGAATAACCGGCTTTTTATGACAACGAAACTATAAACTCATTTAATGAACGTGCAAAAAAATAACTCAAATGAGCGAAACGATGTAAAAAAGCTCAAATGTAACTCAAATAGTTAATGATTTGTTGCTGTAAAATTTAATATCCGTTTTCTTTGGAATAATATTAAAAAAATAGATTAACGACCTCCTTTTTTGTGCGAAGTCTGTCTTAAATATATTTATTCTATATATAGCTGTGACGTCATTATAGATGAACATTGTATAACTATTTCACGATGATTATTACGGACAAAATCCATCACAAAAACAAATATTAATTTAAGCTTATTAACTTTGGAGGTAACACTTGAGATTTGTTTGTTAGGCGAAATGGTTTTTACGAAGCTAAAACAGATGTAATACAACTATATAAGAATAAGGTCGTAATTAATATACATACATGTTGTCATTACATCATTACGTATAAGTTAACCTCTTTTAACATGGGTGGATGGAGTATAATTCGAGAAATCATTTTAAAAAAATGTTTACCTTAAATTATTTCTCGGCGGGCGGGAGATGTTGAAATAGCGCATAAAGCACAATCGGAAATATGACATTTTTAAATCAAATTTTAGACGTATTGACTCTTTTCCACAAAAAATTGTAAATTGATTTCGAAAGATTGTACTTTTATCTAGTAAAGCTTTGTTTTACATTTTGAGAAAATATATTTATTTTTAGTATAATAAGGTTTTACCGCAGGTCGTTGGCAGAGTTTGTTAAATTTTCAAACAAAATTTTGTATTACACAACATACATTTCAAATCATATAATCATGCAGTAAAATAAATTAATAAATTATTTGGAAAGGCTACTTTTCAGAATTTTAATTTTAGTTCAAATGAAATCGCTAAAAAAAGTTCCGCCCCCTTGTTTTTTGACGAAGATACTTCAGTTTGTCTGTTTATTTACAAACTCATATATTTTAAAAAATGTGTATTTTGCTTAGACATTACGGAAAAATTATAAATACTCATGATCGAAAAATAATTACAAAAAGTACATCATTTTAATAGTTATATCATCACGAGTTTGAGCATGTCTGTATGTAGGTATTTATCAAAGCTAATTTTTAATTAAATTAAATCGATATTGAGTTATTAAGTTAAAATGCTGGTATGGAGAATAATTAATCTTTCTCATCGGAACCGGCCTGTAGAGTTGCAAGGGTACGATCGCAAGACCATCGTTAGATGAAATTTGAATTCTCGGCCGCTGGCTCTCAAGATTCTCAAGAACAAGGATGGATCAATGAATAGATAGTTTGTATATTCTTTCATATTACGGGTAATGTATTTTATTAATTAACTTTTGGGTAACTTTTTTTTTATTTTTTTTTTTTCTGGGGTATGGTTTTGTTCAAGGGATCCAAATAATGCAGCTATATTCCAAGATGCTTCTATGTGAAATAAATCAAATCCAATTAATCAAATTAAATTTATTTGCCACGCCGGGATTCGATCCCGCGACCTTCATAATAATAATGATGATGTCGAGGAAGACTACCACGCAAAACCCCAACAGCCCGGAAGCAGTATATCTATGACACCCCTAAAAGTGTAAATATACTGAGGTGGGGTGTAGTAGAAAGGATTTAGGAGGGTTCGGAAAACCTGGATGTTCAGAGTTCAGATCGTGTAAATAAACACTTAGAGCAACGTAAAGTAACATATTACAGTATTTTCAATAAAACAACTAGTTTTTTGTGTTTGGCTACTACCACCAGACTAGGCACGTGCACATAGTGTGCGGTTATTTCTTGGTCAAATTGCTCATTTCATACACAATTAGTGTCGCCTATCCAATAGCCTACCAAGCATGTAATCGAAATTACGTGTAAGGTATTTGTTTAGCAACTGTAAAAATAACAAGAACAAGTGCATTATCAATTATATTATTACAAGTATTTGTTTTCTATATAGGTAGCTAATAATCTGAATCGCATTTTAAAATTATTTTTGACCGAGAGTAGCGAAGTCCTGTTTCAATTCATTTAATTTGGCTTTCCATCTGTCTGTTAACTGGTCTCTTACCTTCCGGTTCTTATTCAAGATGGTGGCCGTGTTTGATATTACCTTTTAACCCGCCAGAGTTCGCAGAATAATCAATATCATCTTCTCTTCGCAGAATAATCAATATCATCATCGTTTATTAATTTAATTATAAAAATAAAATAAGATAAAAATCTTATTTAATTTTTTTTATGTTGCATAAATTATGTATATATTTACAGGATGTCTGGAAACTCGTAGTGCAAGCGGAAAACTAGTTAATGTACATCGCATTTGGAGCCGATTTGTGATATAACTTTCTTTGATTTGAGCTTTCGTTTTCGAGTGGTCCGAAGGTGGCATTTTTTGGTCATATTTGAAAAAATCGGTCACTAGGCGGTTAATATCATCTGTTATCATGTCTTTTAAAATACGTCGAAGGGTAAACCGGATCCAAATTTTTTTAAACCCTTTAGTAGCCGAAACAAAAATTTAGAAAATAAAACAATACATACATAAAAATCTAAAAGTTCAGATCAAAAAAAAAATTTTTTTGGGTTCTACAGGATGTCGATTCACTAGTTTCCCGCTTGTACCTACTATCTTATACACCTTTATAATTTAGTAGGTGTGTTTTCAGTACCTACTCACAGATCTTATGATTTTGGAGGAAATTTTGGTTTTGGTTTATTAAATAAGAGAATGTTAGAAACATACTTTTTTGGAAGTTTGATGTACAATGTTTACAGAACTATTAGATATACCAATTCAAGTGGGATGGTAATATACAAATTCATGTAATCATAAGAAAGACAGACCGCGTGCTAAATGAAAAAATGCGGAACGCGGTTGTTTCCATTCAAATTTGTACGAAAGGTACTTATAGGGTTATCTTCTTATATATAAAAAATCTCGTGTCACGGTGTTTGTAGTCGCACTCCTCCGAAACAGCTTTGACCGATTTTTATGAAATTTTTTATGTATATTTAGCAGGTAAGAGAACAGAAATTTTTTAATTTTTTTTTGTATTTTTTTTATTTGGCATCAAAAAATACCCATAACCCTAAATTTTAACTCTCCTACCCCCACCCTCCCATTTTTTAATCGCGATTTTCGTATTTTTTTATGAACAAATTTAACCGTCTTTCGCATTTCAAACAGAACGAAATTATTTATGCTGTTGAACGACAGATGGCGCTACATCGAATGTCCGCCATACGCAAGACATTCACGAAAAGCGTCGCGTCATTTTGATATTTCATTCGGCATCATGTTCTCGCGTGGGCAAACCATCGAGCTTATTTGATAAAATATCGTACACTCAATTGCTCCTCGAAATTAATATTGATTTTATTTATTTCATTTTCCTACTTTAGTTGGTGTTTTTTTTGTTTTTATCGGCGGTCATCGTCTACAGCGCTCCATTCCTCTTTCTGTCAGATCCCATCCCCACACACTTACAATACATTCGTTATTTTTTATTTAATAACCAAAATATTCACTAGAAATAATTTATATGGCACAACAACTTTTGTCGGGTCAGCTAGTATTCTTATGAATGTCAATAAAGGTACAATTCAATTAATGTATTTTTTTTAAATTAATTTCGATAGCTTTGAAGTCGAAAAAATGCTTTTTCGAAACATTATTCGATTATTAAAATGCTTCGAATTCCCCCATCACTAATTTGGCACCATTATTTTCCAACCTGCAGAAAAAGTTAACGCGCCAAATCAGCGCGGCGGGTTTTTAATGGGAAACGTTAGTTCTGGATTGCGCAACGAACTGCAGCCGCTCGCACTCATATCAAATTCTTTTCTTTATTCCGAATTAACATTACAGTGTAATACAGTAGCCCTCAACCATATTCCTGTAGAGCGTTGTTTTCTATTTTATTTACAATAGATTTTTTTTACTGTTTTCACTCATTTGATTTTGCACAGTAGTAGTGATTTTGTCAGTAGTGATTTTGGACACCTATGTGGAAGGAGAAATGTTGGAAGACCCAGACTGAGGTGGGAAGACGAGGTAAGAGGGGATGCAGCACAGCTTCTCCAGGTAACAAACTGGAAGTTAGTCGCTGAGGACAGGAGGAGTTGGAGGCGAATGTTGCAGGAGGCCAAAGCTCGATGTGGGCTGTGCGCCATCGAAGAAGAAGAAGTCGAAGATTATTTATTCTCGGTATTCAATCCTCAGATATTCTTATTCTGCTCTAATATTCATCCATTCAGTCCACTTTTTCCTCTTCCTCGACATGCTTCTGCTTCGCTTCCACTTGGTCATTCGGTCATTAGGTGTCCTGCCATAATATTAATGGCATTTTTTACATTAGCTTCCTTCAGGGCCTATGTCATCTTTGAGAATGCTGTGTGGAGGTGTTTTTGAGAAAGAAAGGGGAAGAGCTCTGAGAAGGAAAAAGGTATGAGGGGTGAGTAGGAGTCCAATGGTCTGGAGGTCAATGTGTCCAGGAGCGACGGACGTGTGAATCCATTCCTTCCACTGCGGTGCAAGCCGATAGGTCGAGGGAGTCCGACTGGAGAGATCTAGATCAGATCTCCCTCGACCAATCTCTTCCGATCCGACCCGCCACACAGAAGGTGGGCAAACGCATTCACCGCCAAGAACTAGACAAACCTCACCCCATGAACCCAGGCGCCCCTGTTAAATTTTTTTTTTTTTTTACAGTGAATACCGCACAAGAATCTCAACTGCTCCCGTCTGGAGCCAGTGAGACTATGGCATCCCCAATTGGGGTATGTTGTGAGGCTGAAGGTAGCGGGGAGGGGAAGGAGGTAGGGAAGAGGAAGGTTGGGAAGTACCTGGCTATTCAGATCTGGTCACTAAACACGGCTAAAGCCATTTTCAAGCAACGTTTCAATTCTGAATGGTGGTCTTACACCAGGGTGATACTGATAGTATCTTCCACTCTGGAACATGCCGCAAATATACTATATATTATTTTAAATTAATTAATTGTGAAATAACACAAATTAATCAAATAAAATTTATTTGCGCATGCCGGGTTCGAACCCGCGACCTCCGGAATGTGAGTCAAGAGTCTTAGCCACTGGACTACGGAGGTCGTCAAATCATCAAACGTAGCGAACCACTTGGGGTGACCTACGGCAGGGGTGTTGGTTATCCAATAAATGGTTCCCGAGGCTACCATACCCAATGTTTACGGCGGTTAACGAATGGCCAGCCCATCACTAACTTTGGGATAATTCATTTTAATTCTGTGCGGATTATCTTTCACTCCACTCTTCCAGCTGTAAGATATTTTGATTTTTCTGTAGCTACTCTTGAAAAATTAATAATAATGTTTTAGATGGGTCATTATTTTTACTTTCATTTGAAGTCTCCCTAATGGCAAAATTATCTACCCAAACAAAGAAATTTATGATTATTTCTAAAACACTTTCCTAATGAACACAGGAATGTGTTGTGATTTTGCCATCATGACACACTTCTGACGAAATTCCCCTGCGCCCTAATTAGACACAAAGAAACATGTTGGTATCAAAAAAAATCTTTAAATATTGGGTATCACAGATAAACTTTAAACGGTACTAATTGTTATATTTTCAATAAATAATTATAGTGTTTTTTAAAATGTCAACTTATAAGTTGATAACATTTATTTATTTACGGTAGACGTACCTTTATATTTTTCTAGGTAATTACGAGTTGACAGTGACAGGTAATAATATATTCATTTTGATATCCGAAGCAATTGCCTCAGTGTAAAAAAAGGCAAATAATGTTGCTGATGTTAACGAAATGTTGATATTTTGTGTGTAAATTGGAGAAGCCTTCGAATGTTTTATGTTTGTGGAAATGACAATGCACTCAACTGTAGCGTTGAATTAATTTACCCTGAACAAAGGAGTGTATTCGGTTTGCATTCAATATGCAGTGAGGTTGGCTATCCTCATCAACTACAAATAATAATGGCTCCACTGAACGAGCTAAATGAGCCAACTTCATTTTATTATTAGGAGGAAAGATCGACTTAATTCGCGCTGTTTCTCTGCAGCAGTAATCTGAGTGATGGAACACACCAAACTTCTGTTCTAGAATCCCATTCATGCAATCATCTATTTCCCAAAAACCTAAAATTGTTCTTTCACCTGAAGCTAATTATACCTACTTATGTATACAATTTTAGTTTTACTTGGACTTTGTCTTCGATCTTTATTTATTATAATTCCGTGATACACTAAGCCACTCTTTTAGGCATTTTGGGATTGTTTGATAGATTTCATTTCGGCGTCATAAAGAGTAATTCAACAATAATTTGTCAAGTCGAATTAAAAGTTAAATGGTTTTCTGAGTGATTCACAGACTAGTAATTTTGGAATCCCACAAGGGACGGTACTAGGACCAATTCTTTTAATCATTTATGTGAATGATATTTTTTAACTCACCATAAAGTCAAAAATAATATCATATGCTGACGACACAGCGATTTTAACTTAGGGACTAAACTGGAGTGAAACTCAGAAAACGGCTGAAGTAGATATAAATTTAATATATACTAAACCCCTTACTATTAACGCATTTTAAATTTTACACAAGTGATGAACAACCTAAACTAATAGTTGTATAAATGTTGTGGTTGTGCCAAATTTAAAACACGTTTATTAGTTAGGCCTTTTGAATTTTTAATTATCATCAATTAATTCTCGCAGATTGGAATCAACGACCGATAATAATTCATGCTTTAGAAGGATCAGAGGCCCTCTTTGGCTCTGTTCCTACTCTGGATTCCGAGTCAATTATATCAAAAAATTTAAAATCGTGACCATGACGTCATATAGTTCTACTTACCAGGTCCTTCTTCTTTTGGATAGGTATATTTCATATTTTTTAAATCACTTTATCAAAAAGTTTTATTAGCGAACCTAACCTTTACGTTGGTTTGTATGAACTTAAATGCAAGCTACCAACACTACAATACATGCCAAATAATGCAAACAAATCTAAGTGATTTATGGCTTCTATCGCAGCATGCCTACCAAGCATATATAGCGATCAATCTTACCACGAACATATTCAATGTGATTGTCAAGCTATTGGGTTTAACACACTTTCAACGATTTCCAAATAAATAGCAAAAGCGCATTAGAAATTGGTGTTAGAAAAACGAAAGCATTCCATAAACATAATTGGTGCGTTCGCTTTCAATCGATAAATAATATATTTGTTTCGCAAGTAGGTTAAACCAAAGCTACTCACACAAGTCCTTGTCATTGAATTTCTTATAGTGGTAACCTACTTTTACCTCCATCATAAAGCAATAAGATATATATTGCCGACATAAAGTGCAGCGGCAAAGCACTTATTATCGCTGGTCCACTTACGCCAGTGAAATATCTTTAATCTCTAGAAAACTTATCTCTCATCTCTCTAGAATTATAAATAGAGATTTATCAAAACTCTCTAGAGAGATGCGACGATGAAAGGTAGATCGGGCCATTGATAAGCTATTAACGTGGCCGATGATGCGTCCAACATAATGTTTATACCACACATTTGGTGCTGCCCAACCTCGCCCAGGTTTCAAATAAATGGTCTATTCGTATTGAGCAATTGATACGTAGGTAACACTTGATGTGTACATTTGATACATAAGAGTAAGTATAAGGAACAATTGTAGATGAGGAAACCATTGATAATTTTGGAACAATGAATAAATCTACAGTCCCAAGAACAATATCGAAAATTGAAAATCATTATTCTATTACAGTTATAATTAGTGTAACTCTCTCATCAAGCACAAGAACTAGCTTCTTCTTTGGTGAGATTGCAAATTTTAAATAATTTCTGTACCGATATTTTGTAATTTGTATAACTCCACTGTACAATTATATATATATATATATTAAATAAAATAAAAATAAAAAATTGTTGGTTTATTTTAACTTCCTTTAGACAATTTAAAGGCCCATGTTTTTGGAATATTGAATGAATTTTTTTTTTCAATAAATATTATAATAAATCTCTACATATTATAAATTAAAGTCCTCCGCCGCGTCTGTCTGTCTGTCTGTTGGCGATAAACTCAAAAACTACTGAACGGATTTTCATGCAGTTTTCACCAATAGATAGAGTGATTCATGAGGAAGGTTTAGGTAAATAATTTGTCAACGTTTTGTGTAAATTGATTGAAATATATAATTAAAGCAAAAAGTCTGTATGAGGTGGATGAGCGGACTGGAAAGCGGGCGGTGTGGATTTGATTTGTATGCAAATTAACAGATGGCGGTGTGAGTTAAAAGGTTGAGTAACCACCCAACGCGTGGCTGGGTCAGAAACAGTAAAATTTCAGAAACGAACAATAAACAGATCTACTGCTAAACTACAAAATTGTTCTTCGGGACCGTCGAAATAAGGAACAATTTGTAAAAATGGCAATATAGTTGCTTCGACAGTAAAATGTTTATTTCAATGTTCTATAAGCCTAGTATTAATTAAACCACGAGTTTTGCGTACTAATTCTTCTTCTTTTGTTTTTTTTACAGTATTTTTTTTTTTTACAGTATTTCGAAAACCATAGCACGCCAATTGATATTGTTATTCGGGCCGTCAGTTTAGAGCCACTGATTTATAAATCTAATTTACAGCTAAAAACTAATAAAAATAAAACTTCGTAAAAGTCCAAAAAACCGTCGTGGAAAACCCGGAATTTTGTGTTATCCAAGTAAATGTTGGAAAATAACTTTTTAAAATGTAGTTCACTTAGTATTATTTCTAGTTGGACACTCTTAACTTTCAGTCGATAAAAAGTAAGATATCTGTTTTTAACGACTTTTTTATAATAGCTTCACACAGGAGGCCCTAAGGAAAATATTTTTGTCTAGGAAATCATTCTTATTTTTAGAACTAAAATATTTGTTCGTAAATATAGTAGATATTTTTTTTACATTCACTCCTCACAGGAGTGTCATCTTTGGGGATACTGTGTGGAGGATCTTTTTAGAATAGGAAGGAGAGGAAGTTCTGTGAAGGAAATGTGTATTAGGGATGGGTATGAATCTGGGATTCAGTGTGTCCAGGAGCGACGGAGTGACGTGTCCGGGTATGAACCCATCCCTCCCATTGCGGTTCAAAGCGATGTTCCATGAGACTACGGCTGGAGAAATCAAAGGGACTCCCTCAACCATTCTCTCCCAATCCGGCCTGCCATGCAGATGGTGCGGGCAGACGCATCCGCCGCAAAAAACCCTGACAAACCCATGAACCCGGGCACTCTAAGTGCTAAGTCACCAAACGTAGCAAACCACTTGGGGTGACCTATGGTAGAGGTGTTGGTTATCCAAAAAAGGTTCCCGGGCGGCGGTACCAAAACCCGCCTCCTAAATTGTAAAACCTTTTATTGTTATTATCTACAACCAACTTGAAGATCCTATCTACCGATAAAATAACGCTAAATTCCTCACCGTTTAAAAAATAATTGAAATTGAAAAATAAACAAAAAATATTAATCCCTGATGTACCTTAGAAAATCACAACAGCGCTAGATTTGGTATAATAAAATAAATTATATGCATAAAAAATAACGGATTCAATTTCTCAATTCTTTCTTTCAATCGGCCTTGACGTTCATACATAAATGAATACATAAACGTGCTGTTCTGAAAGTATGTAATTAGTCTTATACTGATGTTATACTGGTATCGCATTCCTCGGCAGTTAAATTACACGGTAAGAGTGTCGGCTGATTACTGTATTATGTACGGTCCAGAGATTGAAAGTCGGATTCGGATTTAACCCGGTTTGTTCCGCAAGGGGTCTATTGGACCTGAATCTGATAATCGGGGCACACTCTCAATAGGCTACAATAATGAGTCTCATTCAACAGAATGGGGATCACCCCAAAGCATACTGATCTGTTTCCTCGTACTTTAATCCCCTTTCTTTCTGCCTTCCATCTCTTTTTGAATTGATTTTCACTTGGCGAGTTTAGTTTTTATTCCGTTTGATTCAAAGATAATGAAATATAATAGATGTGCTATCTGCAGTTTTTATTAGGTAGGACTGCGTTTCCGTGTGTCGCCGATGTTGTTTACCAATTAACAAATAAACTAAATGAACGAATAAACCAAACGAACGTTAAACTAAATGAATGAATTCTTTCCGTATACAAACTATATTGTTAACCAATACTAATGCACACCTTCAAAAAATGAACGAAATGAAGAAATTCTTTTCGTATGCAAACTATCCTGATTAGGTCGTAGTCCGCCGACAGCTGCGCGGACATCATAGCATATCTCTTTGTATTTGAATATCTTTGGTTTGAATACACTCTACCGTAAAACCGAAAAAAGATTATGGCATATAAATCCTTTAAAATTTGTTTGGAATAAATTAGTGGAGCAGATAGAGAACTGCTTACATTGGTGAAAGTCAGAAAAATTTCATATCTGGGTCACATACTTCGAGGGGAGAAGTGTCACTTGCTCCAATTCGTATTGAAAGGCAAGATAGAGGGTCGCCGAGGGCCTGGTAGGAGACAAATGTCTTGGCTGCGAAATGTACGAGAGTGGACCGGCATTAGAAGTTTGGAGGAGATATTCCGGGCAGCGCAAGACAGAGATACATTTTCCATGGTGATCGCCAACGTCGGGGGGACCTGACAGGGCACACCAAGAATAAGAAGAAATTATCACCGTGGACAAGCCCATATTCGTCCACAATAAGCAGCCTGAATATTTGTCAGCCCAAAGCAACAGTGAGATATCTCTAAACTCTAAACAACTGTTCTGAAAAATTAGGATTTTTATATTTAATATGACATACTATTACTGAAGTTAAACATGCGGTTTATTATAACCATAGAATGCAACAGAAAACTAGAAGTTTCTTTCAAACAAATTTAATGGAAACAAATGTTCCATTTAGCCCAATAGCCCAACGCTGTAGATCTCTTTCCCATTTGAGTTTAAACAAAGTTTTGTTTGGGAAATTTAAGCCTACAAGGCGCTTCTTGTGATATTCTTTTTCGATGATTATAACAATAGTTTATTCATATTCTACTAAACCTAATTAATTTGTGCTAGAACTCATTCACACCTTAAAGCCCTTATGTTTCAAAATAGTTGTTTCAAGGTATCTATATATGACGGTATATTAGAATGTTTTTAAATGTGACAAAAGAATATATTCTTAAATTGTGCTGGTATGGTCTTATGGATTTTTTTACGGCGTCTTTTCTTGCGACCACCTTCATTTCACTATTTACGCAGATACTCCTACAATTTTTATCGCAAATTAGCAAATGGATAGATGTTTGCATTTAGGATTCCGATTCTTCCCACTATGCCATCAATTGCAAATTTTTAAATGTTTTTTGGTTCCATCTTTGTAACATGTGACATTGAATAGGTTTTACAAAATTCACTGCCACTTGACGGTTAATATTTATATTTTTCAATTTATACCAAGATCTAGTTCGTCACTTTCTTTGACGGAGTAAATGCCTGGCCTAGTATCTCGGACAGTTATTATACAAACATCTTTACTATTATATCATTAGTTTAATCCATTCTTCCGTTGATAGGCGCTAGACGCGGACTTGCGCTACTTTACTCCGGTGACCTCAGATTAGTATGGGTTCAATCTCTTCTCGAATGACCTCTACTCGGGCCTGTGTCATGTTGCTTGTGCCAAGAGATGTGGTGTTTTTCTCTACATCGTTCAGTCACCTGAGTGTAGATGCTAGCACTTCTTCGCCCGATGGCTGTGTCACTGATGTGATTTGGCCTCTTTCACAAATACTCTCCACCGACTTCTATTCGTAACCATTCGTCTCCAGTCCTTCAATCCTTTTCCTCAACCAGTACACCTCTCGGCCTACCTCTTAGTCGCTTTCACTAAGGCAACCACTTGGTCGTGATTTTCGTTCTTCGTCTTATAAACTTTTTAAAACCTTAGCTATAGGCCATACCATGCCCCTCTCCTTTCATCTTGGCCTCCGTGTTTATGTTAATAAGTATGAATGTTAATCGCCAGTGAAATGGTATCATCATTAAAGATAATAAATTATTTCTACGAATACAGCCAGTAAAATAGATATTCGTTTACGTCCAATGGTTGCGTGAAATATTATTAGTATTACCGATCCATTTTAGAAACTTTTCACCGTTCCGGTTGGTAAATAATCTTTTTCCGAGTTCTTTGGTAAACTTGGTAAAAACTAGTGAATTTCCGATTTTGTCTACATCTATATCAATCTGTTTCTTAATCATTTGTCTGTAAATAATATTTTTGTTTCTAATAATTAATTAATAAAAGACTAGGCGCATACCATTCTCTTAGAAAGCTGAATTTACTTTCAAACTAGCAGCAAATGACCATTTCAAAATTTAAAAAATTCCCCACTTCTTATTACGTAACCAAATACTCTTAATATCGATTTTTTTATACGAATACCTCACAAGAGTCCCAGCTGCTCTCGTCTGTAGCCAGTGAGACTATGGCATCCCGAATTGGGGTATGTTGTGAGGCTGAAGGTAGCGGGGAGGGGGAGGAGATGGGGAAGAAGAAGGTGGGGAAGTACCTGGCTATTCAGATCTGGTCACCAAACACGGCTAAAGCCATTTCAAGCGACGTTTTAATTCTGAATGGTGGTCTTTCATCAGGGTGGTACTGAGAGTATCTTCCACTCTGGAACATGCCGCAAATATACTATTATTGTTTTAATGAATTAATTGTGAAATTACGTAAATTAATAAAAAAATTGGTGAAAATTTATTTGGCCACGCCGGGATTCGATACCGCGACCTTCAGATTGGGTGTCAAGAGTCTTACCCCTCAACTACGGCGGCCGATACATCTAACGTCCATCAGTGAGGAGAGATTCATTAGTAAAATCATATTGATTCATAAAATCTCTCCGCACTGACGTGATTTTAACCAGTAGGTAACAGATATAAAAATAGATTATATTGTTTGTAATGCTTACGAAAATATTAGCATTCAATTTAGAGATATTCTCTCAAAGTTAAATACATCAAAACACACCATAGAACAGATTCCGGAGCGGTGGGAAAGGAAAAAGGGCATAATTGACCGTTCTGATAATATTCGTGATCACAATATTTCTGCAATGACTTCGTTGTTCCTGTGTTTATATAATTTGGAGGTTTTTATAGTTATTATTTATTTTATTAGCAAAATGGTATGTGAACCTTGACGCGTTGCCATTATGTTGGCGATGAACTCCCGCTGGAACTAATGGCGTTCACACGTCCGACAAAAGCATTGTCATTGTAATGTCAGCTTTTTGACATGTCACTCAGCAAATCAGATCATTGGTCTTTGAATTACCGACTATAATGGTATTCTGAACATTTGCAAATTTATTAAAAGATACATGCATGTATTAGATTTATTGTATAGAATATAGATATATGTAATCCTATTTCAATACACATGAAATAATTACTACAAGGCCAATGCTTAAAATCTCAAGAGAACTATGCTGGGTCATAATATGATGGGTAAGAAAGTCCGTTCTGCCATGTGAAATACATGCCATCAAGACATTTTTGTCCAACAAATTCTCTTTAAAGCAATTTGCACATTTATATCAACCTAGTTCTATGGCTTCATTATGTTGTATGTTATATCTTATAAGATGTAGTTTACAAATGGTATAAATTGAAAGAACCATATAACGCGTAATAGGTACATATCGTCATCTCTCTCGAGGTGCAGCGTTACGAAAAGGTTATATTGCTTGGGTGTAAGTACAACCTTCTCAAATGAAATGTTTTTAATGTGCTGAAAACCCATTGCAGTCGGTATTTTTTTGCATTCGATCCTTACAACGTAACCATGTAGATAGACTAACAGGTCGTACCTACACGGCAGACTTTACCAGCGATTCCAAGACTTGTACTACAATACTGTAATAATCGGTACCTAACCTAACCTAACTATAAGTAATGGACAGCCTACAATTTTCCAAGCCTTTTATTAGGTACTAATGGGCTTTTGTAGATCATTATATGATATGTGTTGATAGTGACGAGATGTGTTGATAATAATTATGCTTTGTGATTGACGATTGGCTGAGTGGAATGTTTTTGTCGTATATAATATTTTTTTTATGTGCCTTGAGATATTACTAGAAACATATTTTTTTCGTTAACTTCACACAGGAGGCCCTGAATGAAAGTAGTTCGTTTTTGTTATCTTTTGGATTTTTTTTTATGTTATTACCTCACAAGAGTACTAGCTGCTCCCGTCTGGAGCCAGTGAGCCTATTGCATCCCCAATTGGGATATGTTGTGAGGCTAAAGGTAGTGGGAAGGGAAGGAGATGGGGGAGAGGAAGGTAGGGAAGTACTTGGCTGTTCAGATCTGGTCACCAAACATGGCTAAAGCCATTTCAAGTAACGTTTCAATTCTGAAAGTGGGCTTACACCAGGGCGATACTAAGAGTATCTTCCATTCTGGAACGTGCCGCAAATATACTACCTATACATGTATTATTTTAAATGAATTAATCGTGAAATAACACAAATTAATCAAATAAAATTTATTTGCCCACGCCGGGATTCGATCCCGTGACCTTCGGATTGCGAGTCAAAAGTATTACCGCTAGATCACACCGGCCACTATGTGGGTGTACGTATTTTAAAGGAAAGGACGGAGAGAATGTTCTGATAAAGAAAACGATTTGAGGAGAGCGTAGGAATCTGCGGATCAGTAGGAATCTGCGGATCAGTAGGAATCTGCGGATTATTAGGAATCTGCGGATCAGTAGGAATCTGCGGATCGGGACGTAAGAATTCTTTCCTCCAACTATACCTACCCCTTCAACCTGCCTCCGAAATTGAAAAGCAGCTGTATAGCTAGCTGTAACGGGGAAAAACTACAAAAAATACGTAAATTATTCCCGATTTCTCGTTTAAATAACTTGAAGAATATTGAATGCTTATCGCGTTTAATAACCATAGAGAATTGCTAAAAGGGTTTTACTTGCCAACTTTGGTGACTCAACACTTCATATTATGCCAGCTGTCGGAAAATTCATAAAATCCATAAATCCTAACATTATTCCATGCATATACGATAGGAAATAAAACCAATAACAGAAATTTATTTATTTCCAGAAAATGTATTAGATATTATGCAATTTACCACCATATGTAATATAAATATGTTTCTAAGAATTTTTCGCGAACAAAATTATATTACGTTTTAAGTGCAGATCTCTTTGCACGGTGTACCTAATTACTTTTTCTGCGACCACTTTCAATTCTAATTATTGCACTTAGATGCAGTAATTACTATATCTACCTAAGTGCAAAGAATTTGTACAATGCAGTTAGTACTTAATACATACCTATATGAGGTACATACCTACCCAGTGGCGTAGCGAGGGGGAGGCGGTCCGCCCAGGTGCCACCCGACCATGGAAAAAAATTACGAAGGATGTTGTCGCAAAAATATGGAAGACGGCTCTTATTTATATTTTCGTAGCTCTGCAGAATTTTTTTTCTGACGGTCTTTTTATAGGCGAAAATAGCCAATGTCTAAAATTCTCTAGCGCTACTCCCCCCCTCCTAAGGGAACGTACCCATACTACGTGACCAACTTTTTGCAATTTTTAACCCCCCCCCCCGGTGACCAAAATCCTAGGCAACCCGCCTCTCATTTTTATGGAGCGTGACATTTTGAAGACCCCCCCCCCCCCCTAAACGTGTCACGTAGTCACTTTGGTCAAAGACATGAAAGTCTTGGAACCACACGCCAGGTTCTGTATTTACCATGGCGTTGATCTCTTCCAAAGAATACAGACATAGATACAGTATACTCTTATGTACCTAATTTAGAATGAAGCTTACACACGTCGTGGATGTTTTTTTAAATTTTTTTATAATAAAATATATAACTAATTATTCAGGTTTTACAATGGGTTTTTTTGTATCTCATTATTTATACTGCTTTTCCATTAAAAGCATTTGATTGTCGATGGACGCGGAGTGCACATATAATATTTATACCTATGCAACTAGCTGGTCCCGGCTTGCGTTGCTATCCCATTTAATAAAGAAATTGTTTCTCCTTGCGTGTCCTTTCCTAATCGTCCCGTTCCCACTCCGCCTCCTCCACCTGCCCTCTCCCCACATTACTCCCTCTTCCCCCCCTTCCCCCCATCCCCCCTTCCCTCTTCCCCTTCCCCCCTTCCCCCTTCCCCCCTCCCCCCCTTACCCCCTTCCACCCTTTCCACCCTTCTCCCCTTCCCCCTTCCCCCCTTCCCTCCCTGGTTCCCCTCGCCTCTCTGGTTCCCCTCCCCCATCTCTCTCTCCCTCTCGCTTTCCATACATTCAGTTTTCAAAACTCGCGTGCCACCAATACCAATTTTTTTATACAAATTTCATAATGCAAGAGCTCACCGGAAGTTTTATAAAAACCTTGTCCTGACAATAACGAACACACAAAAAAAAGAATTATCCAATTTGGTGCAGTCGTTATGCGCTTAGCAACACATTCAGCGATTCATTTTTATATTATAGATGACGTGTAAGCGTATACTTACAGCGTACATAAATTTGCAAGAAAGTTGTTCGTGTGGTTGGTAAGATTAAAAATTTAAAAATTCTTTTTTTAAATTGCTTTTATTTCCCAAAGGGTAACAATAAAAAACTGACATTTCAAACGCCTTGACTGAACATCTTCAAACGTTTATTTCTGGGACACGTTTACCAACACATGCATTAAGCATTTAAGAAGTTATAAATCTTATAAATTTTATACCCTGAAATTCAATTTCAATATTCGTACAACCGTTTGATTCCACTTTTGACCAAAAATGAAAATAAAATTTACAACAAACAATTACAGTACAATTAATTTACTAAAACTGACGAAAAATTACTATAATAAGTTGTAAATATAATTATACTAAGTAATTTATTAAGATTAAGAGTAGACATTAAAAAAATGTCACCCTCCGCATCCAGCGGGAAAAATAAAGTCAATTCAATTCAGTTTATTTATTTCAAAAATATTACAATTTCAATGCGTTTTTAAAAGTTTTAAAAGAGAAAATATTTTAGATGAGATAAAAAGATTTAAACTAACAGCAAAAATGCTCTTTGTTATTCGATGCAAAGTTACCGGAATTAAAAAAATATAGTTTTTTTTATTTTATTATTATTAAATCGAATCTAAACTTGTACCTACATTCTTCATACAACGTGTAAACTACCTATGTAATGGAGAATATCCGAGCAGGTAAATGATATTATTTTCACGACCTCAGTCTTGACTTTAAAGGTCTCGATTTATGGCTGCAAGAACGTTGTAGGTACCTAAGATTCTTCTTCTTCTTCCTTGCACTGTCTCAACTCATTGCCTAGGTAGGCTGTTGGGGTCGGCTCTTTTCGTTCTCAGGTTGTAATTTCTTCTGTTCTGAGTATCGCTTTCATCTAGGCCGTTTCTCTGAAGAATTTTGGAGCATTGAGTCATCCAGGAGTTCTTCGGTCTTCCTCTGGATGACTGTCGATGAAGCTCCATAGACATTGCCTGCTTCACTGTGTGGTCTGATGGTCTCCGTCTTATGTGCCCATACCATCTCAACTGTCGTTCCTCCAGCTTACTATTTATGTCTGTGACACCCTACTATTGTAGGTACCTAAGATTCTTATGGTAAAATATCCCCAGGATAGATTTCTTCTTCAAGGATATTCAATATCTTCTTCAAGCCTATTCAACACAATATATTGAATAGATTTGAAGAAGTAATATTATTATCTCAAGAAAAAGTATGTAGTTCTTCATCTCAAAAATCAAGTAATATCGTTTCTTTGTCGATATTTTTTTGTTTTTTTTTTTTTTACATGAGCTCCACACATATATGATATGGTAGGTACTAAAGAACAAAACCAAATGACAATCTCTCTCTCCGTTGGCGCTACAGCCCATATCGAGCTTTGGCCTCCTGCATCTTTCGTCTCCAAATTCTCCTATCCTCAGCGCCTGATTTCCACTTTGTCATCTGGAGAAGCTATTCTGCATTCCCTCTTACCTCGTCTTCCCACCTCAGTCTGGATCTTCCCACTTTTCTCTTTCCACCTGGGTGTCCAGTCATAATTCTTTTTGGGACGGATGTGTCCGGCATTCTCTGTACATACCCAGCCCATCTCAACCTGAGTAGTCTCATATGGGCTGAGTTATTAGGGGCCTGATATATATCACACAGTTCTTTGATTTGCTGGATGCGCCACTGTTCCCCCTCTTTCAGGGGTCCACATATTCTTCTCACCAAACGACAATCAGACTCGCTATATTATGCCATGTAATGCAGCTTGTTAATTAATTAATTGACCAACTATCATTTTCACGCTAATTAAATAGCATCGCCATGAACGATCGTGACGTTTCTTCTATTATACCGTAAAGTTTAAATAATTCCGTTATGTAACGCGTAGCCATCCGTTGCAGTAGCAACAACTCGAACACACTCCACTAACTTGTCTCTGGTATCTTCGTGGAAATCTACAAGTAACACAACTGCCTTTTCAAATTAGCTCCTAGTTTATTACTCAATTTAATGATTTAATTGATCGTAAGAAAGAAGGTACATCATAATTATGATTATATTTATATTCTACTAACGAGTTCCCGGCGTGCGTTGCAATGCCAGTTAATAAAGAAATTGTTTCAAATCAAATCAAATCAAAAAATATTTATTGTAAAATAAAAATTACAAAAGGTGTAGCTTATGGGTAGACCCCATTTCTTCCAGCTAACCACATTAATTTAATTACAATGTTTATATAATATTATTTGTTTTATTATAATTACAATGTTAATACAGATAAAATAACAATATACCAATGAAAAAATACAAATATATATACCAATAAAAATAGGCGTTTCATTTACGTGAGGTATTCACTCAACGTGTAGTGACATTTATTAACAAGGAAAGTGTTTAGTGACGATTTGAATTTGTGTGTATCTTGTATTTGTTTAATGTTATGTGGAAGTTTGTTATATACTTTAATGGCCATGTAGTATGGTCCTTTTTGGAATATTGTTTTGTTTGCTTTTGGCATTAATAGGTTTTCTGTGAGCCTTGTAGCGTATTTATGTGTTGAGTTTTTTAGTGGGAACTTGTCTGTAGATGATCGCACTAACATGCATAACTCCATTATATATATGTCTGTAACTCCATTATATATATGTTTTCTCCCTGCGTGTCCTTTCCGATTCGTTCCATTACCGTTCCGTCCCGTTCCCTTCACCTTCCCCACCTCCCCTCGCCTCTCCCACGTTCCGTATTCAGTCCCGGTACATTCAGTTTTCAAACAGCTCGCGTGCCACCTATTTATTTATTTTTACATATTTTTCATTTTTAAACATTACAGTCATTAATTTTTATATATTGTAAGAACAATCAATCAAATTTAATACCTAATATAGGTACCTATTTAAAATTCCTTTAATTCTTGATTAGATTCAAAGTATATGGTAAGTACGAGTGAGTACTTCAATTAAATTCATTCATTTAAAGAGTTTTTTCCAAAATCGAATTTTGATTGAACAATTGATGTCATTCACAAAATGTCATTTTCAATGTGTGACATGGTTGAAAGTTTCGTAAGAGTTTTTGTAATAATTAAAAAACTTTTCAGATGTATTGGCATGTGGTTGTAATAATCCAGAAACCTTCGCGAGGGTGGAAAGAAGATATTTTGACAGTTTCAAACATTTCCTATACTTAATATAACAATACATAAACAACAAACAACCAAGGAAGCAAGCAAACATCAAAAACGTATGCAGATTAGTAAAATCTGCATCAACGATGTCTGACTTTACTCACACTAGTTAACTTTAAAATTCCACTGAGAGAACAGCTAGGTGTAATGACTTATTCCACTTTAGCCGAAATCCCGGAGCCAGGGATCCAATCAGAAGAATGAGCGAATTGTTTAATCACAAACTGAACGACTCTAATATATTTGTTGATACTTGCAGTACTTTCGGTAGAAAAATGAAGGCCATTTCCTAAAATAATAAAAGAACATCTTTGACATTCTTGTCAATATTCGACATCTTGAAAAAATCACGGGATATTATAATTGTAGGATTTTTTAAGCTGAAAGTATTTATTAAAAAAAATAATTCCTCGGGATCATTGACTTTCAAAAGAATAATAATTAAAAGCGTAATTGGTATATGCTTGGTATCGCTTGTCTAAGGAACGTTTTACTTTTCACTTGAAAATTAAAAGATCATAAAACTTGAACGATTTTACATATTACGTGAGTAATTCATTTTAAAATCTCGTACCCATGCACCGACAACCGAAAATGATATATTTTATTTAGGGCATTCCATTCTATCACCCTTATTTGAAAATATCAATAACAATACTGTTTTTTCTTGTTTTCAGCTTGATCGAGCATCACTAAAAGAAGTTCTTTCAGCAGCCGAATGGTCACATCTAGTTGGCGATGACAGTGGCGGTGAGTTTTAAAAAACAATGTTAATAAAATAATTGTAAAGAGAAAAATGGTTCAACATGTCAACAGCGTAGTATTCACCTTGGAATGAATGGATATATACTAAATCAAACGTTTGTTATTAAGAGGAAACCGGATGGCGTTTTGTCGATATAAACGTATTCCCCAATTTTCCCAATTTTCTCTCATATAATAATATAGATATCGACCACTAACGTATCGGTTTTTGATAAGTTACTTCTTATATCATACATTTTCAATACACACTATTCACATTTTGACATTTTTAACTGCACACCACAATCCTTAAAGTCACACTGGCGATCTCTCGATACTTCTAACCATAGATCCAACGAACTCCACTCAACGAACCTCATTTCTGAGTTATGCATTTTATTTTTGGAATACGTACTGTACTGCAACTAGACCGAACCTTCCCCCCCCCCTTCCCCATCCTAACCCCTCCCCATTCCCACTTTAAAAACTTATTACGTAATTTTTCTTAATTGACATTTTCAAACCACCAAATTCACTTCTATATTATAAAATACATGTGGAAACCTGTAATTGGTAAAATTGTTGAAACCTAGATATCATCGCCTCAGTTCTTATTTGTCCAACAGACCATTTCAGATTTTATTCAATCTCCACTTTAAAATTTACCTTTATGGAAATAGCTTTATCAAATACCTATCATTATGTTTTATTGAAATAATAAAAGAAAACCTTCTCCTCCTGTAAAATTTTCTAATGGTCTGTTGGACAAATACGAACTAAAGCGACGATATTATAATGCTTCATTTCAATATTTTACTGTTGGTATCTCAAATAAAATAAAATTACAATAGGAGTTAGGCTCTCAAAAAATCGTTTTAAAAATTTTCAAATTTTAAGCACCCCGACACAAAAAGAGCTGATGACCTTGAAATGCCTGAACAGATTTTCATGAACTATAGCTAAGAACCATCTCGATTATGTCAGTTTTCAATTAAAAAAAACCGCATCATAATCGGTCAATTCATTTAGGGGCTACGATGCACACACAGATAGATACACAGATACACAGAAACACAGACCCACATTGCGTCGGGGGTTAAAATTGCCTACTTTGAACGCTATCAACAGAAGTCTCCGAATACAAACTAGATGGTGTATTTTTAAACAAAGCAAGAATATTTTATTTTACAAGACATATTTTCTTCAAATATAGTTGGTAAAAAAATCTTTAAAAATCGATCCAGTTTTGGAGGAGAATAATGGGGAATACATAACCTCGATTTTGACGATTTTATGTAGGAATTTTAAGCCTGAGGTCCAGTTGTCCCTTTCACTCAATATTAAAATTTGGGGGTAACAGCGACAGTTTGGTAAAATACCTATTTATATTTCTCGGCAACTGTGTTTCTTCTTTGCTGTTCTCACACGAGCGCTAACTCTCACGGATTGGCCTATTTAACCATACGATTCACCCACTCCCGCCATACATTCCTAATGGGTTTGTATGGCGAACCATATACTGAAATAGGCCAAGCCATGAGAGTATAGCGCTAGTGTGAGAGCAGCATAAATCATGTAATATCAAACAACAAAGTTCACTTGTGACCCCGGCATCATTTGTTCGACGTAATTCACGGATATGAATCGTAACACCGATGTGGAAATACTGAAAACTACACGGAACTCATTGTAACAATATTATTTCACGAAAATTATGTTATTTGCGTTCATCTCACAGAAAATACAGTAAAATGAACAATCAAAACCATTGCTGCGTTAGGTAATTTCTTGGCTGACTTAAGAGGAACGGCTGGGCGGCCTTTTTCATGAAAAACTTAATTTTGGAGTAAAGACCAAAATCCTTAATCAAACTGAAAATTTAGTTTTGCAGTGAAAACTTCTTTAGCACCGTTGTCATTTGAAAGTCGATGAAATGAAAAATGGCGACACTAAAAGGAGATATCTAAACACATTCATCTATACTATAGGATTTAGCCTGCGAGAGAATGAGATAGTATAATCGGTCTCCTCTTTGTGCGGTGCTTCGTAGTCTCCCCACTCTAGTTTTCTGAAGTTTTCACTTCTACCGCGTATGAATTACACACTAATAATAGTTTTTAATTAAACGGTGTAGCTAATATATTGTACGGATACGTGCTGCTTTATTTATTTGTGTTTTAAATTATAAAATATATATATAACTAGCAGACCCGGCCACACGTTGCTGTGGCTAACGAAACACAACGCCATTACCCAACCTTTATAAAATCCACACCACCCGCTTGCCAGCTGCCCGCTGCGTGAATCGAATATTTGAATTTCTTGGCTTTTCTCTACTATAATAAGCATGTATTATACATATAAACCTTCCTCTTGAATCACTCTATCTATTGGTGAAAACTGCATGAAAGTCCGTTGCGTAGTTTAAAAGATCTATGCGCAGATACATTTTGAGCGACTTCATTTTATACTATGTAATGATGATATAAAGGCAATCAAAGAATTCAACGTTTCACGTTCTTAGAGGTAACTATGGCAATTATTTGTGAATTATTATTTGTTTCCAAAATCAGACAAAATTGAATTCTTTAATGGCATACACATCATAATTAGTAATAAATATATGTATTAAAAAATTGGTACATATTAGTAGATACTATATATTTGCTATACCATTCAAGTAAAATAATAATTTTTCAGTTTGGTTGTGTTTTTGGCCTGAAATCCGAATTTAAGTTTTGTGTGAAAAAGGCCTCGCAGCTGTTCCTTCATGGCGTGATCAATTCAAAATGAAAATGAAAAAAAATTCTGTATTTGAAATTTAAGGCGCGGTGTACCCGCTCAAAAAGAAGAAGATTGAGAGACATGTAAATACGAATGTTAGAGAGAGCGCGCCAATATTAAAAACGATAATATTTAAATGAAAATTGTGAAAATATTTGAAGAACACGACTTGTTTAAAAAAGAGCAAAAATCTAGTGAGGGTTGTCTAAAATAGCATATAAAGAAATACTTTGAATTTTTTCATGCATATAACTTGTAAAATAACTGAAAAAAACGTTTTTATAATAATTTTCGGAACATACTTTGTGATTTTTGTCTATCGAATGAATTTCATATAATTGCCGTTTCAGTGTGGGGAATGTATAGATATTATCTTTAAGAATGACATATATTTTAAGAGCTGTAAAACTTAAGGTATTTAAGAAAAATATGAAATAAATCGGTGGAAATGCGAGAAGTCGGGGAAAAGCGTCTGTCATCTGATAAGGGTCCGGATCACGAAACATACCCACACCCATAGACATCCAAATATCCATATGTCCATGCCCACACCCCATTTCTTGTGTTATTTATTGAATGATTATAAGCTATTAGCGAATGTAAATTATAACACGGAAACCGATGGAAAAATGTAAAGTATGTAATGTTATTTTGGGGAAGGAGAACTCCAATTTATTTGTAACATCTTCAGGAAATGGAAAGACATAAGAGAGATGGCGCGTGCTAAATGGGCTCGAACCAATATGTACCAAATCCGTGGCGACATGAGAATCCATTCAAATTTACATGGAAGGCATTTCTAGTGTGTATTATCTATTCGCAGTGGCGTAGCTAGGTAACCAAGGGCCCTGGGGCAAATTAAAAAATGGGGCCCCACTGCTATGTAAACTGATTAGGTTTTATCAAATTAAAATATGAAATATACAAATACTTTAAAAATGCTAAGCTACTTTGGCTCTTTTTTGTGCACTGCAGGGCAGATAATAAAAATATTAAACAGTAACATAAATTACAATTAATACTTGGTGTAGGTTTGGCTAATAAAACGAAATAGAGAAGATTCATAAGTTTATTATATAAAGGTTGGGCCTACCAACTGACTAAATAACCATTATATTTACAGTTTTTTCCTAGCTTTAGTTTCCGTAAAAGTATCAATGACTTCGTTTAAATCCAGGCTTAATGCGGTTTTGTTTTCAATTGCTTTAGCGATAAGTGTCGGAGTCGAGTTTGGCCCATCTTATTTCTTAAATAATTTTTAATTTGCTAAATGACCTTTCCACTGCTGCAGAAGTGACAGGAATTGTAAAGAATAATAACATTGCTGTAAATACTTCCGTTAGGTCGCATTCTAGCAGGCTCACATTCTAGGCTTCTCAACCAACACTGCAGTTAGGGAACGTACCCATACTACGTGACACATTTAGGGGGGGGGGGTCTTCAAAATGTCACGCTCCATACAAATGAGCGGCGGGTTGCTTAGGATTTTGGTCACCGGGGGGGGGGGGGGGGGGTTAAAAATTGCAAAAAGTTGGTCACGTAGTATGGGTACGTTCCCTTACCACATTATTTGAGCCACTATAAATAGAAATATTTTGGCCAGATGTACTTGCAGAAGGCTGACTAAAAAACATGTCAATTTTGGGCAATTTTTGTTTACTATCTTCTCTTTCTTGGCGTTGTTTGCGTTTAAATGCACCACTGGGTTTCTTCTTTTTATCCATAATTTTAGTTTTCTAATTTATTTAAACAATACAATATTAGATTGTGCTCGAGTAGGTAGGTACTCACTGTTCACTGACGATGTTGAAGTAAAATAAAAGGAAAGAGAAACACACTGATACGCTACAAGTGTCGTTGGGGAATGACGCACATATCACTATCCCGATCCGTCAAATTGACAACACTGCCAACCTACAGAAAGAATTTAGGGGAATTCCCCAGGCATAACTTTTGAATTTCTCTCAACTGAGTTGTCATGATTAAAGTGGGGTTGCAACCTGTCATATTTATTTTGAAAATGGGAGAAAATTCCAAAAGTTCAGTTCGATCGAGATTTCTGGTAAGGATTCGAGGGCCCCCTGAGCTTGAGGGCCCGGGGGCACTGCCCCGCGTAGCCCCTAGGTAGCTACGCGCCTGTCTATTCGGTGCGTATAATTCAGTCAGCTAAGATGTCCATTGCTAATTATAATGGTATTTAGCGAATATAAACTAGAAATTACATTAATATAGACATAGACACCGATAGATAATAATTAGATTACGTTTTGTGATGATTTACGGTTAAAACCTTTAATAAAAACATAAGTCCAAATTAATAAAAGTGGTAAAAACTAAGTATTTTATTGATTTGAAATTAAATGGTGCCACAAAATAAGTTTGCTGTGTTAGAAGAAAAAAACATAAGTACTTATATCAGTTCTTGTACATTTGGTCGCTGTGGAAAATCATCATATTTCAACTGAAATTTGTATTGAACATAAAAATTAAAGCCAAATCGCGCGTAGCAACACACGTGTAATAATATATTTAAATATTCCCATAATGGACGCGTGTAATGTGCCCTGGTAGTGGTCACCGTGTGACCAACAGAGAGTAGCTTTCAGCCATTGTTAGAAGATTCGTATAAACTAATAATAATAATATCAATGCAATGTCCATTGTCGATGCGATATTTTGGCTGCCGATTGATACGCGTATCTTCCTAAATGATGGCAGCGGAATTAAATTTGCGTAACGCAGGGTTTCCCAAACTTTTTCTGCAATGGAACACTTTGCAAACCCGTAAATTTTAACGGAACACTTAGGTTATTTTTAGGTTGTGGAATTTCTAAAAGCAAAAATTAAAGAAAAAGTTATTAAACATATCATTTTTTCAGTAGGTATATCTACAAAAATGGAATATAAACAAAACAAAATGGAATAAATAACGCATCTAATGACTTTAACGATTTTGAGTCCGTAAACTGCATATTTTATTGATATCGACAAAATATTGGCAAGTCGGATTCTAATATCTAATGTGGCGTCGAGCCTGTTCCTGCACTTTGACTTGGTTGCAGCATAATTAGAAAATCCCGCTCCTCATAAATAGGTTGTAAAAACGAAAGTAAAACTAAAATACCTTGTTTTGATAAATTGGTGTACTCTTCTGACAAACTCACCCAGAAATCATTGAACTTTGTCTTTTTGTTTCAAGTCAGAATCACTAATTAAATCAATTAGATTTTCATGCCTACTGATTTAGCTGTCACAGAAAATGGATTCCAAACGCAGGAATCGTCCTTACCAGTTTTCGAAAAACCAGTTGGCAAAAGAGTTGTTTTCAAGTTATGTACGTATTCTTAAAATTCTTTGGAAACCTCTTCAAATACTTTAAAATTTAATTCATTCAAACATTCGTGTATGACTGCCGTGGTCTAGGGGTAAGGCTCTTGACTCACAATCCGAAGGTCACGAGATCGAATCCCGGAGTGCGCAAATAAATTTTATTTGATTAATTTGTGTTATTTCACAACTAATTCATATAAAAATAATATTTAGTATATTTGCAGCACGTTCCACAGTGGAAGATACTCTCAGTATCGCCCTGGCGCAAGACCACCATTCAGAATTGAAACTTTACTTGAAATGGTTTTAGCCGTGTTTGGTAACCAGAACTGAATAGCCGGTACTTCCCAATCTTCATCTTCTCCATATCCTTTCCCTACCCACTACCGTCAACCTCTTAACTTACCCTAATTGGGAAGCCGTAGTCTCATTGGCTCCAAACGGTAGCAGTTGGGACTCTTGAGAGGTATTCACATACAAAAGACAAAATAAAAAAAAATACAAATCAACATGATTGGAATGAACTGATGAAATCCAAAAATATATATTTTTCAATTTTTTCACCAAAATTTACGGCACCATGCGCGTTTATGTTCGACTAATTGCTATCGAGGATGTAGTAAGACTGATTGATTTTTACATTTCTGTACTTTCAGATAAAGTTGATTTCGAAAAAAATATGGTTGGGTTCCTTGGGAACTGAAATTTCGTGAAACACATGCAGATCCGTTATCCCTTTGTTATTGTTTCCACATCGCACAGACGTTTTTATTATTGACTATCGTCAAAGTATTACACAACACAGTTATAAATTTCAGAGATTTTTGTTGTTGTTTGTAAAATGAAGATTTACTGCAATAACAGAATAAACGGCTCTTTAAACTTCCATAAAGTTTAGTCTCTGTACCTGGAAGGGTCTAGTTCTAGTGCCTAATTTAAGAACTAATTTCTTGAGAATAATTTCAGTGGTGTTGAAATATGAATACGTGTATATTAATTAAAAGAAATTCTTCCTACAAATCGTCGCGGAACCCCTATTCAGGCTCCGCGGAACCCTAGGGTTCCGCGGAACACAGTTTGGGAAACCCTGGCGTAACGAATTGCCAATTGTGTTATAAACATAAATACAAATTAGAAACGAAATACTCGGCGGGAAGCATAACAGCGACTTGTGTTGATTGTGTGAAAATTTATTATTCATTCTTACCCTAACCTAGAGACATGTTGGTTTTTAGGTAAATAATTTCCATCAGGGCCTACGTCATCTCAGGGGATGCTGTGTGGAGGGTCGTTTTAAGGAAAGAAACGAGAGGAAGTTCTGGAAAGGAAAAATATATGAGGGGTGGGTTAGATGTGGGGTCAATATGTCCAGAAGAGACAGATGTAAGAATCCGTCTCTCCAAGTACCAAATAAGTTTTAGCATTATTCATAGATCTTCAAAAAGCTTTTGACACAATAGACCATAAAATATTACTAACTAAACTAAAAAAAAATGGAAAGGCCGAATCAACAATGAACTTATTGGAGTCATATATAACAGGGCGAGAACAACAAGTACAAATTGGCAAACAAAAGAGCAAACTTCTATCTTTAAACTATGGCGTCCCTCAAGGGAGTGTACTGGGACCGATTCTGTTCATTATCTACATCAACGATTTAACTAACCTTACCATTAAAGGAAACATAATCAGTTTTGCTGATGATACTGTTTTATTATTTCAAGAAGAAAATTGGACGGATACATTTAAGGAGGTTGAAAAAGGGCTTAGTGCACTTCAAAATTGGCTTAAAATCAACTCGCTTACCCTTAATATAAGCAAAACAAAATATATAACATTTTCAATGAACTCAAGGGGCCAACCAATAAAATCACTAGAACTAAAATTACATGAATGCCATGGAAATAATACACAATGTTACTGCCCTGTTATCGAAAAAACACAAAACATTAAATATCTCGGAGTAATAATTGACGAAAATCTTAGATGGGACCTACACATCAAAGGTATTACGGAAAAACTCACTAGCCTTATATATTTTTTTTTAAATTTAAGAAATATGTTAAATAAAAAGGATATGAAAAAGGTCTACTACGCGTTATGTCATTCTCAAATTGAATATGGAATCATAGGATGGGGATCTGCTACACATACGTACCTACACAACCTGAATACGATTCAAAAAGGAATCATAAAGACCATATTGAAAGTACCAATTAGAACGCCTTCAATTGAAATTTTTAATAACTTTACGTACCAAATGTACAGCAAATATATGCCAAAAATATATTATTGAAGCTCTTCAGAAATAATGAATCCTCTACTAGACCGTGTATGCATAACACTAGATCAAATAAAAATTATATAAAAAATATTTCAAGTTATAAAACCACATTTGGACAAAGAAACTATACATACATTGCATCAAAACTTCATAACATACTTCCCCAAGACATAAGACTAATAAAAAATCCAATTGAATACAAATCAAGAATAAAAATATGGCTTAAAGAGGTCAATGAGAAAACTCTAGCGAAGATGCTAAAAACGACATAGAAGACAAATGAACTATATTTAAATAACTTTAGTCCGCCTCGGCACAGGACCCCCTAGTGAGGAGGACTAAGAAATAAAATATTTTATTCTTAATTTCACCATTATATTTTGTATGTAAAATTTTTTTATATAGTCGCTATAATAAAAAAAAATAATAAAAAAGTCACCAAAGAGAGCGAACCATTTGGGGTGACCTTTGGCAGAGTTGTTGGTTATACAAGAAATGGTTACCGGGACGGCGGTACCCATATCCGCCTCCCAGAGTGATAATGACCCTCTAACGTTTTTACCCAATGCGGTAGCTTAGCTTCCTCATAATATATACTTAGGAACTAGACATTAACCGTAAGTTGATAAATTATGCAAGAGATTTACCTACAACAATAGGTCTGTAACTTTTCCGAAGGTTACCTTTAGAGAGTCAATGTATTGGGTAATTATTTAGTAACCAGGTCCGGAATGATCAATTTGAAAGTATCTCAGTAACAGTGAGGTGAAACTATTTTTAAAGGTTAAGTTGTAAAAGGTTGATTTATGTTGTCAGTCACATATTTTTTGTGACTAACAACATAATTATTTCAAATCAGGTTAAAACCAGATTTTATTACATTTCGTTGTTTAAATAATAATAAAGTTTATCTTTATTTAACGAAATTTGCAACATGTATAACTATAAAAAGCACATGTTCAGTGTATACTAGGGTTGTCCAAGAATTAAAGACCGTACCTACCTTATTTTCGGCGACGTGAACATAATTTATTCAAGATATGGCGACACTGACGTGTAGCTCAGACTTTCCCCTAAAAAGACGAGCGGTGATCCGGCTTGGTAGCTGCTTCAGTGCGATCTTTGCGACCTTTGCAATCGACGCTCCGCTGTCGAATCCGGCCGACTGCGAGCTGAGCTCAATTATTCGCTTTCTCAACTAAGAGGGAGTCCGCCCTGTTTAAGTTCGTAAGATCGCAATTTTGATCCCACGCGTCAATAAGTCTACCACGCAAATGATTTTGAGGCGAAAATGTCGTATGCGAATTGCGTGCTCGTTGGGTTCCCAAAATGCTAAATAATGTCAATATTGATTCAATAATAAATTATTACTATAATATTATATAATATTTTATACCTTGTAATGATGATAATGATTATAATAAGAAATAATTTAATTATTTACGCACCAGATTTAAATGTCCGGGTTAAATTTTCCCCACAGGAAAAACTAAACCCTTTCACACACTTCCCCAAATGATCATCTAGTCAACCCACGCTATGCAATTGCACTATATAAGTATTATAAATACAAAACAATACAAGAACAACATGTCAACCTACTAGAGACCAAATGGGAATATAATTCACCGACTCCAGATATTTTCATATCAGAGGGTTCGGCTCTGTGGCATTTCTAATTGAACCTATAAATCCTACTGATCCCTCAATATAAATATTTAAAAAATCTTTTGTAATCCTACATGTATTTAAAATGACTGATTTTTGCATTTTTATATACAAATTCTTTGACAAATCTAATATGCTTAAATTTTGAATCAGATTCCTAGGTATTATGCCAGTGGCCGAAATAACAAATGGTAATATTTTTATAGTCCGAGAATACCAAATTCTTTTAATCTCATTTCCTAAATCTGTGTATTTTCTTATTTTTTCAGAAATAGTATTTTGAATATTATAGTAATAATTAAATTATTTCTTATTATAATCATTATCATCATTACAAGGTATAAAATGAAATCGCTCAAAATGTATGTGCGCATAGATCTTTTAAACTACGTAACGGATTTTCATGCGGTTTTCACCAATAGAGTGATTCAAGAGGAAAGTTTGTATGTATAATACATGCTTATTAAAGTAGAGAAAAGCCGAGAAATTCAAATATTCAATTCAGGCAGCGGGCAGCTGGCAAGCGGGTGGTGTGGATTTTATTTATAAAACCTTTAGATTGGGTAATGTAATCGAGTATGTAATAACAAAATATCCAGCACATAAAATGATTATCTGTGGGGATTACAACCTATCAAATTGTAAGTTTAATGATCCTAATTACTCGCCAATCTCTGATTGTGAAAGGGATATTCTGGATATGTGTTCCTACTTAAATCTTTCACAACTTAATAATGTACCCAATGTTAACAATCGCATTCTCGATTTGATATTCTCAAATGAAGATGATGTAAATGTTTATGAATCTCCTGAGTTTATTGTCCCTATTGACAAACACCATCCTTCACTTATAATTTCTATACCCTACACTGTAGATGATATTCCTAAAATCTCAAGATCTTGTTATAATTTTAAAAAAGCAGATTACAATAAAGTTAATGAGGCGCTGTCTAACATTGACTGGACAAGTCTTAATGAAGGTGATATTGATCAAAATACTGACTTTTTTTACTCGCAACTCTATAATGTAATTTCAAATAATATTCCTCTTATCCAACACAAAGAATCAAAGTATCCTGTATGGTTTACTAAAGAATTAATTTGCTTGATAAATTGTAAAAAAGAATCTCATAAAATCTACAAAGAAAATAGATCTGTACCTAATTATATTAAATTTAAAAATATCAGGAAAGATTGCAAAAATTTGTCTAAAATTTGTTATAAAAATTATATAATGGAAGTCGAAAATACAATAAATCATGATGTTAAACACTTCTGGAAACATGTAAAATCTATGAAAAAAAATGAAGCCGGGATCCCTGGAACTATGAACCATAAACAAAGGAGTTCTAGCAACATAAAAGAAATTGTTGACATGTTTGCCGATTTCTTCAAAGATGTGTTTGAACCCGGCATTTCAGATGAACAAATTCCGGAATTTAATTCTGATATAAATTTGCAATTATCTAATATTAAAATTAACCTCACTGACATTACAAATTACATTAAAACACTTGAATCCAAATTAAGTTCTGGACCGGATCAAATTCCACCCATTCTGATAAAAAACTGTGCAGACAGCTTATCCATTCCATTGTTCATGTTATTTAATAAGTCTTTGTCAACGGGTAATTTCCCAAAACTGTGGAAAAAAAGTTATTTAACACCAATATTTAAAAGCGGGGATAAATCTGCAATTAATAATTATCGTCCAATTTGTATCCAATCATCCATACCCAAGCTTTTCGAAAAATTGATTCTTATAAAGATAAACCCTAGCGTGAAATCCATCATTACAACTTGCCAACATGGTTTTGTCTCGGGCAGATCAACCTTAACCAACCTATCCCTGTACGAAAATTATATATCAAAGGCACTTGCCAATAGACAACAAGTCGATTCCATATATACTGATTTCAGCAAAGCGTTCGATAAGGTTTGCCTTAAAATTCTTGTTAACAAACTGGCGGAATATGGCATAACTGGTAACTTACTATCCTGGTTTATGAATTATTTGTCTAATCGAGAACTTACTGTCTGCATCAAAGGTCAACTGTCCTACACATTTAAAGCTACAAGTGGCGTGCCCCAGGGCTCACATCTAGGACCCATTCTTTTCAA
Source organism: Limnephilus marmoratus (assembly GCA_917880885.1). Taxonomy (NCBI): domain Eukaryota; kingdom Metazoa; phylum Arthropoda; class Insecta; order Trichoptera; family Limnephilidae; genus Limnephilus; species Limnephilus marmoratus. The sequence continues at coordinate 33,298,137 of OU862924.1, forward strand.
CATATTTATAAATGACGTTACAAATGTATTTACTCGTGTCTTTATATTGATGTTCGCAGATGATATGAAAATTTACCAAATTATAGACAATATTAATGATTGCTTATTCTTACAATCAAATCTCATTAGCTTTTCTGATTGGTGTATCCAAAATAAATTAACCCTTAATGTAAAAAAGTGTCAAGTCATGAGATTTTATAGGAAGAATAACCCATTGATTTTCACATATAGGATGAACAATCAAGCCCTAGTATCTGTACCCGAAATAAAAGACCTGGGGATAATATTTGACACAAAATTATCATTTATCTCTCACATTAATAATATAACCACTAAAGCGATGCAAATGCTGGGTTTCATTTTAAGAACTTCAAAAGATTTCAAAAATTTAAAAACTTTAAAAATATTATATTCATCCATTGTCAGAAGTCATTTAGAATTCAACTCAACCATTTGGAATCCATTTTACAATATTCGTGAAAAATCCATCGAGCGAATCCAACAAAAATTTTTACGAAATATAAATTATAGATTAGGAATTCCTATTGAAAATATTAGCTACATGTCATTGTTGAAAATTATGGACCTCGCTACATTAAAAGAAAGAAGAATATGTACTGATCTATTTTTTCTGTATAAAATTGTTAATAACATGTTTGACTCCCCTGAACTCCTTAGGCTGATTAATTTTCATGTGCCTAGTAGAACGGTTCGTCAGATTGTACCTTACCATTGTAACAATTCAGGTACCAATTCAGAAACAAACTCAGTAATGAACCGACTGCACAGTACAGGGAATAAATATTACATGAACACCAACGGTACTGAAAGTCTATCAACCTATAAAAACATTGTTATTAAATCTATATGTCTATCTAGATAAATTTGAAATGTTCATAAATTTTCAATATGTGTCGAATGTATATGAATGTGTATCCTTTATTTTATTCTGTTGCTTTTAAGCTGCAAGAAAATCACTTCTTTAAATGTATATGAATGTGTATCCTATAATCTACTCTTTTGTTTTAAGTAAAAAAATCTATACACTTGATACTTATTTAATTGTTATCTCTTAATTCTTTGATTATAACAAATGTGTTTTTAATTTTATCATATGTAAAAGCCCTAATTGGGCGTGTACAAATAAATAAATAAATAAATAAATAAATAAGTAATGGGTAATGTAAATCTCTTACATAGTTGTGTTTCGTTAGCCACAGCAACGTGTGGCCGGGTCTGAGAGTTCTTATTATACTTTTTTACTCCACCTGTATCTTTCAGGTGACTTTATTTGTAATCTTAGTATTTTTGCAGTTATCATTTTTCCATTGTTTTGAGTGATGGCAGTGTTTTTTTCTTATATTTTCAACACACTTTTAAAAAATAATATTAATCATATTCTCTGTATTTATCTCATATTATGTTCATCATTCATTACACTAACTCGTCATCCCATTTTCAGACTAACTCCTGTTTTACAGGGACATTTGAGGGTTTAGCTTCGTGCATCATAAGTGTAGCTTCGTTTATTAAAAAAAAATTAAAGTCCTTGTGTGAGCCCTGAAGGAGTAAACATCTGTTACTTATACAAAGTTCTTATTATAATAATTTTCGCTTTAACTCGGACATAAAATCATACTTTCAAGGCATTGTGAACTCAATACCTAACTTTTATTAGAAAAATTGTGCGTAAGTATCTGGTAGGTAGTGTGGTGCATTGATATTACGACTAAAGACTGTATTTACTTCTTCGTCGTTGTTCATCCATCCGTGATGAACATTCTAAATCACCATTGCAATTCCGTCCAAGCGATATTCTAATTATTTGTAATGTTGCGTAGATTACAAGTTTACAGGAATGTGATTTGCCGTGGCGTAGCGAATGTATGGGCACTGTGGGAAAGGTCTTGAGGAACCGACGAAAGATCTGTTAGTATCTACCTATCGCCAAATCTATCGGTTTGGTGTGGGAATGTTATTATTTTTTTCGCTGCAATGCGATCAATCCCAATTTTTCCAGCTTGCGACGGTTACTTGTTATAACAGTAATTTTGTTAAAACTTTTAAGTATTCTGGAACAATTGTAAAAATATGTTTGATCAGCGAACAATGTAAAAATCCTGTAGCCCAATAATCCAAAATATTTTTACTTACCCTCTCAGCACCGCACATTTGTTTCCGCACATAGACCATTTTTTATGTTTGATAACACCTTAAATAACTAGGTATTTGTAAATTTTTCACTGCATTTTTTTTTACATTAGCTCCACACAGGAGGCACCGGGGAAAACAATTTCCCTAGGGGCCTATGTCATCTTTTTTTTTTTTTTTTTTTTTTTTTTTTTTTTTATTTCATATATTTTTTATTAGTAACAGATATTTGGGTTTTTTTTGGCTACCACACTAGGCTAAGCCCGTGTTGTGGTAGTCGTACATTTAATATTTTAACATTTCAAAAAATATTAAGAAATACTTAAAACTAAAGAGAAAAAAAAAGACCATATTTTAAAGAAAAGTAAAAATTCAAATTCAAATTCAAATTTTGAAATACAAAAATTAATAATGAAAATTAAATGTTAAGAACTCAAGTGTTCTGTATAAATTAAAACATATAATTATATAAATCAAAATTAAAAACATATATAAATTTAGTGAAAAACTAAGAGAAAAAAATAACAACATTTTAAAGTAAAATAGAAATACAAATGGAAATTAAAATTTTGAAATGCAAAAATTAATAATTAAAATGTAGTGTTAGAACTCATGAATTCTTTAAAGTGCGTTCGTCCCCTTTCAAAAAAAGGAGGATGCTGTGTGGAGGGTTTTTTAAGGGAAAGGAAGGAGGAGAAGATATGGGAAGGAAAAAGGTATGAAGGGTGGGTAGGAATCTGGGGTGTGGCCAGGAGTGACGGACGTATGAATCTATTCCTCACACTGCGGTGCAAGGTGAAGGGTCGGGAGAATCCGGCTGGAGAGGTCAAAAGGCCTCCCTCAATCAGTCTCCTTCGATCCAGCCCGCCACGCAGTGGTTGGGCAAACGTATCCGCCACCAAGACCTAGACAAACCTCATTCCATGAACCCGGGTATCCCTGCTAAGTCACCAAACGTAGCGAACCACTTGGGGTGACCTGTGGCAGGGATGTTGGTTGTCCAATAAGTGGTTCCCGGGGCGGCGGTACCCATTTTGCTTACTAACTTTGGTTTTTTTCTAATACTATTTCTATTATTTTGGGGCCTCAAAGAGTTATTTTTATTCATAAAAAAACCTACCACACAAACTTTTATTTAACTAAAAATATTAGTTTACAGCGTAAGGAGCACAAATATAAAGATAACATAAAAAAATTTATGTACCCCAGTCCGAGCAAAACGGCCAAAATGCCCTTTTCATTAATTTACTTCGTTATCGTTATTTAAGCGACAAATGCCGAAAATTTACGTTTTTAATCATTGCAAAACTAAAAATTAGACGCCATGAAGAATATCATTCACAAGCGCTACACAAAATACGGGGATATTTAGTTCACAGAATCAAGAGATATTAATTTTTGACTGCATATCCCTCGGGAAGAACTGTGGTGTTATTGGAGAGTTAATAAAATGTCTTTATTTTTGTACAATACAACATTTTATCGTAAATTTAAAGGCGCAATTCATAAAACGTTGTCGGAAACTCACAAATATAAAAAAAACACACACACATACACTCAAAAATAAGAGTATTTAAAAAATAACCCAAAAGTTGGGAAATAGAGCTTTGCTCACATTTAAAAATGATTTTTTTAAATGCTCTACTCTTAAATAAATTCATGTTTGACGGTTTGAAATTTTTTCTGTCTGTAAATTTACAAGAAAAGCTTTCTAAAACTCAGTGGCGGTCCTTCCCTCAGGTCAATTAGTCAAAAACCTCCCAAAATTATAAGATGACAGTAAAACATAATATTATTATGAAATATTAAGCAAATCAAAACAACTGGTATTATTCTAATGTTTTAGAAATGCACCGCGAGAGATAGCCGGCAGCGGCAAGTAGTGACATCTAACATCTTAAATGGAAGCTTTCTTTCCCACGCACTATGATTGGCTGGGTCAAATTATGAAATGCCCCTATATCATATCTTCTGTCTCTTTACGCACTACACAATAAACGAGATGGCGCTATGTCCCTTTTAGTAAAAGTTTTTATTCTGAAGACGGTTTGGGTCAGAACCGTGAGGGAGAGAGAGCATGCTGAATATCATGCATCCGAAAGAGATGGTTAGAGAAACTTAGGTTGATTTCGCATATTTTACGCTTGTCGCATGAAATAATTTACTATATTAAACGTAATTTGACGTATGTGGGTGAATTTGACTCTCAAACTCGTGAGGTTCCTACAAATGAATATTATTATATTTAATTTGATATTGTATCAGAGGTAATATCATTTTTTTAAATGACCTTCCACTTCTGGACCCCTAGAGCCGCCTCTGCTAAAACTGTGTTTTCTTTTTAACTAGGAATGAATAAGCTAAAGATATCCTTCTTTCGCTATTAACCACTCGGACCCATAAGCTTGTTTACACGACAATGTAACATTACTAGACATACGTATGACGTATTTTTTACATTAGCTCCACACAAGAGGCCCTGAGAAAAATAATTTCCTTCAGGGCGTATGTCATCTTTGGGGATGCTGTGTGGAGGGTCTGTTTAAGGAAAGGAAGGAGAAGAAGTCCTGGGAAGGAAAAATGTAATCCGGGGTTCAGTGTTGTCCAGGTCATCCGCCACCAGATCCAGACAAACCTCACCCCATGAGCCCGGGCACCCCTGCTAAGTCACCAAACGTAGCGAGCCACTTGGGGTGACTCATGGCAGAGGTTTTGGTTATCCAATAAATGGTTTCCGGGGCAGCGTTACCCATTCCCGCCTCCCATTATGATCCAGTTAGTAGTTTGCCCGGGGGCAAGAGATTTAGGTGCTACGCCACAGCACTTAATGAAATACGACTAAACGCAACTGAACCGTCATACGTCATTAATACACTTGGAAGGAAGCAACAAAATCCAGGTAATTTGTTAACTGCCCTCCACACTAGCGATCAAATTGTTGCAAAAGTACTAAGTACTAAGAAATCAACTTTCAAGGACAGATCTAAGAAATTCCAAGAAAAAAATTCAAAAATGCAGCTGTTCTATGGCTGTGTTAACCTGACAGTTTTTTTGATATTCATACTTATTTTCAAATTTATTTTCGCTAAATACCTTACGCTGCATACATGCATGAACATGAACTCAAGCCGTGCCACGAATTATGGAAAAGGAATGAAGCAACCGCAAGCGGCGTTTCGCGCCGGTTGCCTTTGCTTCGTTGTGTTCACAGCATTAGAATTACCAACTTTGTCGATTTATAGAGTGAAAACTTCTTTAGCACCGTTCCGATTTAATCGAGAGGCTGAGATAGAATAATCGATCTCCCCTGTGTGCGGTGCTTTGTAGCCTTTCCACTCTTGTCTACTTTAGTTTTCTGAAGGTTTCACTTCTACTGCGTGTGAACTGTACACTTTTTTTTAATGCGAGTACCTACTGCGCAAGAGTCCAAACTGCTCACAACTGTCTGGAGCCAGTGAGACTATGGTATCCCGAATTGAGATATGCTGTGAGCGTAGCTGTGAGGCTTTAGACAGTGGGGAAGGAAAAGAGATCCGGAAGAGGAAGGTGGAAAAGTACCCAGCTATCCATTATTCAGTGAAATCTGGTCACCAAACACGGTTCAAGCCATATGGTGGTCTTTCAGATGATCTCGTGTTTTTTGCATCATTTCGTATTCGCTGAACAGGCATTATACATATAAGCTGAATTTTGGTTTCGTTGAACTGATTATCCGTAATTGTATGGCATATGTAACTCGCGGTAACTTTACAATAATTCGGTCTAATTATTTTCATGCAAATCTTTATTTCCTATTTAGTTGGTTTATTACCATCCATGATGACATAATGCACACTCGTGCGTGGCTATTTTTAATGGACTGTGTGTAGCGGAAGGAGATGGTCTGATTTGTTAGAACATTTACACATTAACAACAGAACATTATATACATATAAATACACATCATCAAGGTTAGCAATAGATTCTTTGACCATTGACCCATACCTCAAATGGAACCTACACACCCAGATCATTGCAAATAAAATTAGAAAAACAATACACTTCTTCAGATCCATAAGGAACTTTCTTAACTTAAAACTCCTAAAAACGATTTATTTTGCAATCACCCAATCTATCATTGAGTACGGTATCATTTCATGGGGAGGGGGCACTTCATCAGCTCTAGATCCTGTCGAAAAGGCGCAGAAAACAATTATGAAAATTATTCCCAAGCTTCCTCTAACTGCAAATAGTGACCAAATATTCAAAATAATGAGAGTATTTGATGTTCGACAGATCTACGTAAAACTATCCTCATACATCTCTTTAAAAATAAACATGTGCTTTACGAAAAAAAAAATAAACTTAAGACTTACACGTAATTCCAACAAAGACTTATTGCAAGTTCCAGCGCTCTCTTCCACCTTTGGTCAACGTAGCTTTAGATACTTTGCCACGAAAATATTCAACATTCTCCCAGAAAACATCAAACTGAGTCAAACACAGAAAGAATTTTAAAAATATGTTAAAATTTGGATATATTCTAATGATCGAGCCTATACTGATGCTCTCACCCAAACGCCCTGTCATTGACAGTTGTTATTGTGGTAATAACCTTGCAGTTTTTGTTTTGTATATATACAAACAATAATGTAATCTAAAATAAAGTTTTTGCTGTATGGAAACCTACGTTATACATTTATAAAAAACCATAGATAAAATTGTGAGAAACAATTTACAAAAAATTCTGCCTTAATACAGGTTCACCTAGTGAGGCAGACTATGCACAACTAAAATATTGTATAATTATGCTACTTCTGTGCAACCGATCTTATATTACTTTCTACTTGTTAATTTTTTTGTACGGATGTAATCTATTTATAATCTACATTGAACATGTACTTTTTTAGTTGTGATGTTGCCAATTTCATTTTATTATTATTATTCTAGGAATCAAATTTAAAACTTATTACAATCATTACTGTATTGCGAGATTTTGGATGTTTTTGTTTTGTTACTTTGTCGATTGCGAATGTCCTGAAAGTCGAACAGCTTGTTTGGATGGGTCACTTCTTTATTTTTAGTACCAACTAGTGATGTGAATTCGGGAATATTCCTGACCTAAATAACACAAATTCCCCCCACGTTGTGAGTTTATTGTTTTTACTAGCTGGTACCCGCATGCGTTGCTATGCCATTCAAAGAAATAAATTGATTCTCCCTACATGTCCTTTCCTGTGCGTCCCCGTTCCCTTCCGCCTTCCCCACCTTCCCTCTCCCACGTGTCTTCTCTCTTCGCAAACCCCACCTTCCCCCTGCCTTTCCTCCCTGCCGCTAAAATATATGAAATACACACATTTTCATTTATAGAAATTTCATAACGCCAGAGCTTACCATTATATACAACCTATGTTACTCGCTGATAATGTAGCTTTCTATTGGTGAAAGAATTTTTCAAATCGGTTCTGAAGTTTCGGAGCCTGTTCAATGCAAACAAACAATCAAATCTTTCCTCTTCATAGTACATACTAGAAAGATTACGAAAGTTATTCTGAATGAGGTTGTCTTTATCATTTATTTATCATGTCTTTACAAATTGGGAGGCGGATATGGGTACCGCTGCCACGGAAACCATTTTTTGAATATCCAACACATCTGCCATAGGTCTCCCCAAGGGGTTCGCTGCGTTTGGTGACTTAGCAGGTGCCCGGATTCATGGGGTGAGGTTTGTGCGGGTCTTGGCGGTGGATGCGTCTGCCCACCTTCTGCGTGGCGGGCCGGATCGAGAGAGACTGGGTAAGGGAAGCCTTTTCACCTTTCCAGCTGGACGCTCTCGACCCATCGCCTTGTACCGTAGTTGGAGGGGTGGATTCATACGTCCTTTACTCCTGGACACACTAACCCCCAGATTCTTACCATATCTTTTTTCTTTCATACCTTTTTCCTTCCCTTCCTTAAAAATACCCTCCACACAGCATCCCCAAGATGACATAGGCCCTGATGGAAATCGTTTTCCTAGGGGCTTCCTGTGTGGAGCTAAAAAAAAAAAAAGAAAACGCATTAAGTGGGTAGGTATATAAAATATTAACAAATAAAATGATTTTTTTCTATACCTCAAATATGACGTTATTTTTTTTTTACATTAACTCCACACAGGAGGCCTTGAGGAAAATAATTTCCCTCAGGGCTTATGTCATCTGAGATGCTATGTGGAGGGTCTTTTTGAGGAGAGGAAGGAATGAACATTGGTCTTGAAGAGACCCATGTCGTAGGAAGGAGGAAACACAAAGGCCGGCAAATCGTTCCACAGCCGAGCTGTTGAACACAAGAACGAGTCGAAGAAGCAACCCGTTCTCAAGTGACAATAGTCAACCGTGTACATGTGTTGGGCACGCGTTTGGCGTGTTTCCCGACTATGCACTGGTGTCGAAGGGATCATTGACGCTAATTCCTAGGAGCATCTTCCATTGAAATACCGTTAGAACAAGGACAGCATTCCCATCCGACGCCTGTGTTTTAAAGATTACAATCCGTTATGAGCTATCAGTGTTCCTGGGTAAAATGTCGAGACACAATTCAATACAATTTATAATTCAAATAGCAGTGCTAAAGTACTTCTTAGTAATTGTGCGCAGTAGCGTAGCGAGGGGGGCGGACCCCCCCCCCCCAGGATGAACCAATTTTATGAAGTCGAAATTAGCGTTTTGAATTTCTCAAGTCAACTTTCATAGGGGGGGGGGTGACACTAGGCCCCGGGGGGGTGACTTCCGCCCCGGGTGCCACCCATGCTAGCTACGCCACTGATTGTGCGTACCATGACACCGCACGCATATCAACATTTTTAAGTGTTACAATATCTTCGGTACTTTTTGATGTTTTCCAAAATGCAGTTAGTTCTAATTTTTTTTTTTTTTTTAAGTTTCTTTATTCATTGAAAAAATTTTTTTTACAAAAGTTGAGGATTTTTCGACCACCATGCTAGGCACATGCCCGTGTTGTGGTGGTCGATTTTTTTATACAGAAAATTAATATATGCAATATAAAGAATGTGTGAGAGTATTAAGAAAATATATACATAAAATAATATAATATTAAAAAATATTATAGAATACAAAATAGTATAATTTTATTTAAAAGAGTTACTAGTATAAAATCAAAGTGAGTACTGTATGGTCAGCACCTGTCTTCAATTTTGGTAAATAACATGAAATTTCGTTGTAGAAAATAAACCTCATTGGTTAGTCTGGGGATTTCACTATTTAGATGAAAATTCCCGCATCATTCCGCATTTCTGGAATATTCTAGACTAGTGATGGGTGAAAAAAGGGAATTCCTGTGTTTTTCACCATTTAGATGAAAATTCCCGTAATATTCCCCGTTTTGGAAATATCCTTAACTAATGATAGATAAATTCTCGCCAATTCACGAAAATTACACTATTTAGACCATATTCCCCGTCTTGATAATATTCTAGACCAGTGATGGGTAAATTCCCATACTAGTTATGGGTACAAAACTGGGAATTCTTGGGGATTTTACCATTTAGATGAAAATTCCCGCAATAGGGCAATCCCCGTTTAGGGAATATTCGTAACTAAATTCCCGGAAATTCACAGGTTTTTACCATTTAGATCTAAGATTTAGATGATCATTCCCTCAATATTATGAAATATACTTTTATAACTTACAGATACCTACTTGCATGTATATGTAGGTACTTTTTTATTAGTATCTTGAACATTTCAAAGCTCGGTAGCTGGCGAAGCAAATGTTGTTATGAGGTTAGATATAGATCGGTTAGGTTATATGTATAGACCGGTTAGGATGCATGTATAGATCGGTTAGGTTATATGTATAGATCGGTTAGGTCTCAGCGGTCGTCACACTTTTCTGGTCAAGGGCCACACAGGACAATGTGAGGTATCACCGCGGGCCGCACACTTATGATTTCGGGGGGAGGGGGGGGGGGGGGGGTGTTTTACCTTTTTGTTTAGCAAGTTAGAAAAGTAATTATTTTGTTTTTAAGTACCGGGTTGTTACATCCTTCCTTCTTGTGTTCATGATATATATTGTCAATTCTTAATAATAATAATACATTTAAGATCATAATATTACATTAAAAAAATTATGTAGTTCTCTAATTTAATCTTTGAGTTCAATTTTCATCCACTTCCCGAACTACCGAAATGTGTTAATTTTTTGCACACGTGATAAAAACGATTGCAATAGGTACATACAATAACAAAAATTTACCAATATTACAGTTTACTTTACTTTATTAGTACGTGATTAGCGTGTTTTTGTATTTTTTATTCTATATTTTTTTACCTGTCACGCCCTCACTGGGCCATCTTAACGCCCTCTAATTTTTTTCTCAGTCTTCTACTGCCCCCCTGAAAGTCTCAAACGACCACAAGCGGGCGTTATCGCCCACGTTGAGAACCTATGACGTACACAATGCGCGCGTTCAAAATTGATTTAGGGTATGTTCAAAAACCAGCTAGACGTTCTAAAATCAAATGTCAATCAATTATAATCAATGTTTCAAAATCAGATCGTATACACGTACACAAAATATTTGAAAAAAAAACAGAATAATTGGACATGCAAAATAGTATATTAAAATATAAGTGGATAAACAGGTCTTTAAAACACGCGCGATTTTTATCCGAGTGCTCGAAATAAAGCAAGTGTTTTAAAGACAAGTTATCCACGAATACTTTACGCTATATTTTTTTATTGGTACACTTTGAAAACATAAATATTGATATTATTATTAAAAATTTGGAAATAAGAACTATTAATGAATTCGTGATGTGACATCACAATATCTTGTTGTCATGGAAATGAAAAACACAAACATTAATTTGCAATCTGTCACATAAGATTAATAGTTGACATCACAGTTTTTACTAGTTATTGTGTGTTGTAAAATGAGTTCTAACATTGATAATTTAAATACCAAAGCAGAATCGCGGTTAATACCTGAAAAATCCAAAGACGTTTATAAAAAATAATATGAAAGGTTCATAACATGGATGGAGGAGCAAAACGTAGTAGATGTAGATGAACGAGTTGTGCTTGCTTACCTTCAGAAAATGTCGGAACAGTACAAAAAGTCAGATATATATTTAAAAGTTGACATTTAGACTTCACATTTTGTTGATTTGTTGATGTTGCCATGGTAACTTTAAAAAACGCGCGTTCCATAAAGTGCGATTTAAACACGCTAGAGCGTACTTCAAATGAGTAAAAAAGGGCACCAATAAAAAAAATATATTAAAAAAGAAAACGGCAGATATTTGCGGGCCGCACAAATATTCGCCGCGGGCCGCAGTTTGACGACCACGGGGTTAGATTATATGTATAGATCGGTTAGGTTATATGCATAGATCGGTTAGGTTATACGTTTAGATCGGTTAGGTTTCATGTATAGATCAGTTAGGTTAAATGTATAGATCGGTTAGGTTATATTTATAGATCGGTTAGGTTATATGTGTAGATCGGTTAACCCCAAAAATTAGAAAGGAAAAAAGTGGAATTTGCGTAATGCCTTAACTTTTTTAGAGTTTTTTTTACATCTTCGGCAAACAGATTTAATACCTTGTGGTTGAAGTTTGTACTAATATATGGATAATATTTTTAATTATATGTATTCAGTTAAATGGTGTTTACAGCGACCACCAAACTAGGCACTTTTGCCCTTGTTGTGGTAATCGATTTGTATTTGTGTACAACACAATAATTTCGCTTACCTATTGGCCAGAATAGAAGATAAGTATGTACGTTGGTTGATAATAATAATAATAATTGGATAATTTATAGAGCGCCGTTTTTGTGAAAAATCACCTCAAGGGCGCTGAAAATAATAGATATTATATGTTTTCCAACACCAAAAAATCTCTGACCAAAAAACTCTATAATTGTTTTCGATACTCAAATTTGTAAATGTTAACCTCAAAACAATTAGTTCTAGTTGTGTTGATAACATTTTATGTAAAAAGTCAGATCGTGCGATTCACACGCGGTAGAAATGAAACCTTCAAAAAACTAAAGTAGACTAGGAAGCACTTTTTTTAACAACGTGGAGGATGATTTTTTCCATATTTTTGTCGTCGAATTCCAGTGCACATTTTTCTGTAGGTACATTTGGCCAAATTATTACCATTTTTGTTTTCTTCTTCGGAGTCGCAAGTTGTCGCTTTCTATTGTGTTTTCTTTGCCTGTTGGAGTGGTTTGAATATTGGATATCGATATTAACAATATTACAATATAATATATTACAATTTTTTTAATGGATTTCGTAAGATTCGATCTTTGGTCCGCTGAATATCTGGCCGCTAAGGTCCGTCAGGCGCTTCATACCATTAGACCAAAGGAGGCTTGCGTGGGACCGTGAATTTATCGTATTATGTTGGAACCGAGTACCCGTGAAATAAATAAATATTACAAGAATTATCTCGCAGGCTAAGTCCTATAGATGTGTGTGTTTGTCCCTTTTAGTGTCTAAAGAAGTTTTCACTTCGAAAACACATGATTTATGTAGGTACAGTAAAAAACAAAATAAACATTTTTTTCTTAAAGCAACTACCCTGGGTTTTACCGAAGTGGTTTTCCCACCAAGAAAACTAAAATACCGCATCCGATGACGTGCCTTGATGTTTCTTCCGATTTCCGCGTAAACCGGAAACGAATAGTTTTCGGTTGCTATTTTTACGAAAAGGCCCGTTTCTTTTTGTATTTTTTGTTGGAATGTTCTTAATTGGGAATACTTTTCCAGGGCGGATTGTACCATGTTCAGTATCTATTCTATTGGCAATATTGTTTTATTATTATTTAACACCGATTTAACACTGTTTCCAAGCCTTTTTTAAATGATTACGGTACAACTAAAATGCTAACCAGGCCAAAAATAAAACCTCTGTTCTTTCAAATTTATGAATTTTCGATCGTGATTTATTTGGGGTATTATGCCGTGTTGCACTTCCTCCTTCTTTAAACAACGCCTCGTACAGCGTTACAGTGTCCATCTACAAATGAAGTCCTTCCTGAAGTCCTAGAAAGACCCAAAACTCATCGAGCACGCCTAATTAGAGAGGCAATTGAAAACCACAAAAACTCCATTATTAGAGACGACGCCGACGGGGCTAAACTTATAGTTCTTAGTTTATGGAATTAAAACCTAAGGAATTAAATTTATCGTAAAAAGTGTAGGTAGATACTGTTGCATCTACTGACACATAGAAATAAAATGGGTTTCATTCGTGATTTTCATTCAAGGAAGGACTGTATACAATTGAAAAAACTTTTTTCTGCAATTTTTTATCGAATTACGTAAACACCATCATGCCACATTCCGTTACCAGAATACCGTTTCGCATCTCTATTCCATAGACAAATAATAATAATGACAGATAATAACTCGTAGCGGTGCATGCTTACTACTTACACTCATACTGCCTACCAGTGTCTACGTCTGCTGCGCCGATCCGTGATCGGCGTTCGTGTGCCACGTTTCTTCTTGCCGATGGTTTTGGTTGGCAGAAGATGTGACAGAACAATGCTGGTTTCCGCGTCTGCAATGCTTTGGGTAATCACTCCGCTGATAGCCGAGATAGCGGAACAATCCAGACGTTAAATAACCTAGAGTCTGGCAGTTACGTTGCGTGGGTACCTAGGTACCTATTAGCGGTTAGTATTGAGTGGCGGTTGTGGGTTATAGGAAACGAACAATGCATCTGATGAATTCAATTTAATAAAACACTTAACCTCGAGCGCTTAAACGAATATAAGTACATGTCTAGATTGGGTTGGTAGGTACATGGGGCGTACAAATTACCCGAAGGCCGTCTTGCAGAAAATTAATTTCCCGAAAGTTCAACATAGGTGCCTAATTACTAATTACCTACCTGAAAATGCAAATTTTTAATAGGATGATGTTATGAAGTCTATAAATAGATTCCAAAAAGAGAAAACTTTTTGAAAATAGGATAGGCGATGAAGCTAATAAACGTTATTACTTTGATCAAATTTCCGGTTTTCGTGATCTAAGCTTTCGGAAAATTCGCCTTTAAAACCGTGATGAAATAAACTGTAGGCAAATAATGGTACTTAATGCATTCAGAGATTTTCAAACCAAGTTACTCGAGAGTACTGGACGACTAAACTATTAGGGGATCTTTTACATTATCTAATAAAGATAAAGACGTGGTATATCTCTCTCGTTAAACAGTAAAAATTGCGTACGTAGGAAAAGTGAAAATGATGAACCAATATTGCCAAAATTGGAGTGTCACCCTAGATGTTTTGAACTAACTTTGTTTCTTGGTGGGTATAGTAATTAAAGATTTATTTATGGTCTATATTGTTACAAATCATACTTATTACCCATCTGGTCACTAATATGATATTTTTATTTCTTACTTTATTATAATATTTTAGTGATTTAAATTTAGTGTATTTTAGTATTTTGTGTGTGTAAAATTACTCAAATTTACAAATGTTAACCTCAATACAGGCTGTTAGTCCTAGTGAGGTTAATTTTTTTTTGTATGTAAAAAATAAAAAATAAGAACATATGTAGATATGGTGAGAAGTTATAAATAAATAAATAAATACATATTAATAGTTTTCAAGAAGTACCTACTAAATTGATCAAAAAGTGGATGAATGAGTAGATTTGGGTTGTTTTAGGTATTAAGTAATAGTGAATAGTGAATAGGTATTACCCGGGAGTAACTTACCTATCTTTTTTTATTTTATATGAATACATCCTAAGGGGTCGTCCATTAATCACGTGAGGCTCGAAAGGGTGGGGGGGGGGTTCGGAAAAAAATCACGAAATATCACCAGGGGGGGGGGGGTAAAATGAGATATCACGTGTATTTATTTTTCGTGATAATATTCTGAAATTTTCAGAACACTTTGTACTAAAAAAAAAAATACACGTGATTTTGGAAGGGGGGGTTAATCTAAAACCTCACCACATATCACCAGGGGGGGGTTTAAAAAGTTGCTAAAAAAACATCACGTGATTAATGGACGACCCCTAACTGCTCCCAATCGTCTGGAGTCAATGAGACTATGGTATCCCGAGTTGAGAAGTGAGGCTGAAGGTAGTGGGGAGAGAAAGGAGATGAGGTAGAGAAGGGTGGAACCTGGCCATTCAGATCTGGTCATAAAGCCATTTCAAGCAACATTTTTTCAATTCTGAGTGGTGGTCTTACACTAGGGCGATACTGAGAGTACATTTCACTCTGTAAATTGCCACAAATTTGCTATATATTATTTTTAATGGACAAATTGTGAAATAACACAAATTAAAACTGCCAGATTATGTACATAATAATACTCAAATTACACAAGTGTCAAGAGAAAAACTTAACACAATCATGCCACTGCCCCACTATAACCCACACTAGAAGCATTAAATGAAATCGATGAAAATCTTCGATAGGACTCCCACAAAAATAGCATTACAAAGAAACTCGCAAAGTTCATGTACTAGGTACTTTAGGGAGGCAACATACGCTGAGTATGCTAAGTAAAAAAAAAATTAAACAAAGCACTCTTTTTAGGGTGAAATGTTTATTTTTAAAAAAAATATTTTATAAAGTCTTCTATGCTCTTTGCCAATAATAAAATACGTTATTATTGAATGGGGATCTCCCTCAAACACCTACGTGAAGAAGCTCGTTAAAAGACAAAACGTAATAATACAAATAATCCTGAAATTAATTAGATACCCATAAGAATTTCTTCAATAGAAATTTTCGAAAATTTTAAAATCTTATTTTCAGTACTATTAAACTTGAAAAATGCTCTACTCAAATTTAAATGAAAAAGGACCTTAAATACTGACCAACACACGTACACTACAAGGACAAAAACTTTAAATCTACTGAACAATCCAAAATTTAATACTTCTTCTGGCCAGAAAACCCATAATTTTCATGCTACAAAATGATATAATAATACAAGGGCGTAGCTAGGATTTTGTTAAGGGGGGGGGGCAGGTGTAGAAAATAATACCTACTGGGGGGGGGGGTGGCTAGAGAATTTCCAAAATAGGCTATATATGTGACGAGGAGGAGACACTAAGTAGTATCACCTCCCCGTCAGGTGGCACCCCGGGTGGTCTGCCCCCCCCCCCCCCCCCCCCCCCCTCGCTAAGCTACTGCGTTCAAACGGTTTTCAGTCATCGTTGGTCTCAGCCATGTTTTAACACGACGCAGTGTAGAAAGGACCTCTCTATGTTACTTTTAGTGCAAGGTTGGTATTGCTTTTTTTGTTGCGGGAAAAAAATGTTCGCTTCCTTAAACACTTCAGTAAAATCTTTATAACATAGCCATTTTTTATAACATAGTTATAGGTTATAGTTATAGGCAAAAACTTTGTGCTTTTTATTTAAAATCAACGACGTATTCAACATTGTATTGTACAGGGATGTAACGACATTAATCCGAAAGTAGTAAAATTTTGGTCACCAAAACGCTGCTCCAATGCAAATATTAGGGAATCTAAATAAGGAATGCTAATCAATCGCTTCCAAAAATCGCATGGAGTTTCAGCAAGGTTGTTGGCGAGAGACAATGCGTGGGACTTGTATATCAATTCCAAAGGCAGCTGCAGTTCTGATTGAAATATCTAAAATATTTTGTCTCTCTATGTCTACGTTGCTTCGATGATCATTTATAACAGAAATTATACCTTTAATATGACTCACACATGCGTACATATTGATAGTTTTCGATTGTAAAGCATTGGCAATTTGGAAGGCAGGAATGGGTACCACCGCCCCGGGAACCTTTATTGGACTTTATTGAACCTTTATTGAACCAACACCTCTGCCATAGGTCACCCCAAGTGGTTCACTACGTTTGGTGATTTAGCAGGGGTGCCCGGGTTCATAGGGTGAGGTTTGTCTAGGTCTTGGAGCAGATGACTAGGATACACTGAACCCCAGATTCCTACCTAGCTCTTAAACCCTTTTCCTTCCCAGAACTCTCCTCTCCTTCCTTTCCTTAAACAACCTTCCACGCAGCATCCCCAAAGATGACATAGGCCCTGAGGGAAATTATTTCC
Source organism: Limnephilus marmoratus (assembly GCA_917880885.1). Taxonomy (NCBI): domain Eukaryota; kingdom Metazoa; phylum Arthropoda; class Insecta; order Trichoptera; family Limnephilidae; genus Limnephilus; species Limnephilus marmoratus. The sequence goes on from OU862924.1 coordinate 33,315,351, forward strand.
CTCAGGGCCTCCTGTATGGAGCTCATATAAAAAAAAAATTGGCAATAGGTTCCTCCAATATGCCTGTGTAATTGGCTTGGATTAATTATGAAAACTGATTTAATAACAGCGCAATGTAACTGATAGGCACGTTTTCTTGATAACAAAAAAGGTAATAATAAAAATTAAATTGATTTTCACAAACAATAGGCTACCGACGTAATCTTTACGGTTTGTGAGCATTCCTGCACCTTCTAGGGGGGGGCAGTTGCCCCCCCCCCTGCCCCTACCTCGCTACGCCCTTGTAATAATATCCTTCCAAATGAAATCAAAAACACCATTGAGATTTAAAAAAAAATCGTTTTAAAACGGCCGCGGCATTTAAATTTGGCTAAATAAAAATGAAGATGAGGAAATCATTAAAATTATGAAGTAACAAGATTTTTTATTCGATTTATTATTTATTTTGTAGAATGCAATGTTCAAAAATCATGATGACCCATTCAACAACCTACAGTCTGCCTCGGAACAAGAATCCCTGGTGAGGAGGAGAATAATACACAAAATCTTGAATGGTCATATTGACTGTCCAGCTCTTTTGTCATCAATTAATATTAGAGTTCCGAGTAAGAAAACTAGGGACAAATCATTGTTTCATGTCGAAATTGCTTCAACTAGTCTCAGGCAAAATTCTTTCATATTGAGAACTTGTAATCATTTTAACAAAAAATGTATCGATGCTGATATCTTGTCATGTACTTTAAGCTCTTTCAAACATATAATTAATGGAGCCTTTTAATAACCAATCCATTATCAAATACACGTAGATTAATTCACTTTAACAAATCTAAATAATTGAGACCTTACTTTTATGTTTTTTTTTTATTTGAAATTTAAATTTAAAAGAATGTAATGTATATGTGTATATCCGTACATGTGCGTATATATATTAATTTCCACTTAACGTCTGGTGTTTTTTCAATTTTTTATTTTTTTTTTGTTTTATTAATATATATTTTTTTTTAAATAGCCATAAAACTGGCACACTATATTTTACTATTTTTTGTGAGTACTATCACTTTACTTTTACTTGTTTTTTTTATTAATATATATATATTATTTCTCGATCCTACATCTGGTGTTTTTCAGTTTTCATAATTATTATTATGTATTTATTTTATATTTTTTAATTGTTTTTTGTCTTATCTTATCTGTATCTTTTATGTATCACACAGTATTAGACAGTATATTATATATACTATGTTTAGATTGTTTATATAGTTCCTATCTCTGTAATATTGGGCAAAAAAAAGTTAATAATTATTGACTTTTTATTTATTATTTGGGCATGATGTGAACATTTGTTATTGGGTTGTAACCTGATTATTATAATTTATTGTTTTCTTTAATGCGTGTAATGTTATTAACCTGTAAATGTTCCTAATAAAATAAAATAAATAAATAAATAATCGTTCATAATAGTAAAAATAAATAAAAAGAAAACAAATAAAAATTACTTGCGCACGCCGTGATTTAAACCCCCGACCTCGAGTCGCGGTCGAGAGCCTTAACCCTCTACCACTGAAGCCGTCAGTGCTTACCAAGTTCGAGCCTCGATTACTACCCAATCAACTATTTTCTGTATCTTTCTACTTCATATTCTACGAACTTAATGTACTATTTCAATAATTAAAATCACAATATAACGAAATGTTTGATTAATTATTATTTTCAGTACATTTTTTTAAATAAAACAAAATAAAAATTATAAAAAAATAAACGTTTAAAATGTATATTTTTGGACGTTGATTTTTGTTTACAAATAAACTGTAAACCTCAAATCAGAATTTATGTATGATACTAGTTTATTATTTACTAGCTGACTCGGCCACGCGTTGCTGTGGCTAATAAAACACTTTGTAAAATCCAACCTTTGTAACTACCGCCGTCTTTGAGTTCATCGCGAAGGGCTTTTGCAGGGCTGGGCAGTATTTGAAATACTTGTAATTGAAATACGTATTTCAATTACTTCCTAAAAATGTATTTTGTAATTGGTATTTCAATTACCTGGGGCTGAGGTATTTTGTAATTTGTATTTCAAATACTTATGGCTTCAAAATACATTTTCAAATACATTTAGCGATCTTAATAATGATAATGAAAAATAAACTGACATAGATAATACGTAGACTAAAAACTCTAGAATCCAGAGCTATATGTTATGTGTGTTAATATTTAGAGTTGGCAACACGTCCTGTGCTATAATAGCACTGTTATTGTACATTTTCACATATTTGTATCATATTATGTAATGCTTGTCATGGCTTTGTATTGTACATTTTTGTGTCATAGTATTAGATCAAGCACTATAGGAATAATTTGACTGAATACTAAACTATTTTTAAGTTAATTACAGTAGAGCGCACTTGAAGTGAAATAACTAGTGTCCGACCGAAACAGGATTTTCTACCGAAAACGAAACCGAATATTCGATATCTGTCTCAGTTTCGGCCGAAACCGAAACCGAAACTTTTTTAGACATGTTAAAAATCTATTGTTTACTGAAATTCGGCTTATTTTTTACACTTTTATTCACTATAAAGTAAGGACCTCATAAATTGAGTATTATAATTTTAATTGCGTTTACAATCACAACATTTTTTTACATTAACTCCACATGAGTGACCCTGAGGAAAATAATTTCCCTCAGGGCGTACGTCATCTTTGAAGATGCTGTATGGAGGGTCTTTTTGGGGAGAGGAAGGAGGGAGGAAACATAGAGGCCGGGTTCCACAGCCGAGCTGTTGAACTCAAGAATGAGTCATAGAAACGACCCGTTCTCATGTGACTGTATAGTATATTTCGGATAGCGCCGTGTACGGAGACTAGCATTAAAAAGTAGTATGTATATCAACAGGGTACTTGTGGTTTCGTCACAATTACGTAGATTGTAAGTATCTCCATGAACGGAGGGCCTTACACCAAGCACATTAAAGGAGGGACTATTCGGAAGATCGCTTCCGTTGAAGGAGACTAGATTTTAATTTTTATTTACACTTGTTAAATAAAATTAAAATTAGAATGAAATAAATTAAAAATAATTGAAGTAACTCACAATACAAACACGCCGGACCGGCCAGCGAACTCAGTTGATGATGGTGGATGACACACGAGCCACGAACTCACCCGAAGTCAGTCAAACGGCACGCGATAATTCACAAATGCAGAGTTTCGGTGCGGCCGAAGGTTCGGCAGATTTTCTGCCGAAACCGAAACTGATGCCGAAACTAGATTTTTTTACCGAACCTTGACGAAACCGAAACCGAACCTTCGGTCGGTCACTAGAAATAACACAAAATAGCGCTATACAAATGTCGTGTTATAATAATAATATATTATTATTATATTACCTAACACCTGAGTCCTTTACCACAAATTTTACAAGTGAAGCGGAGATGAGATGTGTCTTTTGAGCAATATGATTGGTCAATTTTTGCACGTCTCTGTTTCACTCTGCTCAACATTGCTTGTATGGAAACGCACCCTTAGATAAAGGCATTTACGACAATTTATTGCAACCAAAGGTTCTACCAAAACCAAATGTATTTTGTATTTTGTAATTTGTATTTTGTATTTGAAAGAAAAAAATGGTTAAAATACTGTATTTTGTATTTCAAATACACGACTTGAAAGTATTTTGTATTTCGTATTTTAAATACATGCGAAAAAGTATTTTGTAATTTGTATTTCAATTACAGCAAAGCATGTATTTTGCCCAGCCCTGGCGGTTTGCACGTGAGCTAGCTCGTCGCCCATTTGATTGACTTCGACGATCTATGTCAGCTCGTCTTTTCCTTGGTATATTAAAACAGTAAATAAAGTTCTCACGCACTGACAAACTGATGATAGAAGATTTTAAATGGTAACAGAATGACAGGTAACGTTTGACAGCGACTGAAATATGACAATCAGAATTCTTTTTTTTTTGCATTCCAATTCTACATTACGTTGTGCTTCTGAAAGTAGGTAGGAACAGTAGAACTGTTTATATGAGAAAATGAAATTGTTGTTTTTACTATCTTCCTCACAATTTTTTCATATTATCTTACCGTTTAAGCCTTCGCTGGACTACGACAAACATTTCAAAACCAAAATCACCTAAATCGGCCCAGCCGCTCACGAGTTTTAGCGAGACAAACGAACAGCAATTGATAAGAATAATAAGATAAGAAGATATAATGTGTATAGTAAGCTATCCGTAAAAGATAGATATATGCCTTCGCGGACTTAGATCTATAAAGAGGAATATCCCACCATTAATTGTTTTGTTATATCCCAAAAGGATTAGGCAGCGTTTTCGATGAAAGCTACACACTACGACACTTCTAACAATTATCCTTATGTTTCAACCAATTTACATAAATCCTTGACAAATTACATACCTAAACCTTCCTCACGAAACACTCTATCTATTGGTGAAAACCGCATGAAAATCCGTTCAGTAGATTTCGAGTTTATCGCGAACAGACAGATAGACAGACAGACGGACAGGCAGACAGACAGACAGACGGCGCGGGGGACTTTACTTTATAATATGTAGAGATTGTTTCAAAATCGGCATAACTGCCAGATAATGAACATTTTTAATTTCATTGAATAAATTTTTAAATTATTTTGCCGCGCTGTAGATATATATTTTTTAAAGGGGGACAAGCCTGCGGCGTAGCTAGCATGGGGCGGATAGGACGGATAACTTGGTGACACCCCCCCCCCCCCCCCTAAAAGTTGTCAAACAGACAAACACAATAGCTTGTGTCGTGATGGAATATTTAGCCAGCCGAGATCTCATGACGCCTTGGTAGGACCCAGACGCGATGGCAACTCAGCGACTGACCCAGTCCTGGATTTGTCAATAGGCCTTATAGGCCGCGGCCTAGGGGCGGCAGAGTTCAGGGGGCGGCGCTCGCTCGCTTTGGTAAGCCGTTAAGTTTGTGAACGATTATAAAAAATTAAAAAAGTAACAGTGGGTAGATAAAGATTTTTATCTATGAACCTTTAGACGCCCAGTGGTTCCGTACGGGACCGCGGATTTGTATACTTCAATGCCCAATACGGGACCGTTGATTGTGCTGCGAATATTTCACAAAAATGCTTTGGCAGTCAGTGGGCTACCTTTATTGCACGCGGCGCACGAGCGTTTCAGGGGGGAAATAGTTGTAGGACGGCGTATTTTTAGTGATTTTCACGATTTTTTTTAACACAAAATAAATATTGTATTTATCCCTTGAGGTCATTTTACACATATTATATTCAAGAGTATATTTTAAAATTTTCAAATATTTTCTTCAGAAAATAACGGAGATATCAGCTGCCGCGCATTGTAAGTCGCCATCCGGCTGGACAATTGCTGGACAACTCCTGGAGATCACAATTTTCATCCGAAATCAATTTCTCAAAAAATTTACTTTTTTTAAACTATTTCTTCTATTTGAATCTCACTCCTTACAATTTTTTTATGTTTTTGTGCCATGAAAAAGCTTTAAATGTAGATACCGTTTAGGATTTATATAAAGAAACTATTTGCTGAGTTTGATAACGGTTGATCAAAAACTGTAGGAGCTAGAGGTTACATAAATTCGAAAAAAGTAGTTTCGAGAAAAATGCGTTTGAAAATAAGAGCGGCAGTAAAATAATGATAGTTCGACCGAGGGACACTCACTCAAAAGTATTTAACTTTTAAATTAATTGGAATTTCGGTTTGAAATATTTAAAATATATTTTTTAGTAGTTCTACCATCGATTTATGAAATGTTTTTTTTGAAGCCTCTACACCTATTTCCCCCCTTAATGGAACCTTTAGACGCCTTGTGAACCCATACGGGACCGCGGATTGTATCGTGCGATATGGTGCGAATATTTCACAAAAAGTGGGCTACCTTTATTTGGTTACTAATCGTATTTTGGAAAGACTAAGTAAAGTGAGTGTTCAGATTCAGAGCTCATCTATCGATGTACTGACGGTATCTGATTTTTATGTATCTCTTCTCGAGTTTATAATAGAGCAAGAAAACTTTGATTATTTCGAAGAAAGTGCAATTGAAATGAGCGCACTTTAGCAATATCAGGGCGACATTAAGAGTAAGACGACCCTAAGAGAAAAAACTTTACAGGCGAAACATCAAATGAGGATATTGAAACAACCTCCTGGCTGAGAGCTGAATTTGAGAGAATGCATGATGCGTATATAAACTTCAAAGAAAAAATTTCATTTAAAAAAAATGGGTGAACTTCCAACACAAAGTGTCTCAGAAAAAGCTTACTAAAAGTAAAGCTTATTAAACAATGATTTAGAAGACGATTTAGTTTAGGAATGTGTACACTTTCAAGGTCATATTTCCTCTAATAAGACTACAGAGAAACCTGAATCTACATCATTATTGAATCTTTTTAAGAAAAGTTTTTGACGAAACAATATCATCTGTGCAACGTTTACCCAAACTTGAATATAACTCTCCGCGTCGCAGTTTGCACTCCAGCAACAAATTATTCTGGAGAAAGGAGTTTTTCCTGTTGAAAGCGAGTGAAATACCAAAGGTCTTCGTTATCGCAAGAAAAACTTTACTCTTTGGCTCTTCTATGCATGGAAGCAGACTTAATGAATACTACAAAATATGAAGCTATTATATATAGTTTTTTCAAATAAAAATCCCGTAAAAAATTGTAATTCTTGTTTCATGTTACACTTTTACTTTATGAATAATTTATACGTTTATTTAATTTTTGAATACCTGCCCTATATACAAATATTTATTTTTAAAATTGTGTCACCTAAAAAAAGCCTACAAGTGAGTGATTGTGATAGGTGGCAACTTCTAAGAAGGAGGAAGGGGCGGCGCAAATGAAGTGGCCTATACTAATGAAAAGTGTAAATACGGCCCTAGACTGACCGGTCGATATTATGGATATAAGAACATACACTTTGTTATTTATAACAACCCCCATGAGAGACTACCAGCCAAAACATAAACCTTACCTGAAATGGTTATATTTATATCCAGCAACCAGATTTGAATCGAAACTAAGCAGGTATATCCAAATACCTTGATTTATTTTTGGGGCATTGTACCATGTTAATAGATGGCAGATTAATGATATGGTGTCTTCAACTACTAAAAGCTGAACGCTGAAATTACATTTAAATGCAAAACTGAAAAAACACATCGTTACTAAATGCGACAGAACGTATTGCGAATTTCATTTGCACTTCCATTTCGTTACAGCTATTCTAAAAGTAATGTATGGTAGCAATTAGCGAATAATACAATTACAAAAATACAACGTATAAGGCAGCAATGATTGGTATTACCTACTCACTTACTTTCTTGTGTGATGCCTTTTATAACTAACCAAAGAAAGGAAGCTTTCGGAATTGAAAAGTAGAAGTGATTGTGAAAATTATGCTGAGAAATTTGCCTTTATAATTGCGATCTGAACAATGAATTAATCGTTCAAATTGAAAAATTATAATTGGCTTATTTGCGTTAATGAATATCTAAAGAAATTGATTGCCCATTCACTGGTTGCGTATTCGTTTTTAAGGAGATAGACAGTTTATCGGCACTCTTCACTGGCAACCAAATTTCTCAAATAATATTTTCATTTTTTTTAAATATTACAAAATTTTACAAAATTATTTATTTGAAAGTGTTGCACAATCTATTCTCATTCAAGATTAAGCCGCCGCTACCCGATTTTTTACCTATTTCTTATATATCTCCCTTAAACATTTGAAGTTTTTAAGCTCTTAAAATAATATATGTTATTTTTGATAATATCTAGACTCGTTCCACGCCGAAACGTAAATTTTATAAAATTCCCTTGATAGAAAAAAAAATCGCAAAGTATGCTCCGAAAATAATTATAAACACGTTTGTTTCAGTTATTTTAAAAGTTATAGTTGTGAAAAAATTCACAATGTTTCGTTAAATGATACTTAAGATGACTTCCATAAGATTTTTGCTCTATTTCAAACAAGTCGTGTTTTATTAAACGTTTTCACAATCTTCGCATCGATTTTATCGCTTTAAATATTAGCGTGCTCCTCTAACATTCGTAATTATTTATCTCTCCGTCTTCTTCTTTTTTAGCGCGGATGCGGCGCCTTAATATACTACGGCTTTCTACAAACTTCCTTTTTTTCTCTTTTAATTTTTTGTCACGCATATTTTCATTACTATACCTCAACTTAACCGATCCCCCCCCCCATCCTACCCCCTTCCTATTCCCACCTAAATAACTCGTCTCTTGAAGTGTATTTTTTTATTAGTAAGTATCTCTGGAATCACTACACTACTTTATACAATACCCATGTAGAAACCTGTAAATGGTTTAATTAATTGTACTCAATTATTATACTCTGCTTTTAATGTAAACTGTTGGTCTCCCAAATTAATAAAAAAAAATCGACGATCTATGACTGCTGTTCTGCTACCATAACGTGAATATTTTTTTCCATTGATTTCCGTGAATTAATTTCTATTTTGTATTCGCTAAATACCTTAGATGTGTACAGACAGGAATGTAGTCTCCAACCTTCCTCTTTCACATCTCTTTCCCCCCTTCTCATTCCCTCCTACCAATATTCTCTAATATTGGGGATGCCGTAGCCCCACTGGCTTCAGATGGTTGGGATCATTTGGGAATCTTGGGAGGTATACCTGCACTATATTTTTTTTAATGGTGGAACCTAGTAATCAGATTTTATCAATCAATATTAAGTGTTTAGTAATTAGATGTTTAATTTAATTTTAAAATCCAGATGGCAGCATCTTCCTCGGCGTCATCAAGCGTCACGGCCGCGGCAAGCGTGACCTCCACGCGACCAACGACCACCACGCGCCCCATGACCACGTAACCGTGGAGTCCCCCGCCCTGCACGCACCCCTCGGGCTCCACCTCCGCAGGGCCCCCGACCTACTGGACCCCCACTTCTTGCTGGTGCGGCGCTGGGCCAACAGGACTGAACCGGGGGAGAAACGGATACATCATGATGAAAAGGATTGCATGTTTAGAAGTGATACCGCGGCGCTGTCTTTTTGCGGAGGGGTGGTGAGGAAATATCGACTTAAATTACGATTTTTCATTTTGAGCAATTAGTTTTCAGATAGAGATAATCTAACACGGCGAGGATTAGAAAAATTACCGCCTAACCGCAATTGAAATGATGTGACTCAAGAACGGTATCATATCATAACATGGACTCAAAGAATGTAACTAAATTTGAATACTCAATACCGGAACCAAATAAAAATATTATGAGTGTTCCTCAAGGATTGCCATTGGGTCCAATTTTATTTAAATATTACATTTTTGTTATATTATTGTGTTAGCAAATAGCTTTACTATAAGTATGTGGGGGTTTACTATATATATACGAACATTATTTGGAAGCAATTACTTTTTTTTAAATTTTCAGTTAATGTGCACTTAAATGTGGGTACAAGAGCATTACTTTTTTAATGATATGTTCTTTTTTAAACTCTTCCGGGATTTTATTTATTTGCGATCTTATCTGAAGCCAATTGTACTAAGCATGGTCTAATAAGATAATGTAGTTTTTTATCATCCTGAAGCTACTAATTTGGGAATACAATGAAATCAAATGAATAACGAGAAGTCAGTGTCTTTTGCATCAAATACTGCCAAAATTCACACATCGCCTCATCCATAAAATAATAATAATTTAATCGTAGTTTGTATTGTCTTCTGATGCAGGAAGCAAAATAGTATATTCAGCAGTATATAAATAAGTGCTAAAATGGAACCGCGCCACATGGTTTCATTACTTTCAATTGCAATTTGCTTCGAATAAATCTGTATTTAATGTCCTTGAAATTGATCTTATCGTTGTTTGCTTTCAGAGGGGAATCATTGCATATAACAATAGTTTCTACAGCGTGCATCCAATGCCGAAAAGATTTACCACACAAAGCAATCATCATCATGTCATTATCCGCAGATCAGCGAGAAGCACTAATAATGATGCAACTCTGCTCCGAGTGGACCCGAGAACCAATAACAAAACCACAAGTGTATTAGAAAACAATCAATTACTCCAAGAAAACGTTAGAAAGATTCACAAGTGGAGCAAATACAGGAGAAAATCTCAAGCAGAACCTGAAGAAAGCAATAAACGCATAAACCAAAATGTAGAAAATGCAACACTAAATAATAACAATAATTTAAGTAATTTAGAAGCAACTTCTGAATATGGCAATAAGAATAGACATAAAAGATCGTTGGTTCCAGCAATTTTTGTGGAAACTGCGGTATTCGTTGATAGAGACTTACACAAGCATATGGTTGTTAATTATCCAAAAGACACAGAGAGGGAACTTGTGCGTTTCGTTCTGGCCATGATCAACGCAGTTCAGCTGCTGTATCACGACCCCACACTGGGACAGACGGTTAATTTTGTACTGAAAAGGTTGGAGATTCTTCATGAGGATCCCGCGGAGCTGAAGAGGCCTCACGATATCGATAGGTTCCTGAGCAACTTCTGTGCTTGGCAGAGGCTCGAAAACCCCACGGGAGATACAGACCCACTCCACTGGGACCATGCACTTATTCTGACGGGACTGGACCTCTACGTTGTCAGCAAGCACGGAAAAGTTAGCAGTCAAGTTGTAGGTGAGTCGATGAACTAGCTTTATTATCCGTGTTCCGTGGTTTCTAATGGGACTCTTTTCGAATTATATTTTTCTTGCTGTAGCCATAAAATTTATGGCACACATATCGCGTCTCGTTATTTTTTTTGTGTTTATTCAAATAATATTTTATTTTATAGGCTTGGCTCCAGTAGCGGGAATGTGCACCGTCACCAGCAGTTGTACGGTGAATGAAGGAAGACACTTCGAAAGCGTCTACGTGGTAGCCCATGAAATAGGACACAAGTAAGTTTGTTATAATCTCATTGTTATGGAATCTTCTTTTTATTTTAAATCAAAAAAACTAAAAAAATTGATATTTATATGAACTATTTGATTATTTCAGTTTGGGCATGCGGCATGACGGTCCCCTGGCGGAGAACGAGTGCGACCCCAGTAGCTACATCATGTCCCCCACTCTCGGCAGCGGCAAAATCACCTGGTCCCCCTGCAGCCGGAGGTCCCTTCAGAACTTCTTGGAGTAAGTACCTACCTATCTAGTTGGGTTTTCAGTTTTGGCAATATGCACAACAGCCACAAACATTCCCGGGCTACCAATAACCTCACAATATTTCATGAAAAAGTTAAAAATGTTGTTTGAATCCGCGATGAAATCGATTAATTTTTCTATTCTAAATTTTGCCTTGTTTTTAACTAATTTCAGTACTCAGCAGTCCAAGTGTTTGCTAGACCATGGCAGTTCTGCAGGAAAACTGGATCACAGCGCTGAGGGACTTCTGCCAGGAGAACGATTTGGAGCTGACCAACAATGTAAGAAAACCCTTGCATAGCGTTCTTATCAAAATAAAAATACTTAGATGTTTAAACTTCTGCGGGCGATATCGTTTCAAAGACAACCCGAATGAAAAAAAATAGTGATGGAACTATTCCTGCTTTGTCATTTCCGATAATTAGAGTACCTAATGCAGCAAGAGTTGATGCAAACTCAGTACTCACACAGATGTAATGCTTGGCGAAATTGAGAAAAGTAAAATTATTTGAATAGCTGCAAAAGATTTTCGAATATTTCTACTTGTCACACTATCTCCCACTAACGTTATCGACTAATTTCCAGGCATGCTGAAATACGGTAAAGAGAGCAGTCATGCCTCCCAGCAGCCACTATCTGAGGTCTGCAGAGACCTGCATTGCCGCAGAGAGCGCTACACATGGACCTCGCATCCCGCCCTCGAGGGGACTAGATGCGGAGACCACAAGGTAAACACGATTTAAAATTAAAATGAAGAAATTTTATAAAAAAAAATTGTTTCGTAGTGTTTTCACACAAACGAAAGTATTACCGAATTTCGAACGTATTGAAGTCTAAGTTGAAATTTCGGAGCGTCGGATTTCGGAAAATGGTAATTCATTCAGTTGTGAGGTTATGCTTAACTTCTAATTTTGTTCGATTAATATCCAATCTAGTATCTATTTCTGTGAACAGCAGGCCTCACGTCCAAAAAAGTATTTTTTAAGTAAATATTCTAATTTTCTCTTATTTTAAAAACATAAGATTTCTCTAAAATCTAAATATTTTCGTATTTAGGTACTTAAATACCATGGACCATAATATACATTCTTTATTCAACTTTTTTATTACCTGTACAATTTGTCCAAAGAAAGTCCAAGAGCAACCATTCAGTTACTCAAACTTTCTTGTTTTCTAACCTTACGAACCCAATTCTTTTTTCAAACTCTCTTCAGGCAGGTAGGAGTTGGTACGATAAAGCAAAGAAGTCCCAAGGTTCATAGAAAATGTGTAACAAGATCAGCTCATCGAGGGAGTAGACCTGTGATTCGCTTAAAAATTGTGACGTAGCTTGAAGCCCATGTTCCACGGGTGATTTGAATTAACTGCAATACAAGTGGCAGTGTTTCACTTTAAGCTATGTCACACGTTCGAAATTTTGAAAGTTTTTTCGAAAAAGGCCTATAGGTATAAGCTACGAATGTGTTTTCGAAAAAGGCCTGTATGAGCTAATGGGGCATACATTAATTACGTGAGCTGAAAAGGGGTGGGGTCTAGATTGGAAGAAAAATGCTCACGTAATTAATGTATGTCCCCTAACCTTGCTAAATGCATTTTGTACGAACCTTGAAAAAGTCCGAATAAATACAATGATTTCACATTTGAAAAAAGAATTTTTACTGCACCATAGTCAAAGTAAGCAAAGTAAACCACCTAACCAAAGTTAACCATCTAGTCAAAATGAGGCTTGTTTGAATGATAAAGTAAATGTAGCGGATTTTGAAAACGGAAATAGAACACGCAAATAAATTTATAGACAGATGAAATGACAACGGTTGAGTTAAAAGAGAACATCGCTATGCTCTGCCAATAATGACTTCTTCCCATGTCCCTCCTAAAAACATACCTACTTTTAAAAAAACTGATAATTTACAGTTTTAGTGCAGTACCTACCTACCAATTAATTTTGTTAATTTTTTTCTAGTGGTGCCGCGGCGGCAGATGCGTCGGCCGCGTGGGGGGCCGCGATGTGGGTGCCGCCCCGGCGCCCCTGCCACAGGACGGTGCCTGGAGCCCCTGGGGGCCCTGGCTGGACTGCGCCTCGGGCTGCCTGCACTCGGACGGGGGCCGCCTGTCGCAGGGTAGCAGCGGGATTACAGTGGCCAGCAGAAGGTGTGATCAACCTAGGTGGGTTTTATCACCGACGGACTATGCCGTAACTCTCCCCTTCATAAAATCGGAAGAGAGATTGTAAACGAAATGTCCAGAATTCCTAAATGAATACATGGTGACCGAACAACTCAGAATGAAACCAACTCAGAAGCATCTCAGAAAGGTCATTAAGAGTGATGAAAAAAAAATATCTATTCTTTATTTCTTCTTCTTCCAGGAAAATTGGAAAATTGGGAAAAATTGATGGGAAAATGGGTTGGGAATAAGGAACTCCAGTGAAAAATATTATGGCTTTAAAAAAAATATGTTCATGTAGACCAGGGTTTCCCAACCAGAGGTCCGCGGACCACTAGTGGTCCGCAAGAGGCTAGAAGATGGTCCGCGATGATCCGCCGGTCAATAAGCGAGCCCAGCGCGCGGGCGGTCCCTGATCGAGACGCCTGAATAAAAAAAATCGGGACAATATTCAGTTTATCATTATTGCGCCTTGTGGTCAGTGGTCATTATGGTATTCCATTTTACCCCACCCCATCCTACCCCGTTCTATCCCCTCCGTTGTGGTAAATATTCTGCTAGAACCTGTCCCACCATATCCCATTCTGACCCCTCCCTTGTGGTAAATAGGTAAATATTCTGCTAAAACCTGTCTCACCCAATCCCATCTGTGGCACCTGGGACGGACAGGGCGGATGTCACCCCCCCCCCCCCCCCCCCCCCCCCCCCCCGATTAAAGTTGACAAAAAACACAAATTTCCTGTCGTCCTGGGGGGGGGGGGTGGCTAGAGAATTGTGGTCTTGTGGGGTGAAACTCGGTCGGGTGGCACCTACCTGCCTTGTGGTCCCTGTCGAAAAAATAAACGTACAAGTGGTCCCGGGTCAGAAAAATTTTGGGAACCACTGATGTAGACCAATAAACGCTGATTCTGAATATCTTCTTCTTCTTCCTTGCGCTGTCCCAACTCATTGCTTCTCGTTCTCAGGTTGTAATTTCTCCTGTTCTGGGTATCGCCTTCATTCAGGCCGTTTTTCTGAAGAATTTTGGTGCATTGAGTCATCCAGGAGTTCTTCGGTCTTCCTCTGGATGACTGTCGATGAAGCTCCATAAACATTGCCTGCCTCACTGTGTGGTCCGATGGTCTCCGTCTTATGTGTCCATACAATCACAACTGTCGTTCCTCCAGCTTACTATTTATGTCTGTGACACCCAGGCTACCACGAATGCGTGAACTTTTGATCTTATCTTTTAGTGATACTCCTGCCGACCATCTAAGCATTCGCATTTCTGCTGTTTCGAGTTGCCTAGAGTAGGAGTTGTACATAGTCCAGCATTCAGAGCCATACATTATTGCGGGTCTTACAATAGTCTGGTATATCTTTCCTTTAAGTTTAAATGCTGATTCTGAATACATAAGTTTTATTTAATAATATTAAACTCAGAGTTTTAAAAAAATGATTAAAAAGTCCATTTTTAATCGGGTCGTAGAAACACGCCGTCAAGCAAGCATTATTGAAAAGTTTAGTGTTAACGTCACTGTTCCTCGTGTCGTGACGTCACCGTAAAGTAATTATATAAGAATGTAGGTATGACACAAGTCATTTTATTAATTTATTCATTTATTTACATATTGTTTTTAGAGATTTAGTTGTTGTGTTAATGAAACATTATTTAGACCTAAATAATGTTTCAAAAATAAAGGTATCTCTTATTAAATTATCTCTATTATGGAAAATATTCAAAAACTACTGCACAAAACAAAATAGTAATGCGACTTCTAGGGACTTCGAACAACGAAATTCAAAATGGCGGCAGTTGATCAGCTAATTAAATACAAATATCTTAAAAAGAATGTTAAGATATTTGTGTTAACAGAGGATTGGCATACTGTTTTTTCATCCTTGTCCTTTTTTAAATAATAAGATTTCAATTTTTAAGTAATAAGATTTGTTTTTAATAATATTTGTTTTTTGAATAATAGCTTTTTTTTAAATATTTATTTTTAACTCAAATAAAATCTATTTAGATTTTATTTGAGTTCCATTTGCCAAAATTGGAGTGTCACCCTAAATGTTTTGTACTAGCTTTGTTTCTTGGTGGGTATAGTAATTAAAGATTTATTTATGGTCTATATTGTTACAAATCATACATAAATTACCCATCTGGTCACTAATATGATATTTTTTATTTCTTACTTTATTATGATATTTTAGTGTTTTAAATGTAGTGTATTTTAGTATTTTGTGTGTAAAATCACTCAAATTTATAAAAGTTAACCTCAACACAGGCCTAGTCCTAGTGAGGTTAATTTTTTTTTGTATGTAAACATAAAAATAAGAATGTATGGTGAGAAGTTAAATAAAATAAAATAAATTAAAATTGCCCGATCCTAGAGTAACTTTTCAGGAGTGATGAAGTCACACGATTCACCATACATACTGTGGTTTTCGGGGATCTTGAAAAATTAATACTTTGACAATTATTTTAACTATTAAAAATAACTCTAAAAATAAAAATAAAAATGTAGTTATTTAAGTTAGAAGGTCATTTATTCATTAAAAAAAAAATAAAAATTGGACTGGAGTTCTCTATTGTGTAAAAGTTTTTGAAACTGAGGAATTCCATGTTTCGTAAATGCTGGATGCTGTGTGAAAACTTCAATGGTCCTTTATGAAAATAACAGAGGGCGCCACTTCCATTTAATTCATGGAAATTATAAAAGCTCCCATTAGCAATCGAGAAATCTGTTTAGAATTGATCGTTCGTTTTCTCAGTCAAATTAGTGGAATTTAAATATTTTTGATGATATGGCAGATAGATAAAATCTTTTTTTATATATGTATGTAAATTTATTTGATCCAAAAGGAAGTATGCACTTTGAGGATGCTGTTTAGGGGGTATTTTAGAGATTATGGAAGCCTAATGGGATAATTATTGACTTCTACCCAAATCTAAAAACATATATTTTCTCAATTTCAGGCCAGAACATGGAGGAGTCTATTGTGATGGCTTTTCAAAAAAATACCGAACGTGTATTGCCTCTGAGGTACCATTAAATTAATAATCTGCGTCATTTTTAACAAACTATTACTATTTAATTCATTAATACGTGATTTTTTTAATATTTTCATTATTTGATTATAATTTGTACAAATATATGATTATAATTTGATTGTTTTCCAGTGTTTAAATGTGCCCCGCATGACGATAAGTGAATTTTCTGATCAAATTTGCCTTAGAGCAAGAGAAGTTGATGCAGATTTGATAGGAACAGGATTCCAAAGGCTTAATTCAGATGGTAAGTAATAAACAGCATAAGTAAGGTATGATTTTAGATTTTCACGGCCAAAAGTATTTTTGTTGTTTGTTTTTGGGGTGTTATGCCGTGTTACGCTACCTCCTCCTTTAGCCAACGTTTCGGACAGCGTTACAGTGTCCATCATCAGGGCAGATGTATTTCACACATAACTGTAACGCTGTCCGAAATGTTGGCTAAAGGAGGAGGTAGCGTAACACGGCGTAACACCCCAAAAACAAACAATAAAAAAGCATAAGTGAGGGTTACCCATTTAAAAAAAAATGGAATATTCCTTCATATTTCCGAGGCAATGTAATAGGTTCCTTTTGAATTTTTATTTTTATTTTTATTTTTAACTTTTATGAGTAAAACCTCAAATTGTAATATTTAATTAAATGAAGACAATATTAGCGAAACTCAATCGAAAATCTGGAAACACAAAAATCGGAAAAAGATATTGGCACCTCTGGGACTCGAATCCAGGACCTTCGACTTTCCGGGCTGTGACTCTACCGACACGTTAAGAGGGCATTACCAGAGAAAGCCGGAAATACGTCATTTTCAAAAAAGTTTTTAGACGTATTGACTCTTTTCCACAAAAAATTATAAATGGATTTCAAAAGATTGTTCTTTTATCTAGCATAGTTATGTAATAAATTTTTAGAATTTTTTTAAATTTTTAGTATAATAAGGTTATTCCATAGGTCGTTGGCAGATTTGTTCAATTTTCAAAAAAGTTTTTGTATTATACCACACCCATTTCAAATAATGTAATCATGCAGTAAAATAAATGAATACATTATCTAGCAAAGTTATGTATTAGAATTTTAATGTTAGTTTCAATAAAATCATTAAAAAATATGTGCGTACATGTGTTTCTTGACGAAAATTGGTCCATTTGTGTATTTATTTGCGCACTTACAAACTAATATATTTCAGATTTTTTTAACATTCTTATTAAATTTAGACATTATTGAAAAATGATAAATACTTATAATCAAAAAATAACTACAAAAAGTACACTATTTTAATAGTTTTATCGTCACGCCTTTCAGCATTTTTGGATGAAGGTATAAATTAAAGCTAATTTGGATTGAAATAAATTCGATATTGAGTTATAATTTAAAAAAGCTGGTACGGAGAAAAATCAATCTTTCTCATTGTAACCGCCCTGCACGATCGGAAGAACAACTTTCGACGAAATGTGGATTTTCGTCCGCTGGCTGGTTAAACGCTCTTAAGCGCGACACGTTAAGAGTCGATGACACAGGGCGAATTTACAAGCTACTATCTGGGAAATTCACTATCCGTTAGTAAACTCACCCAGTGTCATTGTGTTACTTGCTAACTTGCAGATTGTTGGCAATCTACGAAAAAAAGTTGAAAGTTCGTCAACTTTACTCACCTACACGCTTGCTCCGCTTGCTCGTGATTGGATTACTTATTTATGTTTCCAACATGGCTTCCGATAAACAGCTGATTTCGACTGTCAAACATCTGAAGAATTAGTTCACGCAGGCGTCGTTATTCTTGTTACTGGCGCTAGCAGCGACCTCAGAGTTCCTACGCTTCTGAGCGAGTGGACAGTTTTGAGTGTCATCATGACAATCTCACTCGCCGATTTACCCGCTTTTAAACTTAGTAGATAGTAGCTTGTAAACTCGCCCTGTGTCATCGACGCTTTAGCTCAGTTGGTAGTAGCAGCCCGGAAAGTCGAAGGTCCTGGGTTCGAGTCCCAAAGGTGCCAATATCTTTTTCTGATTTTTCTGGTTCCATATTTTCGATTGAGTTTTGCTCCTCTTGAATTTATGTACAATGATATTTTGTACAGCACATTACACACAAAACTGGGTTTTCTATGAAATTAATTCTGTTTCGTTCCTGTTTTGTTCCGGAAGGTTCCTTCAAAACAACATCATTTGAATTTCATATAAAATAGACACTTATAAATACTGCAATGTAAAGCTCGGATACCACCTGTTCTACTCCACGTCTATTTCGTAGAACAAACCGTTTGAAATGGAAAGGAATAGATTGTTGCGCATTCCCGCTCTTGTTCTATTTTATTTTATTCAAACTTGCTCTATTCTATGGTCGATTCTACTTAGAATAGAAAGAAATATGAAGGTGGTTCAACATTAGATTTCAATTTCTGTTAGAAGTTCTATAGATTACAGAAAAGATGAGGTGAAAACGCGCCATAATGACTGTGTATCAATGTCCCTTTTCCCTGAACCTTAAATAACCCCTAGATTTATTTATATTTATCATAAAATATAAATGTACACACATTTAAAGTTATGTGAGTACAAGGGCGGATCCAGCTTTGGCGCCAGGGGGGGGTCACATAGCGCCAGGGGGGGGTCACATAGTCGTGGTCAAGTCACAAGAAGTTATAATTTATTTTTTATAATAATAGATACAAGTAAAAAGTAGGTCCACCTAGGTCTTGGACCCAGCCCAGGGGGGGGGTCATGACCCCATGACCCCCCCCCCCTGGATCCGCCCTTGTGTGAGTAATGATGTTATTACAAATTATATTAAACCAATTTTATCCTAACTAAATGCAATAAAGACAAGCAGAGAAGCAGGTATCTATTTCTTTTAAAAGGGATACTTTAACCTCCTTGGGCTAACTTTGTTTTGTCCAATTTTTTTTACACACATGCTATAATCAATTTAATATAATCGTAATCAATTTTGTCCCAACTAAACATAATTTAGTCAGGTACCTACATAATTATTACTATGGTATCACTGCTATTGTAAAGGGCCGTCTACATAATGTTCACTTTTTTCTAGCTGCTGATGGATGCTCAGTGTGGTGCCACACCCGCGGAGGGGGAATTAAGAGCAGGGGATGGACCTTTCCCGACGGAACCACGTGCCTTACTAAGCAGGGGAATAAGCCTATGCACTGTATCAGTGGCCTGTGTTCTGTAAGATTTACTATTTATTTATTACAACAACTTTTTTTAGGGGTGGAGATAGTAGGAGGAAAGTGTAGGTAGAGTTGCATGCCCTAAGTTTATGACTATTTTGGCCAAATTGAAAGTTTAAGCATTTAATTTTTGTGAAAAACTTGCATCAATATATATAAAATTTATCAATATACTAAATTAATGTATTAATAACATTGAAGTCATTACACTACATCAGAATAAGAGCTCAATAAATCACCGCCTTGAAACGGCACTCATAAATGAATGCGTAATATCTGAATATTTTACTGTTTTAGATACTTACATATTTTTTCTTTATTGGCAACGACGCAGGAATTGATTATATATGGATAATAATAATTAATTGATTATTATTCTTCTTTTAGGAGTTCAGATGCTCCAATTCTGAAGAGCCAGAATTCTCCAGCAGTCTTGGCCAGTGTGCCCGGGACATCGAGGAGTCCTCATCAGCCTCCTCCTCGACTTCCGTCAGCAGCGGACCCTGGAGGAGGTCCAGTGGTCCGCAATGGCTGCAGGCCAGTGGCTGCCACTATCACTGCGTCTCCCCAGGGTCTGGGATCCGACTCGTCAAGCAGAAGGGCACAGCTCCGAAGAACAGCATACAGCTGTGTAAACCAGATGAGATTGTGAGAATACAGTACTTTTTAAATGTTCTTAAGTTCTTTGCAGTACATCTAGATTCCATGACAAACTTGAAAATATTGAGAAAATCTTAGAAAATTAATGAAGTCGATAAAGCCGTGTTTTAATCTCTTTTTTTATACCATATTTCCTCTTATTGTAAACAAACCTACATGTAAAAAAGTATGAGAAATCTCTTATTCACTAAAAGTTCAGAATTGAATTTTATTTCAAATGGATTTATGAACAATAATTTAAGTCTGATTTAGCAACAAACAAAATGTTTAATTTATTCACCAATTTCGTTTAATTTACACGACATTATTTTAGGATACTCAATGCGATTTTTAAGTGCTTGATAGTCTGAATATAACATTAGAGCTATTTGATGAAACTATTTTACCAGGACTCAATGACGGACACTCTAATTAATGATTTATTAAATTTATTTATTCGTTTTGTAGGGATGTGGACATCTTAAAACTCCACACGAGCACGCCACGTTTGTGTGCACAAAGTACAAAGAGCGAGTGAGAAGATTATCCGGAGTTGGAATGCAAATATCACCTGCAGTCGGTAAGACTTACTTATAATTATAAACTTGGCACACCCATCATTTATGGAGTTCGATTCTCATCGCACAACTTTTTTTTTCTGAATGTTTTTTTAACATATTATTTGAAATTTATTATTGCTACAATAATTGTTTCAACTCAGGGCCGGATCTACGAAATCTGGCGCCCTGTGCAGTAGGTACCGATGGCGCCCCCCCCCCCCCCTACATTTTTATTTTGATTAAAAATTCGTTCACCCCATTTTTTTTTTTTTTTTATTATTTTTTTTTACACTAATTTATCAAATAAAATCAAGACATATAAAGGGTGTAACTTTTCCAAGTGACCTGGCGGTAGCTCTCACACTCGCTTTTTTTAAAGAGAGAATCGCCAGGAGCCCTATACTCTCTGAATCTATTGGGTAGGTAAACATAAAATTATGGTGCTATTTTAATTATTTTAGGAAAAACTCTTTTAGCAAGTTATGTTTTAAAATAATACAACGAATTGTTTGTTTGTGCCCGTACCATGATTTAAAATATAGGTTACGAGACAATGCGGGTGGTTTCGCTGAACTAGGTCCATTAGACATTCTTGAGATTTACTGCGTTTATGTATATACCCAACGCGAATATTAATAGAAAAAGCAAATACAAATACGTTCTCATGGCAACGTACAACACAAGAATAGCATCTACAGCTTCTGACTAATAAGAATATAACCTCAAATTTGTACCTTGCATTTCCCCTGTGTTGAGCGAATAAACACCAAATTGAGCGAACAAACACCATACAAACACTAAACACTGACGTATGGTATCAACGGCTTACGAAAGACGCTTACACTGACACCGTAAAATAACAAATCCAACAAATCTAATAGATATTAATTATACATTTAACGAACTTCAAATAATATGTCAAATCATTGATGAAACATGAAACTGTCAACACATAACACGTTGCAACCTGCAAATCCTACAAACCGTGCGATGTTTTTGTTAATGGAATTTACTGAAGATTTCATAAGAAAATGGTCTTTCACTACCTTCTCCTAGAGACTTAAATCATACAAAATAAAACAATAGCGAGCGTACGCTAACTAAAATTGTCAGTTCGGTTTGTTTGATTATCTAGAACAAAAGTACGGCGCTCTGATTGGTTATTGAATTTGGATCGCACCCATTCGTCGTAAAAGACGGTAAAAGATATATGGAAAAATAGATCTTACGTTTAAACTAAATATATGGAATTTGTAAAAAAATTCTGTAACTGACTATAAATTCGTAAGCCGTTGATACCAACCTGATGCGTGCGCATTCTGTTTCTTTGGAAAGTGTTGCTAGAGCGTAATAATTATTTCGTATTATGGGTAATTTTTAAACGATTGAGGGAATATTATAACAAAATTTTAATACAATATTTATTTTCTCACGGCGCCCCTTTGGAGTTGGCGCCAGGTTTTTGCACGTTTTTGAACGATGGCAGATCCGGCGCTGTTTCAACTATTAAGTTTTTGTTTCTAATTTGTGCTGTTTCATTGAAAACTTGCAGAAGATCCAGACAGGCCGTGTCGTATAGCTTGCCAAGACGAGGCGGTGACTCGCCGGTTCTACTTAGTCAACGGCCAGGAAGGATGGTTTCCCTTCGGAACGTCATGCAGTAAAACCAAATCTGCCTTTTGCATCAGCGGGAAATGTTTGGTAAGAAAATTAAAAATTAAACAAGGATAGTGCCTAAACTGAAGACGTTTGAAGGAGACCTTTGACTAAAGTTGATTGCCAGAAAGATAGAACAAGCATAAAAAGAGAACTTTAACCACCCGAGCGATGGGGATTTCTGGGTGTTTGGTTTAAGATTCGGCCATTCGATTTAATAAATATCATACCTTCAAATATTAATAATAAAACATATAAACCTCTTACTGCAGTTTAAAGGCAATGAATCCACCTAGTTTTCACCGTTTATCGTTTATCCGTTTTCACAAATATATGGAATAAACGGTGAAATCTATGTAGATTCATTGGCTTTAAGCCCCAATAAGCAGTTCATATGTTTCCAAAAAAATATTTGGAGATATGATATTTATTAAATCGAATGGCTAAATTGAAAACCAAACTTCCAGAAATCCCCCTCGCCCGAGTGGTTATAATTCTTTTAATCAACTACCTAAATTTGGATAGCCAAATGAATCTTCCGTTTTATAAAATTGAGTTCAGCTTGACATGGTTAAATTTGGAGGTGGCCATTACCGTGGTTACCGGGTTAACGTGTAAAACTATAGTACATTATTGTTGATTTCGTACTCAACAATAATTTTGTTTCTGCCGACCGAATTTTCAATGAACAAAAATTAATTTTAAAAAAGAAATTGTCCTTAAGGTGATGCACCATGTCGTGTAAAATTCCTTATGTAGATGGCGATTAGGTTTAAATTCTCGTTTAACATGTCCAGCTGCCCGTTTTGATATATTCACGAAAAAAAAACATTTCATTTTATTGTTTGTTTGTTTTATTGTGTTTTATTTTATTTTTCGAATTGAATATTTAAATGTTTTACGATCAGTTTAGAATTTAATTTTCCGCATTCTACAATAAAAATATAACCGAAAAGAAATTCCTAAGTACAAGATTTTGAACTAGCAGTTCCATAGGTCTGATACTTTTTTGGGTTTATAAAAAGACTAGTCAAAAAAATATTCAATTATTTTATGGCAAATATGCGTTCTATGTGCAGTATTTAACTAAAGTATCTAAAATATTTCTAAGCAGTCTAATTTTCAAACCAATATCACATGATTTTGCATCACCGTAATATCAATCAAGAAAGGTTTATCTAATATGAAACGAACTAACATTGCTAAATGCTGATGGCCTCCGTGGTCAAGGATAAGGCTCTTGACTCGCAATCTGAAGGACGCAGGATCGAATCCTGATGCGCGTAAATATTTTTTTTTGATTAATATGTGTTTCACAATTAATTAATTTAAAATAATATATAGTGTATTTGCGGCACTTTCCAGATGTGGAAGATATTCAGAGTATCGCCCTGGTGTAAGATCACCATTCAGAATTGAAACGTTGCTTAAAATTACTTTAGCCGTGTTCGGTGACCAGATCTGAATAGCCACTTTCCTACTTTCCACTTCTCCATCCCCCCCCCTCCCCACCAGTGGCGGCTCGTGACTTTTCGGTGTGCTGGAGTTCTGATGTTAAAAAAAATGGCATTATTGATGTTGTTGTAGCTGAAAAAAAAGTTAATTTTTTTTTTTGAAAATCAGTTTTTCGTATGAAAAATTTCAGAAAGTTTCAGTTTGGCGGTGTGCCGCACCGATTTCCTGAAAAATCTTCATACAAAACACCGATTTTTGAAAAAAAAATATATATTTTCCGCATATGACAACATCAATGATGCCATTTTTTTAATATTAGCACCCTAGTACACCCAAAAGTCACGAGCCACCACTGCTCCCCACTACCTTCAGCCTCACAACATACCCCAATTGGGGATGCTGCAGTCTCACTGGCTCCAGACGATAAAAATTTAAAAAACAGTTCTTTTGAGAAACAACATTTTTAATTTTCTATCTGTGTATTTGTGCTGTAATTATTTTAATTAATTCTTTACATTATTATTTTCTTGCAGGAGTTTGGTGAAGATAACACTCCATTGTCAGAATCTGAGTTCACCCTCCCGCTGCTCCCACGAAACAACAAGACGTCTGCATTAAGGATGAGGATGAGGAATAAAAGAAGTATGGACAAACGTGATAACCCTATTAGGATAAGAGTCACCCTGGACCAAGCGCATCTAGATGACATCATCTCAACATTGAATTTATCTGGTAGGTACTTACTTCAAAACATTTTACATGCGTGTAATATATTAGTGTGCGTAGAACCAAATACCCTAGAATCGAGATAATGTTAGGTCCTTACATATGAAATTGGCGTTTTGTGTGGGAGGAACATAAAGTCGATTTTTTTTAATATAATATATTTATTTAATCAAAGTATGTACCATTGCTATCTATGCACTTTTGCCATCTCATAGGTAGTTCATCGATCCCTTTACTAAAAAAAACCATTCGGACGGGAATCAATAAAATCTTTGAAGGCGGTTTGGACTGCCCCATCGGAGTTGAATTTTTTCCCTAAGAAGTTATCCAAATTTCGAAAAAAATGGTAATCTGTTGGGGCAAGGTTCGGAGAGTACGGTGGATGTCTTAGACATTCCAATTGAAGCTCCTCTAATTTGGTATCCGTCTGTTGTGCAGTGTGTGGTCTAGCGTTCTAATGCACGTTTGTTGATTTGCTTCACTCAATTCGTGAGGTACCCACCTTTCAAGCTTTTTCACCTTCCCAATTTGTTTCAAGTGGATTAAAACAGTTTTATCACTAACACCGCAGCCTGCAGCTTACTCCTCCGCTTCCACAATAGCCTTCAATTCTTTATTATCAACTTTGGTCTCCGGCCGTCCACAGGGCTTGTTCTGCAGGTCGAAATTTCCAGAACGAAAACGTTGGAACCAAAAACGCACTGTGTTTTCTTTTGCGGCACCGTCGTCATACACATCCTTAATCTTTCGAGCCGTTTCTGCAGCACTGGTGCCATGGTGGAACTCGTACTCGTAAATAACGCGATATTTCAAGTTTTCCATTTTGTAAACTAAGTGACGCAAAGCAGTGGCGGCTCGAGCACATTTTTTGTGGTGGGGACGGTCATTTTTTGTGTAGACATTTTCATGTTTTTTTAATGTTGTGTTTTACCAAAAAAAGTGAGTTATTGCGTTTGTCACGTGCTCCCACGAATTTTCGTGTTTTGTCAAACTTTCCGATAAATGTTTAAAATATATAAGATTAAAATTAGTTATAAATTTTATACCCAGCTTGAGTACACCGTATCACCACCAAAAAGTATCTAAACTTAGAATATAATTTTCAGTTAAAAGTCGACTTCATTAATTCTTTTTATAGATTTTTTATTTCTTACCAAAAGTATAACAAAAGTATATAAAGTAAAATAGATCAGAGGATAAGTCACGTAGGAACACCAACTAGGTACCTACATACATAAATATTAAGTTTAATAAAAATACACAAGATAATCATCGGCACTTTCGTTTCAATTATCTTTGATGTGTATTTACCACGAGAACGGCGCTATAGAAATAATCCGATCAATCGATAACAATATTACTATTTACTAAACGTCAAATACGATTATAAAACGCCTAACGTGAATTCCGGCCCGTGCATAATATTCACAATCTTCACAGGGGGATTCTTGAACCGGTCCCCGCGATTATGGTATAGATGGTTCAAGTGCGCATGCGCGGATCCCTAAAATCACATACAAAAATATTCAGCGCGTTCAAAAACTTCATTTTAGAAGGAATAGATCGCCGTGTGGTCCCCTAACTGCGCAGTAGTCAGTACGCACAGTCAAGCGGGCGCTAGTATCTAGTACCTACCTATACGTCGAGTCGAGTCCGAAGTGGCCGACCGGCCGGCCGGTCGCGTTTCGCGTTAGTATTAGTTTAGTTTGGTTGTATGCTTTGGAAGAAAGGAGAGTTTGTTCGCGGAAATATTTCAAATTTCGAGCCTAAAATTTATCCAAATTAATTTTTTAGATTTTATTTTTTTAAGTACCTACGCATGAATTATTTTTTGTGAACACAAAGAATTATTACATATTTTTTTTTGGTATGTTTCTGGAATAACTGGTGGGGACCAGTGGCGGCTCGTGACTTTTTGGTGTGCTAGAGTGCTGATATTAAAAAAATGGCATTATTGATGTTGTTGTAGCCGAAAAATTTTTTTTTTTTTTGCAAATCGGTTTTTTGTATGAAAAATTTCAGGTTAGTTTCAGTTTGGTGATGCGCCGCACCGATTTCCTGAAAAATCTTCATACAAAACACCGATTTTTGAAAAAAAATAAAAAAAAATTTTCGCATACGACAACATCCATGATGCCATTTTTTTATATTAGCACCCTAGCACAACCAAAAGTCACGAGCCGCCACTGGTGGGGACTGTCCCCATGGTCCCCTTATGGGGAACCGCCACTGACGCAAAGAAAAAAAACAATTAAGGAAAAAACAAATAAATTATAATTTTCAAAACACAAATACATGAGTAAATAGCTGTATAAATTTGAATTTGGAATTCCTAACCAAAGAGAAGATATTTGAGATCAAAATTACCAGTACGCAAAACGCCAATTTCATATGTAAGGACCTAATATTTCCAACTTCTGGCATTTCCCATATATTTTGATGGCAATATGCTAAATTAGCGCCCCCTAACGGTGCGAGTTATTTTGTTTTCTTTCATGCATTGGATTTTATCTGCGTTAATTAATTATTATTGTATATTTATTTTTAGCTTATTGAGTAAAATTTCTGAATTTGTAATATTAATTCAAATAAAGACAATATTAGCGACACTGAATCAATAATCTGAAACAGAACAATCATTTATTTATTTATTTATTTTATTTATTTATTTATTATAGATACAAAAGAAAGTACAAATTATAATTTGAAAAGCTTTGCCTGTCCAACTAGGAAAGTTTCCCGTTCCAAGACAGACAAATTGACATGTTTAGTTCATATTAATATTATTCCTGAAATGTAGATATATAATTACATAACAAATACAAAAAAAAAATCATTTTTCTCTGAAACTAAGCTGTGTAATAAAGAAAATGTATATAATATATATAAATATAAATAAAAAATAAAAAGATACGATCTCATCAGTGGAGGAGCACCGCCCCAGCAAGGCTAAGGTACTGGGTTTGATTCCTAAATGAGACCATATCTTTTTCTGATTTTTCTGTTTCAGATTTTCTATTGAGTGTCGCCAATATTGTCTTCATTAATTAAATATTACAATTCGAGGTTTTCTCATCAAGTTAAAAATAAAATTAAATTAAATGAAGACAATATTAGCGAAGCGCAATCAACAATCTGGAAACAGAAAAATCAGAAAAAGATATTGGCACTTCTGGGACTCGAACCCAGGACCTTCGGCTATCTGGGCCACTGCGCTGACCACTGCGCCAAGGTGTCGATATCCGATTCGGTCATTTTTAACTGTATCAAACTTCGACTAAGAACCACCAACGTTTTTTATTTATTTATTTATTTATTTACGCCCATTTAGGCTTTTGCATACATATATACACTTAACAATATTTACGAAATTATACTAGTAAATAGTGCAGGAAATGACTGTTTACAACACTTGCACAAAAACAAATATAAACCAAAAATACTATTGAATTTGATCCACACAGTATGCAGGCACAAAATATAAAAATAAAAAAAATACAAAGATACAAAAAAATACAAAAATAGCTTCTCTCCTTCAGCCGACAAAACACCACCAATATGCTAGTCAATTCAAACAGTTTCATCAACACATTCCCCTACTTGATGAAAAAAACTTCAATAAGGTATGCTTATATATTACAATTGATGTATTAAATATATCAACAACATCGGAGTATTTGTTTCCAAGCTGTTGAATCCGTCGCATAGGAGTGTAATATTGGCATGTTGACTTAGAATTGCTACAATAATATGGTAGGTACTGTCTTGTGACTGACCTGTCTGGAGTGTGAAAAGAGATTACATATAATAAATCAGGGGTGTCAAACATTGAATTAATGATTTTTACAAACAGGTTAAATCGGAAATGATTCTACGATCAGATAATTTTATTAAATTAAATGAACGAAGTAGGTTATCGTAATTTAGGCATTCACTAGGAATGCCCATTTTAAAATTTACATATCTTAAAAATTTATTTTGGATTCTTTCTGAACCTCATAATTTGGGGACCAGACCGTGGAATTGTATTCTATATGACTCCTTACTAGTGACATATATAAAGTTTTTACAGTATTGACATTATTAAAATCATTAGATACCCTTAAAATAAATCCCAACATTTTCAATGCTTTATTGGTTATTATTTCTATATGCTTGATAAAGTTGAGTTTCGTGTCAAACCAAATACCTAAGTCATTAATTTCCGAGACAGATACTAACGACATATTGTTGATTCTTTATTCAATAAAACCTCATAATTTGACATTTGCTTGTGTTAAGTTGCAAGCGGTTATCATGCCACCATATAATAAATCTCAGCAAGTTATTTGACAATATATGGCAATCATTAATGTTTCTGATTGCTTTGAATAATTTCAGATCGTCTGCAAACATTAATACTTGAACATCATTGAAAATATATAACACATCATTAACAAATAATAAAAACAAGATTGGACCTAAATGTGACCCCTGGGGAACACCACTCGTTATCTTCATTTTCTTAACATATAATTTATTGGTTCTTGGTCGAAGTATGATGATACAGTTAAAAATGACCAAATCGGATATCGAAATCCTGGCGCAGTGGTTAGCGTAAGTTGAACCGGTAAGCCGAAGGTCCTGTGTTCGAGTCCCAGAGGTGCCAATATCTGTTTTCTGATTTTTATTTCGCTAATATTGTCTTCATTTAATTAAATATTACAATTTGAGGTTTTACTCATAAAGTTAAAATTAAATAATAAAAATAAAAATTCATCCTAAACTTGCAGAAAATAGATGTTACATATTAATAAAAACATTTATTCAAGACTCTATCTAGGTAGCATTAAGTTCAAAATGAATCTTGCAATCATATATAAAGATAGCAGCCAATAAAAATATGCTTTAAGAAAATGAAGATAATGGGTAGTTCTTAGTCAAAGTACGATTTATTTATGATTTAGTTAAAAAGACCTAATCGGCTAGGGTCCCATTAGCTCAGTGGTAGAGCACCGCCCCAGCAAGGCTAAGGTCCTGAGTTCGATTCCTAGATCTTTTTCTGATTATTCTGTTTCAGATTTTCGATTGAGTGTCGCTAATTTTGTCTTCATTAATAACATTATTATATAAACCAAAAATTAAAAAAAATAATAATAATATGTAACCTACGTACAACCTTTCTGCTTATTTACACATACCAAAAAAAAATTATGAATATTTATCAAAATACAAATTAGAAAGCACGAAACATCTCAACCAAGTACTATATAAATTCAATAAATATTTCACGCCATTGTCTGGAAGCAATGTCATCATGCTACACTAGCCCCTATAGCGGCCAGTGTTTTGTAAATACTGCCAATATTTTATTGGAGTTGGGTGTATTTATTTGGTGGAACATTCATAATTATAATTGTTTGTTTTTGTGGTAATGCCAAGATACAAATAGACACTCTAGTCGTAGATAACTTTGTAGGTGAAGGTTTAGTATTTTGAAAGATCTATTCAATGTAATTTTATGAAAAAAATCATAATCACAGGTGTACAAAAACAGAAGGCAAATTTTTTGAAAAAATAAAATTCTTTTCACTCTCCTGAACGATTAACATTTTGTCCTTTATAGCATTTCAAATTTCCACTATCGATCAAGGCCGGCTGGTTGAACAGTGTGTTTGTGTGCAGCACTGGTAAATTATATCGTCTAAAATTACTTTATAATATCTTACCGAAAAATATAAAACCTATAAATTTCATTAAAAATATCACCTACCAATATAATGCATAATATAATATGAATCAGGGAGAGCAAATTCTCAAAGTTCCGTGCAAATTTACCCTGTCCGGTGTGCAGGCCAATTGCAAGCGGAACGAATTATGTTTTTGTATCGAATATCCCAAACATCGCCAGCGCGCAACGCTGGCCATATGTATGAAAAATTAAGCTATATCGGTGTGCCACCCAGCGGCCTTTATCATACAAACTTAAATTTGGATTTAAGGCCAAAATACTTACCCAAACTGAATAATTCTTTTTTTAATCAAAAGGTACAGCAAATACCTAAATTTTACATATATTTGCTTTATTATTGATTGGTGTTTTAAATTATAAAACGCATGCTAGCTACACCGTCATAAAAAATAAAACCTAGTCAAATGTGTAGAAAATTGGTCCGTCCTGAAGGGGGGGGGGGGGTGGCTAGAGAATTTCTGTTCTGTTCTGCTGTTTTTGCCTATAAAAAGACCCGTCAGGCACAAAACTCTCCCGTTTCGGGGCACTCCACGGGGAGCTATAGGGCTACAAGTATAAATAACAGACCGTGTTCAATGTTTTCGTGACAATCCTTCGTAATTTTTCTTCCACGGTCGGGTGTCACCCCCGTCGGCTGTGGTGTCACCCCCCCCGTCGGGTGGCACCCGGGACGAGGGCCAATTTCTTAGCTCATTAATTCTGTGGCCAATGCGTTAATTGCTTATGATTTTAACTTGGTTACTCACACATATTTACTATTTCATGTTTCAGGAATGTTCCAGCACCAAAGCGACGGGATGGTCAACAATGATAATCCAGAGTATTTCATAGTTGACTTTGGAAACCCAATATTTGTGGCACCCGAGGAATCCGTTATGGCGCGGGTGGGGCGACATCATGTGCACTGGGATTACTGAAACTTGCCCTCAAATGTGATAATTTATTTAATTTATAACTATGTCAGAAAATAATATTGTATTAGGCAAAATATTTCTAAGAGACTACCAGTTAATATTAAGGTTTTTGTCTTAGATGCTGACTGTGTTTATATTTGTGCTGCTGCAATTGAATTTCAACAGCTATAACTGTGCAAATTTTATTTGTTACTCTCATTTTCTAAGATTGTTTAAAACTCATATCACACTTGAAGACTATCAAATCGACGATCACCGCCATTTTGTTTTTTTTACATTTTAATGGTCACCATTAAAGTCTGATTCTCGATTCGTTTTACCTTTTGATTAAGTTGTGATCAGCTTATAAGTATAATTATAAGACCATTACACTCAATTTGACCATGTATCCCGTTTTTAGGGACTCTATAGAAAGAAATAGAAAGTCTTTCGATATTTGTAAATATTGGATCAATTCCACTTTATTTATTTAATATTTTTATGTTTTTTACAATAAGTATACATTTTTTTATATGTTATACAGCAGGGGTCACCAATTACTTTCATTAGGGGTCTGTTTTTTAAAATAACATGACCGCCGCGGTCCGGAAGGGATTAAGCCTAACCTCCCCCTTTGTATTCTCGCGTTTCCCAAAAATCAAACCAACTCAAGGCTTCAGTTTCAAAATTATCAATGTGGTATACCTGATTAATAGTAGACATTATATCCACTGTTGACGATTCAGTTTGCACAATTTGGAAGAATGTAGCAACGCTAAGTTAAATTGTGCACTGTTGGTTACACAAAATTGACTCTCCATTGAGTTAATTAGAGAATCTAAGTAATGAAAGAATCTAATGGAATGTAAACTGTTTGTCTGAAGTACTCTTCAACACTTATGGTTTCCGGATTACTTCGATGCTTTTGTCTTTCACACTGTCTTGGGATAATCATAAAAGTGACATTATTTGACTATTTTCAATCAATCCAGGGGGGGGCAAGTGCCCCCCCTTGCCCCACCTGCAGGCGCCCATGGATCCAATGTCTAGATATGGTACCCGTTACAAAAAAATCAGGGTACCTTAGTTATGCTTGACATCTGACCCAAATTTTATCAAAAGCTGAACGTTGGGATGGGTTGGGAGGGCCACACAAAAGTTAAAATTGTGCTATTCGACGATTTGATGGTCATCCATATAAAGTGATAGTGTTTAAAACGCCCCAATTTTATTTATTTTTTTAATAAATACATTATTATTTTTGAATAATTACTATGCTGTAGTAGTGTAAAATGATGAGAATAAGGACCATGATAGGTAAACATAAACTTAAACATACCTACCTATTATACAGGGTATTAAGGGACATATTTGACTTACTTTAATCGGTGATTCCTGACATTATTTGGAGTAAAAAATATAAATAAAATTTTGTTCTGTGGAGATTTTTTTTTCAAAATTAAACAAAAAAAATTCTTCCACATGTCGTCACTGGTCACTCAACCAAGTAATCGCCGAACCCTTCACCCCACCCCTAACAGTCCAACATCTACTGATTTTTTTATGATTTTGTCATCAAAAATGTCACCAGAGACCAAAATGTCATTTACATTTTGTAATCCAAACAAGGGCGGATCCAGGGGGGGGGTCATGGGGGTCATGACCCCCCCTGGGCTGGGTCCAGGACCTACTTTTTACTTGTATTTTTTTTTTTTTTTACATTAACTCCACACAGGAGGCCCTGAGGAAAATAATTTACCTCAGGGTCTATGTCATCTGGGATGCTGTGTGGAGGGTCTTTTTGAGGAGAGGAAGGAATGAACATTGGTCTTGAAGAGACCCATGTTGTAGGAAGGAGGAAACACAGAGGCCGGCAAATCATTCCACAGCCGAGCTGTTGAACACAAGAACGAGTCAAAGAAACGACCCGTTCTCATGTGACAAATGTCAACTGTGTACAAATGTTGGGCACGCGTTTGGCGTGTTTCCCGACTATGCACCGGTGCCGAAGGGATCAATGATGCTAGTTCCTCGGAGCATCTTCCATTGTAATACCGGTAGAACAAGGATAGCATTCCCACCCGACGCCTGTGCTCTAAAGATTGCAATCCATCTGTTAAGATGGGAGAATCTATCAAACGGACCGCCCGTTTCTGCACAGAGTCGAGGGTATTTTTCAGGTATTTTGGAGCTCCAGACCAGAGGTGGCTGCCAAATTCAACCGTGGGGCGCACTTGCGATTTGTACAGAGTTAGCAGTTGTGTACTATTAAAGTATCTGCGGGCCCTGTACAGTACGCCCAGTTTTTGGGAGGCTAACTTTACTCTGGCTTCGATGGAGCCCCCATACCTGAGCTGGTCACTTAGGGTTACACCAAGCATATCAATGGAGGGCCTGTTCGGAAGATTGCTTCCGTTGAAAGAGACTAGATTTTCATTTCGATCCCTTTTAGACGTAATCAGACAAGATTGGGTCTTTGAAACATTAAATTCAACGAGATTATTTTTACCCCAAGAGAAAACACTCTCGATGTAACCGTCCATTCTTTGCTTCAAAGCCTTACGAGCTGTTGGAGTTTGTGAGACAAACTTGTTGGGCTTGTCAAACAAAAAGCTATCATGAACTGTACTGTCATCCGCGTAACAATGAATTGGTGCACATGACAAAAGGTCGTTGATGTGCAACAAAAACAAAGTCGGAGACAGAACCGATCCCTGCGGGATGCCAGCATTTATCCGGTGTGAGGAAGAGGTGAAACCATCGACTACCGTCTGAATCGACCTCTCCCTCAAGAAGTCGGCAATCCACGTACACAAGGATGCGGGAAGTCCGTAAGAATGCAGTTTGTTGACAAGTCCTCGGTGCCAAACCCGGTCAAAGGCCTTGGAGATGTCCAGTGCAACCGTTTGGGTCTCACCGAAACGTTCCAGGCATCGCCCCCAAACATGCGTCACATACGCGAGAAGATCACCGCACGAGCGGTTCCGCCGGAATCCGTATTGACGGTCGTTAATAATTTTGTTCTTCTCGAGGTATGTGAGCAGTTTGTCGTTGATCACACGTTCCATCACCTTAGACAGAACTGATGTGATCGCTATGGGGCGGTAGTTGGCCGGGTTGGAGCGGTCACCCTTCTTTGGAATAGGATGGATAACCGCTTTTTTCCAACCAGAGGGCACAGAGCCAGTCTTCAGGGACAGTTTAAAAAGCTTCGTCAAAATTGGAGCTATTTCTGCAGCGCACCTTTGCAGTACCAGGGCAGGTATTCCGTCAGCCCCACTAGCTTTATTAACATCAAGCCCTCGTAAAACATGGAGTACTTCCCGATGCCGGATTCTCAGCTTTTTCATACGAAAACCGCAGTGAGGAACCGACGTCGGGACAGCACCTTGGTCATCGAGGGTTGAGTTATCCGCAAACATTTTACCTAGTAAGTTAGCCTTTTCGGTGGCGGTGTTTGCTAGTGAGCCGTCAGGTCTGGTAAGAGGTGGCAGACTGGATTTGCAGAAATTGCGACCTATTGAGCCCGCAAGCGACCAGAATTGCCTGCTGCCATGCGGGCATGCAGTCAGCTTTCTGCTGATCTGCTGGTCGTGCTCGAATTTTGACCTATTGTATCTATTATTATAAAAATTAAATTATAACTTCTAGTGACTTGACCACGACTACGTGACCCCTCCCTGGCGCTATGTGACCCCCCCCTGGCGCCAAAGCTGGATCCGCCCTTGATTCCAAATAATGTCAGGGATCAAGTATGTTCCTTAAAACCCTGTAGGATTTTAACTAGCGATTCCTGAGCATATTTGGAGTAAAAAAAGTAAATTTCATTTTGCTGTTTGAGGATTTTTTTCTATTTTAAACAAAAAACATATTTTTTAATCACACTTCGCCACTCATCACACTTCCACAAGTCGCAACGGGATTACGTAATATGCTGCTTCATGTTTTACCGTGCTGCTGTAATCTGTAATGAGACTGGGTGCTTCTCACTTGACCTGCTACGCTATATCCGACCACCCAGTTGCAAAGTGTGATGGAAAAATATTTTTATTGTTTTTATTTGAAAAAAAATATCATCGGGCAGCAAAATCACGTCTACATTTTTTAATCAAAGTATGCTCAGGAATCGCTGAGTGAAATCTTTCGGGTATGAGGTGTACACCCTATATATGTATAAATATTTTTAATAATGTATCGGATCCTTAAAGGATTTACCAATTTAATTGTGATAGCTTTACAAGAAATCGGCCTACTTCGAGTAGTAAAAATTATAAAAGATTTGTTTTCTTATAATATTGTGAGATGTGGGTATCTGAATAATAGAAATTTATGTTTAATAAAGATGTATTTTACAATGTTGATAAGCTTTTTATTTATTATGTGAAATAAACATCCCATTAAATCATTTTTGACCACTCGGACCCATAAGCTTGTTTTCACGATAATATAACATTACCGGACATATGTATGATGTATGAGGCGTACCTGACTTATTAAAGTAAGTACTTATCTATCAAGTAGGCAACATAAATAAACAAAAATAATCCTTATATATTTTTTGTAAATAGCTTTTTTATATAAAAGATGGTGAAAGGATGCTATCTCAATTAGAATCTATTTATTTAAGCCAGTAGTCCTCAACCGGTGGTCTGTGGATCTAAAATGTGGTCCACAAAACATTTATTCATTTACTACAAAACCGAATCGAAAGGTATCCAAAAGCTTATTCATACCCCTTTTGGAAATAATGATGGAGAGGTAGCTGAAGAAGTCCAAAAAGGGCACATTGAATTGCAAAATGATAGTAATTGCAAGGACGCGTTTAATTATGCGATTAACAGTTTATCATTATTGTACCTTGTGGTCCCTGTGAGAACAAATAAATGTCATAGTGGTCCCTGGTCAAAAAAAGATCGAGAACCACTGATTTAAGCAGTGAACTACATGAGAGAACCGTTGACATAAAACCAAAATTGCAAGTCCTCAGTAAATTTGAAGACTCACGAAAAAAGTATTGTGATCAATAATTCCATATACGAGGGTTGTCCGTAAAGTAAGGTCTCCAAGGTGCTGCAGTCTCAAGGAAAAATTTTACGCGAGATCCGGCAACACTGGCGTGTAGCCTGGTTTCCCTACGCCAATTCCCCACTACGCTGCGCTCTCTGCGACATTTAGTCTTGGCGTGGCAGCCATTCACGGTGGAGCTTCCGCTGGCCGCACCTGTGTGAATTACGCTATATAAATAGTTTTTTTGTGCAAAGAACAAAACCTAGGTAGAAATTCATTCTCAACTAATTGAAGTGTACGGAAAACAGTGTAAGAGTGCAAAAAAGTGCGCAAATGGTGCAGAAATTTTAAAAGCGTGCCAGACGGCCATCGGTTTACGGTTTCAGACGAAAAAATTGCCAAAGTGGAAAAAAGAATTATTGCAGATCGAAGGGTGACGGTTCGGGAGCTCTGTGATATGATCCCTGATGTCAATAAGACCACTATTGACAAGATTTTGACAGAAAATTTGGGAGACCACAAAGTCTGCCCAAGATGGGTCCCAAAATGCTCACCAAAGATCACAAACAAAAACGGGTTAAAGCAGCCCCCGAATTCCTCGAGTGCTACGACACCGATGGTGAAAAATTCTTGGATTCAATTGTGATTGGGGACGAGATCCGAATACACTACACGACACCAGAGACAAAGGGACAATCCCAGTGGTGTTATTCATATTCGCCGAAGCAAAGTTTAAAAACCAATTGCAGAGCGTAATTCACACCTGGCGGGTGCAGCGAGTGGAAGCTCCATCGCGAACGGCTGCCATGCCGAGACTAAGCGTCCCAGAGGGTGCAACTTGGTGGGGATTTGGCAAGGGGAAACCAGGCTACACGCCTGTGCTGCAGGATCTCGCGTAAAATCGTTCCTCGCGACCGCAGCACCATGGAGACCTTATTTTACGGACAGCCCTCGTACTTCGCATTATTGACAAACAGAATAAACTTAAATGATATTGTTAGAGCTTGATGCTCCATTATGATATTTTATGTATGCATAATATTACTACCAGGCTGTGATACGTGCGGGCCTTATTCACCGCAAATAGATATCGCTACATATTTTTTTTACAATGTTTTTGGCATTCGCCCTTTATTCAGGTCATCATTTCAAATTATGTAGAGAGAAAAAGTAAAATTATGTGTATTCATTTTATTTAAATGGGCAAATTTCATAAATTAATGATAGATCGGAATCGAGTTCAGACTTAGACAAGCCGAGATGTTGAATGGAGGGGGAGCAATTTTAGATAAGACTTGATAGAAAAGAGGGACAACCAAAAAATATGTGTTTTAAAGTTCCAATCTTAGGGCCAGTTTTATAACCATCTTTTTATCACGCTTGATACCATTTTTAACACATATTCGGTCTACCACCAAACAAATATTGTTAAAAAATTGTATCAAGCGTAAAGAACGGATGATTATAAAGCAGGTCCACACTACAGAAAGTTCATTTGTTTTATTATAATATATTGCGGAAAAAAGCATGCAGATTTTGAAAAAGTGAGAATGAGAAGAAACAAAAAAATTCTCATTTAAAAAAATTGAGGAAATTTCTGTTTTGTAAAAATACA
Source organism: Limnephilus marmoratus (assembly GCA_917880885.1). Classification (NCBI taxonomy): domain Eukaryota; kingdom Metazoa; phylum Arthropoda; class Insecta; order Trichoptera; family Limnephilidae; genus Limnephilus; species Limnephilus marmoratus. The sequence goes on from OU862924.1 coordinate 33,353,193, forward strand.
GAGAATTGTTGAAACCAGTGTTTCAACGGATAGCCCTTTGTATGAGGCATAGTAGGCTCCCTTCACTCCCTTGGATAGATGAGCAATGTTCCATTCCATCCATTGCCCTCTATTTTGAAACATGTAACCACATGTAACATTTTAAATCATATTTTAAATCATTTAAAATATATACAACGAAATAGGCCGTAAGTTTCTCAATACCCAGCATAAATAAACCAAACCATGTACAAAATGTACGCAGGTAATTGTGCGTTTTTAACATCGTTAATATTAGTGAAGTAAAATATTTATAAAAGTCATTGATTTTGTTGCAAATAGAAAATGATAGATCAATAATGCCCCACAGTGAGTTTGGCCGTAGTGCAGAGTGTAGACGAGCTTCGAGCATTATCATGTAGGTACTAGTACTAGATTTAAACTGTAACGGTAATGGGGTAATGTTGTGTTGGCAACATTGACAAAAAGTCAGAATAGAGTTTTTGGAAGAACTTGTGTTCGCCACTCCCGCAGTGTGACAAATATCAGTACTTTTAGGTAATTATGTGTTTTGTGTTAATATTTGTCCAATTGTTTAGTGTATTCATGAATTAAAAACATTTCCGGGTCAATACTATACGTGTTACCGTCGAGTGAAAACTGCATCTTGATCTGCGTTCTCCGACATTTGCCACTCGCCTATTTTTAGCGATATTTTGCCGGTTGCATTAATGTAATTCTACTGATTTCGGTGTAGTCACGTTATTTTTTACTTGTACGTTTTATGTTTTGAGTTGTTCGGCGGTGCGCGGTCCTATATTTAGTCACGGTTTTCGATTTTTACTTTTTGGATTCCATCCGAAGAGTTCTCCTCACGAAATTCCATAACGTCCTGCGCGGCATAAGGTATTGTTTGTCAATACTTACGACAGTTGCACTCTTCGAAACGTCGAGTTTTATAAATATAAACGATGTGACTAACAAATTAAAGTACTTGTGTGAAAATATTTCAATTCTGCGCACGTATTTTGACATGCGTCCTGATTGGATCCTTTTCGTGAATTTAGTTAATGAATCATCTGCAATTAGCTTTGATCACGAATTATTTTATGTGTATATCATCCCTCTCAGCCTAGATTTGTTCAAATGACCCAGAAAGTCAGTCATTCGGTTAACCTCCTTAAAAAATTTGACCAGCAACTAATTATTATTGTAATGTTTGTTTTGGTTGGCTCCAAATCTGGTGAATCCTCATTTCACTTCCTGTCTGAAACCACAGAAAGTGCATCCCAAACTAAGAATAAATTCTCGAATCTGAAATGACATACTTTAAAAGTAGGTCATTAAACCCCCTTATAAATAATATCAACCTGTTTGACAATAACCATGACAATGAAAAAAGGTCATTATTATTATGTGTTTACAACCGATAATAAATTAGTCCTTGCATAAATAATACAAAACCTTGTGATAGGTTTATTGTTATCATAGAGTAATACAATATTTTTTATTATCAGCTAAGTATACAATATTCATTGTAATTTGTTATCTCCCATTCTGAGTGATACCTATGTACTATCAAATGTTAGCGAAATTTAGGTACTTATCTCGAAATATATAATTTTTTTTGCACAGTATGAATAATTTTTCTATTTTAGGAGTAAGCATTATTTTAATTAGATTTAAGCTATCTCTAATCTGTTTAATTTATTAAAATGATGATTTGTATGTGTTAGGAGTTAGGATGTACGGTGCACCCACGGCATATGTAAATCATCACAGAAAACTAGTTGAGATTGCATAAATCTGTTTCTCATTAACATTATTGATTGCACAAAATCACATTACACATCCAAAAATTATTTAGACGTGAATGAATAATAAAATTGAGCTTCTGTGAAAATAATTTTGTAGGCCACATACTTAAATAATGATGGTTTGGAAGAGCTATTGAAAAAAATGATAATAAAAATCTTCTTCAAACACGGCAAACTTATTTTGTGGCACCATTTTAATTCAAAATTAAAAGAATACTTGGTCTTAACCACTTTTATTGTTTATAAAAACCAACATGTTTTATGAGCAATGCTCAACTCATCAGGGTTAAAATGAAAACCCTGATGAGGTGAGCATTGCTCATGTTGGTTTTTATAAACAGTGAAAGTGGTTAAAACTCAGTATTCTATTAATTTTTAAAATAAATTGTTTAATTACATCTATAAATGGTTTGTGACACTCTTTTCACTCTGTCCACCCTATTTAGGTTAGCAAGTTTATGTTAGAATTTATATGAATGCGGGAAAGCAAGTTATTGAACTATGGTCTATGGTACTATCTCCCCTCTATACATTTGTGTGTCAAGATATTTTTTTCTATTCTCGCTGCATACCTCTAAATAGAAACAACATGGCTTGAAATAAATACTTGCTCCCAATTAATGAAAATTAAATATTTTTGAATAAACAAACTATCTTTTTGTTGACTTTTTGGTGAACTACTTAAATTGATCATTACAAACAATATTTTACGAGACCTCTTGAATTACTTTTGATGAAGTTGCCGAATTTTGCTACATGCACGGAAATATTTTAAAAATAATGATCATTTTCAATTTAATTACTATTGGAAACATGGAAACAACTATGTAAGTGGGGGGAGACGAAAAACATGTTCAAAATAGATTATTAGGTTCTTCAAACAAAAATCATCAAACTTAACTTTTAGGTAAATATTTCCCTATCGAGTCCACGCTCAAAACACACTTTAAAAAATTTTAAAAAATTGTACTAGGTAGATAATGGTTAGTAATAAGTAATTCAGTAACCGGAATTGAAAAATATTGCGTTTTAATGGTTATTTTTTTATATTAAATGAAAGAACACACTTTGTAAAACACCACTTTTTATTATAATTGATATTTAAAAGCCAACCAGGTTTCGCTCGATCTCGAGCTTCATCAGGGCTATTATAACAACGATCTCGAGCTTCATCAGGGCTATTATAACAACTTAGAGTTGTTATAATAGCCCTGATGAAGCTCGAGATCGAGCGAAACCTGGTTGGCTTTTAAATATCAATTATAATAAAAAGTGGTGTTTTACAAAGTGTGTTCTTTCATTTAATATATAATGTCACACCACAAAGTGTTTGCTTCCTTCGATAAAGTTATTTTTTTAATTTTAAAAATGCGATCAAGGACCGCGCCATGTTAATTACGGCGATGAAATACGCACTTTTAAAAGGAAAAATCACTTTGTCAGTTAGACAATAATAAGTGTGCAATGCAATCTTTGGAAATTTTAAATAATGCGTATTAATCATTATTATGTTCGGTTTCATAAGCACGAAAAATCACGCGAGATGTTTGCCGCCGTAATTAATAACATGGCGTTCCTTGAGAAATAACAATTCACATTTTTAAAATTAAAAAAGTAACCATTAAAATGCAATATTTTTCTATTCCGGTTACTGAATTACTTATTACTAACTGTAATCTACCTAGTACAATTTTTTTAAATTTTTTAAAGTGTGTTTTGAGTGTAGACTCGATAGGGAAATATTTACCAACTTCTATTGACAAAAAATGGAACTCAAATGCAACTTTTACCATCTCCCCTGACGTAAATATTTGTTTCTTGTAGTAATTAAGTTGAAATCAGGTGTTATTTTTGAAAAAATTGTATATTATTTATTGGGCAACTTTGTCTAGCTCTTTATATATTTGAATTTCTAATGTAAGAATTCTTAAGATTTTTTTAAATGCCAATTAAATGTCTTTAAATGTCAGATTCACAGAAAATGTACTTTTCCACTGTGTGACTTTTTGCAGCAAACTAACATAAACATGTTAGTAAACTAAAGTAAGCATAAAGTAAGCATGTTAGTAAAAAAAACGGACATTTTCAAGTACCTACAACTTCTCTATTGGGAAATTAATAATAACTCTCTTTCTCAGGGATTCCCAAACTGTGTGGAGCTGCGACCCACTTTTTAGGTCAAACAAGCTACTGACCCACCTGGCATTGAGCTTGTTGTATTTATAAATATTGTTATTTATTAAAAAAAAACATTCTCTTTATTTTTCAAGTCTCCATGTGGTGTATTGTTAAAAAAAATGCTGCATTCCACATTGCATATGACAAATGATCTTTTACATTTATTTCTAATGAAATGTTAGTATGTATGAAAGAATAATTCTTTTTTGCAGTGTTTAATTCTTATATGTATGCGTTGATACAAGAATCAGGAAGTAGGGAGGGGAAGAAAAGATTAGTATATTTTTGGAAATCTTGGGCACTTTTTAATAACGCAGGAACACCTCATACATATGTCTAGTAATGTTACATTGTCATGTAAACAAGCATATGGGTCCGAGTGGTTAAACTAATGATCTCTCCATTGAACCAAGTTGTTATGTCAGTAGAAAGCAGATCCACAATCCAGTTCTTTCAATAATAAGTCTTGAACTTTCAAGGCCGTAATATCAAAATTTTCTTTGAAGCTGTTCTATTTTTCATTTGTGGTCGTGAAAATTTTATCATTTACGGCTTGTTCTAATGAATTACCCAATTTTCTTCCTCACTTAGATTATTTTAATACTTTATTTAATTATTGTTTAAAGGCAATTTGGGAGGCGGGAATGGGTACCGCCGCCCCGGGAACCTTTATTGGATAACCAACACCTCTGCCATAGGTCACCCCAAGTGGTTCGCTACGTTTGGTGATTTAGCAGGGGTGCCCGGGTTCATGGGGTGAGGTTTGTCTAGGTCTTGGAGGCGGATGACCAAGACACAATGAACCCCAGATTCTTACCCACCCCTTAGACCCTTTTCCTTCCCTAAACTCTCCTCTCCTTCCTTTCCTAAAAAAAAAACCTCCACACAGCATCCCCAAAGATGACATAGGCCCTGAGGGAAATTATTTTCCTCGGGGCCTCCTGTGTGGAGCTCATGTAAAAAAAAAAAGTTAGCCGATCGCTTAGTTGAGTAGTTTAGTCGATTAGACGTTGCGGGTCCAATCCTCCGCTAGTTGATTCCTCCATCGATGCACAAGCATTTTCCTCCTAACATCAATGTTATTGTCAAACTATTAGTACTCTGCGAATGTTTGCTTAATCAGAGAGTGAGATTTAAAAAAAAAATCGGAATCTTGAAGTGATTTTATGAAACCTTATTATGTATGAAGGTTTTAATCAACACAAATAAATTGGCTTTCATTGTAAAAAAAAAATGTTACCTATCAAATTAAGTTTTCTATTTGAATAAACATAAATCTTTCCTTAGTTTGTAAACCTCTTTGCTGTATCTTAATACTATCTGGAGTTTAGAACAGTAATGTTTAGCGTTCCATCCTCTATCAATACCTATAGAGTGAGATACAGTGCTGTATGCTTGTGCTAAAGATGTGAGAAATGTGAACATTCAAGTTCTATAGTGGTGACATCACTACATCTCCAGAATGGGTAGGTCAATGCTAGAGAGGTCAATGCCCCTGAGATGATGTACCTCCATTATTGATGTTCATATTTCCATATTGGTATTTTTTTTTTATTTATTGTCTCAACACGCCTAAATTACACTCAAATATCATTAACAACTTAATTCTATTACGTTAGTCACACTTGATCAGATTTGTAATAATTTGTATGCATTAGAGTGGTAGATACTCTCAGTATCGCCCTGGTGAACAATAACCATTCAGAATCCAAATGTTGCTTGAAATGGCTTTAGATGTGTATGTTATTATAGTCATTGTTATTTACGGTACTATATTTATTTTATTTTTTTACGTGAATACCGCACAAGAGTCCCAACTGCTCCCGTCTGGAGCCAGTGGACTATGGCATCTAAAATTGGGGTATGTTGTGAGGCTGAAGGTAGTGGGGAGGGTAAGGAGATAGGGAAGAGGAAGTACCTGGCTATTCAGATCTGGTCACCAAACACGGCTAAAGCCATTTCAAGCAACGTTTCAATTCTGAATGGTGCTCTTACACCAGGGCGATATTGAGAGTATCTTCCACTCTGGAACGTGCCGCAAATATACTATATATTATTTTAAATGAATGAATTGTGAAATAACACAAATTAATATCTATAATATAAAAATTAATCGCTGAATGTGTTGCTAAGCACATAACTTTCGAACGACTGCACCAAATTGGATAATTCTTTTTTTTTGTGTGTTCGTTATTGTCAGAACAAGGTTTTTATAAAACTTCCAGTGAGCTCTGGCATTATGAAATTTGTATAAAAAATTGCTATTGGTGGCACGCGAGGTTTGAAAACTGAATGTATGGAAAGCGGGAGGGAGGGAGAGTTAAAGGAGGGGGAAAGGGGGAGGCCGGTGAGTGGGGGGGAGGCGGAGTGGGAACCCCCCTTACACCATGCGAGCGAAGCCGCGGGAAAAAGCCATTCTACCTGGTAAAAGGTAAAAACTGGTATCTATCACATAAAAGAATCCAAAAACATAAGTTTTTTTTTTTTTTTTCAATTTTGATTTATTTCCTGTTTTTTTCGAAAACTTTGGGGTCAAGATGCAATTGGAGTTGGGTCTAGTCTTCAAAGTATTTAAAAAAAACAATAAACAGCTGATTGTAGCCCTGTAGTGACTGTTTTTTTTTTTTTTCAAATTCAACCTAAAAATTCCAAGAGAGTCTGGTGTGTGCTTGTCGAAGTAGGATGCGTATTTTTCGGGTCCTGCTTTCTTTCTAAAGTATCGGCGATTTCCTTAACCGATTTCCCTGAAAAGTGATACGTACACGTGTTAGAATCAGTGCAATTTTCTTGACTTTGCGAATTAATTTTAGCTCATTCCGTTGGAAAGTTATGTGTGATTTTTTAAAATATGTTTCAAAATGTATTCAAAATATTGTCCGTTTTTGATAAAGTCACACAAAGCTCAGCGTGTTTGCTCAGCGCGACATAAACAGTTCGAGTGTTAAGAATGGTGTTAATTGATTTATTGTAAACTAACTAAAAAATGGACCTTCGTTTGCAAGTGTTTCCATAGGTCACAAAGGATTTCATCACCCATCTAAAGATAAGACTCACTTTTATTTTTTTTAACCTAATAATAACACGATATCTGTCAAAGAAATTTTAATTTATTGCTTTCAGGATCATTGGATTTTGTTTATTACAAAGCAGACACAAGTTAAATTCTTTCATTATTATTTCAATGAGGTACCTACGTCGCAGTTAAGTACGTAAAGGGTATACTTGCAGCAGTTAATGGTTTTGGGATACATTTTTTTTTTTTTTTTTTTTTTTTTTTTTTTTTTACAGTGAATACCGCACAAGAATCTCAACTGCTCCCGTCTGGAGCCAGTGAGACTATGGCATCCCCAATTGGGGTATGTTGTGAGGCTGAAGGTAGCGGGGAGGGGAAGGAGGTGGGGAAGAGGAAGGTTGGGAAGTTGGGAAGTACCTGGCTATTCAGATCTGGTCACTAAACACGGCTAAAGCCATTTTCAAGCAACGTTTCAATTCTGAATGGTGGTCTTACACCAGGGCGATACTGATAGTATCTTCCACTCTGGAACATGCCGCAAATATACTATATATTATTTTAAATGAATTAATTGTGAAATAACACAAATTAATCAAATAAAATTTATTTGCGCATGCCGGGTTCGAACCCGCGACCTCCGGAATGTGAGTCAGGAGTCTTAGCCACTGGACTACGGAGGTCGTCATACATATTCCATAACAAAAATAAGTCGAGTTACTCGCGCCTATGGAATGCATTGAGATGCATTCTATAGGTGTTCAGTTCTGGGCTTTTCGAAAATTTGTTTTCCCCTCTGACGTGTACATTATAAACAAATATTTTTTTCTTTGTCTTAATAGTTAACAGGCTATTGGTTTTTAGATTTTTACAGGTTTTTGGTTTCAGTCAAAATCTACCTACACCTTTTATCTTTATCTTAAATGATAAGGTTAATTAAGTCGGGTTGTTCTCTTTTGAATTATCTGATTCGAATATTCAAGAAGATGACAGAAGATACGCGAAGAAACAAGAAGAGCAAAATCAGGAAAAGGCTAGAAGATGCACGAAGAGACAACAAATGCCTCTACATGTCATGAAAAATCAAGATGATGCAAGAACACACCTGCAGGGCCTAGAAGAACCAATAAGATGCAAGCCAGATTAGGAGGACCAAAAAAAAAAAGACAAGAATAAACATAATAATAACATAACATTTGTGATATTTCACTTCAAGCAAAAGGAAGCATGACGAAGCAAGTTGAAGCCAGAAGAAGGGGCTAGTACAAGCAAGAACTTGTAAGCAGATACTAGGGTAGACTGAAATAGACGAAAAAGAGGCAAAAAGAAGCAAGAATAAGCAAGAAATGACCAGAAGAAGTAAGAAAATGACAGAACTTAGAAAACAACACTCAATCAAAATCTTGATTCTTGCCCATCCTAGTTCGAGTATTGGCATATAAGGTTGCCATGTATAAATATGGATTAATCTCCGCAAGAAGTCGCAAGAAATACCAAAAACAACCAAGGAGCGAGGAGAGATAAGACGAAGCAAGAAGAGAAAAGAGAAAGGAAGGAGGAACCGAGATGAGCCAACAAAGGGTGAAAATTGAAAGAAGGTGCAATAAAAGCAAAGGTGAGTTATAAAGAGCCAATATTACACAATAAGAGGCAAGAGGTAACAAGCAGAACCGGAAAGTAACGAGTAGATCCAAGAAGAGTAAAAAAGAGACAAGAACATTCAAGAAGAGATGAGAATATTCGAAAAGAGATAATCAGAGACAAGACAAGCGAAGACAAAAAGAGACAAGAGGAGATAAGAAGAGGCGAGAACATAAAAGAAGAGACCATAATAGACAAGAAGAGATAAGAAGATGCAAGGAGAATTAAGAAGAGCCACCACTTACCCGCCCTGGTATAAGTAACATATGGTTACTTCTTCAAGGCTCTCGCAAGGACTCTCATTTTTTTTTTAATGAACTTATCCACATTTAATTTTTAACGAATCTAGACCTCCAGTGTCCCTGCATACGAAGAGCCGAGAAGAGACAAGAAGGAACAAGGAAAGCAAAGAAGAGATAAGAAGAGCCAAGCAAGGCCAATCAGAGCCAAGAAGAGTCCAGAAGATCTTACAAGAGGCGAGAAGACACGAGAAGAGCCAAGGCACAAGAAGAGCCAAGAAGAGACTAGAAGATCCTGTAAAAACCGAGAAGAGACAAGAAGATCCTAGAAGAGCCAAGAAGATCCTAGAAGAGCCAAGAAGAGGCAAGAACAGTCAAGGAAGAGCGAGAGGATCTGGGAAGAGCCAAGAAGAGCCAAGAAGAGACGATAAGATTCCAGAAGAGACAAGAAGAAATATGAAGATACAAGAAAAGCTATGAATAGCCATGAAGAACTGAGAAGAGACGAGAAGAGAAGGAAAGAATCGAGAAGAGGCAAGGATGGGCGAGAAGATCCAAGAAGAAGGAAGAAGAGCCAAGAAGATCCAAGAAGAGCCGAGAAGAGGCAAGAAGAAGGAAGACAAAAACGAAAACGAAATAATAACGCTCAATCCATTCCTTTATTCCTGCCCATCCTAATTTCCAATATTGGCTTATTAGGTTGCCATGTATACCGGTCGATTAAACTCCAACCTCCTTCCTATCCTCAGAGCACGTGTTCCTAGTCCTAACAAATCAGTGCCCCCTGGTGTACCGGTCTCACCGGGACAGGAGTGCTCCTGGCTGGGGTGGTACAATCGTATCGTATCGTATAAATTCAACCTAAAAATTCCAAGACTCGATTTACTTAAAAATGAAACTTCAAGTCAAAAAACTAATACCACAAAATTGTCTTCAAATGTGATGGAGATTCACCAGTTTCCCAAAGAGGCACTATTCGAAATCTTCCGAAAGGCTTTTTAAAAAAAAAAATAACCTTTTTTTCTTTAAACTCTGTGATTGTGCAGTCGGTCATTTTGTACTCAATATTGTTATTCTTGTACACTCATGGCAATGTCAGCACTCGTAGAAACATAATAGCCAGTTGGGAATGCATCTAATGTTTCACTCTACTATACAATCTGTAGCACTCCAGTGAATTTGTAAGATAACAACACTAATGTTTTTTTTTGTACAGGACGTTTGATGTGTAGATAGAAAAAAAACATAGTATCATTTCCTAATTTTTATGGAAATGGTGAAGAAAAAAAAAAATTCTTCGGTACATACACTGTCAAGATACCTTCTTTTGTCAGAAATGTCAGAGGAATTTATAAACTAATTTTTTCAAAGGAACGGCTGCATGGCCTTTTCGATAATTTTTGGAGATCGCTGGCAACGGTTAATATGCACTTTTTTTTTAAAAAACCTTTTGATACACCTTAATTACATTAAAAGGCAACTATTTGCATTGGGGGAAGTGGAAAATATTTCATTCTAAAATTCGATTACGTAAAATTAAAATTAGCTTTCGTCTTGTGAGATTGTACGCCATTAGCTATTAGCTCATTCGCTGTCTCTTTGGTATGTTGGTATTCCTGATACACTTGAATGTATAACGAACGGCTAGAAGATTTTGAAGGTACGGGGCACTTTCTTTTGAATCACAAACCATGTTACACAAACCTAGCGTAGCCGCTAAACTACTTGAAAACTGGGATGTTTTTCTTGCCTTGACGCGAGTAGGCGTTATAAACGGGTACTTTCTTTTGTATCACAAACCATGTTACACAAACCTAGAATTCCCATGAAGTCTGCTACGCTTTGCTCTAGCATCTTTTCGTACAGTAAGGTATGTATTCGTATTATTAATTTTTATTATTATAATTCGTATTATTTATTATAATTTCGTACAGTACCCATACTACGTGACACGTTTAGGGGGGGGGGGGTCTTCAAAATGTCACGCTTGGTACAAATGAGTGGCGGCGGCCTTAGGTTTTTGGTCACCGGAGGGGGGGGGGGGGGGGTTAAAAATTGCAAAAAGTTGGTCACGTAGTATGGGTACGTTCCCTAACAAGAATACCAACATAACAAAATGACATTTGAAAATAATGTTTGAAAATGGACGGTCTCGTTTCACAGAATGAAAGCTAATTTTAATTTTACGTAATCGAAATTTAGAATGAAATATTTTCCACTTCCCCCAATGCAAATAGTTGTCTTTTAATGTAATTAAGGTGAATCAAAAGATTTTTAAAAAAAGTGCGTATTAAACATTGCCAGCGATCTCAAAAATTTACCCAAAACTTAATTTTGGATTTGAGGCCAAAATACCAAACCAAACTGAATAATATTTTTGTATTTGAGGCCAAAATACCAAACCAAACTGAATAATATTTTTTTAATGGAAATATCTATTTATTTATTATTTTATCTAGTATGGATTATGTGCTATTTTATTTATTTTTTGTTTTAAATTATAAAATATAGGTAAATAAATAAATCAAATTTTCATGATTTGGCAAATTTGGCTTTTTTTTCTGAGTTAATTATAATTACTAAAAAAATAATTTTGCCTAACCTACTAAGTAAATATAATCAATATATATTATAAAAGAAAATCCAAAAAAACGTGCGGAACGCAAAAACTCAGAAACGAGTGCCGGCACGATCAAGAGAGTTATATGGTATGGTAGATCTCTATCCCCCCTAGGGAATAAGGGTATTCGTTTTTACCTAAAGGGCTTGCTTTTGAAGATATAAGGGCTGAAAGTTCTAAGAAGACTCTAGAAACTTCAAGAAGAGTCTGGAAGATCCCGGAAACTTCTAGAAAATTCTATAAGACTCTGGAATGTTCTGGAAGAAATGGAGGAGTATGTCAGCGAGTCTAGAAGATTCAGGAGAGATCAAGAAGGTTCGATAAAGCTGTAGATAGTTCTGAAAGGAGTGGAGGAGTGTGTCGGTGTGTCTAAAAGGCTCCGGAAAATTCAAGAAGATTCCATAAAGCTGTAGGAAGTCCTAGAAGGTTCGATAAGGCTGTACAAAGTTCTGGAAGGAGTGACGGAGTATGTCGGAAAGTCTAGATGGTTTCGGAAAGTTCTAGAAGGTTCGATAAAGCTGTACAAAGTTCTGAAAGTAGTCTCGGAATATGTCGGTGGGTCTAGAAGGTTCCGGAATGTTCTAGAAGGTTTGATAAAACTGAATAAAGTTCTAGAAGGTTCCATAAGGCTGTAGAAAGTTCAGAAAGGAGTGGAGGAGTGTGTCAGTGTGTCTAGAAGGTTCCGGAAAATTCTCGAAGATTCCACAAAGCTGTAGGAGGTTCTAGAAGGTTCGATAAAGACATACAAAGTTCTGGAAGGAGTGGCGGAGTAAGTCAGTGAGTCTAGAAAGATCTGATAGTTCGCAAATGCTTAGAAAATTGTGGATGGAGAAAGTTCTAGAAGCTTTCAGAAATAACCGACGGTGAGTCTAGAAGATTCCGAAAGTCCAAGAAGGTTCGATAGAGCTATACAAAGTTCTGAAAGGAATGGAGGAGTGGGTCGGTATGTCTAGAAGGTTCCAGAATATTTTAGAAGGTTTCATAAAGCTGAGGAAATTCTAGAAGGTTCTATAGGGCTGTACAAGGTTCAGGAAGTAGTGGCGGAGTATGTCGGTGAGTCTAGATAGTTCCGAAAAGTTCTAGAAGGTTTGATAAAGCTGTAGAAAGTTCTAGAAGGTTACGTAAAGCTGTAGAAAGTTCTGATAGAAGTGGAGGAGAGTGTCGGTATATCTAGAAGGTCCCGAAAAATTCTAAAAGGTTCCATAAAACTGTAGGAAGTTCTAGACGGTTCGATAGGAATGTACAAAGTTCTGGAAGGAGTGGCGGAGTATGTCGGTGAGTCTAGAAGATTCGATAAAGCTGTAGAAAGTTCTGGAAGGTGTGACGGAGTATGTCGGTGAGTCTAGAAGGTTCCGGAATGTACTAGAAGGTTTTATAAAGCTGTAGAAAGTTCTAGAAGGGGTGGAGGAGTGTGTTGGTGTATGTAGAAGTTTCTTGAAGATTCCACAATACTGTAGAAAGTTCTAGAAGGTTCGATAAAGTTGTACAAAGTTCTGGAAGGAGTGGAGAAGTAAGTCGGTGAGTCTAGAAGGTCCGGAAAGTTCTAGAAGGTTCGATAAAGTTGTACAAAGTTCTGGAAGGAGTGGAGAAGTAAGTCGGTGAGTCTAGAAGGTCCGGAAAGTTCTAGAAGGTTTGATAAAGTTGTACAAAGTTCTGAAAGGAATGGTGGAATATGTCAATGGGTTTAGAAGTTTCCGGAAAGGTCTAGAAAGTTCGATAAAACTGTAGAAGTTCTAGAAGGTTCCGTAAAGCTGTAGAAAGTTCTGATAAGAGTGGAGGAGTGTGTCGGTGTGTCTAGAAGGGCCCGAAAAATTCTAGAAGGTTCAATAAGGCTGTACAAAGTTCTGGAAGAAGTGGCAGAGTAAGTCGGTGAGTCCAGGTCTAGAAGGTTCCGGAAAGTTCTAAAAGGTTCGATAAAGTTCGATGAAGGTCGAAAGGAATGTTGGAATATGTCAATGGTTTTAGAAGTTTCCGGAAAGTTCTAGAAGGTTCCATAAAACTGTAGAAAGCTCTAGATGGTTCCGTAAAGCTGTAGAAAGTTTTAATAGGAGTAAAGGAGTGTGTCGGTGTGTCTAGAAGGTCCCCGAAAAAAATTTAGAAGGTTCCATAAAGCTGTAGGAAGTCCTAGAAGGTTCGATAGGGCTGTACAAAGTTCTGAAAGGAGTGGCGGAGTATGTCGGTGAATATAGATTGTTCCGAAAAGATCTAAAAAGATCGATAAAGTTACAGAAAATTTTGGAAGGAGTGGCGGAGTATGTCGGTGTGTCTAGAAGTTTCCGAAAAGTTCTACAAGTTTCGATAAAGCTGTAGAAAGTTCTGAAAGGAGCGATGGAGTGTGTTGGTGAGTCTAGAAGGTCCTAGATTGTTCTGGAAGCCTCCCTAATGCTCTAGGATGTTATGGAAGGAGAAAGTTCTAGAAGCTTTCAGAAATGAAAGTTTCGTCGAGTTTTGAAGGTTTTGGAAAGTTCTAGAAGTTAGGATAATCTTTATCTTCAATATGCATAATTAAAAAAGTGTTCAATGTGCATGCCGTTAAAACTCAAAGACGAGTCCCGGTATTCTAACGGGAGTTATATTGTGTGATAGCCCTCTATCCCACATCCATGAAGAAAGTTATCGGTTTTACCTGAAGTGTGTGCTTTTAAAGATATAAGGGCTGGAGGTCTCGCCCCCTTGAAATTTCTAACAGTTCAAAACATTCCAGAGTATTCTTGAGCATTCCAACACACTCCGGAACATTCTGGATATATTTAGGAATATACCGGAATATCCCAGATCATTGTGGAATATTCCAGAACACTCCTGAATGTTGTGGAATGATCTGGAACATTTTTCTGGAACATTTGAAGTTTTTTTATGGGGCTACCCATATGGGGTATGTAAAGCAAGATCCGTCGTGGATTCTAACGTCAATTCAATCTCACATCAACTCCCTGAGCGAAGCCGGACACCCAGTCAATGTATTTGAGAGCATTCCACAACGTTCCAAAACATCCCGGAATATTCTGGAAAATTGTGGAAAGTTCGGGAATAGGGAATCGGGAACATCAATGTGAAACATTTCAGAACCCTCGAATGTTGTCCTGAGCGAAGCCGGGTAACCCAGCTAGTGAAAAATAAATAAAATGTTAAACTTTTATAAAAAAAACCATTTCTTTGGGTAGAAATTTTAATTTATATATGAGAAATTTTTGTCAACAATTTAAATCGGTTGTTTGTAATTAGCATTTAAGCCCATCAAAATGCTTTTTTATTTTAATGTATATTATTTAATCATTTTTCTATGGTAAATATAGCAATATACGACCTCCGTAGTCCAGTGGCTAAGACTCTTGACTCACATTCCGGAGGTCGCGGGTTCGAACCCGGCATGCGCAAATAAATTTTATTTGAATAATTTGTGTTATTTCACAATTAACTCATTTAAAATAATATATAGTATATTTGCGGCATGTTCCAGAGTGGAAGATACTATCAGTATCGCCCTGGTGTAAGACCACCATTCAGAATTGAAACGTTGCTTGAAAATGGCTTTAGTCGTGTTTAGTGACCAGATCTGAATAGCCAGGTACTTCCCAATCTTCCTCTTCCCCACCTCCTTCCCCTCCCCACTACCTTCAGCCTCACAACATACCCCAATTGGGGATGCCATAGTCTCACTGGCTCCAGACGGGAGCAGTTGAGATTCTTGTGCGGTATTCACTGTAAAAAAAAATATATATATATTATTTTTTTAAATAATTATTAACTCACAAATAATTGCCAAAGTTGCCTCTAAAACCATGAAAAATTGTTTTTTTTCATTGCCTATATTTTATAATTTTAATCATAAATAAAATTAAAGTAACACTTATCCATACTAGATATAGATATTTGTTAATTAAACCTTTGGTTACAAAAAATATTTTTCAGTTTGGTTAAGTAAAAGGGCTGCGCAACTGTTCCCCTTAACTTGTTTTGAGAGGCATAAAAGAACACGGTATGAGAAATTCAACGAGCACATAAAAATCATCTTTTTACAGCCAGTAGAGTTCAGTTATATGATTTATGTAGATTGTACAAGTAAGTAAGATTGTATTTTTAGAGCATACAATCGTGATATAAACTGACATAAGATTTAATAAGTAAATAATTATTGAAACTTGCTTCCTTCAAATTTACAATTCTGGCCTTCATCATTTTCCCATCAAGTTCCAGTCTCCCTGTATACAATTTACTATACTGATTAATTACTTGTTATCATGGCTCGAGTTAAGTTATTTTTGGAGTTTTGCTTCTAATGGTTCCTCCAAAATTATTTGATGTTTCCATTTTAATATACATATTTATATCACAACGAAAATCGGGTAGGTACTTGCAAGATTTTTCTATTATTTTTTTTTATTTATTTAACAATATTTACTAGGTAAGTTTATAAAATAATAAAACAGTGATTGAGAATATAAATGAAACATATTTATTTACCTTTAGGCTAGAGACAGACTCCGCCAGAAAAGTGTTGGTGTTATTTGGCTTGGCGTATTTCGGCATTTCGCTCGCTGTCCATTCCCAATGAAATGTATGTTGAGGGACGTGCTGAAATAGGCCAAGCCAAATAACGCTGGATCTTTTTTTTAGCTGAGTCTGTCGACCCTCTTATGAGGGTGTAACCACTTGTGTGTAAAGGGGTTATACCTTTATAGTTCAATCTATTTATATTATAAAATTGGAGTAGGTACTTTCTTGCAAGATTTTTGTCACAAAAAATAATTGATAAAAAATTCACAAAGTTTAATATTTTTTTCTCGAATTGTGATCGGAAGCTTTAGTTTCAAAGAGGTGTCTGTTTAAATTTTTCTATATTAACTTACAGATTCGAATATAAAGCGTGGTGTTTTCTCTTTCTAACACAGTTTTGATCATATTTCTCACCATTACTGTAAGGACCTATGTGAAATGTTCCCAAAAGCGAACAAATTTGCCTGAGGGTTTAAGTGTGCAGCGGAATTGTACAATTTTACCGATATTAATATGGCTTCAATCTTAACCCGTCTGCTTGTTTAGGAATAAATACATCCCAAAACACGTAATCGCATTATACTTTCATAAGACCAAAAACGTCCTGAGCGACCTTACATTTTAAAAGCTATATATATAATATATCTCTCTTCCTCTCATGCAAATATATGTATTTTTCTTTTAACCAGAAAGAGAATGAAATAATGCTTCATATTGTCTTTGAAGTATGAGAGCTATCTTGCATAGATATTTTACAATCTCGATCCAAAGTGACGGTTTCTGATTTTTCGCCCGAAACTGAGGCTTCCGGTTTGTGAGGTGCGAATATATTGAACCAAGCAGACGGGTTAAGAAAGAATGATTGATTCTCAATGTTTTCCGTTGCCAGTTAACCACCAATGCAACATTTTCCTTAATTGTGTTTACCCTGCGATTAGCAGATGTTTCAATATTGACTGGACTGCATAGCTTGTAATTATTACTTATGTGCAAACACAAGCAAGTGGAATTTGATACATTTTTGCACTCTGCAATTTCATTATCATTAATAAAATCAACTGATTTGTAATCATGGTTAATTACCCTCATAATGTACCTTTCTCTTGCGGTTTAATGCTCAGTCATTGCATCCATTGCAAAAAGCATTTAATTTACAGTGAACTTTAAAAAAATTTGTTAAACATTTCAGGCTAATTTGTTCGCTTTTCGGAATAACTCATATACATCTCATAGAAATCGTTGTGCCTCCCTTACTATTAGAAATATGATATAAACGGTGTTAGAAAGAGAAGACACCACGCTTTATATTTAAATCTAAAAGTTAACCACAAAAGAAACCAAATTAACAATTTATGAAAACAAAAATAAAAAACACTACAAAAAAGTGAGGTGACAATAATGTTTGTAATACATTCGTGTTTTTATTTTTCTTCATTATCAGTTATTTTAGCTAAAAAAAAGGAGGACGAGATTCAAAATTTTATATTTAAAAAATTATATGTTCATTTCGATTTAAAAAATTAGAAATCATATTTTATCACCTTTCAAAAACAGTTTTTAGTTTTCGAATACATTCAGAAATATTACTTTTATTTGGATTTTATTAAAGTGGAAATATTTTGACCTTTTGACAAAATATGGTCGAGGTCTGGGGGGTTAATGCTTACGGATTGCTGTGTGGAGGGTCTT
Organism: Limnephilus marmoratus; assembly: GCA_917880885.1. Taxonomy (NCBI): domain Eukaryota; kingdom Metazoa; phylum Arthropoda; class Insecta; order Trichoptera; family Limnephilidae; genus Limnephilus; species Limnephilus marmoratus. The sequence continues at coordinate 33,370,863 of OU862924.1, forward strand.
TTAAGTGAAAGGAAGAAGAGGAAATTCAGGGAAGGAAAAGGTATGAGGGGTAGGTAGGAATCTAGGGTCAATGTGTCCAGGAGTGACGAACGTATGAATCTATCCTTCCCACTGCGGTACGTGGCGACGGGTCGAAAGAGTCCGGCTGGAGAGGTTTAGGTTAGGTCTCCCTCTACCATATCCAACTCGCAGTAGGTGGGCAAACGCATTTGCCACCAAGACCCAGACAAACCTCATCTCATGAATCTGGGCACCCCTGCTAAGTTACCAAACGTAGTGAACCACTTGGGGTGACCTATGGCAGGGATGCTGGTTATCCAATAATGCTTGCCAAATTGTAAAAGACAAAACTGCCTACCAACATTTTTTTTTACATTTACTCCACAATGGAGGCCCTGAAGAAAATAATTTCCCTCAGAACATAATATATGTCATCTTAGGGAATGGCTGTGTGGAGGGTCTTTTTTAGGAAGGGAAGGAAAAAGATATGAGGGGTGGGTAGGTGGGGCTCAGTGTGTCAGGGAGTAACGGACTGAGCCCCAGATACCTACCCATCCGGAATCCAACCCTAAACCGATTTTGTGCGTATTTTTAATAGTGCATATATTTCGGTCTGTATTAATGAGTAATGAATTATTTACAATATGGATTTTTTTATGACAAATGATGCAATGTCCCTTTAGATATAGCTGTGTAAATTATCTTGATTGATTATTATCTAAGCACAATCAGTGCCATGTCTATTAAAGAGTAGCTCTTGCAATTGTATTGAGGTGCCCAAAGCCACAAAGGATATACAGTTTCACGGTGTTGTAGTTTCTCAATATTTCAATCTGAATCGCTCAGTGATAAATCGTCATGGCAGTCTACAAGAAATCCAACAGTAATGTCAATTATTTGCTGATTATTTGGAGAAAGAACTTAATTGTGTTGTGTAGTTGATAAGTATTTAAAGATATGAAACATGATTGTGCAGTGAACCATAATTCATTGGCTTATCCATTTTACGTAGAATTTTACACATTGTTAATAGCCTAGACATCTGCATTAAAAGATTGTTAGACCATTGGCAAAGAAACGGTGTAAGCTCAAAGATCTTGAGCTGAGATAAACATGTTTTTTTTATGAAAGGCATCGTTTTATGTCTTATACAGAGATAGTCTGCATCAAAGATATTGAACTATAAGAGATGTGCTATCCACAGTTTTTACTGGGTGGGACTGTGTTTCCTGGTGTCGCCGATATTGTTAACCCATTGGCCTCCGAATTGTTAAGCTTAAAAATTATCCTTCTCATCCGAATTAATTTTATACCAAACATTTTAAATCTTTAGTGGTGTACTAAATCAAATAATATAACTTTTGAACAACATGTTTAATCGTAATATATTTTTTTAATTTACTTGTTTACTGAATCAAGGTGTGTAAAAAATATGTTTTGTGTTTTAAAATAAAATTATAATACGTTAAATCAGTATATCACTATAATCACTAAAAAAAAAAAAAATGTTTTTTTTTTTATTTTGATTAAAAAAAATTGTACATTGGTCCATCTAATTGGCATAATTTTTTTTTTTATGTGTAACTAAAAAAAAAACTTGCGCGATAGTCCTCGAAGCAATCAGGGACATGGTGGGCCACTTTGCAAGATTTTTCAAGACTCGCCATTTTGACAAACTTTAAATGACACAGTTCGCTAACAAATATTGATTTATAAATATCAGGTAAAAAACTTTAAGAAGGTTTTATTGCCAATACTGCGAAATGAATGCTTAAAGCCGACATATTTCAGACCCGCCAGGCTAGTGTGGTTGGTGTTTACAACATACCCTTGTACACCCACAAGGGTGGCAGCGTTTGAGGCCAATGAGTTAACCAATACTGCCTTAAAAAAATCATCTCAATGAAATAATTGTTTCCGTATTCAAACTATATTGTTAACCAATACAACTGCACACCTTAAAAAAAATCAACTACTTTCCGTACTCAAACTATACCCATTAGGTAGTAGTCCGCCGACAGTCAGGCGGCCATCATAGCATATCTCTTCTATTTCAATATCTTTGGCCTGCATAGATCCCACTTTAACTAAGGCCATAGACTTATTGTGCTATCTCGATCGTTTCACCTTATTCCTGCAACGGTAGCTCGCTCCCTTTGATGAAGTTCTCCGGGGTTGTTATTGGTTGTTTGGTGATGTCTCCTGTTTCCAAAATAAGGTTATCGGGTATCTGAGCCTTCTTCTCATCGAGGCGGGATAGTAGTACCACATATGAATCGGTGTTTAGCATCATCTTCACAAAAAAAATCTGTTTAATATTCTTATAAAATGTGCTTTTTGTCTCTTTTCAGGAAGATTAGATAATAGCACAATGGCAGTCAACGTATACTCAACAAATGTGACGACAGAAAACCTGTCGCGGCACGATATGCTGGCGTGGGTCAACGACTGTCTCTCCTCCAGCTTCTCCAAGATCGAGGAGTTGTGCACGGGAGCCGCCTACTGCCAGTTCATGGACATGCTGTTCACCGGATCCGTGCCCATGAAGAGAATCAAGTTCAAAACCAATCTGGAACACGAATATATACAGAACTTTAAAATACTCCAGGCATCATTTAAAAAGATGAATGTTGACAAGGTTAGTAATTTCTTTCATTTAATATTACTGTCTTCTTAGTTCAACAAGTCTTTTGATAGATTTTCTATAAATGTATATTTGAGAAACAAAAGGGTCATTATCGTGCAATAAATTTTGTTACTAACCACTCGAACCCATTAGTTTGTTTTCACGATAATATAACATTACCAGACATACGTATGACTTATGAGGTGTACCTGACTTATTAAAAAGAGTAAAAATAATCTTATTGAAATCTGTTCGTGATAACTTGATACAACAATTTTTTAATTTATTATAAAACTTGCCAATTACAAGTTTTTGCAAATTTTATTACTTTTCAATACTTATTTGATTGACACTTCTGCTTTTGTTACAAACTTTGTAACACTTGTGTTTTCTTTAATAATAATAATAATTGGATAATTTGTAGAGAGCTGTTTTAGTGAAAAATCACCCCAAGGGGGCTATACAATTTACTATGAGTTCTTAGGCTCTATCTAATTTTATTTTACATTACAATATGATACCGCCGCATATGGTATAGGCTCATTGTAAACTAATTTTATTTTGTGGTAAATTCTTTTAAATACCTATCTCATTTTCGAAAGTTGTTTGATTTGTTTACTTCACATGAGTCCTAGATTTTTTGACAAAATTATCTGAGTATGTCATCTTGTTAACATTTTTGCGAGAAACCTGAAATTGAGTTTCAGAACCTCCTTTATCACAACCAAAAACCATGTTAAAACTACTTGAGAAACGAAACCCGCTATGTATATCATTCAAGAAGTTACTATCAAAACCCAATATATCAGATTTCAACCAATCACAAGCAGTTATTTTGTCAATCGTATCTAAGACAGCGGGTTTAGAAACAGTCAGTTGAGTTTCAAAAGCCTCTGTATTGTGAGTGAAATACAAATTGAGTATCAAAATCCGCTATAATCATTTTATTCATTGAAATTACTTAAATTATGCTAGATATACATTAAAAAATTAACACTTTTCGAAATTATATTACTCCATTTCATTATTCAAAAAATTGAAATGCAATTACTCATTTTTACTAGAGATGTGATGATTGTGGTTTTCTCCAAATCAATGAAAATTGATATAGCGGATATAGAAATTAAACGACTCACATCTGAATGCAATTATTATGTAAAAATAAAACGTCTATAGGTCTGCAAGATGCTATTTTTTGACAAGAATTGCTCTAAATGCTAAGTTTTACACGTATCATTAATGTTTCTCGTGTTATTTCAAATGCAATGACTTTGATATTTTCAGTATTATTAGTGTAATGTGGTCACCAGCTCAACACTTATATAATGACCATGATTGGATAATGTTATTTCTGTGGGTAATAACAGTCTGTTATTGAGTTCACCGAAAATGTTATGTTCAAATATAATGAGTGTGCTGGGTGACAAATGAACAACAAAAGGAAGTTTTAAACTATACAAAAGGAATGTGATAGATAATGGTTTGGTTTGGTCAAGATACAATGCCGATTTGAGAAGGATTTGTCATACAGAGCAATGCCACAATGTGTTATGAATCACGGTAGCAATATGTAGTTATCTAATTTTTGTACATTTTTAATAACTTTTAATCATTATTGCATAGTTTTGTATCCATTTCTGCATAATATATTCAAAATGCTTTCCCCTCTCCAGTTGAAGAATTATCGTAATTTTTTTCTGCACCACCCTACTTTTTCATTACAAAATTGCAAAAACAAACTTATTAGACTTGAACACATTTTTTTCGAAATCTATTTTCTTATTTAACAAACAATGCAGCATTCTGTATTATTCTTCAAAAATTTAATGGATGTTTCAAATCTTCGTAACTCATTAGGGGCCGTTCAAGTATTACGTAACACACTTTGGGGGGTCTTGTGAAACGTTACTGTGCGTTACGAGGGGGGGGTTCGAAGAACGCGTTACATAACATGTTCGCAATAGGGAATTAAAATCTTCCAAGTTGGCAATCCCTTTCGTTCTCAAAATCTCCTGTTTCATTTATTACCGCAAACGCGATTAAAACGAGAAAAAAGTTATTTAAGCGACTTTTCAGTACTTTGCGCAACTTAATTGTGACTTTAAGGTAAAAATTGTCACTCGGGCGTTACGTAACGTTTAGGGGTGGGGGGGGGGAAACGTTACGGCGCGTTACATGGGGGCGAGGGGGGGTCAAAAATCTTCAAAAATTGCATTACGTAATACTTGAATGCCAGCTGAAAATAGTTACAAAGATTTTTTTAACAAAGTTGTTGGCAAAGTTCACTTCACAAGACACAATTTCTTGACATGGATAGAAACACAACGTTCCAAATTATGGTATTTTAATGGATTTTTATTATATTTGAGTACTCGAATCATACTGTAAGTTTACTGTTTTGTTTAAATTATGATAAATTAAGTAATTAGCATTGAGAATGTATAAAATATGGCCTCATGTAATGCGTTTTTATTTATGAAATGAAGATTTCCATGAATGTACAGCATTATATCTACCTATCAAACCATATTTAGAAGCAGACATCTGGTGCAACAGAGATTGCCATTTGTGGTCAATATTTCCTGTATGTTTTCACTGGCTTAATGTTCTTTCACTGAGTGATTTGTGACATTTTTATTTTATTTAAACCAATATCACTATAATATTATTTTTTTTATTTCTATGTTAGCTTGGTAGGTGTAGTTCTGTATTCAAATGATTTTATTTCTTCAGGGCTTTTAACCAGCCAGCGGCCAAAAAGCCACATTTCGTCGAAAGATGTTCTTACGTTGGTACAAGGGGGTTCCAATGAGAAAGTTTAATTATTCTCCGTACCAGCTTTTTTAAATTATAACTCAATATCGATTTTATTTCATTCCAAATTTGCTATACCTATAGTCTGTTAAATAAGAGTAGAAAACATAGGGGGTGCCACTGTTGTACAAATGGCAATACTAAAAATATAATCATGGTCATAATCTAAAGCTTTGTAACCAACATTTTTATTAAAAATTAAAAAGGCATAAAAGTGAAAAAAAAATTTTTTTTTCATTCCACTGATCTCAAAATTAGAATTGCATATAAGTATATTGTTATTATTGACTGTCCTAGAATGGGAGACCTTCCTTGTTGGGCAGTTAAAGCTTCTTTATACTGTTAATGTATTCTTTATAACAAAAAAAAAAATTATATCTTTGCAATTGTGTGTTAACATAATGAAGAATAACGATTTTGTAATAAAATATAAAGCACACTTTAGAAATTGTTCACTGCTCATATTTATTTAATATTAGCTTAAGTACTTACTAGCGTTGTCCAGGCTTCAGATCATGTCTCTTATTTTATATCTGAATATATTTAACTCATTCAGATCTAAAAGTAGTGTAACTAAACTCACCGTTAATGATTCTTCCTTTCTACCCACTGTTAAATTCAAATTTATGTTAATTTAAATGAAAGCCAATCACTTTGTAAAGCACAATTTAATCAAATTTATGTCATTAAGTAGGTAACTTAACAACAGTGCTTCTTCGATTTTTTTTTTAAAGAACAAAAAAGTCATTTTAAATGTGTATACAGGGTGGCCACAGACCTGGAATACCTGGAAAACCTGGAATTATCAGGGAATTTTACCGAACCTGGAATTATCAGGGAAATGTCAGGGAATTTCAAAATTTTTTTAGAATATCAGGGAATTCCAAAAATAAAACTATTAGTTATTTTTGCAATTTGTGAAATCCCAAAGTTGTTTTATTGCGGTATTTTAAATAGGTACATAATACAATCCTTATATATACTATACATACATTTAAATGACACATCTATACCAAATCAATCACATATCCTCGCAATTTAATTTTAAATGCCTTTATGCTCTCTTCCAATTTTATTTCTTCTGGTAATTCTCCAAATATCTTCAATGTTCCGTACATTAATGACATTTGACTCTGTGTTTTTTCCTGAAGGGGAGTCTTAATTCATTTCTTTTCCTCATCTCATGTTGTTGCTTTGTAGTTTATCAATTCTTCTTAGGAATTCAATAGACGTATGGCCATTGATTATTTTGTAGATTATCAATATAGTATTGAAGTAAATAATTTGTTTAAATGACAAGATATTGAACTCCTTCAACATTTTCTTGACTGAAGTGTACCTATTTTTCTTCAATATAGTTCTCATAGCTCTGTTTTGTAGAATTGTCATTTGTTTCATTAATCCGTCGTTGGCTAAGAATAGAATGCTGCCAAAGTAATTTATGTGTGGTACAATTATTGCGTTGTACACATTTTTACTGGAGACTATGTCAAGAAATCTTCTTATTCTTCCGAACAGCGAATTTTTTTTGGCAATCTTTTTAATAATTGGTTTTGTATTTCAAGTGAAAGTCAATTTGGAGTCAATTATTACTCCCAAATATTTAATTTCAAATACTTCTTTCAAAATTTCACCGTCCATCAATATGTCTTTTTTTGTTTGCGTTACTCGTTTTCCAATGTTCATAGATTTAGTTTTGTTTACATTCAATTTTACTTTATTTTTCTTCAACCATATTGATATATTATGTAGGTCTTCATTTAAACGATTTATTATGAGTTCATAATATTATCCTACTATATATATCAATGCGTCGTCCGCCATACTTTTACCATATCATTAATGTACATTATAAAAAGAATAGGTCCGAGAACAGACCCTTGGGATACTCCCAATGTAATCTTCATTGGTTCGGAGATTGTCTCACCCACTTTTGTGGTTTGATATCAATTAGTTAAATAATCCGAACCGTTTCAATGCCTTTCCTTTTATTCCATTTTTAGATAGTTTTTTAATGATTAGATCTCTATCTATCGTTTCAAAAGCTTGAAAAAAGTCTTCAGGCGAAATATCATAAATTTGTAACAAGTGTATTTTGTTTTTAATAGATTATTGTGATGCAAAGAAATAATAAATGCTATAGATGACGGAATTCCCTTTATTATTTATCTAACGAATGATATCCCCTTATATCAAATTAAACATATCAGGGAAAAATGTAGAAACTGCCCTGGAAAACCTGGAATTATCAGGGAATTTTGAAATCCGTTTTTTGTGGCCACCCTGGTATACAGTGTTCTGTATCATCAGTGTCATTGCACTTCAAAAGAATATTTGACAGGTAAATTGGTGTTGCCAGCCTACAAATTTCGTAGTTCCAGTTTTTATTTTTTCTACTCTATTTGACAGACTCTACATCCAAAAATGCTGAAAAATAAAACGAAATAATAAGAATGTAAAAAAAATCTGAATTATGTTAATTTGTACGACTTAACTTAATTAATATTTTTTTGTGGAAAAGAGTCAATACGTCTAAAATTTGATTTAAAAATTACATATTTCTGGTTTTCTCTAGTTATACCCTCTTAAAACATATAAATAATAATAATAAATGTTTATTCCGGTGTGTGTAGTCCCCCAAATTCCATAAAGTGTGCCTCAATTTTGGCAAAGTTTTGTTTTAGAAAAGGATATATTTTTCTTGTTGAAATTTGTTACCTTGTTGGGAGCATTATCCGTGAACTGAAGAGGATGATCTGCCCTTGACTTCCATAGGTCATTCCTGTGGACAAGCTGGTGAAGGGCCGCTTTCAAGACAACTTTGAGTTCCTGCAGTGGTTCAAGAAGTTCTTCGATGCCAACTATGACGGGCGGGATTACCGGGGCGACGAGGCTCGTGGGGGACTTCCCCTAGGCGGGGCTCCCCCCGACCTGGGCCTCGTGCTCGGAGGGCCCCCCTATCATCATGCCATCTGTACGCAGACAAGTGTTGCCAGTACAGTACGGAATGTGGTTAAAGTGACATTGAGATAGTAGTGGATATCCATTTCAAAATTGTTGATTTCCAAATGTGTTCACTCAATTAGTAATCCAAATATGTTTTGAAATGATGTTCCAAATGAATCACGCAAATTCAGAAAGATTAATATTCTTTTAGTAGTCGAGTCAACTGGCGACAAAGTGTGATGCCCAAAACAAGAACAATGATTATAATGCGTCTGTAAGAAATAATCCTGTTTTAAAATTGTATGTGAATGTTCCAGGAGGTTTTCTTTTTTAAAGTAGACAATAATGTTGGTTAACTTGGGTCGAGTTGTTTCGGAGAATTTGAACAATAGGCCACTTGCATCACATTTTTTTTTAATTCCGGTTTAGGCAAATATTCTAAGACAGACATTCTGTATTTTTTTTATTGTATTTTTGAAACCCTGGCAATTTTTTGAAAATTTCAATCCGAAAAATCAGACCATTTTTTATAAACCGGAAAGACGGAACATAATTTTATGGGTGCGAAAAAACGATAATTACATAGCCGAAAATCATTTTAAAAAAATAACTTTTTTCCACACGAATGGCACAGGAGAATAACGAGGCATACCAAAAATATTACATCTCATAAATATTTTTTTCCTTGATACATCTTATTGATCATAAATTATTATAATGTTCAACGTCTATATTACTAAATCCAATGTAATATACTTCTACTTAATTATAATATTAATAAGAATATTATAAAATTTGATTTTGTTAAAATCAGCACCATTACACCATTATACCTCTAAAACACAAGCATAAAATGTACGGGGTTCTCTTCATAACATCTGTCAAAAATTCAAACCAAATGATAAGTTCGCAGAGAACAAAAAATAAATCTGGTGAACGTTAAATGTCAAATTCAAAAATTTGTCTGAAATCAATGTGTTGCCATATAAAAAAATTAATCAGTGTGGAATTTTACAAAATTAATAGGAACATTTTCATGTAGTGACATCACGATCCCAAATAATGGATTTATTTATTTAAAAAAAAAACTGTACATTTCTAAAAAATTTTGCTAACATTTTCGTAATCTTAGTAAAAAATCTATCCACACGATTTTTTCCAACTCATTATGAAATCCATGCAAGTAGCCTATTCTTAAATTTCAAAATTAGTTTTCAAGTTCTTTGAAAGTTGTGGTACATACTGATGGCATGCATTTTGAATACATTTTAAAATAATACTTTCCCTAGTTTTAGTCCCAACATATTTCAATGTCACACTGACCAATATTCCGTATGTTTATGTGTATCCTATTTTACACCATCATTAATATTATGTATTAAAAGTATATAATGTATTACTGAAAATGCCTTTTACAAGAATATTTTATGACATTTAAATTTATATCTAATATATATATATGGGCTTTGCTGTAAACGTTAATTTTGTATATTGTACGGATGTCCCAGTGGCTCGTGTGTGACGTTTCTCTGTTAACTGTTGTTCTCTTTCAGTAAGTGGATAGGCAGCATGGGTAGAATCATCATTTTGGGCCAAACAACCAAATACCTCCTCCTCGCACATCTCACCGTAGATTATTACATTACTTTTCTGTTTATGTTGTGTATTGTTTCCTTTACTTCATGTTACATCAATGAAGATTTCATGTTTCTTGAAGGTTTCGGTTCCGACTGTGAGATAGAAATGTCATTCTGGCAACAATTTTTGATGAGACAAAAAATCTGAAAATTATAATATTATTGGCAGTTTTACATGGCAGAATTTTAGTAATGTACACTAAAATCCTCAGATAAGGTTCACACTTCACAAATTTACTGTGTTTTGGCTCATGAAAACTGAGATTTAAAAATTTCATACAATAAGGTCTTCTGAAAAATAACAATTTTTTAATTCTTTGAAAAACCATAAAAAAATGACATGGATTTATTCAGTGCGTATTAGGCCCTATCGGTCTACACTTTCATGGCTACACTGGCAATATATTTTATATACTTGCATTAATGTGTCGTGCCACCGAATATGGCCATATTGCTCCTTTTCTATGCGATTGCCTATACTGGCTTCGAATCCCAGAAAGAGTTCAGTTTAAATTTTATCTTATTGTGATTAAAGTACTAATCACACCATCACACCTGGCTGATCTCTGCATGAGGAACAATTTGGCTCAGCGGTAGCTCACGCTCAGGTGCATCAAGTCTGATGTGTTGAACCCTCGCGTTGCCAAGTTTGGGAACGGTGCATTCAGTTTGCTAGGCACACTTTCTTGGAAAATCCTACAATAACCATTGTGAAGCGCCCTTGTGGTGATAGCATCATTATACAGGGCTAGAGTGGTAGATACTTTCAGTATCGCCCTGGTGAAAGAATGCCATTTAGATTCGAAACATTACTTGAAAAGGCTTTAACTGTGCATCGTGACCAGATCTGAATAGCCAAGTACTTCTCCACCTTCTCATCTCTTCCCATCTCATTTTGCTCCCCATTACCTTCAACTTCACAACACACCCCAATCTGGGATGCCATATGCTCCAGACATTTGGGACTCTGTTACCAAAATGTACACTGTGTCTCAAAGTAGGAACCGAAAGCATTTATTTTGTTTATTTGTTTGTTGTTTTTCACATGGTTTTGTTTCCCTTTGTTCCATCACCGCCACCGCCACTGCTACCGTCTCCGCCACCGCCCGCCGCGCCCTTAGATCGTGCCAATCGACAAGCTGGTGAAGGGCCGCTTCCAGGATAACTTTGAATTCCTGCAATGGTTCAAGAAGTTCTTTGACGCCAACTACGGGGGCGCGGACTACGACGCCCTGGGCCAGCGGGAGGGGCTCCCCATGGGCATGGGAGGCGCCTCGGCCCCCAGGGGCTCCGGCCAGGTCAAGAAGCCCACCCCGGTGCTGGCCGCCCCCATGAAAACTCCCCAAAAGCCCACCAGCAGTAATGTTCTTTTCTACATACACGCTTACACCCACACAAAGCTTTCACCATACCATCATCCCAATTAACCAATGTCTAACAACTCTGTTATGGTTCTGCCACTGAAAGCTCCATTGTAACCCTTCCCCTATCTTACGTGCGCTGTTTGTGACAAACCCTGAACAGAAAATCTCTAACTTGCTTTACTAGTAACCTTTCAATTCTTAGAACCCGGGCAAGCATTCATTTAAAAATCCATTTCGCCTGAGGTAAGCTAAAATTGACCTTACGGTACAAAGACACGCTCACAGTTCACTTTAATTAGTTTATCTCTTCAGTGGTGTGAAATAAAGGAAACTAATATACTAATAATGGAACCAGCAGTGGTACGCGTTTGATTAACAAATTGAGAGTATTTTAATCTCAATAATTCTCCCGCCGATAGCTCCACTACAACTCTCTTTCTGTTACAAAATATTGGCTTGCGTATGAAAAAAAAAGAGTTTACAACAGATCTATCATCAGTTTGCCTTTACTAAAAACTGCTCCCCATTTACTATCCAAAATTAAAAAATTTATATCGAAGCTATAAGAAGATATTTATTTATTTTATTTATTTATTTATTTATAATACAAAAGAAAGTACAAATAACATATTAGGCAGCTTTGTCTGTCCAACTAGGAAAGTTTCCCGTTCCAGGACAGACAAATTGACAGGTTTAGTTCATAATATTATTCCAATAAATGTACATAATTACATAACCAACAAAATAAAAATAGAAAAGGCAACCTGGTAGCATATAATATTATACTCGGATTTACCGAATTAACCTGGTAACGCATAATATATTCGGATTTACAGTGAGATAAGCAGGTAAGTTAGTTGTAAGTATTGAAAAGAATAAACCAGGTACCTGATAACAATTTGGAGGAATTACATAAAGATTTACAACATAAAGAGTTATTATAAACAATATTATAAAGATATGAAGTTATGTTAGGTTATGTGTTTGAAGTGTGAACCTATAGATAATACATAGTACATTTAAAGAGAAACTATATTAAAATTTACAAAATCAGATAGAATTTGTGTATGTAATAATATATTGTTTTTTTTTTTTTTTTTTTTTTATTTATGCGTTAGAACTACAGTGCTTAGTAAATTATGTGCAAACATGATTACATATTTTCACTGATTTAAAACATGTTATCAGTAAAAATTATATTATACAACAATACGAATACACTGCGCTCATGTCTAACTACTCCTGCTAAAATATGAAAACAATATAAATATAGATAGAGATATAAAAAGAAACTATGAATATACATAAATCTGATTTAGTGCTACTTTGATAACGATGTAGTGAAATTGGTGCATTACTTCGAACGTCATATAAACGTCATATTGCGTTACGTACCTATTTCAAATTTATTATAAATCATCACCGCTATGAGGTACCAAGCATAAATGAACTAATATACGTCGTAGTTCTTTGGCTAGCTTTACACTCGTAAGTAAAATTTACGACTTAACATAAGTTTTTGACAAGTTACTCACAGGAGCGTTTTCATATGCATCCAACTTGTTGTAATTAATGCTCACGGAAGTTATTCGGAAGTTCAACCTGTATAAGTGCTCATGCGACCATTTACATCTGTAAATTTATTTGCGGTAAGATGGCTTCCTGTCAACAACGATCCTGCCTACTGTTCAATTTACGCGATTTTGTCAATAAAGGCCCGGAAAAGGCTCAAATAAAGTGTTGAAATAGAATTTGGCTTTAATTCTCCACATACTTTTATGTCAAAAGCGAAAATTAATGAAGTTCATTCATTTTATCCGAATGTCAGCTACCTGACAGCAACCGACTTCGAATTCAAATACGTAATGTTAAAAACAGAAACATTGAGATTAGAAAGGATTGAACAGATAATTGAATAGAAGGATGCTCATTTTCAGAAGACTTAAATAAGTGTAATTAAATACTAGTTTTATTGGAAAAAAATCGACAACTGTTTTTTAATTTTTGACATATTGCAACGGTGCATCTTCGTACCATTTCTTGCGGAAAGTTTCTCAACTTATCAAACTGATTTTATAAGCTGCGAGAAGGCTGGAAGTTTGGGTAGACGCGATTAGACCTATCAAAAAACTCGCAAAACAACAACTTCTGTAACTTGCTATAAATTACGTTAAGTGACTTTTGGTGTCATTTACATTGGTAATTTGGCCATAAATCGCTTGCGTGCACGATTTATGGGAAAAAAATTATGAGTGTAAAGTTTAGTGAGTTTTAGTCAACTTGGCTCTAAAACTATTAGAGCATTTCAATGATAAGTCAAGTACATCCATGAGCCTTTTTTTTTTTTTTTCAGATAAACTAAGTTGAAAATGTGAATCTCTTTGAAAAATTGATTTTAATTTGCTGAATATGTAAATATCTTTGGAATGGTATTAGTTAGAGATGTCATATTTGTAAGTATTCAAATTTGGTTTCTCCTTGGTAGTCTAGTTCATTTTTGCCAAAAAGTGAAGGTGAGGAAATCGTGATGTAACGCCCATACCATACCTGCAGTCTGCCTCGGAACAGGAATCCCTAGTGAGGAGGACTGTGAATAAACTGCTTTCTGTATTTTTTTTAAAAGTAGTTAGTTAAAAATATCTCAATTTACAAAAGCATTTCAACTATGGTGTGAGGGGCTCTCAAAGCGCTCTCCGAATTAATCATTTTAAATTTCTTTTACCCTAATAGACGTGTTCATTTTGTCACAATTCAGCTGATTGCAAATTTTATGTGAATAAGTTTGTACGAATCATTTTTGTATGTGTCTGATATTATTATTTATTTTCAATGAGTTCACATCCATTTTTGGAATGTGAATTCATTGGGTATCCGTCCAGCATTCAATGTATTTTTAAACCATGAGTTGTTCAGACATTTCCCCATTAGTTTCATGTTATTTTTCATCATTCATTATTTGTATTTCCAAGTAGAGGCCTAGAGTATAATTTGCTATAGTTATTTGAATATCTTAAAAAATAATATCAAGGCGATAAATGTTACCACAAGCTTACTTATCGGCGAAAATGTGATTTAAAACATGTGTATATATTTTATTCTCTTGTTTGATGTTAATTGAGCCATTTTCATCAGCTAATACATTTGATATTAAATATATGTGGTGTTTTAAGTCATAGCGCAGCTTGACATGGTTAACTTTGTAGTTGGCCAAAGGAAGAACTAACGAACACACCATATTTTAAATCCATTGACTATTTACCAACATTGAGCAACGCCCACCGACTGCAAAGTTAACCATATAAAGCCGTATATATCAATCATTTTTGTTATAAATGTTGGAACGATGTTGAGTAGTCTAATAGAGTTTGAGTATCTGCAAATATTTTATTCAATATCTGCACAAATGGACTTGCATGACTTCTACTTGTTCATAATTATTTTTATCTTCCCTCTCTATTTGTCAAAATAATAATATTTTTATGATATATTATACTTTATTCAGTGACTATTTGGGTGTCTACTTGATTCATTATCTGTGAGTCTGGGTTCGATTCCCTTGACCCAAGACCCTTAGGCAAAGCGTGAATGATGATCATTTATATTTTAAATTATTATAATTAGGTAAAAAGTTTTGTAACTCATTTATTTCTCATGTTACATACCAGCAATCAATTTGGTTTGTTTTGTTCTTTTTAATAATCTATGTACCTCTCCTCAGTGGCCCGAGTTCAAGGCAACACAAGACCCGCTGCAAGAGTAGCCCCAACACAAAAAGGGGGAGACTTGAAAATAGACGAATTAACATGCCAGGTATTGAACTTTTCACTTTTTATTAATGATCTACCTGTGATTTATTACTCGCCAAATTTCTTAGTCTTGGAATTGTGTCCAGACCAAACATTTATTTTATTTAGTCTTACCTAGACCCATTATCCATTTTATTCAGTCATTCTGCTTGATTCAGCTTTTTCCCGAACCCAATGTCTTTATTCTGTTAATCCCAGATCAGCCCAAATATCCACTGGAACCAGACCGAATATGCACTTGATTCAGTTCTTCCCAGACCAGACCAAGCGTTCACTTGATTCGATTGTTCCCATATCAGATCAAATATCCGCTTGATCCAGTTGTTCCCACACCGAACATCCACTTTATTCAGTTATTCTCAGACCAAATATCCACTTCATTCAATTGTTCCCAGACCGAATATCAACTTTATTTGGTTATATCCAGACTGAACATCCACTTTATTCAGTTATTCCCTGACCAAATATCCACTTTATTCAATTGTTCCCAGACTGATTTCAGTTATTCCCAGACCGAATATCTACTTTATTTGGTTATTTCCAGACTGAACATCCTCTTTATTCAGTTATTCCCTGACCAAATATGCACTTTATTCAATTGTTCCCAGACTGATTTCAGTTATTCCCAGACCGAATATCTACTTTATTTGGTTATTTCCAGACTAAACATCCACTTTATTCAGTTATTCCTGGACCAAATATCCACTTCATTAAATTTTTCCCAGACCGAATTCAGTTATTCCCAGACCGAATTTAAACTTTATTTGGTTATTTCCAGACTGATCATCCACTTCCTTCAATTGTTCCCATATCAAATATCAGCTATAGATAGAATGATATGACTGAAGTTGATATCCAAGTGGTTCGCTATGTTTGGTGATTTAGCAGGGGTGCCCGGGTTCATGGTTCAGCAGGTTTGTCTAGATCTTGGAGGCGGATGACTAGGACACACTGAACCCCAGATTCCTACTCACCCCTTAACCCGTAGTTTGCCGTTCGTGCACCGGTGTGTTTGAGATTTTACCTCGATTTTGACCCTTATGTATAAAGAAAGTGTATGAAGAACACGGTCAGAATCGCTTGCTCTATTATCGCCCTTTACCATAGAGAAAACCGCAATGCGCCTGGTCACTCCAAATAATTTATATTAATAATTTACCGGAGCGCGGGAATGTGCGCAGTTCTTGCGCATGCGCGGGAAAAATTCCTTCATCTACGATTTTGACCCTTCTATGTACAAAATTTGTGAAGGACAGTGTCAAGAATCATTGGGTGTCATGGATGCCGCTTTTTGCGAACGCTAATTGGTGGTGCTTTTTGCTGGCCTACCCCGGCAAACAACAGGTTAAACCCTTTTCCCTCCCAGAACTCTCCTCTCCTTCCTTTCCTTAAAAAAACCCTCCACACAACATCCCCAAAGATGACATAGGCCCTGAGGGAAATTATTTTCCTCATGGCCTCCTGTGTAGAGCTCATGTAAAAAAAATATATATTATTGCTGTAATATTTGGTGAGTAATGTTGTTTCAATACTGCAGAAGATGTCATGGCTCATTGCATATCAATTAAACTGCCCGTCATTATCTTTTATCAATCATTTTTGCATAGAATTTCCTGTCTGGATCGTTGTTTGCCAATTGTCTAAATAATGTCTTCATGAATTCATTTTAATCATAAATGTTTAATTCTATTGTTCAAGTTACACGACATGAAGCTCACAGTGGAGGGACTAGAGAAGGAAAGGGATTTCTACTTTGGAAAATTAAGAGACGTGGAAGTCTTATGCCAAGAAGCCGAGAGCTCAGAACTGGTCACCAAGATCTTGGACATTCTTTACGCCACAGAGGTAATGTAGCACCCCCCTATCCAACTCTACAACTCATCTTAACTTTAAATACTTCCCTGAAACCTCCTCTTTATGTCACCCATGTTTCCTTAGTGTGAGCCTTTTCATTGTATTTAACCATTGTTCTTAATTAATATTTATGTTTTTTTTTGTTACATTAATTTGCTAAATTCACTACTTACCTCTCCGATTATACCTATTGAAGTCTAGAAGAATATTATCACAATTTACTTATTTTTGTTTCTCATTTTTATTTCAAGTGTTATGTAATTTTTCCATTCTCAAGTCTTGTCAACATCGCATTGTTCCTAAGGAGCGATTTTGGTTCTTCTTAAGTATTAAGGAATTGTCTGTAACCTTAAAATTAGCAACGTTTTCTCTGTCATCTGAGAGTATTTAAATCGCAGTTAACGAAAAAGTCATTAATAATTTTAAGGACAATTCCTTATCGGCTCCCCCAGCATAAACATGTCGATAAAGATTTTATCTATCATGTTGGTAATTTTTCATTCCCGAGCACTACTGTGAATCGCCAATGAACAAACAATAGTTCACGGACGGTTAGCAGATTGAAAATTTACCAATGTTTCGCCTTACTCATAATCGCAAAATAAGATAATACCACGGTAATACGAACGGGTTAGGTGAAATTTGTACAACAATTTCACCTAACCTGTTTGTATTACTGTGGTATTAGTGTATTCTGCGATTGTAAGTAAGGCGGATAATGTGCAAAATCTTTTATCGATGTGTTTGTGCTAGGACATCAAATAAAATTTTCACACTATTGTAAAATACATTCGCCTAGACTGTCTTTAAATTCTTAAGCTAATGGCATCTGTGGTTATGAACCCTTGAAGAGGGTGAAAGCCAATAACAATTTGAAATGAAAGCAAATTAAACCTAAGTTGTGGGCGCTATGTACAGCGCGGGTACAAAACGTAAAAAGGGGGTTTCGCGCATCGGGTCACGTTGGCATGTTTTGTTTGTTTGAGATAATCATGCTTCCGTCAACTGTTCAGTGCATGTCATTGTTTTATGTATCTATTTTTGTTTTGATCCTGTGATTTTTCAGGAAGCAAATGGTTTTAATACAGATGTTACCACAGATTCTTCCATCTAATTTGCAGTTGTTTTTCTTTTGTAAGTTATTTGACAATGTATTAGAGCAACAAAGTTTGCACCCTGTTTTGTATTGTGTTGTGTGTTTTACCTGACACAAGCCCCTGACTCTATTCTCTAGTTCTCTAGTAGTACTTTTATATAGTAGCCCGCTTTATACTGTTTACCGTTAACGACCACTTTGTGAAGTCAGAACTGGGAACGTAATTTTTTTTTTTACAAAGTAATACTTGACAAAATAGTTACAAAAAGAAACAATTTACACTTAAATAAAGCATTTTATATTTTTATCATAATATTTTAAACCCCTTCGTTCATTTCATTATTTGATTTTGGGATTCAAAATTTTCTTGTATGTATCTTATTTATTGTATGCATGATCAAACTCGTATTTCACTAACAAATTATTCAAACCTTTCTTTGTTTGAATTATTTCGAGCACCTTTTCTTCCATTCACTCATTTGGTTAGTTGAAAATTGTAAATTTTTTATGGTGAAGGTGTTAATTAGTTTCAAATATTTTGAACATCCGATGATCTTCATTTGTATATATATATTTTTCAGTTTTACTAAATGAGGTACATAATATATTTATTGGTATTATTACTAACTTAGATCTTATATTTTGTAGCTAATAATAACTCTTAACTTTTGAAGTATCTGGAAGGAAATCCCAAAAATTGCACAAATAATAATCGAAATTGTAATGGTTTAATGTGCTCAAAGGTTTTTATGGTCAGTGATTACATTTTGGTTTTCGGTCAAGAGTAAATTTGGTATTCCGAGGGATTCTCGTGTTGAGGGTATACAAGTCACCACCACAAGATTTATTGTTCACTAAAATGTTTATTTTTGATACTCACTGCACTCATTACACCACATAATATTTATCTTCTATTCTTTAAAGATGCAATCTTGGACCTCCTCACTAGGGGGTCCTGTGCTAGGGCGGATAAAGTTATTTAATTTCATTTAATTACGTGCATTTTCTATAATATTCAGAATAAAATTAACCAAAATTTGAAAAATCTACTCAGCTCATGATGTTGATTTATACATTTTAGTAATTACTATATTGATGATAATAGAATGTACTTAGTATTTCTTTATGTTATGGAAACTTGTTTTACATGGGGTTACTTGACTTACTTTAACCAGTGATTCCTGACATTATTTGGAGTAAAAAATGTAAATGAAATTTAGTTCTCCGGTGACTTTTTCGATGACTTTTTTTTTCTTCAAAATCAAACAAAAAAAAATCCTTTTGCATGTCGTCACTGGTCACTCAGCCGAGTAACCGACCAACCCCTAACCTTGCCTCCAACTATCCAACACCTACAATTTTTTTTAGAAAAAATAAATAAAAACATCGAAAATGTCACCGGAGACCAAAATTTTATTTACATTTTTTACTCCAAATAATGTCAGGAATCACTGGTTAAAGTAAGTCAAGTACGTCCCTTAACACCCTGTATGTTGGTTAAATAAAATACTCTAAGTGTTAACACTTCTAAGTGTTTGATTATCTGGAGATAGCGTAATTCAATTTGGAGTAGTTCTGTGTTGACGTGATCACGAACCACCAATAATGAATCGGGTCATTTTTAAAAAAAGATTCAATCATTTCGACAGTCCCGAAAAACAATGTCGGATGTGCTATTGTGTAGTTTTGCAGTAGAGCATTTTTTTCTGATTTTGGTATCAAGAAATATAGTGTTGTTTTGATCTTTGAAATTTCATTAAAAATTCCCAAAATACAGACTTTTAAGGCAACAAAATAAGCCAACAGAAGGATTTTCAATTTTTGTCAGATCCGACATTGTTCTTCAGGACTATTGATTTGATCCATCGGCTCAGTCAACACCCTTGATGGCGTGACGAGTCATAGATGTGTACATTTCGTAGTCCAGGTTGGAACCGCGGTGACAGTTCTTTTCAGATTAACCATCTCTATTTCTACATTGTGAGAACGAGACTCGAGATACCAGTCTACACCATTTTTATGTGGTATGGTCTACTATGATCAATCTATCATTTAGGATGTTTAAAAGTACCTGATCACTTTGCCTGTGGGTTGTCATCCCGGGTCATGTAAAATGATTGATCCAAGACTAATTTGGGGCAATTGTTATATGAGAATAATAATAATAATAATAATAATAATTGGATAATTTGTATAGCGCCGTTTTTGTGAAAAATCACCTCAAGGGCGCTTAACATGGTTTTTTTTTTTTTTTTTTTTTTTTTTTTTTTTTTTTTTTTTTTTTTTTTTTTTTTTTTTTTTTTTAGAATATTGGGCAGCTCTCTTTCACACATACGTTTTCCATTAAAACTGATGCATAAATAGACTGCATAATGTGTCAGATACGTTTTTAGATTTTCACGGCCAAAAGTATTTTTGTTATTTGTTTTTGGGGAGTTATGCCACGCTGCGTTACCTCCTTCTTTAACCAACATTTCGGACAGCGTTGCAGTGTCCATCATCAGGGTCGATCCGGTAGATGTGTAATTGTTAGTGGTGAAGTGTGTGCTTATTTACTTGGAAGCGATACTGTGTTGCCAGCTCCACTACCCTCCGCGGCTATGACGCCACTGCCTGTCTTGGTTATTTTGTACCGGTGACTAGTAAATAAGCACACACTTCACCACTAACAATTACAAATATACCGGATCTGTCCTGATGATGGACTCTGCAACGCTGTCCGAAACGTTGGCTAAAGAAGGGCGTGGGGCAACACAGCATAACACCCCAAAAACAATTAACGAAAATGCATAATATGTGTTCATATAATTTTCAGTAGCTTATTACATAATATTCTGTTCTTATAATGTGTGTAAAAGCCCAGCTGGGCAAAACACCAAAACCAAACTAATGTCTGAACTTTCACTGTGTTTAGGATGGATTTGCTCCCCCCGAGGAATTAGATGGAGACAATCCCCCCGGCCCAGAAGAAGAAGAATATTAGATTAATAATCCACCTTGACATTATGCTTTGATAGACTTGAGTCCATCTCTCTCCACCACGCCCAGCCACAGCCCCCACAAGTTAAACAAACAGAAAACATATTATTTGTCCAATTAAAACGGAGGAGAGATTACAGAGTTATATTATTCCCTTTCCACGATTTAACAAATAAGGTCTAAACCCTTTGCACATGTATAAACTGATTGCTTTCTCAACTCTTATTCAATTCTCTCACCACAAAACAAACCTGCTTAGCGCCTTTTCTCTCCCCACCACCACGTCATACATCATCCGCTGCCTCTTGTTGTATTCAAATATGTAATTGTTTTTCCAACTTTCAATCAGATGCAGATTTTGCCAAGTCAAGATCAAGACTACGGTTTCAGGTTTAAATTATTGTATTAAGTTACACCTCTCTGTTATACTGTGAAATCTTTAACATAATTACATATTAAAAGCTTTGGTATTTTTACGGATTACTAGGAAATCTCAAGCTATATTGGTTGGTAGATTAGCCTGTTTATTGTTTTTGTTTCTGTTTCCCTCTCATCGCATTGACTAGCCAAAAATGTCCCCCAAACACAGGTGACGTTGTTTAGACAAACTGTACATAACTTTTTTCGAAAATTAAAAATGATATTGATTAAAAAATATGATTGTTGGAAATTTAAATGTAAATAAATGTGATAAAGGTTGAAAGTGATTGAAATGATCATCTCATTTTAGGCATAAGAGTTTGTTGATGTTGAGGTACTTCTAAGAAAAATCACTTTGATGTGAAACAATCTTTCTCATTTGAAGTAATGAAATGTCAGAAGAGGATATCTCGGATGTTGTTTCTGCGTGCGATTATGAGAGTACTTGCCTATATATATTTTTTTATATATATTATAATACATAACATGTCATTATTCTCAAGCTTGAGATTTCTTAGTTCTTCTTGCAAGTCGAGTGTATTGAAGTGAATATTTGCATTTATTGTATTTTACTTGAATCGACGTTCTGATTTGAAAATAATTATGTTAAATAAAATTAAGTAAAAATGTTTTCTTTTGTTTTATCTTCTCCTTCTCCCCCGATAGGGTACAGTCACTTTTTTTTTACCTTAAGTTAAAGAAAAAAATTACAAACCGGAATATTCAAACAATTTTTTTTTTACGATAGGAATAGTCCTTCAACAACGTTTTGAATATATACACATTTCAAATTAGGGCTAAAACGCCGTATTTGCGGGGTTTTGGCTTGTGATGTCACTGCGCACTTTTTGACAGCTGTCATTCATCGTGATGTCTTCAGTTGATCATTTGTTTTTTGAAGAAAATGTCCGTAAATACCAAAGATATTCAAATAAAAAGAGATATGCTATGGTGTCCGCGCAACTGTCGGCGGACTACGCCCTAATTAGAGTAGTTTGCATACAAAAATAATTTGTTCATTTCGTTGATTTTTAGAAGATGTGCATTAGTATTGGTTAACGATATTTTTTGAATACGGAAAGAATTCGTTCATTTAGTTTAACATTCGTTTGGTTTATTTGTTCATTTGTTAATTGGTAAACAATATCGGCGACACCCGGAAGCGCAGACCCACATAGTAAAAACTGCAGATAGCACATCTACTTATATTTCAATATCTTTGGTAAATACTGTATTGTACCAAAGTTCTCCCCATATAAGGGGTTGGACCCTGGACCGTGTCCCCGCCTACGTACAACGGCCGGTCTTCTGGAACTGGTGGAGCTGCACCTGTCTGCTGCGCCATCCCCCGTGACATGAAGAGGCTGGGGAGAAGGCTGAACGACATCCAGAGGCTGTCCGTCCCGCCTCCGGCGACCCGACGCTTCTCTCCCTAGGGTCTTCTTCTATGATTTCCAATTACTCTCGTCTAGGCACCACCGGCTAGCTGGCTTACGGACGACGCTGCCGGTTGTCGGGAGGCTGGACAATCAGCCTCCTTCACTGTCTCGGGGACTGCCGGTAGCCAGTTTGCGGTAACACCAGTTCTACTCTGTACAAATGTTATTTTAATTTTGTTGCTTTTTTTATGAACAGTGCTCGGTGCCGCCCGCCGGATTGTGTATGGTCTTTCGCTGTCATGAGCTGATTACTCATGACGGCTGCTGTCATTTTTGGTTACTTTTTTTATTTTTATTGATGTTACTAACAGCTTGTTTGACTGTCCACGAGGCTCACTGCTTTTGCATTGATACCTCCATGGGCTTTAGAATTGTAGAGATTGACCATTACAGTACAGTCCTGTAGGCGCGCCCGCATACCGCCACCTAACACAGTATGAGGGGACATTGAAGGTCTAGATTCGTTACATTAAATGTAGAGCCGTTTATTCAAAAAAATTAGATTCTTGCGAGAACTCCGAAGGGGCGACCATAAGTTGCCTATACCGGGGTGGGACAGTGGTGGGTACTTCAATGTACCAAAGTGTACAAATACAACATCTTCAACACCAAACATCTGTTAATAAACGTCCCAAATTATGCTATGTGTAAAAAGCAGTATCATGCGATGAAAAGGTGCATTAAAAAACTGCCATTGTCGATTTTGGCGAATTGTCAGACTGTCCTTGTAGAAAACCACTGTCTGTCCAATGACGTTATATAAATAAATAGACTCGCCATAGTCTCATATACTCACAATATAATGTGGAAAGTAAGGAACACTCCTTTGTTTTCAGCTATTTTCAGTATAATTTCTTAATTTAAAAGTTTATTCCTGTTTGATAAAGATAGACAATCAAATAATGTGTGTGTATGAATGACATGGGTATATGAGCGGGCGGCGTATTGCTTGTCACTTTTTGATGGAACTTTCGCTGTCTCCATTTCTTGAGGCCCACTAGAATAAAAGGTCCGGCTGCCTGTCGGAGTTTGATATGTCGAGCTATACAATAGGGCAACGACAGTTTTCAAATGGTGGCGATTGTCATCAATACTTGTTAGAACTACCTACTGATTTATGTGTTGTTTTACCGCAAGCAAACAAATAAACACAGTGTTTAGGCTGATTAGTCTACTTTAAAACAGTGAAGTTTACTTAGCAACAGAAATTTGGCTGTTGCGCGTCCAGACCTTTGTTTGAAAAATGTTTGCGGATAACTCAACCCTCGATGACCAAGGTGCTGTCCCGACGTCGGTTCCTCACTGCGGTTTTCGTGTGAAAAAGCTGAGGATCCGGCATCGGGAAGTACTCCATGTTTTACGAGGGCTTGATGTTAATAAAGCTAGTGGGCCTGACGGAATACCTGCCCTGGTACTGCAGAAGTGCGCTGCAGAAATAGCTCAAATTTTGACGAAGCTTTTTAAAATGTCCCTGAAGACTGGCTCTATGCCCTCTGGTTGGAAAAAAGCAGTTATCCAAAGAAGGGTGACCGCTCTAACCCGGCCAACTACCGCCCCATAGCGATCACATCAGTTCTGTCTAAGGTGATGGAACATGTGATCAACGACAAACTGCTCACATACCTCGAGAAGAACAAAATTATTAACGACCGTCAATACGGATTCCGGCGGACCGCTCGTGCGGTGATCTTCTCGCGTATGTGACGCATGTTTGGGGGCGATGCCTGGAACGTTTCGGTGAGACCCAAACGGTTGCACTGGACATCTCCAAGGCCTTTGACCGGGTTTGGCACCGAGGACTTGTCAACAAATTGCATTCTTACGGACTTCCCGCATCCTTGTGTACGTGGATTGCCGACTTCTTGAGGGAGAGGTCGATTCAGACGGTAGTCGATGGTTTCACCTCTTCCTCACACTCGATAAGTGCTGGCGTCCCGCAGGGATCGGTTCTGTCTCCGACTTTGTTTTTGTTGCACATCAACGATCATGTGCACCAATCCACAGTTCATGATAGCTTTTTGTTTGACAAGCCCCCAAAGGGCTCACAAACTCCAACAGCTCGTAGGGCTTTGAAGCAAAGAATGGACTGTTACCTTAAGAGTGTTTTCTCTTGGGGTAAAAATAATCTCGTAATAATAATTTTTATTTATTTATTTAATGTTCTTCACAATTAACATACATTATTTAGCGTCTAATTATTAACCCCACTAGGGCTCGCCCGTATCAGGGTTATATATGTACCAAATTTTTCTGTGTTGTGTTTCATAAACAAAATAATATTGACCCTTTTCACAGGAAAATAATGTACAAACATAAACTTACTTTTTTATCAACCACTTCCATAAGCGGACTATTCACAGGAGGGTGACTGCATTTCTGTACGCACGTCCGCTAAACAGAGCTATCCACACACACATAGTCAAGCTCTTCGCTCGGCCTGTGAAGCCATGCTCGCCTGTGACTAGTCCACTAATGATTGGTATTTTCCACTGGAGCGACCACGTGAAATAAATAAATTTGCCTCGATTTCTCGAGATTTCCCAGATCATTTTTAAAATTTTTCACGAACATTACAAAAAATCATACCTTCAAATTTTAACATGGAGACATAAAAACTTATAGATACTTGATGTTTTGATTTGCCATATCCAGTAGCGTAGCGAGTGGGGGGCGGGGGGGGCGGTCCGCCCCGGGTGCCACCCGACAGGGGGGTGACACTCGACCGTGGAAAAAAAATTGTGAAGGATATTGTCACCAAAGTCTTGTATACTAGCGATGTGTCAGTTCAGCTGGAATGGGCTCATGTGATCCGCTCCTTTGCGGGAAGCGGTTCCTACTCCCACTCCTTTTTCAAATCAACTACTCCAAGAGAACCCTGTCCCGGAACTCGGGCTCATTCCCAAACCCGAAAAACTCGGATGCCTCCACCGGCCGGCGGGTGTCCCCGTGTTCGCCGCGAGGCGAGGTACTCCGGTACTAGTGAGTCTAGTGACTGAGTAGTAGTAACTAGTAACCGTCCGGTGTCCCCGAAGCGCTACACTCTCCACTCCACTCACGAGTCGCGAGTCTCGGCGAGTGTCGGGTTCTTGGAACTGCGTGAATCGTGAAACACTCGAGCTACTCAACGCCGCAGCGCGAAGCCGCGGCGCAGATTCGAATTACAAGTCCCGAGATCGCCGAGTACGCTCAATACAAACCCATGCATCTTGGTCCGAGCGACGTGAGTCGTGAACCGCGACAAACACCCGCCACTCTTGTCACTCCCTCCCACTCCCGCGACTCACGAACCACGATACATTCCTCATTCAGTCATTCCTGCCCCGGCCGGCAATCAACACGCACGTGCCTGACCGCTTGGCGTAACAGTATACTGCTGCCTAACGTCATCGCGGAATTGTTTAGAATATTCGACTAGACACGGAGTCATTTTCAATTAGAGCGTATATTGGTATTGTTACTCAACGGGTGAAGTGCATTATAAAATAATAGTTTATAATAAAGCATTACAGCTAATTTACTTATTTAAATTCTCAATAAAAGCCCGTGCAATGTAGGTCCATTGAATGTACCTACATTGCACGGGTGACGGGTCCGAGCCCTCGTGTGGGTCTTGTCCTGCTCCAGGGTTCTGAGTTGTCGTGCGGGTTCTACGAGTAGGTCCTGGCTCCAAGTTCTTTGAACCCGTGCGTCCCGGTTCGGTGCACCGCAACAACATTCAGTGCTCAGTCCGCAGTGTCCGCACCTAAGAACTCGGACCCGGGACCTGCTCCTAGAACCCGTGGACTTTTAAGAGGAGGCAAGTCTCGGAGGCTTCCGGTAAAATGCAGAACTTACCCACCTCTATTGTATACATGAACACGGTCTGCTATTTTCTTTCATATGTTCCCTGTGGAGTGCCCCGAATTTTGTGTCCAGGTCTTTTTGTAGGCGAACATAGCCTATATTTGTGGAAAAATCTGAAATTCCCTAGCCGCCCCCCCCCCCCCCCCCCCCGCCTCCCCCCCAGGATGGACCAACTTTTGAAGTCGAAATTAGCGTTTTAGGGTTATTTTTATAGGGGGGGGGGGGGGTGACATCCGCCCCGGGTGCCACCCATGCTAGCTGCGCCACTGGCCACATCTATGGTCATAATGGATGAAGCATTTCAATAGCTTCGTTTTAAAATAAATTGCTGGCCATGGAAATGTTTTAAATAATTACAATAAATGTTTTACGAATGGTAGAAAAATGTGGTCCAATTTTGGACCACTAGGCACTATCAATCACAGAAAAATAAAAGTGGTCCATTTTTCGGCTATAATCGCTCCAGTGGTTATAAAAGTTATCTATCTGGTGTTGGTATTAACGTTTACCACAATAATTCATGAATGAATTCACGTTATTCATGAAATATTTATCATTATTTTGACTGAATATTTCATTCAATTTGAAACTAGTTTTCAGCCGAGTGATACATATATACCTCCTAGTCAAAAATAATTTTGAACATTCCATTGTTTTCTCTGACTCTCAGTTCTCTCCAAAAACTTAGATCCAGTCCTCTTCTTCATCCTGATGATCACTTTGTATGCCTTACTAAGAAAAACTCTAACTCGGATTTGGATTCCTGGACATGTTGGCACCGTGGGTAACGATATTGCGAATTCCTTGGCAAAACAAGGTGCGTCCAACCCTATTGTTACCCTCGTAAACCATATTCCCTTATCTGCAATTTTTTCCATCCTCCAAGACAGATTGTTATGATGCAGTGCAAATCCTTATTCTTTTAAATATAATTATTAATAAATTTATCATTTGTACTGCATCCTGACATCTCTACCCGTCGAAATAATCATTAGGTAGGAACTAGCCTATTATTTATTAGAGTGCCAGCTCTGGTTTTGTCTACACCTTGCAGCGACACCTGGATCAGTTCCGGAGAAATATGTCACTTTTTGCGTGGGTAGGTTGCGGAGAGGTTGGGCCCGTGACCTATACAGGTGACAGTCACGGAGTTTTTGTGGAGTGGAATTTGTATGGGATAAAAATTCGCAATGTTTGGGCAGAGTATTGGCACATTGCTAGTCAATACAAAAAAACTATTCCTTCAAAACCGTGACTTCAACAATTCGTCTGAACTATCTCTCGTTATCTAAGTTTGAACTCGACTCCAATCTTCCACATAATTTTGAAATTAGCCCATTTGAATAAAATTGGTATATAAATTCACCTTTACTCTCTTCATAATTTGAAATGAGAGCCTATAACACTCTTGAAGGGTGAAAGCCAGAAACATTTGAAAAAAACTACCAGGAGCACATAATACTGAAGGGAAATACTAAATATCACTTTCAGTTCATTTACCAGGATTGCAAAACGCTGAAGTGGTAATTTAAAAATATACATTATTGATACCTTTCACTTGGTAGGTAAAATAGTGCACAATATACCAGGAGCACAAGAATTCAAAGAGGTAATATTTTATTAATATATATATATACCAATTGTATTACAGTCTTGCCTTATGAGAATAATGGCAAATGACATTTCATGTGATCTGTGGTAATGTTTCAAGATGTTGTGATTTTTTGACGATTTAGTACCGTCCCAATATGTTATTTCTTCTTCAACTACGCATTTCTATGAAATCGGTAAGAATTAAAATAATCATTATGTAAGGCAAAGATTTTTCATATGAGTTCTGATATACATAGTTTCCGTATGGGGATGGGTATGAAAAAAACACACTGTAACGCGCTCATTACTATATTACAAAATAAAATATTATTAATAATTCACATTAAACACTGGTTTTACATGATTTAAACCACTTCTTAAAATATATTATAAAAATTATCTTAAATCTTGCAACACATACACATACTAACAAAAAAAAACAAGGAAAATCCTAACTATATTGTCATGTGGCTGAAAAGTATATCAAGATTACATCATAAAATGAACCCAGAACATGCGTGAATAATATAATTTGATATTTTAATAAGCCAAGTAAAACTAACATCATTTGAACAATGTTAATGTAAAACGATAATACAATACTTCCATCTATTTTCGAACCACCAGAATTTAAAAAAATTCTAATCATATAAATCTAAATTGATTATAAAAAATATTTGTACTAAGGTACTGTATTATTTTCTTATACAGTGAAACCCTAAGTTTTCATGCTTAAGAAGTTTTGGTTTTTTCGGTCCCTTGAAGACTGAATGGCCCAATTTATCACACTTATACTTACTTATTTAATACTTTTTCATGCCTAAGAAGTTTTTTTTTCCGGTACCTTTGAAAACTTCTTAAGAGAGTTTCAATGTACTGTTGTTTTTATTATATACAGTTTTGTAAAATTGCAATTAGGGCCAGTTGTTCCACAGAACTTGAACATTCATCAAATTTCAAAGATATTGCTTTGTGAAAGATCTATTCAAGTTGTTATAATTCCATTCCAGTTGCTTCACAAAACTTGAATATGTATTAACTTTGAAATTTGGTAAGTCCTGTGAAAGAACTGGTCCCTACGTAATATCAAATTACCATTTAGAAAATCTCCATGGCGAACAATTTGCAACCCTGTTTGTCTTGTCATCATTATTAGCTTCAGAAAATCTCCAGGGCGAGGAATTTGCAAGCCTGCTAACCTTGCCATCAATGTTAGGTGTAGGACTTTCCAATAATTTGGATCTGTTATCAACGACAGCCGGTTTCTTAAATGTGCTATCAAACAAATTAGGATTACTTTTCTGAATAGGCACTGAGGTTATATTTTGTGTTTGCGCTGAAGAAGTATGTGCTACCGCAACAGCTAAACTATATTTCTTTGTAAAATCAGCACCCAATCTCGTAGTATTACCAGCACCTATTTTGGAGTTTTCCATTCTTGAAGTGGAAGAAAAAGGTTTACTGCTGCAAATAGAATTTAAATCTGCAATTTCTGAGGTAATAGATGGAGTGGTGTAGGACCCTTTGAAGAAGAATGCATCATCATCTCCATCTTGATGATCATTATTCTTCTTACTGATACTGTTTGAAACCTCGTCATCGCAGATAACATACTTTTTATTATTAGCTGCTGCAGCTACACTTGTAGATTCCTTAATGGTTGTGGGACGTGGTCGCTTTTCAACAATAGGAACATTTTTATTATTACCTGCTGCAGCTATACTTGTAGATTCTTTAACGGTTGTGGGATGTGGTTGCTTTTCAACAAAAGGAACACTTTCTTTAGGTTTATCTTTAATTGAAGTGTAATTATTTGTAATAATAACTGTGTCTTCGTGCTCATTGTCGGAAAAATAATTAGATCTGCTGTCATCTTCATCACCAGTTCCACCGTGCAGATCATCGTGATAATCATTCATCACCATTGGTTCATCGTTGATATCCATAGCTCTCTCGGTTATTTTCTTTACCGGGCTTATTGCTGTGGAAGATTTCATGACGGTTGTGTCCACAGATTTTCCGTTTGAAAATTTTTCTTTTGTACTGTAGAAACTAGATATATGTGTTGACGATCCAATATTCGAAGCTGTGCTAAATCTTGAATCTGAAAAGAAATAATTTTATTTTTTTAATTTTGAAAGGAATGAACCATGTATGATCGTGTTAGAAATGTGGATATCCGCAAAGAATGTAAGGCTGATGTAAGTATAATGAGCAAAATTAAGAAAGGGACCCTCAGATGGTTTGGGCACGTAGAGCGAATGAGCGAAGAAAGTAGTGTAAAAAGAATATATGATGCAAATGTGAATGGTAGAAGAAGTCGGGGACGCCCGAGGAAGACATGGCACGATCAAGTGAATCAGATACTTGAGACGGGCCATGTCAAAAGTCAGAATAATAGAAGAGTATGTATGAGACGATGTATGAATGTGAGTGAGGCAAAGAGTGTGTGCCAAGACCGAGTTGTTTGGCGGTCCGTCCTCTCTGCCTACCCCTGTGGGGAAACGGCGTGATGGTTAGTTAGTTAGTTAGTTAGTCATAATTTTATTCATAACTCAGTTAGTATTAAAACGTGTAAAAATCAAAATAACGAATTACTTACCGTCAAATCTGTACTTTTTCAATTCATTCTCTGTATCATTTAACGGCTCGTTTGCCATTTTCCTTTTTCTCGGTCTGTCCATTGGCATTTTAAAGTCATTTGATTCATTGTAATCAAGTGAATGTTGTTTCGTGGAAACTGGTAGATTTCTTGATTGATTCTGAGAAGAATAATAATTGCTGACTTGTGCGGTCTGTCTGGAAGGTTGTAAGGCATTGCGGGGTCTTTCTCTGGGGATCCCCCCTTGATCACAATGAAATTCTGGAACTCTATCAGCGGTTGAATAAATATCTGTTGACCTTCCTAGGCCAGCGCTTCTAGACTTCAGTTCCGGGACATTGAAATTTCTATATTCAGAATTTTCACCAAATTTATATAAATTTTGCATTCTCCCTGTTTTTGAGATTGGATATTCGGATCTTGCTAATGGAATCTGGAATGAATCAGCAAAGGTACCACCGTACGAGGGTTGTGGGTGCTTTCTCATCGGATTGGATAAAGTAGTTGTGTGTTGTTTGTTGAGAATCTGATATTGGTCATCATTGAAATCTCCAAAATCTGAAATACCCTCACCCAAGTTCATGTTCAATGGTTCTCTATGATAGTTGTCACATGCAACATGGGAGAGTTGATTGTTGGTGGATTGCACTGTATGCGAATTTCTTATCCTTTCATTGATTTGACTGTCTCTTCCATATGTCCTCCGTGCAGTTTTTACATTTCTCTCTTCTGCGTACGCAGGGAGGGTGATCATTTTGTTGAGCGTTTTATGCAGTAAGTCCTGACCTGTTGTCTTCAAGATGCTACTTCCTTTCTTGGGGAAGCAAAATGATAGGTGGTTGTTATTATTGGGAACAGTCCTTCCATGCTTTAA
Organism: Limnephilus marmoratus; assembly: GCA_917880885.1. NCBI lineage: Eukaryota > Metazoa > Arthropoda > Insecta > Trichoptera > Limnephilidae > Limnephilus > Limnephilus marmoratus. The sequence continues at coordinate 33,402,756 of OU862924.1, forward strand.
GGAGGATGAAATACTTGCCTCTATGCCATATTTTGTAGACATGTCAAAAGGGTTTCTTCCTTGTTTAATTTGTTTTCTAAAGCTTGATGAAGACGTGGAATTGGTGAAAGCACCTTCCCCATATTTATTCCCCACACAAACTGTATATTCTAAAGATGGTTTTGGATTCCAAAGCACATTGGAAGGATTCTTGAAGACATATTGGCTGTGTGCCATGTGCTGCCTTGTTTCTCTGGCAATGTTCATAGCTGTTCTATCAAAGAACGGAGTTTCTAGTGGCTTATGCACCAACCTTTCAAAGGTTTCAAAATCATTAATTCCACGATAAAGATCTTTGAAGTTTGTTTTAAAATTTAGTTTAATATTAGGTGCTGCCTCCCTGTCTGTGTTACTGAAGTGGTTGTAGAAGCTCTGAGATGATAAACATGTTTTATCACCAACTATAAAAAACAAAAAATATATATAAATTTCTTCAGTACCATTCATTCAGCAAGTAAATGGATCATTAAAAACACAATTGTATTCATATTTTTTACAGCTAGAAATTTGTGATGTTTTATTTTACTAGTCCCGGGGAGAAATCATATGCACATCATTGACGATCGTCCTAAAAGCCATTTACAAAAATCTTTCTTCTCACACTAATTGTATGAAAATGAAAAAGACGGGTAGATACTAGAATGTCTTTAATCATATTCCTATAGACATTTCGCAAACACATCGACGGTCACGAAGAGCAATGTCAGATGTGTGATTTTGTAATTGTGCAGCAAAGCTGTTTAAAGTTTCATTTCTAAAATTTTTAGATCAAGAAACAGTGTTGTTTTGATATTTTGCATTTCATTAAAAATTTCGAAAATACAGACTTTTAAATCATTAGGGGACGATTGGCACCATTCATACACGGGGAAGCTTCATACAGTCACTACTACAGCTTGTTAGAACAGCGTTTTTATTTAGCTTTGCGTGTGTGGGTAGGTGCTGGCCACTGTCAGTTGTCCACGAAGTTAGACGCCATTGTGGCCGCTGCGAGCGTCATGAGAGGGCGTAATGTGTTTTGGCAATGCCGTTAATTTTGTTCCTTACTCCCCCCCCCCCATACGAATTTTAAAATAAACACATTGTAGTAGGAAATCCATTAGGGGGCATACATTAATTACGTGAGTTCAAAAGGGGAGGGGGGGGGTCTAGCAATATCTCACGTTAATTGAAAAGAATATACAAAGTGGCCCAAATTTATCTCACAAAGGGGGGAGTCTAGATTGGAAGAAAAACTGCTCGCGTAATTAATGTATGCCCTCTTACGTAAATGGATAATACAAATAAAAAATGATGAGAAATGTATAAATGAAACAAATTATTATTACATTGACATTGAGTATTATGCCTCAATTTAATTTTTTATGCGTGAAAGTGTATCTTATTTAACAGTACTTGTCAAATCATTGCCCCTGAAAAAATTGTGTCAATGTAACAGTGTGAATAGCTCGTGAATGAGCTTATTTTCAATATTGACACAACGCCTACTCAAACTTCTGCAGCGCCCCCTAAATGCTAAAAATTTAAAAACGCCCCCCAGACCGCGTATTTCCAATCCCTAACGCGGTTGAGTCACTCTAGCGACTGAGCCGCGTTAGGGATTGGAAGGAGTAAATCGCCTTACAAACACTACCGCATTTCAGTCGCGCTAGTGACTGAACCGCGTTAGGGATTGTTATGCATAAATCACCTTACAAAAGCTATACCGATTCAGTCACCTACGCGCTTCGTTGCTCTATCAGTTTCTGTGAGGGCGACGACCGTAATTATAGAGAGGTTAGCAGAGAGGATGGACAGCGTTTTTTTAGTTAGCATTTTTTTTACATAGAAAAAAAATAAAAAAATTAAGTAAAAAATTAACGCGGTCCATCCTCTCTGCTTACCCTTCTATAATTACGGTCGTCACCCTCAGTTAAAAAAAAACCCACGTTTTTTTTTAACTTAAAATAAATTTTCAATGTAAAAAAAATGCTAACTAAAAAAACGCTGTCCATCCTCTCTGCTAACCTCTATATATTTACGGTCGTCGCCCTCACAGAAACTGATAGAGCAACGAAGCGCATAGGTGACTGAATCGGTATAGCTTTTGTAAGGTGATTTATGCATAACAATCCCTAACGCGGTTCAGTCACTAGCGCGACTGAAATGCGGTAGTGTTTGTAAGGCGATTTACGCCTTCCAATCCCTAACGCGGCTCAGTCGCTAGAGTGACTCAACCGCGTTAGGGATTGGAAATACGCCCCCAGACCTCCAAAACGCCCACAAGGAGGCACTGGCGCCCTCGTTAAGAATCACTGATTTAGATCATCTTTCTAACCATGGTAGTAAGGGAGACAAAACGATTTCTGAGACCTATATGAGTTGTTCCAAAAAAAAATGAATAAATTAGTCTGAGGGGTTAATAAAAACTATATTGCAAAAATAATATTATATCTATATATTAAAATGAAAATATATTTATTTTTAACTTTATGAGTAAAAAAATTTAATTAAATTAAATGAAGAGAATGAAGATAATGTTGGTAGTTCTTAGTCGAAGTATGATACAGTTAAAAAAATGACCAAATTTGATACCACTTTAGCTCAGTTGGTAGAGCACTTGCCATGTAAGCAAAGGGTCCTGGGTTCGTGTCCCAGAGGTGCCAATATCTTTTTCTGATTTTGCTGTCTCCACATTTTCAATTGAGTTTCGCTAATATTGTCTTCATTTAATGAAAATATATTTCTGTCTAAATATGTGAGATGTTATGTATTGCTAAACCATTCATCCGATTGCGATGAAACTTTGGGGACTTGACGTGTGCATATCCGCGATGGTTTCTATATATAATAGTGAGCTCTGGCACTACGAAATTCGTATAAAAAAATTGCAATAGGTGGTACGCAAGCTGTTTGTAAACTGAATGTACCACCGGGACTGAATGTATGGAATAGGGGAGGGAACTCGGGAGGGGGTTAATGGGACGGGAGAGGCGAGAGGGAAGGCGGAGAAGGCAGAGTGGGAATGCGTGAAGGGAAGGGGACGCAGGAGAGGAAGGGGAGGCAGAAAGGGAACGGGACGAATGGGAAAGGACACGCAGGGAGAAACAATTTCTTTATTAAGTGGCATAGCAACGCATGCCGGGAACTCGCTAGTTATTGTTATAAAGTATAAAAGTTCTCAGGCAAGACTTATGGTAGGATTACATTTGTCAGGCGTGTTGTGTCGTGAAGTGCACTGTCGTGATGGCTAGCTTCATATCTGTACGTCGTATTCTGATATTTATATATAAGCGTCACTACACAACATGTGGTACGTACACACTAGCCAAGATGCGGCCGTCCCCGCGCCCCCACTGTCGAAAATCGAGATAGCTTCTGTCGCGTCACGACAGAACGCATCATGACACAACAAGACAGACTAATATGTATGTCACCATACTAAATGTATAAAACCGACACCGTTATGACGCGTCACGACAGACAAACGTAATTCCGCCTTTATTTTCAGAATTGTAATGCTTCAAATTCAAATGTCTTGTAATAGATGGAAAAGTGACTATGTATTGCAATTTTTAGAACATTTAAGGGGGGGTAAGGTTTTAAAACCTTTTTTTCTTTTTATTTTTTTTTTTCTGAATGTACGTACAACATGTCGAGAGTATTGTGTCAAAATTTCAAGTAAATCAGAGCTAAACTAAAGAAGATACAGCGATTCAAGCGACCGGCCCTCATGCTCGATTCAAGTATATTTCGAATATAACAAAACTTTAAATCGATTTTCTCGCAAACAAATTTTTGTAGTTCGTGAATATCATAACTCAAAATCTACTTGACCGATCCTTTTGAAATTGTGTTCACTACTTCTACACATAAATCAACAGGTAATCAGGAAGAGTTTTTTTTAATTTTTACCATTTTTTTCCATTTCATAATAACAAATTCAATGAAAATTTTTAGCAAAAATCGCATTTTTTACTTCAACAAGCTCCAAAAAAAAAACTCTTACTGATTACATATCACCATATATATATCAAATATCAACATATCACCTTTTAAACGCATTTCGACTTTTTTGTTTCAAATGATTCGGTAACGAGTTATGATGTTCACCGCATAACAACTTTTTTTAGAGGTGCCTCAGGAGATTCGCTCTCACGGACTTATTTATTGATATTTTTAATTGAAATTTTTTCAAAGATACTTCAGATGTCATAATATAACGTGTATATGAAATAAATAAACCAACATTTTTCATGTCTCAAAAAAAAAATTTAAATATCACTCTTTTTCACCTTTAAAACCTGAAACCCCCTCCCTTAACCGGTCAAAGGCCAGGCCATTTCACGAAAATTCATGAAAAAACACTAAAAAAGCACCATTTTGAATTTTGAATTGAATGTTTCTTGATTAATTTTGAGCTATTGTATATTTTATTGACTGAAACACGTTCACAACACAATAAACTATCTACCAAAACAACATTACTTGCATTTATTACGTAAATTAATAGGTTTTACGATGTTTTAGTTGCGGAACACGCATTAGTTGCGACGGTTAAATTCGCGGCAAATTCTGACAGGTCAATGTCATAGAAGAAATCGTTTTAAAAATACTCTGGGGTTGCAAGGTGAATGAAACTTTTAGGCGTATCATAGAGTAATGTTGGAGCAAGCGATTCTGACACTGTTCTTCATACAAATTATGTACATAGAAGGGCCAAAATCGCAGACCAAAAGTTTTTTGTCGAAAATATTATTCAAATATTTGAATTATTTTCTCGCGCATGCGCATCCGACGCGCGCGCCGGCGCGTCTCCGGCCTGTCACCGGGGTTAAGACGGGTTGTTTCCAAAAATTTGATGGAATCATCAAATATTTGAAGTTAATTTTCACGTTATGTGTAAGTTCTTTTCAAGTTCCGCGATTATTTCAGTTTTATGGAGCAACTGGTCTATAATGATATAATAATAGAACTTGAATAGAACTTACACAGAACGTGAAAATTAACTTCAAATATTTGATGAACCCATCAAATTTTTTGAAACAACCCGTTCTTAATATACATGCCTGCCCCTGAAAATGTTTTTTAACAATTTTTTGTTTATTATTTGTAAAATATAACTAATAAATTATTATTACGGTACAATTTTATTTGAATTTATTCATTATTTCTTCAGACATTTAAATGATTAAAACAAGTAAGTAAATATTACGCGCTTATAATCGAATAAATAAAAATTCTCTGAACTAACTTGAGCTCTTATTTCGATTCCACAAATTTATTAATACGAGTACATGCAGCAAATAAAATATTATCCCCATGATGTGAATACAACCTCTGCCTGGTTTTACTTTAGCATATTTTTATGAAAAATATGGTGATATTATAACATTCAGACATTCACGCATGTGCACGTACAGAACAACCAAAATACGGAAAAAATATTAATTTGATAGCAAATATTGATATTTGTAAAAAATTATGGCTTCTAATTTGTGTTATCAGATTAAAATTAAAATACATATACTTACAGTTCCCAGGAATAAGCTTTCCATTTCTGAATACTATCGTACTATCATTGTTGGCAGTTCCCAAGGGGCGAAGTTGATTGTGATCTGATTGAAAATAATAAATAAATTATATAAAATCTTTATATATATATATGTATACATAAATCTCGTGTCACGGTGTTTGTGGTCGCACTCCTCCGAAACGGCTCGACCGATTTTAATGAAATTTTTTATGTTTATTTGGTAGGTATGAGAATAGGTCGTACGGTATATTTCATACCGCTAGGTGTGGGGTTGTCCCTATCCAGAAAAAAAATCTATTTTTTGACAAAAATTTGTTTTTGTATTTTTTTTATTTGACATCAAAAAATACCTATAATGCCAAATTTACACGCACCTACCCCACCCTCCCATTTTTTAATCGCGATTTTCGTATGAACAAATTTAAACGTTGTTCGTATTTCAAACAGAATGAAATTATTTATGCTTGAATGACAGATGGCGCTACATTCGCCTCATCGAACTTTCATCCATACATGTGCAAGTCATTCACGAGAAGCGTCGCGTCATTTGACATTTCATTCAGCAATTTTTATGTATAAAGAAGGACTGACGAAAAATATTGTACACTCAATTGCTCTTCGAAATTAATATTGATTTTCTTTAGGTATTTCATTTTCCTACTTTAGGATAAAAAATATATTACTTTTTTTCACTTTTCATTTAACTTTTAAGAGATCAAACAATGAATATGTTCGTTATTTTAATGAAATACATTGAATTGAGAAAATGAATGGTTGGTGTTTTTTTGTTTTTATCGGCGGTCATTGTCTACAGCGCTCCATTCCTTTTTCTGTCATAGATCCCATCCCCATACACTTACAATACATTCGTTATTTTTTTATTTAACAACCCAAATATTCACTCTGTACATTTGAATATGGAACAATATTTATTTTTATTGAAAATTTAAAATACTTGAGGCAATTTTTATTATTCTTTTCTTCTTTGGGCGATAATATTGTAAATGTCCCTCCACACTGGAGATCCAATTCTTGTAAAAGTATTTTGCAATCTGATTGATGATTCGGTTCCATGACAAAACAGAACAAGGCCAAAACACAACATTGAAGAAAAGTGAAGGAAAAGAATACAACAGACCTAACCCAACCTATATAAAAATACATACAAGGAAATGTTTCTTTGTAAACCAACAATGTAGTATGTTTGTAATAATTACCCTTCCTGTGATGATTTATGTTCTGCTCCATGTTTACCAAGACTTTCCTGTTGTGTGTCTGCGATATCTGCATCCTTCTTTTCGTTGAACTGATTTCACGAGCCTTTTGAATGTGTGCTTTAGAGGCAACTCTGGTCCCCTTTATTATGTCTTTATTTTGAATGTTGGAAATCATACCATCCACGTTGGAATATTCCGATGCTTGATCAGATTTTCGCAAAACGTAGGAATATGTTTTTTCAACGATGATGCTCTTATTCTTATTTCTACGACTCGAACCAGCAGTCGCAGGTTTTTCCAAAGCTTTGGTAGAATTTTTTACAATTTTGGCATTAGACTGCTCTCTGACTGATTCTTTATTTTTGGGTTTTTCCCTGGATCGCCTTTTTGGAATATCTAAAACTTTTTTTACCATTGGTTTAATAATTTTTTTCTTGGGTGGCTTTGCTTTGGACACCTTTGACTTAGCTTTCCCTCTAGTAGGAGACTTAGAAGTATCTTTTTCTTTCTGAGTGAATATATCAAAACTTGAGTCATCCAATTCTGGGTTGACTGTCTTAGCCTTTTTGTTTGAAGCTTCATCATTGGTCTGATCTTCTGCAGTGACTTTGTCTGTATCGTCCGATGGATGTTCCTTAGAGATGTTTTGCCTGTTGATATTTTTCAAAATGTTACTCACGAGTTTAGAGGTGCTTTCTTTAGCATCGTTGGCATCTTTAATAGCGCAATCTATTATTTTCTCATTGTTGTCGCAAAAGTATTCAGTAAAGTTCTTTTTCACATTCTTTCTTAAGCCGTATTGTCGACTTTCAGCAGCCTTGGCAGGGAGTTCTAATTGTTCACCGTCTTCAACAGAAGAACACACTGATTCAATGATTTTACCATTTGACTCTTTTTTGTTAAAAGAATACAGGTTTGGTTTACCTTTTTTTTCTAAGAATGACCGGTCGACTTGCTTTGTACTCTCATTGTCGTCGTAGTCTGAAGTTCGAGAATACAATTTCCTTCGCGAGAAAGGCTTGGACCAATTATCTGAAATTCGAGTAACAATGCAATGGCAAGAATCTTCTGCAGCATTATTGTTAGAATAAGCATCATCAGCAAGAGGTGTATTATGTGGGTTTGAATTATTACTTGCAGAATTGTTATGCTGTGTAAATGATTTCTCTTTACTTGCCGCTTCTGCCACATTAATTCTAGTAGATTTCCTTCCATTGACGGGTTGTGCAAATTTTTGCAAAGAAATTATTTCTTTTTTGGTGATGTTTCTTTGAGATAGGTCGGATTCTTTACTTTGGGGTGGGGCAGGTTCTTTACTTTGAGGTGGGGCAGACTCTTTACTTTGAGGTGGGGCAGGTTTTTTACTTTGAGGTGGGGCAGGTTTTTTACTTTGAGGTGGGGCAGGCTCTTTACTTTGAGGTGGGGCAGGTTCTTCACTTTGAGGTGGAGCAGGTTTTTTACTTTGAAGTGGGGCAGGTTTTTTACTTTGAGGTGGAGCAGGCTCTTTACTTTGAGGTGGGGCAGGTTCTTCACTTTGAAGTGAGGCAGGTTTTTTACTTTGAGGTGGGGCAGGTTCTTCACTTTGAGGTGGGGCAGGTTTTATACTTTGAGGTGGGGCAGGTTTTTTACTTTGAGGTGGGGCAGGTTTTTTATTTTGAGGTGGGGCAGGTCCCTTTCTTAGAGCGGGCAAATCAACTGGTTTTTTTTTATTGTTGGGGACATGTTTGTTGATGACTGACTTTGCAAGTATTTTATTCTGCATTTTTATTGGAATTTGACTCTCAAGTGACTGTTTTTGTAATACTTTTACTTTGCTGATAATTTTTTCTGATAACTTTTTTTGTGGTATCTCAGTGTTGATTTTTGCCCCTGGTTTAGGTTTTGATGCATCTGTAAAGAAAGAATAATATAATTTTAATATAAAGATACAGAATGAACAACTGGAGAAGCAACAGGCGATCGATCAAAATGGAATAAGACAAAGGGAAGAAGATGAGAGAAGATGAAAGTAAATAAATTATTAAAAATACTGAAAATGAAAAGCAAACGAAAATCAATTGTGACTTTAGAAATTAACAGCTATGCGGTACTGTAGGTCTATTCCCATACACGGAAGATACTGCTGTATGAATGTTGCTTGCTTCAATTCAACGGCATTTTAAGATGACTTCCGCGGTGTGATTCGCAGTGGTGATTAGAGATGGGTAAGTTCTGCGTTTTGCCGGAGGCCCCCGAGACTTGCTTCCTTTTAAAAGTACTTGAGTTCTAGTAGCAGGTCCCGGGTCCGAGTTCTTTAGTGCGGAATGCGTAGTACGCAGCGTGTACTGGGTGCTGTTGCAGCTACAGGGACGGATGGGTTCGGCCGGAGCCGAACTCGCAAAAGAACTCGAACACGGCACCTGCTCCCCGCGAGTGGCTCAGACCGCGAACACGGCAACGCCAGTGGAAGCATTTGGGTTTCGGTGGTTTCGGAGTTTGGGTCGGAGTCCTGGACCGGGGTCTCTGGGAGTAGTCAATGACTAATGCGTGACTATAACAGATGTAGCATTGGGACAAAAAATCATAATACAGTCAAATATGAATGTATAAAGACTGTTGTAAAGAAGTAAAACAAAAATGATTCGACGGAGAGGGGACTGATTAGCATTTTAAATAAATAAAATAATTTTTTACATTTGCTCCCCACAGGAGGCCTTGAGGAAAATAATTCACCCAAGAACCTGTCATTTTTTTTTTGGGAATGCTGAATGGAGGGTCTTTTTAGGAAAGGGAGGAGAGGAAGTTTTGAAGGTGGGTAAGAATCTAAGGGTCAGTATGTCCAGGAGTGACGGGCGTATGAATCTACATGAAGTCGATGTTCCGAAAAAGTCCTGCTGGAGAGGTCAAAAGGTCACCAAACATAGCGAAAAATTGGGGTGACCTATGGTGGAGGTGTTGATCACCTAGTATTTATTTTTTTACATTAGCTCCACATGGGAGGCCCTGAGGAAAATAATTCCCCTCAGGGTCTATTTTATCTTAGGGGATGCTGTGTGGAGGGTCTTTTTAAGGAAGGGAAGGTCAGGAAGTTCTAGTAAGGAAAAAGGTTATAAGGGATGGATAGGAATCTAAGGGTCAATGTGTCCAGGAGTGACAGATGTATGAATCCATCTCTCCAACTGCGGTGCAAGGCGTTGGGTCGAGAGTCCGACTGGAAAGGTCAAAATGCCTCCCTCAACCAGTCTCTCTTAATCCGGCTCGCCACGCAGTAGATGGGAAGACGCATCGGCTGCCAAGACCTGGACAAACCTCCCCCCCCATGAACCCCGGACAAACAGAATCGACCGCTAGAAGAGCAAAGGCTGCTGTGACGTGTCACCAGGACTTACTACTCACTAGTACCAGGAGAACTCGCAACTCGCGAGTGGAGCGGACCGCGAATACGGGGACGCCGCACGCCGGCCGGTGGAGGCATTCGGGTTCCCGGTCCAGTCGATTTTAAAAAGGAGTAGGAGTAGGAACCACTTCCCGCAAAGAACCCGAGTTCAAGAGCCCATTCCAGCTGAACCGACACATCGCTAGTGGTGATATGTTGTAGGTGCATAATTAGAGTTGACCAAACAACAACCGTGTTAAGTTTGTGTGTACATATTTATACATTCCCTATTTGTATCTTAATGTTGTTCATTATACAATAATATATATGAAAGATGTGGTTACAAAAAAAATTGCATACATTAAAAAAAAAACTTTTGGTGGTGATCAAACGTAAAAAAAAAACTTTTGGTGGTGATCTCGTTGCTGAACATTAGTGTGAAACAGCCTTTTTTCTTGTTAGCGAGAAGGAGAAAACAAGTGTGAATAATTTTCTAAAGTATATTAGAACTAGCGTTTGCCCCCGGCTTCGCTCGCATACTATTAGGGGGGTTTCCACTCTGCATCCTCCCCCCCCCCCACCCGTTCCCCCACACTCCCCCCCCCCACCACACCCTCCATATGTATGAGCTATATTATTGTAAAGTTTCATTAAAGTCCATTCAGTAGTTTTTGCGTGAAAGAGTAACAAACATACATACATCCATACAAACTTTCGCCTTAATAAAATTGGTAGGAAAGATATTGGAAAAAATTTCCATTGTGTTCTTTTCATTAAATTAAAAATTAACTTTTTTATCAATTTCACTGGAATTTCCTTTGAAGTGGAATTAAAAGTTTGAAATGGAATTGAATTTTTGAAGTGGAATCACAAGTTTGAAGTTTGAAAGGTGCTTTATGAAAGTGATGCAACTGTATGAGAATTGTGCTTGGGTCAACTCTGGTTGTGATGCCTATACCCGTGTGATTAACTTCAAGGTCTAAGTGTTATGTTTATACTATTTTCAAATGTATACTTTTCTACCAATACTTTTTACAATATAGCTGTCACCTCTTGGTAAATCAAAAAACTTGTTCACTTCATCATCAAACTCTTGATGATATGCTTTAATAAGGTCAATGAATGGGTACCTAGCCCATTCTTGCAAACTTTTATTACTGATACATTTTGATGATTTTTTGTCTATTTTAGTTTCTGAAAATAAACGAAAGATTAAAATACACTCTGTAAACGATTACATATATCAAAACAAGTCTTAGACATCTGCACGGCTTTTGTAAGCACTTTAGGCCATGGCCATGGGCCCATTGTGCTGTATTTAATTTTATTCCACCCCAGACCAAACCCTACATTTTTTTTTTTTTTTTACAGTGAATACCGCACAAGAATCTCAACTGCTCCAGTCTGGAGCCAGTGAGACTATGGCATCCCCAATTGGGGTATGTTGTGAGGCTGAAGGTAGTGGGGAGGGGAAGGAGGTGGGGAAGAGGAAGGTTGGGAAGTACCTGGCTATTCAGATCTGGTCACTAAACACGGCTAAAGCCATTTTCAAGCAACGTTTCAATTCTGAATGGTGGTATTACACCAGGGCGATACTAATAGTATCTTCCACTCTGGAACATGCCGCAAATATACTATATATTATTTTAAATGAATTAATTGTGAAATAACACAAATTAATCAAATAAAATTTATTTGCGCATGCCGGGTTCGAACCCGCGACCTCCGGAATGTGAGTCAAGAGTCTTAGCCACTGGACTACGGAGGTCGATTAATTTTATTTATTTTTATTTTTTTCTATTCTATGTACTTTATATTAAAAAACTGTTGTGTAAATATGTATAATTATATGGGACGTGTGGGATTGCACTATCCTCTCCACATCCTGGAATAAAAAAACATTATTATTCCCTACACCAGTGCTCAAACTAACAATCGTGAGAGATTTTAGAGTCAAATCAAGCACGAATCTTCCAGTGTACATTTTTAGATTTCGTTCCATAGTTGTGTAAGACGACACCTGTAAGCTGTTGTAGAGATTTTATTGTTTACATTAACTCCACAGGGATGCCTGATATAATTTCCTTCGGGGGGCCTATGTCATCTTTGGGGATGCTGTGTGAAGGGTCTTTTTGAGGAAAGGAAGAAGAGAAAGTTCTGGGAAGGAAAAGTGTATGAGGGTGGATAGGAATCTAGGGGTCAGTCTAGGTATCCAGCAACGACAGATTTATGAAAGGTCTCCCTCAAACGGCCTCTCCCCGATCCAACCTGCCACGCAGTTGGTGGGCAAACGCATCCAACGCTAAGACCTAGACATAAACTTCCATAAACTCAGGCACTTCTTCCAAGTCACCAAACTTCTAGCAAACTTTTATGGCAGAGGTTTTGGTTATCCATTTAAAGTGATGAAAATAAAAAGTATATTCATGAACAACATATATTGTTTACAAATAAATCATTTTTATCGTATTTAGTATTCCGCACAATTAATAAATTGATTTTGAAAAACCACACAAAATCTAACTCTGGTCCAGCTCTGAGGTATATTACCCAGTTGACTAGGTGAAGTCATTGATTCATTATTCTATGGAGCCACTTTACACTATAAATTGGTTCTGATGATCCGTCATACGAAACACAACAGGGTTTGCCTCCTAATAATTTTTCACCCCATCCAAAGCAAGACGTTAGTAGGTACAATAGGTAGTAATACGAGACGGTTTACTGCAATAAATTGGGAGAATTAGGATATATAATACATAATATGGGTGAAATGCAGATCCCGCCAATGTCAGGGAATTTAATAAAAATTCACTTTCTAGATGAGAAAAGTGTGGAGAAGTTGAATAAAAAAGAAATTAAGAGGGAGATACAGCCGTTTAAAGAATGAATAAAATGACCTTCGAACTGATACTACGCCATTTTGTTACTGTTATGTTGGTATCTCAGACTTGATATAAACGAAGCTTGATACGATTGTAGCCGACTTCGTGGGATATATAATAAGGCGCATAATTATGAAAAACAGAATTAATAATGGTAATTTTTGGAGATCGCTGGCAACGGTTAATATGCACAGTGGAAAATATTTCATTCTAAATTTCGATTACGTAAAATTAAAATTAGCTTTCGTCTTGTGAGAATGTACGCCAGAATCACAAACCATGTTACACAAACCTGGCGTAGCCGCTAAACTACTTGAAAACTGGGATGTTTTTCTTGCGTTGACGCGAGTAGGCGTTATAAAGGGGCACTTTCTTTTGAATCACAAACCATGTTTAGCGTAGTCTTAGGTTAGGTTACTTTAATTTGGAAGGTGAAAAACAGTTTAAAAAATCATTGAAAAAAAGTCTGCTAGACAAATTTCATAATTACGCACCTCATGTATCCCATGAAGTCGGCTACAATCGTATCTAGGCTCTTTTTTTTATCAGGTCAGGGATACCAACATATTAGTGTCAAATGGCGGACAGTATCGGTTCATGAAGTGACATTTTATTCATACTTTAAACGGCTGTATCTCCCTCAATTTTGCCGAGCGCACCTTAATTTCTTTTTTATTCAACTTCTCCACACTTTTCTCATCTAGAAAGTGCATTTTTATTAGATTCCCTGACATTGGCGGGATCTGCATTCCTCCCCATAATATAACTAAATAAAAACTTAATGTGCTTACTCTCTTTGTTGTCAGTGTTAGATTTTCTGATGTTCCCAGCAGACCCATATCTTCCCAATGCTGTCTTGGTGCTTTGTTTTTCTCTCACTCCTCTAATCGACGCCTCTGTACGACTTCTTGTCAAAGGTGAGGTATAATTAGGTTTAAAAATTGAAAACATTGCGCCAGATTTCTTCACATTTGGTTCAGCATTTTCACTTCCAATGTTGTCGCCTTCAGGCTTCAAAGGTAGAGCCAATTTGTGAACTTTCACAGCTATTGTTTTTGAATTACGTTTTGGTGTTTTCGATTGGTCTAGAAATGAACTCGATTCGAGGATTCGTGACCGGGAACGCGTTCGATATCCACAATTTGAAGATTCATTTAGAGATACAGATGAAAGGCTCAGCCTTCCTCTGATAGGGGCAGGATTCGCCCGCGCCGGTGTTACTACTGTCTGGCTGCTATTTTTCTGTTCAATGGGAGATTGTGCAGGTTCATTCGTTAGTATTGGTCGACCAAGTACAGGCGTACTTGTAAGTAAACTACTGGAACTCGATTGCGAAGATGTATCAAAACGCTTGGAAGACACACGAACTCTAGAAAGAGACATCATTTCATACACTCACTGTGCTTAAAACTAAAGAGTTTTTATAATGTTTCGGCTAATAAAATATAAAATTATTCTGAATTAAAGTGATTATACATAAAATTATTTATAACTGTCACAAATTGCAAAAGCGTTCCTACTCGGAAGTTAAAAAACAGTGCAAACACATGAAACAAAACGAACTTTACAAATTTTCAAATTTAAAACCATAGAGTCCCGTCCATAGATACGGACAGGCTCCTACAGGAGGGCAACATGACGGACGTAAATACATATTAGCACCTCCCACACGCACACTTAGGGCGCGTTCAGACGTTTCGATTTTTGTTGATCCACTTTTATTTAACGTAAAAAGTTGAACAAGATTATGTTCACACGTTTCAATTTAAGTAGAACCGAATTTGACATTCAAGATGGCGTCTCTCTAACTTCTGATGTTCTGCGAGACGAGCTCGAGATTATGGAAAAGCATTAAAAACGTCGTATTTGGGCGAGAAAATGGATCATGAGAAGGAGTGAATTAGGCGCCTCCAACACAATTTTGAAAGAGATGGCCCTAGAAGACTCCGGAGGATATAGAAATCACTTGAGGATGACAGAAAAACAATTTGATGAGCTGCTTTCCAAAATTAGCGATAAAATTTTTCAGAGATGTTTAAATTAATAATAATTACTACTAACTACAGTAACCGAGAAGCAAGGAAATAATGCATATTTCGTTAAAGTTAGCTTTACCATAACCTAAAAACGACAACGCCAAACGTCAAAGTTTGACGTAGGTAGTTATTAGATTTGTACAAATTGTTTTTTCTTTTAATTTATGCGTATTAATGGTGACGCATGTCTCAGAATATTTACCGCTATTTTCTGTCATTATCATAATATATTGGGTAGATAGTGTAAATGAAACACATATTAGGTATTTATTGCAGTATCACGGGCATTTCTATTTTGTACACTTCTTGCTTTTGATTCCAAAGACAGGGATGCATAAATCTGAACATCAAATCATCCGACCATTTCATATATTTTTTCGTTGAAACGGATTCCATGACGGTAGAAACTAGGAATGTATAAGAATATTGAAGGCAAGGAATGTGTGCCAAGACCGGGATGTTTGGCGGTCCGTCCTCTCTGCCTACCCCTGCGGGGAAACGGCGTGATGGTTAGTTAGTTAGTTAAATGTTTGACGTCTACTTGTGCCCGCGAGTAACTATGGTAACCAAGATGGCGCGGTCATACTCGAACGTCAAAAGTAGACGGGCTATCAACTTTAGTTGGTCAACAAAAATCTTGTTCAACTTTGTTGAAAGAAGGTTCACACCTGTCAATATGCTTTCAAGTGTCGAGTTGATCAACTAAAATTGAATCGTGTGAACCGGCTATTAGGAGCGACCGAGTCGCGCGTCACTTCAGGCCGCCGCGCAGAAAAGTAAAGACCGATAGGTTTACATCGCAGTTCACTGTGAGACTTTTCTGCGCGGCGGCCTGAAGTGGCGCGGGACTCTGTCGCTCCGAAGTGTGCGTGTGGGAGGTACTGTTATGTACAGTTTGGCAAGAAAGTGTAGAAAATAAATGATGGCGCTGCGATCGTTTTCTAGTTTTAAATGGCAACACCAAGATGGCTCATAAGACAAAGAACGTATGTTTAAAAAAAACACTTCTGGCAAAATGCATATTTCATAGCGTATTTGTATTTTCAAAAAAATTGCACAAAAAACTGTAATTTAATAGAAGCAAAATAAAACAAAACAAGTTTTAAGTGGGCGTTTATTTCGATATAAAAACGTAGGTACTTAAAAATTTAAGTCTATTAATTCAACACCCGACATGTAATTATTGTCTTTGTCTTCGTGTGATTCTTCTTCTTCCGTATCTTCATCTAAACGCAGTTCATCTATATCATCATATATGTATAGTACTGCCTCGTGTATAATATTCTGCCTCAATTTTCATCAAGTGTTTGCAACAATTTTTCCAATCATCAGCACTTATGCTATTACATATTATTATTATTATGCCCATTTTCCGTTTTCCCGGTGTTTCAAATTTTCCATCTGCCTTTTCCCCTTCCTTGACAATTCGTCTTACCGTTGTTTCAGATTTACCTGTGTGTGAAAAACATCATTAAAATTATTATTATAGAAGGTAGTTTTAAAAACACACACTAGATAATATTCACTTAGAAAGAAAAAAAGAGAAAACGAGAAAAAAGGAACTTTTCTACGAGTTTAAAGAAGTTGCATATTATTATTTTTTTATTGAGTTATTCCCTTTTTCTTGTGGCCGCATATGAACTGTCAAATCGAAATGTCAAATTCGAATTTTTTTAACATAACCTCAAATCAGATTGTAATGATTATTATCGCTCGAAAATTGGCATAAATCGTGTAATACTAATGAAATTTATTAAACAAACTATACTACGTACCATTCATTTCTGAAGTTCGTTTTTAAACATCTTCTAAATCAAACAAAAGCTTCTTCGCGTGACACTCGGCTAGGCAGCGTTGAAAAACGCAGAATATAACCCCTCTTGTATCACTATGTAATAATTTATTCATTTTAATTAAATTCAGGCAAACAATGAATAAAAATATTATCAAATCAGCGATATTCTACTCAGATTTAAGACAATAAATCAACCGTAACACCCGATAACACGAAAGCCATAGGAAACGTCATATAATTCGGTGTTGCCATAGTAATGAACAGGTTTAGTTCCAATTGATTTAATTTCTAGACTTTCTTGCCAAACTATATCTCTATTATAGCCGGTTCACACGATTCAATTTTAGTTGATCAACTCGACACTTGAAAGCATATTGACAGGTGTGAACCTTCTTTCAACAAAGTTGAACAAGTTTTTTGTTGACCAACTAAAGTTGATAGCCCGTCTACTTTTGACGTTCGAGTATGACCGCGCCATCTTGGTTACCATAGTTACTCGCGGGCACAAGTAGACGTCAAACATTTATGTCAATATTATTATACATTCCTAGTTTCTACCATCAAGGAATCCGTTTCAACGAAAAAATATCTGAAATGGTCGGATGATTTGATGTTCAGATTTATGCATCCCTGTCTTTGGGATCAAAAGCAAGAAATGTACAAAAATAGAAATGCCCGTGATACTGCAATAAATAATATGTGTTTCATTTACACTACCTACCCAATATATTATGATAATGACAGAAAATAGCGGTAAATATTCTGAGACATGCGTCACCATTAATGCGCATAAATTAAAATAAAAAAAAACAATTTGTACAAATCTAATAACTACCTATGTCAAACTTTGACGTTTGGCGTTGTCGTTTTTAGGTTATGGTAAAGCTAACTTTAACGAAATATGCATTATTTCCTTGCTTCTCCGGTTACTGTAGTTAGGGAACGTGTGACACGTTTAGGGGGGGGGGTCTTCAAAATGTCACGCTCCATACAAATGAGCGGCGGGTTGCTTAGGATTTTGGTCACCGGGGGGGGGGGGGGGGGGGTTAAAAATTGCAAAAAGTTGGTCACGTAGTATGGGTACGTTCCCTTAGTAGTAATTATTATTAATTTAAACATCTCTGAAAAATTTTATCGCCAATTTTGGAAAGCAGCTCATCAAATTGTTTTTCTGTCATCCTCAAGTGATTTCTATATTATTTTTAATTGTAAAACTAACGTTTTTAAGACAAGATTTTTTATGCATAGCACAAAGGGTAACAATTATTATAAGCAATAATTATCAGCCTGAAACACTCATCCACATTGAAAAATCTTCCGAGAAAAGATACATGACGCCAACGGGACTTGAACCCGTGTCCTCTCGATTGCCGGTCGATTGCTCTTGACCACTGAGCTATGGCGGCTTATCTCATACCCGCCAAATGATTCAATATATGCTAGTGTTTCATTCAACAATTACTGCTTATTTGACAAGTTTAAGTATTTCCCCAATAAAATGAAGACATAATTTGTCTCGACGCCACCTAGCGAGGGAGTTAACACTTACAATGTTTCTCTCGCAAAAATAAAGTTGGTTGTTTTCAGGTGGAAAAAATATAATAAGCAGTAATTGTTGAATGAAACACTAGCATATATTGAATCATTTGGCGGGTATGAGATAAGCCGCCATAGCTCAGTGGTCAAGAGCAATCGACCGGCAATCGAGAGGACACGGGTTCAAGTCCCGTTGGCGTCATGTATCTTTTCTCGGAAGATTTTTCAATGTGGATGAGTGTTTCAGGCTGATAATTATTGCTTATAATAATTGTTTGATTTCTATATCCTCCGGAGTCTTCTAGGGCCATCTCTTTCAAAATTGTGTTGAATGCGCCTAATTCACTCCTTCTCATGATCCATTTTCTCGCCCAAATACGACGTTTTTCATGCTTTTCCATAATCTCGAGCTCATCTCGCAGAACATCAGAAGTTAGAGAGACGCACGCACTGACAATTTCAGTTGACGCCATCTTGAATGTCAAATTCGGTTCTACTTAAATTGAAACGTGTGAACATAATCTTGTTCAACTTTTTACGTTAAATAAAAGTGGATCAACAAAAATCGAAACGTCTGAACGCGCCCTTTAGCGATCATTTAAGAGCAACAAAATGTAATCAGTTGACTTATCTTTTCAGGGCTCCTAACAGAGCTTCTAGTTGACGGACATAAATGTCTCTCTTAAAGAGCTAAGAACATAAATAAACCAAACCACACGCTAAGAATAACACAAATTTCTGACCTATGGATATCAATGTATGGATATATCTTTAAAAAAATGTTTCCTCACTTCGGAATACATTTTATTTTTTATGTCAACCGGTTCTTACCAATTAAATAAACATTAATGTTTTTAATGATACGTTTCATCAACAAGTACTTTTACAATTCAACCTTAACTTTTAACCGAAAAATGTTGATTTTATGAAAGATCGATAGCGGTGTTTGTTTTAAAAAATAACTATTTTCATTTTTAGGGTCATTCCGCGGTTTCGTTCAAATTTGCCTGATTCCGCGGAAATTTTTTTTTTTGCGTTTTTACTATATATTTTTATAGAAATGGGTTCCTGTACCTACCAGATGTAGAGAGGTGAAAAGGGCACCTTTCTACGACACTTCGATACGAAGAAAATTGATGGATGGTAATGAAGGTGCGGATGGTAATGAAAAACTGTTGGATGGTAATTTATAAATTTGGATGGTGATGTAGTTTGGTAATGAAATATTAATAGATGGTAGTGAACACGTTCAAAGTTCTTAAAATTTCTGTGAATAATCAAATATGAATTGAAATTGAATAATAAAATAGATTTCAAATCATGTCAAGTATCATTTGACCTGATGTGATGAGCGGATTAGGAAAAAGGAAGAAAAATCTATTATAGTGAAAAACTAAAAGCTTTATTCAGACTTTCGAGTATTGGAGACAAGAAATACATTTTTTCATTCTGCTTACTTATGTTTTTGCAATATTTGTATAAATTGTTGAAAAATAATAGACAAAATATCAAAATAGGTACAAATAAAGTAAATGCAGCAGGAACATCAGAGCTCGTTCACATTGTGCATATAAATATAAAAGATCATAGCACGCCACACATCGCTCTCCATACAATCCCTTCAGACCGTTCACACCTGAGCGCTTTATGCGCACATCAACCATAGACAATGCACATCTTACGCCGTAACCGCTCCTGAGGCGATATGCCAACAGATAAGCGCCCCCCACTCCGACGGAAACAGGAGAGGGGGTCATTTTAATTACGGAGCTGCCAAGACCGGTGGGTGACAGATGTCAACTCCATAGATTCAGTACAAAAAATGCGCACTCCGTGGCC
The DNA here is from genome assembly GCA_917880885.1 of Limnephilus marmoratus. Lineage (NCBI taxonomy): Eukaryota > Metazoa > Arthropoda > Insecta > Trichoptera > Limnephilidae > Limnephilus > Limnephilus marmoratus. The sequence continues at coordinate 33,422,973 of OU862924.1, forward strand.
GCTCGCTAATTCAACTGACCCCCTCTCCTACCATAGGAAGAAATATTTTATCTGCGCCGTGTGAACGGCCCGAAACATAAGCGCTCGCGCTTCAACAGATACCTGCTAGCGGTTATATTAGATGTCTGAACACCCCTTCACAGGCACAACAAAAATTTCCCTACTTATACTACTTACCCCAAAATTATAAGGCGTAGTCAAATTCTTTATAATTCAGTTTTATAAGTGGGTATTGGACACAAGAAATACAAAAATTTCACATTCCTGAGCAAGCATTGTAATAATTGAAAAATAGAAGTATTTAAATATTAAAAATAAGAATTAAAATAAGAAAAGAACAGAACTCAATTGGAATGCGGTTAAAAATAACATCAGAGACACTACTAAACAAACACAAGATAACTAATACGTACTAGGTACACGTCTTACATCTAAATAGGAACATGATATTTAAGGAACTTTAAAGAGATCACCAGTTGCTATTTTTGTGAAAGTTTTTGCTCGAAAACTATTTAAAATTAAAGTTCGGCAAATTTTTGAAAGTGAATTTTCCTCTTCCATTCTCATACGGATTTTGCAAGCGCTGAAGAATTTGTGATTCCAGAATGAAATGAAATTGGCCAAACAATTTTTTTGGAATTTCCTTGAGCTTTTTAAAAAAAAATTACTTTGTACTCTATTGTTTACTCATATTTCCCAATAATTTTCACAATGAAATGGTGTGTTGTGTTATTTATTTTATATTGAACCATTATCCAGTCATCGAAGTTATATTTGAATGGCGCCTCCTTATCCTCTTTTCGTCAATTTCCATAGTTTTGGGAGACTGCTGTTTTGATTAATTGAAATCAGGATCTTCTACTCTTAGGGATCGGATGAACTTCTCGAACTCACATTGATCGAAAAGATTGAATTCTTGGGTACTATTTTTATAGAAGGAATAATGCTGACAGTCGAACGGGTCATTTGAGAGTATTTTCACTGTACATTTCTTTTCTATAGTTTTAGCAGATTCTGGCGTTGAAGCAATAGTATCGTCCAAAAACATGGAGCCGTTGAATTCGCTCAATAGCATATTGTCATCAATATTATTGAAAATAGTAGGCGAGTCAATAGTAGCTATGTCGTTTAATTTTTTCCCTAATGTATCTTCGATTGCTATGTTTGCGTTTTGTAGCTGCAACGCCTCCATTTTCTTTTGTTCGTTTTTTTTTCTCTTTCTTAAGTTTGTTTATCTCATCCTGTAACTTGGTAATGTTTTTCATAGATCTGTACCTTTATTTTCTAACATTCGTGAGACCATGCATGTTTTTTTGTGTGATTCGTTGTTCATTCTCGACTGCAAAGAGGTCAGGATCTAGAGTGTTTCGCACATTATTGGGTACTTCCTTAACATTGTCTCTAATTGGAGGCATATTTTCTACTACAATCATTTCTATGTTACACTGCTCTTCTTTTTTCTTCAAATAATTTAGAGAGTTCTTTCGCCATCTTCGTCCTTGCTTTCTCTGGGCTCTTTCACTTATATCTTTCTCACGAAAATGGCGCTATAAAAATCATCCAACAATTATTATCTTCAATGCTGCATATCCTTTTTTGCGCTTTTCGCAGAGTGTATCTTTTTTTTCTTTCGCTTTCTGAAGACTGTACAGTTTCGGATTGTTTTAAATCTCTGCATATTTTTGTTGCTTACGTAGTCTGTCCTTGGATAGCTTTTCTTAATTTTTCAGATTTTTATTTAACTTTACCATTGTGGTTTATAGTGGTTAAGCCTGTAACAAATAACAAAGAAAAATTATCATAAGTATCGGATTAAGTGAGAAGTCGAAGAACAAAATGGATATTTTCATTTTGGTAACTTTTACAGGAGAGTCCAAAAAATGTTACCATTTTTATATCTTTGTTTAATAATTTTTTACCCTAAATGATTTAAAATGTAACAGTAGTGATACCGTTTTTTAATCAAGAAATTTACGTTGGACTCTTGATGCCCAATTACGTAGATTTTTGTTTAAATTTGGCATTGTTTAGAAACTTGAAATTATGTAAAAATTCGTCAGTTTTGAAAGACAATTAACTAATGAAAGATCTTGAGACTGTAGGGTGAATAGTTAAATCATTTGTATAATATATTCGTTTACATTTGAATAATTATATCATTGAATAAAAAATCAATTTACAAATAAAAATTTGCGGGGTAACTTTTAACTGATTGTTTTCCACATCAAAAAAAAAATAAAACGAAAATATTTATTTCACTAAAACCGAAATTGTCCGACTCCAGAACGCAAGAAACTGCATTTATTCATAATATTAGCTTTTATTAACCCCCAAACATGGTCCCAGATGCTCGTAAAAATAACCCTTACAAAAGTTTCATTACCCTCCAAATCTCTACATTACCATCCGGCAAAAATTTTGACGATTCGGAAGGTAATGAATCGGAGGGTAATGAAGTTTTGACAGTTTTTTCTCAATTACTCGCTTAATGTTGACATTACAAATCTGTATGATTCAATAAAAATGGTACGACTAAATACAGTTTATACACATATGATTCGAATTTTTAAAACATGTACTTAACTGTAAAAAATGCTGGAAGGTAATGATGCCTGGTCGGTGACAAAGTTGTTTTCGAGCACGGAGATCGCAGATATTTCTTTATTCAGCGACGCACGGCTTCCCCCGTCTAGATGTAGTGATACACTGGTTAGTAACGGAGGTGCAGGGCGGGATACGGCTGACCAACAGGAACAAACGCGGTCACAATTTTAATTTCCGCTTTCGCGGAAGACTACGACGATTTTCTCTGGACAAAATCAAAATCTCAATTCTTTCTATGATACAATAGCTTTAAAAATAAATTAAATACAAATAAATATGCATAATTAGTTGTACATACAGGTTGATTAATGAATGTTGTAATTTTACTAGTGTAAACTGTTCTAATTTGTAGATCAATTTACCGGTCCCTCATTTTCATGGGGAAGGTAATGAAATTCTAGCATGTTTTTTGTATATCATAAAGTAATTAAGTAACAAATGGCTAATCTGGAAAATACTCCTTTTTCCTTTTTTAAATAGCTACATTTTCCAATAAAATTTTCTTGAAAAACATTCACTTTCATATGACTTTTTTGCGAGAACATGCGATTTGAACGAAACCGCGGAATGACCCTTTAGCATGTTCTGTAAGTGTGTATTACAATCTGCCGTTTTATTTTTGGTGTGGCGGATTAGTGAGAGAGTAATGTATTGAAAAAGGTACATACTTAAGTACTTACTTGTACTTTTATTATTGAAGAAGGATCCGAGAAGGATCTTATTATTTTGGACGCAAGCTCGGGATTCGGTTTAGTGGAAAGTTTTTCTACGAAAGATTATTATTTTATTTATTTGCCATAATTCACAATGACGTAAATTACACTGCATAATGTTTTCCCCACTAGGATTTCCATGCTATGGAAAACGTTTTACATTATTTTATTTTACTTATTCAATTTACATTATAATATAATTTACTTCCTATTTATTTAGGATTATAATATAATTTCCTTCCACTAGTTAGGATGTGTGCTACAATTTTGTTTTTTTCTTAATATTTAACATTTTATAATATTATCACTGTATTAATCCGCACACTTTAGGTTATTTCTGCAGTTGCCAAAAAGCAACTAGGGAAAAAATATTGACAGGTCGATTGAAATTTCATCAAACGCACTTCAATTGACAATCGAACAGTATTATTACCTTGCCGTCTGCGTGGTTGAATTTCAGAACCCAGCTACGAGTGCAATCAATATATCAAACCACCCAGTGCAATCAGCGTTCCTCAGCACATGCTCAGCACGTTCCTCATCTGTCTTTACATACCTTTACATTATTTCTCTATGCGTGAACATAGAGAATCCTATTCCCAAAATTGTTTGTGGCGGAACATGTTTGAAAATATTGACATTTGACAAGTATATGAATGACATAAAAATGTGTCAATATAACCTAACTAACTTTTTACTGAGATAAGTTCTAAAAATATTAAAGATTAGATATTTTCTTGTATGTTTAACTTAAAGTTTGAAAGTTTTTAAAAAAAGCTGGTTACTACCATCTAGGAATATTGCATCTACTTGCCATTTTATGAGTTTTCTCTCAACACTGTGACTTTTATTAGTGTATATTAATAATGGGTGGTCCGATGGAAAAGAAACTCAAATTGCACAAAAATTACATGCATCACAATGACATATCTGATTCTGGTGAAAGTAGTTCTGATGAACGTGTCAATAAAAAACAAATAATTAAAACAAAACCGCTAAAAACTGATGGTGAAAATTCAGCTTTTCATCATTCTAAAATTAAAACTGATTTCAAAACAGCCGATGCGGATTCCAATAAAATGAGCCAAATTAAACAAGAAGAAAAGGTAAAAATGAAAAGAAAAAGTTTTCCTAAATTTGAGAGTAGCTCCGATGAACAAGGATCTGAAGAGGGGGAACAAGGTGATACTTCTCCCGAAGAAACCATCAATCGAGTTCCCATAGCAACATCATCTGAGGTTGAAGGTAAACATATTAAAGAAGAGAAACTCACTCAATCTGAAAAATCAGAAATAGATACAGAAAACAAATTGCCCAACAAACACAAAAAGATTAAAATCATCCAAGATCCACAAAACATTAACGAAACTAAAAGGAAACATTTGAAGATCTCTAAAAACACTCCCATAAAAGAAAAAAATAAAACCGACAATGAATTGGAGAAGTTCTCGCCAAAGAAAATAAAACATAAATATGCCAAAACTGTCAATGAAAACTTACACCTAGAGCCTGTTAAAGGATCCAAGAAAAAACTAAGGGATTCTTTTATAATTGAGCCTACGGTTTTGTATCCTCTATTAGAAAATATTGTTATTAAACAGGAGACAAATGATGAACCGGAAAAGAAAAGAAAACTCAAGAAGGTATCTTCACTTAATGCTGGTGATAATAATAATGAAGTTATCACATTAAAAATGCAGCCATTAGATGATATGAGTGATAGTGATTCTCAATGTGAGGTGTTGGAGTTTTCTGATACTGATAGTCACAGAAAGCTTAAGATAGTCGAGGAAGAAATAGATGAATTGTCTCTGGAAAATTCAGATACAAAAGATGAGTACTTTTTCGAGGTAAATATCACATTTTACTATTATTATTTCCTCTTTCCATTCTTTGATCCATCTCGCAAAGCTCCTTTTTTCGCTTTCGTTTATTACACTTTCAAAATGAAATGCATTAAAATATTAACCATTCGGACCCATAAGCTTGTTTACATGACAATGTAACATTACTAGATACACATATGAGGCGTACCTGAATTATTAAGAAAAGTCTGCTAAGAAAGTGCACAAAAAATAAATTGTTTTAATTTTTTTTATTATTTCATTATTTTAATATTACATTTGATTACAGTAATGGCGTGTTGGCATCTCACTAGGTGTGAAACACCTGTGTTGAGATGACAATTTACAGGGAGGCTATTTTTTATATAATTAGCTAGGTTTTTGTTTACATAACAACGTATATTAGCTGACAAACAGGCATGGTGATAAATGATGTGAAAAAAGGCAAGTGAAACTTGCAATAAGTTTTTAATTATAGGTACAATAGGTCTTCCGACAGGTGGTGGATAACCTTTCAACTGTGGATGGGGAAACCCAAAGCCATTCCGAAATTTAATATGTTTAGTAAAATTTCCACAGTTTTAAGTAAATCAGACATTTTTGAAATTTTCTAAAATTTACACCTTTGCTCACTCTCTTCGGCATCATGGTCACAAATGAAGGAAGTTTCTCCGTTAGATTTTTTTTAATATTATGTTTTACGCAGACGACACGGCAATAATAGTGGATGGTAATCATTGGAAAGAAACTTTTTCGAAAGCAACTGATTGTATTTCACTGGTTTCAACATGGCTAAAATACAACAAACTCGTTTTAAACTATAGCAAAACATTTTATTTACCTTTTTATAAAACCATTAAAAATAAACCTACAGACAACCTTAAAATTAGAATCCATAATACTAGTTGCAATCAAGAAATGTGCTTCATGTGCAACGAACTCACTAATGTTGAAAATATAAAATATTTAGGAGTATCAATAGATATAAATCTTAATTGGAAATCACATATTAATCAAATCACTTATAAATTAAGATATCTGACCTACATATTTTATAGACTTAAGGAAGTACTAAACATTGAAAAATTGAAAATAATCTACTTTTCCCTGGTGCAATCATCAATCACTTATGGCATTATAGGATGGGGTGGTGCACTTGATACATTTATTAAGCCTCTACAAATAATTCAAAAACACATAATTAAAGTCATATATAACAAAAATAAAACATTCTCGACCAACTTATTATACAAAGAAACTAAAATATTTATATTACAAACTTTGAAATATGTATTTAAAAACAAAAATAATTTCGAAATAAATGAAAACAGAATGAGCAAAAGAATAAATAATATATTTTACACCCCACAAACCAATACTAAATTATTGCAGACACATAGCAGTTTCATTGGTCCTCGTACATTTTCTACCACTACAAACTCAAATGATAAAATATGTAAAAGAGGTAAAATTATGGTTGAATAATGTAGATATTGAAACGCTATTTCTATAAATTTATCCTTCCTTCTATAACTCACTTTCTGTAACTTTCTAAACTGTAGTACAATATGTTTTCTGTTTATTTTTTTATGAGGAATAAGTGGTGCGTGGTTGGAAGAGGACGCGTCTGGTTTGCTCCTGACTCCTTTTTCAAATAACTTCGGTTCTGTTCATGTTACAAATCTGAATTTTGTCATACGCTCGCATAACAATCTACGTAATTAGACACATTTCGCGAAATAAATTTATCTATCCTATAAAAGAAGTTACGTTCGATTGAAAGTTTGTGTTGTAAAAAATTATCCAATCCCTTTGTTCGAATTATTCAAAAATGGTCCGTGCCTAAAGCGTTAGTATATTTATAATGAACCGAGGGACAACGACAATTATGGTGTTAAGTGATTTGTGACCTCAGACTAAACAAAATTGGAGCGGTGCGACCCGAGACGCCACTTGAAACTCAAGATAAGATATATTTATTATTCAATAACCCGATTTTTTGTCAAACAAATTTATTGCTTTCAGGTTTATTCGATTTTGTTTATTTACAAGTTCATTCCTTTTGAATCATTTCAATATTATTTCGTGAATGTACCTACCCGAACACCCCTAAAGAATACGGTTGAAGCAGTTATTGATTATGACTAACAAATTCTTTAATTTTTTAATTGAATGAGGATAACTTTGGCGAAACTCAATCCAGGGACTGCAGACGGAGGCGTCAGAAGGGGATATTGGCACCTCTCAGATTCTCCTTTATTTCATTTATTAATTTGTTTATGTGCGGTTGGAATAAGCCGCTTCTACATTCTTGTTTTTCAAATAACTATTGTTTTGTTCAAGCTACCTTTCTGAAAATTATCATAGACACGCGTAATAATCAATAATATCGGCTAAATTTCGCGAAATAATCTTGCGTCTTTCAGGAACGAAGTTACGCTCAATTTTACTTACATGTTTTGAAACTTAATCCGTGTTCTTTGTGAGATGTTGTAAACAGACAGTTTTCGACATCTCAAGTGGTGTTAACCAACCATTAAGAAAACAAGGAATGCATCACAATGATACTCGTATATTTTCAGAGTTTTGTTAATTTTGTTGATGGTGAGAAGATTTTTTATTTTCATAATACACTCACCTTGCAATAGCGATCTCAAAACATCATTTATAACAGAGAGCACTGTTTTAAAGATATTTTTCTGAATTGTTTATGCTTTTTTCCTGTCAGTCTTTACTTATTAACATTTCAGAGAAGTGTCATTTTGTTCGTACATGGAATTTGTGTATAGATAAAGAATTTTTTTTTTTGTATATTTCACGGAAACTGATTCACGGGGAAGAAATCGGATTATTTCAGAAGCCATTACCACTGGGTAAAAGTAATGATAAAGTGAATGGGTGGGAGTGGGGTGGGGTTGCGTGGCGGAACAAAGAGGCTAGTTCCAATCCAAAGCTAGATCCAAGAAGAGTACAGAAGAGCCAAGAATGGGCGGTAAGAAGTAAGAAGACTCAAAAAGAGTCAAGAAGAACCAAGTGGAGAAAACGCGAGTAAAGAAGAGCCAATGGAAACAAGGCGTGCGGAAAGGGTCCCAGGGGGGGGGGAGATGTAAGCAGAGTCAGGAGTCACTAGAAGAGACAAGTAGAGATAAGAAGAGACAAGAAGAACCAAGAAGAGACGAGAAGATCCCGGAAGAGACAAGAAGACACAAGAAGAAGCATAAAGAGACAAGAAGAGCCGAGAAAAGAGCAGAAGAGACGAGACGATTCAAGAAGAGGCAAGAAGAGACAAAATACCAAAAGAGCCAAGAAGAGGCGAGTAGATCGAAGAAAAACCAAGAAGAGATGAGAAGATCTCCGGAGAGACAAGATGACTCAAGAAGAAGCAAGAAGAGACAAGAAGAGCCGAGAAGATTCAAGAAGAGGTAAGAAGAGACAGAATACCAGAAGAGCCAAGAAGAAGCAAGAAGATCCAAGAAGCAAGAAGAGACCAGAAGATCCCAGAAGTCACAAGAAGAAACAAGAAGAGACAACAAAAGCCAAAGCGGCAAGAAGAGCCAAGAAAGGCAAGAAGAGACAAGAAGAAGCAAGGAAAAAAAAGAGAGAAGATCCATGAAGATGCAAGTGACAAGAAGAGTCAAGAAGATCCAAAAGAGACGAGAAGAGGCAAGAAGAAGGAAGATACATAGAAAGGGGGAAAAAAAACGCTCAATCGGTTCCTTTATTCCTGCCCATCCTTAATTCCAATATTGGCTTATTAGGTTGCCATGTATACCGGTCGATTAAACTCCAACCTCCTTCCCATCCTCAGAGCATGTGTTCCAGTCCTAACAAATCAGTGCCCCCTGGTGTACCGGTCTCACCGGGACAGGAGTACTCCTGGCTAGGGTGGTACAATCGTATCGTATCGTATCGTAATAACTAAAAAAAAAAAAAAACTAAAATCAGTATGTTTTTTCCATATTTTAATTTTAATTTTATAATAGCTGAAAAAAAACCTTTTTCACTTATTCTACCTATGAAATACTAACTTTATATTTTATATGTTTTTTAAGTCTATTTTATACTTTGGGTACTTAGAAATATAGTATTTTGTTTTAATATTACCCACACTCAGACAGTGCCTTAGTGGGTTTTCATTTCTTGTTCATACTATTTGTTATTATATATTATGTTTGTACGAGACGTGGCACTGTAGTCGCCACCCGCACAGACGATGTAGTGGGAAGTTGCCGGCTGGCCGTTTCGACGCCTGGGGAGAAAGGGAGAAAAAGTGAGAGAGAAGGGAAAAATGGGGTAAATGTAGGGAGAAAGGGAGAAATGGGGAGAAGGTGAGGGAAAATGGGGAGAAATTGCAGGGAAAAACGGATCGAAGGCGAGGGGAAGAAGGGAGGTAGAGCGGGGTAGAGGGGTAACCTGCGCCTTGATAAAGGCGTTTCAAAAGTGTATGCAGGAGTCTTCTGGGTGGGCGGTTCGGCCAGGGCCAAGAAGAAGTCCAAGTTTCCAGTGGTAGATCGGAGCAGGCAGGAGAGAAGGCGAGAGATGCTGATGTGGTGATGAGATCTGGAGCTCTGCCGATCTAGCGTAATATCGGCCGTATTTAAAGGGCTCTGAGCCGGGAGTCTGCCCATACTTGGCCCTTTTTTCATCTCAATTCTCCGAACTGAGATGAGTTCTAGGAATTTTGGCCGTTAGAGACCTTAAACGCTACTGCGGTTCGTTTTGCTCTTGCCCAACGAAGCAAAAACGCCACACCGTCCAATCTCGCCTTACTCTGATTGCTTCTCCGATACTTCGTTTATTTATGAGTTTGCATAAAATTTTACATGGTTGTTTAGAGCCAATTTGTGCAAATTAAATATGATCAATTTGCACAAATTAGGTATATAGAAGACCGGGTTTTGCACAGATTTTATATTTGTGCAAAACACGTTTATAAACAAAAGATATAACAGATATTTGCGCAAATTGGACCTGCGCGAAGGTTTGTATAGGAACGACTTCGCACAGATTGAATTTGCGCAATGAAAAGGGTTTATCGAGATTAAAGTAGTGTGTAGGTACGTACACAGTTGGTGGGGTCAGGCTTTGTTTTTTGTCTTAGGCCGACTACCTGACCCCGTGATTATATTTATTATTTACAAACATTACAGATAAATTACACTATAATTAAACGATATTATAATCTATTATAATCTATAAACGATATTATAATCTATTATATTATAATCTTAAATATAATCTTAAATCTACGTCCGGTACAATGTTATTATATGTATAATATTTGCTATTATACATTATATGTACGAAGAAATGAGAATAAATAAAGTTAAAAAAATAGTAGAGTTATAAGAAATGCATTACCATTTTTGTGTTACTGCTGTAGTTTTTTAGTAAGCCAATCTTAAAATTTGTCATTTGATCAATTTTTTCACCCATGTTTTAACTCAAGAGCTTTCCACGAGTGGTTTCCTTTTTTTATGGAGGCCTAAGTGGCCTAGATTGGCTAAAAAGTCACCCGTTTAATAGAGATTCCATAATGGTGCCACACATTTGGAAATTATGGTTATTATTATTATTTTGGATAAGGAGCTACCGTTACAGAATACATTTGTTTTCAAAATCAGCTAACAATAAAGGAACAGAGAAAAAAATCCATTGTCCATGAAATCTTTAAAATATATCAACTACATGCACTCCACGTCATATGCATGCAAACTGCACTCGTAGGTACTCCGTGAAAAGCATTCAGAATCAGAATGTTGCTTGAAATAGCTTTAGCCATTTCCATGCCCAACATAGATAGACACAACAAGAATTCCATTCTTTCAAGGTCAAATCGAATCATTTACTGAGTAACTGGCTCATTTGAAATAAACTTCCCCCAGCTCTTACTAATATCCAGAATTTGGATGATTTTAAACAGGCTTTAACTTTTAAGTGTGACGCGTCGATGCTAGGTGTCCCCTGTACATGGAACTTTTTCATCGATATGTGTTCGCAAGACAACTGTTATGATGTCCACGTGCAACGGGTTAAAAACAAAATTATCTAAAATGCCTACTATTCTTGAATCTCAAATTCTTTTCGATTTAAATGTAAGGAATCTCTTCGCAGAAAATATAAGACTTTCAAATTAAAATTAAGAAGAGAGCCATTCAGATTACCCGTTAATCTCTGCAAAGAGATCCGAACTTAAAAAAGACATTACTTAAAAAAAGAAACATTACTTGTCTCTTGCTGAAAATGGGATTAAAAAGTATGTTAAAAATTTTTGCCAATATAATATCAGATTACAAAAATAGAGTGGGGATACTCCTATCGGACTCATGGACGTGGATTAAATCTTCCAGTGTTCCCATCAAGTGTTAGAGAAATTCGCAGACTATTTTAAATCCTTGAAGAAGAAGATAATATTAATAAACCGGAACAAAAATATGAAGAACAAGACACAGAAAATTATATGCTAACGGTCGCAAATGGGACACCAATAGCTCAAGCAGCTCGATAAGAGACTTTGCTGAGTCGTCTCAGATATCTGTGGTCAAATTTGTAGTTTTTTATAATCAAATCTCAAATCTGCCGACTTCGTATTCTGTAAGCATTCTTCTTCACGATATTAATTAATAAAATTTTCAGTAAAATCGCGAGGATAACTCTGAATATTAATTTTTGTTCTCCAATGACAAGGACAACTAGCGCATCGGACTCGAGAAGGGCTAATAACATGTTCGATACAACGTTAAGACATGCTCGATTGCATTTCTGTCGAACAGGAATTAAGGACCTTAAATGTTTCAATATCAAACAAAAAAAGCATTGAGTGAAACGGTACACACGTCTAGACATGTTCGGATGAGCGTAAACCTTTGAATATGAACAGGTTTGGGTACTTAGCACAGGATTACATCAATTTGTGATTAATATATATTATAAAAGAAAGTGTGCGTCCCGCTAAAACTAAGAAATGAGTCCCGGTTAAAGGGAGTTATATGGTGTGGTAGCCCCAATGGCGTAGCTAGCATGGGTGGCACCCCCCCATCAAACGCCCTCTAGAAATTTCTAGAACAATCCAGAACATTTGAGTATTCGAGAGAATTCCACAACATTCCAGAACATTCCGAAACATTCTGGAATGTTGTGGAATGTTCGGGAATAGAGAATCAGGAACATCATTGTGGAACGTTCGATAAAACTCTCGAATTTTGTGGAATGTTCTGGAACATTGTGGACCATTCAAAGCATTTTTTGTATGGGTGAGGCTGCCCATTGGTAGGGGTATATAAAGCAAGATCCGTCGTTTGAACTTCAATTCAATCTCATATCAACTCCCTGAGCGAAGCCAGGTACCCCAGCTAGTAAACAATAAAAAAAATATAATCTGCCAAATTCTCCTTCAAAAGTCATCGCTCGCTATGTAATGTTTTGCCCAAAAAGTACTAACCAAATATTCAGCATGCTGTGGAAAAACATGCTCAGAGAAAAAGATTATGAATGGAATAGAATTGAAATTTCACTTTTGGAAAAATTATCACATTTGTGGTATTGCATGCTGAACGATGATACGATTTTTATTTCTAGCTTCTATCACAATCGGACATTGTCATGACCTGGGAAATTCCGGCACTTCATACAATGACCCCCGATGTGACGCGTCACCCGAGCGAGGAAGTTCGCCAGGAGATCGTGAAATCCGGAGTTCCCTGGGCCCGAGGTCGCTTCAGTCCGGATGAGGAAAAGATCATCAGAAGGAATTGGAGAAGACTGTGTGTTGTAAGTGTCTAATCCACAGGTTCCCAACATTACATTCCCACAGGAGCATCACATAGGATCTATTGCACATATTTGTGTATTTCTATATTAATCTACAATGTAAAAACCTATTACCGTTTTCTTTTTATGTATCTTGCATTTTGTCATGTATTTTTCATCACATTTAATTAGTCACCTGTAAATTTTGTAATTACTAACATACCTACAAGTTTATTTCTAAGCCATTTATAACTTAGAAACTTTCTCTTTTATTGTAATGCACTATCTTTCCTTAAATTTATCTGTATACCTACCTTTCATATAATGTTAACTAGTTATATTTTTATAGTTTATCTTTTTTATTTAAAAACTGTCTCTGTATTATAAACTTGTCATGTAAAAGCCCATCAGAGCGTTGAAAATTAATAAATAAATAAAATAAATAAATTATTTTGGCCATCGCCTAATAATTTATTTATTTTCAATAATCAATAATTCAATTAAAAATATATTAAATTTATTTGTTATATCTTTTTGTTTAGGAAGTTAAAAAAGTAATTCTTTTGTATTTTAAGTACCGAGGTGCTACCTACTTCCTTCTTGAATTCATGATATTATAGTGTCAGTTCTTCAGGGGCCACTCATTTATTACCTAAGACGAATTTTGCTAGTTTTCGACCCCCTCCCCCCCTATTATAAGAAAAAATAAGAATAGGCCGACCCCCTCTCCCCTGTTTAATATTTATTACATAAGAATCTAAAGGAAAAAATGAATACACATTTGGTTTTGTTTTAATGTTTATTCGGGTTCGTTGCCATGGAAATGGAAATCGTTTACCTATACGCATCCGAGCGAACCTCGGCACTCGCACGGTTGCCAAAGTACAATTTTAATTTTGCGCATTTTTGTAATCTTTCGTAAGAACTATCGAGACTTCCCCCACCTCCTTGTAAGAAAAAATAAGACATGATCGACCCCCCTCCCCCCCTAAATCGTCTTACGTAATAAATGAATGGCCCCTAATAATATTAATACACGTAAGATCATAATATTATATAAAAATATAAATATTTTTATCTGAATGTAATGGAATATTTCAGTACAATCTTCATCCACTTTCAGAACTACCGAAATATGTAAATTTTCACACATGTGAAAAAAATTATTATAACATACAATAACAAAAATTAACCAATATTATTAACTCGTTGAATGCCAGGGAACAACACGGAAATTTCACGACCTTGAATTTGAATTGAATGTTTTATGGATTAATTTTGAGCTATTGTATATTTTATTGACTGAAACACGTTCACAACACAATAAACTATCTACCAAAACAACATTATTTGCGTTAATTACGTAAATTGATAGGTTTTTTGATGTTTTAGTCGAGTAAGACGCATAAATTATGACGCGGCAGAAATGACATTTCGTGTCCAGCGATTCTGACACTGTCCTTGACAAATTTTGTACATAGAAGGGTCAAAATCGTAGATAAAGGAATTTTTCCCGCGCATGCGTAAGAACTGCGCACATCCCCGCGCTCTGGTAAATTATTAATATAAATTATTTGGAGCGACTAGGTGCATTGCAGGTTTCGCTATGGTAAAGGGCGATAATAGAGCAAGCGATTCTGACCGTGTTCTTCATACACTTTCTTTATACATAAGGGTCAAAATCGCGTGTAAAATCTCATGACACACCGGTGCACGAGCGGCATTCAACGAGTTAATTGTTTTATTAGTACGTGATTAGCGTGTTTTTTTTTGGTCTTTTTTAGACCATATTTTTTTTACCTGCCCACACTCTCACTTTGCCATCTCAACACCCCTTAATTTTCTCTGGGTCTTCGATTGCCCCCCTGAAAGTCTCAAACGCCCACAAGGGGGCGTTATCACCCACGTCTCCCCTTCCTCTCCCGCGTCCCCTTCCCCTCTCGCCACTTCGCCTCCTCCACCTTCCCTCTCCCCACTCCATTCCCCCCTTCAATCCATCCCGCGAACCCCTCTCCCAAGTTTCCCTCCCCCCTCCCAGGTTATCAACCCCCTACCGAGTTTCCCTCCCGTATTCCATGCATTCAGTTCCAGTACATTCAGTTTTCAAACAGCTCGCGTGCCACCTATTGCAATTTTTATCCAAATTTCTTAATGCCAGAGCTTACCAGTAGTTTAATACAAACCTTGTCCTGACAATAACGAACACAAAAAAAAAAAATTATCCAATTTGGTGCAGTCGTTCGGAAGTTATGCGCGTGCATACATTTCGGCGATTCATTTTTATTTATATAGAATAGAAAAAAGGGAGATATGGCAAGGAAGCGTGCAGACTACCGCAGAGCTGAAGCCAAACTGTATGGACTATCAAAGCGGCTATGCAATAAAAGTTGTGTATTTGGTGTGCAGGCAGAAAAAAAGTGTCGGTGTGTAGATGCAATTTGCAGTTTCAGCGGTGTGTAGATGCAATTTCGTAGTTTGGGTGAACAATGTTGGTGATACTTTTGTGTGCGCAGTTTCATATTAATTATACAATGGTTCATGGTCCATCTCCCTTGTTTTCTATTTTGTATTATCTATGGCTTAATTTCAGAGGTACAATCTTCCCGACTGTCCTGAAGTATTTGGGCGGTGGCGTAACAAGAAGAACAACCGCACCTTGCAGATGGCGCG
Organism: Limnephilus marmoratus; assembly: GCA_917880885.1. Classification (NCBI taxonomy): domain Eukaryota; kingdom Metazoa; phylum Arthropoda; class Insecta; order Trichoptera; family Limnephilidae; genus Limnephilus; species Limnephilus marmoratus. The sequence goes on from OU862924.1 coordinate 33,438,553, forward strand.
CAAGAAAGCTGTTCTATTCCTGGCGCGGGGGTTACCCGATCGAACCCTCGTACAAGTCTACCATCACTTCATACACCGTCTCGGAGCAAAGACTAAGGGCAGGTTAGTTCCTGTTTTAATACAACCTATCTATTGCTGTTACGCTGGGTCCAGATATTAGCAGCACAACATGCAATGCAACAAAAGATGAAACTTTCACACAATTATTATATATTATAATTATCTTTTGCATATTATAATTATCTTTTTTCTTTTAGTATCACTTCAACCAATTTCGAAAAATATAATGATTCGTCATAAATTACAGACAACATCAAAAGAATTTTCAAAACTTTCCAATTAATTCAAAACAACGTTTATTTTATGCAATGTTTTTACTTTGTATAACTTCCCGACCTATTATAACTATCTCTTTCAAACTTATATTCATCGTATTATCTCTGTAAGCCTCTTTCAGACATGACCCAAACCCTCAGTTAGCGAAATTTCATTTGCGTTATATTAAGCGATATTGCTACTGTGTCGTTACGTTTATTGTATGGCGCATACAGGGATGGTAGTTGGATCTGCGGGCTTTTTGACCGAGTGGAGGTACACGCGCAATGAGTAGAGCCTATTAGATGGTCGCCAACGACAGTGTCGCTGCTCGCTATTTGGCAGTATTAAAATCAATTACGGCCAGCGTTGTTTTGATTCGTATAATATTTTATAACCAAATATAAATATTGTCGTCTTATAATAATTTTGTCTAATTTTCTCTCATCTCTAATCTCTCGTCTAATTTTGGGGGGTCATTGTCTAATTGACTGGATGGGTCAGCCACCTGTGGTTATGAGCCAATAGTTAAAAAAAATTCTATTCCCTTTTTATGTTGAGCAGCACAAGCCTAAGGTGCTGTCAAATTTTGACGTTGACCGATACCAAACAAGAGCACATATATATCTGCATTGCGGGCCGGATAGGGAGAGACTGGTTAAAGGGGACCTTTTGACCTATCGCCTTGCACCACAGTGGGAGGGATGGATTCTTACATTCGTCATTGCTGAACCTACCCCCAGATTTCTACCCACCCTTCATACCTTTTTCCTTCCCAGAACTTCCTCTCCTTCCTTTCCATAAAAAGAACCTCCATATAGCATCCCCCAATATGTCATAGACCCTTAGGGTTTTTTTCAAAGATATTCTAATACAGAATAGATATGCTATGGTGTCCGCGCAACTATCGCCGGACTACGCGCTAATTAGCGTAGTTTTCATACAAAAAGAATTTGTTCATTTCGTTGATTTTTTGAAAATGTGCATTAATATTGGTTAACAATATATTTTGAATAAGGAAAGAATTCGTTCATTTAATTTAACGTTCGTTTGGTTTATTCGTTAATTATTTGTTCTTTTAGTTTATTTGTTAATTGGTAAACAATATCGGCGACACCCGGAAGCGCAGACCCACGTAGTAAAAACAGCAGGTAGCACATCTACTTATATTCCAATATCTTTGGTTTTTTTCCTCATTGACTGCTGTTTGGAGACAACATTTTAAAGATCTGCGAAGTACTTTATGTAAGGTAGCTGGTACCCGGCATGCGTTGCTATGCCATTCAAAGAAATAAATTGATTCTCCCTGCATGTCCTTTCCCGTGCGTCCCCGTTCCCTTCCACCTTCCCCATCTTCCCCCTCCCTCGTGTCTTCCCTCTCCGCAAACCCCACCTTCCCCCTGCCTTTCCTCCCTGCCGCTAAAATATATGAAATACACACATTTTAATTTATTCAAATTTCATAACGCCAGAGCTTACCATTATAAACACCCTATGTTACTCGCTGATAATGTAGCTTTCTATTGGTGAAAGAATTTTTCAAATCGGTTCAGGAGTTTCGGAGCCTATTCAAAGCAAACAAACAATCAAATTTTTCCTCTTTATAGTGTAAAGAGGAAAGATTTGATATATACTTTATAGTAGAAAGATTAAAGATTAATGGATGTTACAGGTTTTCAGAAAATGAAAAGCTAATGGTGGAAGCATACCGGACAGATGAACAGTACAAAGATTTGACGCAGCATTTCTTGGGAAGTGTTTTGGGAAGGGACCCTCCATCTATTTGGCGATATATGACAAATCTTAAACTCAAAGGTTGGTAAATAATATTTTGTTGAAGAATTAATCAATCCCACTATACGTATAGGTATTATAAGTACCATATGTATTCAAGGTATTTGGGAAGTGCATTATTTTCGGGAAGTGATTCTACATAAAAGTTTTTTAATATTTTTTATTTAGCAGATACGGACAGTAATTAACAGGACAAAATGTATAAAGATGGGATTAGACCAAACGAGCAGTGGCGGCTGGTGCTCACAAATATCGGTAGTGCGCTAAAAATCTTGTACATATACCTAGCCTAATTAAAATGAATTAATTATGAAAAGAATCTTACCTATTTGTAGGTTAGGTCGATTCTCCATTGTCTCTTTTGTTTTTAACTTGCACTCTTGTTTACTATTTAAAATGGGCCGTGGTGGGCCACTATTTTTAATTTCTGATTGTTTTTCAAAGTTCAGCGCATTGTTTTTTATAAAATGAACATTAATAATGGAACTCATTTTTTACTCTTCCCGACTCATCTAAAAAACTAATAACAATGGCGTATTGACCTGCGACCTGTCACAACGGGTCTCATTGTTTATGTTGGTTGGTATGCTGTAGAGATAAGAAATGGTCGGTGCTGAGCGGAACATTGACTAAAAAAGAGTAGATCTTAATTTAAACACACAATATCATTAATAAAATGACACGACCGCGTCCCCAATTAAGATGCTAGTGAACAAACGGTCCCTTTGACATGGTGGAAATTCCCGGATCGCCGATCACGGGTTATTTAAATTTGCAAAGGATTATACCAGATATACCTACCCACGATTATAGCTCATGGAGAATAGAGAACTCCAGTCCAAATTTTTTTATTTTTTTTAATGAATAAAGACCTTCAAACTTAAATAACTGCATTTTTATTTTTATTTTTATAGTTAGTTTTAATAGTTAAAATAATTGTCAAAGTTTTAATTTTTCTAGACCATCAGAAAAGCACCATATCTATGGTGGATTGTTAATATGGTGATATGGTCCTCACCCACCGATAGTTTATTTACCTTCAAGTTGTCATATTGAATCAGTGATGTTATGTCGAGGGAAATTTCCCTATATCTAGGGGAGAAAAATATTTTTTAGGGATGAGGGAAATCAGGACAAAATCTAGGGAAATTTCGAACTCTGGCAAAATGTTTATTACATATGACAATATTATTGGTATTATTTATATATATATATATATATATATATATATATATATATATATATATATATATATATATATATATATTTATTTTATTTATTTCACGATTTTTTTTTTGTTTACATATTTCAAATGGTTACATAATATGGTAGGTTATAAAATATTTGACATTTTATTCTACTACTCCATAAGTTGAGCTCTAGGAGCTCGTGTTTATGGGAGGAGTATTTACATGCAAATAAAAATAATGATGTTCCAATGAGTGTAAACAATTATCAAAGAACTTATGTAATAAAAGTTCAACATTATTTTAGATAAGTACACAATTAAGAAAAAAATATAGTTAATGAAGGACAATAACAATACATTTTTTTTTTAAATATTAAATATTACAATTTTCAGTAGGGGTAATTTACATTAAGGGTACAATATATCACTATCCAATTTCAGAGACTTAATTTGTTTTTTGAATAATTCATATTTCAGCGTTTCTGTTATGTTTATTTTGTTTTTGGATAATAATATATTGTACCATCTTACACCTAAATACAAATAGTGGTGCTGAGCCGTGGTTGTTCTTAGCATAGGGATGGCTATTAAGCCATTAGTTTTGAATCTATTGCTTATGCTATCTGAGGGGTGAATTTTGTGAATAAAATATTCTTTATAAATTTGGCATAAGGCGTTTCTCTTATACAATTCTGTGATAGTTGCTACATTGAATTCCCGAAATATCTCTGTAGTAGGGAAGTCGTATGCTTTCTTAAGGATGATTTTTATAATTTTTTACGCACCAGATTTAAATGTCCGGGTTAAATTTTCCCCAAAAAAAAAAAAAAAAAAAAAAAAAAAAAAAAAAAAAAAAAAAAAAAAAAAAAAAAAAAAAAAAGAAGGAAAAACTAAACCCTTTCATACACTTCCCCAAATGATCATCTAGTGAATCCACGTTATGCAATTGCACTATATAAGTATTATAAATACAAAACAATACAAGAACAACATGTCAACCTACTAGAGACCAAATGGGAATATAATTCACCGACTCCAGATATTTTCATATCAGAGGGTTCGGCTCTGTGGCATTTCTAATTGAACCTATAAATCCTACTGATCCCTCAATATAAATATTTAAAAAATCTTTTGTAATCCTACATGTATTTAAAATTACTGCTTTTTGCATTTTTATATACAAATTCTTTGACAAATCTAATATGCTTAAATTTTGAATCAGATTCCTAGGTATTATGCCAGTGGCCGAAATAACAAATGGTAATATTTTTATAGTCCGAGAATGCCAAATTCTTTTAATCTCATTTCCTAAATCTGTGTATTTTCTAATTTTTTCAGAAACAGTTTTTTGAATATTACAGGAATTTGGAATAGCTACATCAATGATATAAGTTATTTTTTTAATTTTGTCATGTAAAACTATATCAGGTCTATTATGACTAATTGTTCTGTCTGTTAGTATAGTTTTATCATAATATATTTTATAAAATTCATTTTCTATAAATGAATTTGGTTCATATTCATAATAAGGTACTACATTACGGCAATCAATCAAGTTATGCTTAATTACCAAACTTTGGTGAATCATTTTTAAAACCTGATTGTGCCTAAATGTATACTCGGAAGGCGCTAATATAGAACATCCCGATATAATATGTTCTATAGTTTCGGGAAAAGCCAAACATTTTCTACATTTTCTTTGCATTGTAATTATGGGCTGTAAGGAAGCCTTAAAGGCCCCTCCCCACCCAATAATGCCGTACTGTAATAAGGACTGAATTAATGCATAATAGACAATTTTTATAGTTTTCCTGTTTAAAATATTACGTATGTTATAAAAAACATAGATAAGTTTTCTTATTCTTTCCACAGTGAGATTGATATGATCTTTCCATTTAAAAGTAAAAAATCTATATTATACCCACGCACAGGCATTGCCTTTGTGGGATTTTTTTGTTCATACATTAATTATATTAAGTTTTTTTATATACTTTTCATTATTTCATGTATGTATTATATGTATTGTATCAAAAAATTTCAATAAAAAAAAAAAAAAAAAAAAAAAAAAACATTTTTATCTATTAAGATTCCAAGATATTTTATATTAGATTTATGATTTAGCTTAGCGCAGTCCGTATTACATGTACCGTCATTTGCACAATTTTTGGAATGAATTGTTATGTTAATTAAATTATTTGGCACATCTTCTTGTAGAGAGAATGGAATATAATAAGTTTTTTCTGTGTTGAGTGATAATAAATTGTTATCGAACCATTTTTTTATAACCTTCATGTCTTGATTGGCTGCATTGGTAATATCGTTCCACGTCTTTTTTTCGATAATTATTGCAGTGTCGTCAGCAAAAGATATAAGTTTACCATTAAGTGACAATTTAAACATTTGGTTTACGTATATTATAAATAAAATTGGTCCAATAACAGTCCCCTGGGGGATTCCAAATTCTAAAGTTTCATCTACACTTAGTGAGTTATTTAATTTTACTTTTTGATTTCTTTGAGTTAGATAACTTTGCAGCCAATACCTAACCTTCCCAATAATACCGATATCATTTAATTTATTAATTAGTTTTGTGTGGGAGATACTATCAAAAGCCTTGCGCAAATCAATGAAAATGCCAAGGCATTTGTTTTTTTTGTCTAATGCGTTGTAAATAGTTGAGGTAAGTTCAGCAATGGCATCATGAGTACTTAGTTTCTCTCTAAATCCAAATTGGCTACGACTAAGTATTTTATTATTTTCAATGTAGTGCATGAGTTGCTTTTTTACGATCTTTTCATAAATTTTTGCAATGTTTGACACAAGAGATATGGGTCGATAATTTGATATTTCTTCAGGGCTGCCTGATTTGAAAACGGGTGTTACGATAGATTTTTTATAAATTGAAGGGAATATTCCACTATTTAAGCTAATATTTATAATGTGTGCAATTGGAATGCTTAAAAAACTGTTGTATTTCTTCAATATTTCCACTGTAATTCCATCAAATCCTGGTGCAGATCCACCTTTTAATTCATTTATAATATTTTTTATGTCATTTGTTGTTACTGGCTGGAAAGCAGATAGGTTATTTTGTTTATGACAATCCTTCTCAAAATTATCTATTTTATAATTTTCATCGATCCGTGTAGCTAAATTTTGTCCGACGTTAGCAAAATATTTATTAAAGGCATTAGCACATTTTGTCGGTTCCCTTATGGCGTCAACAGAGTGTTTTCCGATATAAATTTTTTTAATAAGAGTTTTTTTGTTTTTTTTACTATTTATTTCATTTATTGTTTTCCAAACTTGTTTTACATTTTGTTTAGCCAGGTCAATTTCATTTTTGTAATAGTTTTCTTTAGTTATTTTTATTAAAGAGGGTAATTTGTTCCTATATTTTTTGTAATATGTAAATATTTTTTTATCTAAGGGAAATTTCTTTATCAGGCGATATAATTCTTCTTTTTTTCTAATAGACACGACTAAGCCATGTGAAATCCATGGTTTTATTTTTTTGAATTTTGCTTTAATGTGTATAGTTTTAATATCAGTCGATGCTGTAATATAATTGTAGAGAATATTATTAAAAATATTTGCGCATGTTTCAGCACATGTAGATTCTAATACGGGTTTCCACGTTTCCGCGCTTATTTTTATATTTAATTTATTATGGTTGAGTGACTTTTTTGTAAAATTACTGCTTTCTGAAATGTTGTGTTTATTATTATTAAGTTGTTGTATAGAGATGCAAGTGTGATGATCAGTAATATTATTTTTTAATATTATCGTAAGTAATTTGTCAGTATTTTTAGTATTGCACCAAATGTGATCAATACATGAAGGACGTTGACCCGAAATTTCTCTAGTATAATTTTTTATACATAATTTAAAATTCATTTCTGACATAAGATTGATAAATTCAGTTTTTATTTTGTTATTATTTTCGTTAGAAACATCCAAGTTAAAATCGCCAATCAGTGTTATGTTCTGTTTATTTTTTTTTGTTAAAATAATGCTTCTTAATTCATCCATGAATACATATTCATTTGATCCGTGCGTTCTATAAATTGCGATAATGTTAAAACATATTTTATTTACAGTTACAATAATATCTAAGCAATTAACTCGCTGCATAGGTACTTCTTCCACTGTGATGTTTGAATAACAGGATTTAACAAATACAACAATACCACTATTTCGATTAATAGGAAAGTGTGTCATAAAGTAGCTATAATTAGGTATACAAAATTTATTGTAATAGTTGGTGAACGCTTCAGTTAACACTATAACGTCCGGTTTTTGATTTAGTAAATTAATTGAAAGTAAGAATTCATTAAAATTTCGTTTCATTGATCTGATATTTAGATGTAATATTGAGAATGAATTCGGTAATTTATCTACAATGTTATTACAATCATTTAAAGTGTGACAAATATGTTCCGCAATATTAAGAGAATCATCTAATTCTTTAGTGAAAAAATTATTCATATTTATGGGAATAAAAAATAAGTATGCAAAATGCAAACTTACTAATAATCAATTCGCATTTGCGCATTTTTTAACATTTTCTTGCGGAATTCACATAAGTAACTGTTACCTGGATGTTCATTTTGGTAACCCTTTCTGTTAGTGCAGTTGTGGCATTTGGCAGGCTCTTGTTTTTTGGGGCAGTCTTGTTTTTTGTGCTCTCCTGCACAGTGGGGGCATCTGGGACTCTTCATGCTTTCAAGGCATCTCAGTGATGTATGTCCATATCCAAGACAATGATAACAATGCATGAGTGGGTCGCAATCTTCTACGTGTGCTTTTGTGTATCCAATGTTGATCCTTTCTTTCGATATTATTATTTTTCTTAGTTTTGGTGATGTTTGGATAATGAAATTTGATAGTTTATCAGATTTTTTGTTCTTGAGCTTTTTTTTAATAATAATGGGTTCATTATCAGTTTCTGAGGTCATGGCAGTCTTCATTTTGATTTATCAAATCTGTTAGTAGTTCTTCTTCTTTGTAGCAAGCATCAACTCCTTTAATGATAATGCATGGTTTTTTTTTCTTTATTTCATTTGCTTGTATTCCAATATCTGGGTTTTTATTGATTTCATTTATTATTTTTTCGGTATCATTTTGTTTCTCACATGTTAGTATTATTTTGTTTTGATGTGTTTTTTTTAGTCCAGAAATTCCTATTCCTAGTTTGGATACTTTTATTTTGTCTTTTAAAATTTTTTCGATTTCATCTGCAGGCTTGTCTTTTTTTGAGGAAATTAGTAGAGCAAAATTTGTTTTCGGTATTGGGTGCGATTTCTCCCTTATCACCATTGCATAGCTTTTTTCTTCATATTTTTTTTCTTCATTTGACGCTTTTTGTATTAATTTTTCTAATTTGTCTATGTAATCCTCTTGATTTAGGATAACTTTATTTTGTAGACTAATTATTGTGTTTTGTAGTGATGTTATTTCAGATTTCCATGAGTCTTCGATATTGATTAATATTGTTTCAATTTCGGTTTTTGCTTCTTTGGCAGCTTTAGTACTGCCAATTTTGTTAAGTTCCGTAAGTATTTTTTCAATGTTTTTTTTTAGTTCCATTTTGGAACATGGTCCCGAAGGTGTTAAATTTATATAATGAAGAAAAAATCACTTTGTTTAAACCACTATTTTTAAAACAAATCAACATGTTTCGACAACAATGTTGTCTTCATCAGGATATGTTACTATAATATTACATCACTTCATCAGGATATGTTACTATAATATTATAGTAACATATCCTGATGAAGACAACATTGTTGTCGAAACATGTTGATTTGTTTTAAAAATAGTGGTTTAAACAAAGTGATTTTTTCTTCATTATATGAAAAATGATACCACAAAGTTATTTTGCAAAGTTCGAAGAAGTGTTAAATTTATGTTTGTAGGCAGTATACTTTTGCAGTGTCAGTCTCGTTAAACAACCGCTCAACGCGAGACATGCGACAATACTACATACGTATACATATATATTTTTTGGAATTCTTATGAATCTTAATTATTGTTCATGTACTTACTTGCAATGTTATTTTTAACACTGACAACTCAAAATGATATTATATGTATCTAAAAAGATAAATGGGACCTCTGAAAAAAAATTTAATTTATGTTTTAAGTTCTGTTTTTTTGGTGATTGTGGTTAATTTTTATTTTGCAAAGTGTTTTTTTTAATTTGGAATTCAGTTTCTAATTCAGTGGTGAGTGCATTCTTACTTTTAAATTATTACTTCACGTAGCAAAAAGTGCTTTATTTGGAAAAACACAGTATTATTAGTATATTTACAAAGTTCCGATATCTTTCCAATTAATTAATCATATTAATTAACATATAACAGGATTAGTGTTACACAATCAGGTGGCTACGTAGGTAATTGCGTTAATGTGAAATTCTAGGGAAATTTCACTTCGAAATCTAGGGAAATAATTTTTTTGGGCAGAGCATCCCTGATTTTGTATTTAAGAAAATGGCGGAATAAAATTAAGATAGGATGTGATAGGATGACTCAATGATTTTTGTGTGAGAAATTGAGGCGTTTTTTATTTAAGATTAACTGCTTTTAATATAGAAAAACATTGGTAAAATGTCCACATTTCACCGCTACTGTTATTGTATTTTAACAAAGTGCAATATAAAAATAATTAATCATCTTTGCAAATACAAGTGATATCGTTCTTCAATTTTGTCGGTTCAGGCGTGATTTTGTACATTGTTTTATGTGTAACACACACAGAAACTGGCATTTATATACACTGCATGACGATTGCGTAATAGCTTGTATCCCTTTACTAAAAACAACTTGAAAATACAATGTCAAAATATGACACGACTTTGTGTTTCAAAATCGTTCCAATCTCTACATTTTGAAAATATAACAGGTAAGCTCATACTCCAGGACAAAACTAAAGTTAATATAATAGCTATCTATAGATCTCCTAATTTCAGTAAATCTTCATTTTTAACGGAATTATCATCATATCTTGATACAATTAATAATAAGGAAAATATTATCTTACTTGGAGATATAAATCTAAATTTGCTTAATGACCATGATTATATCATAACTTCATATGAAAACTTACTAACTAACCATTATTTCACAAAATGCATTAATGTAGTAACCAGAGAAGCTGTATTAAATGGACAAATTACTCGCACGTGTATTGACCATATATTTGCCAAATTTAGAGGCAAGAAAATAACTGCTTGCGTCTGTGAAAATAATATTGCCGATCATTTTATCACTGCTATTAATATAAAATCTCATAAACGTCGGGTAGACTTTGCAAATAAGTATATTCAAATCATCTCACAAAAGGCTATTGATCGATATATCAAAGATTATAACTGGAGTAAACTTATAGAGGAGAGGGATTGTATTTCATTATATGAAAAAATAAAATCTTTATTTGACAAATTTTACAAGAGTAGTTCTAAAACGATAGTGCAAAAACCGAAAACACGACCTTTTGCAATAAATGAATGGGTAAGCAGTGAATTATTATGTCATATAAATAAAAGAGATAAACTTTATAAAAAATGGAAAAGTACACCAACAAACAAAACATTTGAAACAGAATACAAAAAAAACACGAAACCTTGTCAATAAACTTATAAATAAAGATAAAACTAACTACTATATCAAAAATTTAAAAACTGTTTTAATGATACAAAAAAAACTTGGGACGAGATAAATAATATTTTAGGACGTAAACCCAAAAACGATTGTGATGAAACTATAACACGATATATGTTAAAAGATAGAACTGAGGATTCTGTGTCAAATGATTTTGTGAATTACTTCTCGGATAGCATCAGCAACATGTTACATAAATGCAATCACAAAGCTACTAATATAGTACTCGAAGAACTACCTCATAGTTTATATATACCAAGTGCTACTATAACTGATATTGAAAACATTGTTAAAAAAATGAAAAACTCTAAAAGCACAGGTATTGACAATATAAGAATGTTTGATTTAAAAAGAAATGTAAAAACTCTTGGGCCAATAATTACTCATTTAATCAATATGATAATAAAGCAAGCAAAAATTCCACAAGAATTTAAATGTAGCATTACAAGACCAATATTTAAAGGTGGAAAACACATTGAACTAGGAAATTATAGGCCTATTAGTATACTACCAGCATTAGAAAAAATTCTCGAAAAATTTATATCAAATAAATTAAATAATTATATTGAAAAATTCACTATCATAGATCCAAATCAATACGGCTTCCAAAGAAAAAAAAACACTGAAAAACTACTGCAAGATTTTTCCAATTATATAAATAATCAATTAAATAATAAATTACATGTTATTGTTTTATTTATCGATAACTCTAAAGCTTATCAATTAAATAATAAATTACATGTTATTGTTTTATTTATCGATAACTCTAAAGCTTTTGACACAATTAACTCTAAAAAACTTCTGAAAACTCTAGAAAAAATTGGAATAAGAGGAAATGTGTTAAATTTATTTAAAGATTATCTTAGAGATAGAAAAATATGTACCAAAATAAATAATACTTTTAGTAAAACAAAAAATGTATCTGCAGGAGTTCCACAAGGTTCCATATTGGGGCCTACACTATATATAATTTATGTAACTATAATGAAAAAACTTTTCTCTTTTGTTAAACATTTTGTATTCGCAGATGATACGGCATTGGTCATATCACATAAAGATCTAAAAATTGCAATTGAACTCATGCAAATTGACTTTAATCAACTTTGTAAATGGTCACATGATGCAGGATTATTAATAAATGCTAAAAAAACCAAAGTAATGCATATAAGATCACCTAATGCCAAATTTCTATTTAATCCTAATATTATTTCTCACGATTTTAATTGCATCCATAAAAATATTCCAACTAATTGTAAATGTGATAGCTTAGAATTAGTTACGGAATACGTGTATCTTGGTGTTACAGTAGATTGTTTTTTTAAATGGGACAAACATATTAAAAAAACCTGTAAAAGACTCAGATCAATTGCTGGCAGAATGTACACATTAAAATTTTTTCTTTCAATTGAAACACTTAAAATAAATTTATATGTCACTGGCAGAATCTATTATAAGATATGGATTAACAATATGGGGAAATACTTCTATAACCAATCTGAAACAAGTACAAGTTGTACAATACGCAATTGTAAAATTATTAGTCGTCCCTAATATTTTCAAACAGAGACATGATACACCGTTGCTGTTTCAGAATGCCAAAATTTTACCAGTGAAAGCAATACTATGGCACAAAATTATAATTCAGCATATATTTACCCCGCAACATAAAGAGAAATTAGAACATAAATACAGCACTAGATTCACGCGCAACGACGGGTTAATAGTTCCGAAATTTAACAATAAGTACGGACAGAGAACGTTTGAATACATCATACCGAAGATATTTAATTTATTACCTGACACTACAAAGCAATGTAATTCTATGAATAAGGTTGAATATATGGTGAAAAATTGGCTATCGGAAAAAAAATATTTGTATTGATAATTGATATGTATATTGATATGTATGTTGAATCTGTAGACATAAGATGTAAATTTTAAATGTAAATAATCTATATGTAACTAAAATATAAGCACCTGTTGACAAGCCAATTGAATTGGCTTAGCAGGACTTGTTTGTTGATTTTAATATGTATATCTGTTCTTTCAATAAAAAAAAAAATAAAAATAAAAAAACCTCAAATAGGCAAAATTTATTCCAGATTGTCCGCAAATATAGCCCCTTTCGTAAATTGTTGAGGGCCTAAATTATGTTTCAATAAACACAATAACTATTATTTATCTAAATCTCTATAAACAGTATAAAAATAAACCAAAAACACGAAATGTTGAATTGCGTATGTGCACTTGTCATTCTTAATGTCAATACAATACAATAAACGCGATCACCAGGTGACAGTGGGTGAGTGTGACGCGTGATGTCACCATTCACCATTTCAGTAATGCCAACTTAACGCTGTGTTTTCAGGAGAGGTTTAAAAATGCACTTTTTAATAATTTTTTAAAAACTCTGCGTTTAATATTATGAAATAAAAGTTATATATTCAGAATCAGCGTTTATTGGTCTATATGAACATATTTTTTTAAAGCCATAATGTTTTTCACTGGAGTTCCTTATTGTGTAAGGATTCTCCTCGATTCTGTGATCGCTTTGGCAAACGCACTCCCGGCCTGAATATAGGAACAAAACGTTCTGCTTCTGTTATCTCAGTATCTGTTACGCGAGCGGGTATACATAGACACCTATATTATGTATGCATTATAACCAAAGTGTGTATTGTGATTTGTGATGAGGCGTGTCGGAAATATAGTATGTTTTTCGGTGCTCGGGAATTTTTAGATTGGCAGAAATTTTGGGATTGCGTTGCACCGCCGCACCATAGGGCTGGCCGCCACTGCAAACGAGCATAGATTTAGAGTTGGAACAAGAGCGTTCTTTCTTGATCTTTAGTGCAAACGATAATTCGTTTTCACCATTTACACCAACGAACAAAGAGAACATCAAGAACCAGAATTCTTGCAAATGCTCTAGGGATGTTTAGATCAGGCTAGCGAAAGCTTTGATCATTCTTCAACAATCAGTACATACCATGTCAGGGAGGGAGCGATATTGAATTTGAAGTACTGCATTTATCGTTGTGACTCATTTATCGAAAAATAAAAGAAGGAAGAGACGTTGGTGGGTGACGAGTTTATCAAAAGTAGAACACCAGATAATGTAGGAAATACTATGACAGATGACAGATATGCAACGACAAGAAGAAAGTGGTAAATGCAAAACTTTTTAACTTCCTCATGACTACATTACATTATAGTTGAGATTACCCCCCAAGCATCTTGTTCATTTATTTTTAAAATGTCCATAAATTAGATCCCTCAGACATTTGAAATTTTGGTATGCTTCTATCATTTATAGACATTTTCATCAATTCGTAATTAGTACAAATAGGTCGACGTGATTTCCAAGAACACATGAACACTTTGAAGAGACCGCCACGGGGAGTGTGTCCGAACACAAATGAATCCTCTCGGCAACTGTTTGGGCATTGGACAAGGCGTTTACTTCAAGCAATAGAGAATTCTACAAAATTTCGGCAAACACACTCGGAGCACCAAAAGAATGCTCTGTATTGCCTCCCCGGGAACCATTTTTTGGATAACCAACACCTCTGCCATAGGTCACCCTAAGTGGTTCGCTACGTTTGGTGACTTAGCAGGGGTGCCTGTGTTCATGGGGTGAGGTTTGTCTGGGTCTCGGCGGTGGATGTGTCTGCCTACCAGCTGCCTGAGAGAATGATAGGGGGAGTCCCTTTGACTTCTACAGCCATACTCTCTCGGAACATCGCCTTGCACTGCAGTGGAAGGGAAGGAATTCACACGTCCGTCACTCCTGTACTTGTGAAAAATAGTGACACCGATCGCCAGGTGGGTAAAACTCACTCGCCGACGACTTTGACGTCGTCTAACAGCTTCACTGACCGGTGGATGACTAAATCCTTGTTTCTTGTCGCTTCTTTACCTCCCCCCAGGCGCGCAGAGCATAATAATAATTCGCTATTAAAATATTGATGGATTTATCTTGGTCTGGGTGTATCACACCCAACCTTGCGCTCGCCAGGTTAAAACAATAACTAGAGAATCTGCCTGCATCCTAAACATTTCTCACGGATTAACAATAAGATTATAATAACAGTTAACATTTATGTATAACATTTCAGTGTTTTAAAGTATTTAAGAAGAATGGCTGCGGCCTTTTTAAAGAAAACTTAATTTTGGATTTGAGGTCAAAATACAAAACAAAAATTAATAATCTTTTTTATAAATCAGAAGGTCTAACAAATATCTAGTACTGCTTAGAAGTATTTTGTTTATTTTTGTTTTAAATTGTATTGGCCACTAAATAAATCAATTTTTCATGATTTTAGAGGATTATTTGTGAATTAATGGTCATTATTAAAAAAAATAATTTTGCCCCATCTCTTATGTATGATGAAAAAAAAATGTTAAAAAGCAGTAATTATTAATTTTAGGCTATTTAGGTCAGCGTTCTGCAAATAGTTTTGATAGCAGGCCGTATGAAAACGTTAATTTTTTGGCGGGCAAGTGAGCCTGCTCAATCAGTGTGCTTGTGACTGCCCGTCTGAACGACTGTCGTCGTATTTCATGTCGTGCCTAGCAACTAGCAGCATCATATAGTGCAAAGTTTCCAACCTTATCTGAAGTATATTTTTCTTCAAAGCTCCCCCCTCCCCTTTGCTTAAAAAAAGGAAGACAGAAAACACGGAAAAAGCGCAGCAGACCAATTATTTTTTTTGTAAAAATTACATTTTTTGAAATATTATAACCAACCAGTTAGTAGCCAATTAATTATAGTTGGAACTCAGGCATTGCTGGTTCTTAAAAACGTACATATATGTTTTCATCGCACAGAACTACATATAAAAAAAAAAATTATTGATACCGCTGGTACGCCAAGCATGATGGGAAGGAATAACCGTCAGTTCAGAACACGGGCTGCATCTGGCTTGTGGGTCGCCAATTGCCGATTGCTGATTTAGGTTATACTAGGCTTAAATTTAAATTTAAAAAACAAACTTTGGAACAGAGACGTTGCCATTCTTCACTCCGGCTTATTTATCAGTCAAATTTGAACACACACTACACATTTTTAGGAATGATTTTTTTATAGTAAAAAAAACTTATTTATAATTTTTAACATGTGCTATCATGAAGAATCACCTCCTGAAGTTATTGTATTTTAACTTTTAACACCTTGTATGGTGTATTATAATCATAAATTTCAATATTCCTTAATAAAACCATCCATGAAGCAAATATGAGCATTCAACATATGGGCAACAACAGAGCTAATTGGCATCTTAGTCACCCTTCCCTTCCTACTCTGCAGGAGGGAACAACATTTCACAGATATTTTGGATGGAACTCCGACTCTATTTATATAACTGAATGGATAAAGAAATAGATAAATATAACTTTATAGTTAGCTCAGCGCCTCGTGAAAGGTTGTTAAATAATAATGAAATATATTTTTCTGTTTTCAGAAAAATCCAACTCCAGTGGAGAAAAGGTCAAATGGACTCTAGAATTGTGTGAAAAATTCATAAAAATATTATTGCGTCTGGTTAATGAGCAGCAAGATAGGTCCCCAGAAAGCCTGGACCTGGAAGTGTTGAGAGCCCCAATCAATATTGAAATTTGGAGAAAATTAGGAAAAGAAATGAATCTGACATCTCTCCAGGTGAAAGTACAATGGCTTAGTAAGCTATATGTGCAAATTTTTGTCACTGAACCCATTTACATGACTGCGCTGAGATACAAGCTCTTGGAAGTGTAAGTTTGTTAAGTAAACCTATTTATTATATTATACATACCTAAACACATTGTACAATGCTTAATCTTTTGGCCGTGTTAATTAGCTCAGCTTTTTAATAACCCCCAAGCCGAACATTATTCACATATTACCGCGTATTACTGCTGATTTCTTGCCGCAGCAACTGTTAATACAATTGTGTGCAAAAGGTTATTTACCGTTTTCTAACAAAAATATTTTTTATATGGATACCTAATTAATTTCAATTCTTTCCTTTCTTCCCATCAAACTGCACACATATTAATGAGTGCTAATTGTGCTTTAACCTCTTGTTTGCCAGGGTAGGCCAGCAAAAAGCACCACCAATCATGACACCCAATGACATTTCGTGTCCAGTGATTCTTGACACTGTCCTTTACAAATTTTGTACATAGAAGGGTCAAAATCGTAGATGAAGGAATTTTTCCTGCGCATGTGCAAGAACTGCGCACATTCCCGCGCTCCGGTAAATTATTAGTATAAATTATTTGGAGTGCCTAGGCGCATTGCAGGTTTCGCTATGGTAAAGGGCGATAATAGAGCAAGCGATTCTGACCGTGTTCTTCATACACTTTCTTTATACATAAGGGTCAAAATCGCGTGTAAAGTCTCATGACACACCGGTGCACGAGCGGCAAACGGCGGGTTAATGAGTGCAGAATGACGTATTGTGACTTATTTATATCTTAAAGCAGGAGTTCGATCGGGATTGATCAGTCGCTTGCAGAGCAAAATTTGGTGGATCCCAATACCATTACGATTATGAATTTAGAAAATACATAATTATTATTTCCATAATTTAAAGTTACAGATATGGATGAAAAAAAATTATCTCCTGGTCATAGGACAAATTGGTTTTGCTGGATTCTTGCTTATCTGTTAATGAAACGGTTTAATGGTCAAAGTTATGAACTAAAAAAAGCAACATTAAAAATACTTATAAGATTCTGATACTCATGAAAATTTATGTAAAATACTGAATAGGTTGGAAATCCTTACCTACAGTATTTCTAAAAGCAACGTTATATGTCTGAACAATCCAAAACGTTTGCTAAAGAAGGAGGAAGCGCAACACGAATATTCCACAAGCCCCCTCACTTTTTCCGAATTCGATCTTTCAACCTTTTTGCAGAAAACTCCCCCTTTTGTGTTCCTCTCCTGGTGTTGCCCGTGCTTTAAGCAAAGGATCAGTGCATAGATACGGAAGAAGAAGTTGAAATCTGCGTCAGGTGCCGTCTAATAATATTAAATTATTTAGTTTGCAGGCAAAGAATTATTCTTCCTGGGAAAAAGCAGACTGGAAAGAGGTGGCGACTTACTTCCCAAATTACACTTCTTTGTTCCTGTGGAGGATATTTTACAGATTTGCAAGGCAGTATGGTAGAAGTGACTTATTTGATAAATTCAATGGTAAGTTAATATCAGCTCCATTATCAATAATTTAATTGTTTATCTGATAAAATTATTTTACAGTACCTACCTAAAGTTCATAAAACAATTCTGGTGGCATAGGGCAGGGACTTTCTGAACAAAGCACATAGATTGGTTGTCCACCTCATTTCTGTTCAAAACCTTCATAAATTCTATTTCCCAATATTTCTCCGGTAAATTCTATAAAAATAAATTCTATTTCTCCGGTAAACCGGGAAAAAGAAATGAAACAAATAATTAAATATTCAGAAATTTATGGAAAAAATTTGATCAGATGTAAAAAAAATTGTGTATGTTTTTACGGTTTGTTTTTTTTTAAGGTAGGCGCAGCTTTTTGGATTTGGCTATTTCACAGAAATTCAAATGTAACATTTTCATCAAATAGCCATTTTGTTTTTTTTACTGTTGAAAGGTTCCCGCTAAATGCCAAGAGAACAACTAATGTGTTGTTAAACTTGTCAGCTTATTACAATTTTTAGCCGTAGCACATCTAGAATCGGCATTTAACTTTTGGTGTGCTGTTGCAAAATTTTCGCCGTGCGCCATCTGAATTTATTTTCGTCATGACTTACTTGTTTTTTTCAAAATGATGTTTTTGTTAACCGTTACCAGATAATGGTTTTTATAGTTACAAAAATTGGCATAAAATTTACCATATCTAGTTTTATTCAGAGAAAAGATTTTTAAATGTATCCACATGGAATATGCTGGCGGTTAAGAGGTTAACCTTTTAAATCTCAAAACAACAAAATGGCACTGAATGGCCATTTGATGCCAATGTTACATTAGCATTCCTGCAAAACAACTGGGCCTTAGTCATTACGGATTGAACACCATTGCCAAACACCATAAAATCTTATCAACATGTTAATGGTTTAACATGTTGATAAGATTTTATATGAACATGCGTATATGTGTTTTACGTGTAGTTATACTAATATTACTTCTCTTTTCAGCACTTGTGAAACATCTGCATGAAAGTATTGTACTTGCTACAACACCTTTGAGAAATCGGAGACTACGCTCACTAATGCTGGATAGCCAGGGGAACCTACACTTCAAGAGCTAAAACATCATGAATACAGTGAAACTTATCAAGTTTTCCGAAGGAACTGGAAAAAACTTCTTGGGCAGGAAAATCTTATAAGTGGCATAAATTGGGGCATTCGGTCTTTAGCTCCTCCATTTTTCTATATATTTCCTCTCTTTTCCACTGTTATTTTTATTTTTATTTTTGTTTTGAAAAGTTTTAATTTATACGAAGGCAAATATTATTTAAAACTTTTTATTTTTAATTAACATACTTTGTGCGGAAAGGGTAGTTCTACCTTTAATGCATTTTGTATGTTCGCATTACGCATTCTGTTTCAAGATGATGGCTGTTTGAATGGTTCAGTAAATATTATTTTTTCAAATGTGAAATAGTCTTGTTTAGTTGGACTGTATTATTTGCATTTTTTCAATATAATGGTACCCACCTGCCTCGCCTCAATAAATTTTGAAAAAAGAATTGTCATTGAGATTGTGACATTTTTTGGACAAATTGTATAATTCCTTATTAGAAATAAAGAAAATGTGCGTAAAATGCATGGTTTGTAATTAATTAGGTAGGTTGGTACCTAACTGATAAATCTTATGAATTCAGAGGATACTTTGGTTTTGACTTATTATCCACTCCGACCCGTGAGCGTCTTTACACGACAATAGAACAGCAGAAGTCAAGTACAATAAGCGTGTTTTCACGCTAACGCGTGTGTTCCCACGGAAATCGTTATAACTCTGTTATTGTTCTAGTGACATCCCTAAAACAAAAAGTAGAAGATCCGTATTGAATTATTCACATTTCTATTCAAAGGCCGAAACTGAAACCGAAACTGAGTTTCGGCTTCGATCTAAGGGTTCGGCCGAAACCGAAACTTCCATATAAGGTCATGTTTTTGTGGAAAAAAAATAGTCAACCTTAATCAATCAGCCTTTATTTTTAAATCATATATTAATCACTAGCTTTTTCCTGTGGCTTCGCTCGCATGGTATTAGGGGATTTCCACTCTGCCTCCTCCACCTTCCCTCTCCCTACTCCACTCCCCCCATCAATCCCCCTCCCCCTCCACCCACCCCTCCCCCCACTCCACTCTCCTATCAACCCACCCTCCCCCTCCACCCACCCCTTCCTCTACCCCTCCCCCTTCCCTTCCTTCCCTCCCCCCTCTTCCACTCCACTCCGACTCCTCCACCTTCCCTCTCTCCACTCCATTCCCCCCCATCAACTCTCTCCCCCTCTCCCTCACCCTCTACCTCTCCACATTCCTTTTCCCCAAACCACTCCCCCCCCCATCAACCTCCTTCCCCCTCCCCCTACCCATCTCCCCACCCTTCTCCATCCTTCCCCTTTCCCCTTCCTTCCCTCCCCCCTCTCCCTCCCCCCTCTCCCTCCCCTAGCCCCATCCCCCCACCCTTCTCCCTCTCCCCTTACCCCCACCATCAAAACCCTCCCAACACCCCCTCCCCACTCCCCCCACTCACCTCTCGCATTCCACACATTCATTCCCGATCCATTCAGTTTTCTAACTGCTCGCATGCCACCTATTATAATTTCTTATACAAATTTCATAATGCCAGAACTCAACAGTAGTTTTATACAAAAAAACGAACAAAAAAAAGAATTATCCAATTTGGTTCAGTCGTTCGGGTTTATACATTTCGCATACATACGTATATTTCGGTGATTCATTTATAGAGATAGTTATTAAGTACGAATTATTATTCTTCTTTTTATAATCTACCAAAAAATCCAGTACGGCAGATTTATAATTAAAAAATGCGATACCTGTCTATCCAATAACAATAATTATTCTGTGATGTCAAAATTTGAGAATGACATTTTGCAAAACAATGATTCTTAAAAAATTCTATTTTAGAAAATATTTAAATTAGCGAAGTACCTACTTCCCTAATAATTTGAATCGATAAAAGAATTATAGATATCTTACTAATCGTGCCACCTTTTGGAATTTTTTCACACAAATTTCGTAATGCAAAAGCTCTGTGCTATAGCCTATATGTTTATATTATTGTAAAGTTTCATTAAAATCCATTCAGTAAAGTAGGAATTAGTATTTTATGCGTATTTGAATTTTAACATCAAAGGGATGTCCATAGTAACCTAATTAAAAAAAAAAACATCGTTTCCAAGGCGACAATTGGCGTTTGCAATAAATCGATTTTGTTAACGACAGAAAACGTATGAAAAATAATTTCATAACGCCAGAGATTATTCATAACGCCAGAGCTTACCAGTATATATATCCTATAGATCACGCAAATAATGTAGCTTTCTATTAGTGAAAGAATTTTTAAAATCTATTCAGCAGTTTTTGCGTGAAAGAGTAACAAACATACATCCATACAAACTTTCACCTTTATAATATTAGTAGGATTCAGTCTCTGATATTTGAACTAAAAATATACATAACATAATTCACTCCTTATTTCAAATAAATTATTTATGCTTTTTGAAATTGTAATGCTAAATTGCTTTGTAAGTAATATTAAGAACAAGAATGGAAGAAGCTATTCTGACCTTTTCCTTGGTACAGTTTCTTTATACAAATAATTTAAAATTGCATCCAAATTATTTGAATCAATATTCTTTTTTGAAATTTGTTCCGCCCGCAATTCCGCGTTCCTGGCCTGTCACCGGAAAAAAAAAATAGTAGGTATTACCTATTTGAACATTATAAACAAATAACATAAAATAATTTATTTTTTTTTCATTAAAATAAAATAAAAGGTAGAAAACAAAATTACTTTTTTCAAATCTAATTTGTTTAGGTAGGTACACTAAACAAAAAATACTCTTTCATCTTAAGAACAAAATAATTTGGGAGGTGGGAATGGGTACCGCCGCCCAAGGAAACTTTATTGGATAACCAACACCTCTGCCATAGGTCACACCAAGTGGTTCGCTACGTTTGGTGATTTAGCAGGGGTGCCCGGGTTCATTGGATGAGGTTTGTCTAGGTCTTGAAGATGGATGACCAGGACACGCTGAACCCCAGATTCCTACCCACGACTTTTCCTTTCCAGAACTCTCCTCTCCTTCCTTTCCCTTAAAAAACCATCCACACAGCATCCTCAAAGATTACATAGGCCCTCAGGGAAATTATTTTCCACAGGGCCTATCATAAACTAAATCATTTCAATAGCGAAATAAAACTTACCTTTTTCGAAATAATGTTAAGTATAAACACCTACAAATTTCACAACAAATAAATCAAACTAGCTACCGCAAAGTTCACGGAGCGAACGCAAACAAGTGAATCGAGTCCTGACACGACTATGTCGCGGACGCAGCAAAATGACACTTCATGGCTCGCAGTTCGGTGCACCGAACATGTCCGATCGCAGAACGAAATCTTCCAAATTCAGTTTTGGTTTTGGCCTTAGTTTCTGCTGGATGGCGGCCGATACCGAAACTAAGCCGAAACTGGTTTTTTGGCCGAAACCAAAACTGAAAGTTCGGTCGGACACTAATTCAAAGTTATCCGTAGAAGTACACAAAAAAGACTTATTTTGTAGAGTCAGTTTTCACCCGCCAAACCGTTCATTTTTATTAAATATTCTTGTATGAAGTGGTAAAAAAGTGTGGTGACAAAATTGTTTATTATACAATAGAATAAGTGTTTTTTTTTTTTTTTTATATAATCCGTGATTACTGTTTTCACATAAAAACATCACATGAGTCATTTTCACAATTTTATTATGTTTGCATTCTAAATTTTAATATTCACAAATGTTAATATTTATTTGTAATATAACAATTTGAAAGCTTAAAAAACAGTTTTTAGTATTCGGCTACGTTTGGAAATGTTTCATTTTTAGAGCTATTGCGAAGCGGAAATAACACAAAGTTTTTATAAATCTGACAGTTCGTTCGTTTTTTCTTCTTTTTGCCGATGCATTTCAAAGGAAAAAAGAACCTTTTCTCGTATTCAAAGTGCAGTTATAAAATTCTAGTAGCAGACATGGGGGTAGGCAGATGGGGCAAGGTGGGGCGTTTGCCCCCCCTGGCTGGCCGATGCATGACTGCTGGGATTGTCGACGGAATCGCATTTTCAAATTAACAGCACTTCATAAGATGGTTTTTCCTTCTTCCATTTATATTTTTTGTATTCATACAGCCTAAAGCTGAAGAGTTGTAGAAGCCTACTTTTTTCGGAACCTACTCTGGATTTTTATTTTTTGCCTCATCCTTAATCAAAACCTGGCTACGCCCATGGTAGCAGACTATATGCTGCCAGAATCAGAGGAAAATCATTCTGGGTGTAGTTTTAATTAAAGTGAGTCGCCGCATACAGATTCACTCCTAAAACCAGTTTTGTGTTTAGAATGTAACAATATATAACCAGTGTTCAGAATTCAGCTTTAAATTCGAATTGCACACCATATGCCGCAAAATTGAGAGGAGAACCATTTGCTTGTTCCGTGTGTAACTATTATTTAAGATTGTGGACTCTTATACAGAATCCATCCTGAGTTCAAACCAATCTTGTGTTCTAAAGTCAATGTAAAAACTCGAGATGCAAATTCCTTTGCTCACGAAACTGCAGTTTCAAATGTCTAGTAGGAGAGTTTATAAAAAAAGGCAATTCACCACCCCCCTCTCCAAAAATGCAAGTGCGGCCCGCAAGCATAAATAAACCAAACCACACACACCGCGAGTGATACAACAAACTTTCAAAGAGCCGCTGACTCTAAAAAGGTCCCCCACCCCTGGTTCATGTGAATGATGAAATCATAAAAAGGGTGGATGAAATCAATTAAAGTACCCTAATTATATTATTTTTCAATAAATATTATTCCTAGGACTTAGTTCCAAAGCTGAGGCATCTCTAATGACATCGTACTTGCAAAGGCAAAGTGTGCCAAACATTAATATTCTTTAAAATCACAATTCTCAGTTTTCATTGTTCTGAATCATAAATGTTCTTTTTAATTGATGATTATCACTTTTATCATATGAATTGATTAATGAGAACATGGTTAAAAAAGTTTCTGTTGAGTTGTCTGGTCACCGGCATTCACAAATGGTTTTTATTTGGATAGAAAAATGAATAAGTACCTATGCGATAAGTTCATTTTTATAGACATTCTTTTTTTTAAATAGTCAATTCATCCAAAAAGAGTGCTTTGTGTACTAATAATAATTATAGTAGGACAAAAAATGGGCAAACTCTATTATCAGGAAACTAACTAATTTGGACAAACGCCTCTGCACGGACCTGCAGTAGCATTCTTAAATAAACCAATCCGGAAGAGGTCATAAGTAAACCAATCCTGTAGCAGTTTTTATTTGCCAGTTATTACGATGGATGTGTAGATAGTACCTAAGTGTACTGTGACTGTGTAGTTTTTTGTTTTTTGAGGGTTGGCAGCACTGAGTGGTAGAGGGGGATCTTCTGACCAGAGCGAGCATTGCAGGAACAGGTAGCACGTAAACTCATGTTGTAGTGTCCAGTTGCGTGAAAGATGTCAGAAAAATTCCCGCCAAGTGCTATGGGATGGTCCGACGCTCTGTAGGGAACTTGCTTGCACAGCGCGGGTGTAAGCTCTGCGACCTAAAGCTTAAGTTTAGACTTATGGAGTTCAATACTTCGTTTGTGTGAAAGCACTGTGAGCAAGCCAGAGATTATCCGCTTCTTACTCACAGAAGGAATCACATCTACAAGAAAAAAGTGAGGATTTCTGACCTCTATTGGAACTTGAGATGATAGTGGGTGGCTCATTACACGCCTGGGAAAAAAAGACAGTCGTCAAAATGGCATCACACCAACTCCCCATCTGCCAAAAAATCCAAAACTACAATTTCAGGCAAAAAATCATGGCCTCGGTGTTTCGGGACTGAAAAGTTATAATTTTGGTTGAATTTCTGTCTCAGGGGTGACCATCAATGCACAACGAAATTGTGATACCCTAAAAAAACTCTAAAGGAGCATTCAAAACAAAAGGAAGGGAATGCTGACGAGAGAAGTGTGCTTGTTTCACGAAAACGTCTGTCCTCACACAGCCTTAGCCACCAATACGCTCTTGGACTCATTTGGTTGGGATGTTTTAAACAACTCCCCGTATTCCCCTGACTTGAAGTATTCAGATTATCATCTTTTCACCTGCCTGAAGGCATTAGAATTAATTTTTCAACTGACGAGCGGATGCAGAAAATGCGGTTCTAAGAGGGGGAAGGAGCTGGCGGGAAAGTTCTTCGAGGAGGGCGTAAAGAAGCTTTTGCCATGGCTCAATACGTGCATTGAACGGGATCGCGATTTTGTGGTAATAAAATCAACACGTGTATCAACAATATCCTGTAATTTTTTTCAAATGCTGACACTTTTTCTAAAAAAATATAAAAATCACTTTGTGAACATCCCTCTATTATTATACTCTAAACCAGTGATTCCCAAAGTGGTCTAGGTCGGGAGACTCGACGGAGGTCTATGTTGGAGTGATAAAAGATGATAAAAAAAAGATAAATTGGTAGAAATGTAGCATGATAGAAATGTAGGTCCACCGAAACCAGTCACCAAACGTCTGCCCACCAGCTGCATGGCATGAGAATGGTTGAGGGAGTCGCTTTGACTTCTCCAGCCGTACTCCCTTTGGAATATCGCCTTGCAACGCAATAGGAGGGATGGATTTATACATCCGTCACTCTTGGACACATTGACCCCCAGATTCCTACCCACCCCTCATCCCCTTTTCCTTCCAGAACTTCCCTTCTTAAAAATACCCTCCACACAGCATCCCTAAAGATGACATAGGCCCTAAGGGGAATTATTTTTCTGAAGGCCTACTTTGTAGAGCTTATTCAATAAAAAATTTAAAAAACATTTTAGTTTTAAAGATAAAAATCCTTATTTTTACAATATTCATATAATTAATTCAATTAGATTTTTGTGGTTGCATTTCACTTGCAATTTTTTTTAATTTTTGCTTGAATTTTTTAAAAAAAGATGCGTAGTATTATGTCTAAATGTGAATCCGAGAGTAGTGTTTGTTTGTTTAACAATGGGACTTTGAGGTTTTTAGTAGCTTCTTAATTAGTTGTTAGGCATTGTAGTGCCGACCGATGCTCTAAAGTTCTGTTAAGAGGTGGGTGGTTTGGTATTTTTATGGTTTAGTTTAGGCTCTAAACTAAACCATAAAAATACCAAACCACTCACCTCAAAACAGAACTGTTCACTTTAACCCCGCCCTCGACGATCCCGGAATAAAGTAAGTACCTACTTCTACCATCATGTTGACAAAAATGCGAACATGTGTTTAGAAGTAGAGCTGTCAGAATATCCATAGAAAAATAATGCGAATGAATCAGATTTTGGCGGTTACGGTTACGATGGCGGCGTTCTAGTTGTTTTCTTTTATTATTAAAAAAATATATGTAATTTGTAGTTCATAATATTTTAAACATTAAAAGGGACAAAATTACACAAAAAATGTTTGTATTAGTTCAATATTTCATATCAAAGATAACTATTTTCAAATAATGTGAAATCATCCTTCCTAGTAGCTTGCTACAATAACCTTCATAACACTGCTTTGAAAGTTTGAATAAATTTATCAGTTTCATGACTAAAGATATTAGAGAATATGACAAGACATGATATACTTTATTTTGTGAGGTCTATTTATTAGAAATCTTCAGCATTTTATGTATTATTTTTTTCAGGGCTTCGACAAAACAGATGCCTGTACTTTCAAAAACATTAGATTTAAAATATTTATCGCACAAAAAGAAAGCGTCACTTAAATGGGGATCCATAAATGCAGTGTTATTTGGAGTTCTTATATATGATCTGTAAGTAGTAAAGCATTTAAAAATATATAACACACATTTCTATAATATTATATGGCATTAATATTTATTCTCTTTTCAGTAAATACAAATGTCAATACTACACAACGTGGCTTCACTATGTAGAATACTGTTTAATAATTGTATTTGGATTGAACGCTATCTACCACTGCCTGCGATACCTTTATCATACCTTCATCATGTCGCCTGTCCTAGTCACAGCAAGACAGAAGAGCCTGCTCGGATTCAAAGATCATGGCAAGTAGACAAAATACTCACTTTTAGATCTTCAATGAATTCAACTGTTTACAGGGTATTCATTTATCTAGCATGGTTGCTGTAAATATTAGGGGTACTAGTGCAATCTAATTTAAAAGTTGAATAATTGAAAACACTTATTGATAATCGACATGATTAATTTTTGGGGATCACTGGTAACGGTTAATATGCACTTTTTTTGAAAAACCCTTTTGATTCACCTTAATTACATTAAAAGGCAACTATTTGCATTGGGGGAAGTGGAAAATATTTCATTCTAAATTTCGATTACGTAAAATTAAAATTAGCTTTCGTCTTGTGAGATTGTACGCCAGAATCACAAACCATGTTACACAAACCTAGCGTAGCCGCTAAACTACTTGAAAACTGGGATGTTTTTCTTGCCTTGACGCGAGTAGGCGTTATAAAGGGGCACTTTCTTTTGTACCACAAACCATGTTACAAAAAAATATTTTCCACTTCCCCCAATGCAAATAGTTGTCTTTTAATGTAATTAAGGTGAATCAAAAGATTTTTTCAAAAAGTGCGTATTAACCATTGCCAGCGATCTCAAAAATTTACCTCGACATGTTTCAGAAACAAAGTTTGCTTCAGCATATATTGATACGATTGATACATTGTGTGCTGATGAAGGAAACTTCATTCCTGAAATATGTGAATTTATGAAAGTTATTGGTTGAATACATACGTATATATCGTCGCTGGGTGCATAGTACCTTCAATGTGAAGAAATTAATCTTTTATGAGAAAATTAAAAAAAAAACTATTTTGAAGCAGGGAAATGAAGGTACACCCCCAAATATTAAAAAAAATATTAATAATGATTATCAAAATACACAATAAATAAAAAGAAGTCTTCCTTCATTTTTCTGCCTAAAAATGGGTTATTTCATTCTCACGATATTACATATATACCACCAAAGTTCACAAATTGTTTTGCAAAATATAATTTTTTTTGTTTAGATGCTTATAATTTACATAAAGAACTGATTTGCGAAAGTGCATTTTTTATCTATTTTCCGAAGAACAAATCTAATGTTTTTTTAACCAATTTTTTTGTTCTTCCAGACAATTCGTATAGAATTCAGTCCCCTTCATCTTTCCGTCCTGTGCCGCAGGACTCGTCCCCCCCTGCACCCATCAACCTGTCCACCCGCAGCTGGCTGTCCAACTCCACGGTGAACGAGAGCTTGAACCAGAGCTCGGCTTCCCCCTCCTGGGTCTACAGCCGCGGCTCCCCCTCAATGCCCAACTACAAGCCCCAGCAACTCAGTTTTAATGAAATGCCGGACTCCGTTGTCAATGAGCAGTCTTTTCGCGAGTATTTGAGGTGAGTTTATTAACCTCTTCATAGCATTCCTGATTTAACTCGTTGAATGCCGCGAGTAAATGGGGTTGGTTGTAACCAATTAGCGTTCGCAAAAAGCGGCAGCCATGACACCCAATGTCCCGCGATTCTGACAGCGTCCTTGAGAAATTTCGTACATAGAAAGGTCAAAGTTCAAAACCAAAGAATTTTTCCCGCGCATGCGCAAGAACTGCGCACGCTCCCGCGCTCCGGTAAATCATTAATATAAATTATATGGAGTCACCAATCTAATTGCGGTTTTCTCTATGGTAAAGAGCGATAATAGAGCAAGCGATTCTGACCGTGTTCTTCATACACTTTCTTTATACATAAGGGTCAAAATCGCGTGTAAAATCTCATGACACACCGGTTGACGAGCGGCACTGGCCAGGTTAAACACATCAGAATATATTATATATCATAGACTTTGGGCTAAAGTTCGGTTTAGGGGCGGCGTTCCTAGATAATAAAACTAGTTATTTTTATACTAACTATGGGCCCGAAAATCCGAACCTGAAAGAATTAGGCGTCGGCAAGCAATATTAACTGAATTACACGACTTTAAAATTTTCTATAAACACAAAGGAAAGCCAGCCATTTTTAATGCATTGACAGTACAAGTCATAGAAAAACAAGAAAGATGTTACACCACATAAAATTAAGTGTTGCCATTAAGCAATAATATCAATAACTAATTTAAGTAATTATTTTTTATAAATTTTACTCACTTTTGTATCTTATGGTTAGGTTAGGTATAAAATTAAGTGTTGCCATTAAGCAATAATATCAATAATTAATTTAAGTAATTATTTTTTATAAATTTTACTCACTTTTGTATCTTATGGTTAGGTTAGGTTCGGTTAGGTTAGGTTAGGTTAGGTTAGGTTACGCATTTTTAAGACTACGAATTTTCATACTTTTGGTCTAAGATTACGGCCGTTGAGATAGTCATAATTCATCAGGTTAATGTGTTATGTGATGAATTATCATGTGAGGAAGTATCGTTTCGGAAAGTTTTACGTTATTGATATTTTTGCTTAATGGCAACACTTAATTTTATGTGGTGTAACATCTTTCTTGTTTTTCTATGACTTGTAATGTCAATGCATTAACCACTCATTTGCCGCTCGTGCGCCGGCGTGTCCTGATTTTGACACGCGATTTTGACCCTTATGTATAAAGAAAGTGTATGAAGAACACGGTCAGAATCGCTTGCTCTATTATCGCTCTTTACCATAGAGAAAACCGCAATTAGATTGGTGACTCCATATAATTTATATTAATGATTTACCGGAGTGCGGGAACGTGCGCAGTTCTTGCGCATGCGCGGGAAAAATTCTTTGGTCTTCAACTTTGACCTTTCTATGTACGAATCGCCGGACATTGGGTGTCATGGCTGCCGCTTTTTGCGAACGCTAATTGGTTACAACCAACCCCATTTACTCGCGGCATTCAACGAGTTAAAAATGGCTGGTTTTCCTTTGTGTTTATAGAAAATTTTAAAGTTGTGTAATTCAGTTAATATTGCTTGCCGACGCCTAATTCTTTCAGATTCGGATTTTCCGGCCCATAATTAGTATAAAAAAAATAAAAAATTTATCTAGGAACGCCGCCCCTAAACCGAATTTTTTCCTAGACTTTGTGCCCACGCCACGGTTAGGGCATAAAAAGTCTGTAGAGGAGACATGCGACCACCGCCACTCGCCACCTGCATATAAACCCCACCTAGACAACGGGTGGAGTCGAAGAAGAAAGAAAAAATTATAAATTTTTGTATTATAAATATATACATAGAACAGCATAATTTAGTTTAAGCAGTATGTAACAATTTATTAAAAATAAATTTTAATACAATAATATTTGGTGTATTATGTTAATTTAAATTCAAAAGTTGTACAACAATATTTTAGTAACGACTAGCTGACCCCGCGAACTTCATACCGCCTCAGAATCAATAACTGTTGTGTTAACTTATTAGCTGAATTAAATTCAGATTTTTTATTAAGTTAAAAATTACACAATGCAATTATCGATGCGAAATTGTCCATGTTTTGTTTTCATTTTCATGTGTGAGGGAGATTTATTGTAATTATTGTATTTTTCCTTTGGAGGGGTGCAGGCACACATTCACCGTTTGTCTCATTGTCGACTGTTAACATTTAGTGTGTAAGAAAGAGGGGCAAAATAAAAGCAAAACAATCAGCGCATTGACATTTTACATTTTTGAATTTTTGGAATTCACTCATTATTCAAATTATACTTATTACAATATTGATACAGCTCTTTTATAAACAAAAATTTTAACAAAACAAAAAAACGACTTCAAAAAATGCACTAAAAAGTAAAAAAATAATTTCGTACTTTTCTACAACTTCATAATTATCTTACTTTTTCTACTCATCAACATGTAGGTACGATTGTTATTTTTGGAGTCGGTGTCATTCAGGAAGGTTTGTAACTACATACATAGACTCCAAAAATAACAATCGTACCTACATGTTGATGAGTAGAAAAAGTAAGATAATTATGAAGTTGTAGAAAAGTACGAAATTATTTTTTTACTTTTTAGTGCATTTTTTGAAGTGGTCTTTTTGTTTTGTTAAAATTTTTGTTTATTTTTTGTTTTTTAGTGAATCTGAAGTACCTACACCAACTAATTTGTCTGAATATGGGTAGACCTACTAAACGTGCTGCTCATATGAGCCAGACACAATTTGACCATAGCGACGCTAGGGTCAAATTAAGAGATTCGGCCGAGTTTCGTTAATTTGCTCCTAAGAATTGAAGAGTTCTGTTACTTTGTCATGGATCCGATAATCAGAACCTAACCAAACTCTCATCAAATTACCCTTGAAGTACATCCTTTCCAATAAAAAAAGAATAATCGAAATCGGTTGGCGTGATATTGAGTTATTCGTCCATTTGTCGCGCACATACTTAATGCAAATTTAAGACTTATATAGTTTTCTCATGGATCCCATTATCGGAACTGGACCAAATTAAAATGTTACCACACGGAAGGCATCAGCTTTCAAATAAAAAAGAATCATCAATATCGGTTCACCCAGTCGAAAGTTCTGAGGTAACAAACATAAAAAAAAAAAAAAAAAACAGTCGAATTGAGAACCTCCTCCTTTTTGAATTCGTTTAAAAAGATTAGATTTCGTTCCATAAAAAATGTACGAGGAAAAGAATTTTCTTCATAATTTTTTTTTTGTGATTTTTTTCTGATGTTTTAATTCTGCTATTTGGGGCGGAGACAAATCCAACAAATCAAAGATCATAAGAATCGGTCCAGCCATTCTCGAGTTGTAAATGGTGTAACTAACCCGACTTCGTTTTATATATATTAAGATTGATTAATACAAATTGAATAATGATTGGAATTAATTATTAGTGATGAAATTAGAAGATCAAATTTTGTTACATTATTTGTAACCCGGGAATATTTGTTTAAAAATAATTATTATAATTTGTGTGCTATTGTTTACGATATGAATATTTCAGAAATGCGGAAGAAATGGAGAAGAATGACTCCATAATTAACAGCTCGGCTGCTGGGGACAGCCCTAAAGAAAGGAGTATCTTCTGGAACCATCCTTCCACAAGAACAGGCAATGAACTCTCCCCCGTGTTCAAGAAAAATCAGTACCAGCTGGCGCCTTTGAATAGTGGTTAGAAACAGTTTTCTATATTCACTGTGTGGATTGAATTTATTGTTGGTGCGGAGATAAGTCCCTCTTTTGATGGACTGCGCTGCAAACCGTTGCCTTACATTAGCAAACTTTTCTTTTCTGAGCAGGGTCTGGTTATTTCAATGTGATGTCGTATTTGTTATTCAAAGCATTCTCACCCTGGTGCCATAAATATGGTCACATGGTTCATCTCCAGCTCGTTGATGTGATGCCCAGATTTTATGTCGGGGCAAGTCTATCAATTTGGATGTTTATGGGTTGTACAACTGTTGTACAATTTAATAAAACGATGTGTCCACAAAACAGGCAGTGTCTTGTAAATGCATTGAGAGAAAATGAAGGTTCCATTGGAGAAAATGGATTTTTTTTTAATCTTTGAAAATAATACATATCGACGCTCGAAAGGAAAAATTGCTAAAGTGCCGTACAGACGTGACATTAAAGATGAACATACACATTTGATGAACTCAAGCGCAAACAAACAATATAGCTTATGGTGTAGGTTCATTTTTAAACATCCTCAGTCCATGGGCGATAAAAAAAAATGATATGATTCCTGAATTATTATTAGATGCTAGAGACCCAGCGTCTCCTATAAGAGACGTACGATTCTGGAAAAACTGAACATAATTTTTTTTTTAATAAAATTAATTCATGTAGTTTTTTAGAAATACCAATAGAGAACTCCAGTCCAATTTTTTTAATTTTTTTTAATGAATAAAGACCTTCAAACTTAAATAACTGCATTTTTATTTTTATTTTTATAGTTAGTTTTAATAGTTAAAATAATTGTCAAAGTTTTAATTTTTCTAGACCATCAGAAAAGCACCATATCTATGGTAAATTGTTAATATGGTGATGTGGTCTTCACCCACCGATATTTTTTTTACCTTCAAGTTGTCATATTGTATCAGTGATATTATGTCGAGGGAAATTTCCCTATATCTAGGGGAGAAAAATATTTTTTAGGGATAAGGGAAATCAGGACAAAATCTAGGGAAATTTCGAACTCTGGCAAAATGTTTATTACATATGACAATATTACTGATATTATTTTTATATATATATATTATATACGTATACATATATATTTTTTGGAATTCCTATGAATCTTAATTATTGTTCATGTACTTACATGCAATGCTATTTTTAACACTGACAACTCAAAATGATATTATATGTATCTAAAAAGATAAATGGGACCTCTGAAAAAAAATTTTATTTATGTTTTAAGTTCTGTTTTTTCGGTGATTGTGGTTAATTTTTATTTTGCAAAGTGTTTTTTTTTTATTATTATTTGGAATTCAGTTTCTAATTCAGTGGCGAGTGCATTCGTACTTTTAAATTATTACTTCACGTAGCAAAGAGTGTTTTATTTGGAAAAGCACAGTATTTATTATAAGTATATTTACCAAGTTCCGATATCTTTCCAATTAATAAATCATATAACAGGATTAGTGTTACACAATCAGGTGGCTACGTAGGTAATTGCGTTAATGTGAAATTCTAGGGAAATTTCACTTCGAAATCTAGGGAAATAATTTTTTTTGGGCAGAGCAACCCTGATTTTGTATTTAAGAAAATGGCGGAATAAAATTAAGATTAAGATAAAATTAAGGAGTTCCTTATTCACAAAAAAATATATTTGAAACACTTTTTTAACATAAACTGAAGTTAAAGTCAATGTTGGGTCATTATGTAAAAAATGTATGTACATATTTTACTACACTACCAAAAAATTGGTTTTCACTTTGGCACAAATCATTAAAAAAAAAACAATAATTTCAGCATCCCCAGTGTTTTGGATTTAATACCTATTCTACAGGTTTAATACAGGGTGTCCGGGGGTAAAATGCATTAACTTCGGGAGGTGATTCTACATGATGGTAGGAGTAAAAAAGATTAATAACTTTTTTCGAAATTCCAACATTTTTTTTCCCATACAAAAAGATCTACCTACTAAAAATCCTTAGTGTGAGGTACGATCTTACTTGCCGGGAGCCTGCCGGGCGCGATCGTGGCAACAATAAACGGTGGTGACTGGCCCGTATCGTAACAGTGGAAAATAATAAAGCTGGCCGCGCACGCCGGTCAAATTTTACGTTTTTACCACAAAATTACCCCTAAAAGTTGGAATTTCGAAAAAAGTTATTTATCTTTTTACTTACAATATCATGTAGAATTACCTCCCGAAGTTAATGCACTTTTCCCCCGGACACCCTGTATAGTTGATTAAATATTCTTCCACACAAAAGGCAAGAAGATGGTGAAGACATTTTTTTAAATATGTGTGCATTATGCATTTAGTTGGAATTCTTAAAAGGAGATTGGTATAAACCATTTATATAAAGTTATCGGAGCAATGCCTTTCCCGCCATTTAAGTAGGATCAATGTAAAAGGTAGAACTACCCTTTCCGCCGGAAGTTTAATAAGCACCCTTCTACTGCGGCCTGCAAAGGTTTGAAAAGTAGGTAAATAAGCCTGCTACATAGGTTGCCCATCACTGTATTGAGCGCTTTTATTATTACCGTGACGATCCACGATTAAGATACCGCGACAGCATAAAAAAAACCATAACACTCATGTTTTTTTTTCCTAACAATGTTGCATCTTCTTCTTACACATTAAATAATGGTAAGACAAAAGATGAGACACACAATATACGTGTCTGTTTCCTTCAAAGTATTACTTTTTCCTTTGGAGGAAACGGATATATCTTATTACGACAACGGGAATTGAGTTTCCTTTTCTTTATACGAGTGAGGGAGATGTATGATAATGATTATAAGTTTCCTTTGGGAGGGTGCAGACATACATTCACTGTTTGTCTCATTTTCGACTATTGTTATTTAGTGTGTAAGAAAGAGCTGCAGCCTTATTTGATTAAAAAAACATAAAACCACCAGCGCATTGACTTTTTTTTATTTTTGGAAATAATCCACACTTTAATATTATCTTTGTAACTCTATTCCATCCTTTCAAAATTATCATCACGGCTAGGTATTTTATGGGTTTACGGAAATAATAACTTTTTGAAGTGAAACTTCTAGAGCCCCGTGGTGATTTGGATTTCGGATGAAACGGAAATGACGATTACTGCACCTGCCACGCATCATCTGTGCTCATTGGCCGCTTCGATTATGATGTCACTTTTAAAGGCTCCTATTGGTTGAGATATGAAACGGAAATTACGCCAGGTCTGCGCTCATTGGTCGCTTTGACTATGACCTCACTTTCAAGTATTGGTTGAGATTGTTTTTGTAAAGTTTCGCATCTACCGCTTGTAAACTGCACTCGAATTTTTTTCCTTTGGAGAAAACAGACCTACATACGTTATGTATCTCATTTTTTGAAAGAGCTGCAGCATTATTGTGATAAGGAACGTATGTTTATTGCCTTTTTTGTGCTGTCACGGTACCGTAATTGTGAATCGTCACGGTAATAATAAAAGCGCTCATTGATCAAAATAAAAATGTGTGGAAGAAGCGCATACTCAAGTAGTTATTTGGCGTTGGGGTTTGAACAACTGTCTATGGTTAATAGATTTTTATTTATTTAATCCTGTCTTATAATACTGATCAACCCTTATTTTGTGGTATGAATTTACTTTTCATTCTGAAAAAAAATGTGTGGATGTAAAATATATATTTTTACAACTTTCCTCAGAAATTCCGCACGCATCCGGAGTGAATGAAGAAGGATCCCCCAAGTCACCGCAAATCTCTTCTCTTAACATCTGGACGAACCAGCAAATCGACCCTCTTCTCTTGACACAGTGGAATGCAAACATAAGAAATGTAATGTTGACCAACACTTATTATTATTACTTATCGCTAAAATTTATTTTTATTGTGAATACCTCACAAGAGTCCCAGCTGCTCCTGTCTAACATATAACTCCCCTTTCCCTGGTGAGCTGATCTATGATTGTGAGCATATAACAAAGGGGTCGTCCATTAATCACGTGATGTTTTTTTAGCAACTTTTTAACCCCCCTCTTGGTGATATGTGGTGAGGTTTTAGACTACCCCCCCCCCCCCCCCCCAAAAATCATGTGTATTTTTTAGTACAAAGTATTTTGAAATTTTCAGAATATTATCATGAAAAATAAATACACGTGATATCTCATAAATACCCCCCCCCTCCCATCGTGACATTTTGTGATTTTTTCTGAACCCCCCCCCCCCCCTTCGAGCCTCACGTGATTAATGGACGACCCCAAAGAAGAAGTGAAATAGTACAAAGCTGCGTTATAGATTCAAGTTTTATTTTTTTTATTAGAACACAAAATATGTGATGTGAGCCAAAAAAAAACGATCAGCCGAGCGATTCTATATCTTTTGTGGGATCGTTATCGATACAACGGACATGATCTCCTATCAGATTTGTGTGATTTTTACATATTTACTGTCACACATTTTAGTTTAGATCGTTTTAAACACGAATTCCTGCAAATATGCATGATTATTTATTCATTTAATGTACGTTGTACATAGAAAAAGCAAATAAATCACACAAATCTGACAGAAGATCACGTCCGTTATCTTGATAATGATCCCACAAAAGATATAGAATTGCTCGGCAGACTTAAATTTCAAAAACAGAAATTCGATTACATATGTATTAGGATTAACTTGAGTTTAAATCTCATTGTAATGTTTAATAATTGAAAATAATATTAAAAAGTGCAAATCAAAGAAACAAGAGATATGCCTTTAGGTGGTGGGCGTCTAACCCCCTCAGATATTTGTGGGTTTATGTGTTCAATAGTCTGCAGACAACTCGCATTTCAAGTATTTCTTTTAAAGTAATGATCTTTTCAGTGGATATCGACCACGATATTAGCCCGCGTCGTCAAGGAGATCAAAGAGATTGACGGTGCTCTGCTGAAGCTGGGCCTGACGGACGTGCGGATCGGCCACGTGGGTCTGGACCGCCTGAAGAAAACAGCCCAGACGCTGCAGATAATGCACCATGTGCCCACTCTGTCCATACTCATGCCCTTCATGGAGCTGTCCAACAATCAGGAGTATCTGGTGCAGAGAATTAAAGGTGTTTCTTTAGCAAATTTAAATATTGAAATTATGTAAAGCATGACCGTTAAGGTTGAGAATTTGGTTAAAACACCTTAACTGTTTAAATGCTGGACATGGCTATACCCGTTATGCCTGTGCACATAATCTTACAACCAAACAAACAAACAGAAATCAACACACAAGTTACGGGGGCTTCATCAAAGCCAGAGTTGGCCTTCTGGCCCAGAAGTTGGGTCAGGGCTCGCAGATACTGCAGATGGTACCCTGTAACTAACCTTATACAAATCGCCAGTGCGCCCCACGAATGAATTTGGCAGCCGTCTCTGGTCTGGGGCCCCAAAATACCTGAAAAAACTCTCGACTCTGGGCAGAAACTCATATGTCGAAATTTCATAATGGCACTGATGATTGAGCCTGAAAGAGCCAGTGATGTGTGAATGCAATGGGGTGCAGACTATTATTCTCTATTCATTCGGTAGAATTGAAGAGGTTCACAGGGTGACACCTGACAGACTTTGATATTCCCTTTGAACTCTCACCATACGAAAGATGAGCGTTTGGTTCAATTTTAATTAGTGAATGAATGGCGAATGTCAAGAAATTCAAAATGGTGTTGATTGCCGATTTGTGTAGACTTCAGATGTGACAGGAATTCATACATCTGCATAGTGATTCTATATCTTTTGTGGAATCGTTATCGAGATAACGGACGTGATCTCCTGTCAGATTTGTGTGATTTTTACGTATTTACTGTTACATATTTTAGTTTAGATCGTCTGAAACAGGAATTCCTGCAAGTATGCATGATTATTCATTTAATGTATGTTGTAATAGAAAAAGCAAATAAATCACACAAACCAGAGAGGAGATCACTCCCGTTATCTCGATAACGATTCCACAAACGATAGAGAATAACTCTTCTAGGCCTTAACCGGTCACAGACCAGGCCATTTCGCGGAAATTTGCGAAACTTCACAAAAAAAGCACCATTTTGAACTTTGAATTGAATGTTTTGTTGATTAATTTTGAGCTATATTTTATTGACTGAAAAATGTTCACAACACAAACTATCTACCAAACTATCTACCAAAACAACATTACTTGCATTTATTACGTAAATTAATAGGTTTTACGATGTTTTATTCGCGATACACTCATTTATTGTGACCGTTAAATTCGCGGCAATTTATGACAGCGCATTGTCATGGATGAAATCGTTTTAAAAATATTCCAGGGTGACTAGGTGAATGAAACTTTTAGCACCACCTAGAGTAATGATGGCGCAAGCGATTCTGACACTGTTCTTCATACAAATTCTGTACATAGAAGGGTCAAAATCGCAGACCAAAAGTTTTTCGTCGACAATATTATTCAAATATTTGAATTATTTTCTAGCGCATGCGCATATGACGCGCGCGCCGGCGCGTCTCCGGCCTGTGACCGGTTAATGAAGCTCTAATTATTGTCATTTTTAGAACTTTCATCTGGAGGCTGCATGAGCGACTTTAAATGGAATGGTGGAGGAAATTTACATGGAAAAAGTTGGGATGAAACCTTACCAACAGATTCGGCGGTGAGTTTTCATTATCTATGTTAATGCTTTGTGTAAGTATGTATATTATCATAGTTATCTTCGGGCAGTCTTCGACTTCTTTATGTGATTACTGCACAAGAGTCCCAAATGCTCAAACCTTTTTGGTGTCAGTGAGACTAAGGATCCCAATTCAGATCTGGTCACCAAACAAGGCTAAAACCATTTCAAGCAATGTTTCATTTCTGAATGGTGGTCTTTCGCTGGGGCCATACTGAGAGTATCTTCCACTCTTAAACTTGCCGCAAGTATAGTATGTATAAATTATTTTAAATTAATAAATTTTTAAGCAACACAAATTATTTGCGCACGTCTGGATTTGAACCGTAGCTTAGAGTCTTCCATTAGAAGAGATGCCTGCAGCCTGGTACAAATCAGCAGAACTGCACTCAAGGCAATAGCACCCCCCATATGGACACTTTGAAGCGACCTTGCCACACGCCACTTCAAGTCACAGCGCAGAAGTCTCACAGTGAACTGCCCTGAAAATCATTGTCTTACTTTCAATCCTTGGAAGCCACTCCGAAGTGTCCGTTTGGGGGTTCTAATGGGATTCATTATAATATGGACTGATGAAAATAATCACCTTCCCGAGACGTCTGTATAAACATGACAGCTCACATACTTTGCATAATTCCCATAATATGAAAACAACCAGATATATTGCCATTAAGTAAATTTCGGACAAAGCATTACCGATGACTGATAGTAATACTAATTTGTTTATAGTACCCAAAATAAGGTTACGAACGGATAACTGTTATATAACTGATATAACAACGCTAGGCCCCTGAAAATAATTTAAAATAAAAATATTGTTCTTTGAATAGATAATAATGCACTTCGTGGCCACATACCTGGACACCCAGTTGCTGCCGGTGAGCCAGAACAGCTATCCCGAGGACCCGCCCTTCACCACGCAGCACCTGTGCAAGGTGCCTGACAAGCCGCGCAGGGGGCCCGATGCCCTCATCATCCACCAGACCTCCCTCAGTCCTCCACACTATGTCCTCATCATTGGGGAGGAGACCAGGGAAATTCCAAAGGTAGGATCCCAATTAAGACACCTCTGATAAGTGCGGCAGTGAGATCAATTTTATCTTTCATATTGGGTGAAATTGATCAGCCGAGCGATTCTATATCTTTTGTGGGAACGTTATTGAGATAACGGATGTGATCTCTTGTCTGGTTTGTGTGATTTATTTGCTTTTTCTATGTACAACGTACATTAAATGTACAAATAATCATGCATACTTGCAGGAATTCGTGTTAAAAACGATCTAAACTAAAATATGTGTCAGTAAATATGTAAAAATCACACAAATCTGACAGGAGATCACATTCGCTATCTCAATAATGATCCCACAAAAGAAATAGAATCGCTATGCAGACGTGAATGTCGCTAGACCAAATTCTCATATAGAATGTTACTAATTCTTAACTACGGTAACTGGAATTGCAGTAACAGCCTATATCAGGTGTCTACCATCTACACCAATAAGTAACATGCGGCCTGCCAAACTTTATGCACATCCCTAAATAACAAAATATTGAACGGTTTCTGTTCTGTAAAACAGTTCAGTGGAAAACTTTAGTCTTAATATTTTGCATGGCCTTCATTTTATAATGGTAGGTATGCTCATGCTTCTGAAAATATGGTTTTAAATTTCTTATATAGCAATCTTTTATGTTTTCAAAATCTGTATTACAAAATGTAAAAGGGTTTCGCAACAAACTTTTGTCAGTCTATTTTTTATGTGTTCCAATATTTCAGCCTGATAAAAAATGGACAGAATTTATTGGTTTAGCCTTGGAGACAATTTTTTTACCCTGCGATGCTTTATTTCATTCTACCTGTAACTAAGTTTACAACACCCCCGATGGCGAAGCTAACCATGTCAAGCTGTATCTTAACTCCTACAGCCCGCTAATAAATTGAAAATGCATAAATTGTCCCTCTGGTTAAAAAGGTTGCTCATCATTGATCTGTACTATAAAATGCAACAAATAATGAGAGCGCAGCCCAATGTATTATAATAAAATCTTTAAAAAAAAGACAAACATTTCCGGGTTCCTCATAACCTGACAATATTTGAAAACCTCCTACTGTGTTGCTATGCAATAATGGAGGACTTAGCATTTTTCTAACTTGGTGATGGCCGGTTAATTAGTTTAGTTTATTAACCACCCCGACCTGTAAGTATGTTTATACTACAATATAACAATAGCAGTCAAGTACAATGCTTAAGCATGTTTTCAAGCTAATGTATGTGTTCCCACTGAAATCGTTGTAACTCTGTTATTGCTCTAGTGACACACCTAAAACAAAAAGTAGAAGATCCATATTGAATCAAGCTTCACATCTCTATTCAAAGTTGTCCATAAAAGTACATAAAAAATACTTATTTTGTAGGAACAGTTTTCACCCGCCTAATCGCCTACGTGCCGTTAGACATTGTTAATTTTTTATTAAATATTATTTTATGAAATGGTAAAAAAGTGAGGTGAAAAAATTGTTTATTATACATTTATACAATAGAATAAGTGTTTTTTGGTTTTACAGACAAGGTATTTAATTTTTTATTTTCATGGTTAGCTTTTTTATATTATTTTATTTAGATATTGCACAGATCCAGGAGCTAAAAGGAATACATATGGTATTTAGTTCCCAGAGTTCCTGCACTGAAATAAATCCCAACTTCCAGCATTGTGCAATCCAAAAGCTTGTCAATGCAAGCAATTCTGAACTATCAACTACATAATTTAATATTTTATATAGAGATACCAGTCAGGGAAAATCTTTCTGTCTGACAATTTAAGCAAATACATATCATTTAAAAGAGATGAATATGTCTTGACGAACATACCGATATGCATATGATAAATAAAGGGGAAAAAATATGAGAGAAGATCTTGTAAAAACCTATTTGGTGATCTGATTCGAATATTCAAGAATAAGAAAGAAGAGGCTAAAAGAAATATGTAGTGTCAGGAAAAACCAAGAAGAGCCACGAAGCAAGAATATGCAGGGACAGTATGAAGCACCAAGAAAAATCAATAAGATGCAAGAAGAGGCGAGAAAGGTCACGATAAGAAAAAAGTCGATATGAAGCAAGGAAAAATCAGCAGAGACGAGAAAAGTCAAGAGAAGCAAGAAGAAAACAGAAGAAGCAAGATAAAGCCAGAAGAATAAATAAAAAAAGCAGGAAGATGAAAGCAGAGACTATGAGATCCTAGAAGAGCTAAGAAGAAGCAAGTAGACGTTAGAAGAACCAAGAAGTTTGCAAGAAGATTCAAGCTGAGATTAGGAGAGCGAAGAAAAAGCTAGAAGAAGTAATATGAATCCAGAAGAACCAAGCAGAAAAAGTGAGAGGCGCTAAATTAAAGAAGGGAGGATTAATAAGCAGCAAGAGCCAAGAGATGGGAAGATTCAAGAAGCGGTAAGAAGATCTGTGAAGATCCAAGAAGAGACGAGAAACAAGAAAAGCCGATTAGAGCTAAGAATAGGAAGGCATAAAAAAAAAGAAAAAAAAATTATAACGCTCTCAATCCATTCCTTTATTCCTGCCCATCCGAAATTCCAATATTGGCTTATTAGGTTGGCATTTATACAGGTCGATTAAACTCCAACCTCCTTCCCATCCTCAGAGCATGTGTTCCAAGTCCTAACAAATCAGTGCCCCTCGGTGTACCGGTCTCACCGGGACAGGAGTGGTCCTGGCTGGGGGGTACAATCGTATTGTATCATTTGCATACAAAATTTTAATATTTACAAATGTTAATATTTATTTTTAATATAACAAATTGAAAGCTTATTGCATAACCTTTTAAAAACAGTTTTTATTATTCGGCTACGTTCAGAAATGTTTCATTTATGGAGCTTTAATTGCGAAGCGGAAATAACACAAAGTTTTTATAAATCTGACAGTTCGTTTGATACAAAAAAAACTTGCACAATCGCAAAATACCTGAGTGGTTAAGGACAGGTTGACAGGACAGAATTTGAGCAATTCATCAAATTTCAAAGTTAATATTAGTGATTTTTTTATTCTAGGGTCGCAACAACCTGATCCACACACTTCTGCTGTTCCTACACACCGTGGCCGTCAAGCACCACGGCATGCTGGGGAGGGTCAACCTTGCCAAATCCGGTGTTAATGTTCTGTGGGTTGTGGACCAGTAACACCAACACTGCAAGCACCACGGCACTTAGGGGAGCAGCAATCTTTGCGAGTCCGGTGTTAACATTCTGTAGGTTATGAACCAGTAACACTAACTGCACACGGTAACCGCCGAGTACCATGGCAAGTTGGGGAGTGGCAACCTTTGCAAGTCTGGCGATAAGGGGAACGTATGCGCAGCCCATAGAGGCAAGTAGCTACTGCTACACATTTCATACAAATTTTAGATTTGGATTTGAAATTAAAATACCCAACTAAATTGAAAAATTATTTTTGTAATCAAAAGGTATATCAAATATCTAGTCAGGATGTGAGCTACTTTATTTATTTTTGTTTTAAATTATAAGATATAGGCCATTAAAGATTATAATGTTTCTAGATTATTGGGGGTATTTGGGCAATTATTTGTGAGTAAATGAAACACAATAAAAAAATTATTATACTATATTTATCATGAAAAAATAAAATTAAAAAAAATCATTT
This sequence comes from Limnephilus marmoratus, assembly GCA_917880885.1. Lineage (NCBI taxonomy): Eukaryota > Metazoa > Arthropoda > Insecta > Trichoptera > Limnephilidae > Limnephilus > Limnephilus marmoratus. The sequence goes on from OU862924.1 coordinate 33,482,177, forward strand.
TGATGGATGTAAATTAAAAATACAAATTACCTATTTACGGCGGAATAAAAAATAGTCATTTATATATTAAAATTACTACCCAAAAAATGCATTTTTAAGAATTTTTTAATTTATTTTAAAAATAAATATAGTAACATTATTTTTTTAATGTCTTTCTTTTACTCACAAATAATTGCCCAAGTTGCCTCCAAAATCATGAAACACTAAAATCTTTAATGGCCTGTATCTTATAATTTATAGCAAAAATAAATAAAGTAGCTCACATCCTGACTAGATATTTGATATACCTTTTGATTACAAAAATAATTTTTCAGTTTGGTTGGGTATTTTGATCTAAAATCCAAATCTAAGATTTGTTTGAAGCGGGCAGAAATGAGCCACGCATACGTTCCCCTTAATATTCTGTGGGTTGTGGACCAGTAACACTAACTGCTGTTCCTTCTCACGGTAGCCATATGGGTTGTGGACAGTAACTCGTGTTTATGCTGTGGTCAGTAACACTGATGGTATGAACAATTTAATGTTATCAGTTGACAAGTGCAAATTTGGCTCTTGGATCTCTGATGTGCAGACTTTGACCAGTAATAATATTTGTGACAGTAAAAAAGTATTTTTTAAACTTTTAAGTAATTTTGAGAAAAATTAGCCAAACCAAACTCATATAGTTTATTTTTCATTTTCGACATGTAATAAATTATATTTTATACAATGAAATAAAATTAAGTATTATGTAAATAAATATTATGCAGCTTTATTATTTAAATCCAATAAAAAATTCCACTAATCAAGCTTGTTTCAAGATACGAACCATCTGAAAGGTAATACAGTCAATTCTGCTTGGTCATTGGGCCCCAAGCATTCTGTCCCAGAAAGGTGGCTTGCTCTAAATAAGTGAGGTTTGAGATGAAATTAAAAAATAAGTGTATTTTTTTAAATTATTAAAATATTGAATGGCGATAAGATATAAGATGGCGATATCTAATTATAATAAGCGAGGTTTAAGATGAAATTAAAAAATAAGTGTATTTTTAAACATTATTAAATTTTACACACATTCTTATAAATTCTAACGTCCTTATAATTACATAAATTCTAACATCCTTATAATTAAGTACGAAACTTACTGTTCATAGTAAAATATTTTGAAGATTGTTGAAAATAACCATAGTCAAAAAGACATTTCATGAAATGGAAACAAATTGTAGCTCTCAACATTGAAATCCTTCAAGAGCACAAGAATTCTTACAGTATTATAAAATTGAATAGCGTAATAAAGTATTTATTTTCTAATATGAATATTCTAAATTGTAGCCCTCAACATTGAAATTCTTTAACAGCACAAGAATTCCTACAGTAATATAAAATTGAATAGTGAAATAGAGTATGTATTTATCTTCTTAATAGTTATGAATAAATATTTATCTTACTAATATCACAAAAGCTAAAAACCGTTAATATGAATTTTTTCAATGCCTTGAGCAAAAACATCGCTATCGGCTAAGTGCTTTTTAATGGCTTCCTTCATGGCCGTGAGGAAGACCGCGAGAGTGACCGATGCGGAGTTGACAAACAAGGCATGCGCCAAGAAGGGGATCTTGCGCAGACTTCTTCCGCTGAGGCCCACACTGTACTTGGATAAGGCTAACAGCTCCAAGCTATTTTTGGTACTTTCGTTTAGTTGGAAGTTACAAGCTTCTAAAGTCTTGTAAGCAAACATTTGTACTAGCGGGGAGATAATGCCTGTCCTCATCAGTTCCGTAATACAGGATAGGTATATTTGGTAAATGGCTACATCTGAGGGTGGTCCAATATACTGCTTTATATCTGCTCTGTCCACGAATGCCAGATCAATTGCTCCTGTCATGTTGGATGTGGTGAGGATGAGCACGTTAGGATACTCTCGTATCTGATCCAGTTGAGTCAAGATGGCGTTCACAACTCGAATGGCGTCGGAAGGCTCCGACCCAGAAAAAGCAGCAGTCCTCGAGTGAGCGAGAGATTCGACCTCGTCTATCAAAACACACACTAAATATTCAGAGTTTTCCAAGTACTCGCGTATCTTCTTGAATAGCTTGAGGACAAGCTTACCGCTCTCTGAAAACCACTTGGAAAATAGAGAATGGCTGTTTATTTCTATAAGTTGTCCCCTGGAGTATCGGTGGCCAAGTCGGATGGATAGTTTTTGAGCTAAGGCCTTGCAGAGACTGGTTTTTCCCGTGCCTGGTGGTCCATGCAGCAGCATAACACGGTTCCAGTTGATTATTTTGGAATTAATCGATTTATCTGAGAAGAGAAGAGTCGTTTCCACAAAATTCAATGTATCTTCTTTAACCTTCGTGTCGTATATGAGGTTCTCCCACAATCCCACAAACTCTTCAGAAGGCAGTTGCCAGCAATTGAAAGCGGGCAAGTCTTCATCATTGTCTCCTTCCATAGTATCTGTGGAACATTGAACGGTGTCTAATTTGTATACGTGATATCTAACTTCAGTACTTTTCATGTCCACGCATTCTTTATACTGATTGACATCACAAAAGTTGATAGACCTCACATGTTGGTCGACTGCTGGGAAATTATCAAAATCTCCTTTCTCCAGTGAATTTCCCGGAGTAATAACAGCCAAACTTTGAAGGTATGGACTTACAAGTTTAACGATGTTTTCTTTCGAATAAGGTGAAGAAAACTTTTGAATCACCTCAACGTGCAGAGGAAGATCCATTTTACTGCACTGTTATATGAACGATTGTTCTGAATATTTTACGGTGAATATATTATTTGGGTAATAAGTTTATTACGAACGAACCGAAAACAAATGAACAATCGCGAACAAACGGAAAAACCGAAAACATTTAAAAAATATTATATCATAGACAAATGTCAGTTTCGCCCATCATAGAAATTTGTCAACATTTCTATTAGTGATGGGAATAATCGATACATTTACATAATCGATATTTTTGTATCGATACATAAAAATGATCGAATGATTAATCGATTGGAGTTCAGGAGCAATAGCTGCGGTCAAAGGCAGTATTTTTTCTCGCGGCAGGGGGGGTGTTCACGGGCAAAGCATGGTACATCGGTATGGCAACGTAGATTTTTCATTGCTGGCAATGATTTCTTTACAAGCAACATTATTTTCTATAATTTACAATAATACTTTACTATCTATAATCTATGGTCTGGCCCGACCTTGAAACTGTTTCATAAGAGCCGTATTCTTATAGATAATGTAATTTTATAGATGTTTCCAAAATTCTGCTATGCGTCATTACATGATTAATCTCGAAATGACATTTAGATTGTAGGAAACTTATACATTAAAACAGTAAACAAACTGTTTTTTGCAATCGGTGTTTATTGAATAATGATATCTTTGAACAGAAGTGTCTAATTCTAGCGCTGATAACACTTTTTAGAACAAACCGTAAATATTTTATAGTCACACAAAATATTTTGAGGTACTAGTTAGTACTCGATGAAATTAGAGATATCGGTTGTTCATTTACAAAAAATCAAACATACACTAAACAAATCGATAAATTACTCAAAATAACCCATCTACCTACTTACGAAAAATAATCACCATGTCGATCTTTAACACGTACTGGAATCGTAAATCATAACCTAAAAGTAATATTTCGTCGTTTACAATCGTTTCACGTTTGAATACTACGACCAACACTACCCTAGATGATACATAACCTTAAAATAACATAAGTAATAATAAATAAACTTTAAATTGAGAAAAATAGTCACCATGTCAATCTTACATAAACTAAAACTGGAAACGTAGATCGTTACCTAAAAGTATTAATTCATCATTTACAACAAAGCTGGATGATGATAACATCAACACGCTTTATCAGTTTATCACAATTTGAGATATTTTGACGTATCTTGAATACAACCTCTCAGATCTAGAATCGATTTGCGTTTACGAATGAATTCTGACAGTTGTAAAACGATTGTATCACTCATTTTCAATGACATTTCAAAACGTATCGGACTGTGCATTCGAATGAATATTGACATCGATAAGCGAGAATCGATTCCACTTCGATGACATTTCAAAACGATTGTATCGAACTGTATTCGATATGAACATAGACATCGATAAGCGAGAATCGATTCTTCTTACGATGACATTTCAAACGATTATATCGGATTGTGAATCGATACGATGGATCGATGTAAATCCAGCGCTGTGATTCGTCAGAAATAATCGATGTGAGAGAAGCGTTGTGATTGGTCAGAATTAATCGATTTGACATCGATGCAAGAATCGATTGTTCAAGAATCGATTTGTCTATGACAATGTATCGAAATGCATCGATGGTGAAAAAGATCGATACAATATCGATATTCCATCGATATTTCCCATCGCTAATTTCTATAGATAATTTTGGAGGGATTGGTAGTCTTGGCTGCGAAACATACGAGTGGACCGGCATTAGAAGTGTGGGGGAGCTATTCCGGGCAGCGCAAGACAGAGAGACATTTTCAAGAGTGATCGCCAACCCAACTTACCCAACGTCGGGGGGACATCATACGACACACAAAGAAGATGGTTAATTTTGCTACTATCACACCGAAGCTAACCTTTATGCTACTTTCACACCAAAGAACGGCCAACTTCCAAGGTTGGCCGATCGTGTGGTGGCTGCGGCCAACCCTCCAACTCCGAATTCCGAACTCCAAAATGGTGGACGTTGAAAAGCTGATTCGGCGCCGTATTTTATCAGTTTTTTTCCATATTATTGATTTCGATTCGTAAAGCTAAAAAAATAATAATTTCAAAACTATATTTATACAACTCTCCCGTAATAATACTGACTAGAAGTGGGTTGATTCACTCATTTTACGGAATCGATTCCGGACCCGTATTCGACTGAGTGGACTCGATTCACTGGACTCGCTCCTTTGATTCCGGCGATTCCACCGGACTCGCCGAATCAAACTCATTGTGGCGCTCCGCCGGAGTCGTTGAATCGGCCGGAACCAAACTCAGTTTGGCTCTTGATGATTCAATGCCTAGAGTTGATTCCGCCGGACTCGCCGTCCTCGCCGAACCAAACTCATTGTGGCACTCCGCCGGAGTCGTTGAATCGGCCGGAACCAAACTCAATTTGACTCCTGCTGATTCAATGCCGAGAGTTGATTCAGCTGGACTCGCCGTACTCAGTGGAATCGTGGAACGTTCCAGAGTTGGGGAATCGTGTTTATGTAGCCGGCCGTGTGTACATTAACATGTTATTGTTTATTGCGAGCGAGAAGTCTTATCTTTATATAGTTAATAATAATGTGATTGAGATGATTGATATCTTTGTCGGCTTTATGAGAACCGTGTAAGATATTTACGTTAAATTTGAAACTTACGAACAATGGAGTCCTTGTATCTTGTATAGCAGTGAACCATGGAACTGGCAGAAGAAGGATGAAAGTAAACTGAATGCTGTTGAAATGAGATCCCTGAGGCGTATTTGTGGTGAAACTATATATGATCGTGAGAGAAATGTGGAGATCCGTAAAGAATGTAAAGCTGATGTAAGCATAATGAGTAAGATTAAGAAGGGGACCCTCAGATGGTTTGGGCAAGTAGAGCGAGTGAACGAAGAAAGTAGTGTAAGAAGAATATATGGCAAAATGTGAATGGTGGAAGAATTTGGGGACGCCCGGGGAAGACATGGCAAGATCAAGTGAATCAGATACTTTGAGTCGGGCCATTTCAAAAGTCAGAATAAAAGAAGAGTATGTTTGAGACGATGTATGAATGTGAGTGAGGCAAGGAGTGCGTGCCAAGATCGAGTTGTTTGGCGGTCATTCCTCTCTGCCTACTCCTGAGAAGAAACGGCGTGATGGTTAGTTAGGTAGTTAGATATTTTAAGTTCTTCATAAAACTAGTCATTCACCAGAGTATCACCGGCGCGAACTTGCAGGAAGGCAAATTTGCACCGTGATGACCGACAATAGATAAAAAACAATGCTCCTTGCTATTTTTTGACTAAGAGATAATGCTATTTCTTTTCGAAAAATGTTTTCATGCACGCTGTCATCGCGCCCCGCTAGATTGTATTGCTCTACAATACAACGCCGCCCCACTCACGCCGCACACCTCATCTCGTGAATGAGTCCTGTACTCTCACTCTGTCACTCGTTCCCGAGTGAGAGAGTGACAAAACCCCGCCCGGCCCGCGCCGCGCACCCCTTCCCATAAATGATTCTTGTACTATCACTATCAACGCCGCGGCCGCCCGGCCCGCGCCGCACACCTCCTTCCGCCTCAACCTCGCCCGTGTGCGAGTGACTCCGGAATCGATTCATTACATTTTGCGGACTGGGAGTGAATCAAACGCATTCGGACTCGGAATCATCGGATTCGTTCCGGCCGGAACGACACACTTCTAATACTGACGTGTTGGGCCAACTTGCATGAACCAGCCATCGCCGATCGCCTCTGAGGCTACCCAGAGTCAATTCGAACTCCAACCTTTCAACTCGAATTTCCAATGCACGATCTACTCCTCCACAACTTCATACAATCGTCCAAACGTTTGAAGTTGGAAATTGCCATACCATTACAAAACTACTGCCGCGCTGTGCCGCCCGCAGCCCGCAGGGCCTAGCAGCAAAAACCCGCGGAGTACTAATAATAATAATAATATCTATGCTTAAAATCACGAGTTTTGTCTGTGGTCGTGTGTCCAAAAAAATACCTGTCAAATTGTTCACGAATAGTATTGATTTTGAATGTTTTGGTATTAATTTATCATCAAAACCAATTTTAAGGTAATTTTTATGCATAATGGTAGTTTTTTATGTCAAAAACTTATAAATTTACAAACAGGACTTTTCTATTGTTTGAATTGATCACACTCGCAGGGGTGTACATTTATACATCGACCCTGTATTTATTTTTCGATTACAGTCAAATAATATCTACAATTCTTTGATTTTGCAATAAAGTATAACCACTTACCGTACCATGACTCACCCTTTAGGTGGAATTAATGATTTTTAATCTATTGAATGCAGTATTACCTCAGCTCTTCAGGTAATTTAGGATTTTTTTATAAATATGTATGTATAGGTTTCACTAACAAGTTTACTATTTTCTTGAATTTTTTTTCTTTGCATTGTCAATATTTGAGTCAGTGAGACATAGCTTCACAGCTTGTCCTTCCACCTTCCGTTCAATTATGAATCTTAATCTTATGTATTTCCAAACTGGATAATGTATTTCTCTCCCTATCATGACTTTGATATACTGGCATACCGGGCAAAAAGGGCCCTTGGGTGAAATGCAGATCCTGCCAATGTCTGGGAATTTAATAAAAAGGCACTTTTTAGATGAGAAAAGTGTGGAGAAGATGAGTAAAAAATAAATTAAGGCGCGCTCGGCAAAATTGAGGGAGATACAGCCGTTCAAAGTATTTAAAATTTCACTTCGTGAACTGATATTATGACAGTCCGTTCGCCATTTTTTCACTGTTTATGTTGGTATCCCAGACCTAATACAAACCTAGATACGATTGTAGCCGACTTCGTGGGATAAATGATAAGGCGCGTAATTATGAAAAACAGAATTAATAGTACGCCAGAATCACAAACCATGTTACACAAACCTAGCGTAGCCGCTAAACTACTTGAAAACTGGGATATTTTTCTTGCCTTGACGCGAGTAGGCGTTATAAAGGGGCACTTTCTTTTGTATCACAAACCAAGTTTAGCTGTCTAGCTGTTGTTTGCATCAGGTCAGGGATACCAACATAAACAGTGAAAAAATGGCGAACGGACTGTCATAATATCAGTTCGCGAAGTGAAATTTTAAATACTTTGAACGGCTGTATCTCCCTCAATTTTGCCGAGCGCGCCTTAATTTATTTTTTATTCATCTTCTCCACACTTTTCTCATCTAAAAAGTGCCTTTTTATTAAATTCCCAGACATTGGCGGGATCTGCATTCCTCCCGGGCCCTTTTCTCTTTCAACATGAGTTTATGTTAATCCGTTGTAAGAGTAATTGCAACTTGTTTTCACGGCCCGCTCGCTCGGCTGCCTTTATTGAAACCTGTCAAAGTTTGTAAAGTCTCAAAACTAGTTATATAAATAAAAATATTTCCGATATCTCTGGCGTTTATTTTCTTTTAGATTTTCCATGTAAATTTCTTTGTCTTTTTTGAAACTGGCAGCAAAAGTTTTATCACAACAAATGCCTTTTTCGGTAAATTTTTGGGATTAGTGTCCATGGCTATTACGAATAATTTTTAGAAAAAAACTTTAGATTCGCCTTCATCACTATAAAAGGAAACTTTATGCATCACGGCCGGCGGAAAATAATGCATTTTAATTTTCAATTTCGTTAAATAAAATTTCACTTCGCGAACCGATACTACGACAGCCCGCCCGCCATTTTGTCACTGTTATGTTGGTATCCCTGACCTGATACAAACAAGAGCTGGATACGATTGTAGCCGACTTCTAAGGCGCGTAATTATGAAATTTGTCTAACGGGCTTGTGTATGTTATCTTTACTTTAAAAAACAGCCTACGTTTTTAAATGGTTTGTCTGGCAAAGCAGGGTTTGTCTAGTGGGATTGTGTATGTTGGGTGAAATGCAGATCCCGCCAAATGTTGAGGATTTTAATAAAAATGCACTTTCTAGATGGGAAAAGTGTGGAAAAGTTGAATAAAAAAGAAATTAAGGCGCGCTCGGCAAAATTGAGGGAGATACAGCCGTTTAAAGAATGTATGGAATGACACTTCATGAACCGATACTATCAGCCATTTTGAAAACTAAATTATTACCTTAAAGTTGGTAGCACTCGTAATCATCCTCATCTGTTGTAACATGGTTTATGTAACATGGTCTGTGCCCCTTTATAACGCCTGCTCACGTCAACGCAAGAAAAACATCCCTGTTTTCAAGTAGTTTAGCGGCTACGCCAGGTTTGTGTAACATGGTTTGTGACCATTATTAATTCTGTTTTTCATAATTACGTGTATATCACACGAAGTTAGCTACAATCGTATCAACCTTCGTTAAAGCAAGTCTGAGATACCAACATTATGGAACAAAATGGCTGACAATATCGGTTAATGAAGTGTCATTTCATACATTCTTTAACCGCTCAGGTGCCGCTCGTGCGCCGGCGTGTCGTGAGACTTTACACGCGATTTTGACCCTTATGTATAAAGAAAGTGTATGAAGAACACGCTCAGAATCGCTTGCTCTATTATCGCTCTTTACCATAGAGAAAACCGCAATTCGCTTGGTCACTCCATATAATTTATATTAATGATTTACCGGAGCGCGGGAACGTGCGCAGTTCTTGCGCATGCGCGGGAAAAATTCTTTGGTCTTCAATTTTGACCTTTCTATGTACGAAATTTCTCAAGGACGCTGTCAGAATCGCCGGACATTGGGTGTCATGGCTGCCGCTTTTTGCGAACGCTAATTGGTTACAACCAACCCCATTTACTCCCGGCATTCAACGAGTTAAACGGCTGTATCTCCCTCAATTTTGCCGAGCGTGCCTTAATTTCTTTTTTATTCAACTTTTCCACACTTTTCCCATCTAGAAAGTGCATTTTTATTAAAATCCTCAACATTTGGCGGGATCTGCATTCCTCTCTGTATGTTATCTTTACTTTAAAAAACAGCCTACGTTTTTGAATGGTTTGTCTGGCAAAGCAGGGTTTGTCTAGCGGGATTGTGAATGTTATCTTTACTTTAAAAAACAGCCTACGTTTTTGAATGGTTTGTCTGGCAAAGCAGGGTTTGTGTAGCGGGCTTGTGTATATTATCTTTATTTTTTAAAAACATCCCAGGATTTGAATTTATTAATTCTGTTTTTCATAATTACGCGCCTTATTATGTATCCCACGAAGTCGGCTACAATCGTATCTAGCTCTTGTTTGTATAAGGTCAGGGATACCAACATAACAGTGACAAAATGGCGGGCGGGCTGTTGTAGTATCGGTTCGCGAAGTGAAATTTTATTTAACGACATTGAAAATTAAAATGTATTATTTTCCGCCGGCCGTGATGCAAAAAGTTTCCTTTTATAGTGATTAAAGTGAATCTAAAGTTTTTCTCTAAAAATTATTCGTAATAGCCATGGACACTAATCCCAAAAAAATTACCCCTTTTTCTTATATGTTTATGTGTTACCCCTGAGATGGTGTAGATGTTTATATGCTACCCTCAAGATGGTGTATATGTTTACCCATTACCCTTGAGATGGACTTTAAAAATGCAATAAATACTTGTAGCCCACACGAACCGTGTCGTGCTGCGTTATATTATTAGACCAATATAATTTTCTCTGGCTTCACATGAACTCAAATGAGAAGTTTTTATTTTGTAATTTCTGGAAGATTTTTGGAGATATAAACATTTTTTTTTTAGAAACTGAGGTTTTCTAACTGTTTCTAATTGACGCAATAATTTTTTTTAACTAGAAAAAATATTGAAAATTTTTATAAATATGATCAAAAATATTTAAACAAAAATGAGACCCCATTGGAAACTTCAATAAAATTAGGGTAACACTTTCAAATGTTTACATTTTTTTTCAATCTAAATTATTCTTCCACGTTTCTGGTTTTCGCATTAGCTTCCCCGATTACCAGGAAGGTATTTAGCCACCATTATTACATAATTACACCTGATTTTATTGAGAAATTAGTAGAATGAGCAGGACAAGAATCAACCGAATGACCAAAATTTGTTGGGAAAGAAACTGGTGACCATTTTGAATTTGTTAAAATGCTGACTTCTGATTGGCTGTCTCAACTATGAAGTATTTTGGAACTCGGTCGATATTTAAACACAATTTATAAAGAAACTAGGAGAATTTTAGAAATAACAACGACAGCTTCACATTCCTGTTTAGAAATCTTAAAGGACGGCATTCGCATTTAATTTTCAACAAAAATTCATTAGGGAGGATATTGTAACTCAACTATTCAATGATGTGATTATTTGTGTATTTTATTAAAGCGAACCCGATTCTCTAGTAAACGACTTTGTGTTAATAAAAAATCTCAATTTGATAGTATATGTTACTAAAACTGAAAATGATAGAAATATAATATATAGAAAAAGCTAAGGAAAAAATTCGGTTTAGGGGCGATAGTCCTAGATAATTTTATTTATTTTTTTATACTAATTATGGGCCGGAAAATCCGAATCTGAAAGAATTAGGCGTCGGCAAGCAATATTAACTGAATTACACTACTTTAAAATTTTCTATACACACACAGGAAAACAAGCCATTTTGAACGCATTCTGACACTACAAGTCATAGAAAAACACCAAAGAATTACACCACATAAAATTAAGTGTTGCCATTAAGCAATAATATCAATAACGTAAAACTTTCCGACACGATACTTCCTCACATGATAATTCATCACATAACACATTAGTAACATGGTTTGTGATAGAAAAGAAAGTGCCCCCTTCGTAGCGCCTACTCGTGTCACGGCAAAAAAACATCCCAGTTTTCAAGTAGTTTAGCGGCTACGCTAGGTTTGTGTAACATGGTTTGTGATAGAAAAGAAAGTGCCCCCTTCGTAGCACCTACTCGCGTCACGGCAAAAAAACATCCCAGTTTTCAAGTAGTTTAGCGGCTACGCTAGGTTTGTGTAACATGGTTTGTGTTAGAAAAGAAAGTGCCCCCTTCGTAGCGCCTACTCGCGTCACGGCAAAAAAACATCCCAGTTTTCAAGTAGTTTAGCGGCTACGCTAGGTTTGTGTAACATGGTTTGTGCCCCTTTATACCGCCTGCTCGCGTCAAGGCAAGAAAACATCCCAGTTTTCAAGTAGTTTAGCGGCTACGCTCGGTTTGTGTAACATGGTTTGTGCCCCTTTATACCGCCTGCTCGCGTCAAGGCAAGAAAACATCCCAGTTTTCTAGTAGAGCGGCTACGCTAGGTTTATGTAACATGGTTTGTGATACAAAAGTGAGTAAAATTTATAAAAAATAATTACTTAAATTAGTTATTGATATTATTGCTTAATGGCAACACTTAATTTTATGTGGTGTAACATCTTTCTTGTTTTTCTATGACTTGTAGTGTCAGAATGCGTTCAAAATGGCTTGTTTTCCTGTGTGTGTATAGAAAATTTTAAAGTCGTGTAATTCAGTTAATATTGCTTGCCGACGCCTAATTCTTTCAGATTCGGATTTTCCGGCCCATAGTTAGTATAAAAATAACTAGTTTTATTATCTAGGAATGCCGCCCCTAAACCGAACTTTACCTAAAGCTAAGCAGACAGGTGCTGAGAGTCTAAGTCATTGTAAGTATAAATTGCGATAAAACTGCATTCAAATGATCAATTGGTAAAATGGTCAAGGGATCCAACCTCATCTAGGAATGTTTGTCTTTATTTGTAAAAAAAGTAGTAGTTGTTTAGATTCGGAAAAAATTCAAAATAAAATATTTTGCTATTATGGTAGGTATATATTTTTGATTCTTGCAGGAATACAACTTATTTCAATTAAAAATAAAATGGCTGCCGACACAGCAGTTATTATAAATAGTCCTGGAGATACGGTGGAATCTCTCTTGAAAGAGGCGGAAGCTCTAAAAGTTAAACTCGAAGATGAAAGACTCAAATTAAATGATGTTACACGTGAGTATTGTGTGTTATAATCTTATTCCCCACCGTAATGCCGATATGTGCTTAGTTTTATTGTCAAAATACCAATTATCAAATAGCGGTTAAACTTAAAAAGCATTCTTTTCTCCTTTTCCGTCTGACGAAAATCAGTTTCAGTTCTACAGTAAAAACTGTTTTAGATTTAACATCTACAGTAAGCTGTTTCAGTTCTACGGTAAGCTGTTTCAGTTCCACAGTAAGAACTATTTCAGGTTTCAGTCCTACAGTAAGCGGTTTCTGTTCTAGAGTAAGAACTGTTTCAGGTTTCAGTCCTACAGTAACCTGTTTCAGTTCTACAGTAAGAACCGTTTCAGTCATACAGTAAGAACTCTTTCAGATTTCAGTTTTAGTCTTCAGTCCTATAGTAAGCGGTTTCAGTTGTGCAGTAAGAACTGTTTCAGATTTCAGTTTTAGTCTTCAGTCCTACAGTAAGCGGTTTCAGTTGTGCAGTAAGCTGTTACAGTACTACTGTAAGAGTTGTTTCAGTTCTACCGACAAATTATCAGTTTCAGTTCTACAGTAAGAACTATTTCAGGTTTCAGTCCTACAGTAAGCGGTTTCTGTTCTAGAGTAAGAACTGTTTCAGGTTTCAGTCCTACAGTAACCTGTTTCAGTTCTACAGTAAGAACCGTTTCAGTCATACAGTAAGAACTCTTTCAGATTTCAGTTTTAGTCTTCAGTCCTACAGTAAGCGGTTTCAGTTGTGCAGTAAGCAGTAAGAACTGTTTCAGATTTCAGTTTTAGTCTTCAGTCCTACAGTAAGCGGCTTCAGTTGTGTAGTAAGCTATTACAGTACTACTGTAAGAGTTGTTTCAGTTCTACCGACAAATCATCAGTTTCAGTTCTACAGTAAGAACTATTTCAGGTTTCAGTCCTACAGTAAGCTATTTCAGTTCCGCAGTAAACTGTTCCAGTTCTAGGGGAAGAGTAGTTTGTTAATTAGACAATGAGTAAATGTGTGGCAGTAATGCATATTAATAATGCATAATTCTTGCAGTGGCAACGGTAGCGGAACGACTGGAAGTTATAAATTACATGAACATTAAGCCCAGGCGGGTGTTGAAAGGTCATCAAGCTAAAGTCCTGTGCTCTGATTGGTCACCGGACAAGAGGCATATGGTGTCATCTTCTCAGGTGATTTTTGTTACATTTATACATTGTTTATTTACATACTAAATTTGTTCTTGTAACTATTCATAATGTAATACATGTGTTTAATGTCTAGTGTGGAAATTTTAAATAAGCAGCTTTGCAAATGTGAGTGATTCATAAGTACCTACTCTTGTGAATTAAGTTCTAAAACAGAAATATTATAAATTTTTATGGGAAGGCAGAAAGGATGGAATGCCACATAACCCTGTCTTGGCACCCATTACTTGCATAATTCCGCATTCTTACACATATTGCCTCATGATGTTTCTGTAATAATAATAAACGTTTAATTGTCTTCCTTTTTGCAAGTGCAGATAATGATAATGATATCCTCATTTTTTACCAGACATGCTCCTCAGGAATGTAATTTCTACTGCATTCAGTACACTTTCTATCTAAACACACAAATTTATTCACTTACTCCTAAGATTTCATCATCGGCAGACGGGCATTTGTTATTTTATCTTTCCGTGTACATTATAATATATTTATTATGTTACCCTTCTCACTAGACAATATCTGAGATGGGTAATGATAATTCAGTGTATAATAATTGATTCATGAATATTTATTCAGGATGGTAAAATGATAATATGGGACGCCTTCACAACTAACAAGGAGCATGCGGTCACCATGCCCACCACCTGGGTGATGGCATGCGCATATGCTCCCTCGGGGAATCTGGTGGCATGTGGGTGAGTTGCGAAATGTATTACTTATGTACATTTCATAATTCAATTTTATTCTTTCAAAAACATTACTAAACTTAGCGTCATTGTTGCCGGGTATCTAATACCCGACGGTTTTTAAACAATTGGTCCGGCCGAAAGTTTAGAAGATGCTTTCTTCCAGTAAGTATGCAAAGAGGATATAAGGCCGTACAACCAAAGTCGATATACTTATATCTGAAGGCATCTTGAGTGAAAATCCGCTGTAAAAATATTTTTACTAATAATTTCGACTCTCCGAAGTAGCATGCGGCAATCACAAAATACGACATACTTATACGTGCAGTTGGCTTAGCAAAAAAACGCTAAAGATTTCTCCTTGCATATAATATAACTTTTATATCTGAATATAAAATAAGAGTCGCAACTGCTCCCAACCTTCTAGAGCCAGTGAGACTATGGCATCCTCAATTTTGGTATGGTGTGATGCTGAAGGTAGTGGGGAGGGGAAGGAGATGTGGAAAATGTACCTGGCTATTCAGATATAGTCATCAAACACGGCTAAAGCCATTTCAAGTAATGTTACAATTCTGAATGAATACTGACGAATACCAACATACGACCTCCTAAATCTTAAGTAGATATTGCACATGTAAGTATGTAAATACACGTTCCGTGTTCGATTCCTCGACTGGCTAAGTCCTCCATCACGACTCAAGCAACATTTTCGGCCTACTCTGGTGGTAGTACGAGATTTTCAAATATTGTCGGGTTATTTGTAACCCGGGAATGTTTGTCTTCAATAAAAAAAAAATACCCGGCCACAATGACTGTTCTGTTTGGTCGCCACAACGGCGCCGGATTAAAATACATTTGCAACAGTATTACATTTATTTATTTATTTTATTTGACATAATATCTAACATTTTTAAATACAATTCAGCAATGTTGGCCTCACTCACTTTGAACATAAGCGGTAAGCATACAAATTACACAAGCATTAATAGAGCTCGTCTTTTAAAGGCAGCTTCACTAACACTAAATATGTCGATATCTGAATTAATTCGGTTCACAGTAAGATTGCTCTCCCGACCGGCATGATCATTGGCAAATAACTCTTGCAGGCCGGAAGATAGAACAGTCTATACTGTCGATGGCGAGATAACTACCAGGAACATAGAAATGAAAGCTCTCCATGATAGCTGAGTTTTCAAACCATCCGCGAGACTGTTTATATTGTGCCTTTTATTAATTAATGTCTTTAATTTTCCAGGGGTCTTGACAATAAGGTGACGGTATACCCGCTGTCTTTAGAGGAAGATGTTTCAGCCAAGAAACGCACAGTCGGTACACACACCAGCTACATGTCTTGCTGCACTTTTCCTAATTCCGACCAACAGGTTTGTGTTAACTAATTAATTAACAACTCAATAATTTGAGGGGCTGGACATAACCCTAGATTACCAGATGTCTGTGCGGGTGTCCCAGTGGTGACCCAGAAGCAGACTGAGGAAGAGGTAAAGAGAGTGCGTGGAAGAGGATAAGTGCAGGTCGGGAAGGACTGGAGGTGTATGGTGAGGGACCGCAGCCGGTGGAGAGCACTTGTGGAGGAGGCCAAATCCTACCCTGGAAATTAGCGCCACAATGACTTATTTAATCATTGAAGACAATATGTACAATACTCTCAAATAAAAAAAATGTGAAACGGAAAAGACAGAAAGATTCAGTCGCAATTGAAGCAATAAGCTGATTCGACCATATCGATTTCTGTAATTTTTTACTGTATCATACTTCGACCTATGGCTTGTTCGCACTGGGAGTAACTCGCGTTGACTGGCTGAAAAGCATTTGCATTACAGTCAAGCAGAGTACATTAGTGAGTGGCACATTGCAAGATGATGGGCTGCTATGCAACAAAGTAAATGTGCTAATTAAGCTGATTGTAATGCTTATTTTAGAAGAGGTGGAAGAGTAAATTAGTGACATGAAAATAAATAAACTATGGACACGAAAAGAGATTAAAAGCAGCAAAAATAAAGAATTTTAGCGTAGCATCTTCGCTCCAATGGGACGACATATCTGCGTCTACTAATGAACTCTGCTAAAATGACGGGCTCGCGCATGTCAGTGCGCAGGGACGCGTGTTGCGGGGCGCAACTAAAAAAATAGAACGAAATGAATTGACTCTACTAAAGAGCTGACTAAACTGCTCTACTAAAATTGAGACGCTTTTAGTTACTAATATTCTCACTACTTTATTAAACTACTTGCCCAGTGCGAAAGGCTCTTTAGAGCTATCAACATTATATGCATTTGTCTTAATGCAGATTTTTGGCTACTATCTTTATTACGTATTATGATTGCAAGATTCTACCCGAATTGAATTGCAATCTAGTTAGTGTCTTGGATATTTATCCTAATTTTTATTAATATGTGACATCTATGGACTTTCTTTTCTATTTTTGTCTTTTCTATTTCTGTCTTTTCTATTTCAAATTTTTTATTATTTGAGAATGGTTAATAATGTTTTCAACAATTAAATATTACAATTTGAGGTTTTACTGAATATGTTATTCCATTGAAAAAATATGAAATAATTTATTGTCAGATATTTGAAAAAGTGTATAGTAGACATCTTCTGATAATAACGAATTTGTTTTCAGATCTTGACTGGCAGTGGTGACTCTACCTGTGCCCTGTGGGATGTGGAGTCCGGCCAGCTGCTGCAGAGTTTCCACGCTCATGCGGCCGATGTGATGGCGTTAGATCTCGCTCCGTCAGAAACTGGAAATACCTTTGTTTCTGGGGTAATTATTTCAAATATATAATTTTAATTAATTGGTACTTGTGCGGTAATATATGATTATTACGGAATTATGTAATTAAACCACTCAGCAATGAAAGCAGATATACACTTTAATATGACAATAGCAGTCAAGTACAATAAGCGTGTTTTCACGTCAACGCGTGTGTTTTCACAGAAATCGTTGTAACTCCGTTATTGTTCTAGTAACATCCCTAAAACAAAAAGTAAAAGGTCGATAATAAATCAAACTGCACATCCCTATTCAAGTTATCCATAGAAATACATAAAAATACGTATTCTATCAGATACACGGTTGATACATATTTTACCCGCCAAATAGCCTACGGGCCGCTAGACATTGTTAATTTTTATTAAATATTCTTGTATGAAATGATAAAAAAGTGAGGTGACTAAAATGTTTATTATACATTTATACAATAGAATAAGTATTGTTTTTTACATAATCCTTGATATTAGTATCGTTTTCACATAAAAACATCATGTGAGTCATTTTAACATTTTTTTTATGTTTGCATTCTGAATTTTAATATTTACAAATGTTAATATTTACTTGTAATATAACAGTTTGAAAGCTTATTTCGTAACCTTTCAAAAACAGTTTTTAGTAATCAGCTACGTTCAGAAATGTTTAATTTATAGAGCTTTAATTGTGAAGCGGAAATAACACAAAATTTTCGTAAATCTAACATTTAGTTTAAGACGTAAAAAGCGCATATTCGCGATAGATCAGAGTGGTTAAATTAGTTTTAAAGGCAGTTTGAAGGGAATCACTGAGAAAAGAAAGTCTTGACCCCATTGTAAATTAGTCGTAGACATACCCTCAGTAATACTGCATTCAAATAATTCTTCAAATTTCCCTTTTAACCTTTTCAACGCAACCTATCCCACCGTGCGACATGTTTTACACCATGTGTGTTTTAGTGAAACTTTAGGAATCTCATAAAATGAGACATCCACTACAAGGATAGCGGCTGATGATCACATATGTTTCGGCGTTTCAGCTTCGGTCTCAGGTTCGGCCGAAACCGAAACTTCCATATAAGGTCATGTTTTCGTAGAAAAAAAAATTCAGACAATCTCAATCAGCCTTTATTTTTAAATCATATATTAATCATCGAGTCTCTGATATTTGACCTAAAAATAAACATAACATAATTATCACTCCTTATTTCAAATAAATTATTTATGCTTTTTGAAATCGTAATCGTAAATCGCTTCGTAAATAATATTTAAAAAAAAGAAATAGTAGGTATTACCTATTTTAACATTATTAACAAATATCATAAAATAAAAGGTAGAAAACAAAATTACTTTTTTAAAACCTAATTTGTTTTGGTACACTAAGCAAAAAATACTTTTTCATCTTAAGAACAAAATAATTTGGGAGGTGGTAATGGGTACCGCTACCCTGAGAACCTTTGTTGGATAATCATGGGATGAGGTTTGTCTAGGTCTTGAAGCTGGATGACCAGGACACACTGAACCCCAAATTCCTACCCACCCCTTTTCCTTCCCAGAACTCTCCTCTCCTTCCTTTCCCTAAAAAAACCATCCACACAGCATCCCCAAAGATGACATAGGCCCTCATGGAAATTATTTTCTTCAGGGCCTATAATGAACTAAATAAATCATTTCAATAGCAAAATAAAACTTACCTATTTCGAAATAATGTTAAATATAAACACCTAAAATTTCACAACAAATAAACAAACCAAAGCATCGCAAAGTTCGCGGAGAGAACACAAACAAGTGAATCAATTCCTGACACGACTATGAGCGCATACGCAGCAAAATGACACTTCGTGACTCGCAGTTCAGTGCACCGAACATGTCCGATCGCAGAACGAAACCTCCCGAATTCAGTTTCTAGAAACTAGAAACTAGGCCGAAACCGAAACCGAAAGTTCGGTCGGACACTAATATCCTTACTATTTTTCGACGTAATCCCCGTTTCGATGGATGCACCGTGGCACTAGGTCCTTGATTCCCTTGTCATACAACTCTGACGCCGCCGTCTTTAAAAATGTTCTCACCTCTTTCTCCGGGTCCTTGTCGGTTGGTCAGAATCTCTACGAATTCTATCATCGATTTTCTTCAACATAGCGAACTAATTGAGGACCTCTTCCTCATCATGAACACTTGTTCTACCACTGGAAAACTCAGCACACCACTTCCTCATATTCCGCTGGTTCATCTTGTTGAATGTGAGATGAAGATGGATTTTAACAGGGCACACTTCCCCTCCTGGTTGAGAAAACAAAGAATTAGCGCACCTAACAGGTGGTGGGATTTGACTGCAGAGCGCCCATCTCAAATGTACACAAAAGTCACACTGAAGCAGCTACCGAGCCGGCTCGCTGCTTTTTCTTGGGATAGTTACTAGTGCTGCCATAAAAATGGATAAAGGTCTTTAATTCTTGGACAATCTGTGTATTGCATTTTCTTTTATATCACAAAATTTAAGCAGTTTGTGGTTTAGAAATGAGTTTGAATAATGAAATATTCTTCCATACTTACAAGGTTACTAATATCTTATTCTTGCGCTGCCATCGCTGATAGGAACAAAAAAAAATATTTCTCTGAATTCTGGGGAAACTACTTATGGTAGATTATGTACTATTTTCATAAATATTTAAACACATTATCTGGTAAGACAAGCATAATTTACAAAACATCATTTTGCAAAAAACAAGTAAGTTATTATTAAAATATAATCAGCTGGTGCATTTCGAAAATTTAGCATCGGCACAGCAAAAGAGTTAATGATGAAATGCATATTGCATTTAAATGATGAATATTGTGTATTTTTCAGAGCTGCGATAAGATGGTGCTGATCTGGGACATGAGGACGGGGCAGGTTGTTCAGTCCTTTGAGGGTCACCAGTCCGACGTCAACAGTGTCAAATTCCACCCCAGCGGTGATGCTGTTGCTACTGGTTCCGATGACAGTACCGTGAGTTGCTCAGATATTATTATAACCGTCTTTAGAGAAAATTTGTTACTTACTATTGTTGCAATAATTTCTCTTAGTTCTTGTAGGGACTGGATATTGCACTTTATGTAGTAAAATAAATTGAATCTTATTTTAATCTTTTTTATTTATTTTTATTTTTATTGGCAATGCTGATTAAAAATACATATAAAGTTACATCAGTTACATAGTTACACAAGGTTTTAACAAAGAAATAAAAAAAATTGCCTTTCCTCACCATAAAGAGACAATGCTCTTGTGTTTGGTGAGGGAGTTCTAGCTCAATTAGTAAATTAAAAGATCGCGTAAGTTAGTAATAACGGCTATTGTAAATAATAAGTAGGTTAAAAAATCATGTATAAATTTAAAAATAAAAATCATGAAGAGTTTAAAAAATCATTGTTAATGAAAGAATCATGTAAGTTAGTAACAAAAATTATTGTAATAAGTAAGTAAAGGATATGTAAGAAAGAACGCAAGATTTATACAATAGTAGACTTAGAGATGTAGAAACTAAGAAATGAAAGAAAAAGAAGGAATGAACGATTTATAAAATAGCAGACTTTAAGATATAAAGTAAACATGTTTGGGACTTTTATAGCAGTTAAAGGTAATTTTTTAATTTGGGCTTAAATTCCTGCATATTTTCAATGGTTTTTAATTTTAATGGGAGATTGTTATAATAGATTATGCCTAGATAAAGATAAGAATTTTAAATGTGCTTAGTATTATTTATTTATGGTATCTTGCTGATGTATTGAATTGTAAGTTATAAGTATTTTACTGTATTTCTTTGTAAATTTGAAGTATTGAATATTTATTATACATTTTGTCTATTGTAGGCACATTGAATATTGAAAAAAGAATTTCAGTAGGAAATTTAGACGGTTTTCTAAAGATTATCTTAATTACCAACCTTTGAACTATTTTGAGTGGATTTAAAATATTGTCATATGTTCCTCCCCAGTCAATAATACCATATTGTAATATAGATTGAACAGTTGCATAGTACACTCTTTTTAGGTTTTCTCTAATCTTATTTAATTTTATCTTTTTTTCATTTATCTAAATTGGATCTGTTTCCAGTGCCGGCTGTTTGATCTAAGGGCTGATAAAGAGGTTGCAGAATATAGTAAGGAAAGTATTATATTTGGAGTGAACTCAGTTGACTTCTCTGTAAGCGGTAAGTATCGTTTCAGTATTCGTTTGTTACATTTACTTATTAGCTACTCATATATATAAGTCAAAGGACTCGGCGAAAAAATTGAGCAGTGTGCTCCTAGGCCTGTTTTTGCGAGATAAAGCTCTTTTGATTTTACAAATAAAATACTTAAAAAGCCTTGAGCCGGGCGACTGAAGTGGTTCAGAAGCAGGTATAATGAACTGAGCGGTAAACTCCCTGGGCCGTTTTAAGAGTGTCGGCGTCCAAAGTGGCTCAGTGGCAGGAGTCTTCGTTGGAACAGGAAGGTAGGCGATACGAGTATCAAATTATGCGTATCAACCTACACAAACCGAATGGCACAGAAAAATTGAGCAGTAAGCTCCTGGCCCATTTTTGCGAGAAAAGGCCCAAACTGAACACCTTAACCCGGGCGACGGTCTTTTTGAATTGTTCATATTTCAAGGTTTCGATTAAATGTCAACGCAAATCAAAGCATTGAATTTTTTGGTGTAAGCCTAAATGACTTTCGGCAGTTGTTACGCAATGTGGTTTTTTAAAGTCTTTTTAAATCCATCTTCAAGCTACTTATAGTTATCTTCTCCATGTACTTTTATATTATATGATTTTGTCAATGCTCTTCATCTATATGTAATCTCCTTTCATTGTGATCTCTCTTTTTTTTCTATTCGTGTTATTGTTATATTGTTAATTGGACTATTTGTCCGTAAATAAATAAATAAATAAAATACTAATTGAGATTTAAGGCTTCTGTTATAAGTTGTGCAATCAATTATTCATCTAATGGTGCTGTGTTATGGTTTAGGGCGCCTTCTGTTTGCGGGCTACAACGATTACACAGTGAATGTGTGGGACACTCTGAAGTGCGCGCGAGTGTGTCTGCTATACGGACATGAAAACCGCGTGTCGTGTCTGCAAGTGTCGCCGGACGGCACCGCGTTGTCAACTGGCAGTTGGGACTACACTTTGAGGGTAAGCACCTACCAATCTGCACCGTGCTTGTGTTTCAATCATTCTGCTTACGAAAGGAAGAATGTCATGACCCAAAATGCGTACGCTCAACTTTTCAGAGCTGCTCTAACTTTTCCCACTGTCCGGATCCAGGAGAGGGTCTATTGCATCCCCAATTGGGGTACCTATGTTGAGAGGCTGAAGAAAGTGGGGAAGGGAATGGGATGGGAGAGAGAAAGGTTACCAGGCTATTCAGATCTGATAACCAACCACCACTAGAGCCATTTCAAGCTAGGTTTCAATTCTGAATGGTGGCCTTTCACCAGACCGATAATTAGATTATCTACCACTCATGCTGCATATTTAAAATGTTATGTCGATCACTGAATTTGAAATGCTGTAAAGGTCAAAATAATTGTTCAGGAAAGTGAAAAGAAAGTTTTTTATTTTTTCAAAAAAATCAAAACAAAAATATCCTGTTTTTGTCGACCTATAATTATGAATTTTAATTATAAAATAACATTGAACAGATCTTTCAGCTTTTTTAACATTATTAGTAAATGTATTTAATAACAGTATTTTATTTATTTTAAAATTTTCGGAAAAAAATTCTATTAAAATGCACGTCGTAAAATATGCACTTATTTTCCTAGAAAATATTTCGATGATGCAGATCGAAAGAGAAAAATAAATTAAGAAAAATGACACTTTTAAATCATTTTTGGATTAGTTGTCCTTTACTGTATTTCAAATTTCCATTTTCGATATTATTTTATGTGAATTAATTATGAAATAACTCAAAATAAATAAATAAAATTTATACGCGCTTGCTAGAATTTGAACCCACGACTTCTGCATTCATGGTCGAGGATCTTAACCACGGAGGTCATGAATTTTTGTCCTGTTTGTATTATAATATTGTGTTTTCTTTTTCAGGTCTGGGCATAATAAATTCAGAAAGAATTTAACAAGGACTTTTTACTTAAATTGGATATTTTGTTAAGTATTATCGTTGATCTGAACGTAACCATTATTTGTCTAGTCATTGAACAAATTCAACCAAAATTCGTGTAATGTGTTTTCCACGATTTTATTTGAATCGTGGTGGCATATTGAACAACATCTGTAATAATTTTAGTAAACTTACCGCAAATGAGTTACCATTTTTAGAGATTATAAAAGAAAGCGTCCTTTATTTTGATAATTATTGAGTATTACGATCGGGTCGAAACAACTTTACAAACTTTAGCCACTTTATTCCATAATTTTATTCATACTATAACCGACGTTGTGTTCGGCGAAATTGGTTAGTGCCCAAATAAAAAAATATACAAAATTAGCCTTATCCCAGTTCTGTCACCTGGAATTATCATTTCTTAGTTAGGAATGTTTTGCTGAAATTCAAATGTAACATTGTCATCAAATGGCGAATCAGCGCCATTTTGTTTTTTAACATTTGAAAGGTCCCCGTCAACTGTCGATTCCAGGTCTGTTTAAGTGTTTTTAACAAATTTTTATCTGCAGAAAAGTACAACTGCGGTGTTGTTATTCGTATTAGCTGATCACAATTTAATGGAAAGATGAAACGGACGTAGAATATTCATTTAACGAGGACCTTTCGTTACAGTGTTGTTAGGCAAACTTACATTAGAATTTCTATGAAACATACAAGCATGGTTTGTGTAATTAATTATGATTGTAGCTGCGTGTTTGGGTGACAGATTGCGCTCAGTATAATTAATGTTGTAATTTTTCTTTTGACAGATTATGATAGTGAAATAATTTAAGGAGAAAGTTTGTTTGGAAAGCGAATATATGTAGTCACGACTCACGACGTATTCAGTGGCGGTTATATTAATAATATGTGTCATAAAAGTTAGAGGATTTCAGTCCTGGTAATCTCAATGTTAGTATTATGTATTATCTTCTCGCGTAGAAAATAAAGTTAGTGATAACGGGTGCCATCAGTGTCAATAATCCCATCTGGTATCTGGTGTGACGTGTGACGGCCCGATAGTTTGTGATTTTAGGTTAGCAAAGATTTGGCTTCGGTATACCGGACTGCATGTGTCGCCACTGCATATTGTTATTTTATGTACTTAAATACCAAATAAGTACTGGGAACCCTTGGAGGAGACATGGGGACATTTAAACATTGTTATCATGTTCATAAGGTTCACATTCTGTACAGAAGACCCCCGCTCTTATGTCCCACTTAACAAATGGCTACCTGACTTGTTGTAAGTTCAAAACAATATATATTTTATAATGGTTCATTGCAAATTGGAAATATTTTGACCTTCTGACAAAATAGGCCTGAGGCCTGACGGTTAAAACATAAAAGAGCACTATTTTAAGTATAATTTGATCTAAATCTAGGTTTACAAAATATTTTGAAATTTTTTTTTTTTTTTACATTAACTTCACACAGGAGACCCTGAGGAAAATAACTTCCCTTAGGGCCTATGTCGTCTTTGAAGATGCTGTGTGGAGGGTCTTTTTGAGGAAAGGAAGGAGTGAACACGGGTCTTGAAGAGACTCATGTTGTAGGAGGGAGGAAACACAGAGGCCGGCAAATCGTTCCACAGCCGAGCCGTTGAACTCAAGAACGTGTCATAGAAACGACCCGTTCTCATGTGACTAATGTCAACCGTGTACAAATGTTGGGCGCGTGTTTGGCGTGTTTCCCGACTATGCACCGGTGCCGAAGGGATCAATGACGCTAGTTCCTCGTTCCATTGTAATACCGGTAGAACAAGGATAGCATTCCCACCCGACGCCTGTGCTCTAAAGATTACAATCCGTCTGTTAAGATGGGAGAATCTGTTAAGCGGACCGCCCGTTTCTGCACAGAGTCGAGGGTATTTTTCAGGTATTTTGGAGCTCCAGACCAGAGGTGGCTGCCAAATTCAACCGTGGGGCGCACTTGTGATTTGTACAGGGTTAGCAGTTGTTTACTATTAAAATATCTGTACAGTATGCCCAGTTTCTGAGAGGCTAACTTAACTCTGGTTTCGATGGAGCCCCCGTACCTGAGCTGGTCACTTAGAGTTACACCGAGCATATCGACGGAGGTCCTGTTCGGAAGATTGCTTCCGTTGAAGGAGACTAGATTTTCATTTCGATCCCTTTTAAACGTTATCAAACATGGTTGGGTCTTTGAAAAATTAAATTCGACGAGGTTATTTTTACCCAAAGAGAAAACACTCTCGAGGTAACCGTCCATTCTTTGCTTCAAAGCCCTCCGAGCTATTGGAGTTTGTGTGCCCTTTGGGCTTGTCAAGAAAAAGCTATCACGGACTGTACCGTCATCCGCGTAACAATGAATCGGTGCACATGACAAGAGGTCATTGATGTGCAACAGAAACAAAGTCGGTGACAGAACCGATCCCTGTGGGACGCAGGGATCGATCGGACGCAAATATCACATCTCAAAAGGGATATCTTTTGAGTTAATTAATATTTTTTATGTAACTTCTAATGTTATTTATATTTTTGGCATCATCATCCTTCTTCTCACAAACTTGAATCTCACCAAGAAGTCAACTTTTTGATTGACCAGTCGGTCTTATGGAACATTTTCACTGAAACTCTTTCTTCAACAGATAACAGCATCACAACATTAATATTTTGAAAGAAAACGTAATGTGAGCGGGGGTATATTCTGCTGTATATATATATAACTAGGTTTGAACAAGCTGAGGATGCAAACATGAATGTAAATATTCTCAGAATGGACTAAGTTCTATATTTCCCCATGTCTTGGATAGGGTTTTAATAAATATAATAAGTGAATGTGCGTGTTACTTACAACATAAATATACATTGTAAAAATATTCTATTTAATTATATTTTCAATGTCATGATTGTCAATTTGAATGAATCAAACTTTTGACATTACCAACCCATTGTTTCTTTAGAATATTTTTTTATGTACAAGCGTATTACATAATAAAGTGTTATATAAGTGTATAACATAATATATTTACATATAATAATACAATGCTAAATGCAACCACCGACCCTATTCAAATTTTACAAAGCGCAGTGAATTTATTTTAGTCAGGTATGAACTTCTTTCGTCATGGAATGACACAATCATTATTATAGGTATCGCGACCAGAGTTGAGTGGAACAAGGTACTCACACCTGCATTGCTTGCATATAGCATGTTTCAAACTTGTTATTTAACTTTAGAAAAGAAAATTCCAGTGAAAATTAACCTCTTTCAGAATGATCTACCAAATCTAAAAATAAATATTTTATTTTATTTTTTATGTTAAAGATTGCAAAATTACATTTTTTATGTATGTATATTTTGTTTAAGGTCCCTCTATCTGAATTTCTTCCGATTTCTTACATATCTCCCTTAATATAAATTATTCCGAGCAACTAGGTGCATTGCAGGTTTCGCTATGGTAAGGGGCGAGAATAGAGCAAGCGATTCTGACCTTGTTATTCACACAGTTTCTTTATACATAAGGGTCAAAATCGCGTTCAAAAAATTTTTTTTTTTTTCATGAAAAATTAATTAATTAATTAATTATTGATTATTTTAACTATTAATTATTATCAAACAGAACCTAAATAAATATATAAATGATGGCATCATATCGACGCTCTAAGGAATAAATGACTAAAGTGCCATGTAACTGGAAAGAAAGAGTGGCTGAAGTAATATAGCTGTATGGCGCTTCAGCCGCTCTTCCTTTCCAGCTGTGTGGTATGCTAGCCATTTGTCCTTTCCAGTGTCGATATGATGCCGCATGTCTCAAACCTTGGTGGTAGTAGAAGGTTTTCAAATATTGTCGGGTTATTCGTAACCTGGGAATATTTCTTGGAAAAAAAAATGTGTCATTAATTTTTTTTTATCAAAAAAAAAATCTAAAATAAAATAAGAAAGTTCTCATTGAAAAATTCTTACTTATAATAACAGTATTTTTCATTGAAAATTTTGATTTATTTGTTTAGCAAAACAGCATGTGTCAATCTTTAAAAATCAGATGTACTGTGTTTGTTTGTGCAGATTTATGTAAAAGGGGCAGTGTTCGACAACAGACTAAAATTTGTGAAGGATAGCTTGAGACCAATATCTGTTCAACCAAAAATAAAGAGCGGGAGTCAAAGTAAAATTTTGAATTTCCTTGCCGGTGATGCCATCATGCGGGAAGAGGTTAATAAAAATAACTGTGAAAACTTTTCGAGTATTAAAATTCTGTAATCATATACATAACATATTTGTTGCTGATGTTGATGATAATAACCATAACCACTGGAGCGACAGCGCAATTTAAAACTTTTTCTCCGATTGCTGGAGAATATTTGGTGATCATTTTGAATATTTTCCGCCCATATTAAAAAAATCATACCTCCGAATTTTAATACGGAGACATACAAACTGATTATACATAGTTTTATATAGCCAATCACCTATCTTTTGTCGATCATCACATATTAAGTAGAATTTATTAAAAAAATATTATAAAATCGTCACTTCTACTTTACTTACAATAAAGGGAAAATTTGCCAAAATTGGCAGCAAAGCAATCCGAGGTATTTTAAATAGCGCCATATTGTGGCAAAAAGCGCTCCAGTGGATAAGTAGGCATAAGCTAGACAGAAGGGTGTCAGAAGTGTAGACAAGTGCACTATTACACAAAATCCTAAGTATGCGTTATTTGCCTCAAATCTAATTGCGCGACCTATAAAAAACAACGTCCCAGTTCGGGTAAATTCACCAACCTCAAAATTTCTCGAGATCTTGAAATACAAAAAAAAAATATTGAAAAAACATTCTTTATTAGATCCACTTTTGGCTCACAACACAGATAAGTGTGACAAACGTGGCTTTTTTATAAAAAATATTTTTCTCCGTTTACAAACATTCAATTTACAATTCAAATGTATTTGAGGTTGGTGATTTGTGGGCCTTACGACCCCAAGGGGGTCCTTTTTGTGTTTAATTAATTAATTAACAATGTAATATTATATTTCTGTGAAATTCTCTTATAAGGTTTTCCAAGGGAGTGGAAAAAAATTCTTAGGAGGGTTTCACTGTGTACAATTTCAAATATAATACGTACCTGCAATAAACTAGTATTATTAATTAGATTCTGGAAATCTGAAAAATCTATCAACTTGATTGTGGACTTGTATTTTAATAATATTATTTTACAGTTAATTTAACAAACCAAATGTAGCGGCCATAATTTAAGTTTTTACTTTTTTGCTACAAATTTTTAGTAATCTCACATGGTTTAATAATTCAGGCCAAGTTACATAATCTGATCTGGTTTAAATTTAGTTGTTTAAAGCATTTAACTAGTGTATTTATACTGTACTTAGGTAAAATAAAAGTTATAAACCCTCCACGAGACCAAAGGTTATGATAAGTGTAAATGCTTCATTTTTATGTTTTATGTCAACCAGTTACCAATAATACATAAATATTATAAGTTATAAAATATCAGGAAATGGAATTCACAAACAGTGAAACTCACTCATAACTTTTAACATTTTTCAATTATCCTGATGTCTGGTAGCACATTGGACTAACTTCGGGAGGTGATTCTACTTGATGGTAGAAGTAAAAAAAGATAAATAACTTTTTTACTTGTACTATCACGTAGAATAGCCACCGAAGTTAGTGCACTTTACCCCCGGATACCGGATTGGATATAAATAAAAAAATTAAAGGGACTGATAAAAAAAATTATGTTTGAAAACTTGTTGGAGGAACCTTATTATGTGGGTTTCACTGTATCTTGGCATACTGCACAAATGTGTTGCGGATATTCTACTTTAAAGTATACAAAAAATTAAAGCAACATAATGAATACAAATTCATATGTATCAAGTTAAGATAATGATAGATGAATTTAGTATGGTAAATTTTTATTTACCGATATTAAATTATCTTGAGAGATGTATTGGAAATGCGATAATTGTGCCTATTACTTAAAATTGCACTAATATATGCATTTGTGCACTGTGCCATTCAGTTTTGACTGCAATCAATATTTGTTCTCATCGCCACCAGGCTCTGACACTTAGTAGATAATCCATTTGTACAGTTTAAGATTCCATGTTTGTAAAAAGCAGGTAATGACCGTCAAGAAAGTGAAAAAATTTAATAAAATTAAACATTTATTTTTTATTACTGGCGATACTGATTATAGAACAGACTATAGTAGTTTTAAATGTGAGGTTATGATTGGCCTCCATTTTTTTCTACACTTTCTTGGCGGACTTGTACATTATGGATTGCTCTGCTCTTAGGGGCCATCCATAAATTACGTCACACCTTAAGGGTGGGGGGGAGGGGAGTAGAGAAGTGAGACAAGGAGTATGGGGGGGGTCATCAGCTTTGTGATGTCACATGCACAAAACGCCTATCGTCCCCTCTGTTGTGGTTAATATGACTGTGACGATACCAACTATTATTTTTACATGTAAAATTGCAAAATATGTGATGTCACGCTAGAGGGGAGGGGGTCTCACAAATGTGACGATGTGTGACAGGGACGGGGGGAGAAACAAAAAATCATTAAATTCGTATGATGTATTTTTTGGGTGGCCCCTTAGGGCGGCTTGCACCAACTATCACTAATTTTATCTTAAATTGTATTTAACTAAACGCATTTAAGTCACTAAATACATTTAACTTAAATGTGTTTAGTTTCATCCTGCACCAAGCAGTTGAAGCGGTTATTTAGTTTAATATCATTTAGCGTCGGTAAAACAGTTACCGCCGTTGACGCGTCGGTAAAACAGTTGCATCGTTCCTTAGCACCATCCACACGCACACTTTTTGCACAGCGACTTGAAGTGGCGAGGGGCACGATCGCTCCAAATCGTCCGTGTGAGGGGTGCTTAAATTTGCGAGTGTCAAAATATTTTGAGGTTATGTAAAAGAGTCATTACAAATAGAAATTGAGCACAAGAATCAAATTAATGAATCATCTAGATTTGAAGAAAAAATAAAATAAAACAAACATAACTATGAAATGGGACAAAAAGAGGTTTTGTTGTTAGATTTAAAAATAAATCAAATATCTGAGTAAAATTTCGTTTTTTTTTGTTTCTTTTATTCTATTTTGTAGATTGTTTACTATTATGCAGGCGCCAGACAGAAGTTCAAATAAGTGATCACTTCTTTGAAGACTTTGCGCACACATTTGGTCACATATTGTTGTATCTGCCAGACATGTGTCAAAGTTTTGATCACTCCTTTGAGCTCACAGTTTTCAAATAGACTTCACACAACATGGTCGACGATTTGGTCGACACAGTTTGCTTATATTATTTATGTGCGTCTAATTATTTATATTATCTAATTAATTTATCCAATTATATTTATCTAAATATATTTATCTAAATATATTTATCTAATTAATTCTTCGATAGAGCAAGGTATTGAAGAATGGTGTTTAATTCGGTTCCAGACGTCATTGATGTTATTTCGATTTTTATGCCCTTTACGTTTCGGATCCCATATATCTGGCTCTACTTGCATCAACTCTATAAACTCGAAAACGCTCTCATTATTCCACTCCATCGTTAGTTCGTTTGGCTGTCCACGCACGACTAGTCTCCACGGCGACGCTCGCGCAACTGAGCTTCGCGCAGTGTGGCAGGCACGCAAACTTTGAACTTTGATCCCTTTGATGTGCGCTAAAAAACCGACACGGAACGGCAAAGCGCACTTAAGTGATCACTTATGTGACAACAGTGTCAAATGCCCGTGCCACACATGTGAACACTTGTTTGATCACTTCTTTGAATTCGTGTCTGGCGCCTGCTTTATAAGAATGCTGTAGGTATAATTTAAGTTTACAACCTTCCAAAGTACACCTACATATAAATAAATCAATAGGTGCCTATTCCTCAATAATGAGTATTGCGAGCACCTCGCTATTGTGCTGATGTTAATGTTAAGAAATCTTTGAAACTTTCTGGCACTGAGTATCAAATAAATTTGTTCTTGTGTTTACTTCTCTCACTATAAACGGTCTACTTATAAAATCTATAATTTCTTCGTCAACTTCAGAATAAAAAACCCAAATGTCCATCGTGAATACAAATTAATAAATGGGACAGATTTCAGAAACATTAGACAATCGAAAATCGAAGGAATAACCTAAAATTTTGTTTGACAGAACTTGCTCGCTAAACATGTTTAACTCAGTTAAACAGCCCTTTCTGGGTATTTAACTTTGACAGTTCTTTAAATGCGTTTAACGACTTAAATTTTGTGATGCAAGACGCCAAGTAGACTTAAATAAAAAAATGTGTTTAACTTGATATTTAAATCAAATTTAACTTTTGGTGCAAGCCGACCTTAGTAGATTAAATTAAACAAGTACAAACTTTGTTTTACCCATTAAATTTTAATGTCCATGGGTTTCGGATGAACCTGCTCATTGATGAACATGCCCGTTTGCATACCCTTCCTCCTCCCTTTGCGTTGTTCAATATTTATACTGATTACTAACTTATACGTTATAAGGTTTTTCTTTTGTGAAAATATTATTTGTACATTTTGGCCATCATTCAATTTCAGTTTTCAATGGATGGGTAAAATTAAACTTCTTCAACATGAAAACTTGTTATGTAAGAACCTACTTTAGTGAAACCTGCTTTAGAAGTGTAATGGCCCAATTTTTTTGGTCCTTCTGGAAAACCTTGAAAGTTTACCGGTCAGTATCTGAATTGGCAATGAGTCTGGTTCAAACCAGGCATCTTGTTCATTTTGTAAGCTGGCTAAGTTCTCCGTCATGATGGTAGTAGGAGATTTTCAAATATTGTCAGGATATTCGTAAGCCGGGAATGTTTGTCTTTCTTTTAAAAATTATTATCTCTGTTTCCCTGTGTTTCATATTTCTTTCTGTATTTATAGAGTTAATTTAGCTACTGTCTTGACAAAGGAAGGGTTCTTTCCAAATATTTAACACATTCAATAATTTAATGGTTCAAGCAAAGTTAATTTAAGATTCGGTTAAAATGTAATTTACAAAAATTCCCGGTAGAGTTCTAATATTAATTGTTGATAAACTGCTATATTTTCTGTTGGCATTAATGTTTTGAGGCAATATTATAAATAATTGTAATATTTTGTTAATTTTATTGAATTTTTATCACTATGCTAGAATTCCAAATATGTTGACAATATGAACGTGCTTTTGCATTGACTTATGTAAAAGTTCGGTCGGACCAATGCCACCTGTATAAAAGGCCCAAACACTGGCAGCCAAGATGCCTTCACATCTGCCACTAGAGGTGCTGCCTGCACGCTGGCTTTACAGATTTGGTTGGCATTGGTTGGATAGAGGAAACGTAAGGAGTACAGTAGCCGAGTTCATGTTAAGAAAGTTCTAGATTTATGGAAGCACTGTATTTTTAGTCTATCTACTGTTATTTCTATTATGGAGTCTTGCACAAGTATTTTTCTTTAAATTTTCCTGACTTCTGTGGAATTATTTTTAATAGTTATGTTTACATTTGTAGATTTCTAAATATGTTGTAATTAATTGCAAAATAATATCACTGCCAACAAAAGCGATGCATTGATATTGGTCGTACATTCATTTGTGCAGACCATAGTTAGTAGAAAATAAGGGAGATATGGCATGGATGCAAGGCCAACTGCACTTAAAATCAAAGCAGCCATTGAATTCGGTGTCGGTAGAAACAAAGGCGGGGTACCACTGTGCGTAGACGCGATTTGTAGTAGTACGGGGGATAGATGTTAGCGGCACTTTTGTGTGTGCGGTTTCATACTAATGACGGTTCATGGCCCATCTCCTTTGTTTCTATTACCTATTGTGAAGACATTGCGTCTTTGTATAACTAGGTTAAGAGAGTATATAATATGATTATTATATTTATGTTTACCAACTTAATATAATGTAAACAGTTTGTAAGGCTGATGTTTTAATTTAGCACACAAAGTGATTTATTGTATCAATGGATATCTTTAAAACCAATTTTCGCCCAATTCTAAGCTCAAAAAATTATATTGTTTATCAATCAACAAAATATTATATTGTCAGGTTCCTTCTAAGTTCAGTTTTAGAAATTACAAATACATAATATGATTCGATGGTTAACACTCAAATCACACATATTTTGATTGTTTTAAATTTTTGTTACTTTGACTTAACTGAAGAAAATTTTACAAATCTACCAAAATATTAAATAAATTGTTCTCATTCTCGTACAAAAAATAACAGTTCGTTAGTTTTACAGTTTTACTTGTTCATGAAGTGTTGTCTTTAATAAAAGTTAAGTACACACAATTTTAGTTCAAAAAACATTATGACATGTTGAGTTGACAATAACACCATTCTTACACAGATGCATTGTTTGCATACAGCATGTTTCAGGTTTATTATTTAATTTAAATTTTGATCACTTTTCTTTTTTGCTGGAAACACATAGACATAATAGAAAAAGCATGTTTTTCAGTAACGTTTTGTCACTGTTGGAAGTGTGTACATATGCACTAATCACACATTCCTGTGTAGTATGTGTTGTTGGGGTCAACTCAACAAAAATGATAATCTACTTAAATGTTTTTTGATTTTTACAGTATTTCTTGGCGAAATAGTTTTATTAAAGTTTTAATGCCAAATAATTTTTTACTAAGACATGTTTTCTTGTCCTTTCCTCGCTCTGTATTCATCACAAATATATTGTTAGTCTTAAAATATTATTATCTTTTTATTTTCTTTCCCCAAAATATTAAAATGAGCCTTCCTTTTAAATAATAAACCAATTAAATCGGTGCAGTTTTGCCGTTGAGTTGTTCCGAAGAAGCCTGCAGGGTGAAGATTGCCCTGATGATAGCCAACCTCTGATAGGAAGGAAATATGTGTTACCAGGTATTTATAGAATTTAATGTTAGAAGTGCCTGTGTCAAATTTGTGAATCGCTCAAGAGTGAGGATTTTCAGAGTAAAAAGACTGAATCAATATTTTGACTTTTCTACATTAGATGGAGACGTGCCACAGTTTCATCAATCTAGAGCACATGATATAGAGGTATTTCACAGGATTCAAAATAAGGGACATTTAAGGTGAACGTCCGTGCTGGCCGCAATGGATTTTTCTATATCTTTATATGAATTAATCGGCAAATGCCAGCGGTCGGTGCGGGAAACAGATTTTTCTATATAAAGATATAGAAAAATCCGTTGCTGCCAGATGGACGTTCACCTTTAGAAGTACTTTCTGGTACCTAAATCAACATCTAAAACTGATATAAGCGCGCCTTCCACTGCGAGCGGAGTGGACTCATTACGGAATCCGCTCGACTAGCAAACATTAACTGCATACAAGTGCTTCCATCAAGAACGAGGCCAGCGAAGCGGACTAAACGAATTAAATAGTTTCGAACGAGTCCGCTCCGCTAATGCGAGCGGAGCGGACTCCGTACGATCTCCGCTCGACTCGCACACGTTAACTGCGTACAAGTGCTTCCATCAGGAACGAGGAGAGCGGAGCGGATCGAACTTGTTAAAAGAGACCGCTCGCGCACACCATCGCCGACTAGTTTCTAGCGGACTCCGCTCAAGAACTGTAGCCAATTCAATTGCCTCGCTGCGTTTTTGTCGAGGTGGAGGTGTTTATTGAAGCCGTTTGCCAATTTCGTTTATAGGATACGACTAGCAAAGATTGTCAACATAAAGGATTCGGCTTAGAAAACCATTATTGGTTTATGATATTGGCGGAAATAAGAAAGTAAATTATTTTTTTAAAGTTTTTACATTTTTGAGATAAGATTATTTTTATAAATGTACATTTAATTCATACTTAACATTTTTTTCATTGCATACATTCTGTCAGAATCATATTCACTAGAATCAGTACTTGACATCACAAAAATCACTCCGTTCACTTCGAAACAAAGCGATACTGACTCGTTTTCAATGGAAGCGCAAAACGATTTCTCATTTTTCATTGACCTCGCTCCGCTCGCCCCACTCATTTCTCGCACGGGCAGTGGAAGGCAAACGCCTATCTTCTAAGTGACTCTTTTTTGATGGAAGGTCAAAAATATTTCGCTCAGCTCCCACTCCGCTCCGCTCTACTCTTTTCCGCTCGCAATGGAAGGCGCCCTACACACTTGCACTTCTAACAATAACCCCCAAATTAAAAAATGTTATTTTACCTTTTCAAACTCCTGTGCTCCTGGTAATTTTTCATAAATAATATTAATTTGTTGAGTGAGTTAGCTTCTCCCAATACATAGTAGATTTAATGTTATTTTACCTTTTTCGAACTCCTGTGCTCCTGGTAGATTTTTTAGTATTTTGAAATAGATTCACCATAAAAAGGCTTTGTGCTGTGTTAGATTTTTCATAAATAATATTAATTTGTTGAGTGAGTTAGTTTCTCCCAAAAATACAAGGATATATGGGCGGGATCGGGAGAGACTTGTTCAGCCAGACCCTCTTGATCTATCGCCTTGTACCACATTGGGAGGGATGGATTCATATGTCCGTCACTCTTGGACATGTTTTCCCCCAGATTCCTAACCATCCCTCGTACCTTTTTCCTTCCCAAAACTTCCTCGGCTTCCTTTTCCTAAAAAGATCCTCCACACAGCATCCCCAAAGATGACATATATCACGAGGGAAATCGTTTTCCTCAGGGCCAGGTGTGGAGCTAATGTAAAAAAAATATAATAATCATGTCCAATAGAAAACTTTGAATGTCCATGGAAAAACTGTTGAGAACTGAGTGGTACTTCTGTGGTGGTTTGCTTGTCAAAACGCATAAGGTCCTGACGCCAGTATAAATATTTTGAATGGTGACCGGCCAACTCAGAATGAAACCAACTCAGAAAGGTCATCAACCTGTCAAGGGCCAGGGTTTTTTACCTTACCTTTTTTAAATTACCTTAAGAGTGATTATAAAAAATAGGTTAAGTTATGTTAGGGCTACCGGCTATTTCAAAATTATGTTTTCATAGCTTTTAATTACCTTTCTGAGAGGTGTTTCTGAGTTGGTTTCATTCTGAGTTGGCGTGGAACCATTTTGAATATCTGCTCGTGAAGCTTTCAAAATGCAGCATTGAAGGCAGTAAAGATGTTGATTCAATTCGACGCAAGGGACACAGAAGATTATGAAGATATACATCTCTATTGCAGTGAAAGGAAATGATTTTCTGATATTTTGCGATCTTTGGTTAATATGATGTATACGTTAACAGAGCCCAGCAGTGTGCCTGTTGCTGCCAAAAGGGTCATAATCGACTCATTGCAGGATTCTTGTAAAAGGTATTGAAAGCTATCGGAGGTTGTGATAAATGTAAATCGTCTTGCAATAGTAATAAAATACTTAAAAATGTCATCATGTGCTTTTCATTTTTCTGTTTTAAGCAGAGAAATGTCAAAATTCGATACTGTCGTAGAAAAGCACAATCACATTTGAAAATGTTCTTCCTTAAGGAATTTAAATTTCAAGTAATTTCAGTTTATTTTTAAGACATCTCGATTTCTCCACAGGGCAACGAGTTTCCATCTGACAAAGCGCCGTCCTAAGAAAGTGAGTTGTAAAGACAGCTCATTTTCTCAGGACAGCACTTTATCAGACGTAACCTTGCTGTCGAGAGGGAGCATTTTGGCATTTCAAACATTTTATTTTTAAAATAATATTGTTGACTAATGAATTGGGTAGGCTCCAAAGCAGGATTATATTGTTGTCTATGGTCATGCCTTTTTTTTTAGTTTCCTCTATCCTCATGATGGTGTGTGACGTCAAATAATGGAATTATTGATATATCTATGGTTAAATAGTTTTGACACTTCCTCCACAAAAAGCCTGAAGTTATCAAACGAGTGGTTCATTTATGGTGCCGACTGAGCTGACAGCTCATCGATTAAATAATGATGGAATCTTTTATGAAAAAGTGAATGGATCGATCATCGGTATTTATGTAGAAAGGTTTTTGTTTAGTAAAAAATGTTAAAATAAAAGAAAAACAAACCATTAAACGTGATGTTTAGAAAATAAATTTTATTACTTAACAATAAAAATGAACGTATAATAATAATATAATAAGTATTAAAGAAAAATGAAGTAAGTGAAGTGTGGTGGCCTATGTATTTACACTGTAAAGTAAGGTGAGGGAAGATGTTTGTTTGTGTCAGAGGCAGAGGCAGGGGTAGGACCACTTGTCTACCACTGGCTGCGGGGGGGTGGCTCGGCGCAGGTTGGTTCTGCTTCTCCGGAAGCTTGACTTGCTTCTTTCAGCTTAGCCCTTTTTCCTACAAACAAAGGAAGCAAAAAAACACGTATAATCAATATTTTGTTTTATTAACCGTTAATGAGATAATATAAGATTCATTCTGGATAAACAAATAATACGATATATTATTCTACTTGCTCCCGTCTCTCATACGGTCGCAACTCTAAAATAAAACATTTCAAATTCAACAAAGTTCTAAACCCACTAATGATTTTGTTATAAGCTTGTACCGAAAAACAAAAACTATTTATTTTAGTTAATCTAATGTCGAGTGAAGCCAAGATTTCACAATAGTAAAAATAAAAGCGTAATTATTTACGATTGATGGTCGTATGATCACAAAATATTTACATATAAAATATTGAATACAATTCAAATAAAAAATTAAAATAACAAATGCAATGTAAAGATAATCAAGAATTTACGGCAGTTTGTTGAGCGAACTGTTTTACTAATTCCATCACCGCAATTTTATATTCATCGTTTCATTCATTTCCTAAACGACAACTTTGTTATAACAATACAATAATATTTATTAATTCCATAATGAACAATCTATTGTTTCTTTTTTTGATAAAAATATGAGAAATTTATATTATACAAGCCAAATAAGTAGAAAAGATCGAAGCATGCATGCCTTAATTGGTATTTCACAAAAATATATCTAATTAATGATTCACATCAAAATGTTAAGTACAAAAAGTCAATAAATCAACCACCATTAAACCAAACATGCAGGCTGTTAAATTAATGTTATTTTATTCATATATTATGTAGGTTAAAACAAAGAGTTTATTCTAATTTGGTACTAAAATTAGGAATAATTAATTGGTGCTTAAAAGGGTGAAAATACAATGACACGATACACCAAGTATGGCACCAAGCGTCTAGTCTCCGTCTAGTCCTCCACTCCACTCCATCATGTGATGGACTCCGGGAGATGGACCAGAAGCAGAACCTAGTGCAGTCTCTGACTTATTGCCAAGTGGTCGGGGGCGAGTTAGTGCATGTGTTTTTCTTACACTGCGGTTACCAGCAAACTAACAAACCACCACCAATCCATGCGGCAATTACTATATATATATTTTATGTATTATTAAGGAGAGAATTAGCTAATAATAAGTATATTTGACGTTATAGAGTGTAATATTAGTAGAGGTGCTCAATATTAGTTAAGGTAAACCACTACATGCAGGATGAGGATGGCTCGGAAGGGTCTGCCTCCGTGATATTGTATCTTTCTAACGAGTGCTGTGCTTGGACAAAACTAACTAACCGAGTTCTTATTTAAAGCATTCCATCTAGCGCACTTATCTTAGGTTAGAAATGACCAATAACCCAATCCTGCCCTAGTACATAGTACATAGTACGTACACACATTGGGAGAGTACTCTCCAGCAAGCATCTCGTCTGATGTAAATAACAAGTGAATATTTTTATAAAAAGTGTTAGTGTAAGTACTATTTGAATATTAAAGATTTTAATTAGATTAAAATAACTAAACATACTGAAATTTACATCATTATGAACACATTATCAAACTTTAGAAATTTGCAAAATATTTGCTGATACAAATAATTAAAAGCAACAAATACATCTTATAATATGCCTTGAAAGCTATTTATTACATAATAAGATAATATAATGTTACGCTGTATAAAGCTCAAAACATATGTATGAAGAAATAGGCAAAAAAAAAAATATATATATTTTGAAAAAATTACTGAACAATTCAAAGAAATCTACAGCGAATAAATTCATATTAATAATTATTACTTTATTCAGATTCGAATTTGATTGTAAAATTTGAAATGGAAATTATTTAAATTCTTCTAAATCTCCCGTTTAAATGACAGCAAAACAAATAGTCTTTGCACACACCGTAGCATCAAAACATATTATTTGTAACATTCTCCGATAACAATGTGTGTTATTTCATAATATGTATACTTAACTTAATTAACTTTAACCTAAATATAATATACATGTTATGTACATATGTATTACAATGCCAGACTTTGTTCAGTGTCTGAAGAGTTTCCTCTCAGGGATTTAATATTGCTGCATTAATCGAGGCTGATGTGAAAAGTTAGGGACTTTAGGTCTTTATTAATTATGTACATGCAATTTTAATTAGCTACAAACTTTATTTGGTACAAAATTCTAGTGAAATCAACCATATCACTGAACTCTAAATCAAGTTAATAGGATGTTATGTTTAGAGGCAGCAACGAATTGCTTATAACAATTATATTAGTCAATCAAATGAACCCTAATTCTTTCTACCGACACTAATCCCTGGAGCCAAGAGCCAAGGGAAGGGCCAAATTAGAAATATTTCTTTAAATCTTATTCATAAAAGATTATCTTTATCAATTTACTTATAAATTATAAGAATTAGTACAAATAATAACAAATTCACAAAATCTGAGCTATTAATGCAAAGATCCAACAATATACATATTATGTATTGGTAAGTTAGTATTGTAATGGCAACACCCATGTTGGTACTGTATTGTATCGGCACTTCCCATACTAAAGTTGGTACTGTATTGTATCGGCAATATCCGTACTAAAGTTAGTATTGTATTGGCAACATCCGTACTAAAGTTAGTATTGTATTGGCAACACCCATACTAAAGTTAGTATTGTATTGGCAACACCCGTACTTAAGTTGGTATTGTATTGGCAACACCCGTACTAAAGTTGGTATTGTATTGGCAACACCTGTACTAAAGTTGGATTGAACAAGGATAGATAAGTACAAGTACTAATAATTAAGTAACATTTGATGAGGTATTATTCTACTTATATTTGCTTGTCACTCAAGTTACATCTTAATTCACCTGACATTATGTAACATACATAATATTATTATGTCAACTATACAATTCAAGAGCTAAGGTCTCATGTACTTACATCTATGTACTAATAAATCATATTGTATTATCAAAGGGGGACTTTCTAGATGGATTCACCAAAATTAATTTTCTTTTTCTATTATTTCTACTTTATTATGAAGATATTTTTGATCAAAGGTCAATAAATTTGATTTGATATCATTACTTAATGCATTACTTTTAATGCAAATATTGCATCTTAGTATGTTTTAGTCAAAATAAGTAATTGCAACCGTTCTAGAAAGGTAACTTTGTAACGATGCAATGAGAGTAATGAAAGAAGCAACTGCAACTTGCAACCATGCTTGTTTCATGATTGAGTATTATTTTAGTTGCTTGCTACTCGTACTTGTGATGGAGACTGTAGACAAGTATAGTATAATATAAGGAGAATACTTGTTGATGTATGAATACGTATGTATGTATTGAGGCAACCACTGAACAAGTTGGAACTCGATGCCCCAAGGATTCCCATCAGGCACTACACTCAAACATGGCCATTCCAGTAGAGACAAGTCTTATTTCGGATATACACTAGCACAAGCTTACAGTAGCAAACTTCACTAATAAATTGTAACACACAATGCCAGTTTTGTATATAGGCATAGGCTCTTCCAACAGTTAATATACTTTTCAAATATAAATATTATCTTCATATTATACAACATCATAAATTAACAATTGTAAAATAGTATTTTGACACATCTAAAAAACGAAGGCAACTGTCAAGCAATGAACTTTTCTCTTAAGCGTCGTACAGGTTTGCACTCACCAGGGGAACCTGATGGAAAGTGAACCATCAATAGTAAACGTAACGTCGACCCATTTCAAATTATTATTGTTCAAAGTGATCTTTTCATAAGTCAAAGCTTTTCTCACTACTCATTCAACATCTGTCAAAAAGTATTCACAATAGAATGAGGTGCGCTCTCCAATTCAATTGCATAAATTTCGATACTGTTCAGTTGGGAAAAAAAGGATATTCATGGAAAATTGAACAGAGTCTGCCGTAATAATAATTCCCTTTTTATATACGATAAATAAAAGACGGACTCAATTGTATAAACAAGCAAGAGAGTCCATTGAATATAATGACCAACTCGGGTCCAAAATATTAGTGGCGACTGAGGAAAACAGAAAAATTGAAGGAAATCATTCTCACGGACTAGAGAGTTTGTATTCAGCAGATAGCCAATGAAGTGAATATTAGAACGGAAAAAATGGGAGATGCCCTTTACGACCATTTTAACATGAACAAGGTGTACGCGTATTGGATGCCGAGAATGTTAACGGCATTTGGTTGAAAGTGGCGAGCGGAAACTTCTCATGTGTGGTGAGAGAGGAGATGAGATCTGGGCCCAATTTTAACTGTTATGAGAAGCGGATTAACCGATACAATCCGGAGTCTATGCGTGTCTATGCAGTGGATAGGATAGGGAGAAACAACTTCTAGAAAATTCACATCTCAGCATGCTACCACAAAACCCATGACCTTAATTTTTTGGGACAGTGGGGCAGTTCTGATGGTAGGACTAGGATAACCGGGTTCTACTAAGCAGAAATTTATTACTCAGGAAAAACATAAAACAGAAGAGAAGGGAGGTTGTGAAGATGGTGCTTCCAAAGATTTGACTCAGTCTGATTTTTTTCCCAAAATTGAAGAAATGATTTTTTTTTGCATTTGAAAAAAACATGACAGAGGGAAGAAGAAGGCTGCCGTCAAGGGCCATTTCTACAGCAAGACTTGTGAAAATATTTTGAGATATTTGTGAAATCAGTCGATATTTACTACCGTAGGCTCACAGACCATTAGATACCCCTAGTATGTAGGGACATTTCACACGCATACAATTGCTTATATGTGTAGATAGAACATCACAATTATACTGGCTTATATGTTAACGAGTAGCATCAAGTTGACCACCGTGCTGGCTTGCGATTATGAAGGGCACCAACTTGACCATCATTGACGCTTGTGGATATAAATAATCAACTTGATCATCATACATAATATAATAGTCTTAGCAAAATGAGTAGCATTAAAACAAATGTTTGGATAGCATGTAACACGGCCATTATGTATACATGGTAAAACGAGGAGTATCAACTTCACCATCATAATAGAGGCATGGTAATATGAGAGTTGTCAATTTTACCATCACATTACCGTGGTAAATGAGCATTATAAAATTGACCATCATGGTAACATGAGTGGTATCAACTTGACCATCGTATAGGCACGGTAATACGAGGAGCATCAATTTGATCATCATATAACCATGGTAATGCGAGGAGCATCAAATTGACCATCATATAGGCGTGGTAATATGAGTGGTATCAACTTGACCATCGTATAGGCACGGTAATACGAGGAGCATCAATTTGATCATCATATAACCATGGTAATGCGAGGAGCATCAAATTGACCATCATATAGGTGTGGTAATATGAGTTGAATCAACTTGATCGTTATACAGGCATGGCAATATGAATAGCATGAGAATGACCATCATACAGGCATGGTAATATGATTAGTATCGACTTGACGATCATATATGCACGCACAGCAGTAAAGCCCCGTTCTGATTGGGAAAGTAATTCAGTTGAATAGCGAATAACTCGCCACTCGACTGACCAAAATGCTCCTACTTACTACTAAATGTATGGTGTTCGGACACATTTAGTTACTAAAATACTCACTATTCGACTAAGATACTTTCCCAATCAGAACGGGGCATAAGAGGACTATCAATCTGACCATCATATAGGCATGGTAATATAAGTGGTATCAACTTGATTACCACATAGGCACGGCAATATTAGGAGCATCAACTTGACCATCATATGGCTATACGAATAGGATCAGTTTGACCATCATACAGGTGTGGTAATATGAGTTATCAGCTTAACCACCATACAGGCATGGCAAAATGTGTAGCATCAGCTTGACCAGCGTACAGGCCTGGGTGTACGAAGTGTCGACTCCACCATGGAAACAGAACTGCATAGACTTGGCTTAGGTGAGAGTGAAAGAAGACCGTTATACAATAATAATAAAAGTATTCCTGGTGGTTCCGGCATACGGAGAATGCACAACACGCAACACCGTTCAATGTTTAACCATTCATTTCTGTTTATTGGATGCTTTGGTTATACACTCTGTTTCTTTAGATTATCTCACTTTCTGTGTCGTACATCCTTTCCGTGGTCTGGAGTATTTTTCCTGAAAATATCCAATGTTTCCATGAGATTGGGCACCTGATCTACTTTACACACAATACAACCACCGTCCATTCTAGAGATATCTAACTTCAATAAGCCAGCGGAACTTACACATTCACAGTGATTGCCAAAAGAAGAAAAACACTTAGCATGGGGTGTTGTTAAATTCATCACATTTCTTTGACGATCCAGCATTGGAATTTTTGAAATTTGAACAGTCCCCGTTGAACGCCGGCCATTGGTCATATCAGCTTTTGTTTAAATGGTGATCAGCTGTAAAAATAATGCTTTATGGCTGATCACAATTTGAGAAAACGGGTCGAGAATTGGTGTTTAACGAAGATCATTCAAAAGTCAATTTGATCGTCATTCCAATGTGACGAAGATTGAAACATCTCAAGCTTACTCATGAGCATCCCGAAGAGAAGTGCAGATGATAAACAAAGTAAAAGCAAAAGATTGCAAACAAAAAATTATATATATAAGTATAATAATCTGTAGGTACTACATGCTAATAATGACACAAACTACCATACAAAGCCAACCATTGAATTTCAGCTACATATTTGTTTACTTGTGTATCGTAATTGAATGTTGTTGATCAAAGTTGTCAATATTGTGTACTTATTGAAATTATAATGAAGTACAGTTTGTCAAATAAGAGTAGAAAATATATGAGGGCGCCACTGTTGATCAAATGGCAATACTAAACACATGACTCATGGTGTTAAAGTAAAGCTGTGTAACCTACATTTTTATAAAAAATTAAAAAGACATAATAGTGGAAAAAATATTTTTTCATTGCAGTATAGATACCGCCGATCTCTAAATTAGAATTACATATAGGTATATTATTATTATACCTTTGCAATTTTGTGTTGACATAATGAAGAATAACTATAATGTAATAAAATATAAAGCACAGTTTAGAAATTGCTCACATTTATTTAATACTAGATAAAGTGCCTAGCGTTGCCTGGGCTTTAGATCATGTCTCTAATTTTAGATCTAAATATATTTAACTCATTTAGATCTAAAAGTAGTGTAACTAAACTCACCATTAGTGATTCTTCCTTTCTATGTATTGTTAAATTCAAATTTATGTTAAAGCAAATCGCTTTATAAATCACCTTTTAATCAAATTTATGTCATGAAGAAAAAATG
Source organism: Limnephilus marmoratus (assembly GCA_917880885.1). NCBI lineage: Eukaryota > Metazoa > Arthropoda > Insecta > Trichoptera > Limnephilidae > Limnephilus > Limnephilus marmoratus. The sequence continues at coordinate 33,527,133 of OU862924.1, forward strand.
TTTTTTAAAATGTGCTTTACCGTGTTCTATACATTCAGTGTCATTGCACTTCAAAAAAATGTTTGACAGTTAAATTGGTGTTGCCAGTCTACAAATTTATAGTTTTTATATTTTCTACTCTTTTTTGACAGACTATAATTGTGTTTTGTTATTGAGTGCTGGAAGGAAAGTATTTATTTGAAATTAAAGAACACATTCAAATAAATTATTTTCAAAGAAAAGACAGTATTTAGATGGTCTCCTACTAACATTGATCTGATGCAGGCACAAAATACGTACACATTCCATGACAACTCATTTCAACATTCTTCGAAAAGTCATTAAAAGCGATAAAAAAAATATCCCATAATCTAACTTAATGTAATCTATTTGACCTAGTTTATTTATGACGCTATTAAAGACATTTCAAAGGACTGATGAAGTGCCACTTTGTTGAGTTGTAGACCAAAAATACTATGAATCTAAAAATACAAACGTAAGAAAGTTACATATATTGTTATAAAGTACACAATATTCATTAGTTTGCAAGACTAAAAAAAAAGCAATATTTTTGTAGCTGAAAAGATATACAGTGAATCTTTCTTATAAGATTTTCCAAGGGACGAGAAAAAAACTTCTTTTGTGGGATAAATTAGGCCTTTTTAAAAAGAAATAAAAATCTTTCTCAAGGGACTGAAAAACAGAACTTATTAAGCACGAAAACTTCTTTTGTGTACACTTACAAGAGGGTATATGCAAATCTTTTTGAATTACATCATTTTTATAGAATAAACTAAAAACAAAAGTTGAAACTTGAAATTTTTTATTTATTATAATGGTTTGATCTGAAAAATGTAAAAAATGTCAATGATTTGAACTTTTTTGTAATTTTTACAAAATGGTGACACTATATTTGCAGAGTCATACAACCAACAGGATAAGAAGAAAGAAACAGTTTTACAATATACGTATGTACTAATTATACGATCTGAAAAAAATACCACACAATATCTAGTTTGAAGGCTTCAGAATGGTGTACTCATTTTCTCAGATCACATTTAGTTATATAATATGAAACAGCAAATTTACAACCATACTAGTTAAATAAAAATAGATGTTGCAATTACACATTTTTAAACAATGACAGCAGCGTAGATCAAATTAAAGAATATTAGAAAAGATATTAATTTAGAAAACAAAATGGAATTAAAACTACTAAATTTTAAAATTTCATATACGGGTAGTAACACTCGTGTACATACTATTTTAGCGGATTATACTTGAATATTTTCAAGTTTTTCATTATTTATTTTATGTAGTGGCAAATTAGAGAAAATCTACTGTATGTACATATATTTATGTATATTAAGAGTCAAGGCCGTAGCCAGAAAAAAATTTCTGGGGGGGGTTTTGTTTGGTGAAACAGTGCTTAGGGATCATACCTATACTACGTGACCAACTTTTTGCAATTTTTAACCCCCCCCCCCCGGTCCCGGTGACTAAAAACCTAAGCCCCCCGCCGCTCATTTGTACAAAGCGTAATATTTTGAAGACCCCCTCCCGAACGTGTCACGTAGTATGGGTACGTTCCCTTATAGAAATACGTGAAATTTTAAAAATATTTTTTTAATAAAATAAATTAAATGGTGTTACTTTCAACCTTATCGCGTATTTTTATAATTACAAAATTAAATTTAGTCTTCTAGCTTTCTTTGCAGTGAACAAATCAATTATCTCCTCGGTGTCAATGTCAATTTCGGGGGGGGGGATCAATCCCCCTTGATCCCCCCCCTGGCTACGGCCTTGTTAAGAGTGAATGTAGTTAATAGTCCAGTGTAATAATAAATAAATTATTCTACATAATTCAAATAAAATAAAAAGGAATTGAGGTAATTTCCCTAAATGGTGTTCATTTAATATAATAAATAATATGTAATTATAATTATCGTTGTATTAGAAGATTTTACATTTCCGTAGAGAAGTAATATTCTGTGTAGTGTAAAATGGATAAGAAGCAAGTTATTGTTTGAGCTGAAACATCATAAAGTCACACTATGGACTTTACAAAACCTATATAATATCATCATAAGGATATTTAGTAAATTATGTTAACCACTCCGACCCTTAAGCGTATTTACACGACAATATATCGATAGCAGTCATGTACAATAAGCGTGTTTTCACGCTAACGTGTGTGTTCCCATATAAATCATTATAACTCTGTTATCGTTCTAGTGACAACCCTAAAACAAAAAGCATAAGATCCATATTGAATCAAGCCTCACATTTCTATTCAAAGTTGTTCATAGAAGTACATAAAAGAAACTTATTTTGTAGAAACAGTTTTCACCCGCCAAATCGCCTACGCGCCGTTAGACGTTGTTAATTTTTTATTAAATATTCTTATATGAAATGGTAAAAAAGTGTGGTGACAAAATTGTTTATTATACAATAGAATAAGTGTTTTTTTTTCATAATCCGTGATTTTGGTACCGTTTTCACATAAAAACATCATCTGAGTCATTTTTACAATTCTTTTTATGTTTGCATTCTAAAGTTTAATATTTGCAAATGTTAAAGCTTATTTCATAACCTTTCAAAAACAGTTTTTAGTATTCGGCTACGTTCAGAAATGTTTCATTTATAGAGCTTTAATTGAGAAGCAGAAATAAAACAAAGTTTTTACAAATCTGACAAAAAACTTGCAAAATCGCAAAATACCTGAGTGGTTAACACAATGCTGTGGCTGACAAGTCAAATTTAGCGACAAACAATTCTCATACTTTATTATAAACAGAAAATAATTAACTATTAACTGATAAAGTTTATTAAATATTTATAGAAGAAGAACATATTTTGATCTTTATTTCCATCACTTCAGTTTATTTCATAGAAAGTATGTGTTATCCCACTTGGGGCAAAATGTCTTGTGTGAATAATGCATTTGTAAAGAAAATGTATGACTGTTAAAAATAATACCTATTATTCTACACACAATGGGAAAGTGTTGATTTTTTCAATGTATTTTATAGTGTAGAATAGTACATTTATAAATATAAATCTAAGCAAATAAAAATTGTTACATGAAAGAAAAAATAAACATTTGATAGTTAAAATAAAATTTATTGATAGGTAGATAGTACAGAAGAGAAATAATAAATTGTTTTTCACAATAAAAGGATGTCAAGAAAATATTTTTTTTCTAAAAATTTTAATTGTTTAAAAAATTAATAAGTTAAGTTGTTTGTGTCAACATTCAATTAACTCTATTTAAAATAAAGTAAGCTAAAAGAAGATTACAACAATATTTATAAACATACAAGGAAAACATTATGTAAAATGAGCAACAGAAGAATCAGTTAAAATATAACTCATTTTCACAAAATAAATTATAAGCATTCAATGTAACTTGCAACTTACAATGTGTAACTAACATTCTAAGTGTAACAAAATGGAATTTAAAAAAATTAAAATCATGCAGCAGCGGTACAAAAGAGAACATGCTCATTATTGTAATTAATAAACAGAACAGGTATGCATAAACGCAAATGTCAGAAACCCGCTGCAATGACATTTGCGCAACTTATGACTTGTATCCAAGGAACCTTAAAAACCGTTCACATGCATAGAAAAACAAATAATGTGAAGGTTTCAATGAAAATTGTTATTTTGTGTCTATGGTTATAAATGTCATCACATCGCATTTTTGACATTTGCATTTATGCAGACCTCAAATAAAATACAATACATACATGCAAATAATTTATTTATAAAATAATCATTTTTTAAACAAAAGCAAAACAATAAAAAAAGATCAGTAGGATCGTTTAAAACTAAACATTAAAAGAAAAATACTCATTAGCGCCGTTTACACGCACACTTCGGAGCGACCGAGTCCTGCGCCACTTCAGGCCGCCGCGCAGAAAAGTTTCACAGTGAACTGCGCTGTAAACCTATCGGTCTTTACTTTTCTGCGCGGCGGCCTGAAGTGGCGCGGGACTCGGTCGCTCCGAAGTGTGCGTGTAAACGGAGCTATTGTAGTACAGAATTAACTAACAAAAATTAAAAAAAATTGACAGTGAAGTCCATTAATTTTATTTAAAAAAATTCATTATGCTAAAAATAAAAACATGTATGTTACAAATATGGCAGCGAAGAGAGGGGAAAATTTAAGATAAAATTATGTTTCACAATTTTCTAAAGTAAATAATTATTGGTACATATTGCTATTAAATTTGGTAATGTTATATGCGCCAATGGAAAGAGCCTACGATGCGCATGCTGACCAGTTACAAAGGTGTTTGAATATTATATATCCAGTTTGTAAACTTTAAGAACTGTATTGCATTTGTCTTGGCTCGAGTAGACTAAACTTGATAATAAGTTAAACATCATCATAAGTTAAATTTAACCACTGACAAACCTTTTCACAATAATGAAAAGATCCCCAAGACATATGACAGGTATAGTTCACGCCTGTAAGTCAATCCACGTTAGATTTACTCAATAAATATGGCTAGCTGTATCTTCTAAGGATAAGCTTCTTGAATGTTTAGAAAAGTTATCTTTATTCAAAGAATTTAAATCCAACATTTACATTAGATTGGCACACCTCATAGTATAGCATTGAGTTTGCAAAAACTCACTTGCTGAGAGGTTAACAACAATTGTCTGTTTGATTACGGAGATGGATAATAAAATCTTTCTTCGAGTTTAATAGGCCACTTGCTTGGATTTCATAACGACTTGGAAAAAATTGTGTGGATAGATTTTTTTACTAAGATTACGAAAATGTTAGTAAAATTTTTTTAGAAATGTAGTTGTTTTTTTTTTTTTAAATAAATAAATCCATTATTTGGGCTCGTGACGTCACTACATGAAAATGTCCCGTCTCCGAAAATGTTCCTATTAATTTTGTAAAATTCCAAACTGATTTATTTTTTTTATGTGGCAACACTTTGATTTTGGGCAAATTTTTGAATTTGACATTTAACATTCACTAAATTTATTGTTTGTTCTCTGCGAACTTATCATTTGGTTTGACTTTTTGACTATCATTTGGTTTGATGTTATGAAGAGAACCCCTTACATTATATGCTGTCTGTACGTGTTTTAGAGATATAATGGTAATGGTGCTGATTTCAACAAAATCAAATTTTATAATATTATTATAATTTACAAGTACGAGTATATTACATTGGATTTAGTAATATAAACGTTGAACTATAATGATTTATGATCAATAAGATGAATCAAGGAAAAAAATATTTATGAGATGTAATATTTTTGGTATGCCTCGCTATTCTCCTGTGCCATTCGTGTGGAAAATGTTCTTTTTTTTAAAAATGATTTTCGGCTATGTAATTATAGTTTTTTTGCACCCATAAAATTATGTCCTGTCTTTCCGGTTTATAAAAAATAGTCTGATTTTTCAGATTGAAATTTTCAAAAAATCGCCAGGGTTTCAAAAATACGATTTAAAAAAAAAATACAGATGATTTGCCTAAACCGGAAAAAAAAATTAATAATGTGATGCAAGTGGCCTATTGTTGATGTGGTTAATTATTAATTTATTCCTTTCAACTTAAACGGGTAGAAAATGCACCAGTTGCAAGACAACTTCTTAGCTTTGAGAATAATATTTCATTTGTCTTGGCTTGAGTTAACTTGGTAATCAATCAATAAAAACAATGCAGCGTTTGTTTCGTTTAGTAATATCTTCTATAAGCTGTTAGAGTTTTGAAGTGGTTAAGTTGGCGTGGGTGGGATAGAGGGAGTGGGGTACTCACTGGTCGGGACTCTGGTCGGTGTCAGACTCCTCCATGTCGGGCTTGTTCCTCCTCTTCTCGTAGATCAGGATGATAGCGCACAGGACAAAGACCTCGGCGCAGATGCCCAGGAAGGGCCACAGGGCGGCCAGCTTGTCTGGAATGCACATTGGTAAAGGTTATTGCTAGCGAAGGGAACAATCGATGAAATACCGATGTTGCATCGATCTTTTTTACCATCGATGCATTTCGATACATTGTCATAGATAAAAGAAGTGCTGTGATTGGTCAGAATTAATCGAAATGTTAAGCCGAGATAATCGCAGTATTCAAATGTGAATTGTAAATGACGAAATATTACTTTTAGGTCATGATTTACATTTCCAGTACGTGTTAAAGATTTACATGGTGATTATTTTTCATAGGTAGGTAAATAGGTTATTTTGAGGTTATTTATCGATTTGGTTTGTGTATATTTGATTTATTCTAAATGAACAACCGATGTCTCTAATTTCACCGAGTACTAACTAGTACCTCAAAATATTTTGTGTGACTGTATAAAATATTGATGGTTTATCCTAAAAAGTTAGAATAAACACCGATTGCAAAAAAACAGTTTTTGTTGACTATTTTAATACATAAGTTTCCTACAATCTAAATGTCACTTTGAGGTTAAACCATGTAATGACGCAGATCAGGATTGTGGCAACATCTATAAAATTACATTATCTATAAGAATACGGATCTAAAAACATTTTCAAGGTCGTGTAGGACCATAGATTATAGATAGTAAAGTATTATGGTAAATTAAAGAAATTAATAATGTTGCTCGTAAAGAAATCATTGCCAGCAATGAAAAATCTATGTTGCCATACCGATGTACCATACTTCGCCCGTGAACACCCCCCCGCCGCGAGAAAAAATACTGCCCTTGACCGCAGCTATTGCTCCTGAACTCCGAGCGATTAATCAATTGATTATTCGATTCTTTTGATGTTTCGATGGAAAAATTTCGATCATTCCCATCGCTAGTTATTGCCATATTTCACAGACATCTGCGTTTCAGAGATTCTCTAACCAACAATCATGCCGTTCCCCACAGGGGTAGGCACTCGATCTTGGTACACACTCCTTGCCTCATTCAATTCAATTTTAATATTTCAAAAACATTAGAAAATTTAACATTTTAATGCATTTTTAAAATACATTATTTGTAACAGTATTACATTGAACATGTAGGCATGCAAAATTTACAAGCATTAAAAGAGCTTGCCTTTTAAAGGTAGCTTCACTAAAATAAGTCAATATCCGAATTAATTCTGTTTAACAGCAAGATTGCTCTTCCGACCGGCATGACCATTGGCAAGTTAGTCCTGCAGGCCGGAAGATAGAACAGTCTATGCTGTTGGTGGCGAAGATATCCATCGGGAACATAGAAATGAATGCTCTCTATGATAACCATCCGCGAAACAATCTGAAGAAATGCGTAACAATGTGTACATCCCTTCTGACCCGTAGACGGTTCATTCCGAGCATACCCAAAAGAAAGTCGGTAGGATAGAGCCACGGGTAATAGCCATACTCCCTCATGTTCAGAAATCTCAGAAAATCTCATTCATACATATTCTTCTATTATTCTGACTCTCGCTTTAGCCTGACTGAAGTAATCTGCTTCACTTGATCGCACCATGTCTTCTTTGGGTGTCCCTGACTTCTACCTTTTGCATTTGTGTCATAAATTCTTCTTAATATGACTCTCCCTGCAGTGAAGTACCATGAGGAATGGAGCGGGTCATGACCCTCAAAAAGTCAACAAAACTCCAAATCTAAGGCAAGAATTTTCAGAACCTCGCAAAAATTACCTTGAAGTTTTGTTCAAATATCGGGATAAAAATTACATTTTATTTTTTTTTAGATTGTTTTGTTTACCAGACAATGTCCCTTATTATTTATATTTAGTTCATATTTATATCATAAGACGTTTTGCATACCTAAAAATATTGAGAAAAAAACTTCCATTTCAGAGCAAACCGTCAAAAAAATGTGTTTATGAGAGTATAATATAACCTGGTTTTATTATTTCTACATACATCCAAATAGATCCCTACAAAAAAACAACAACCAAAAGGTGTTTTCAGAGAAATAAGGAGCCTTATACTTTGAAAACTCAAATATATTACTTAAATAAATTAAGACTTTTTTGAAATTGTTTCATAAGCTAGAGTAGATTCATGAAAATTGTAGAATCTACAGTGACATTAGCCCAAGCGATTTTAATGTTTCCCTTATACATTTTTCGAAGCATAAGGGTTAAAATTGTACCGCAAAAAGCTCCAGCCTGGACGGTACTAGAGCTTACATTTGTGTCCGACCAAGCACGGTCAGAAAAAGTCGAACTTTGGCTCAAAAAACAGTCCACTGGAAGGAAGGAAGGAATGATTGTTGTGAGAAAACTAACCCTTGACCCTGACGAAGGTACCGTCCTTGGTGGAGTTGACGAAGCGGCTGGCCGTGTTGGTGGCCTGGCAGTAGAAGTCTCCCCTGTCATCCACATTGACCTCGGCCAGAGTCAGCACTGCGTTGGTCACGCCGTTGTCGTCTGACAGGATCACGCGGTCACGGCTCTCTTTGTATGTCTCGTTTCCTGGAAATGGTTGATAGAAACACGTAAATATTGGGCAGAAGAGTTGGGAATTATTAATTCTAAAAACTAACAATTTATTACCCACGCATTTCCTTATATTAAATGCTAATGATGTGCACGCCAACACTGTCTAAGCATCAGGTGCAAAGACTTCCAAGTCAATAACAGACATTTATTTATGAACATTATATATTTTTGTTAATTATATCGACGCTCGAAAGGAAAAATGTCTAAAGCACCATACAGCTGTGACATTAAAAATGAACCTACACATTGTTTGCCCCAGAACATGGGAAACTCTTCAAAACTTGATTTGATGAACACAAGCACAAACAAAAAATATATTGTGTAGGTTTATCTTTAAAGTGTCGTTCAGACATCGAATATAACCACGAGCAGGTATCTGTTGAACCGTGAGCGCTTATGTTTCGTGCCATTCACACAACGCAGATTAAATATTTCTTCCTATGGTAGGAGAGGGGGTCAGATGAATTAGCGAGCGGCCACGGGGTGTGCATTTTTTGTACTGAATTTATCAACTTGACATCTGTCATCCACCGGTCTAGGCAGCTCCGTAATCAAAATGACCCCCTCTCCTGTTTTCGTCGGAGTGGGGGGCGCTATGGTTGATGTGCGCATAAAGCGCTTAGGTGTGAACGGTCTGAAGGGATTGTATAGAGAGCGATATGTGGCGTGCTATGATCTTTTATATTTATATGCTCAATTTGAACAGGCCTTAATGCCATTTTTCCTTTCCAGTTTCAATACACAGGGTTTCTACAAAATGAAATGTAATCATTATATAGTAGAGCGTCGATTATCCAAACTAATTAAGGGACGTGGGTGTTCGGATAACCGGTATTTTCGGATAATCGAGCCATCATATATTATCTACTTCCATATTACGAAGTGGTGAATGAATACCATATTTAAATTTATATCTTTAATGACAAATAGGAATTAAACGAAAAAAAGTGCAAAATTAACGCTTAAAAAAATCATTAATGTTCGTCTGCCGAAGCAAGCCTACCCGCTTGCGAGCAGCTAGGTCACATACTTTTTTAAGGACAGATATTTGATACTGTTCGCTGCTCCGATCATGTAGGATGCGTCTTCCAAATCAATCTTTTTATGATTTCTTATCAGGCTTTCTCCTCCCTCCTTTCCTTTTTCCAAAAGTAACTGACGTAAAAATTATTTCTATAATACCGTTTGAAAGCCTCAACAACGCCTTGATCCATGGGCTGTAATAATGAAGTTACATTAGGTGGAAGAAACATGACTTTTACAAACTCATCTTTTTCATTTCATTAAGGATGAGTTGGGGCGTTATCAAGAAGCAAAGATGTTTTCGCTCTTTTACCATTTTTTAATTGATGGGCTTTTACAGAGGGTATAAAATTTTCTGTAAACTATTCCATGAAAATTGTACTATCTATCCAAGAACTCTTTTGCGAAGTGTAAACGATAGGCATCGCAGACACATTAAATTGTTTGAAACAACGTGGTTTCTTGCTTATACCAATTACAAGCACGGGCAATCGGTGGCTGCCAGTAGCATTAGCACATTCGTAGGCAAATGATGTGATCCTTGCTTATTTTAGGACCAATGCTAATGGCTAAGTTATAACCAAAGCTAAATGCTAAATAATTCACGATGTGAAACAAGAGTTTTTCGTGGCAAAGCTTTCAAATTGAGCCCGGTTTCGTTTGCATTGTAGACGTTTTCGAGAGTAGGCACGCGCGGGTTGAGCGGGCGTAGTAGTTTGAATAAGCGGTCGTTCGGATGATCGACGTTCGGATAATCGACGCTCCACTGTACCATCATAGTTTTGAACCAATCTTCAATGACTACAGATAGATATAGATAATAAGTTTGTGTCCAGAAATTATTAAAAAAAAATTATGGGTGAAGATGTTAACATTTGAAAGATGAAAAAGAAATCTTTGAGAGGCAAGACTTGAATATGTGTTGTAAGTTGCAACGTCGAAAAGGTTGCACAAGAAAAATACATAAAATAATATCCAAGTCAAAATTATAGTGGTATATTTATGTTTATAAGGTTGTTCAGGAATACAACATAGACGCATAATATTATTTAATATTGTGAAAAAAACTCACACAATAACAAAATAAAACATAAAAGAAAAGTTTTAAAAATAAAGTAAGGATGATAATGGACAAGGCATGATGGAAAGATAAACAAACATGTTGACTGATTGTACTCCCAAGGTGATACTGAAGAAAGCAAACATTGATAAAAAATAAATATTTACTATGTGTATGAACATTGGCATGAGTTTCCAACTTCCTACATTGTGGATGGTATTAACCCCTCAGTCCTCGACCGTATTTTGTCAGAGGGTCAAAATATTTCCGGTTTGGTATAAAATTCAAATAAACGGAATATTTTTTAATGTATCCGAAAGCAAAAAAACTGCTTTGGAAAGGTGATAAAATACGCTTTCAAATTTTCTATTAACCCGTCTAATCACAGGAGACCCAAGTTGTCCCAAAACATCATATGCCGTTATAATAACAGGAGACCCAGATTGTCCCAGAGCAACAGTGCATTATTAAAAGTTAGATATCTCTCTTCCTGTCATGCGAATATTTGTGATTTCTTTTATGTTAGAAACGGAATGATATAATGCTTCTCATTGTCTTAGAATTATATGAGCTAGGTTGATCAAAAGTGACGGTTTAATTTTGCGCCAATTTGTGACGCATCCCACGTTTAATTTTAAAATAAAATTGTGTGAAAGTGATAAAAAGTGAGGCGACAGTTTTATTACAAATTTTGTTTAGAAAAGGAATCTGTTTAAAAATTTTAAGTTTGTTCTATTTTAATTACTTAATTTGAATAATCTTAGGTATACATTTTTTAGCCAATTTACATTTCCAATATTAAAATTTTAATATTTAGAAACCAAAATGTTGATTTCTAATAAACACATCGGAAAGATTATTGTATCTAAATTTTAGAACAATTTTTGTTTTTGCAAAAGCGTTAAAAAAAAAAATTAAATAGTAACATTTAAAATGCATGGGAAGAACCAGGAATTTTGCGCGCCAACCTTGGCAGGCAAAAGTTGACAGAAAATTATTTTCTTATTATTCGAAGGGTTAAGAAAAAATATATCAAACATACATATTAAAGTTTTAAAAATGGCACACCTTACGTTTATCTAACTAAAATTACTGATAATGACAAAAAATAAAAACACATAGGTACTTAATTTATTAGGCAATTTAGTATTATAAACGTAATTGTCAACTCACTGTTTACACCTGTAAAAATAATTAGTGAAAAATTCTCAAATTTTAATAATTTTTTTCAAATTGCTGTCGGAAACTTTGGATTCATAAAGGTGTACATTTTAAATATTTTGCAGTTAACATTTCATTATAAAGTGAGAAATTTTCACTTTTTTAGATAATATTTCTAACCATTATAGTAAAACCTATGTGAGTTGTTCCGAAGTATTTTTATTTAATTTACAGAACTCCATTTTATTTATTTTTAAATTTCATGTAAATCAGATTTAATAATGTTATTATCAAGTTTTGCAAATATTTTACCCACAAAACAGCAAACAATAAAATACGTGCAAAACTTAAAAATAACATTATTACATTTGATTTATATTAAATTTTTTTTTAATACACATTGTTAAAATGAATGGTAATATTGACAGTGGTTAATTTAATGAAAAATTTAACATCTGTCAGACTTGGAAATCGATAATTTTGTCAGTTAAATTAAATAGTTAAAAAAATGCCCTCCAATGGCAACACTGACACATTTTATATATAAATAGCAAATTGAGCTGTTGTTCCTTAACCGCTAGAATGCCGTTCGTGCACCGGTGTGTTTGAGATTTTACACGCGATTTTGACCCTTATGTATAAAAAAAGTGCACGAAGAACACGGTCAGAATTGCTTGCTTTATTATCGCCCTTTACCATAGAGAAAACCGCAATGCGCCTGGTCACTCCAAATAATTTATATTAATAATTTACCGGAGCGCGGGAATGTGCGCAGTTCTTGCGCATGCGCGGGAAAAATTCCTTTAATTACGATTTTGACCTTTCTGTTGTACAAAATTTCTCAAGGACACTGTCAGAATCGCTGGACATGAAATGTCATTGGGTGTCATGGATGCTGTTTTTTGCGAACGCCAATGGACAACCAACCCCAATTACCCCGGCAAACAAGGGGTTAAAATGTCAAATTCAAATGCAAGTTTGTTTTCCAACAGTGATAGCATGAATTATTTTAGGCATTTGATTATATTATGAATAACTTTCAAATCTCTTCTTCCCCAAGTTCAAATCTGTGTCAATACATAAAAAAGCAACACAATCTTGATTTCTGTGACAAATTTTTGAATTTTTTTTTGATAACTTTTCTACAGATCGGAAGAGCTATTCTGTATCTTTTGTGGATACGGAATTGATTCCATATGTAATCTCCTTTCAGATTTGTGTGATTGTCTATGGCTTGCAATTGTTTTTTCTACGGGCTGATGTGTAAGCTGCAGGGTTGCCAATGCTTATGTTCTAAAATACCCGCCAAATTCCCCAAATTGGGGAGAAAAAAATAACAAACTCCCAGCAATTTCCCCAAAAGTTCCCCGCAAATTGGCAACCCTGGTAAGCTGTCAGCGTTGTCGCCGACTTCACAAATGTCAAATCCATGATATACAACATGAAATGTAAAAAAAGTACATTAAATGAATAAAAAATCATGTATACCTACTTATAGCATTTTGTGTTTTACTAACTAGTCGGGGACAGCGTTGATAGCTGTCACATCAGCCCGTAGAAAAAGCAATTGCAAGCCATAGACAATCACACAAATCTGACAGGCGATTATGTATGGAATCGATTCGGTATCCACAAAAGATACAGTATCACATGGCAGGTGGGTCGATAAACTAACAGTATTTTAGTTGATGCCAACTATCAAATGACACTGGCGATTTGTGATTGTGCTAACGAGTGTCTATTAATCACTAATAATATTGATAAATGCCTTTATCGTATTAATGTAGACAATTTTAAGGCATTTGTACAGGACGAAGACGAGTTAAAAGCAGTAAACACGATGCTACAATGCTACTTACCGACAGTCCACTCAATGACTGGCTTGGGGTTTCCGACGGCAACGCAGATCAGCTTGAGCTTCTCTCCCTCGACCACGTTGGTGTTGGGCGGCAGCTTGGCCACGGGCTTGCCAACGGCAACGATCTTGGCAAACATGTTCTCGCTGGCGTTCTGCGGCCGGCACGTGTACTCGCCGCCGTCCGCCTCCTGGGTCCGGTCGATCACAAACTTGTTCTCCATCGCCAGTAGCTTGTAGCGCCCCTGCAAGCTCGGCACATCCGCCACCGGCTTGTCGTCTTTTAACCTGAAATTATTGGAGGAGGCGGTCAGTTCAGATCAATTAGGAATAGATCTTATTTATTTATTTATTTATTACACACCCCAGTAATACCAAAGTAATCATTTAAAAATTAAAAAAAATAAAGAAAAATATATAAAGATAATGACAAAAAAGGTTGCAACAAAAACACAAAATAAAATACGTGGATAAAAATGTGTACAGAAACTAAGAATCCTCACGCATATAATTGAATTTAAAAGATTGAACAAAACAATATTAGAAGCGTAGGAGTTATTTATTTATTTATTTATTACACGCCCTGATGGGCTTTTACATTATAATTTATAAGTTGAGTAACAAACAATGAAGAAAATATAATACAATGAGAAAAGAAAATACACAAAACAGTGTAACAACAAAACAAATAATAAAATAAAAATACATATTATGTAAAAATGATAAGAAGTCTCATATTCAATATAAACAAAAATTGAAGAAATTATGTAAATCTATTTGTGCCTAGAAGAATAAAAGTGATAGAATATACAACGTTTATGCTGATTAGTTTTAAGATGAAATATATCACCTAGATTAGAATATTTATTTCCGAGACTGTGAAGTCTCGGAAACGGAGAATTTTATAGGTCTATTTATATCTAGAAGAATAAACGTGATAGAATATACAACATTTGTACTGATTAGTTTCAAGATGAAATATATCACCTAGATCAGAATATTTATTTGTGAGACTGAAGTCTCGGAATCGGAGAATTTTGATAAGCTAGTGTCCTGGTGTTATTGAAGTAAAAGGATAATAAATGTTGGCATGATTTTTTGGGAACATGGATATTGATAAATTGAAGAAATTCAGGACAGTTAATTAGGTAATGCAGTATTTTATGTAATAGTATTAAATCTGTGCTGATTCTTCTTTCTGAAAGTTTCAACAGTCACATTTTTTATTATAATTGTAATCAATGTTTTGTATAGGAATATGCAAATTATAGTTTATAAACCTTAGAAAGTTACATTGAATCTTTTCAATCTTGTCTGAATGAATATTAAAAAATGAGACCATAACGTAGAGTTATATTCAAGTTGGCATCTGACGAGGGTTTTATATAAATGATCTTAATGAAGTGAGAACATGTTAGCACAGAAGGATGCCAGAACAGCTTATGGCAAGTAATTAAGTTACACAGTTTATAAGGATTGATGAATGTGATGCGATCAAGAGTTGGTCAATAGAAGGTTATAGGACATATCTTTAACCCCTCAGACTAATTTGTTCACTTTTCGGAACAACTCATATAAGTCTCATAGAAATCGTTGTGTCGCCCTTCCTATCTTGGTTAGAAATATGATCTAAGCGGTGTTAGAAAGAGAAAACAATCTAAAATTCAAATTTAAAAGTTAACCACAAAATAATTAAAATGAACAACTGTAAAAAAATTATATTTTTACATGAAACGACAAAAAAGTGAGTTAACAATAATGTTTATAATACATTTAACTAATAAAATATGCTTGTGTTTCATTTCCCTTCATTATTAGTAATTTTGGTTAGAAAAAAACGATAGTTGAGCCATTTTAATACATTTTAAAGTTTGCACTGAGGGGTTAAGAGGATATCACTTGCTTCAATTAATATTAAAAGGCAAGATAGAGAGTCGCCGAGGGCCTGGTAGGAGACAAATGTCTTGGCTGCGAAAAGTACGAGAGTGGACCGGTATAAGAAGTGAGGAGAAGCTATTCCGGGCAGTGCAAGATAGATACATTTACCAGAGTGATCGCCAACGTAGGGGAGACCTGATAGGGCACATGAAGAAGAAGGTTAAGAGAATGCTTTTTTTAGTTCTAGACACAACGATTTCTAAGAACATGACTGTTTTAAGGGGAAGCTCAACATTGTAGTGTAATCAACATAAGGGACATCGCCAAAAATCTGATAACCCTCATGAAAAATTATCAAAGGTCTGGACTACCGTCAAATGAATAAGACAAAATGTGGTTGATAGCACAATGGGCTTGCGCCTGTTTACAAGGGCTATGTAAACTATTTCCATATTACTAAGAGTAATAATAAAAACTAGCAGTTAAAAATTCGCTTCACAGGTTTTTGCTGCTAGGCCCTGCGGGCGGCTTTTGGTTTGGCTTTTGGCAGTTTGATTGTTGGTGATCACTTTATAAATCCGATAGGAACTGGTTCCAAAAATAGCCAGTTCCTTGGATCCACTGAGATCCAGTGACGGCTAGTCTCCCGGACAAAGTACCCGCGACAGGCAAGGACACCCTGTGTAATATATAGCCGTGTGATACTGTTATTCACAACTCTGTATTACCGTCAATCTTTCCATATCTGGAGATACTCAAATTTACAAATCCGTAGTACTTATACACTTGCCAGGTGCACGTCCCCATGCAATCTGTTAAAGTAAGTGGCGTCATCCTTTGACGAATTCTTGAATTCGAGACCGAATTATAAAAGTGGCTTTTTAAGAAACTTCAAGTACGAAGATGGTTTTGCGTACGGTGCGGCATCAGAGTTGCATTCTTAGCCGATTTCTTAAATTTCAACCATACAGATTTTAGCGTAATAATACTAATAGGTTCGCCTAGTGAGGCAGGCTATGCACAACTTAAAATATAGTATAATACTTCTATACAACCGATCTAACATACGTATTTATTTTTTCTCCTATTAGATACTGCTCTAATGACAACAATTATTATTGTAACATTATTCTTACAACAATTTTATTGTTATTAACTTATAGATATTAACTTACTAATGAATTATTACCTTATGTTGTTAACTTTGTAATTGAATGTTATTGTGATTAAAATATAGTATTATTAAGCTGGTTTCCGGCATGCGTTGCTATGCCATTTAATTAAGAAATTGTTTCTCCCTGCGTGTCCTTTCCCATTCATCGCGTTCCCCTTCCGCCTCCCCTTCTTCTCCCACGTCCCCTTCCCCTCTCGCGTTCCCACTCCACCTCCTACACCTTCCCTCTCCTCACTCCTCTCCCCCTTC
Source organism: Limnephilus marmoratus (assembly GCA_917880885.1). Lineage (NCBI taxonomy): Eukaryota > Metazoa > Arthropoda > Insecta > Trichoptera > Limnephilidae > Limnephilus > Limnephilus marmoratus. Next base: position 33,543,951 of record OU862924.1, read on the forward strand.
CCCCCTCCGGCAAACCCCCCTTCCGAGTTACCCTCCCAGTTCCTCTCCACCCCCTCCCGCGAACCCCCTACCCGGGGTTGCCCTCCCCCCTCCCGCATTCCATTCATTCAGTCCCGGTACATTTAGTTTTCAAACAGCTCGCGTGCCACCTATAGCAATTTCAAGATACAAATTTCATAACGCCAGAGCTCACCAGTAGTTTTATACAAACCTTGTCCTGACAATGACGAACACATACAAAAAAGAATTATCCAATTTGGTGCAGTCGTTCGGGAGTTATGCGCGTACATACATTTCGGCGATTCATTTTTATTTATATAGATAGAAGATAGAAGAAGAAGATAGAAGATAGAAGAAGAAGATAGAAGATAGAAGAAGATGTGTAAAAGAAAAGGAAGAAAATAAAAAGTAAAATGGGAAAATATACTCAAAATGTAACCAATACACAACTATGTAGTAATATGATATTATATATTCATGATATTTTTTGGATGAAACAAATAAATAACGCCCGATACTTAATTTAAAAAGATTGAAAAACCTCATATGACTAGATTCAGGATTTGGTCCAACCATAACTACTACTTAAGGCTGGTCGCATACACACGTTTTCCGTATTCGATTTCCTAATGCGAAATTTCGATTTGAAATTCCGTGAGACTAGCGCATATGTTTGTTTTTCTTCATTCGGAATGTATACACGTCAGTACAGATAGTGATAGCGTGGTGAACGCATGACGCGATTCTATCCGTAACAAATACAAAGAATACGTCCGATGCTCGCGGTGCGGGTGCGATACTGAATAGAAATTTCCGAACGTGTGCGCCGGCACAAACAAAATGTATGCAAGCGCTGCGTTCCACATGACGTCATTAGGTTTTTTCCAGTAGGTTTCTCCGAACGCGCCGGCATGCATTCGAAACGTACGTATGGAATTTGTTCCGTTCGGAAAAAAAGCGAACATGTGCGTCAGTTAATGTATTTTCTACTGATTCCATGCATTCGGATGTCCGAATACGGAAAACGTGTGTATGTGACCAGCCTAAAGGTCAATAGATAATGAAAGAAGGTCACTTCAAGGAAATGTTTAAGCTTCCTAATAATTTATCAATATGCCGGTATGGCGTGGAATCATTTTCCCGAAAATCAACCTTCTTGAAAACTTTACCTGAAATATTTGTATTCAAAGAAAATGTAACATACCACAGAGACTTTTTTAAAAATAAATTTTAAAACTTACCATTCTAATACGTATGGCTTTTCTGGGACAAATGTGACATTACAACTGAGAACTAGGGGGCCTCGGATGTCGAATAATTTGTAGTTCTCGTAGTCATAAGTTCCTTTGACGGAATCTGAAACAAGACAGAAAAAACAATATCAGGAAATGTGAGTAAAATCACCACAATAAACAAGTAACACAACAAACAACGCAATTAGCGCCTTCATTAGGTGAAATGCTCCGACGTCATGATGGTGTTAATTATGATAGGATGATAAAATAACAATATGTGAAAAAACATTTAACACTTCACCGATTTGAGTTTTGTATTTACTCATTTTCATTTCCACAGTACTTACAGGCTGGAACTCAGAAAGCATTCACAGGAAAATAAAGTATGTTCATATTTGATGATTTCATCAGTGATCGTGTAATGTACAGACACAAAATAATTGGTCAAGAATTGACTTCCGCTGAGGTGAGCACATGCATCTAGGGATGTCGAAAGTGAAAAAAAATCGATATATCGATGTATCGATATTTATTAAAATATCAATATTGACGTCGATATATCGAGGAAAAAATATCGATATATCGGTCAAATTTTCAAGAGATTTTGCGTTTTTAAAATAGTGTATTCAGCTCAATATTATCATTAGTAATTTTTGTACACAATTTGCTTTTTTTAATGTACAAAAATTTCAATAAAAATGAAGGTACTTTTATCACTATTCATTTTTATTACGTAATAATTACAAAAATATCAAAAACTAAAAAGCTGTCTTCTAACTTATATGTAAACTGAGACGCATACAAAGTTTGTATGCGTCTCAGTAACATTCCATCGGCGTATTAATCTGTTAAAAAGGACTTCTGTTTGGAACAAGGTATAGTCAATAATCATAGACAATTGGGAACCAACACATAGGAGTGGCTTAGAAAAAAATGGGGAAAAATAGCATACATATTTCTATGTATGTACCTACACACACGAGATAGTATTGGTGATCACAAATACTAATGCAAAGACAATAGATTTGTAAGCTATTAATAGTTTAAATTTCAACCGCCAGATGTCATGACCCAATATAGTTACTTTTTTCCGTTCGTTCCTATACGGTTTTGAATTCTAGTGACTTTAAATTAAAAAAAATATCGTTTTTTATACAATTTTCGATATTGGATATTTTGTATCGATATATCGGATCAAAACATATCGGCTAAAAATATCGATTTATTGAATTAAAATATTGATATATCGATACTTTTTCAACAAGCCTACATGCATCTTTAATCATCTTCTTTTATCTTTAATTATCTTCGACTAAATAATAAAAATACCCAATAAAAATAAATAAAATACCCAATCTAAATAATAAAAATACCCTCGACTCTGTGCAGATACGGGCAGTCCGTTTGATAAATTCTCCCATCTTAACAGACGGATTGCAATCTTTAGAGCACAGGCGTCGGGTGGGAATGCTGTCCGTGTTCTACCGGTATTACAATGGAAGATGCTCTGAGGAACTAGCATCATTGATCCCTTCGGCACCGGTGCATAGTCGGGAAACACGCCAAATGCGTGCCCAACATTTGTACATGGTTGACATTTAACCCTAGACACCTAACCTTCGTCGATTCGACGAATACGCGACACAAAATAGGCTGTCCTTTTTTCAACGCGTGCGCAGATGATCGTGTCGTTCCTTGTCAACTCATTTCTCGTAAAACTCTTACGGGGAGTGGCTGGGTTCGGCAGGTAAGTACAGTATTTTTTGATATATTACGCGCATAGTCGTCGTTTCAACGAATGGTTAGGGTTTGTGTGACTTTTTGGTATATTGTGGTGGTTGTTTTTTTTGCAGTTTTTTCGATATGGCTTCGCAAAAACCGCTGTCTGTTGCAAATATTCAACGTTTATTGATGGAAGAGGATACAAATTCATCGAAGGAGTCATCTGTAAGTGAACAAGAAGACAATTGAATGAAGACTGCAAATTCGTACAATGCCAACACATATAAAAAGTAAAATACGAGATACATTACGTGTCAGCACTGAAGTTCAAGTTCCAAGTGGTCAGTCTACCTCCATATAAGACCCTGGATAGACAGAGACTGCCAATTTGTGAAAAAGAAAAATTTGTGGATTATGTCCGTATAAAAAAAGGCGTATGACGAAGACTTATTGCTTATTGCTCAAAGTGCAGCACTGCAATTTGTGGTGAACATAAAATTGATTTTTGCACTAGTTGCGCTTCAAAAAACTAGTTTTTATTTTTTCACACAAGGGATCATGATCTTTTTATTTTGTTTTGCTAAAGAAAAGAGGCTGTTTTTATTTTTATTTTTTTATTATTAATTTTCGAAGTATGGTGTCACTTCTAGTCTGATAAATACCTAGTGCCTTACTAAAAAAATTTAAAAACAAAGATATTTCCCAATTACATTTAAATAAATAGTTTTATTTATCAATATAACCTTTGTTTATTAAGTTTTGATAATTTTTTTTTTTTTAAATAAGTATTAAATAGATAAAATACTGATGAAAAAATTTGTAGTCGATTCGACGAATGGTTAGGTTTATAAGGGTACACATGAACGTTAGGTATCTAGGGTTAAATTCGACAATAATACTCACGGCCGTTGTTCCCAACTTTTCGATCGACCAATCTGAGTCTGCAATCAGCTAAGCGATTTGTAAGTATTTTAAAGGTAACGCTCGACTCGCGTTGTTCCCAAATATTTTATCGTCGATTATCTTAAGTGACCCCGCCCACTTTCATAGACAATAAAATGGCATCAAAATAAAAACTTTCGATGTTAAATTAATAAAACAGAGTTAATTATTGAATTTATTATTCACACTTATAATTTCTTTTAAATATTGTTATCCATAAACTAGCATTTTATATCTTTAAAAAAAACGAATAATATATATTAAAAATAAAGTGTCAGCTTGGTACCCCGTGGCGTTGGCGCCACTCTGTTGACACTTTTTATAACTTTGCTTTGCTGAGACGAGCTTAATCCACTAGTCCGGCTTCCTTAGATTGAGCGATGCTTGCGTGTTGGAAGGAGCGTAGTTGTGCATTTGAGCAGTGTTGAGCCTTAGTTTCGGCTTAGCATTTGATTAGTAGGATTGGGAACAGCGGCAGTTAGTGTCGTCCTGGTGAACGAATAGAATACCAATACTCAGAATAGAAACGTTACTTTAGATATGTTTAGTGGCCAGTCCTGAAAATCCCTCACCTCTCAGCCTTACAGATTACCCAGTACTGGGATGCCGTTGTTCCACTGGCTGCGGATTAGAAGCAGTTAGAATTCTTGAAGAGCTTTCCAAAAGAGATCGTAAATTTTTCCAAAACCACCGATATGTTTGCTTTTCAGTTCCTTTTAGTTACTCCAACTCCCCAGTCATAGTTTCACTAACACTGGGCAGTTGGTACTCTTGCGCGGTAGATATTCATAAGTCCTGCTATTTAGATATGTAAATGTGCTTTTATGCGTGAAGCTGCTTCTTCGTTCTAAATAAACTACGATATATTGAAATTGTGAAACATTAAACACGCTGATTTTGGTTGTTATTCAATAAACATGTGTATTTTTCAAAATTTTTAACGGAATTTTCTGAAAAACGCGTTTGAAACGTAAATTCGATTTACACAAACTACGCTCATTTTACGATGCGATCAATATCCTAATCCAAAGAAATTCTAAAACATTTCGGCTGAGTATTTTTCGAATAAATCGAATAATCATAAATCTAACAAAATAAATAGAAAGTTTGTGCAAACGGAACCAGAATAATATAATGCTGCGTTTAAACAGATAGGTATTACCGCGAGCCGAGCCACGAATTCGGTTGCGTATTAATTGCGCATAATTCGCGGCTCGGCTCGCGGTAATACCTACCTGTTTATACGCAGTATAGTACGGCGGCCTTGCCATGTGTTCATACAACTATAAACATAACACCAATATTAGCCGATTCGTCGATACACTTTACTATTAGTCATTGATTGGCTCACGTTTTACGATAGTAAAATAAATGAACTACGATAAATTGAAAGATTTTTTTTAAAGAAAGACCAACATTCCCGAGTTACGAATAACCCAACCCAACAATATTGGAAAATCTCCTACTACCACCACAGTAAGCGGAAAATCTTGCTTGTGTCTTAGTGTGTGACTTAGCCAGTCGAGGAATCAAACATGGGATGCCTGGTGGGACCCAAACGCGATGCCCACTCATCCACTGACCAGTCAAAGTTATACATATTTATTTTTAGTAATAAGCGTAGTAAATAAATTCACTCACTAATAGGCCACTTGCATGGATTTCATAACGACTTGGAAAAAATCATGTAGATTGATCTTTTTACTAAGATTAAGAAAATGTTAGTAAAATTGTTTAGAAATGTACAGTTGTTTTTATTTTTAAATCAATAAATCCATTATTTGGGCTCATGACGTCACTACATGAAAATGTCCCGTCTCCGAAAATGTTCCTATTAATTAAAAAAAATTCCACACTGATTTTTTTTTTTATATGGCATCACTTTGATTTCAGGCGAATTTTTGAATTCGTTCACTAGATTTATTGTTTGTTCTCTGCGAACTTATCATTTGATTTCACTTTTTGACAGATGTTCTAAAGAGAACCCCGTACATTTTAGATACATTTTAGGTACAGACATAGAATTTTTTTTCTAATACAGTTGGTAAAAAAAATCTTAAAAATCGTTCCAGTTTTGTAGGAGAAAAATAGGGAAAACAAAACCTCGATTTTGACGATTTTATTTTCACATTTCGGCATTTCCCATAGACTTAATAATATTTACTGCATACGAAAATATCGCCTTACCAGTTCAGTTTCATCCTCGAGTAACAAACATTCCCAATACCCATTGATTGTTCATAGTAAACAGTTTACACAAACTGCTCCCAATTTGCTCGACGATAGACTTAATATCGGCATCAGCCCGAACAGAACAAACGGTTTAGCTTAGCTGGCCCGGACACAATTTGTCTAAATGATGTAGATTCGTGTAAGCAGAAATAACCTTACGGGTTTATACAATTCTTTTGTATCCGAGTAAACTAAAATTAGGCGAGGAAAACGTTGAAACAAGAGGAAACTAGAGAACGTTTGTATATACCCGTATATACGGAGCCGGGATTGCGAGGCGGGGAAAATATCACATCGAACGTTATTATTTCCACTTGATTTTTGGGACTTTGTCGGCTTTGCGCAAAGGAGCGAAATACGTGTTTCATTCATATACATTGGACTTACACGCTAATTTTTTGTTCAGATCAGAATCGTACAGTAAAAACAGAACTGATTAACCAGTGCAAATCGCAAGTTAACCCCACTGTTGAGTTGGAGTCAACTTTATCTACAGCCCCAAGATATATTTAAAAAAAACTCTTGACCCAGTGTTAAGGGCCCGCAACCCGGATTTGTACTGATTTATTACATATTTCCCACACGGTAAGTTTTAAAGCTCTTAAAAAAATATATGTTATTCTTGAAGATAATATCTAGACTTTGCCCGCGCCGAAACGTAAATTATATAAAATTCCCTCGATAGAAAAAATCGCAAAGTATGCTCCAAAAATTATTATTAACACGTTTGTTTCAGTTATTTTACAAGTTATATGTATGAAAACATTCAGTGTTTCTTTAAATGCTGTTTAAGATAATGCCCGCGAGATTTTTGCTCTATTTTAAACGAGTCGTGTTTTATTAAACATTTTCGCAATTTTCGCATCGATTTTGTCCCTACGCTCTCCTCTAACATTCGTAATTTCGTATCTCTCCATCTTCTTCTTTTCGGGCCCGGTTCCGAGCCTTAAAATCGGACAACTCATTTGATTCCCCATATCTAAACGGATCGCAATTTAACATTGACGTCAGATGGGAGTACTGTGTCTGCTTGTACTTATGATATTTCAATGGAATGTGCTCCGAAATGGTCATTGATTCAGAGCTGGGAGATACGCCAAATGCGTGCCGAATAATACAAAGTACACAACAGTACCTGGTGCTTAAAGCACTCGGCTGTGTAATTATCTGCCGGCTTATCCGTTGCCTCTACTGCATCCTGCACCATGGGTTTCTTGGAGATCCTAGCTAACTTCATCTAGAATCTACACACAGAATCCCTAAAGTTGATCTGTCGTGTAAAAAAAATCTGTTTCAATGCAATTTTCCATTATCCAGAGCCGCAGCCAGTTAACAACTGTACTCGGAGGGAATTATTCATCGTCAACGTCACCCCGAGTTGTTATCGGAAAGTAACTAACATCGTTAGATGAACTTTAAACTGGGGTCGTTAAATTTAACTAGCAAGTCCATCCTTCCGAAAGGTGAAGAGATTAATTACTACAGCCATGTCAACAAGCTAGCCAACTTCAACATGAACGTAACAAGTAACAACATAATGCCGATATCCTACTTCAAGATTTATAAAAAAGTCATCTTATTTTGTAATGCAAATAATTGTTTCTTGTAATACAAAACAGTCAATGACTGTGTATGAAAGGTGTACTTTAAATAAACTTATTCTTCAAAATCAAAGACATTTGTACTTCGATTATTTATTGAACGGTGTCAATCTTGTACCCGATAGTCAAATTATTAATTTTGTTTGTTAAAGGTCTGTCAGTTGTATGATATCATAAACATATATAGTGTTACCCGGCTTCTCTCAGGACAACATTCGAGAGTGTTATGGAATGTTCCACAATGATGTCCTTATTCTCGAAAATTCCATGAGGTACTCCGCCACTCCTTCCAGAACTTTCTATCGAACCTTCTAGAACTTTCCAGAAGACTGATCTAGAAATTTCAAAAGGGCGAAACTTTCAGCCCTTATATCTTCAAAAGCACGCCCTTTAGGTAAAAACGGGAACCGTCATCCTGGAGGGGGGATAGAGACCTACCACACCACATAACTCCCTTGAACGTACCGACCCTGAGGATTAACGCGCGCAACACGGTATCACTTCTACATTATCACACATTTTACTACAATTTATCTACATACATACATCATTAATTTCACTACATAGTATATATACATCCTACCGATGAGGAGACACTAACGCAGTCCGCGATATTGGCTAAAAAGGAAGAAATGCATAATAACCACGGACATATGAATATATCTGGACCTGCCCTAAGTGATAAAAAAGTATTATTTCCCCCTCCCCATGGAGCCAGCTGGAGCTCCTCCTTGGAGCCAGCTCGCTCCACGGGGAGGGGAGAGGGCCTCGCTTGAATCTAAAATATGTGACGTCATCATTCTTGTCCTGACCAGCGCGGAACTAATATCCATACATTTTACGAAATAACACGCCAAAAACGGTAGCTTGTGCTATACATTATACCCACATATTATGTGGACATAACGAATGTGGGCGGTTCTCCAGTATGCTCCTCGCTGGTTACAGGGGTAAGTTAATTATGAAACATTTGTAAAAGTGTCTTAACTAAACACGGCAACAAAATATTGCTATGTTAATTAGTGGCGAATCTTTCCGGGGCGAGCATTTTGGCCTTCGCAAATACGTTATTAACGAGGCAAGCAATTCGCGCTCCCATGTAAAAAGGTATATTTATTCAAAGCAGATTTTGCTTTTAAGAACTAAATGGTGATATTATAATGCGAGATGCCTATATACTGTCAGATTGATTTTTTAACGAATCACAGTCATCTTTCCTCTCTTCGCCCCCCCCATAGTTTGGTTTTCCCCCTCATCTGTATCTTCTGGTCTATTGAATTTGAATGTCTACGATAATAACCCAAAAATTAATATAACACTAAAGACATGCATTATCTCGGTCAGTCGAAACATTGATCCACGGAATTTACTGTAAATATGACATAAAACAATAACTCGGACAAGGACGGGAGCCCGTTTAATTGAGGTGATTAATTCATTTTTGGGGTATTTATATTATTAATTGCCGTTAACCTCTCAGGCACTGCCCTAAAACGGATCGCTGTAAATGGAGGAGCAAATAAGCAGTTGGGGTGGTCAAATTCTATAATGGACATAGGTAAGAGACTTTAGAATAACAAGCGAACATAGGACATAAAAGGCGAGTTCGCGTGTCAGAGGTTCTCTTTCCTGTTATACCACCATACACGGGTAAGCACTGAAGGTGAAGAGACGCAGCTCACCCAAGTCGAAAGTCGCGAATGCAATTGATTATTTTTATAGCGGTAGTGTGCTATAAGTGTGATATTTAGACAAGAGCTTACCCATAGTTGGCACATACCTATCTATCCTGGATATTAGTTTAAGAGATTACCCGTAGATGGCACATAGCTGTCGATAATGCAGGGATTGAGACCAAAATATACACAATTGCAACCTCAAGGTCGGGGCCCAGAATAATTTCTACCGCCAGCTAAATAAACCAGCAGAGCTCATTGTTATCAATCACACACAAAGTCCAAAGTGTTTTCATGACCCCGAAGAATGTATTTAAAGTGTTGTGCGTCAAACCCGGAGTTACAACAGTAAGTTATAAGGTATTTTTGTCTGTCGCCAGCAGTGGGCCTCATCAACTAAAAAGAAGAAGTTTCAACAGTTTTCTACGCACGCCTCTGAGGCACAAGTGGATGAGAGTGCAGCGGGTCACTAGAGGCCATCGGGGAGGGCGGTATGTACTACTTGTAGGGAAACGAGGCGAATTAACAATGATAGCGGAGGGAAGAATGATAAGTTCGGAGGGTACCAGCGCCATCGAGCACGATCCAAGACCCACGTACCACGACCACGACATACTCGCATGTTGGTTCAAGGAAGAGAAGGTATAATACATTATCGAACACGGTTCCTGAAATGTTGTTTGAATTTGGCTTAAGTCAATTTGGTTAAATAGTCCAGGTATAATAAATTCAACTTACATACTAGTACATCAGAGGGACCCGGTAAGGCGAAGAATAAATAAAAAAAAAACTCATCACGTATGCGTATTATTAAATTAATAAATAATAATGAACAAATAAACGGCATAATGGAATTTACCTGACATTATTTTTAACTGGGGATTGTTGAGCTTATTTGGAGGAAAAAATACAGATGTCTGGGTTGTCGTAGATGAGTTTTCTGTAGATGTCTCCACGGTGAGCTCTAGCTTTTTAAAACATAAACAGCTTTTTCCAGGAATTAATTTTAGGTCAACGCGACTATTTTCAGCACGAAACCCCACTTCTACTTAGAGCTATTATTATTGAAATAATTTACAATGAAAACAAGTCTAAAGAAGATTATTGAAATTTGGGCTAGCCGAGTTGCAAGGCATGACTTTGGTTAACTAATCCGAAAGAACTTTTGCAACGGTTCCATGCCAACTCAGAATGAAACCAACTCAGAAAGGTCATTAAAAGCTATGGTAAAACAATTTTAAAATAGCCGGTAACCCTAACCTAACTTAACCATTTTTTTATCATCACTCTTAATGACCTTTCTGAGGCGCTTCTGTGTTGGTTTCATTCTGAGTTGTCCGGTCACTTTTGCAACATCTCCAACAACTACACATTAATGACAATTTTGCATATATTCTGGATGTGTCGTAAAAACATCACAACTTTTATGAAACGCTACGACATACATACGAATTACCAACTACGCGAAGGTCGTTATGCTAAATAAATAAACAAGGTTTGCCTTTCTCATAAAATGCGGAGGTAAGTATGTTAAACAAAATTCCTTTCGAGTACTAGTTTTACTTCAGCGAAAAATGAAATCCGTTTTCTACGAATTTTGAAAGATTATCCGACCGCGATTTAAACTCTTTAAAGGTAAAAAATACCTAACCTTGAATAACAAATTTATAACGTTTATTATATGTAAAACAGTTTGTTTATATTATTTACCCATCATAAATGTAACCGCAAGCATGAATACAAAACTTCTAACAATACTTTATTAAAGATTTCAATTTGAGTTTGCAAACTTTTATCGAAGATGTTTATAACAAATGCTATCACAGTTATTCTTGTTTTCATCAAAACAACAACGCAAACACGTTTTGTATGCAGAACTTTCAAGAATTGCGATATCCGTGGCTCTGGGCCCGTAGGAAGCAGGTTTAAATCCTGAAGAGCAAATTGCATCTCGTTCGATAGTGTATCTTGTTCTAGTGTATACCCATCGTTCAGAATGAAAATGTTGTTTGAAGTGGTTGAAGTTTTGCTTGACCAGATCGGACAAGCCAGGTAGGCACTTCTCAACCATCCTCTTTGTCTTCCCCGCACAAACAAACAGCCAACTACCCCCCAATCAAACAGAATTCAACTGGCTCTGGGAAATTGGGACTCTAACACATCAAGATAATCGAAAAAACTTGATTCCAATTTGATCCTGATGCCTTTACCCCCATTCAACTCAGGGCGCCTTCGTAGTTTCCCAATTATATAAACTCTACTAACTCGGAAGAAAGAGGTGGGAAAGTCAACGAGAATCCTATTAACCCTTTGATATACTTAGGTAGAACAAGATTCAGGACTTCGCTTTAGGTCCAAAGAAAGTTCGCCTGGTCGTGAGCTTTGCATTTCAATGCTACAGGATCGGGAAGTGAATTTGAAGGGCCAACTTAACTTTCTTCAACGGCCGATTATAAATTGACGGGTCAAACGCGAAAAGCGGAAAGCGGAAAATTACCAAGCAAACGACTTACAAAACATTTCGGATCTGACGGGAACAATAAAATTGTTCATAATATTATTATGGGATGTTGTGGGATTATTTAAATGATCACTGAAATATATTTAGATTAGCAAAAAAAAAATATTTTGGTTATTTCGACATCTTTGTTTGCAAGTTACTAATTTATGAATAACTAGCTTATGTAGGTACAAAGTATAAATTTTTCGTTGTTTAATGTGTCTCCTACAATCCATCTTCATTCTACCGATTGGTGGCGACTTTATAGTTTCCGGCAGAGAAATATGATATTTCATCCCTTTGTAGAGTTAACTGTTTTCAAATTAATACCGTAACCTTACCATACATGATTATTAAAATTTTTATGTGAATACTGATAAGAGTCCCAACTGCTCCCAATAGTCCTGAAGCCGGTGGGACTATGGCATACCCAACGCTATGCTGTGAACGGGGAAATATCTACCTAGCAATTTAACACGGACGGTCCACGGACAGTCACGACTTTTCAGTGAGCTAGAATGCAGTTTGAACCATTCAAATAGGAGTTAATTGAAAATTTATCACCTACTTGATCAGGCTTCAAAAATATTAAGGACGTGGATGGAATTATATTTGGTTGTGTTGGTTTGGGCTGGAATGGGAAGAGTAAGGTTCGGTTGGGTTAGATATTGTTACGTTACAAAAGATAAAGAATAGAGTCCTTTATTCCTGTTGCGAGGAGTTAGTGAATTGGGTCCCAGTGCACAGCTCGCCGCACCGCCCCCCTCTTCGCACGCGGAGGTCCGTGGCCCGAGTGCCGATCGGCACCCGGCATTCATTCCTCCGTTTGCCGCGGGCATGACAACAGTGTCCTTAGTAATTACGCCACGGCGCTGTTCGAGAACCTAAAAACTCGTGATTGTTTCTATAATGTGTATTGTGCACGAGAAGGCTCCAGCCCACCAGTAGCCTGTCTGACGACTACCTCATTTCCTGCTTTGTGAGTAAAATGAATCTTTGCCCCCTCTTGTGTGCTACATCCCGCGTTTAAATTCACTAACACGTGAGGAGAGTTGAGAGAGAGAAGTTCCCCGCCATGTTAGAATACTAGTCCTAGCAAGTACCCATGTGTAGTTTGCCGAGGCTGGCAATTGTAAAACCCTGTCTCCTTCTAAATGAATAAACCCTTTACGTGCAAAACTGTGTTCTGATTGAGGAAAGAGACCTGGAGATTGTGAGGAAAGGAGGAGGAGGAATTCACAAGCGAACCACAACACTCGCCTTGGTTTTAAGAGGAACCTTGCTTGCGCCGGCTTCCTGAGCTAGTTCTGTTGGCCTATTTATTGCGTGTCCTTTCCAGGTTTGGTTTAGCAAAAGGCCGTAAGTATGCGGCAATGCTAACAATATATATGTATATTAGGTTATGAAATTATCTCAGGCGGGAATACCTTAGTAATAATCTTAATATATAATATATAGTCAGGTTAGTTATACCATTTATAACTCTTGCCATTTATATCTTTGATTTGTTGGATTTGTCACCGCCCCGAATAACAGAATAGCTATTAAAACATCGGAAAAATTCACGAAAAAAAAATTATGAAGAAAATTCTTTTCCTCATACATTTTGTATAGAACGAATTCTCATATTTTGAAAGAGCTGCAGCAATATTGTGATAAGTATAATATTGAATAATGAGTGAATTCCAAAAATTCAAAAACGTCACATATCAATGCGCTGATTGTATTGCGTTTTTTATTAAACATATAATGCTGTCCCTCTTTCTTACACACTAAATGTCAATAGTCGAAAATGAGACAAACAATTAACGTATGTCTGCACCCCCCCAAAAGAAAAATTATAATAAATCTCCTTCACACGAATCACGAAAATAAAATGCAATTCCCGTAAGTAAGTGGAAAAGTAAAAATCAGTTGCGCATCGATAATTCTTCATTGTGTATTTTTTAACTTAATAAAAAAATTGAATTTAATTCAGCTAATAATTTAACACAACAGTTATTGATTCTAAGGCGGTATGAAGTTCGTCGGGTCAGCTAGTAATTCAATAAAATACAATTTACAATTTTTTTTTTATTGTTGATACAGTATTATTTTACAAATTTTTATAGTACAAACCAGTAATGTTGGCCTCACTGGGTTGTTTACCCGTGCTGAGGCCCCCATTTTATAATATAATACTTTATACATTATAGTTTAAAAAAAAGAAATATACAAAGTTGGTGATAAAACAAACAAAAAAATCATTTAAAATAAAGATAATTTTAAACTAAAAATAGAGATCAAAAATTAAAATTATTTTAAATTAATAAACTAAAAAAATAAAGTAATAAAATGAAAATCGGCGTATATTATGTTTTATGTGTTTGTGAGTGTTACGTGTTTTATATTGGTTTTGTGTGTTGGGAGTATACGTTTTATTCTTTTATGTTATGAAATTTTGGTAAAATTGTCTATTTTGTTCTTTAATCCATTTTTTATTTTATGTCTGAAATTATTTTTGTTTTCCTCAATTTTTGTTTCAAGTGAAAGACTATAGTTAATATAAAAATATACTATAGTTAATTATAAAAATATTGTCTATATAAAATATATAGACAATATTTTTATAATTTCACTAAATTATATTTTAATGCATAAATAAATAGGATTTTTGTTATGTGATGATTTCGTAGGTTGAGGTCTAGATGTATGCATTATTCTTTGCTTTACAAGTCAGTGAGTGATGTTGCTTTACGGAGTGCGGCGGATTATACCGTAACGAACGGATGGGAAAAATCTCCAAGGGAATTTATCGGATATCTTATTCCCTCAAAATAAATAAATAAAAGCGGCGAATGTCAAGAAAATAATGTAAGACGCCTCTGGGAAATGAATGAAATGGACGATTTATTCATTGCGTAGCGCGGTGTGACCGCATTATTTCACAAAAAAACACAGAATCTTTCATGAGATAGTTTTTTTTTATTTTGTTCTTGGCTGCCCAACGAAAAAAATGCAAATATTTTAGACCACCACCAAACATTTTTTTTAGAAAACAAAAATAACTAAAATTTGAAATAAAAAATTACTTCGTTTTTACCACTTTTATTGTTTATAAAACCGACATGTTTCGTCAGCAAAGCTGACTTCTTCAGGGTTTTGACAGAACTAATTTTAAAAATATTAATTAGTTCTGTCAAAACCCCGAAGAAGTCAGCTTTGCTGACGAAACATGTCGGTTTTATAAACAATAAAAGTGGTAAAAACGAAGTAATTTTTTAATTTCAATCATAATGGTGCCACAAAATAAGTTTGCTGTGTTAGAAGAACTAAAATTTATTTAAAAAAGAAGCTAATAGCGATGCAAAATTTCGAGTGTGGTTATGGCCCTAAATTGAAAAGCGGTTATGGGTGCCGCCGCTAGGGAACCATTTATTGGATAACCAACACCTCTGCCATAGGTCATCCCAAGCGGTTCGCTACGTTTGGTGAATTAGCAGGGTTGCTCGGGTTCATGGGGTGAAGTTTGCCTGGTCTTGGCGGCGGATGCATCTGCCCACCAGCTGCATGGCTGGCCGGATCGAGAGAATGGTTGAGGGAGTCCCTTTGACTTCTGCGTACTCCGTACTCTCTCGGAATATCGCCTTGCACCGCATTGGGAGGGATGGATTCATACGTCCTTCACTCACAGACGCCTTGACCCCAGATTTTCGACCCACCCCTCATACCCCTTTCCTTCTCAGAATTTCTTTTCCTCCCTTTCCTAAAAATACCCTCCACACAGCATCCCCAAAGATGACACAGGCCCTGAGGGGAATTATTTCCCGCAGGACCTCCTGTGTTGAGCTAATGTAAAAAAAAGGTAATATCAATTTGTTATAATACATACGTTATGCAAGTATCGGTTAGTAAGGTTAGTTGGTTGAGTGGTCTAAGTCTAAAGCGTCGGAATCCCATCAAGGCATCGCGGGTTTCATTCCTTTGCTAGCTGATCCCTCCAGCATTAAACAATCAATATTTACCACTATGATTATTGCACGAAGATTAATTCAATTATTGACAGGTTATTCGTAACCTAGTCGCTATTTGAAAAAGTTATGTAACAATAACGCGTGTTTGATTTGGAGTACCTAGTTGACGGAAAGCCTGTTTCATAATATTACTATATTTGTCAATCAATCTATCCAAACAATCAAATTAATTAGTCGCTGCCGGCGAAATGATGAAGCCTCTTAAAAACCAATTCCACCAGAACTAGAAACTAGAACTTTGCATTGTATTGTATAAAGTCAAAATAGTTACGGGTTCACAGTAGCCCAGAAAAGTCCACTACGGTAGGTATATGAACCCCTCTGTATATGAACCCCTTCAGTCTTAAAAATATTTTTACCCATAGACATATGAATATTAATAGACCAGAACATAAAGGTGAGGGGAAGAAAGCAACTACAGCGGGGCGCAGAGCGGGAAGATGAATTCGGTGATATGTGATTCGTCAATAACTCAATCTGAGAGTATATGGGCATCTCGCATTATAATATCACCATTTAGTTCTAAAAAGTAAACTCTGCTCTTTAATGAATATACCTTTTTACATGGGAGCGTGAATTGCTGGCCGCGAAATGAACAAATTTACAAATTCCAAATACAGCAAAGTAAAGTTCGCATATTTTCATAGTCCAATATTTTGTTGACGTATTTAGTTAAGACACTTTTACAAATGTTTCATTGTAGCGAGCACACGCCATGTGTCTCGAGTGATAGTGTGTGTTACAAAAACGACCATATTATGTGATCTGAATAAGCTTATAATAAAGTAAAATAATGCTTTCCTATGGAATGTAATACGACAATTGGGTTTATTCTCCTTTTCACTTCTATTTTTACACGTTTTCAAAACACAAGCCACTATTTTTGCCGTGTTATTTCGTAAAATGCACCGATGAGTGCTCGACGCTGGCTCGCAGAAGAATGATGACATCACATTTTTTAGATTCACGCGAAGCCATACTCGATCCCAGCCGGTTCCGATGGAACCGGTATGGGGAGGGGGAAATAATACGCTTTTATCGCTTAGGGCAGGTCTATTAATATTCATATGTCTATGTTTTTACCTGAGTTTACAAGTTCCAACGACACGGTGGAATTTAATGGATTTTCCGAGGTATTTTAAATGCGACATAATACTCGTAAACTTCTTATTTTTAAAGTTGTCGTAAAAGGAAATACCATTTTAGAAACTAGATACATTTTTTTAAAGTTTTTCTTTATTCATTGCATATTATGGTTACATTATTTGTGGATTTTTCGACCACCATGCTAGGCTGATGCCCGTGTTGTTTATTATTTCTAATTTTTTGTATTTGAAATTTTCTAAATAATAAAATTTTAATATCAAACACGAAAATATTACCAAAACAAATTATCGAAGCATTTTAACTCAAAACGTCCATAATTATACGATACGATACGATTGTATCACCCCAGTCACGAGTACTCCTGTCCCGGTGAGACCTGTACACCAGGGGGCACTGATTTGTTAGGACTAGGAACACGTGCTCTGAGGATAGGAAGGAGGTTGGAGTTTAATCGACCGGTATACATGGCAACCTAATAAGTCAATATTGGAATTTAGGAAGGGCAGGAATAAAGGAATGAATTAAGCATTGTGATTTTTTTTAATTCTTTCTTTTTGGGTTCTTTCTTCTTGCCTGTTCTCGGCTGACTCAAAACGTCCATAATTTTGAAAAAATTGGATGTTTAGAAAACACGTTTCTTTTGTGCATGGAATTAGTAAGAAAACTGTCACTTCGCTTTTTATGCTATTTCTGCAATAAAAAAAAAATAGTATAACTTTCAAATGTCAACGTAAAAATCACGCCAATTTGTAATCATAAACTTTGACTTTATTTTGGATTTTTATCATTGGAATTAAGTACAAATATTTGAGACAAACTAAAAATAATGATTGTCTCTTTCCAACAACGAAAAACTCATATCTCCATTGATGTATTATACGAGGGCTGTCCATAAAATAAGGTCTCCAAGGTGCTGCGGTCGCGAGGAACAATTTTACCCGAGATCCGGGAAAACTGGCATGTAGCCTGGTTTTCCTACGCCAAATCCCCGCAACGCTGCACTCTCTGCGACACTTAATCTCGGCGTGGCAGCCATTCGCGGTGAAGCTATCGCTCGCCGCACCCGCCAGGTGTGAATTACGCTCTATAATTCGTTTTTTGTGCGAAGCTCCATCGCGAGTGGTTGCCACGCCGAGACTAAGCGTCACAGAGGGTGCAACGTGGTGGGATTTGACAAGGGAAAACCAGGCTACACGCCAATGTTGCTGGATTGCGCGTAAAATCATTCCTCGCGACCGCAGCACCTTGGAGGCCTTATTTTACGGACAGCCCTCGTATTTAGATGAGACATAAGGCGATGAAACAGATTCCATTTTTTACCTCCAATCGACCTCCAACGTTCCCAAGGCTCTAACGAATCCGGCACCTACACGCTGATCGTTTTCTAATAGTGTTACACGTTTCGAGGACTATTAGTAGGCAATGGCGCCTCTAATTGTATAGATTGATGCGTATCTCCGCATTATAGAAAAAATATAAAAATACTTTTATAATGTATGGACGCCCCGATCAGATCTGTCCTTCAGAGGCTCTAATGTTTGTGGCTAGTAGTGTCCATCTGAGGTTTGAGGGGTTAAATACGTGTGTGGATACAAAATTCTTTTGGCGTCCGAGCTCAGCAGCGCGCGTGAAACGGCTTTGGTCTTTTGTGAAAGACTAAAAAGTTTCGAAGAACAAAGCAAACTTTGGCGTGTAAAATATTTTATTTTGAAAAGTTTGATGTAGGAAGGTACGTAACCGAAGTATACGAGGTACTTATACAGATGGAGTCGCGTCTATTATGCTCATAAATCATTGAACAAGTCAGAAGAAAGATACGAGAGATTTAAGTTGAGGATAGAATTATTGCGCACGACAAAATTGTTGTAGGAAGGTACGTAACCGAAGTATACGAGGTACTTATACAGATGGAGTCGCGTCTATTATGCTCATAAATCATTGAACAAGTCAGAAGAAAGATACGAGAGATTTAAGTTGAGGATAGAATTATTGCGCACGACAAAATTGTTGTAGGAAGGTACGTAACCGAAGTATACGAGGTACTTATACAGATGGAGTCGCGTCTATTATGCGCATAAATCATTGAACAAGTCAGAAGAAAGATACGAGAGATTTAAGTTGAGGATAGAATTATTGCGCACGACAAAATTGTTGTAGGAAGGTACGTAACCGAAGTATACGAGGTACTTATACAGATGGAGTCGCGTCTATTATGCTCATAAATCATTGAACAAGTCAGAAGAAAGATACGAGAGATTTAAGTTGAGGATAGAATTATTGCGCACGACAAAATTGTTGTAGGAAGGTACGTAACCGAAGTATACGAGGTACTTATACAGATGGAGTCGCGTCTATTATGCTCATAAATCATTGAACAAGTCAGAAGAAAGATACGAGAGATTTAAGTTGAGGATAGAATTATTGCGCACGACAAAATTGAGATAATTAAAACGAGACCCAGTTTGATTGTAATAATATATAATGTACAGAGCAGTGGCGGCCGCTGCCTTGAGAACGTGGTGGTTCACTTTTTTTTTTTACATGAATACCACACAAGAGTCCAAACTGCTCCCGTCTGGAGCCAGTGGGACTATGGCATGTCCAATTGGGGTATGTTATGAGGCTAAAGGTAGAGGGTAGGGGAAGGAGATAGGGAAGAGGAAGGTGGGGATAGTACCTGGCTATTCAGATGTGGTCACTAAACACGGCTAACGCCATTTCAAGCAACGTTTCAATTTTGAATGGTGGTCTTACACCAGGGCGATACTGAGAGTATCTTCCACTCTGGAACGTGCCGCAAATATACTATATATAATTTTAATTGAATCAATTGTGAAATAACACAAATTATTCAAAAAAAAATTATTTGCCACGCCGGGATTCGATCCCGCGACCTTCGTAATGCTAGTCAAGAGCCTTACCGCTGGACGATGCCGGCCGTCAGACAATTCGTATAGTAGTATAGCAGTTATGACAAAAAATTATTATTTAAGAATTTTCAATAATTAATTTATTTTCAAACAAACTGTTATTTCCTCTTATATATTCAATACTGGTTGCACTCACTTTTGTAATAAAATTAAATATTAATATATTAGGTTATTGGTATTTTATATAATCAATATAAAAAAACAAAACATTGACAATTATCACGTCACGTCAAGCGCGCGCCGCTAAACTGCGCTAGACGCAAACTGATCTATGTACAGTGTGACCAGATTTCATTTTACGAATCTACTGCTTGTGGAGGTTAAAAACTACTAAATTCTACCAAAAGAGAACTAGAAAATACTAAAAATCTATTGGGTACATTTTTTCGCTGTTGTGTTACAACGAAGAAGCATAATTATTGTACTCTTGATTATAACGATAAAACAATAAAATGAACAAAGAAAACACCATAAATTAGAGAAATGTTTATTACTTAAAATTAAAATCTACAGAAATATATATTTTTTTTTAAATTGTGATCGAGTTATGGTTCTTCTTCTTTTTGTTGGGTACTACTGCGTAACTAGAAAGTATTAAAAAAAGTCTTAACAAGAGTAATCATTAAATTAACTAGAAATTACATAAAACATATTAACATAAGTAATTTGCATACCGTCACATCCTTTCATATTTCTTATATGTTTTGATGTAGCCATATGTTCCTTCAAAGACGCCACTCTACTTAGTACTTCACAGTTGCATGCTTTACAATGAGCACTCGTAGTGTTTACTTTAGATTTACATAACCAACTTTTGAATGAGGGATCTTGCTCCCATTCACCACGATATCCTTGTATATATTTACGTTTCATTATAAAAAATTCAAAACAGGAATTCCCACTAATCTATCACACTCTATGTTACGAAAAAGAATGAAAATTAAAGACAAACCCACCTAATCATTTTTTTTCAATACATGTGGGATTCCCTCAAAAGCTTTCCCTCTCGAATAATTGATATTAGAAAGAGATAGTTACAATCCATTCGATGAAAAGGGGAATACCCCGCGTTTTTTTGACAGGCTTGCATAAAGAAGGCAAAAAAGTGCCAGAATAGTTGAAAAGCGTGAATTCTACCAAAATATACCAAATAATTTTTACCTACTAGATACTGTTACCGGTACCTCGAAATCTACCAAAAAAGTAGAAAACTACTAAATCTGGTCACACTGTCTATGTATGATCTTTGGCGAAATTCGATTGTTTTCGTGTCACCTCGGGTCATGGTTCGGGTCAATGATTGACCGCCAATCGGTAAACTTCGGCAAGGATCGGAATATCTTGGGTGGGTGGCACACCAATTGAAGTCAAATTCTGATACAAATAGCGAAATCCACGCGCTTTCGATGTTTTAAATATTTCATACAAAAATATGATTTCGTTCGTTTGCAAACCGAATGCACACCGATACGGCTGATCGAGGGCGCTAGGCGGCCGCGCTACGGGAGATTAAAAGCATTCTCCCTGATAATATTCGTAGCATAATATTGGTAACTAATATTTTGATATGATTAAATAAGAGATTCTATAGATTTAAATTAGAGATTTAATAGTCTTCAGTAAGTAAATAAAGTAAATTTAGACATTATAATTTGCCAGTGCTGCACACAAAACACACTGTGCGACCAGCCGCCCTTGGTACAGAGATACCACACCACGCTAATTGCTTTGTTTAAGTCAATATTGATGAAGAAGATTGATGTAAAAACTTATTTATGAGTCACGGAGACTAAACATACAATATCAACGATTTTATACACCGGGTTTTACACTCCAAAACTTCAGCGACTCGCGTCCAACGAATTTTAAGCACCAAACCGTAGATATATTAAAATAATTCTAACTGCCTCATTTTTATGTGTTTAAAAATGATCACCATAAAATTAGCCATATTTGTTTGCGCGAACTTGACGGGAGATAAATTTGCTCCATGCAGACCAACAAAGATAGAGGAACGTTCCGATCTTTTGACTGCGGGATAATATAATGACTTCCTTTTTGTTTTCTTATTCCAATTTTTTTGGATAGTAATTTTATTTTTGGCGTCATTTTTAACATCCAAACGCCCTGCTTAGATTAAGTTCATCGATGCGTCAACCAGAAATGTTAACCCTCTCATATTGTTATGTTTGGAGACAATGTTTAACACGCACGAGCCGGGTCCACATTCATGGAATGAGCTACAATTTAGCCCGAGGAAACTGGCTAAGACAACAAGAGTCAATTAAAACACAAACTTTTTTTAAGCCGCCAGGTAATTGACTGACTGAACGGCGCTATATAAAGCTGACCATTCAAAATATCGGCTATAATCTGATGTGACTAGGGTTGCCATACGTCCGGAAATTTCCGGACATGTCCGAAAATGTAGGTTTTTTCCGGAATGCGGGGGGAATCCTAACAGTCCGAAATTTCTACAATTAAGAGCGTTTAACCAGCCAGCGGACGAAAATCCACATTTCGTCGAAAGCTGTTCTTCCGATCGTGCAGGGCGGTTACAATGAGAAAGATTAATTATTCTCCGTACCAGCTTTTTTAAATTATAACTCAATATCGAATTTATTTCAATCCAAATTAGCTTTAATTTATACCTTCATCCAAAAATGCTGAAAGGTGTGATGATAAAACTATTAAAATAGTGTACTTTTTGTAGTTATTTTTTGATTATAAGTATTTATCATTTTTCAATAATGTCTAAATTTAATAAGAATGTTAAAAAAATCTGAAATATATTAGTTTGTAAGTGCGCAAATAAATACACAAATGGACCAATTTTCGTCAAGAAACACATGTACGTACATATTTTTTAATGATTTTATTGAAACTAAAATTAAAATTCTAATACATAACTCTGCTAGATAATGTATTGATTTATTTTACTGCATGATTACATTATTTGAAATGGGTGTGGTATAATACAAAAACTTTTTTGAAAATTTAACAAATCTGCTAACGACCTATGGAATAACCTTATTATACTAAAAATTAAAAAAAAATCTAAAAATTTATTACATAACTTCACTAGATAAAAGAACAATCTTTCGAAATCCATTTATAATTTTTTGTGGAAACTAGTCAATACGTCTAAAAACTTTTTTGAAAATGACGTATTTCCGGCTTTCTCTGGTAATGCCCTCTTAAGTGAAGATTGATATAAAAAAATGAAATAAACCAAATTATTTTTATATAATGAATAATTTATTACTTTGTATAAAACCACTATATTTAAAACAATATCTAAAAATATAAATATTTAAAAATATCAATATTTAAAAAAACAAATTATTTTTATTACAAATCAAAGTAAAAACATCATTTCTGATATTTAATACTCCCGGAAATATCGTTAAACACTTCCGAATCTTAATAATAGTTTTGTAGAACATTTCGCAAGTCATATTTTAAAAATTATACTGTGTTAAGGAAAAGACCCTTTCTACATTGGCATTTTGTGCCTGCATCGCAAATATATAAGAGCATATCTTTGCTTATTCCGTAACTTTTCCTGGTTCAGCTGCTTTCAGAATAATGGTCCATTGGTTATGTTGGCATTCAATCTCAAAACTTCGTTGCTTGATTAGTCACCCCCTATTAATTTCGACTTCATAAAAGATTCGTCCGTCCTGGAGGGGGTGGGGGGGGGGGGGGGGGGGGGGGGTGGCTAGAGAATTGGGCTCTTGGGGATGACCTCGGTCGGATGGCACCCGGCGTCATTTATTATATTTACAAAGAAAGTCCGGAATTTTCTTCAAATGACAGGATTTTTTTCCGGGATTTTGATTTTTTGATCTGGGAACCCTAGATGTGACCCGTAATACACTTTCTACGAAAAGTACTACACAAATTGGTGCCACGTAAATAAATTGGTGCCACGTAAATCCAAATCACTAGTGTAAAAATCAATACAACGCAGGCATTCGAATGTTTATAAACTGCGATAAATTAATGTTTAGCTGAAAGTCTCGAAGCTAAAAATACAAAAATATACACAGAGTTTGGAGCTAGAGAATAAAGGCGGCCCAAAACAATGGACATTTCCACTTTAACAACGGCTGTAACAACGGCATATAAACTGTATTAGGTACATAAAGTTATACAATGGTGAATTTAGTTTCTTATCATCCGGTGGTTGAGTTGTCCTTTATAAGATCGTTTCATGGAAACGGGTACACCCAGTACAGTGTTATCGGAGTAGAGCTGAGGCCTTTGTTTCACTACAGACATTTCAATCAATTAGGATAATTTACAACTAGCAGTTTAAACCCGAAGGTTTTTGCTGCTAGGCCCTGCGGGCGGCTTTTCATTCGGCTTCGCCTAGTTTGAGTGTTGGTGAACATTTTATAAATCCGATAGGAACTGGGGACCAAGTCTCTATCTTTTATTGTTTACTAACAGCCTGTTACTTAACATTAATTACGTCACAAACACCTTAACGCTATGCGTTAAGGTCAAAATACGTGTTTGTGACGTAATTAATGTTAAGTAACAGGCTGTTAGTAAACAATAAAAGATAGAGACTTGGCCCCCTGGTTCCAAAAATAGCCGGATCCACTGTGATCCAGTGACAGCTGGTCACCGGGACAAAGTAACCACGACAGGTATTGATGTCATATGTAATGTACAGGTGTCCGGGGGTAAAGTGCATTAACTTCGGAAGATGATTCTACATGATGGTAGGAGTAACAAAGATTAACAACTTTTTTCGAAAATCCAACTTTTTTTTCCCATACAAAAAGACGTACCTACTAAAAATCCTATGTGTGAGGTACGATTTTACTTGCTGAGAGCCTGCCAGGCACGATTGTGGCAACAGTGCATGGTTGTGATTGGTCCGTATCGTAACAGCGGAAAATAATAAAGCTGGCGGCACATGCCGGTCTAATTTTATCTTTTACCACAAAACTACATTATCGTCTAGAATCACCTCCCGAAGTTAATGCACTTTACCCCCGGACACCCTGTATAGCCGCGTGATATTATTATTCACAAGTCTAAATATTACCGTCAATCTTTCCATATCCGCAGAGATACTCAAATTTACAAATCCGTAGTACGTATACCTGCCAGGGGTACGTCCTCGTGCGATCTGCTAACGTAAGTAGCGCCATCCTTTGATGAAATCTTGAATTCGAAACGGAATTACAAAAGTAGCTTTTGAAGAAATTTCAAGTACGAAGATGGTTTTGCGTACGGCGCGGCATCAAGAGTTGCATTCTCAGCCGGATTCTTAAATTTCAACCGTGCGACGTTAGCTTAATAATAACGTCCGATGTTTTGCTTGGTTAATAAGGTAAACTACAACAGAAAAATGAATGGTTTTAGAAAGAAGTAAGATATTTACTGATTTGAAATGAAAACATTAAAAAGTCGTTAACCTCGAATGTTTAATTTTAATTTAATTATGCGCCAAACGCTG
This sequence comes from Limnephilus marmoratus, assembly GCA_917880885.1. NCBI lineage: Eukaryota > Metazoa > Arthropoda > Insecta > Trichoptera > Limnephilidae > Limnephilus > Limnephilus marmoratus. The sequence goes on from OU862924.1 coordinate 33,569,385, forward strand.
CAGTCATCGCATCGGACAATCAATGACGTCACGCGGCGCACGCGGAGCGAAGTGAACAAAGGGGAAATGTACGGCGATACATATTATGGAGGAATATTTGGCTAAGCATCACAGACAATCTGCCCAAATATGTCGACTGATCATTTCTGGAAGTAACAAAACTGGCGTTGTTTCTTTCTCTCTCAGGGTACACGGCGTACACACTGGACAAGAGCCCAACTGCCCGCCTTTTTCTCTTTATACTAACCACTATGATGTATTGTGGTAGGTACCGCGAGTTTTCATCCCGCGACAAAATGTCCCCGACACAATGTTCTCCGACAAAATATCCCCAAGGACAAAATAGCCTACGGATAAAACATCCTCCAACAAAATATCTACTAAAACCCAACCTAACCTTAGTTTACATTTTACTATTTTTGAACAATAATTTATTAACAACGAGAGGTTCTGGGTTCGAGTCCCAGTTGCGACCATTATCTTTTTCTGTTTTTCTGTGTCTTGTTCTCTTTCATATTTTCGTTTAGATTATTATTATTATCTTCTTTATCAATGATTTTTTTTACATTAACTCCACATGGGATGCTGTGTGGAGGGTCTTTTTAAGGAGAGGAAGGAATGAACATTGGTCTTGAAGAGACCCATGTTGTATGTAGGAAGCAGGAAACACAGAGGCCGGCAAATCATTCCACAGCCGAGCTGTTGAACACAAGAACGAGTCGAAGAAGCGACCTGTTCTCGTGTGACAAATGTAAACCGTTGTTATGGTACGCCACACAAACGTCAGAGAATTCAAATTCCTAAAATCAGCGCGGCAATTTCAACAACACCCCGCTCCCCCCTGCTTCCCTGCTTCCTACCTCCTCTCCCCTCTGCGCACCAACGCGCGCACGACAGTCGAGAATTGCAAGCCGCCTTGGACGCACATCGCGCTCCTCGGGCCGAACCGCCGAGTTCGCGGCTAAACTTCTGTCGATCGAATTAAACGCAATTACATCTGCAATGTTAATTGAAGTACATACGGGTTTTAGTGCTGGTATTCTGCCATGCCTGTGTGAACTTCGGGTCCTGTCCTAGACTCGGGGAAGTGCCCTGCTGAACCCGGAAGACGAAGGTCCCCGACCACCATGTAAGCTGCACAATTGATCCCTCTTTTGTTTGTGTCCGTAACGATAGACTGTAAACTCACGCGCAAAGCCATCACTCAGAGAGAGTTTCGTTTTCAGAGATCATGAGGTATAAACACGATAGCTAGGTTTGTGTAATATGCATTTCTTGTATTGAATTGTACTGTAATGACCTATGTACTGTGTTTTGAATTTGCAATACATGAATCTTGTTATAAATTGATAATTCAGCAGAAGGACGTCAAGTAAAAACATCTGGTTTCAATGGAGGAATTCCTGGTTTTATTCACAAAGCACATTTGCTACAATAATTTGTCCCGACCCGACAAAACACTAAATTTGGTCACTTTGACCACTTGCTAGACAATGCTAGCTGTTTATAGGAGATCCACGAATTAAGAGAGAGTTAAACTAGAAAGGCAGACTATTTATAATAAGTTTTCTAACACAATCAAAATAAACAACACTTTCGTGTCACCATAATATACGATATAAAAAACCAGAGATCTACTTTACCGTCTAGTGTTTACCTTTAGTTTCGAATTACGTCGCTAATCTGTAAAATCCCATATTAACTGACAATAGGCTACAAAAATACGCCGCTAGATGGCAGTAGTCTTCACTCTTTTTAACATACTGCCCGGCGGGGAATGAGAAAAAACAACAAGTTTTTTTGAAATTAAAAATCAAACTACAAATTCCTAAATCTACACACAATATACTAAAAATTTACAAGATGTGTAACTATCTAAATTTGAAGGGTCCGGGAACCTAACCAACAATTAAAATAACCTAAAAAAAAAAATTAAAAAAAATTTCACAAAATCATGCAAAAATTAAATTATAAAATAATAAAATCACAACATTAATAATAATTTTGTAAAATTGACAAATCAATAATGTCTCATTGTTTCTATGGAGAAATTTTCACTTCAATTATATTTTTTAACCAACACCAATTCACAAATAGCAATAAATTGTTAGTTCGCTATTGACTGACTATCAGTTCATTAACTTTCACTGGCATGGCACTGCCAAAAAACCGAATGAACACTTCACCGGGTAGACTACTCGGCCATCTTGTCCAGGGTGGTCATCATTTTAGAAAAGTACATCAGCATGTACTTCTGTATGTCATCATTTGGGTAGATCATCATAAATCAAGGGGCGGCCGTGCCCTGGTAAGCAGATAGTACCATTGGATCTGCAGCGAGGATGATCATCTCGCGGTTGTTGACTTGAAGCCCCAGTGGCTTCAGGCTGGATACAGTGGTGTCAACAACACCAATACCGATGCTCCATAATTATTGACGTGGTTTGGTTGCATCGGTTCAGCCCTAATTACAGTTAGGCTGTGACCTTGGGAAGGTCAGTGATTTGCCGGGTCGGGAAATTTGGATCCAAGTTTGATTCTATTGGCATCAAACATATTTTTGTGATGGGTCTCACAAAAGTGCCTTGTGCTGTTTTGAGGGTAACTACCCTCACTACTCCATCCGGGCCTGGATGAGTAGATAATATGCGCGCCATCTTCCATAATGCAGGAGGCATATTGTCTTCCATCAGGATTACCAGATCGTCCTTCTTTATGGCCTTTTGGTTGTTGGCCTGCCATTTGGTCCGTTTTTGCAGCTCAGCAAGGTAATCTCGTTTCCATCTGAACCAGAAATTTTGAATTAGAGCGTTTAATTTTTGATATTTGCTTAGTCTGTTCTCCGGGAGCTCGCGGACATCCAACTCGGGAATAACCGAAGCATCCCTGCCCATGAGGAAATGGTTGGGGGTTAGAGGGAGAAGGTCGTCTACGTCATCAGACAGGGAAGTTAAGGGACGGGAGTTCAAACAAGCCTCTATCTGACAAAGCAAAGTATACAATAATTCAAACTGCAATGGGTTATTTTTAGTAATTCGATATAAATGAAACTTGGTGGACTTGACAGCGGCTTCCCACAGCTCACCGTGGTTCAGTGCCCTAGGCGGTATAAAACTCCAAGAAATTCCCTTATCAGCTAAAAACCTATGGATTTTGTCATTGTTCAATCTTAGACTGGCATATAGTTCTTTGAGCTTATTGGAAGCTCCTCTGAAAGTGGTTGCATTGTCAGAAAATATTTTTTCCGGTTGACCCCTACGGGCAATGAACCTCTTTAAACAATTTAAAAAAGCATCGCTTGACAAATCTGTTACTAGTTCCAAATGAACCGCTTTGGTAGAAAAACAAACAAATATGCAAAGATACGATTTAAGGAGCGGAGATTTTCTCAGCGCTCCAGCCTTCGTGTCTATCCGTCCGGCATAGTCGACGTCCATGACAGAGAACGGTCGACTGGGAGTGATTCTCTCAACTGGAATGTTTCCCAGGATCTGCCGGCAAACCTGAAGTCGGTATCTAAAACATACAACACACTTATGTAGGATACGCTTAACATTGTTTCTCCCAAATATCTGCCAATATAAATAAGTAGCTAATTTTAATCTTCCACTTGCACAAATTAAAACTTCCATTAAACAGAGATTGAGAGTTTTCAATCTACTGCCATACGTTTTATGCTTAGGGTTACAACAATTATTTATAAATCTTAACGCTTGAGCGATTACTCCTTTCAATTTGGTTAGCGATAAGAATTTTTCGAAAATATCCCATTCTTGAGTATCAGTTACCAGTAGTACATTTTTACTTTTTATTTCCGGGGGATCCAAACATGACATCTTGGATACTGGCCAAGTGCTGACATCTTCCGTCAACCAGCTTGGCCCCTTCCACCATATTGAAGTGCTGACTAACCTTTCAGCTGTGGTACCTCGGGACAGTATATCCGCAGCATTTTCTGACGATGATACGTGCCGCCACTGGGTTGGATCGCTGATTTCCTGTATCTCAGCGACTCGGTTTGCCACGAAGGTGTTCCAACGAGCTGGTTGTCCTCTCAACCAGCACAACGCTATTGTTGAATCGCACCAGTAATAGGTGGCCGATTCCTCTATACTTAGCGTCAACTTGATATTTTTTATTAGCTTGGCCAATAGTAATGCACTACACAACTCTAACTTGGGTAGTGATATACACTTTAATGGTGCCACTCTAGACTTGGAGGTAACTAACTGTGCGTGCCTCTTCCCTTCCGAATCTGTTGAGACGATGTAGGCGCATGCTCCGAAAGCTTTCTGAGAGGCGTCGCAGAACCCGTGCAATTGTATAGTCTTTGGTGTTCCGCTAATAACTCCTCTCGGGATTTTTAACACATTTAGTTGCGATAATTGGTCTAGATAAGCCCTCCAAGGTAGTAAAATTTCATCAGGTAGTATGTCATCCCACGATGCCTTGGACTGCCATAATTTTTGCATAATTAAAACTAAAGGATCAAAGGTGGAAGCTATGCACGATAATATTTGACGCTTGCTCTCCGTTTTACCTGACGGCTTTGTAATTTCATATGACAGGTAATCTAATTCATTATTCCAAATTAATCCAAGTATTTTTTCATTCTTGGAATTGTCAGTGATCATTTTCTCACAATTGCCCTGTTTGGCAATTTCACCTTGGCTCCGCCCAGATGACAATTCCAAAATATTTGATCTCCACTTCCTCAGGGTCATCCCTGCGGACAGCAAGATATCACTTATTTGTTTCTTTAACTGGAAACAAACTTCCAAGTCATCCCCTCCAGTCAATAGATCGTCCATATAAAAATCATTTTCTATGACTTGACTTGCTACTGGGAAATTAACTTTGTTATCCATACCGATTTGTCGAAGACATCTCGTTGCTAGGAAGGAGGAAGGTCCCAGCCCATATGTGACGGTCTTCAATTTGTAATGTCGGAGTTCCTCTTCTTGTGATTCGCGCCATACAATCTTCTGAAGGCTGCGATCCTCTGCGCATACGTTGATTTGACGGTACATTTTTTCGATGTCCGCAGTCATGACGTATCGATGTATTCTGAAACGTAATAAATGGCTGTATAAGTCCTTTTGAATGACAGCTCCCACCATCAGAGCATCGTTCAGGGATATTCCGGTCGACGTCTTTGCCGAACCATCAAACACTACACGCACCTTCGTCGTGGTGCTAGCTTCTTTTATGACCGCGTGATGCGGCAAAAAATAGGATTGCTCATCCCCTCTCCATTTATCACATAACTCCATATGACCTAGTTGCTCATATTCTTGCATAAATTGTACATATTGCAATTTCAATTCAGGATTTATTAAAAATCTCTTTTCTAAATGCTTAAATCTTTTTTTCGCTGTGTTTAACGAGTCACCAAGTTGACTCACACATGGGCGGCGCGGCAGACTTACAACGTATCTACCATCGCTCTCTCTAGAGTGCGTGGCGACGAAATCCGCTTCACACGCCTTCTCCTCGTGATTTTGAAATCTCGCAGGATTCACCTCCTCCATTTTCCAAAATTTTTCTATCTGATTAGATAATGTGTTTATTGATAAACTACAAAATTGCGGTACTGGCCTTTTTTTCTGATGAATGTTGATCGGGCCCGATATAACCCAGCCTAATTCAGTCCTCTGCAGAGTAGGTCCGGTATCCAATCTCAGCCGATCATCTTGTAGTATATCCCAAAAGCTCTCAGCGCCTAACAGGATATCAATAGGCGCCGCTACGTTGAAATTTGGGTCCGCCATTTGTAATCCCGGCGGCAGCTTAAAGTCTTTTCTGGCCACTGTTGCTTGAGGTAGGTTTGTGGTTATTTCCTGCAATATTAGACAAGTGATATTTTGATTATAATTTGTCCTCAGAGATTTCATTTTTATCGCAACACGTTTCTTTATATGGGTAACATTGTTGTGTATACCTAACACAGGCTTGTTTATATTTTCGCATCTCAAATTTAACTTCATTGCGAACTTTTCGCACATAAAATTGGCTTGAGCTCCAGAGTCAATTAGGACTCTTGCCTCATGCACTTTATTATTGTGACCTACTACCCCAATGATAGCAGTCGACAATAAAATTGTTTTTTCAGCCTTCGCTAAAGCTGAATGGTTTGATACTGAAACTCGTTCAGCATCCATTTGGCAGTCACCTACTGGGTGATCTTCACCTTTATTCATGGAGTCATCGCTCGGATGCATCTCCCTGTGCAATAACGTATTGTGGCTCTCGCTATCACAATGCTTGCATTTTAAATTAATTTTGCAATATGGGGCCGTATGTCCTAACCTCAAACATTTGAAGCAGGCACGGTACCTCCTTATTGCGTTGGCTCTTTCTCCTGAATTTAATTTTAAAAATTTTTTACAAAAATATATTTTATGCCTTTTGTCATTACAACAAATACAATTATTGTGGGTAGCAGCTAAAAATACCGATTCCTTTTTGGGATTATTGTTGCTACCACTTGCTTTCGGGTAGGTAGGAATTTTTTTCGAATCTGAATTTAACATTAATTCCAAAACTTGCGCACGCGAGGTCAAACATTTAAGAAATTCCTGTAATGTAGGTAGCTCATCCTGCAATGGGTTTTGTTCCCAATGCTTTCTAGAACTTGCATCCAATTTATTAGAAATTACGTATATAATTAAAGCATCCCATTGTTCGATTTTCAAGCCTAAATTTTGCAACGCTTTCAAATTTACATTAGTTTCATCAATCAGATAACGCATGGCTACTGGATCCTCATGTTTCATCTCTTTAAGTTGAAACAGAGCTTGGATGTGTCTTTGTACGGTAGTTCGCAAATTTGCAAACCTCTGCTGCAACAATTCAAAAGCCGATATATAATTCAGGTCTGATACCTCGAAATTGGCGATGATCTTTGCTGCATTCCCCTTTAAACAGGATTGCAGATAATAAAACTTCTGTACATTGCTTATGGCAGTATTGTTATGAACTAATGTCTTAAATGTTTCTAGAAAATTAATCCAATTTTTGGGATCTCCGTTAAATTCTCGTAACTGAAGGTTGGGTAACTTGATTTCTAATTTGGGAGTCTCTACAGACTGAATTGCTCCTTTAGCAGTCGCCAAGGTTGAATAATATTGATTTTCAAAATTCTCTCTTTGCAAATTATTATCAATTTCGTTGGAATCCGGAAGACTTTCGATTTGTTCCTGGACCTCTTCGAAATCATCAATTATTTTTTCAATTCTCGCATAGCGAATTTTAATTTCGTTAACTGATAATGCGTTTAATGAATCCGCAAATCTCGTGAGTTTACCTTTCAACACTCCGCGTTTGTTAATCAACGATTTTAAATTATCCATTTTTTATACGTTTGACAATAATTCAACACAACAAATTCTAAAAATGTTCCTTAAAAAATAATTTCTGTGCAATAATCGCGTAGAAAACCGTAGTAACCAATTCAAGCTATGAACAATGACAGAATCTTACAATAATCATCTTCTAAAACAATTAACCTAAAATAATTCGCATGACTTGCATTTACACTGCGGGTAGTTAGTTTTTTTTGTTTTTAAATAAGTACATTGACACACAAAAAATAGCACTTGTTTGAACAGGAATTCACGAAATAGAAGGAAATAATGGGCAGGTGATACTTATATTGATGTCGATCGTTGTTCTTCATGTTTTCATCTTTTCATCTTTCTGGATTTTTGGATAGCTCGCTGGTTCATTTTATTGTTTCCTTTTAATGCCTTAATCCGATCGTAAGGTAGATGCGGCTGGAGGACCATGTTATAAATTGATAATTCAGCAGAAGGACGTCAAGTAAAAACATCTGGTTTCAATGGAGGAATTCCTGGTTTTATTCACAAAGCACATTTGCTACAATAATTTGTCCCGACCCGACAAAACACTAAATTTGGTCACTTTGACCACTTGCTAGACAATGCTAGCTGTTTATAGGAGATCCACGAATTAAGAGAGAGTTAAACTAGAAAGGCAGACTATTTATAATAAGTTTTCTAACACAATCAAAATAAACAACACTTTCGTGTCACCATAATATACGATATAAAAAACCAGAGATCTACTTTACCGTCTAGTGTTTACCTTTAGTTTCGAATTACGTCGCTAATCTGTAAAATCCCATATTAACTGACAATAGGCTACAAAAATACGCCGCTAGATGGCAGTAGTCTTCACTCTTTTTAACAAATCTATTTAACTCAATCCTGTTGTTAATCTGCCTCGGCAGGAGTATTTCCTAGAGTGCACTTCCCAGACGCCCGTGGAAGAGAGAGAGAATTCTGAAGCATTCGTGCGACCTGCCCCTGGAATAGAGGGTACTTTTGTCTCTGCTGTGAGCTGGCCTGGGACATGTTAGGGACCCATCATAACAACTGTCGCCATAGCGTGGGGCCTCGGAATTTTTTTTCTCTATCCCGATCGCTTTGCGGAGTGCAACTTGTCGAAATCCTCCCTGTACAGGAATTGTTTTGTGAACATTAATTATACCTTGATATTCTACACCCAGTGTACAGTGAATTCTGTGAAAAAACCACAGAAACCTATGTGTAAATTGGATCCAGATCTGATTGAAACCATGAATCACGCCGCAATTGTAAACACGGCCATTTTGAAGCAACTAAAGGACGCTAGCATTAAACCGCGAATCTGACTGCGCACGCGTCACAAACAACGGGCGGCAATAGCTTCGCGCCAAACCAACGGTCCGATGTTCCACGCGGTAAATACCTATTCTCTGGATTGCGCGCGCAAATGCTTTTGTCCCGCGCCAAAAATTCCAACGAAGAACCCGTCGGAACGAAATAATTAACTGTTGCTATGCAGCGTTCATAATCAAATCACCTTTTTATGACTGAACCGGTTAGCAACGGAAATGATTATTATAAATTTGATTCTGGAACCCTAGTTATTTTGCGAATTCCTTAACAAAAATTTCGGACTTACGTTTTTTGCTGTTTCTGCACAATATACCAATTGACCCACTTACGACTGTTAAATTAGTATAATTTATATTTCACTAAATGGCCAAAATAATGACTTTCTTTCCCCATTCTACATTATAGGTACCGCTTTTTTTTCAGCATTAGTTTTATTTCATTTAGTAAAGTGAATTGTGTTTTTTTCCCTACATAAAGAAAAGTGAAATAATAATAAAACCAATGATTGGTTCCATGAATAAATAAAATAATTTTAATGTGGTTGACGCAACAAATCCCATATTCAGTTATTTTCATCCGGAAGTTTGTTCTTATTCGCCAAAAGAGTGCCTTTTGTGAATTTTAGTGCCCTTCTCAGTGCAAAGTGATTTGTGAAAAATAAAAAAGCCGTTTTCTAAAGGTCAGTCCTGGCAAAATTTTTCAAAAAATAAATAAATACTTGTGAATTTCACAGTTTTCTCAAAAGTGGTCAGTGAAACACAGAAACCTTTACTACTAAGGTCTTTCCACGCAAATTTTTTTTTCTTGTGCCTTCCTTTGACAAAAATTCTGGTGTCATATATACCAAATTGTAGCATAAAATACAGTTTTCTATAACTATTTTAGAAGTGCCAACCAGTGATTACCAAGTGAAAAGTGCCTCACAAAATTAATTTTGCACTTACTAAAGGAAACCCCTGGCAAAATTTTTTTCACCACCCGGGAAACTCACAATGGAAAACAATCAAGCTATGGCACCATCCAATTTGGGCATCATTCCCAACGTGCATAACTTATCCAAAACTCACTTACAAACTGCTTTAAGGGATAGAGGACTCTCGCCACCAAGCAAATCTAAATCTACATTAAAGGCTTATGCACTTCTATTTAACAAAAAGTACATTAAGAGAATAAACCTCGCCCCCTCAAGCGAAAATAATTCACGCTCGGCTACGCAAGTTTTGGATAATCTTGTTCCTAACAAAGAACCTATGCCGCAAGTAATGGTAAAACAGGACATCGCACCCACCTTGACACAAGATAAAACTTACGATTTATCCTCTTGGAAAGTCAAATATAATGGCGTCTCCGATGTGCTGGATTTCATCGACCGTATCGAAGAAACGGCTACAATCAAAAATATCCCATTCGAGATTCTACGAAAAAACTTCATAGAACTCATCTCCCCAGAATTGATACCCTGGCACCGCATTCAAAAAACTAAATGCAAAGATTGGAATAAACTCAGATCTGCCCTAATCTCGAGCTTCGGAAAAACAGAAGCCCAGCACAGGATCAAATTATCTTTACTATCTATTAAACAGCTGGTAAATGAACCTGTAGCTACATTCATAGAAAGGGCTGAATCCATTAACATCAAGCTTTCACATCCCGTTTCGGAAGCTGAACTATTACCAGTCATAACTGATGGCCTTTTAAGCAAATACGAGAACATCATCACCTCGCAGAAAATTGCATCCCTGGCCCAGTTAAACGAAGTCTGTCTCCTTCTGGAATCGTACCAGGATAGGAAGAACATAAAGAATGTGTCAAATAATGTAGTTGTGCCAAGCCGTTCGTCTGGTTTAAAACCAGAATTCGACAACAAAAAAGTGTGCTCTTTTTGCAAAAAAGTAGGCCATCTGGCCACTACTTGTTTCAAGCAAGCGAGGTTTCTGGAATCCAAGGAACCCCGAACTTTCAAGAGGCATCACTCTAGGGACCGCTCTCCTCCACGCGACGAACTGCGCAACATTTTCAAGAAATCAAGGCACAACATGGAAAGGTTACAAAACCCAAGCGATGTCAGACCTCAGGTGGATTTCTCCAAGCCCCCACCAAATTTCTACATGAAGAGGCCAAAAAACTAAATAATAACCTCTCAGGCACCCATTCTGAACCAAGGTCTAAAGAATGGACTGATTGGTTAGCACACATTAAGTATTTTAACCAGACCTTAAATGTTTCTTCGGTTTGTTGCAAACAAGCTAAAGATGGGAGACCCTATGCTTCTTTCTCTGTTAACAATGTGACCTTTTCCGGATTACTTGATAGTGGGGCATCTATCAGCTGTCTTGGCAACAATGCTCACTTGCCTTTTGTTAACAGTGATTTTAGAATTTCGCCCCAATCGACACACCTGACAACTGCGGATAATGTTTCCCAACCGGTCATCGGTGCCCTTGCCCTGCCAATTAATTGTAACAATAAAATAGTTACAATCAATTTTCTAATAGTGCCCTCTATATCCCAGAATTTCATCCTTGGCGTTGACTTCTGGAAGGCATTCAATGTTGCTCCCCAAGTATTTAATACTCTTGGCAAAACCTCCACTGCCGCTCAAATTAGTGAGATCCGCACAATAATACCTCACGAAAATTTAAGCACGGACCAGGCTCTCCAACTAAAGGAAATGGTCAATAAATTCGAATCAATATCCTTCGAAAAATGTGGATTAGGTTTGACAAATTTGGTGGAACACCATATCAAAACCAATGGCCCACCCATCAAGCAACGTTATTACAACTTAGCCCCCCAAAAACTTAAACTTTTAGAAAACGAACTTGACGAAATGTTAAAAATGGGTGTGGTGGTTCCCAGCAGAAGTGCATGGACCAACCCAACTCTTTTGGTTTCTAAAAAAGACGGCTCTGCACGTTTCTGTCTCGACAGTAGACGTTTAAACTCTTGCACGGAAGCTGATGCGTATCCCTTACCTCACGTTCACGCAACCTTAGACAAGCTGCGTAACGCCAAGTTCATCTCTTCTGTCGATCTCAGCAAAGCGTTTTGGCAAATACCCTTGGACGCAGAATCGTGCGAAAAAACTGCTTTCGTTGTACCTGGTAGGGGAATGTTCCATTTTAAAAGATTACCCTTTGGTCTAAAAAACAGCCCCGCCGAGTTACAAAGACTGATGGACAAACTTTTCGGTCCTGAAGTCGATAATAGCCTGTTTTGTTACCTTGACGACCTCATCATCGTCAGCGATACCTTTGAAAAACACCTATTAATGCTGGAAAAAGTTTTCCAACAACTCAAGTTCGCTGGTTTAACCATCAACTTGAAGAAGTCTGAATTCTGTAAGTCCCGTCTACGTTATCTGGGATTCATTGTCGACGAAAAAGGTCTAAGAACAGACCCCGCTAAGGTGGAAGCCATGGCAAATTTCCCCCGACCCAAAAACGCGAAGGAAGTCAAAGGTTTCCTTGGACTTGCAGGTTACTACAGGAGATTCATCAAAGACTTTTCCACTATTGCAGCCCCCTTAAATAAAATTACCGGCATTCGTAAAGGTGTCAGCAATTTCCGATGGTCTGTCGAAGCTGAAGAAGCGTTCACAACTTTAAAAAATGCCCTTCAAAAAGCTCCCGTTCTGAATTGCCCGGATTTTGCACTCTCTTTTACCCTCCACACGGATGCCTCCAATGTAGGAATCGGTGGAGTCCTTACTCAAGAATTCCCAGATGGCGAACACCCTGTAGCGTATTTTTCCCGTACACTAAACAAACACGAGAAAAACTACGGAATTACCGAAAAAGAGTTATTGGCTGTATTGGATTCTGTTCACCATTTCCGCGGTTACATAGACGGTAGCAAATTTACTGTAGTCACAGACCATAGTAGTTTGAAATGGTTGATCTCTTTAAGTAATCCCTCCGGTAGGCTCGCTCGCTGGTCCTCCCGTTTGTCTCAATACAATTTTGATGTTGTTCACCGTAAAGGCGCGGACAATATTGTTCCCGACGCCCTTTCAAGAATTGAACTAGCTTCATTAAATGTTGACACAATTGCCCCCCCCTCCATCTACAAAAGATGAATGGTACTTGAAAATCTTCGAAGGTTGTAAAAATAACCAACAAAAGTTTCCTAATTTTATCATAAAAGAAGGACAACTATACCGTAATTGCAAGGTACCACTATCCATCCTCGAAGATTACTCGTGGAAACTTGTCGCTCCCCTCGAAGGTAGAGAACAAATAATCATTGACAATCATAGTGCTCCCGACTCCATACACCCAGGAAATTTCAAGACGTATAAAAAGATCGCCTTGAAGTATTACTGGCCTGGTCTCTTTAAGCAAATTCGCAATTACATCTCTAAATGTGAAACTTGTAAAGCTTATAAACATAGCACGGCAGCACCTGCCGGCCTAATGGGTAATCCCAAACGTGCCGACAGACCCCTACAATCATTGTCAATGGACCTCGTCGGACCTTTTCCTCGAAGTTATGCCGGACACATGCACATACTTAGTGTAGTGGATATTTTCACTAAATTCTGTTGGATCTTCCCTTTAAAAAGAGCCAACGCGTCCGCCATCATCAAACTCCTGGAAAAACACATTTTTATACCTTACGGAACACCCAGAACCATAATAGTTGATAACGGAAAACAATTTATTGCCCAAGAATTCAAAGATTTTCTTGCCAAATACGGAATCAAGGACATTTACTATAATACCTTGTATACTCCGCAAAATAACACTGTCGAACGTTACAACCAGACAATCAACACAGCTCTGGCTATTCTAGTTGATAAAGATCAACGTACTTGGTGTAAAAACCTAGATAAAATTCAGGCTGCTATGAACAACACTGTTAACCTGGCCACTGGTTACACACCTTTCTTCTTAAAACATGGTATGGAACAAGTTGTTCACGGTTCTCTACATAGGGACACAAACTTTCCTACGTCAATTGCCGCCACAAGCAACCCTACCGCGGACTATGCCCATCGTCTGGAAGAACTGTCGGCCATCTACAGTGAAGTCACTGATGCTTTACTCCTGGCTCATCAAAAGAGTGCGGACAGATACAACCTACGTAGGAAACATGTCACCTTCAATACAGGAGACATAGTTTGGAGAAAGAACAACACACTTTCCCAAGGAGCCATGTATTTCTCTGCCAAGCTGGCACCACGTTTCGTGAAGGCCAAAGTTCTAAGAAAGATATCAGATCTAGTGTATTCCTTGTCTGACTCCTCTGGAAAACACATTGGTAATTACCATATTAAGGATATTGCAAAGACTGGAAGTGAGGAGTCAAGTAAAACTGCCCCCACTATCTCAGCAAACTCAAAATGATCCAGTGTGTATCAACACAACCTTTTTGTAAGCACATCAAGTCTTACAATGACCGGCGTGTAAAGGGTCAATTACATGTCCACCCTTTCGTTGATGAAACGAATATTGTTAAAAAAAAAAGAATCATTTTTGTAAATTTATGTACACTCCACGGTGTAGTTTGCCCCGTTCATGTTCGTGAATTGGCAACCACCGCAATTTTTGTTTCACACGTTTTTTATTTATTTTTTTTTTTTCTCACCTGTTCCAAAATTGATCACGTTAGAGCAGAGACACCCCTCGAGTCACAGTGTTTTGGAAGTCATGAACCCAAATCATTGCCTCTCAACCCCTCACACTACGCTACGTTCATGCCATGGCACGCTTTGCTATGTAATGCAATATTGTAATTTTCACCATTTTGTTTGTTGTTTTTTCATCATATCGGAAGGAATCTCTTCAAAAATTTTTTTTCTTTTATGTTCTGTAAGTACTGGAGCGTTGTTCTAAAATCGGATTTGGTAAACTCCAAAGCGTTAAATCACGACCCAGGACTAGTAAACCATCTCAACATGCTCCATATTTTACTCATAATGGTAAAAATAAGTGGTTACTCACATAATCACATTCCTTGTGTATAGTAGTTTTCAATTTTTCTCAAATGTTAAAAAATTGATGGCGTCCTACCCGAGCTTTTTGCTAACAAATTGGATTTTGACACGTCCATTTTGAAATCATATGTATATAAATAAAGGAAAAGCCTTTAAATTGGTCTTTCCACCCTTATACAAATCCTCATGGGCTCGTTTCAACTAAAGTACGTAAAACCAAATACTCGGTCTTTTGTTGTTATGAGAAGTCCTCGACTTGCCCCTCTTCACAACATGTATGTCTTGTATTACATGCCTCAACCCTGACGGAAAAGGTTAATAAAACCTAACGGCAGCCCTGATTTCCGTACATAAATAACCGCAGTTTAACGTAAATCATCAATGTTTTGTTTGATCATCGTTTTGCAAACATAGGCATTCAACTCTTGTTTCGCCATTTAACCAAGTATTTGCAACCTAAATTGCACATAACCTGGTATGTTGTAACTGCACAAAGGGTATGTAAAACCACAATTGGTCCCTTTTGTTTGTCCCCACTGAAGTTGCTACAATAGACAGTATGTAAAACCATATAGGCCTGTCTTTGTTTAAACAGAAATGTACTCTGTCACCACCCCGCCTTTATAACATACGAATTGACATTAAATTGTTTACCTCCTTGTTATTCTATCGTACGCTCCTGGGCTACGGAGTTAGTTAATCTAACAAATCTTCATATACTGTGTTAAAACAAGCATTGTTAACGTTTATTGTGTTGTATTTAAACGTAACCCTGTTACATTATAGGAGGGATCCTTAAAATACCTGCCACAATACGAGAAGTTCGTCATAATCACTTTTGCTCATAGCTAAATGTTATTGAGTTGGTCGTGTGACATATTTGTCATGAGTACCGTTTTGTACATTCTATTTTGGTCGTGTGACATATTTGTCATGAGTACCACCCTTTTTGTATAACCTGTTCTGGTCGTGCGTCATTTATTTAAATAAAATACCAATAAAATACCACTCTCACTCAAAAACCTCAACATTATAACATTTAAATTTCAAATAAAAAACTGGATACTAAATATAGGGAGATCAGAAATAGAAAATATACTGAAATCAAATACAGACTAAAACCGAATCTAATGAACTGAATTATAAAAAAACACTTATCTTATTTACTTTATAATTATAAAAAAAAAATACTACATGATATATTATGTTATGTCGAATTCATATTATTCTTATAATTAAATTATAAAATGTAAATGAAATCCTCAGCACGGGAGATCCCAGTGAGGATATCATTATCTCTATTTGTTATTAAGAAATGAAGACAATAAATCATTATTATTATTATATTTGCCGTGAGTACCGCTTTTATGTATAATTGTGTATAAACTCTGTACACTATACGTGGAGACGTTAAAACACTTACCGTGATTCGTGCGAACGACATAATATCGGCTTTGCCATCTTCTTTAAGTTGCATTGTATAAACTCTTTGACTTCTGTCTATAATTGAGTTATATCTTGTATGTACTTACATATTTTGTACACTATACGTGGAGACGTTAAAACACTTACCATGAGTCGTGCGAACGAAATAATATCAAACCTTTTGTGTGCGATCTACGAAATGTAGTCCACAACCCTTTGTTGTCATTCAACGCCGATGCCCGTGGACTTCCTGTTTTTTTACTTCTTTGCAAAGGGAAAGAAGCCCAGGAATATCTACTATCCCAAAAGGACTAGTTTTCAGCTTCACTGTCAATTATGGGGCATAGTGCTGTGGGGAGTTAATCGATTGAGCACAAAACCACCTAACTCGTTGTCTGGAGAACGAATAAGAAAATCCCCAGGTTTGTGAAATTGGAGCAAGGGTCTGTCTTTTCTCACAATCATGTAGAAGTTTTAAAAAACGACCCCTAATATTTTGCCCAATACACGCGAAAGATTAGCCTCTTTGTTATAATGTGTATTCAAATTCCTCCTCACCCTTTGTGATAAATGTAAAGAGTCCGGAAATCTGCTGGTTGATTATGTTTCATTTTCACATAGAGTTTGAATTGGAAATTAGTCCAGTCTCTAGCACATTTCGTAACTCGTCTCCCTTCTCCCCTCCTCCCCCCATTCCCCCATGTTCTCAGATTATGTTATGAAGTGAAAAATCTGTCGTTGACCATATTTCGCCCTCACTTGGAGTTCGAATAGGTAACTGTCCGGTTATCTACAGGTTTTCCCCCTCAATCTCTGCATATGTCTCACCATTTTTTTTCTCTTTCTCAATTCTACGAAACACATTCATGAATGTTGGATATGTACGATATGCACTTGGCGTACCGTCTGTCTCCTTTTGACAACCTTTATTCATGAATTGGTTTCCCTTTGCCGTGACTAGTTCACGATTCTTTGTCTTGTTCTTTGAAATTCTACGAAAATGTTACCATCTTATGTTAACATAGGCCATAGAGGGCCGGTTGTTTTTTAACCAAGACATATTGTCACTCGGCAAGCGCCAAGTCATCCTGGAAAAGGAAAATGTTCATGTAATCACAATTTAGTTAGGAACATCTCTCTTCGTCACTCTCTGGGTCGGTGGTTAAAATTTCGTTTATTTCATTATCTGGACACATTTTGTTTCTCTCCAAACCTTTTCTTCATTGGTCCCTAGGCAGGTAAACTTCAAGAATTTTGCTCTAATAATAATTTCTCCCGGATTTAAAAAGAAGCCCAGGCGGATGTCATCACCAACAGCCAAGCTGAGCTTCACTTCCTGACAGCACGCGCTGTGGTTACAAGGTCCCTCCTGTTGCCATTTTCTACGCATTTGTTCCTGAGAGCACAGACCATACCGCTCATATGTATGTTGTCTTGTCGTGCCACAGCAAGCTGAGTTGTCCCACTATACATTATGACACTCTAAACTACCTTTTGGGCACGCTAGCTCCTAGGTTTGTTCTTACTCTTGCTATCAATGCCAACCTTGCCGTCTCTTGCTCTGCCATGCAGTGACGCATACATCGTCATGTGTAAACCATCATTACCTTGACCCACCAGTATTCGCTGAATGCGTACCAATACAAGTTATCTTGAGCTACATTATGCTTCAATAACCATTATATACGATCCGTGTTTACCATAATAACACCTAGGATTCGTACTGGCATGTCTGCAGATACTGGATTCTTCTCTTCAATGACCTCTGTAACCATAGTCGCGGCTCAGCAACCACAGTCTCCACTTCGTGAACTTCAACGTCTTCGACCAAACCAAGTGTTTTCTAAGGCCTAAGTGTACTCCTGAGTGTTATCTCAAATGGGTCTGATTACAGTGATAATGTAATCCTTAGAATCTGTGAAACCACGTCCTTTTCTTCGAAATCCTCCGAAACCAAACAAATCCACGCTTCACAAACTTAGCTCCCAGACCAATGAAACCTTAGAATCTCTTCTCTTGTACAAATGTATTGTCATTCTTTCAATTGCATAACCATGTGTATTATTATTTTCAATTGCATAACCATGTGTATTGTCATCCTTTCAATTGCATAACCATGTGTATTATTATTTTCAATTGCATAACCATGTGTATTGTCATCCTTTCAATTGCATAACCATGTGTATTGTTATCTCTCAATTGCATAACCTTGTATGTTGTTTTACACCATGTACTTTTCCCAAGTTGTCTTTTCCAATCATTGTATGTACCCCCATCCATTCCCTACAAACATTGTGACCTAAACTATAGCATAAACTGTATGTTCTAGCTAGGCAATCTCTCAAGCAACGAATCTCTCAAAAACCCCGATGGAAGCTTAAGAGGATTTTTTTTCCTACAGCTCCATTGCCACGTCGCTTTTTTTTCCAAGCGCGGGGGGAAGTGTTATGGTACGCCACACAAACGTCAGAGAATTCAAATTCCTAAAATCAGCGCGGCAATTTCAACAACACCCCGCTCCCCCCTGCTTCCCTGCTTCCTACCTCCTCTCCCCTCTGCGCACCAACGCGCACCAACGCGCGCACGACAGTCGAGAATTGCAAGCCGCCTTGGACGCACATCGCGCTCCTCGGGCCGAACCGCCGAGTTCGCGGCTAAACTTCTGTCGATCGAATTAAACGCAATTACATCTGCAATGTTAATTGAAGTACATACGGGTTTTAGTGCTGGTATTCTGCCATGCCTGTGTGAACTTCGGGTCCTGTCCTAGACTCGGGGAAGTGCCCTGCTGAACCCGGAAGACGAAGGTCCCCGACCACCATGTAAGCTGCACAATTGATCCCTCTTTTGTTTGTGTCCGTAACGATAGACTGTAAACTCACGCGCAAAGCCATCACTCAGAGAGAGTTTCGTTTTCAGAGATCATGAGGTATAAACACGATAGCTAGGTTTGTGTAATATGCATTTCTTGTATTGAATTGTACTGTAATGACCTATGTACTGTGTTTTGAATTTGCAATACATGAATCTATTTAACTCAATCCTGTTGTTAATCTGCCTCGGCAGGAGTATTTCCTAGAGTGCACTTCCCAGACGCCCGTGGAAGAGAGAGAGAATTCTGAAGCATTCGTGCGACCTGCCCCTGGAATAGAGGGTACTTTTGTCTCTGCTGTGAGCTGGCCTGGGACATGTTAGGGACCCATCATAACACCGTGTACAAATGTTGGGCACGCGTTTGGCGTGTTTTCCGACCATGCACCGGTGCCGAAGGGATCAATGATATACTACATTGACGGGAATAACCTTCAAAAGTTATAAAAAGAGAGTTTTTCTTATAAAAATTGAATAATTTATTGTCTTTACAGGATGTCTGTATTATTTTTGCCCGATTTTACTATTTTTGAACAATAATTTATTGTGTTTATAGGTTTATTATTTTTGTTCCATTTTTTGTAAGGTTAGGTTAGGCAAGGATAGGTTAGGTTAGGTTGGGTTATGTTAGGTTGGGTTTTAGCAGATATTTTGTTGGGGGATGTTTGTCCGTAGGATAGTTTATCGTGGGGTATTTTGTCGCGGGATGAAAGTCGCGGAACCCTATGATGTACCTATGCTGCCGAGATAATTTCGCTAATCCAACTTAAAATTTGGCCTTAAGGGTAAACTTAAAATAACGCATAATCTGCTCGTTCGTAAACGGCGATAATTTAATTACTTTAAGAAAAAAAACTTTGACACATAAAAACTTGATTCTTTCAAGAAAGGCACACAAATGCAATATACTGATTTATTAAACCTAATTACCTTCCACATACCTACTAGAACTACTCGATCCAAAATTGTCTGGCAAAATCGCAAAATTAGATCGCGAATGGCCGGCGGTAATCCCTAAGTTGAGGCGTGTAATTAGCCAATGACCGTCTTCCAAGATAGAATGACTAATGTCCTGGGAGTTTTGACTCATCATTTTTACAATAGGAAAAAAAAGTTCATGAATTCGAATGTCGATTTTCGTATTTTTGTCAAAGGGACAATGCACTGTGCACCGCCTTGCACTGCAGTTGAAGGGATGGATTCATGCGTCCTTCACTCCTGGACACACTGGCCCCCAGATTCCTACCCACCCCTCATACCTTTTTCCTTCTCAGAACTTCCTATCCTTCCCTTCCTTAAAAAAACCCTCCACACAACATCCCCTAAGATGACAGGCCCTGATGGAAAAATATTTTTCTCAGAGCCTTCTGTGTAGAAGAGCTAATGTAAAATAAATACATATTAAACTTTTATCCCTTTTACATAACTAGCAGACCCAGCCACACGTTGCTGTGGCTAACGAAACACAACGCCATTACCCGACCTTTATAAAATCCACACCACCCGCTTGCCAGCTGCCCGCTGCCTGAATTGAATATTTGAATTTCTCGGCTTTCTCTACTATAATAAGCCTGTATTATACATATAAACCTTCCTCTTGAATCACTCTATCTATTGGTGAAAATCGCATGAAAATCCGTTGGTAGTTTAAAAGATCTATGCGCACATACATTTTGAGCGACTTCATTTTATACTATGTAATGATGATAACTGAACTGTCTCAGTAACAATATTTTATATTTTTGTTTAAAGATAAATTGAAGATGTCCACTGACTTGGTATGTTTCCCTGCATTAGTATCCTGGGCAAAGAGGAATACATAATATATTATGGTAGCTAGGATTTGATATGTATGCAAATTTACAGATGGCGTTGGTAGTAGATGGCGATGTGTTTCGTTAGGCACAGCAACGTGTGTCCGGGTCTGCTAGTATATAAATAATTCATTATCGGCAGCTAAAAAGAGAATTTTCGAACTCCACCGTGACCTGAATACAACGTTGGAGTGCCCGAGTCGAAGGTAAACATTTTTTGCAGCACCTACCCGATACGGTGAAAAGGAAATTCTGCTGGAGAAAAAATTTACACGAGGTAAAATTGCTGTGAATCGTTTGTATAGTGGTACTTCAGAAAAGTCATCCCCTTTTCAAAAAGTATATTTCTTTTCATAAAATGCACTAGAGCTAAACACTGATAACTTTGCAGTCGTTGCCAAAGTCGCTATCGTAGATATGGGGGATGCAAAATAAATAAGCTAGACGCGAGGTTCGTAGAATACATTTTCTACAAACCTTGGGATAGGCATTATTTTGAAATCTGACTATATTAATTAAGAGCCGGTGTTATAACCATTCGTTCGTCGCGCTTGATACCATTTTTAACAAATATTCGGTCAACCGCCAAAATGGTATCAAGCATAACGAACGGATGGTTATGGCATAACGAACGGATGGAACGGACAAGTACATTTATCGTTATCGATATGAAGCAGGTTATTTATTGCACACCACCAGGACTAACAATACATACAAAAAAATTATCAACAAAAATTTGTAATAATCAACAACAATTTGTAATAATCAACAATAATTTGCAATAATAAACAATAATTTATAAAAATCAACAATAATTTGCAATAATCAACAATAATTTGTAATAATCAACAATAAGTTGTTATTCACGTCAAAATGTCACCCCTTGAGTGCGGCTGATGAAAGTCACCACATGTACTTGTGATATTTGGTTTACAGTTTTGTCCCAGCGAGAGCTCGTACGGACGTCATCTCATGCGTCTTGTGCGTAAACGAAAAAGATAGAAGATACAAGAACGATGACGTCACGTTGGATCTCTCGCTGGGACTAGTAGATTAGGGAACGTACCCAAACTACGTGACCAACTTTTTGCAATTTTTAACCCCCCCCCCCCCCCCCCCGGTGACCAAAATCCTAAGCAACCTGCAGCTCATTTGTATGGAGCGTGACCTTTTGAAGACCCCCCCCCCCCCCTAAAAGTGTCACGTAGTATGGGTACGTTCCCTTAGGTAAAAAAAATACTATAATTGTAAAACTACACATCTCGGCACAAGAATGGCCTAGTGAGATGAGCGTCTTATGTTTTTGCTGTACCGTACATGTTTTAATTAAACAAATCGAATAATAAAAAAAAATTTAATCAACTCTTTTCACAGGTAATTAGGAACTATTTTCCGCGACTTAACTTAACCTGCTTTGAATTCTTTACGGATCTCCATAGTTGTAATTTTTTATAGAGTCCAAACTGCTCCCCAACCAGTGAGATTATGGTATGCCAAAATAATGGCTGTTATACACGACGTCTTTTTTCATCCTGATTCCAATTAGAGACTAGAGTCAACATTTTTCGCTTTACGCGATCGCTATTTTCATATCTATTTCCATTTCTACGATTTCAGTTGGCATCACAGCAAACAGCATGGTTCATGTGTTATTTGCAGTGATGACAATTGAAATCGTAGATTTGAAAATAGAGATGAAAATAGCGATCGCGTAAAGCGAAAAATGTTGACTTTGGTCTCTAATCGGAATCGGGCTGAAAAAAGACGTCGTGTATAACGGCCATAAGGTATTGTGAGGCTGACGGTAGTGGGAAGGGGAAGGAGATGGGGAAAAGGAAGTATATGGCTATTTAGAAATGGCCACCGAACACGGCCAAAGCCATTTCAAGCAACGTTTCAAATCTGAAAGGTGTTCTTACACAAGGGCGTTACTGAGAGTATCTTCCTAAGTAACAGGGTAAAAAGGACCCAGATACTACCTAATATCTACAGCCTGTATGTCGGACGAATATCTACAGCTCATATGTTGAACTAATATATACGAACTTCAGAGTGTTGACTAATATCTACAGAGCGTAGGTTGAACTAATATCTACAGAGAATAGGTTGGATTAATCAGCTAAATGTGTCCAATAGTCCGATATTAGGGATTTTTACATACATACTTACATAAATTAAGTTTTTTAAACTGCATACGTAATATTACGTTATTCCAATATGCTATACATAATTGCAAATACAACCTCTGCCAGTGCTGTAGATATTCGTCAACACTTTGGTTCTTATAGATATTCGTCAACAGTTTGAGCTGTAGATATTCGTCAACACTTTCCTTCTCATAGATATTAGTTCGATTTTATCAGTTTTTGGAATTCCTGTAGATATTAGTAGACGCCTCCGGTAAAAAGCAGATACTTGAAATTTTTTAAATGTCCATCATTCCTTCCGGATCCTCAAAATTGTCTAAAGTGTTCAATCAAACAATCTAATCAAATTTTCACACAGGTATAAAAGAGGTAAGAACTGGTACTGTACACAGGTTATCATTTACCCACCCTCCCCTTGACGTGCAGTTTTCCCACGTCACACGTCACCCGTCACGTCCGCCGCCCATCCCCCGCTGATGCGCAATAGACAATAAAACACTAACCCCGGAACTGGAGGCATTCGCGGATGTACAAATGACTTTTCACGGGTAGGTTGGTTAGAGACCGTTTCATCGAGCTTCAAAGGGCTTTATTTGCGAACGACGTTAAAATTAGTTTCATTCATGGATTCAAAAATATTTATCGGAAAAAAGAGAAATAATTAACTTTACCAACGTTTTTTATCACGGCCTTTGGGCGTCGAGTTTAGACTATAACAAGATATTAATCGAACACTGCATTATCTAGTTTAAAAATGGCTGCAGGGTGTGGTTCTTTAACAGCGTGGTATTAAGTCGCATTGTAGTATACGACGTAGTACAATGACATAGCCTATCGTTCCGCATCGCTTCATAGCACCCACTCCGGGTGGCGCCGATCCCTTATTCCACTCCAGAAAACGGTCGGAATTGTAGACGAAGCGTGCTTGAATTCGAAATGAGCCCGGAGCCGAAACTGAAGAGGGTTTGTTAAACATTTTTCTACGAAAGGCGAGAATTACCTGCAACTTGCGGCTTGGGAATGAGATATGCAACTCAGTGGAAAATGGTAACTGGTCGATTATATCAATACCATGCCACATACCTACAAAGGTGCAGACAAACAATTAATGGATTGGCGTTTGAAATTACAGCGAAAATGGACGAAAACGAAACGGTGGAAATGTAAGAGAAAATGAGATACATCTTCTATCTATCAATATCTTCTATCTTCTTCCATCTTCCATATAAATAAAAATGAATCGCCGAAATGTATGTACGCGCATAACTTCTGAACGACTGCACCAAATTGGATAATTCTTTTTTTTTGTGTTCGTTATTGTCAGGACAAGGTTTGTATAAAACTACTGGTGAGCTCTGGCATTATGAAATTTGTATTAAAAAATTGCAATAGGTGGCACGCGAGCTGTTTGAAAACTGAATACACTGGGAATGAATGTGTGTAATGCGGGTGGGGGGAGAGGGGAAGGGGAACTCGGAAGGGGGGTTCGCGTGATGGTGGAAGGGGGGGAGTGGAGTGGGGAGAGGGAAGGTGGAGGAGGCGGAGTGGAAACGCGAGAGGGGAAGGGGACGCGGGAGAGGAAGGGGAGGCGGAAGGCGAACGCGACGAATGGGAAAGGACAGGCAGGGAGAAACAATTTCTTTATTAAATGCGGAATTCAGAGCGAAACTCAAAATTCGTAGATGTATTAGAAAAAAAAATATATATATATATATACGAATAGGTAGATACTTTTTTGCACTACAGAGCAAATTTGTATTTCTCTGTACTCTTAAAAAATCTGAATCTTTTTAAATCCCACGTCAACTAGGTACAATAATATTACGTAACCGCTAGCATTGATTACTCGCATAATTCAGTATGCGTTCGCAGTGCATCGTGGGTTTCCGGAAATCATTTAAATAAATAAATATTTTCCAGTTAACAATCTTCATGCATAAATATTCTGATACAGTAGGGCATTTTAAGATCTGAGTGAGGGTCTGAATTATTAATATAGATAATTTTTGAAAATTATACTAAATGAGAACACATCATAGTCTTCACACGTAATAAAAACAGGTTTTAATTCAATTTCAATTCTTTCTGTTACTAAAGTATGATGGAAACCCACGGATGCAAAAAGGATGACATCGTGTTGCTTTGATAAGACGGTATGCATTTTTCATTTTACTAAAAAATTGCAGTAATCTCCGTAATGAGAAACATCTGTCAAACAGCGGCGTTCCATGTTAAACTTAAAATTACCATGTTCGTCAGAGTTTTGCATAAAACCAACAAACCGCCGCTGCTCGTTGTTGCTTATTAAAATTCAGCCTTTCTCTGCTCTGTCGAACCAAATATCACCGTCAAACCATTTTTATTGCAATCCAAAAAATATAGTTCCACCGTTAATCCACAATTCGTTAGTTATGAACTAGTATTCACCGCTCTTTTCCGTCAGATTTTTTTGTGTTTATTTTCTTCTTTCATGTATTTACGAGTGAAATGTTCTCAGTTGCACTAAAATGTTTTTGTCTAGTTGATATATATTAAACAGCTTTGGCGGGTAAAGCAATGATTATTGAAATATTTTAAAAACCCACAGCAAAACTTGGCTACAACGAGCCCGCTTATAACGAGATCACTGTTGTAACGCTAAAACACCCAAAATCATTAGTTTGAGCTTATTTCATAACGACCGTGCAATTAATTGTCTTAATATACTTTAAAAATTTTAGTCTGCATAGTAATAATATAAAATGAACCTATACAGATTTTGAAATGCAACAGTATCACGCTGTATCATCCCGCATCTCGAGTGTGCCGTATCTGCAGAGGGACGTCAGAAACGTGACTCGTTTGTGCAGCGATGCGAATGAAACAGCGATTATTTCTGTCAGGAGCAGACCATTCTAGGATGGCTGGGCCCACTTACCGCAACAGGGAACTGTCGTCTTGATAAGGCCATGAGATAAATAGTACAACACTATAATTTTTTACGGAATTTCTGATGTTTCGTAGGCTGTAATCTAACCTTCTAAGGTGCTCCAGTGTAGGTGAACCGTAATCAGACAGAGGAAGAAGTGAGGAGGGTCGAAGCAGGACGGGAAGCCTGAAAGTCTGGAGGTGAACGGCGAGGGTCTGCAGCCGGTGAGAAAATACTGCATAACTTCATAGACTGCCCCCAAATGTTAAGTGCTACAGATATCCGTCTCCCTGTTGAGTCTACTCGACTTCATCATCTTTTCCACTGTGACAACCATAACCCAAACTATTCATATAACTCACCACTCGCGCGTTTTCACTCAACTGCCAATACCTAACTATACAGACCCTTTCGACTTATTCAACACCTCTCCGTTCTGCACAAATGCAAAAATAAATAGTTCTGAATGTATTTGACAAATATTTCAGTAATTTTGAGTATTAACTGTTCTATAATATCTGTAATGTACCTACACCTATTTTACCTTATTATTATTTGAAATGAATTAAGTTCTACGGTCACTCAATAAATAAATAAATTTATAAAAATCGTTGCTTGTACACTCATCTCTCAGGTTAACACAATCAATAAAATACTTAACTGTTACATCATTTTTTTTCAGCTCAAAACTGGAGGCCCTGAGGAAAACAATTTCCCTCGGGGCCTACGTCATCTTTGGGGATGCTGTATGGAGGGAATTTTTAGGTAAAGGAAGTAGAGAACGTTCTGGGAAGTAAAAATGTTTTTTTTTTTTACATGAACTCCACACAGGAGGCCCTTAAGAAAATAATTTCTCTCAGGGCGTATGTCATCTTTGGGGATGCTGTGCGGAGGGTTTTTTTTAGGAAAGGAAGGAGATGAGAGTTCTGGGAAGGAAAAAGGGTTTAAGGGATGGGTAGGAATTTGGGCTTCAGTATGTCCTGGTCATCCACCTCCAAGAACTAGACAAATCTCACCCCATCAACCCGGGCACCCCTGCTAAATCACCAAACGTAGCGAACCACTTGGGGTGACCTATGGCAGAGGTGTTGGTTATCCAAAAAAGGTTCCCGAGGCGGCGGTACCCATTCCCGCCTCCAAAATTTAATGAGGGATGGATAGGGGTCAGGATGTCCAGGAGTGACGGACGTATGAATCCACTTCTCCCACTGTGGTGCAAGGAGATGGGCCGAGAGACTCCGGCTGGAGAGGTCAAAAGGTCTCCCCCAACCAGTCTCTCAATAGGTGGGAAACACATCCGCCGCAAAGACCCAGACAAACCTCACCCCGTGAACCCGGGCACCCCTGGTCATCCTAAGTCAGCAAACGTAGCGAACCACTTGGGGTAATCTGTAGCAGGGGTGATGGTTATCCAATAAATGGTCGGTACACATAGCCGACTCCCAAATCGCTAAAAGTAAACCAAGTACGTTATTATATAAATTCTACCCAAGGTAAAGATGTGCATTTCTATTAGGTGTCGGACCATTATTAGATTACGGTAAACCTTTGAAATAAATATGGCTTCATAGTTCATAGATGTAGGTAGTAAGACAGAGAGAAGGGTATTGATTTTTTTCTGTAAAATACATTGATTGTTACTAGAGCGATTACCACTTCAGTGGGTAGGTACCAAATTAAAATATATCCTTGACTCCACTTTTTTCGGGACAAAACATTTAATGGATTTAAAATGAGATGATTTTAAGTAAAGAGTTTTGAATGGAATTAGTTAAGGGAGGGTTTTGTTAGTCTTGTTGACGACATTTAGTTCATGTAAAGGAGAATAAATACTAACTCTGGCACGCGGTCCGAACTTAACAACTTCACTTTGGTCAAACATTCGCTTCCACTACCTCTTTAGTTAACAACTTTTGTGGCAACACCATACATACTTTATCATAAAAGATTTTCTTCAGCACCGTGCACACATTTTCCACATTCATTAATGAAAGCAGACGACCTTTTAAATTAACACGAACGCTTTAAAAACGTGAGGTGCATTCTGAAATAGTTTCACCAGTAATAAATATAATAACATCATTCTCGAGCGTTTATAATTTGGATTCAGTGTTATACGAAAGTCCGGAAGGAAACAAAACAGAAAGGATAGACATTTATTATAACGAACTAAAGCAAAATCTTTGTCTCGCTTCCCGTGGCTTGAAAAAAATAAAATCCACGAAATAAACTTGGCTGGATTCTCCGATAATACAAAAACATTATTGTAAACTCAAGGTCTTAACCGGGATCAACGACAGTAAATAACTAACTTAATACGAAATGCTTCTTGTCTTGTTATTCAGACATACTTTAGGAATAGGATAGACCATATTATGCATAGTTGATGCTTTACATTCAGACATGACTAATTCCACTAATGCACCTTTGACACGATAGACCTTGAAAATCTGGTTCACCAGACGTGCCACGTGTTTCTCTGAGGTCTTCGAATAGGGTTCTCTCTCTCTTCGATTTCATGGGTAGGAAACTAAATAAAATATGAAAAGGAGTAGTTGGGAAATTCCGCAAGGAAAAGCGAAAGAAATACTTGTATCGTAACAAATCGCTTATGAACTCTTTGGTTTCGTGATTGGCTCTCATCGGAAAGTCTGATGGAAAGACGAAAGATTCAAACTGGAAGGAACAATACGAAAGAAACATAAAATAGATTGGCATTCAACTTTTTGAACGCCGAAAATTCTGATTGAAAAATTACTCTTTCCAATGCTTATTAATGACATAAGATAATAAGTGATCATTCTTTAAGAATAATCCTTCTTTATTTTATCTTTTAAGAACATTTAAAATGAATCTCTCATGGCAGGTGGTACCTGCAATGATTAATCTATCTTTAAATTAATTTAACAATTTGCGATTTACGTCTGCTAGAACGTATTCGGATATCGGTGCGGTAAGGTTAACCCCATACTGGAAACCGCTTCATTTTGTGATTACAGGGGGTGATACCATTGAGAAGGGTAATCTAATAAGTACCCAGTATAAAAGACTTAGTAACACTTCAGCCCTACCGGGACCGCAAGAGGGTTAAAACTGGGTTAAAAGATTCAGAAAGAATAACAAAGACAGGAATACGGAGAAGATAAAGAAGTATTTTATTCGAGTCTCAAGCTTTTCGCGAAGGTTCAATGATTTACATTTGAACCACCAAGAAATATAGAGCTAGTTTGTACAAAGTGGGAAATTCTCACAATCCGAAGCGGCGAATCAACTGTTTACACTTGGTGTAAAGATGAATAAAAAAAGTAAATTTTAGTACAGGCTTTCCGGAACCCCCAACAACGGCTTTAATGGTAATTCAAAAGTTTGAAAAAAAGGTGTATCTAGTTATCATGTTACGGTGGTTTTTCATTCAAGTAAAAGCTCGTTATAAAGTTTTCAAGTTACACAGTTAGCGATGTGGGTATAAATGCTTTTACTTTTAAAACAGGCGGCTGTTTTATGAGTCCATAAATAAACTACAACCCCAGGCAGACGTAAAAAATAAATCTATAACAAATATTCACTATATAGATCTCGGGTATTATAATGCCGACTTGGGTTAGGTTATGATTTATTTTTTCTCCGGCTTTACGTGATCGATTGAAGCATAAAATAATGTTTTTGACTCCTTTCCTTTCCATGTAATTTTGACTCCTCCCACCGTCCTCCCCCTCCACCAAAATCCCCCCTCCCACTACCCCCGCCTAATTAATTGTGTACTTGTATAGAATTTTTAAGTTAGTTTTAAGTTTGCTCGTTAATGATACGGACGTGTCGAAACCGGTCGCAAAAAAATTTAAAATTAAAAGTAACAAATGTACATCTTAAAATAAAACTTTTCAAAACAAAAATGTCTAGAAATTGTTACATAGTCAGTGCCCAAGAAATACAAAAAAAATAATGTTTGAAGGCTGATTGATCAAAAGCAGAAACGGACCGTTAATCACCGTTGGAAAGTAAATGACGCCGATCGTAAGTCAATTGTTAAGGTGTTTGAAACATTCCAAACTAACCCGACCAGAAGAAAAACACAAAGAATTAAATTCGTCCTAAAATTAGAAATCATCGTAAAGAGACAATGAAAACTTTTATATTGAAAGAGGTAGATGGGCCCATAAAGATACCAATGTTCAAAGTGGTTCACATTGCAAACCGTTAGTTTGAACCGGTGCGTAAAAACCACATGATTTGGGGGACTGCGACACTTAGCTGGGCAACAGTTCGAACTGGTTAAGGTTTTGCAAACAGTTTTGTACGAACCGGTTAAGGATTCGCAAACCGTTAGTACGAACCGGTATGTTGTATAACTGAGAATAATTTGATTTGGAGAACTGAGACATTCAGTTTGGCAACTTGTTAACTTTAGTCGTTTACGAAATGAGATCAGCTCTCAGTATCTAAGCCGACGAGACTACGTTAAAAGTTGCCCTCAAACGAACGGTGAATTACAAATTAGATATAAAAACAGTCCACAAATTGCATTTGCATAAAAATGGTTGACTCAAATCAGGTACTTTGTAAGCCAAAAAGTTCATAATCTTAACTTGAAATAGGGCTATCGCGAGCGTTATAAACGTACACCAATCTTGATCATATTAATTTGATTTAAAATATGTAAAAAAGAAAAAAAAGTGTGCACTTCACACGCGGTAGAAGTAAAACCTTCATAAAACAAACTTCGAGAGAATTAGACGATTTCCGAGTATCACGAATGGGATAATGTAGGGTTTATTTATTATAATATTGTTACCAAGTTTAAAAATAATTTTACATTTTATTCCATACCGCACAAAGAGGAAGCCGATAGGCTACGAAGCACCGCACAAAAAGGACACCGATTAGTCTAACTCCTTCTCTCGCAAGCTAAATCCTGTTTGTCTATTTTTAGTGTCGCTTGCTTCCGATTCATCGAGTTTCGATTCACACCGGTGCTAAAGAAGTTTTCACTTCAAAAACTAGTGTCCCACTAAAAACTCAATCGGTAAGTTCTAGCTTCATGAAATTTTTACAGCTTTTCTTGTTGGAATTTCTAAGTTAAGGTTCAGCTTGTAACGTCATTTACATCGGTTAGAATTTCGAAACTTATCATTAGAACCCAGAAAATAAATTTAGTTAGATAACATAAAGCCATGAAATGCTTTTGCATAAAAATGTCCGATTTGAATAAGGTACCTACTGTGTATATTATTTGTTATGTAGGATTCTGTTCTAAGAAATCTACTGTGATAATTTAAGGATTAATATTTATAGTGCTAGTTACCATTTGGGAGGCGGGTATGGGTACCGCCGTTTTTGGATAACCAACACCTCTGCCGCGACCTACGGTTGTGAAGTGGATTGGTGACTAAGCAGTAGTGCCGGGTTCATGGGGTGAGGTTTGTCCAGGTCTTGGAGGCGGATGCGTCTGCCCATCTGCTGCGTGGCGGGCCGGATCGAGAGAGACTGGTTTTTGACCTTTCCAACCGGACTCTCTCGACCCATCGCCTTGCACCGCAGTTTGAGGGATGGATCCATACGTCCGTCACTCCTAAACACACTGACCCCAGATTCCTACCTACCCCTCATACCTTTTCCTTCACAGAACTTTCTATCCTTCCCTTCTCTAAAAAGACCCTCCACACAG
The DNA here is from genome assembly GCA_917880885.1 of Limnephilus marmoratus. NCBI lineage: Eukaryota > Metazoa > Arthropoda > Insecta > Trichoptera > Limnephilidae > Limnephilus > Limnephilus marmoratus. Next base: position 33,600,834 of record OU862924.1, read on the forward strand.
CACCTACCATAGATGAAATAGGTCCTGAGGGAAATTATTTTCCTTGGGGCCTCCTGTGTGGAGCTTATGTAAAAAAAAATCTATTCAATATCTCACTAGCAATTTTTTCTCCATACACGAAATGTATATGGGCGAATCTGATATCTTTGTGGGATTGTCTTCGAGATAACGGACGTGATCTCCTGTCAGATTTGTGTGATTTATTTGCTTTTTCTATGTACAACGTACATTAAATGAATAAATAATTTATTTTTATTTATTTTATTAATTTTCAACGCCCTGATGGGCTTTTACATGACAAGTTTATAATACAGAGACAGTTTTTAAATAAAAAAGATAAACTATAAAAATATAATTAGTAAACATCATAATATGAAAGGTAAGTATACAGATAAATTTAAGGAAAGATAGTGCATTACAATAAAAGAGAAAGTTTCTAAGTTTTTAATGGCATAGAAATAAACTTGTAGGTATGTTAGTAATTACAAAATTTACAGGTGACTGATTAAATGTGATGAAAAATACATGACAAAATGCAAGATACATAAAAAGAAAACGGTAATAGGTTATAATAATGCAATTCCTGCAAGTATGCATAATCATGCACACTTGCAGGAATTCGTGTTCGAAACGATCTTAACTAAAATACGTGACAGTAAATATGTAAAAATCACACAAATCTGACAGGAGATCACGTCCGTTATCTCGATAATCCCACAAAAGACAAAGAATCGCCTGGCAGGTTGATACCGTATGGATCGGGAGTTACTTTAAGGAAGGAAGCTTACATAACGCCGACCCTTCCGCTGCCGTTAATCAACCCTTACATCTCGCATTTCACCAATTATTGGGCGGGTTAGATTAAATAGCCGATAGCACGACCTACACAACATTACATTTGTTTTACAGGTAATAATTATATGGTGATTGAGTCATTTAACTTTCGACCTGCTAAGATGCTCTAAACAAAAAAATGTTACCATTAGGGATCACTTAGATACCTACGCATTTTATCACTGTAAGCTTATGTTTATAGGTTTTAAGTTTAAGCGTGTGTTTGAAGTTTCAATCACTATTGCAAAAGCAGGGAACCATTTTGTGGAAATAAGGGTTAATATTTGTTTCTCTTGTAATAAGGCCCTTGAGGTGATTTTTTACAAAAACGGCGCTTTATAAATTATCCAATTATTATTATTATTATTAAGGAACTCCAGTGGAAAATATTCTGCTTTAAAAAAATATGTTCATATAGACCAGTGATTCCCAAAGTGGTCCAGGTGGACCCCCAGGGGTCCATGGGAGACTCAACGGGGGTCTACGTTGGCGTGATAAAAAAAATGGGGGTCCACAAGTTGTATGTGGGGGTCCACGAAAATTTATCGGGTTTCGATAGCAAAGAACAAAAATGTTGGATTGACTTTAACTATCAATTTACGCAGATTACTACTCAAAACGACTCCAGATACTAATATCTACAGCCTGTATGTCTGACGAATATCTACAGCTCATATGTTGAACTAATATCTACAAACTTCAGAGTGTTGATTAATATCTACAGAGCTTAGGTTGAACTAATATCTACAGAACATAGGTTGGACTAATCAGCTAAATAGTCCGATATTAGGGATTTTTACATACATACTTACATAAATTAAGTTTTTTAAACTGCGTACGCAATATTACGTTATTCCAATATGCTATACACAATTGCAAATCCAACCTCTGCTAGTGCTGTAGATATTCGTCAACACTTAGGTTCTCATAGATATTAATCAACAGTTTGAGCTGTAGATATTCGTCAACACTTTGATTCTCATAGATATTAGTTCGATTTTTTCAGTTTTTGGAATTCCTGTAGATATTAGTAGACGCCTCCCTCAAAACAATTAAGGGAGCAAAAAAAATCAAAGTTTTCGGTTGTTTTTGACAGGCTGTATTCCGGTGAAAAGTGGTCGTATTGAGACTTTAAGAATATAATTTTCATATTTTTGGCAATTTTTTTTTTAGGAGCTACGGTTCTCATGCAATCCTAATTGGTTGCTATTTTTTGGTACACGGGCTTGAAATTTTTTGAACGAATGAAATTTTTATTTAAAACTTTGGGAGCATATTCTTAAATAGTTATACAAACAATTAGTGAAAAAAAATTGAATCATCTACATGTATTTCCCCCCTAAGTATGTAATCATATTATTTTAATATATAGAACACTATAAAATATATTATTTTTCTTTTTTTTATACCACTCCGAATTTAGGGTTGGAACGCAAATTTCCATCGTTAGATCTAATCTTCACATTTTTGATGAGTTTGGGAATATGGTAGAAATGTAGCAGCAGGGGGTCCACCGAAATCAGTAAAATTTTGTAAGGGGTCTACGAGAAAAATAAGTTTGGGAACCTCTGATATAGACCAATAAACGCTGATTCTGAAAATATAAGTTTTATTTCATAATATTAAACGCAATATTAAACGAGTTTTTAAAAAAATATTAAAAAGTCCATTTTTAATCGGGTCGTAAAAACACGCCGTCAAGGTGACGACACTGTTCGACGTGTCGTGACGTCACCGTAAAGTCATTGTATGGTAATGCATGATATGACACAAGCCATCGTGTATGGTAATATATGATGTGACACAAGACATTATTTAGGCCTAAATAATGTATCAAAAATAAAGGTATCTCTTATTAGTTTATCTCTATTATTGAAAATATTCAAAAACCACTGCACAAAAAAAATAGTAATGCTATTTCTAGAGAGAATACTTCGAACAACGGAATTCAAAATGGCGGCAGTAGATCAGCTGGTTTCCCGATCCTATACTAATTTTTCAGGAGTGATGACGTCACACGATTCACCATACGTACGGCGGTTTTCGGGGGTCTTGAAAAATTAAAACTTTGACAATTATTTAAACTATTAAAACTAACTCTAAAAATAAAAATAAAAATGCAGTTATTTAAGTTAGAAGGTCATTAAAAAAAAATTGGACTGGAGTTCTCTATTCCTCAAATGCGAGGCTAAAGTGAATAATAGGGTCTATGCGAATCTCCTGGGAAGGTAATTTGACGATTCGTGAGTCTGATACATTACAGAATAATTGTCGTTGATTGGGAAACGCAAAGGCGAGTCGTAAGACTCCCCCAGGGAAGATATTAATTACAGAACACATTAAGAGAATTACTGATATGTTATTAAAATACCCAGGGGACACAAGTACGACAGCGTAGTAGTAGGCGAGCTCGCCTTGCTTTTTATTACTTCGCCTCATCGGCGGTGCGTCCCGTGTCCGTTTTTTTGACGATTAAGAGGCTGCCAGCATCACAGTGAAGGGGTACTGGTAAAATGTACACCACAACTCAACACCCCTTTAAAAAGTCATCAAAAGTTGTACTTTTTTTATGAAAAATAGCTCATAATAAACCATCTTTTAATTTTTTTAATATTAGCTCCACACAGGAGACCCCGAGGAAAATAATTCCCCTCAGGGCCTATGTCATCTTTGGGGATGCTGTGTGGACGGCGTTTTTAGGAAAGGAAGAAGAGGAAGTTCTGGAAAGGAAAAGGGTATTAGGGGTGTGTAGGGATCTGGGGGTCAGTGTGTTCAGGAGTGACGGACATATGAATCCATCCCTCCCACTGCGGTGCACGGCGACGTTCCGAGAGAGTACCTACTTACGGCTGGAGAAGTCAAAGTCAACCATTCTCTCCGGATCTGGCTTGCTATGCAGCTGGTGGGCAGATGCATCCGCTGCCAAAACCCGGACAAACCTCACCCCATGAACCTAGATTAACGTAACCATTTTTTTTTCATCACTTTTCAAAGGAGGTATTAAAGTTGCACGTTTCTTGGTTGTTCGGTCACGCCGCGCAACAACTGCGCTATACGAGAGAAAAAACCAGCAGGCTAGCCGAGTGTGAAATTGTACCAAAACAAATCATAAAATTTAAAAAAAAAAAATTACGAATATGACTGGTTTTTGCATGTATTCAAGAAGTATCAATATTAGTCCAATAAAGTACGGTTAATAAATTGTAGCGAATGTCGAATGAAAGGGAACACAGAACAGTGAAACGTATTACTGTTCCGGGAACAAAGTTCGAGAATTTTACACCGAAACGTAGTAGTAAAAAGAACAAACGTGCCCCGTAAAATTTACGTATTTGATACCCAGAAGCGCACATTGATAATAATATCGATGTTGTATACAAAACACAAGTGGGCTTAGCATTAAATATCTGAACAGACGGGGCACGTACGGATTTTACGGGGCACATCTAGACAGTTCAGGCACGGGTCTACAATTCCGGTACCCCGAGGCGAGGCTCAAGGCTCAATATAACAACGGATCCGGGGTGTGGGATAGAAAGAGAAAATAATTTAACATTGTTAACCGGGTTCACCGAGTCAAAAACATCCGAACAAAACAGCCTCCGAATATTCACAATAACACATCGTGTTTATGAATACTTAATACCTACAGATCGAAAACATAGAAAAATGAAGTGGCATAACAAGACTGTGTGCTTTTGGTATAATTTTCCAGCGTTCATAATTCACTCCTCCGATCCAGTTAACAATTTGGGAGGCGGATATGGGTACCGCCGCCCCGGGAACCATTTATTGGATGACCAACACCTCTGCCATACGTCACCCCAAGTGATTCGCTACGTTCGGTGACTTAGCAGGGGTTCCCGGGTTGTTGGGGTGAGGAATGTCCGAGGCTTGGCCGCTAGCGTGTGTCGCTCTCCATAGAGAGTAAACAAATGGCCTTATATTTAAACGCCCGGGGTCTCAAAAGTTTCGTATGATCTGTAGCTATTCGAAAATGTAAAAATAAATGAAATTATTGTTCACTATTAGCCCGCTAAAATGGCCGGAAGTTTCGAAAAAAATGGATTTCGTGATTTGGAAAAAAAAATAAAACAAAGGGTTCATATTTAATATTTTGTACGAAACTTATTTTTCATTACATAACTGCAGTACAAAGAACCAATTTTTTTTTTAAAACATATGTGATGTGTTGGTTAAAAAAATAAAAGGGGAAAATAACATTTTTTATGGATAAAATCAGAATTCTTGTTGACTTACTTGTATTCATAAAGTTGAACTTTTTTTTCATTTTTGTCAGTTATACGCATTTTTTAATAATAAACAAACGTTAAAAGTTTAGATTACTGGATCGGGAGAGAATGATTGAGGGAGTCCCTTTGACTTCTCCAGCCGTACTTCCTCTCGGAACATCGCGTTGCACCGCAGTGGGAGGGATGTATTCATACGTCCGTCACTCCTGGACACAGTAACCCCCAGATTCCTATCTGCTCCTCATGTCTTTTCGCTTCCCAGAACTTCCTCTCCTTCATTTCCTAAAAATACCCTCCACAAAGCATACCCAAAGATAACACATGGCTATATTGAGAATTCAGCCATTCTGGAGCGCGTGAGTCTCTATGTTCCGGATGACTATCTTAGACAACGTCAGCATAGATTATTCTATCTTCCTGCCTGTAGAACTAACCTGCCAATGGTTCTCCCGGTAGGAAGGAGTATATTGCTCCTGAACCAAATCTCCTCCGAGATTGATATGTTTGGCGTCAGTGAGGAGAGGTTCAAAAGTGAAATTCTTTTGATTCTTGAAAGAGTCTCTCCACATTGACGAGATCTTTCACCACTGCCTGAAATTTTTTTGAAATTGATTTATTTCTTGATGTTTCTTTTTTAAGTATAAATATTTATAATTTTTTTTTTTTTGTATACTATTTATATGTACAACGTAATTTCTTATATGTATTAAAACTAAATTTGTAATGTGTAAGAAATTAATAAAAACATATTATTATTATTATTATTAACACAGGCCCTGAGGGGAATTATTATAATAGGACCTCCTGTGTGGAGCTAATGCTAAAAAACGAGTGTACTTTAGACCACACGACTGAAGTAAAACTTCTTTAGCTCCATCTATATGATAGGAGGAGAGAAAGAAAATGTGCGCGCGCACTGCTCTCTCTTGCTCCTACAGTGTGTTACAGACAATAGGCCTGTACTGTGTCTTAGATATACGAAACGTCACTGGCTATGTAGTCTAGTGCTAGTCATTTATATATTAAAATTAGTGCCCCAAGAATGCATTTTTAAGAATTTTTTTCTTTTTATATCATTTTTCATTGTATTTTAAAAATAAATATAATAAAATTATTTATTTAATGTTTTTCTTATGGGCATCACTTTTATTTATTTATACGTGTGGCATCCCCACCACGTCTCTCATAAAAACATCTCTGGATCGCTCCGGCGATGACCGAGCAATTTATTCCGCCTCCAGCGCTCGATTCCGCCGGCCACTCGCGTTTGTACCTCTCTACCCGTTTCATACGTGAACATTAAATCGTGTAAAATATTAAATCTTAAATAAATGTTAATCACTCAAATGTGAGTAAAGTGTTATCAATCATAATCCAATATAATCATTGAACACTGGATCGCGGCCTAGGAGTACCGTGATCCCCAGGAGCCTGACGATTCTTTATGGTAAAGTAGGTCGGAGCACAGGTCGAACATTGTCCACCAGCTCCTCAGCCCTGGAAACAACACTTCTAACATTCTTTTACTCGCAAATAATTGCCTAAGTTGCCTCCAAAATCATGAAACACTAAAATCTTTAATGGCCTTGCCGTTGCTCACATCCTAACTAGATATTTCATATACCTTTTGATTACAAAAATAATCTTTCAGTTTGGTTGGGTATTTTGATCTCGAATCCAAATCTAAGATTTGTATGAAACGGGCAGAAATGGGCCGCGCATACGTTCCTCTTAAGTATGTGCTCTATCATCACAAAAAGTGCTTCTGAAAATATCAATTTGATACGGCTCAAACTCTGCATTTAAAATCGAACCAACTTCCATTAAAAACAACAATGTTTCCACAAAGCGAGCTATGAGGGAGTATGTAGTGCGGGTAGGTCCCTTCGAGTGAACACCTTTTTCATGAATATATGTAATTTGACGCAGCGCGACGACACTGATCCGGCGAGTGAAATAATGATCAGCCAGGGAATTGCAGTAGGTATTTTGCCGCACTCTAATTGAAGAGTCGGGGGTGCGGCGGATAGCAATAGAGGCAGCTCAAACAACCGTTTAAGGTACATTGAATGGATGAATGAATGAAAGTGACACGTGATGCTCTCGACTTCACCGTTATTAGTTTCAATTGGAGAGTGAAAGCTGTAATAAATAAGCCTTGTTTTGAATATCGATTTGCATGTCGAACGAAATGTTAAAGTAAAAAAGGTAGAGGTATTCATTGAATATTAATAGAGCAAAAAAAAAAAACCATGTCTAAGTATACAGTAATGCCAGCTCGTGGTAAACCATTTTGATTTATATTGACTAAATTCGTTTTAACCATTGTAATTCTATTTCTTAAATTCTAACCATTGTGATTTCTAATTTTAGATTTCATTAAGAGATGGAGCCACTTCCGTCGGCATCTCGCAAACGGAATTGCCCCTGGCTAGCATAAATACCACGTTTTAATGAACTTTCTATTCCGTTCCGCGGCGGTGACGTCACTGCTTGTCACGAGTATTTTGTACGAATCCAGATACGAATATCTACAGCCTGTATGTCTGACGAATATCTACAGCGCATATGTTTAACTAATATCTACGAACTTCAGAGTGTTGATTAATATCTACAGAGCGTAGGTTGAACTAATATCTACAGAGCGTAGGTTGGACTAATCAGCTAAATGTGCCCAATAGTCCGATATTAGGGATTTTTACATACATACTTACATAAATTAAGTTTTTTAAACTGCATACGCAATATTACGTTATTCCAATATGCTATACATAATTGCAAATCCAACCTCTGCCAGTGCTGTAGATATTCGTCAACACTTTGGTTCTCATAGATATTAATCAACAGTTTGAGCTGTAGATATTCGTCAACACTTTGATTCTCATAGATATTAGTTTGATTTTTTCAGTTTTTGGAATTCCTGTAGATATTAGTAGACGCCTCCTTTTGTACTGGTGAAAGTTAGTGGTGCTGGCGACACGGTATCGCTTCGAAGTAAATAAGCACACACTCACGACTAAAAATTACACATCTACCGGATCTGCCCTGATGATGGACACTGCAACGATGTCCGAAACGTTGGCTAAAGAAGGAGGTAGCGCAACACGGCATAAACCCCAAAAACAAATAACGAAAATGCTTTTGGCCGTGAAAATCTTAAAACTTATCAATATAATAGATGTACATATATTAATAACGTGGTATAAATAAGTAGAGAGATGTACCGAATATGGAATAGCTTAGGTAAAAAAAAATCTAATTAATTATACTTGAATCGTTTATTAAGTAGATATTATACATTGACATTTTTGGAAATATAGTTACGGAACTTAAAATGTCAACGAAATATTAAAAGAAACACACAAACGTCTTCATTTTTAACGAAAGGTAAAACAATAGAAAAAACCGATATCAAAAAAGTGCTCCTTTTATGTGATACACTGATTTTTTAAAATTTTGCGTGCAATAATCACAAAAAAAACAATATTATCGGTTCTAGAACACTCAAAATGGCAGCAGGCTAACATTGCATCCACTCTTCGCCTCTGATATCCCACGGTCTTCGATTTTACAGCTTCCATGATTTTTATATTTTTTTTGTCCCACGTCTTCCGCTGTTTCTTCTACGACATTGTTTCACACTATTCCGACTACGACAGGCCAAAATACAACCTGGAATAGCAAAATGAAATTTAGTTCTACTAGAAATCCATTTTGGAAGCACCCTTCCTGATATGAGATAGTATTCCATATTAGGGTCATCAAGAAATCCCATATTAGGAACAAGATCAATACAAACAAATATATTTGTAGAATAAAATCTACTTGAATTTAACTTCAAATTATTATGAAAACATAAAAATTAAATAATAGGTAATATTGTCTATAGTGAAAGATTGACAATTTTGTGGTGAAAAATTTTTGGGAAAAAATTAAGTGAAACATACGTAAATATATAATCTGTGAGTCACAAAAACTTAATCACTCTCTCAGGTGAGTGTGGTGTGGTCGGCGTCAGGACGAGTCCTGGATATTCAAGGCCGGTCGGTGGGGAATCGGGAAGGCTGAGTTACAGAGGCTGTTCTTACTTAAATTTTGAGAAACACCACCATCTCATATTAGGAACGTATGCCATATTCGGTACACCTCCTCTACCAACATCGAAGATTCAGAAATGCAATATTTTATTATATATCAGATCATAAATTAATAGGTGACTTAACTAGAACTTAAGAGGGCATTACCAGAGAAAGCCGGAAATACGTCATTTTCAAAAAAGTTTTTAGACGTATTGACTCTTTTCCACAAAAAATTATAAATGGATTTCGAAAGATTGTTCTTTTATCTAGCATTCGCATGTAATAATTTTTAAGATTTTTTTTAAATTTTTAGTATTTTTATTTATTGCTTCTTCACAATTTATATACATATATTTTTAGCATGTAATTATTAACCCCACTAGGGTTCGCCTGTATCGGGGTATATAGTATAATAAGGTTATTCCATAGGTCGTTGGCAGATTTGTTCAATTTTCAAAAAAGTTTTTGTATTATACCACACCCATTTCAAATAATGTAATCATGCAGTAAAATAAATCAATACATTATCTAGCAAACGTATGTTTTAGAATTTTAATTTTAGTTTCAATAAAATCATTAAAAAATATGTACGTACATGTGTTTCTTGACGAAAATTGGTCCATTTGTGTATTTATTTCCGCACTTACAAACTAATATATTTCAGATTTTTTTAACATTCTTATTAAATTTAGACATTATTGAAAAATGATAAATACTTATAATCAAAAAATAACTACAAAAAGTACACTATTTTAATAGTTTTATCATCACGCCTTTCAGCATTTTTGGATGAAGGTATAAATTAAAGCTAATTTGGATTGAAATAAATTCGATATTGAGTTATAATTTAAAAAAGCTGGTACGGAGAATAATTAATCTTTCGCATTGTAACCGCCCTGCACGATCGGAAGAACAACTTTCGACGAAATGTGGATTTTCGTCCGCTGGCTGGTTAAACGCTCTTAACAAATAAATAAATTGTAAATCGTTATCCTACGGATAAATTATCAAGAGGATGGTGAAATACCCCATTAGGATAGTATGTTAGTATGTAGTATGTTATCAGTTATAGTATGATAGGGTAATCTGTTTTGTCTTGCGTAGGCTCACATTGTTTTTGGCGTAAAAGGGAAAAGAAGTGACGTTGCTCGTGTTCGTTTCAGAGTGTGTTCTTAATTACACGTAATTTTTTCAATTTTACTGGAATTTTCTTTTCTGAAACCGAAAAACAAGTTTTAAAGATACTGTACGCACGTAAGCAATGCATTTGTGTGAGTAGTGCATTCGTTGCGATAACTGTACAACGAATATTTATTATTCTAATGACTTTCCGATCTGCGGTCGGTGATATTCCATCCGGCGGCACCACAGCTAAGTGCTGGGAAGTAAATCAGGAACATGATATGGGCGGCCGCGCGTAGGTCAATGCTACCACAAGTCAGGCGGAATCAATAGCCGGCGAGGGCGGGGGCGGGGGCCACACTGAGGGCGGGAAACTAGCCCCGAGGAAAGGACCCGCATTGATCAATGAAGAAAACATTGGGAACCCCTTCAATCATAATCTTTAGAATGAAGACATTCTGGATGATTTGTACAAAGGAACACATGCGACCGTTGATATCACAGTGCCTTTGTTGACAAAAAGAAGCAAAGTTAGCCTACACATGCGATGGGCTGAAGATTTGAAGAGGATGGGTGACTGACGTCAATAATTGGAAAATAGGAAAAAAAAAACTGAGGAAGGCTGCACGCCGCATGTGATGAAAATTATTGTGAATTAAGTTACAATAGTGGTTTCTAAGAATTTTAAAAATTTATCAAATTTCAAAGTTAAAAAACTCAAGTTCTGTTATTATCCAAATACTGTAAAACTATTAGCACACAATGGTTCGTCCTAATTTGAACAATATTATATCAAATTTCACAGTAAAAATTCAAATTATGTTACTATCCAAGTAGTGTCCGACCGAAACTAGTTTTTACGGCCGAAACCGAAACTGAGTTTCGACTTCGGTCTCAGGTTCGGCCGAAACCGAAACTTCCATATAAGGTCATGTTTTCGTGGAAAAAAATAGTCAATCTTAACCGGTCTGCTTGTTTAGGAATAAATACATCACAAAACACATAATCGCGTTATACTTTCACAAAACCAAAAACGTCCCGAACGACCTTACATTTTAAAAGCTATACATCTCTCTTCCTCTCATGCAAACATATTATGTATTTTTATTTAACCAGAAAGAGAACGAAATAATGCTTCTTATTGGCTTTGTAATATGAAAGCTATCTTCCATAGATATTTTACAATCTCGATCCAAAGTGACGGTTTAAGAATTTATGCGCGAAACTGAGGCTTCCGGATTGTGAGATTCGAATATATTGAACCAAGCAGACGGGTTAATCAATCAGCTTTTATTTTTAAATCATATATCAATCATTCAATCTCTGATATTTGAACTAAAAATAAACATAACATAATTATCACTCCTTATTTCAAATAAATTATTTATGCTTTTTGAAATCGTAATCGTAAATCGCTTCATAAATAATATTAAAAAAAAATAAATTGTAGGTATTACCTATTTGAACATTATTAACAATAACATAAAATAAAGGGTAGAAAACAAAATTACTTTTTTTAAACCTAATTTCTTTAGGTACACTAAACAAAAAATACTCTTTCATCTTAAGAACAAAATAATTTGGGAGGCGGGAATAAGTACCGCCACCCTGGGAATCTTTATTGGATAACCAACACCTCTGCCATAGGTCACCCCAAGTGGTTCGCTACGTTTGGTGATTTAGCAGGGGTGCCCGGGTTCATGGGATGAGGTTTGTGTAGGTTTTGAAGGTGGATGACCAGTACACATTGAACCCCAGATGATTCCTACCCACCCCTTTTCCTTCACAGAACTCTCCTTTCCTTCCTTTTCCTAAAAAAACCCTCCACACAGCACCCCAAAGATGACACAGGCACTCAGGGCCTATCATGAACTAAATCATTTCAATAGCAAAATAAAACTTATGTAGGTATTTCGAAAGAATGTTAAGTATAAACACCTCCAATTTCACAACAAATAAACCAAACTACCGTAAAGTTCGCGGAGCGAACACAAGCACGAGAATCAAGTCCTGACACGATCATGAGCGCGTATGCAGCAAAATGACACTTCGTGGCTCGCAGTTCAGTGCACCGAACACGTCCAATCGCAGAACGAAACCTCCCAAATTCAGTTTCGGTTTCGGTCGTAGTTTCGGCTGGATGGCGGCCGAAACCGAAACTAAGCCGAAACTCGTTTTTTGGCCGAAACTAGGCTGAAACCGAAACCGAAAGTTCGGTCGGACACTACATCCAAGTACTGTAAAACAACCGGCACATGATAAAATAAAAACAGAACTTGAATTTTAATTTCGAAATCTGATGCATTTTTTCAAATTCTGTGAAACAACCCGTCCTAAGTGATGCAAAACACAGTGTCTGCATTTTGATTATAGTGTCAAAATATTTTTTTCCCACATAAAAAAAAAATTCTACAACAATTTGCACTTTACAAACTTGTTGATTTCATATGAGTTCAATACGATTTTAAATGAGACCGCGTCACGTTTTGTTTACATAATAACTATTAGGTTATTACGACTGGAGAATATTCCAAGTGGTCCCAATTCACTTCACTGTGCGTCATTCTTTTCAATTAACTTAACTGGCTTCATTTATCTGTTGGGTCAATTTTTCCTTTGCGATAATTGACAGAAAGCATCGGCTTAGAAAAAGAGGAAAACTAAATGATACCAGAGAGAATATCCTGTTAAAATCTTTCAATCTAGGTACCATAATACTAACTTGTACTCGACCATAAATCAGCGAGACTTCCAGTATTACGATAATTAAACAGTCTTCTATCCTCAAGCGGTACTTCTCGCGGGAACAATGCGTTCGCCTCAATAAGTGGTGGCTCGTTAAAACTTTCTCGAGAGTGTATGTAAATGTAGGAGGGTATCGGCGGAACTTATCTTAGGGCCGGGCAGCGTATTTACAAAACCTATACCGATTCAGTCGCGGTAACGACAATTTACATTTTAAATATACCTCTATATTGTTATTATCACATTGCAAAAACAAAAATTGTTCTAAAATCTAGATAAAATAATCTTTCTGATGTGTATATTAGAAATTAATAATTTTATTTCTAAATATTTAAATTTTGATATTGAAAATTTTAAGCGACTGAAACGCGGTAGGGATTGTAAATACGCGACCGGGAACAACCCTCCAGGGCCGGGGACGCATTTAACTATCGGATATCGCCTAAACTTTGTTTGCTAATTCCCCGCGGGCTTCGGAACGACGGAGGTGACGGATGAATTCCTCACGCGACGTTAACTTGGCGGAGCCGTCATTCCCTCTTCCCTGGAACTCGATATACCTAACCTTAATTATCGTCATATTACCATTAAAACCCGTCTGCTTGATTAGGAATAAATACACCCCAAAACACGTAATCGCGTTATACTTTCATAAGACCTGTAGGGGCGTGTAAATAGCCCCTGACACGAGGGAATGACTACCCTATGTAAATCAAGGAAAATTGAATTCTTCCCCATGTGACACAAAACAGTTGACCCAGCAATTCCAAAATCCAAAGTGAAAACAAAACAATACTCACTCAGAGAATGCAGCTCATGCACGATGTCCAACACAAAAGACACTTCTTTTCATTAAAAATATCAATTTCTGCCAAGGCGGTATTGCATAATCTCAACAGATGTTTCGCACAGCAAGGAAGTTTCAACAATGAAATATAAATCTGCCTATTAATAATACGTGCCAAATCTTAGGTAACAACAATAATTCAATTATTGGGTGAATTATTTGATAATGACTGACTAGGAGTGACATCTGTTGGCTTTTCACTAACATTCCCGTCGGAAGTAATTGCCTGCTTCACAGAGGTAAGGAAATGCATGAATATACTGAATTTCAAGTCACATAGGTAAATTCAATACAATACAAAAACCATAGATGGCGCCCTCATGGTCTCATAGCATAAATTATTAATTTAAAGAAATGAATGCCCAAATGGATCCAAATATATTTATGGCGCGTATCCAAGACCAAAATCGTCCCGAGCGACCTTACATTTTAAAAGCTATATATCTCTCTTCCTCTGATGCAAACATATGTATTTTTTTTAACCACAAAGAGAACAAAACAATGCTTCTTATGATCTTTGAAACATGTAAGCTATCTTGCATAGATATTTTACAATCTCGATTCAAAATGACAATTTCAGAATTTACTCGCGAAACTGAGGCTTCCGGATTGTGAGGTGCGAATATATTGAACCAAGCAGACGGGTTAAAATTGTATATCTACAAGTGAAAACTTCTTTAGCAAAGTTGAAACTTGTGAAACTCAAACGAAAAATAGCGACACTAAGAAGAGACAAACACATACACCTACAGGATTTAGCCGTTTAGCCGACCAACACCGTCGCATACCATGACCGGACTGACGGCGAATTCTCGATGACAATATTTTGCAAGTGCCTGTCCGCTCTATGCCTGGCACGCGACGGAACGGAACGGGCTAGTGGGCAGCGTTTCATACTGATCGATACAAAGAATACTTTTTTGCATGCGCCGCTACGGTTACGGTCATGGTATGGAACGGTGTAGTGGGCAGAGACCTACGGGTATAATACGGTGTTAGCACGTTCGAGTGGGCATAGTAGGGCGTAGCGTGTTTATTTCGTGTCTGATACGTTCATAGTACGGTCATGGTATGGAACGGTGTAGTGGGCATAGACCTTAAACGTTAATAGTTTGTTCTAAAGCAAGTTTTAAATAACGTTGCAAAATTAGCAGAGCGATAATTAGTACACATGAAAAAAATAAAACAGGAGTTGCATTAACATAAAATTAATAAAGACTGTTTGCCAGACAAACATTTTGCATTATGCACGCCGCTGATTCAGCACATTTCATATGCCAATGAGAGATAAAATAATGTGTATTCCAAAACATTACATTTTTTTTCTTTTATTAGCCATTGTGATACTGCAGGCCAATGCAAACTACACATATATTTAAAAGACTGTGAGTACCAGTATATTATTTGCTAAAGCGATTTCAGTGTCTTAACTCGTTGAGCATTTAGTCCATTTGGACTAGAGGCAGGCTAGCAATACCAATCCGTACTGAAAGCACGTCCAGAGGTCGGCAAATAGAGCAAATTAGTTACCACAATACAGCCTAATTTCGCTTGGCAGGTAGGAGACACTAAGGGAGCGTAAACACGTTGATTGCGGGAACATTTCGAGAATACATGTTTGGAATGGATTAATAAAGAACGAACGATAGAACAGGAGGATTATTATAGAACAAAAGAAATGAGCAAACTCGGAAAAATATTCATGGTTTTGTAATTCGACATAATTTTATCGCGGCAAAACAACAACCTTTGATAAAAAAAACGTAGACGTACAATTAAGTTAGGTTACTTATCAAGTTAATTCTCAATCTTCCTATTTCCACATTCTATTGTAAGTAAACAAATAAAAGCATAATTCATTCCACACCACTGTTGAATTACGTGGTTCATAAAAATATTCTGTAATCTAATTTTTACAAAAGAACAAAACTTACCGATTGAAGTCTTTTTACGATCTACGAACACCTTGAAGACATTTCTATAATTATCTTAGAATAGTGATTGACGTAGTTCAACTCCTTACCTGCGGACAAGAGAAAACACAAAAATTAATAAATTAAATAAATACGTTTAAGTGTTGGTGATCATTTTATAAATCCGATAGGAACTGGTTCCAAAAATAGCCGGTTCCTCGGATCCAATGACAGCTAGTCACCGGGACAAAGTAACCGCAACAGGCAATGACGTCATATATAATGTATAGACGCATGGTAAAAATCACAATATGGTATTATTATTCACAACTGCCAGTTACGATAATAATCATACCATCTATCTCTCCATACCCGGAGAGATCCACGTGGATCCACGAAAATGCGAATCCGATAGTAGGTACTTACGCCTGCCAGCCGACGGTCTTCACGTGTCGCCATCTTTTGGCATTGCTTTAATTCGGTTCTATTATGAAAGTCGATTTGTAACAAATTCCACGTACGAAAACGGTTTTGCGTAAGGCGCGGCGTCAGAGATGTGCTCGATCCCGGGTTCTTGAATTTCAAGCGTACAGACAGTCGCTAGGCTATTAAAACTGTCAGATAACAATCGATGTGTGTGTGGGTGCGTGCGTGCGTGATTTGAAATTGTATTCCTGCGTATCAGACATGCCATTCTCGTATCATGTCTTCATGTCTGATTTTTAATTTAGTGGATTCAAAATTATTTCGTAATTTTTAATTTTTATTTTTTTAATGTTTCGACAGATTTACCCGATAGATCAATTTAGATAAATAAACACACTGTTATTAGAAAGTTTAAAAATGAATGGACATTGCATGATTTAGGACTCCAGATACTAATATCTACAGCCTGAATGTCGGACGAATATCTACAGCTCATATGTTGGACTAATATCTATGAACTTCAGAGTGAGGACTAATATCTACAGAGCTAAGGTCGGACGAATATCTATGACGGTCCCAGTGGTGACTAATATCTATGGAGCGTAGGTTGGACTAATATGTACAGAGGGCAGCTGAGCAAGAGGTTGTACGGAAAAGCATAAATTACTTCAATTATGTAATTACTAATTACGTAAAGGCTTAAACATTTAAAGTACGTACATGAAGTTTTTGCATAATATTAGATATTTTGCAGTTTACGAGGACAATAATTTATTGAACAAACATGGTGGTCATAATACAAAGATATTTATATATTTCGAAATACACGGCACCACAACCTAACCTAACTGACAAAGAAATGGTCATGGTAACAGACTAAATAATTTAGAAGCACTCGAAATAAAGAAAGCTGTTAAAACAAAAACCCAAATCCTTAATAGTCAGCTAAATGTGTCCAATAGTCCGATATTAGGGATTTTTACATACATACATATATAAATTAAGTTTTTTAAACTGCATACGCAATATTACGTTATTCCAATATGCTATAGGTACATATTTGCAAATTCAACCTCTTCCAATGCTGTAGATATTCGTCCACACTTTGGTTCTCATAGATATTAGTCAGCAGTTTGAGCTGTAGATATTCGTCCTCACTTTGGTTCTCATAGATATTAGTCAGCTGTAGATATTCGTCCTCACTTAGGTTCTTATAGATATTAGTCCGATTTGTTCAGTTTTTGGAATTCCTGTAGATATTAGTAGACGCCTCTTTGACAGGTACTATTACATGGTAGCCTGGGTGTCACGGGCATACAGTAAGCTGGAGGAATGTAGTTGAGATGGTATGGGCACATAAGACGGAGACCACAAGACCACACAGTGAAGCAGGCAATGTCTATGGAGCTTCATCGACAGTCAATCAGAAAAAGACCACCTGAGATCCTGTGTGGGGGGTCTTTTTGAATTTTGAGGAGAGGAAGGAATGAACAGAACATTGGTCTTGAAGAGACCCATGTTGTAGGAAGGAGGAAACACAAAGGCCGGCAAATCGTTTCACAGCCGAGCTGTTGAATACAAGAACGAGTCGAAGAAGCGACCCGTCCTCATGTGACTAATGTCAACCGTGTACAAATGTTGGGCTCGCGATTGGTGCACCGGTGCCGAAGGGATCAATGACGCTTGTTCCTCGGAGCATCTTTTTGTTGAAATATCGGTAGAACAAGGATAGCATTCCCACCCGACGCCTGTGCTCTAAAGATTGCAATCCGTTTGTTAAACTAGGATATATCCGACGGACCGTCCGTTTCTGCACAGCCGAGGTTTTTTTCAGGTATTTTGGGGCTCCAGACCAGATGTGGCCGCCAAATTGAACCGTGGGGCGCACTTGTGATTTGTACCTACAGGGTTAGCAGTTGTATACTATTAAAGTATCTGCGGGTCCTGTACAGAACGCCCAGTTTTTGAGAGGATAACATTTAACATAATGGAACTTAATTGGTCTACAACATATGAAAATTATTGTTATAAAATTATTTTACTGTATGACTGTTTGTTTTATCAATAAAAAGAAAAAAAAAAAATAACTTAACTCTGGCTTCGATGGAGCCCCCATATCTGAGCTGGTCACTTAGGGTTACAACAAGCATATCAATGGATGGCCTGTTCGGAAGATTGCTTCCGTTGAAGGAGACTAGATTGGATGACTCCATGCTCCAAAATATTACAGAGAAACGGCCTGGATGAAAGCGATACCCAGAACCGAAGAAGATATAGCCTGAGAACGAGAAGAGCCGACCCCAACAGCCTCCCTTGGCAATGAGTTCGGACAGTGCAAGGAAGAAGACTATTGATACTATTACATTATTACTATTATTAGATCTCTCAATTTGACAACAAAATATATACGTACTTTTATATTATTAAGACAATTTGTTATTTAGAGGCAAAGAGATTCACAAATCATACAATTTTATTATTCCGTGGTTTTTCACGGGTCCAGTATTGCCAACTTAGTGGATTTTCCACTAAAACTGGTGGTTTTCATACTCCATTTAGTGGCGAAATATTTCTTTTAGTGGCTGGAGGATTTTTTAGCGGTTTCGTAAATTTTTGTTTCATTACTAAAACTACAATCTCTTAGCCACTAAGGGCCGGTTTTATAAACGTCCGTTCGTTACGCTTGATACCATTTTTGGTTTACCGCCACAAATATTTTGCCGTTTTATAAACGTTCGTTAGGTTATCGGTAGGTTAAGTTTCGGTTAATGCTTAACTGACTGATTTTGACCAGTTAAACGGGTAACTATCCGTTTTGTTGATAGTTGGCGCTCAAATGTTTTTTGACAGCTGTCAGTAGTAGTTGGTTGTTGCCCGAAGATTGCTTATTTTAAAGAGACAGTATTATATTATTTGCATTTGTGACATGGATTATTCATCGAGCAGTGAAGTGAGTAAAGTGAGGATGGGCGTTTGGCAATGCTTGAAAAATTATAACAATTACATTAAAACTTAATCAGTGGTAGTGTAAAAATGACTTAGGTTATGTGAAGACGCAACGCGTATGATAATAATACTAATCGTGACCAAACCACTGATATTTTATATGACTAATAAAGATTTATATGATTAATATACATAAACTTACATAGTTTTGAAGTATATTTTAGAATTGTGTTGATAATCGTTTTAATAATCGCGTCAGCAAACACTCAAAGCATTTAAAATAACAATCAACTTTGACAGCTAAAGTAATACCCATAGATAAAACAATATCAGAGACAATAATTTGCCAAAAACATTTCCAGTAAAAAAACTTTAGGACCAAACGTAACCGATGACCGCTAGTAATGCTAATTTGTTTATAGTACGTAAAATAAAATAACGAAAGGATAGCGGTCCGTTAACGAAAAACGGTTCGTTACGTAACAGAAATTTGATACTTCGTTTATAAAACCGGCCCTTAGTCACTTATATGTTTAATCTTATACGTACTTCTTCATTCTACTTTCTTTAATTTTAAATGGAATTTACGTTTACTGTGTAGGCAGCACCGATCTACTAAAAAGATGTGCAGTATCTTTATACATGGGGATGTTGAGAGACTATTTAGTAGTAGGAATATAATAAAACACAAACAGGGGAATAGAAGGAAAAATCTTTTAACTGCTATATTGATATACGCTGTGGTTTGAGGTTGGAAGGTAAATGCTGCAATTATTCTGAAATTCCAGTAGCCGTTGTAAATCAAATCGGTACCAAAGGGTCATATCAATCTGAAACTGACGATTATGGTGCAGTCAAAAAGTGATTAGTCGAAGACGACTTTATTTAGAATTAGTCGTTATTGAATAATTTTTATGTTAATTTACCTACAAATGGTATGTTCGTTACTAATTATTATTTTTGTAATATTAAAGGAAACTAATAATTATTTCTAAACTTATTATCTTTCATTAAGGCTCTGAAACCGGGCCCGAAAAGAAGAAGATGGAGAGATACGAAATTACGAATGTTAGAGGAGAGCGCTAACATTTACAGCGATAAAATCGATGCGAAAATTGCGAAAATGTTTAATAAAACACGACTCGTTTAAAATAGAGCAAAAATCTCGCGGGCATTATCTTAAACAGCATTTAAAGAAACACTGTGAATTTTTTCATATATATAACTTGTAAAATAACTGAAATAAACGTGTTTATAATAATTTTTGGGGCAAACTTCGCGATTTTTTTCTATCGAGGGAATTTTTATATAATTTGCGTTTCGGCGCGGGCAAAGTCTAGATATTACTTATCTTCAAGAATAACATATATTTTTTGAGAGCTTTAAAACTTACCGTGTTTAAGGGAAATATGTAATAAATCGGTAGAAATCCGGGTTGCGGGCCCTTAAAACTTTATTTTAGTGGAAAATTTAGCCGGTGTGAGTGTAGTACTATATTTTTTAGTGGTTTTCTGGTGGATTTAAAGGGTGAATCTGGTGGAGAGCTGGTATAACCGTTGGCAACACTCAGTGCGCTAGTAAAATTATGAATTTGAATTACTGGAAATCTTTGCGCGGTGAAGAGCAGAAATTTCGACGAGCTTTTGAATATGAATGACTGAATCAATGAATAAATTAATCACGTTTAAAAACCGTTTACTTCGTAACGAGGATTTCATGAAAAATTATTTCAAAACAACAACAAACTTGTTGACCCGAGTTTGTTGGAAGATACGCAGTTGTAGCGATGATCATAATCGAGATATTAATTGTGAAATATTACAACATTTGAAAATCTCCTACTACCAACGGAAAACGTTGCTTGTGTCGTGATGGAGGACTTAGATAGCCGTGAAATTGAACCTTCTAATTAAACAAATCGGGAGGCGGGAATGGGTACCGCCGCCCCGGGATAACCAATATTATTGGATAACCAATACCTCTGACATAGGTCACCCCAAGTGGTTCGCTACGTTTGGTGATTTAGCAGGGGTGTCCCGGTTCATGGGGTGAGGTTTGTCTAGATCTTGGAGGCGGATGACCAGGACACACTGAACTCTAGATTCCTACCCACCCCTTAAACCGTTTTCCTTTCCCAGAACTCTCCTCTCCTTCCTTTAAAAACTCTCCACACAGCATCTCCAAAGACGACATAGGCCCTGAGGGAAATTATTTTCCTCAAGGCCTCCTGTGTGGAGCTCATGTAAAAAAAATCTAACCGAGATCCTGCGCAAAAAAGTAAACTTCGCTATAGTAAGTTATTGTGCACAGGGTTTAAAGTACTCGGTTCATGTCAATTTGTTACCGGCCAATGTTCAAAAACGTCAAAGGAAATGATTTTATAAAACATTTTCATATTTATAATTTCATGAAAATATGAAGAAAAAAAAATCGAGTGCAGTTCACAAGCGGTAGAAGCGAAACTTTACCAAAACATCTCAAACTATGAAGAACAAGGAGCCTTGAAAATTGGGGTCATAATCAAAGCGCAGTGAGCAGGCCAATGAGCGCAGACCTCGCGTCGTTTCCGTTTTATATCTCAACAAATAGGATCCTTGATAGGAGTAAAATTCTTCGCAGGTGCTGTACGCGGCATTTCCGTTTCATTCAAATTCCGAATTGCTAACGGGACTAAGGAAGTTTCACTTAAAAAAATAATTAATGAGTGTATAGAAAATACAATGCCGATGGGAAATGTTGTCGATCCGGTAATAAGCGAAACCATTAGGATTTACAGCAGCGAAAGGGCGAACGTACGGAACGGAACGTCTGAGGGAGGGAAATTTATATACGTGAAAACGAGAAGTTAACGTAGTAGTGTATATGGGCAGATACACTTACGTATACTGCGAGCGAACGTAATGTGGCGGAAGATGTTCAAAAACATTTGTCGGCGGATACGAAATAAGCCAATAAAGCTCTAACAACCGGAGCAACTACTTTTAATGCAGTCAATATAAAAGAAATATTATATTAAAACCATAGACATATGAATATATATAGACCTGCCCTAAGTGATAAAAGCGTATTATTTCCCCCTCCCCATTGGTCCATTGGAACCGGCTGGGCTTGCGAGAGCCTCGTGTGAATCTAAAAAATGCGACGTCATCATTCTTGTCCGGACCAGCGTCGAGCTCTCATCGTACATTTTACGAAATAACACGGCAAAAATGGTAGCTTGTGCTATACATTACACCCTAAAATATGTCGATCATAACGAATGTGGGCGGTTTTCCAGTGTGCTCGTCGCTGGTTACAGGGGTAAGTAAATTATGAAACATTTGTAAAAGTGTCTTAACTAAACACGGCAACAAAATATTGCTATGTGAATACGGGCGAATCTTTTCGGGGCGAGCATTTTGGCCTTCGCAAATATGTTATTAACGAGGCAAGCAATTCGCGCTCTCATGTAAAAAGGTATTTATTCAAAGCAGATTTTGCTTTTAAGAACTGAATGGTGATATTATAATGCGAGATGCCTATATACTGTCAGATTTTTTAACGAATCACAGTCATCTTCCCCCTCTTCGTACCGCCATAGTTGATTTTTCTCCTCATCTGTATGTTCTCGTCTATTAAATTTGGATGTCTATGATTAAAACCAATCTGAAGAAGACGGTTCATATAAAGCAAGGTCTCCGACCGAAAACATGAAAATTTGCTTACACATTCAGAGAGTATAACCAGAGAAAACCGGAAATATGTCAATTTTTAAATCAAATTTTAGACTTATTGGCTCTTTTCCCCAAAAAATTATACATTGATTTCGAAAGATTATTCTTTTATCTGGTAAACGCATGTTTTAAATTTTAAGAAAAAATGTTTATTTTTAGTGTAATAAGGTTACACCATAGGTCATTGGCAGATTTGTTAAATTTTCAAACAAAAAATCGTATTTTACAAGGCATAATTCATACCATGTAATAAATCAATACATTATCGTATCGTTTCAAAATTTAAATTTTAGTTCAAATAAAATCATAAAAAAAATATCCGAACACTTATTTATGACGATAACTTCTCTATTTTGTCCATCTATTTACGGTCTTACAAATTTATATACCTATTTAAGATTTTTTTACATTGTTATTTGCTTAGACATTATTGAAAAATTATAAATACTTATGATCAAAAAATAATTACAAAAAGTAAATAATTTTAATAGTTTTATCATCACGCCTTTCAGCATTTTTGGATGTAGGTATAAATTAAAGAAAATTTGGAATGAAATAAAATCGATATTGAGTTATAATTTGAAAAAGCTGGTACAGGAATAATTAATCTTTCTCGTTGGAACCGCCATGTACGATTGTAAGAACATCTTTCGACGAAATGAGAATTTTCGGCCGCTGGCTGGTTAAAGGTCCTTATAAACTTTGGCAATGGGGGCGTGACCTCACTGCAGACGCTTACAAAAATCTGCAAGGCCACACCCCAATTGGCGACGTTTATAGTAATGTGTAAACAAATGTTCATGATGGATGGAGACCCTGCGTAAGGGTAACTTGGGTTCAAGGTGAAAAATACGGGATCAGGCCGCTAACAATAATACTCCCCATGTAGATGGCGATAAGGTTTAAATTACCGTTAACACCGGCCGCCTGTTTTGATTTATTCACGAAAAACACAACGCCAAAAAGCGTGATTTAATTTATTTTGCCAAACTCAGGCACAATTTCATATTTGAATGTTTTACTATCATTTTCTGAAGGATTTAATTAAGTAGAAGAATTTGAACATTGAAATCAATTTTTATAGGCCAGCGACTTAATTTTTTCAAGGCTCATAAAAAGACTAACAAAAAAAAAACTCGATTATTTCAAGCAAAATAATTCAAGTGCACATAGTCTCAATTCTCACACTAGTAGTTCTAACAGCAAACCTGTCGCATCCAAAAAAGTATGTTTCTAATATTATTTTATTTAACAAATCAAAACCAAAATTTCCTCTAAAATCATAGTATACAGAACCTAGGTACTTATAAACGGCATCCGGAAATTGATAGTATTAGTGGGAAACTAGTCATTACAGGTATATCACATTTGGAGTCGATTTTGTGGTCAAACTTTTTAATTTGAACTTTTTTCAGATGTTTTTTGGATTTTTCATGTGATGTAGATTCATTCGTTTTTGTACTACGAGTTTCCGGACAGTGTGTATATCTACCTACTTGATTATAAATCAAATAGTTTGCGTAACAT
This sequence comes from Limnephilus marmoratus, assembly GCA_917880885.1. Lineage (NCBI taxonomy): Eukaryota > Metazoa > Arthropoda > Insecta > Trichoptera > Limnephilidae > Limnephilus > Limnephilus marmoratus. Next base: position 33,625,239 of record OU862924.1, read on the forward strand.
TTTTTTTAATTTCAAATAAGGAATTATACAATTTGTCTAAAGAAACATCTATGACAATTTTTTTCAAGCTTTCTTCGGTCATGTAAGTCCCATAATATTGAAGAAAAAAAAACAAAGGTAATTCACACGCGGTAGAAAAACTAGAAAACTGCTAGATGTCGCTTTCTTTTCTTTTGCCTGTTTATTTTAAAGTGGTTTGAAGATTGGATATTGATTTCAAAAAAATAAAAATGTTTATTATTTTTGTATTTCGTAGGATTCGAACCTTCGCACGTTTGATGTCTGTCTCTCTGGCCGCTGAGACTTGTCGAGCGCCTCGCCCACTGCGCTATCGAAAGTGCGCGCCGACGCGCGAATTTACCGCATTATATTAGAACTGAGGACCCAAATAATCAATTTCAGTGATGCTTTTCCCTTTCAGCCGAATTTCAAATCACTAACGGGGCTAAAGAAGTTTCACTTCTAAAATGCAATAAAATTAAAATGAAAGCTAATAGAAAAATGAATAGCCACAGTTAATGGCCTCGCCTACAGAACAATGGCCAATGCAACACCTCTGAATGATTTTGCGAGAAGTGTTATGTGTGTGATTTAGATGCGAATGAATGTCGTTTGTCGAAGGACCTTGCGGGTGTGTTTTTGAGTGTATGTTAGACCACTGCACAAATAGAAATGAATGCACATAAGGAAGGAAGGGACTTACTGAGGAATCTTGTGGTGTCTACTTCTCTTCTCTCATGAGTAGCCTTTGTTCATACACTTGTATCGCGGTATTTTACTTTCATATGCGGGTAGAGTTATAGAAAATGCGGGGAGCGGAAAATTGTATGCTTACGCGAGGTTCGATTGACGACACACTGATTTATTATGGTAACGGTTCATAGCAACGTAGGGATGGGATTGGATTAGGAAGGAACATACTAGGGATGGGATACATGTGACAATCAAGCTACAAGCACAGAGTCTATGATATAATATGTAGATGTATGTAGGTAAGTGTAGGTATGATTGTGTAAACGCCCAACCATGCCCCCCGCCTGGAAGGGGATGAAAGAATCCACTTCCATAAACCATAAGAGTGCATTAAGTATCACTTTTAAAAAACAAAATTTAAAAAATTGGTGAAACTTAAAGCTAAAAGAAGGGCCATAGATGCAATATCTGATGACCAAGTCAACGGACTATGTTATTGCGAAGGTAAAGGGTAAAGTTTTACCACTGTCCTGCGGTATATGATTTGCGGTATGCGGAATGCGGTTTGCGGTATGAGGTATGCGGTATGCAGTATGCGATACGCGGAATGCGGAATGCGGTATGCTGTATGCGGTTTGCTGTATGCGGTTTGAGGTAAGGGGTATGCGGTATGAGGTTAAAGAGTATGCGGTATGCGGGTAAATCTCCCAATATTGGGAATTGCGGTTGGGATTAATTTTAAAGCACGTACAGTACCGATGCACGCGCTTCCTAACCAGATTACGCAAAGAAAAGAATTTTGTCTTAGTAAAATTTTCGATTTCAGTTCGGGCGGATCAGATACAGATTTTGAATCAAAACGTTGTAGAGGCCAATCACCTTTAGGTAACTGAGCGAAAGTGGGGCCCTTAAACCATAATGTATGATCTATTAGCTGAGCGGGATTTAGACCACGCGACAGGCAGTCAGCGGGATTGTCTTTACCTTTTGTATGATGGAAACATTCAGCCTCCAGATGATCTTGTATTTGTGATACGCGGTTAGCAATGAAGGGCTGCCATTTAGCGGGCAGTGAATTTATCCGTGCTAGCGCAATCGTGCTGTCACAAAAGGCTAAAGTTGTATGAACTATCGAATTTGATGCGTAGGTATTACTGACCTTATGCGTTAATCGGGCAAGTACCAGCGCTCCACATAATTCTAGACGCGCAAGTGAAATCGTCTTCGCAGGAGCGACCTTAGGTTTGGCGCATAATAAGCTAATTGTGGTTTTGTTAGTATTTGGACAGTAAACATGTAAGTATAATGCGCGTTCGTCTGCGTCAGAAAATCCGATAAGTGTTAATACATATTGGTATTCGACACCTAAAAAGCGAGGAATTTTAATAAATTGCAATAATGGCAATTCCTTTTCAAGCTGACGCCCAAGCGTGACTACGGTGTCAGGAGGAGGTTCGTTCCAATCCAGGTTGTACTCCCATAGAGATTTAATTATAAGTTTAGCTAATAAAACAACCAGTGCGACGAAACCTATCAAATCCCAAAGACGAACAATCGTTGATAGGATGTGTCGTTTGATGCAAGCTCTTTCATCAGAATTTACAACAAATATAAAATTATCAGAAGCGGGAATCCAATGAAGACCTAGTATTTTTAGGTTTTCATCGAGATTAAATTCCACATGTTCCTTGACACGGCGATCTGAAGGAATCGTGGACAAAAGGTTTGGAGAATTAGCGGAGAATTTTACAAGATCGAATCCTTTCGCGGCGAATAGTTGAAAATTGAGGATAATGCGAACCAGATCACCTTGTAAATTATTACCGGTGTATAGGATATCATTAAGCGAATAACGAGAATCGGATTTCATACTTGCGTCCAGCACCATCCGGATTTTGGTTGTCAGTTTATCTTCGCGAACTACGATATGATGCGGGATTACGTAATGCGGTAAATCAGAAATGTCAACTGGGGAAATGTAACTTTTCTGAAGGTATTCGCACAATATTTTGTCATATTCAATTTTTATGGTGGGTTGGAATTTTAAGCGGTATTCGAGAGGTCGGTACTTCTGCTCGGCTGCCGGCAACGACGCGCCAAGGACAGATGGACCTTTTCGAAATGGTAACGCGACAATATAACGACCTGTCGTGTTACGAGAAGTTGTGAGATTGAATTGTTTCTCACATTCTTGTTCATCAGGCGTTAAAAACTTCTCGTCCAGAATATCTTCCAATTCAAAGAAGCGTGGATGAGAAAAATCCTTGTTTTCTGCGAACAAAATGATTGCATGCAAAATGATTGCGTGTCGTAGTTACTTGGGGTTTCAATAATCGTCGGAGCAGTGCCTAAGATTAAATACCCTAAAGTAGTTTCAATTGCAAACGGCTGACCAGGGAGACCTGATATTTTGTTAGCCTTTAAAATGCGAGCAAACATGTCACATCCCAAAATAATATCAATCTCACCAGGCATACAGAAAGTTTTATCTGCTAAGGGTAAGTTGTCGAGATACGATAATGAAGCGCGGTTTATATTAACGGTAGGCAGTTCGCTAGTGATACTTTCTACCACATACGGTTGAATCGTATACGAGTGAGCGTCGTTATATTGGGAGAACAGTTTGAGACAAGTCATTCCCTTTGTTAGATTTCTTACGTCACCTATTCCCGTGACATAAATGCTGGGAGATGATTGTACCGTAAGATTCAAACGTGAACAGCATTTACGTGTAACAATGTCCCTTTGGGAGCCGCTATCGATTAGCGCACGTATTGTCTGTACCCGACCCTTAAGATCTCGTATTAGACAAACGGCGGTTCCCAAAAGTACTGTTTTATTTTCACGAAAGTACGAGTTTGTCACACACAGCGATACTGGATTCGGAGTCTCTGAAATATTATTATCGCTATCTGTTTGTAACGTGGAAGACGGTATTGGGTCTGACTGTGGTTTTTGCATATCAGTTTGCTTGAAATGCAATAAAGTATGGTGATTGAGAGCGCATGATTTACATGTGCTCTTCGATTTGCATGATGTTGTGTTGTGCCTAGTACTAAGGCAGTTCATACAAACTTGCGTATTGGATGACTTAATGAAATTAAATCGATCGCGTGGTTCTAGACTAAAAAACTTAGAACATTGATATAAAAGGTGCGATCCCTTTTGACAACAAAAACAAATGTCAATGGAGTGATTGTCACTTTTCTCGACATTTATAAATGTCTTTGCGGAGTTTGTCCTTTGCGGTTTAGCGGAAATATTATTATTATTACCGAGGCGGGTAGATGATGTGGGGTAACTTGCGCACGAGTAAGTATTCTTTGCTGTACTCTTACAAATTCAATTAATTCTGAGCTTGATGGAAAACTTTCATTGTCTCGAATAGAAGATTCGAAAGCTTTTACTGTCTCTATATCAAGGCGTTTAAGACCCAGATGTAGCAACATAAATTCTGCGAGATCTTTAATTTTCAACTGTTTCAGCGCGGCAACGTATGTCCCATATGTGTCTGCAAAATGTTCTAAGGAAGAGGGCGTGACCGAATTAACCACAGGCATTTTTAATAACCGGTCAAAGTATGATTCTGCGAGAATGCGATGACCGTTATATTTATTACATAAGGCATTCCAGATCACCTGGTAATTTGTACCGATGGGTGTGATCGTCTTACAAATAGTTAATGCCTTTCCGGTCAACTTGGACATGAGATATTGCATCTTTTCAGAATTGTCCAATGAACTATTTGAATGAATAACAGAGACATAGGTCTCATAAAATAGAGGCCAATTTTCCAGATTTCCGTCAAAGCATAAAATTTCTAGTGGCGGTCATTTAATTGTACGACGCGGTTTTTCTACAGGATTTGAAAGCATGCTTGACTCGGTAAATTTAATGACGCCATACATTTCCTCAAATGCGTTCAGTTGAGTGTACTCGGCGACTGCTTCTGGGTTAATTTCCAATTCACAGTCGACTTTTTCGTCTAGAATCGTGATGAATTCCGAACGAATTCGTTCTACGGTCCCAGCGCCCGATAAAAATGCTTGACGATTTGTAGCACTATTAGAGGATGTCTTTATTTTGTCAAAAACTGACTGTAATGTCGCAAAACTAGAAGCTAGTTTCGCGTTTAGTCTTTTCAGACGTCTGTCATCCCGTGACGATGAACCAGATGATGCGGTTATAGACATCTTCTTGTTCTGGTTAATTATTAAATGTAACAATAATACAGTCCAAGAATATGCTTATAATGTTTATTTGAAACGAATAAAATTAAATATTTAAATTTACACTCAATGTTAAGTGCGGTCCACTTTCACCCCAACAACTATTAGGGGTTAACAGTTGGGTAAATTTGACCCCTACAACCGTAAGGGGTTAATAGCACTGAATTAAAATGTATTAATTTTATGTGTAATCAATATGTGACGATCGAATTAGATTTTATTACAAGTTGTGTATCGAAGTACCTACAACGTACCTGAGTACCCACTTACAGCGGTTACTGTGACATGTATTATAATTTGAATATAAATTCGAAAATTCAAATCAATTTCACTTGTTGATTGTCAAACAGTTTGGTAAACAACAACATAACGAATTATTCGTAATACAAAATGGCTATGGAAAATAAATAATGCTTGTTGTAATTAAATTGCGGATGATCTTAATACACTTTTAAAGTTTTAAGATGTTTTTAAAATGGTTTATATATCCGGCTCGTTAGGGGCCATGAATGATTTTGCGAGAAGTGTTATGTGTGTGATTTAGATGCGAATGAATGTCGTTTGTCGAAGGACCTTGCGGGTGTGTTTTTGAGTGTATGTTAGACCACTGCACAAATAGAAATGAATGCACATAAGGAAGGAAGGGACTTACTGAGGAATCTTGTGGTGTCTACTTCTCTTCTCTCATGAGTAGCCTTTGTTCATACACTTGTATCGCGGTATTTTACTTTCATATGCGGGTAGAGTTATAGAAAATGCGGGGAGCGGAAAGTTGTATGCTTACGCGAGGTTCGATTGACGACACACTGATTTATTATGGTAACGGTTCATAGCAACGTAGGGATGGGATTGGATTAGGAAGGAACATACTAGGGATGGGATACATGTGACAATCAAGCTACAAGCACAGAGTCTATGTTATAATATGTAGATGTATGTAGGTAAGTGTAGGTATGATTGTGTAAACGCCCAACCAACCTCGTTATTCAACATAAGCGAATTCAATGGGATTCTATTTTATTTACTACTAGCTGACCCGGCCAGGCGTTGCTGTGACTAATAAAACACAAAGTCATCTACTGGATGGTTATCCAACGTTTATAACCACCGCCATCTTTGAGTTTATCGCGAAGAGACAGACAAATGCCGCGGAGGACTTTAATTTATAATACGTAGAGATGGTGTGAAAGATATAATAATGTGCATGAAATGCTTGGGGTAACTAACGTATTTAAGTTAATAAGGATTAATACTGCATCCGTCTAAATAACTTTTCAATTACCGCAATGTACGTGACCATTTTTTCAGAAGATAAAATGGGTATAGTAAGCTATCCGTAAAAGATAGATATATGCCTTCGCGGACTTTTTTGTAGATATATAAAAGAGGAATATCCCACCAAGCATTGTTTTGTTATATCCCAAAAGGATTAGGCAGCGTTTTCAATGAAAGCTACCAGGCAGCTTGACTCTTTCAGACACCTCTAACAATTATCGTTATGTTTCAACCAATTTACACAAATCCTTGATAAATTACATACCTAAACCTTCCTCACGAAACACTCTATATATTGGTGAAAACCGCATGAAAATCAATTCAGTAGTTTTCGAGTTTATCGCGAACAGACAGACAGACGACGCGGGGGACTTTAATTTATAATTTGTAGAGAAGGCACTCACAGCTCGCTTTCAATAAATAAATAAATCGCAAAAAATCCTCAAATATTTAGCACAATATACGAGTATAATATCACGACTGTTTCCAGGTTAAAATTAAATAAATATGTACACGGCATTCGCTCGTGGAGAAACTGAAAACTGATTGGCAACTCGAATTCACGGCACAGCTCAATTTATCAACCTCCTGAACAAAATCGATATTTTTGTGATCTTACAAATCGCAAATTAGTGGAAAAACTACTTGACAAGTCGTGAGCCGCTACCATGGCAACCTGTCAACAAGGCAACTGAAACGCGACAGCCAGCACTGCTGGTCACCGCGTCGCCCTTGACAACTGGTCTTTAACAAGTTGCCTGAGTGCGGACCGCTAATGAAATTCACAACTTCCTTTCCCGTGGAAAGCGATTGAGTCACCAACTTTGTTTTTTTTTTCAGTTCTTCCAACAGCGGATGGCCTAAATCGTACATCGGGCAAATTAAACAGATATTATTATCATTATTCGTAAAACTTTCAATGTCTTTAATCGCTTTTAATAGTATTTTCCAACGCCCAGTCAGATTCAGATATAGAGAAGTAATCAAACTTTACCTGCGCTGATTTCATAACCCAGAAAAAGAGTTAATGGAGTGATAAAAATATGGAAAAAAGGAAGTAATAACATAATGAGTTGTTTACTTCCAAGCATGAAACGGTGAAGATTCTACAATCTATTAATCTGTTGTCAGGCAGCCAGAATTTATCTGTAATAACTCTAATAACTAATCATCTAGAATGGAGACGGATAATGGATTTGGAGTAGGAAAAAACTGAGTTGAGTAAGTAGTTGAAAGATTGATTGTATGTAAGGTTTGCAAACTTGCACCTTTTTCAAATTCAGCGGCATGGCGGGATAGAATTTAGAAATAGCACGGGATTTTTTTTATATCAAAGGGTATTATTAAATTGAAATAATGACAACATTTCATAGACATGTTTTTTTATTATTTGGTATCGATTTACTTTGAAACCAGTATATTATAAAAAAAGTCACTGAAAAGGAACATAATACGGACGGATCGTTAAAAAAAATTTGAACAATTCTACAAATATTTGAAGTTATTTTTCATGTTCTGTGTAAGTTCTATTCGTGTTCTGTTATTATATCTTTAAAGGCCTGTTGCTTCATAAAACTGAAATAATCACATAACTTGAACAGAACTTTTGGGAACGTGAAAATTTTCAAAAATTTGATGAATTGTTCAAATTTTTTTAAACGACCCATCCTATCAATCATCTTTGGCATTAGTAATAATCTATCTAAATAAATAAAAATGTATCGCCGAAATGTATGTCCGCGCATAACTTCCGAACGACTGCACCAAATTGGATAATTCTTTTTTTGTTGTGTTCGTTATTGTCAGGACAAGGTTTGTATAAAAGTACTGGTGAGCTCTGGTTTTATGAAATTTGTATAAAAAAGTAAACACGCGAGCTCTTTGAAAACTGAATGTACAGGAACTGAATGTAGAGAAAGGAGGGAGGGTAATTCGGGTAGGGGGTTGACGGGAGGGGGGGGGGGGGGAACTCGGTAGGGGGGAGTGGAGTGGGGAGAGTGAAAGTGGAGGAGGCAGAGTGGGAACGCGAGAGGGGAAGGGGACGCGGGAGAGGAAGCGGAGGCAGAAGGGGAACGGGATGAATGGGAAAGAACACGCAGGGAGAAATTTTTTCTTTATTAAATGGCATAGCAACGCATGCCGGGAACCAGCTAGCATAAAAATATATTTTGAAAGGGTTAATATTAGAATAAGTTAATTAGGAAGACAAGAAAAAAAACTTAACTGTAAAATTCCACTGGTTCTGGAGCCAAATAATCAATCCACCATTTCAACAGACAAGTCCAATTAATTGATATCAAGATATGATTTTTTAAACACAAAAATAATAGATCTTTTTCGTTGATAAACAAATACAAGCGGCGTAGTTGGAACATGAATTCTCCATTATTATTTATTCCCTTGTTGAAATATTATCTGTAGCAAAAATTGCCATAATTCCAAAATAAGTTTCTGTCATATCTCGGCGATAGTATAAATTTAATAAGAGTTATTTTCATAACTTTCAAAGGAAGAGTTTCTGTCTTGTGGTGAATCGATTATTTGACCTCAACTCGAAACGCCTTTTCCATCACGAGCTAAGTAGATTTAAAAACCTGAATTAACATAAAAAAAAAAATCAAAAAAAAAAAAAAAATTAGGCGCAGCTTTGAAACAAGGACAGCAAATAAGTCAACAGACTCGGAATTTAGAATTTAATTCTTTTGAAACTCTATTTTTTTTTACATGAATACCGCACAAGTGTCCCAACTGCTCCCGTCTAGAGCCAGTGGGATTATTGCTTCCCCAATTGGGGTATGTTGTGAAGCTGAAGGTAGTGGGGAGGGAAGGAGATAGGGAAGATCTGCTTACCAAACACGGCTAAAGCCATTTCAAGCAACGTTTCAATTCTGAATGGTGGTCTTACACCAGGGCGATACTGAGAGTATCTTACACTCGGCATAGACATAATCTGTAGTTATGTTCTCATTAGTTAAAATGACACAGTGGTAAATAATACCTAAAAGTACAAAAAGATGGCGGATAACTGTTGGCGGGAACGGATTGCCAGCCGTGGTTAAGACTTAAGAGGGCATTGCCAGAGAAAACCGGAAATACGTCATTTTCAAAAAAGTTTTTAGACTTATTGACTCTTTTCCACAAAAAATTATAAATGGATTTCGAAAAATTGTTCTTTTATCTAGCATTCGTATGTAATAAATTTTGAGAATTTTTTTTTAATTTTTAGTATAATAAGGTTATTCCATAGGTCGTTGGCAGATTTGTTCAATTTTCAAAAAAGTTTTTGTATTATACCACACCCATTTCAAATAATAAAATCATGCAGTAAAATAAATCAATACATTATCTAGCAAACGTATGTTTTAGAATTTTAATTTTAGTTTCAATAAAATCATTAAAAAATATGTACGTACATGTGTTTCTTGGCGAAAATTGGTCCGTTTGTGTATTTATTTGCGCACTTACAAACTAATATATTTCAGATTTTTTAACATTCTTATTAAATTTAGACATTATTGAAAAATGATAAATACTTATAATCAAAAAATAACTACAAAAAGTACATTATTTTAATAGTTTATCATCACGCCTTTCAGCATTTTTGGATGAAGGTATAAATTAAAGCTAATTTGAGTTGAAATAAATTCGATATTGAGTTATAATTTTAAAAAGCTGGTACGGAGAATAATTAATCTTTCTCATTGTAACCGCCCTGCACAATCGTAAGAACAACTTTCGACGAAATGTGGATTTTCGTCCGCTGGCTGGTTAAACGCTCTTAAGACGCGTCTGGAGAGCCGGGGTTGGTCGCACATGGAATACAGTAAAAAAGCTTTATCACAATATTTTCATTGCCGACATTAACTCGTTTAGATGTGCCAAAACATGACGTTATCTTTTCAAATAAATCGAGTTAATTACCGCAGCACGATATACGCTGTGAGTAAATTTAATGTCCATCAGACAAAAACGAAAAATATTTATTACTAGCTGGTTCCCGGCATACGTTGCAATGCCATATTCAAAGAAATAAATTGTTTCTCCCTGCATGTCCTTTCCCGTGCGTCCCCGTTCCCCTCCTGCGTTCCCCTTCCACCTTCCCCGCCTACCCTTTCCACTCTCCGGCTTCCCCGTCCCGCCAAACCAGTTCCAGTACATTCAGTTTTCAAACAGTTCGCGTGCCACCTATTACAATTTTTTTGTATATTATAAGAACAATAAATCAAATTCGGCACCCAACATAGGTATCTATTTAAAATATCTATAATTTAAAAAATCCATAGACAATTTTTAAATTTTTTTTTTTACAACAGCTGCCTGCTAAATTTAATTTCATCAAACGCGCCAACTGTCAAACTTGCAAAGGGCGTAAGAACCTTCTACAAAGTATTAGAAAACTTAAAAAAAAAATGAATGATATAGGTAAAGTCGTTCTGATGTTATGGCGTAACCAAGGGAAACAGGGATTCATTTTTATATACATAGATTTAAAAAATTACGCATTTAAAAAGCGTGCATTATTGTTAGCTAAGTGAAACAGTTGATTGAATTCAAATATCTATGGAAGGCAATTCTAGTGTTTTTTATTTATACTATGGTTACGAGTGGGTAAAGGTTGGGAGTGCCTGGCTGTTCAGATCTGGTCACCAAACAAGGAGCCATAAAAGTCATTTTAAGCAACGTTTCGATTCGTCATAAAACTGTAGGGAGTGGGTAAAAGTTGGGATGTGCCTGGCAGTTCAGATCTGGTCACCAAACAAGGAGCCATAAAAGCCATTTCAAGCAACACGTTTCGATTCCGAATGACCGCAAGAAACAGTGTCGGCAAACGACTGCTGTCGGTAGTGTGTACATATAGGCACCAATACATACAATTTGTGCTAATCAACTCCAATTGTGCGACAAATACAATATCAATTTTAAGAACAGATGCCGCTTTAAAAACTATCATCGAACATTGTACGGATCGTTGTATTTAGTTACAATTTGGGAGGCGGGAATGGGTACCGCCGCCCCGGGAACCTTTATTGGATAACCAACACCTCTGCCACAGGTCACCCCAAGTGGTTCGCTACGTTTGGTGATTTAGCAGGGGTGCCCGGGTCCATGGGGTGAGGTTTGTCTTGGTCTTGGAGGCGGATGACCTGGACATACTGAACCCCATATTCCTACCCACCCCTTAAACCCTTTTCCTTCCCAGAACTCTCCTCCCCTTCCTTTCCTTTAAAAAAACCCTTCACACAGCATCCCCAAAGATGACATAGGCCCTGAGGGAAATTATTTTCCTCTGGGCCTCCTGTGTGAAGTTCATGTAAAAAAAAAGAAAAGTTAAAAACCCGCTTTGCAGTTTTTGCTGCTAGACCCTGCGGGCGGCTTTTGGTTCGGCTTCGCCCAATTTGAGTTTTGGTGACCATTTTATAAATCCGATAGGAACTGGTTCCAAAAATAGCCGGTTACTCGGATCCACTGGGATACAGTCACAGCTAGTCACCGGGACAAAATAACCGCGACAGGCAATGACGTCATACATAATATATAGACGCGTGGTATGATTAATCACAACCGCCATTAACAATAATAATCATAATATCGTAGAGATTCACGAAATTACAAATCCAGTAGTATCTAGCTAGCTGTTAACGTAAGTGGCGCCATATTTTGGCATTTCTTTAATTCGGTTCAATTACAAAAGTAGATTTGTAAACAAGCTCCACATACGAAACGGTTTTGCGGCGTCAGAGTTGCATTCTTAGCCGGATTCTTAAATTTCAACCATACAGTCTCTAGGCTATTAATACTCTTTGATGATGATAATTGTGATATGAAGGTAGGTACAATATTTTTCTTCTTCCAAAGAATTCAATCTAAAACTAAATCTGACCTCGATCTTAGCTTCGTCTATTTCAGAAGTAAAGTAAAAATAAACACTGGCCTACTGGACATCCTCTGACAGCCAGTTGCCAGTAGGTCGTGGAACCGATATCTAATCAATGAAGGTTCAGAGAACAAACAACGGCGGAGAAGCGACTCGGCATTTCATCACCTTTTTGATTTGTTGGTGCGATAGGGATCGTTAGCCGCCAGCGAGATTAGATAAAGGAATCGAAAAATAGTTATATTGATCTAGTATAATAATAAACATTAAATGATAAAATACGTGTGAAATAAACTAAGTGCGGTGCTCAACGAATAATATAAACGGCACAAAATCAGGGATGGAAGGTATACCCTCCTATAGGAATAAACTATGGGTATAAACTAAGGTAATAGGTGTAAACTAAGTGCGGTGCTAAAAGAATAATATAAACGGCACAAAATCAGGGAGGGAAGGTATATCCTCCTATAGGTATAAACTAAGGTAACATAGGTATAAACTAAGTGCGGTGCTCAACGAATAATATAAACGGCACAAAATCAGGGAGGGAAGGTGCCCTCACCATAAAAAAAACACAGATAAAATTGCGAGAAAAAATTTACAAAAAAATTCTGCCTCAATACAGGTTCACCTAGTGAGGCAGGCTATGGACAACTAAAAATAGTGTATAATTATTCTACTTCTGTGTAACCGTTCTTACATTACTTTTTATTTGTTAATTTTTTGTACTGATGTAATTCATTTGTAAACTACATTGAACATGTACTTTTTTAGTTAGAATGTTGCCAATTTTATTGAATAAAGATATTATTATAATTATCATACTATAGACCTCCGACCGAGATGGATGGACATTTTGTCCTGCACCAACTCTCCTCTTGGAAATACGTATTTTAATAATTCATAAATAACACTACAGCAATACAGGTGTTGTTATCTACTTAGAAAAGCCTTCCACACAAGCAACCAAAATCGTCTAAAAGTATTACGAATTTTGAGATTGAATTGAAGAATTTAATGCAGATCTGCTATCTTAAAACGCCTTATACCTACACCATGCGATTTAAAACACTGCTTGCAAGCAGAATCCCCAACCAAATTATTGTTATTCCGACGGCCCGACAACGGGAATCATAATAATTCGGCTGACGGTCTTGCCAAATAACGATCCGATTTGCATGCAGTCTTGTAAACAGTTCTTTAAATCGGATAGTGTTGGTGTTGTAAGGCTGCGTATACAGTATACATGCATGCAACGTGACGCGAACCAAACCACGAATTATGGGAAAGGAACGAAGTAATCGCAAGTAACGATTCGCACAGATTCGACAAGTGTTTACAAACGGGATCACATTATCTCAGAGAATAATTAGCCGATCCGATTAAATCAATTGTTTATTTGAAAAGGAATGTAAACTTATGTTACAACACATCCTGGCCTCTAAGTGATCACAAAAACTCAAAATTATACGCGGCTGCGAATTTGAAAAAGTTTGGAAATTACCCGCCACCACATTCCGTTGACGCTTATTAGTTATGGTAATATAATGTCATCGAAAAACCGAAACATCCAGGATGAAACAGTAAGTATTTATAACAGTTTCACTTCAAATTGGAACGTCCCTCCAGTGATATCCCTCAATGGACATAATACATGGAATCTAAGAATTTATTGAAAAATAATATGGGCAAGTATAAAAAAAATCGGTGTCTAGAATAATTGTAAATCGTATTCAATATAGTACATACATACCTGAAGAGGATGGAAGTGTGTGGAAGACAGATCCGTTTGTCGTCTATGTCTGCTTTGTGTTCCGCGATATTGAAGTGCCTTCGGTCCCTAATGAGCGTACTTTGTAATTACGCGGCCCTGTTTCATTACAGGCCTTTTCAATGTTTTCATTTTCATCCGTAGACTATAAATGTACCGAGCGAACCTCGGAAAGATTGTGGCTTTTTTGTATTGTTAAAATAGACAGAGTTTTTCAATTGGAAGGTAGGTACGCATTTCAATACCGCAGGATTCAAAGCGTGCGATGAAATAGAATAGACTAGTATAGTCCACCGTTGGAACTATGACAGGTTCGAACATTATCCAATGTAATTTTTTAAATAATTTTACTTAGATTTGTTTACACTTACGAGTACTAGACTTCAATTCAAATAACTATCCTCCATTGGTCACCATGATACGGGCAGCTGCCTAGTATGGTGACCTAATGTATCTCCTGAAGTAAATTTATTACGTATGTAACATGTACCTACTTATAAATAAATAAAATAATCAGGCCCACTAATAAATGTGTATAATAAATGGTGCAGACCAGTGAAATCACGGGTTAACGTAGAGGCGCTTTGCGTTCTATCCACATTATCACGGGAATAGCAGTGCGCGGTGAACAGAATTGGTAGTTTCCCGGTATGCTATTATTGCACATTTAATGCCAAGTGAAGATGCTATTAGCTAATCATGGTTGCAAGATAAGAAATAACGGATTCCTTCCTACAGCCCTTTTATAAAGGTCGCCCAAGTGGGTGGCAATATCCGTAGTTGACCTATGCACACAACAGATGGAAACCTCGTGTGCATCCATAGTCAAAGGTATATGAATTTCCAACGGAACACGTGAGGCTACAGTTCATAAACAAAGTTAATTGAGTATTTTATTGCGCGGGTTACGATAGACCGCGAAATATTCTGCTGAAGCTGTTACTACCCTACTATAATTAAAAACTTTAACGGAAAAATAGACAAATTCACTGACAACGAAGAATTTTTTTATACCCGAGCGGTAAAAATATTGTCTACTCCGCGACGTATACGACGGGAGTCTCGGCTTCAAAGATGTCCCGGCATCGCTTCATCCCTTTCTCCCCCACGAAAGGGAGAAGAACGAGAGAGAGAGAGATAGAGACATAGACAAAAATTTCATCAAACTGCTCAAATATTGGCGAAATTAGTTTTTTATGTAATGATCAAATTTGCTTTAATTTTTTTTTTAAGTTTCACTCAACAAATATGTTGCTGGCACAACAGCGATGTGAATGTCAGAATGGTGCGTGGTTATAATATGGTCATAGAGAGAACTCAAAATAAAGAACTATATTCCCGAAGACCTTTTCAAACATCACACAAAACAAAACTTTCGGATACACAATTACATACCAATTTTTTTAAAATTTATTTATCATTACATTATTACATAGTATAAAATTAAGTCGCTCAAAATGTATGTGCGCGTTAATCTTTTAAACTACGCAACGGATTTTCATACGGTTTTCACCAATAGATAGAGTGATTGAAGATGAATGTTTACATATATAATACATGTAAATTATATTAGAGAAAAGCCGAGAAATTCAAAGAAAACATATTTTTGTGCCATTTAAAACGGCTGGCGGGCCGTACTATAGTCACTTTTGAAATTCGTTCTACGGAAGAAATTAAAAAATAGATGTCCTAGAGTAAGTAGGTATTTGATTTTCAAATATCCAGTGTTGCATTGCAAGCATTGTATAATTAGTGGCGATCGCTCGTGTCTATCGGTGTTCGGTGTTCTCCAGCCAGTAAAATAAAACGTGCTTTACAGCGCGACGCTACAAAAAGCAATCATCAGTGCTTAAGTTGTAAAAAATTGTTAGTAGTATAAATAACAATATTACATAGTATAAAATGAAGTCGCTCAAAATGTATGTGCGCATTGATCTTTTAAAATAAGCAACGGGTTTTCATGCGGTTTTCACCAATAGATAGAGTGATTAAAGGGCGGGTAAACCTTTTAAAGAGAGTTATCTTATAATTGTTGGAGGAGATGAAGTAAAGAAGTAAATTCTGTCTAATCTATTTATGTAGTTAAATTTGACAGGATTCTGTTATTTTCATTTATTTCATATGGGTTAGGTCGTATGTGAATAGTTATTTCTTGTAATAGTGTGACGTCCATTACTCACGATCCATTTCTTTACATCTTGTTTGAATTTTGTCAAGGAAACTTATAACTTTCTCTATCACCTCTTTCTTAATATTTAGATAGGTAGATACATTGTAATATAAATATACTAGCTGACCCGGCCATACGTTGCTGTGACTAATAAAACACAACGTCATCTACTGGATGGTTATCCAACCTTTATAAACACAGCCGTCTTTGAGTTTATCGCGAAGAGACAGACAGATGCCACGACAGGACTTTATTTTATAATACGTGGAGATGGTGTGAAAGATTATAATAATATGCATGAAATGCTTGGGGTAACTAACGTATTTAAGTTAATAAGGATTAATACTGTATCCGTCTAAATAACTTTTCAATTACCGCAATGTATGTGACCGTTTTTTAGAAGATAGAATGGGTATATAGTAAGCTATCCGTAAAAGATAGATATATGCCTTCGCGGATTTTTTTTTAGTTCTATAGTTGGTTAAAAGAGGAATATCCCACCATGCATTGTTTTGTTATATCCCAAAAGGATTAGGCAGCGTTTTCGATGAAAGCCACCAGGCGGCTTGACTTTTTCTGACATTTCTAACAATTATCGTTATGTTTCAACCAATTTACACAAATCCTTGACAAATTACATACCTAAACCTTCCTCACGAAACACACTATCTATTGGTGAGAACCGCACGAAAATCCGATCAGTAGTTTTCGACAGACGACGCGGGGACTTTAATTTATAATATGTAGAGATAGTGAAACAAACCAGAAACTACAAACTAGAAATCTGACGGTGATAACTCGTAAAACATGAGCTTTGGCTTTATGACATTTGTAGGTAAACCTATTTCTACGTAATTTCTAGGTGAACGGAGCAAAAGTCTAAAAAATAGACAATTTGCTACAATGCTTATCTTATACTCTTAAATAATACACAGAAATGTCCTTAAATCTATAGGGGCAAAATAAATAAAAAATCCGTCCGAAGCCGATTAAAATTAGTATACCAGAATTAAAAAGTATTTTGAAATCATTCCACATATTTAAGAGGACATAGGTAGAGAAACCCAGAAATATGTCATTTTCAAAAAAGTTTTTAGACGTATTAACTCTTTTCCACAAAAAATTATAAATGGATTTCGAAAGATTGTTCTTTTATCTAGCATAGTTATGTAATAAATTTTTAGAATTTTTTTTAATTTTTAGTATAATAAGGTTATTCCATAGGTCGTTGGCAGATTTGTTAAATTTTCAAAAAAGTTTTTGTATTATACCACACCCATTTCAAATAATGTAATCATGCAGTGAAATAAATCAATACATTATCTAGCAAAGTTATGTATTAGAATTTTAATTTTAGTTTCAATAAAATCATTAAAAAATATGTACGTACATGTGTTTCTTGACGAAAATTGGTCCATTTGTGTATTTATTTGCGCACTTATAAACTAATATATTTCATATTTTTTTACATACTTATTGTGCTAAGACATTATTGACAAATCATAAATAAGTTTGACCGAAAAATAATTTTGGGAAGCATTTAATTTTAATTAATTAACAGCTTCGCATTTGACGATTTTATCATAGCGCCGAAACACAAAATTTCGCAGTTCATTACGGTCCGAAACGTGGCCAGACGAGGACGTGTCCGCGTCGCTCTGAATTACAACAGTTTGAAATAATATTTTGGAAACGAAATGTAAATACATACGAATTCCTTGTTTCGCGTTCGTAAAATCTACAGGGTTGACCGAATTTCATTTTCATTGAATATTTTTATGCAAAAAGTTTTATATTTAAAAATAAATGTTTTTATTTGTCCCTTATTATACGATACAAAAAACAAGAGTCCCAAATGCCCCATTTTTTTAAAGTAAAACACGCATGCTCGACACATGGGGTTAACTGGTGAATCGTTACGAAAAGTGGTGATTGTTACGAAAAGTGGTGCTGGTTACAAAAAATGACATGCGAACGGTAATCGATGCGAACAGTGATCAATTGCTAGGCGGGTCGGGCCTTTAGGCTCGCTTGTTATTCGTGTTATTGTTATATTGTTAATGGACTATTTGTCCGTAAATAAATAAATAAATAAATTATATACAGCGGGTACCCGGCATGCATGGGTTCGGAAGTTATGCGCGTACATACATTTCGGCGATTCATTTTCACTTATATACTAGCTGGTGCCCGGCATGCGTTGCTATGCCGTTCAACAAAAAATTGTTTCTCCCTGCGTGTCCTTTCCCATTCGTCCCGTTCACCTTCCGCTTCCCCTTCCTCTCCCGCGTCCCCTTCCCCTCAAACGTTCCCACTCCGCCTCCTCCACCTTCCGACTCCCCACTCCACTCCTCTTCCCCCGTCCCGCCAACTCCCCTCACGAATTCCCTTCCCCCCTCCCAGGTTCCCCTCCCCCTCCCTGGTTCCCGTCCCTTTCCACCCGCGGCACCAATACCCAAGGTCCTATCCCCCCTCCCGCGTTCCATACATTCAGTTCTGGTAAATTTAGTTTTCAAACAGCTCACGTGCCACCCATTGAATTTTTAGTATACACATTTTATAATGCCAGAGCTCACCAGTAGTTATATACAAACCTTGTCCTGGCAATAACAAACACAACAAAAAAAGCATTATCCAATTTGGTGTAGTCGTTCGGAAGTTATGCGCGTACATACATTTCGGCGATTCATTTTCATTTATTAGCATTTATATATATATGCCGGGTACCAACCTTTGCCATTTAATAACGAAATTGTTTCTCCCTGCGCGTCCTTTCCCATTCGTCCCGTTCACCTTCCACCTCCCCTTCCTCTCCCGCGTCCCCTTCCCCTTTCGCGTTCCCACTCCTCCTCCACCTTCCTTCTCCTCACTCTACTCCCCCCCTTTTCCGTCCCGCGATCCCCCCTCCCGAGTTCCCCTCCCCCCTCCCATAATCACCTCCTCCCTCCCGCGGATCCCCCTCTCGAATTCCCCTCTCCCCTCCCGAGTTCCCCTCCACCCTCCCGGGTTCCCCTCCCCCCTCCTGCATTCCATACATTCATTCCCGATACATTCAGTTCTCATACAGCTCGTGTGCCACTTATTGCAATTTTATTATACAAATTTCATGATGCCAGAGCTCGTGTCCTTTCCCATTCGTCCCGTTCCCCTTCTGCCTCCCCTTCCTCTCCAACGTCCCCTTCCCCTCTCCTCACTCCCCTCGCCCGCTTCCCCTATCCCTTAAACCCCCACCCGTTTTCCTCTCCCCCCTCCCGAGTTCCCCTCCCACCTCCCGGGTTCCCCTCCCCAACCCATCCCGCGGGCCCCCTCTCCCGAGTTCCCCTCCCTTGTCCCCCTCCCCTTTCCTCCCTCATCCTTCACCCCTCTCCCATCCGCCACCTCCTCCCGCATTCCATACATTCACTCCCGGTACATTCAGTTTTCAAACAGTTTGCGTGGCACCAATTGCAATTTTATATACAAATTTCATAATGCCAGAGCTCACCAGTATATACAGAAACCTTTAGTCCAGTCAAGGAAGGGTGTGTAGAGTGCGTGAGCAGGGACCTAAGCGATTCCTTCAGAAACTTGTTTAGGGTGCTTAGGATGTGAACATACTAAAAATCCTGACGTCTAGGTGGTGAACTAGGGGGGGGGAGGGGGAGGGGGAGGTCCCAATTTTCGGGTTTCCGCTTATATCTCAAAAACGGTGCGCCGCAGAGGAAAATTTTTTGATAATAAGTAAAAGCTGATAAAATTATCTACAACTTTTATTCTATACGTAATTTTCGAAATCCCAGCCATTTTCGAGTTATTCGCTCCACAAATGTAGATATTTTCGAAAACATCATTTTACCTCACATTTTTCATCAAACATTCCTTCATATCGTCTAAAATATTCATCAAAGAAAAAAATTTATTCGAAAGAAGTTGTAAAGAATTTAATTTTCTTTTAGAATATATAGACATATGTAAATTTATCTTCAACCGTTCAACATTTACAGCAATTTGAAGTTTTTTCGTAAAATGTTGTCATTTTCAGAAAGAGCTGTTTTTATCTTATTACTGACACACAACACTTGTTCGTTCGCCTAATAATATGTGTGACCACACTTTAAAACCAGTTATTAAATAAAATGGGTAAAAATCATATTACTTGAAAAATACATAATTGTATTTTATAATCATAATGTTTATTCTATTTCGTTACATTAAGCACATAAAATTATAGATCTCATTGTTATCACTGTTCTCAATAACATCATGTTACATTCTCATCCTCCTTGGACGTGGGGGTCCTCGCAAGCGTTGTTCATCCATGGCATCTTCATCCTCAGTATTGGATGGTTCTTGCTGAATGGGCTCTATGTCGTCGTCATCGTCGTCCTCGGCAACAGGCACGCTATTGAGGCATCTCCCTTGGCAGGAGACTCGGAGACACGCTGCAGAACAGGTCAGCATTGCTTTTCGGCATCCACATTTGCCAATTGCACAATCCCTGGTGCAGCGGCAAAATATCATATTTAGAAGGACCTCCGGCGCTGGTGGATCTTTTGTTGTATTTGGCATCAGGGTCTCTCCTTCATGTTTCCACCCCCATTATTCAGGGGGCAGCTCAATCGGTGCACTGGGAATGCTGTTTAACTGCGTTCTCTGTTGGAGGGAGGGAGCTGATGTCAGGCTTCATATTTGCCACCAACCCTGTGAACGACTAAAAGCGGTACTGGTTAAGGAAGGTCTGTCTTTTTGGCGCCGCATACCATTTCAGGAAACATTTATTTCCAGCCTCTTCAACCTCGCCGTGAGTAGAGGAGGGGTTATAAAGATCATTGCCGCTTGCTTGATGAATTCTGACTCCAAGTACAATTTTGAGAAGCCCACCTTGCTTCTCCTGAAAGTTGCAGATGTTGTGTCGCAGCCGGTAAATGAATATAAGAACAGGATGTGTTCAAATGCACGGTGCTGCATCTTTTGGATGGACAGTGGCATTGTTTTGGTTTTCCCTCGTCCGTTGTCAGCAGCAGAAAATCTTGGGTGGGAGGAGTGGAAGCAATCAAAAGGAAGTGAAAGCTTCTCACAAAACTGTGAGAGGAATGTTCCACAGCAATCTTCACAACAAGGAAGTCAGCATCATGTCCTGAAGAGTCTGTATCCCATTCTCCCGAAGCTTCGTCTGTAGTAAAGAGATGAAGTTACTTTTGTTGGTAGGATTGGATAACAAATCTTCCTTTTTAACGGGTATTGAAGTGTTCCAAGTCAAATTGATGTCAGCTGACCTTCTCAGTCTGTATCATCGCATCTGTTATTGTGATTTTGTACCGTTGGCTGGGTTTGGGTACCAATCAAATACCACAGTGTGAGTCATCCAGGATAGTGGTGGTTGACGTAGTTGATGTAACGATCACAAATTGTGACAAGGAAGGCATCTTTTTGCCAAATTACTCTGTGTAGTAGAAATTTTCCGTCCACAACTATGTTCACCTGAGACAGTAGACCAGTTTTTTGGTAGGCTCGAATAAGCTGTACAGGACAAATTTAGTTGTCTTCCACATCCCACCTTCATTGAACAGTGCCAAGGGAAATGGG
Organism: Limnephilus marmoratus; assembly: GCA_917880885.1. Lineage (NCBI taxonomy): Eukaryota > Metazoa > Arthropoda > Insecta > Trichoptera > Limnephilidae > Limnephilus > Limnephilus marmoratus. Next base: position 33,646,817 of record OU862924.1, read on the forward strand.
GCCAACTCATACTCAAAGAATTTCTTCAAATCCTCATCTGATCGTTTGCTTATACACATCCGGTGAAACAGAAATGTTGGGTCAACTGCAACCTTTTCATCGTGATTTTTTATCGACGAGCTGACAGAAGACATTGGGAATTGACATTATTTCATTGGCTTGTGGGAAGGGAGGATGTGCATCAAACCACTGACTGAGTTTGAAAATGTCTGCTGCATCTTTACTTCGGTGGGCTTGTCCGAGGTCCTTGTGTTGTTACTGGACGTGAAGACTCCACAATACTCTTCAAGGGAAGTGCAGATCTCATGAGTTGCGCTCATACCAACTAACCACTTCTAGTACATTGTGCAAAATACCTCTGCCTCCTGTTATGCCTTCTCGGCTTTTGAATGATAGCATCAATGTGGTTTCCATGGTCATATCTGATCATACGCCTTACTAAAAGAGCGTCGCATAATCGTCGTTGCACGTCGGTGTGTCAGTAATAAGATAAAAACAGCTTTTTCTGAAAATGACGACATTTTACGCAAAACCTTAAAATTGCTGTAAATATTTACTGGTTGGAGACTTATTTGCATATGTATATATATTCTAAAAGGGAATTAAATTTATTACAACTTCTTATAAATAAATTTCTTTCTTTGATGAATATTTTAGACGATATGAAGGAATGTTTGATGAAAAATGTGAGGTAAAATAATTTTTTTCAAAAATATCTACATTTGTGGAGCGTGTAAGTCAAAAATGGACGTGATTTCGAAAATTACGTAAAGAATAAAAGTTGTAGATAATTTTATGAGCTTTTTTTACTTATCCTTAGGAAATTTTCATGTGTGACGCACCGTTTTTGAGATATAAGCGGAAACCCGAAAATTGGGACCTCCCCCTCCCCCCCTTCCCCCTAGCTCACAACCAAGACGTCAGGACTTTTAGTATGTTCACACCCTAAGCACCCTAAACAAGTTTCTGGAGGAATCGCTTAGGTCCCTGCTCACGCACTCTACACCTCCTTTTGGAGCATTTATTGACTGGACTACTTTGCGGGCGTGCTCACAACAACTCACCAAAGTTTCATCGCAATCGGATGAACGGTTAGCAATTCACAGGAAAGTATGTAGAACAGTTTATATGGGAGAATTAAATTGTTGATTTTACTATCTTCCTCGCAACTTTTCCATATTTTCTCAACGTTTAAACCTTTCCTGGACTACGACAAACATTTCAAAACCAAAATCAGCTAAATCGGCCCAGCCGTTCTCGAGTTTTAGTGAAACTAACAAACAGCAATTGATTTTTATATAGGGGGGGGGGGGTAAAAGAGGCGGGGGGGTGGAGGGTGGTTAGAGGTTGTGGGGTGAGAGGGGGAGGGGGTTGAGAGGGATGGGGGATAGGCTTTTTTATATCCATTTTTCGTATTACAAAAATAACAAACATGAGAATCGGGTATGGGTACCACCGCCCCGGGAACCATTTTTTTGATAACCAACACGTCTGCCGTAGGTCATCCTTAGTGGTTCGCAACGTTTGGTGACTAGCAGGGGTGCCTGGGTTCATGGGGTGAGGTTTTTTCAGGTCTTGGCGGCGGATGCGTCTGCGCACCAGCTGCATGGCAGGTTGGATCTAGAGAAAGTGGTTGAGGGAGTCCCTTTGATTTCTCCAGCCTTACTCTCTCGGAACATCGCTTTGCACCGCAGTGGGAGGGATGGATTCATACATCCGCTCTCCTGGACACGCTGACCCCCACATTTCTACCCACCCCTAATACCCTTTCCTTCTCAGAAGATCCTCTCCTCCCTTTCCCTGAAACGAACCTTCACACAGCATCCCCAAAGAAGAGATAGGCAATGTGTCGAGCGATTGTAAAAAAAGGTCTCTCCCGATCCGACCTTCTACGTAGTTGGTGGGGCAGATTCCACCGCCGCCGAGATCCTGACAAACCTCGCCCCATGAACCCGGGCTACCCATACGGTGTTGATAATCCAATACATGGTTCCCGGGACGGCGGTACCCATACCCGCCTTCCAAATTACTGATACTATTTATTGACGGCCGGCGTGGTCAAGAGATAAGGCTCTTGACTCGCAATCCGAAGGTCGTGGGATCGAATCCCGGCGTGGGCAATAAATTTTGTTTGACTAATTTGGGTTATTTCATATAAAAATAATATATTTGCGTCACGTTCCAGAGTGGAAGATACTTTAGTATCGCCCTGGTGTAAGACCACCATTCAGAATTGAAACGTTGCTAAAAATTACTTTGGCCGTGTTTGGTGACCAGATCTGAATAGCCAAGTAATTCTTCGCTTCCTCTTCCCCATCTCCTGCCCTTCCCCACCACCTTCTGCCTCATACTATATCCCATAGTCATGTCATAGTCTCACTGGCTCCAGACGGGAGCATTTGGGTCTCTTGTGCGGTATTCACATAAATATAAAATTAAAAATTATGCACACGAATAAATATTTCAAAATGAGATATTTTTTACAATCCAACTGAATATTAGGTACTCTTTTTTTCATGAATACCGCACAAGAGTCCCAACTGCTCCCGTCTGGAGCCAGTGGGACTATCACCCCCAATTGGGGTATGTTGTGAGGCTGAAGGTAGTGGGGGAGGGGAAGGAGTTAGGGAAGATGGAGGTGGGGAAGTACCTGACTTTTCAGATCTGGTCACTAAACACGGCTAAAGCCATTTCAAGTAACGTTTCAATTCTTCCACTCTAATGGCCGTAAAATAAAATGAAAAAACAAAAACCAAAATATTAAAAAAATATAACAAATTGTTTTTTTGTGTAGGTATCTACTTTATACCTACTGTGTTTATGTATCTATTTATGTCTACGCACTTCAATACACAAATTACAAATAACTACTACTTATTAAAATTCTGGAAGCGAGAATTCAACATCTTTATCTGAACCATACTGTAGGTCCAGCTTCGCGTGAACTATAGGTACGTGAAACCCGGCTTCTAGCGGAACGAAATCTAGTTCCAAAAACGTCTGCTTGCAACGGCTGATGTGTGAGCGGTGCAGTCGGAATCGAAATTATGATTTGCTGGTATGACAGCCTTAAAAAAATGTATGAAATTCCAAAACTACAGCGAGTAATACAATCTATTTATCTTTTTCCCGTCAAGAAAAATATGCGGCAAGCGATGCCAGTGTCGGATTTTCCCCACAGGGCGGCGCCCGCCCACCCCCTTGCACCCCCGCCCCCCCAACAAGCTCCCGGGCCGCCCAATGTTCCGGCGGCACGCGTGACGTCATCGGGCACACACAGCGCCGCAACGTGTGAGTAAAATGGTATTGGAGGGGTAAGCGATACACACGTGGTTGTGGGTGGCACTATATTTATACACACACATGTTCTGTGTACACTGCTCATATACACAAGCGTACATTTGCATGTGTGAGAACTGAGTTCGAACGTAGGTATTGTTTTATAGCGTCGTATCGTTAGAATCAGCCGGGAGAATTCTCACGGAGGAAATTACTATAGGTAGGCGATTTATGAGTTTGTGACGTACTGTATTTAACAGTTACAGCGTTCATACTACTTAGAATCAGATCGGAGTATAACGTCAGCGTAAAATGTTACACCGTTCAAGTTGCCATGACACTTTTGGCCGTTGTTCCCAACTTTTCGATCGATCAATCTGAGTCTGCAATCAGCTAAGCGATTTGTAAGTATTTTAAAGGTAACGCTCGATTCGCGTTGTTCCCAAATATTTTATCGTTGATTATCTTAGGTGACCCAGCCCACTTTCATAGATAATAAAATAATAATAATAATAATAATAATAATAATAATAATGATTTATTGTCTTCATTTCTTAGTAACAGTAGAGATAATGATATCCTCACTGGGATCTCCCGTGCTGAGGATTTCATTTACATATTATAATTTAATTATAAGAAATTGATATGAATTAGACATAACATATATCATGTAGTATTTTTTTTAAATAATTATAAAGTAAATAAGATAGTGGTTTTTTTTATAATTCAGATTACTAGATTTGGTTTTAGTCTGTATTTGATATCAGTATATTTTCTATTTCTGATCTCCCTATATTTAGTATCCAGCTTTTTATTTGAAATTTAAATGTTATAATGTTGAGGTTTTTGAGTGAGAGTGGTATTTTATTGTAAAGTTTAATGCCATAATATAAGAAGCTTTTTTGCCCAAATGTTGTGTTAGTAGTTACTTGTTGGATAAGTTTTTGACCATGAGATCTAGTGTTTCTAATGTACGTATTAGTTGTTATTTCTTGGGTTTTGTACTTATGAATGTAAATGAGTATAGTTTTAGAATATAGTTGTTTAATTGACATGATGTTAAGATTGTTGAAGATTTCGTCAGTGCTAGTTCTTACAGGAACTTTCAGTATAATTTTCATTATAGCTTTTTGAGTTTTAATTAGTGGATTTAGTATGTTTTTATTTGCACTGCCCCATCCGATAATACCGTATTCTAACAGTGATTGGCAGAGAGCCATGTAAATCATGATTAAGTCTTTTTTAATGAGGACATTCCTGATAGTTTTGAAAAAATAACTTAGTTTTTTAATTTTATTATTTAAATACGTAATGTGTTCGGTCCATTTTAAGTTTTGGTCAATTTTTAGACCCAGATACGTTATATGGTCAACGTTTTCTAATGAGGGACAATCACAATTCTCATTTAAGTGATGCGGGCTATGGATTTTCAAGTCCAGGTTTTCTTCAGAGTTTTTCTTATTTTTTATTTTAAAAGTGATGAATTTGGTTTTATTAGCATTAAGTGTATAGTAGTCTAGCCATTTTTTAATCCTATTAAGTGTGTCTTCTGCTTTCTTAAATGTTTCTGTCCAATTATTCCCATTTATTAGGAGAACAGTATCATCCGCAAAACTGATGATTTCTCCTTCACATTCTATGTCGCATAGATCATTAATGTAAATAAGGAACAGAATCGGACCCAGAATACTTCCTTGCGGCATGTGGCATCAAAGTAAAAACTTTCGATGTCAAATATATATTAAAGAGTTAATTATTGTATTTATTATTAAGACACATAATTTCTTTTAAATACTGTTATAATAACTTTTATATTTTTTAAACAAACGTATAAAATATATTAAAAATAAAGTGTCAGCTTGACCTTTGCCGCCGTCGCGTCGGTACCTCGTGGCGTTGGCGTCCCTCTGTCGACACTTTTTATAACTTTGCTTTGCTGAGTCGAGCTTAATTCACTAGACCGGCTTCCTTAGATTGAGTGATGCTTGTGTGTTGGAAAGAGCGTAGTTGTGCATTTGAGCAGTGTTGAGCCTTAGTTTCGGCTTAGCAGTTGATTAGTAGGATTGGGAACGGCGGCCGTATGGATAAGAACTTAAGTAAATTAGGCATATTATAATACTTTATTTCACGATCCTCCAGTAAAAGCAATTTTGTAAGTTTATTTATATCCACGTTCGTTGTTAGTAAGTTATTAAAAACGCAGACTCAAGAAAAAACACTAGATAGCCGGAAAACGCATATACTTGAAAAATAACGAAATCGAATAGAGAAAAGAAATACACATTCCAAATATAGAATTCATTTTTTGAATAAATCTGTTTTAAAAATAATTATTAATCGATACTAAAAAAGTTCAAACGAAATTTAAAACAAAACACAAACTTTATCGATATATTTACAATCAGTTACAATTTTGATAATTACACTTTTCAAAGTAAATCATTTTAGAATTCAATGAACCTGAGTTACAGACACAACCGAAATAAAAATGTTTGATTACATTAACAAAACCAATTATTATTTTCAAAACAAATCAATCAAGTGCAGTGTTTAATTAGATCTTATACACCTATACTGCCCCCGAAGAAAATATTATTATGCAAAAAACTACATGATTTTAAATTCAAGTGACGTGGTGTAGTACACACAAATACTAATTATAAGTGCCTCCGTTCACGGAGATACTCACAAGATACTCGATCCTCGTGCGCGTATTATATGCGACGATCGCGAGTAGGTACCTACCCCCCATACGATTTTGCTGGTGCCCGGGTGTGTATTTACAATCCCTACCGCGTTTCAGTCGCTTTAAATTTTCAATATCAAAATTTAAATATTTAGAAATAAAATTATTAATTTCTAATGTACACATTGGAAAGATTATTTTATCTAGATTTTAGAACAATTTTTGTTTTTGCAAAGTGATAAAAAATTATCAATATAGAGGTGTATTTACAATATATGGGAATAATATTAAAATTTAAATATTTAGAAATAAAATTATTAATTTATAATATACACATCAGAAAGATTATTTTATCTAGATTTTAGAACAATTTTTGTTTTTGCAATGTGATAAAAAATAACCAATATAGAGGTATATTTAAAATGTAAATTGTCGTTACCGCGACTGAATCGGTATAGGTTTTGTAAATACGCTTCCCGTTCACGGCGCTACGCGGTGGCTGTCGGTTTCCAATCAGTATCACGATACCGACAGTGCTGATCGCGCGCGACGCGTCGCATCATTTGTGTCTGATACTTATTCGTTTGACGTTTGACAGAAATGGCGTCGGAAAGTGAAAGTAATGTTAGATTTGTTCTGGAAGTGAAAAAAATGCATGTTTATATAACTATACTTTACCAGAATACGTATGTAAGAAAGGATTTAGTGGAGAAGGCATGGATTGATGTTGGAAAAAAGTCATATGACATCGCTTGACAGCGTGATAACTCCACGGCTGCACGTGAAAAATGATCAAGTTCAGTATATTTCGGATAGCGCCGTGTACGGAGACTAGCATTAAAAAGTAGTGTATCTGCAGGGTACTTGTGGTTTCGTCACAATTACGTAGATTGTAGTATATCCATGAACGGAGGGCCAAAGGCCCATGCCTTCTCCAGTAAATCGTTTCTTACGTATTCTGGTAAAGTATAGTGTTATAAACATGCATTTTTTCCACTTCCAGAACAAATCTAACATTACTTTCATGTTACGAATCCATTTCTGTCAAACGTCAAACAAGACAAAAATGATGCGACGCGTCGCGTGCGATCAGCACTGTCGGTATCGTGATACTGATTGGAAACTGACAGCCACCGCGTAGCGCCGTGAACGGGCACCAGCAAAATCGTACGGGGGGTACTCACGATCGGCGCGTATGACACGCGCACGAGGATCGAGTATCTTGTAAGTATCTCCGTAAACGGAGACACTAAGAATTGTTAGGTATCGTACTCATGACCACGTTAAATTCTCCATATTAATATTCTGAATAACCAAATAAAGAAAGTTACCCTGATAAGTCGCGCGAAAGAACAACGAATAGTTTACGTAAATATAATAATAATAGTGTGGTGAACAATCGAAAAGCCATTGATTTCATTAACATATTATATACGAGATGAAATTCACTTACCAGATGATATTGCAAAAAAGTAACAATGACGCGACGAAAAACGAAGTAGGTATTTATTTACGATTTGAGAGCGTTTCGTCATCACGAGAGCTTCAAATTTCCCGCAGTATGATGATTTATATTTTCAGAGAAAACAAAAAGGTTAAAAATACACTTCAATGCGACAAAAATAAATTATTCATTCAAGTTCACAGACAGGCGGCATTCCACCCAATGGAGAGCTAACTGGAAAACAAGGATTTAATTCAGGGTTTCTTAACCTTTTCGATTCGGGAACAAAGAAAAGGTAAATAAAGAAACACAAACTATACAAGTGTGCAGTTCACACGTGGTACAAGTGAAAACTACAGAAACCCAAAGTAGACAAGAGTGTGGAGGCTAAGAAGCACTGCACAAAGAGATCGATAATTCTATATCATTCTCTCGCAGGCTAAATCGTATAGATTTATGTGTTTGTCTCTTCTTAGTGTCGCTTTTAAATTTCATCGAGTTTCAAATCACAACGGTACTAAAAAAGGTTTTCACTTCAATAATAATCAAAAATTTCGGTAAGTAGGTACATATATTGGAAACAGAATAAAGAAGAACACTAGAAGGATCTTACACCCAAATTTTAATGGAAACCAATCGATGGTCCCGAAGAACTATGCTCAAGAATATTTGATATTTGAAGAATATTTGACGGCCGGCGTAGTCCAGCGGTAAGGCTCTTGATTCGCACACCGAAGGTCGCGGAATCGAATCTCGACGTGGCAAATAAATTTTATTTTATTAATTTGTGTTATTTCACAAATTATTCATTTAAAATAATATATAGTATATTTGCGGCACGTCCCAGAGTGTAAGATACTCTCAGTATCGCCCTGGTGTAAGACCACTATTCAGAATTGAAACGTTGCTTGAAATGGCTTTAGCTGTGTTTGGTGACCAGATCTGAATAGCCAGGTACTTCCCCACCTTCCTCTTCTCTATCTCCTTCCCCTCCCCACTACCTTCAGCCTCACAACATACCCCAATTGGGGATGCCATAGTCTCACTGGCTTCAGACGGGAGCACTTGGGACTCTTGTGCGGTATTCATATAAAAAAAATGCTCACTGAGCTGTTATAGATTATTTTTATTTACACAATATTAGCGAAACTCAATCGAAAATCTGAAACAGAATAACCAGAAAAAGATACTACGGTCACATCTGGGACACGAACCCTGATTTGCCGGGTCAGTCCCCAATTGGGGTATATTGCGGCTGAAGGTAGAGGGGAGGGGAGGGAGATGGGGGAGAAGACGGTGGGGAGATACCTGGCCATTCAGACCTGATCACCAAACACGGCTAAAGCCATTTCAAGCAACGTTTCAATTCTAAATGGTGGTCGTACACCAGGACGATACTGACAGTATATTTCACTCTGGAACGTACAGCGAAAATAATATACATTATTTGTAATTAACTAATTGTGAATATCACGAATTAATTATATAAAAATTTATTTGCGCACGCCAGGATTTGAACATGCGACCTTCGGAATGCTAGTCGAGAGCCTTACCCTAGATCTCGGAGGCCGTCATAGAGAATTTTTAACGATCTTCTAGTCATATTTTTATTGATACATTCAGTGGAAGAGCAGTAAGGTCATTGGCTCTGGACACAGCGGGAACGGGCAAATAAATTAATAAATAGCTTATTTGCATCTTGTTCTAGAGTGGAAGATTCTCCCAGTATGGCCGAGGAAAGACATCGCAAATCAGAAACCATACGTCGCTTTATTTGTTTGACTACTAGATCTGACTTCATCTTCAACTTCCTGCAATCTCTCGACGTTCTACAAACAAGGATGATGTAGTCTCACTGGCTTCGGGCACGGGCAGTTCTCTGTTAGCTAAGTCCTCCTTCATTTTCCGTCCACCAGCATTCCCAAAGAACATAATGCCATAATAAGCCATTCCCAAAATAATGGCAGGTTATTTGAATTCCGGTAATGTATGTCTTTCTTTGAAAAAAAAATAAGACACGACATAATCAAAAAAGTACCCACTCGAGAGCGGTTAAACTGTAAACCAAAGACCAAGAAGTCTATTGTTATTTCTAGTGCCCAGACAAACTCGAATTACAATAAGCAAAAAGATCTTGTTTAAAACTTTTAATCACGTATAATTCGACAAAGCCATGACCACCGAGCAGATATTACATAGAAGTGTGATCTAAACCGATCTGAAAGAAAAGTGTTTAAAAATGTACCAATTTTAGCACGATTACGTAAACATTAAAAAAATAAGTATAAAATACGAAACTTACCTATTGTGGACGTTTATGGCACGAAAAACTTAAAGATTCCTCTATAAGGTATCTTAGCAAAGTAATTGATCAACAGCTTACCTGTGGACAAGATAATAAAACAATTAGTAACTTGAATAAATTAAACCAACATCAAAATCTGCCCAAAAAATAATTTCGACATGTGAAAAAAACATACATCAATTTCAGTGGAAATAAGGAAAATTCAGTTCACTGACACGTCCAAGTACACTTTTCTATCGGTTCATCTCCTCCGTGAAACCCCGAGTCTAGTTGGGTTTCCGTCGGGTCCGCGTGACGCAGGCGACATCTGGCCCGGCGGCCGGCGCGCGGCGTCGGGACGGCAGCTTGGAAAGGCGCCAGCGTCGGCATCGGTAGATAGCGGGGTCAACTCCGGCAGGGGGCGCTCACACAAATCTGGCGTATCTAATTTAGATGACTCAGTCGGAACATCGGTGTTTAAGGTCGTCCTTTGTTGTCTTATTCATGGAGCATGTTTAAAACCGATTAAATTAGACATCGTAATAAGCAGACAACGAATTAAATGCATTTACAAACTTGAGTATTCTTTGGTCACCGATAAATCATTCAATTTTATTATTTATTTTCTTGTTGAATTAAAAAACTCTTTAGCACCGTTGTGATTTGAAACTCGATGAAACGAAAAATAGCGACACTAAAAAGAGATAAACACATACGTCCGTAGGATTTAGCCTGCGAGAGTATGAGATAATGTAATCGTTCTCCTCTTTGTGCGGTGCTTCGTAGCTTCCCCACTATTTTCTAATTTAGTTTTCCGAAGGTTTCACTTCTACCGTGTGTGAAATGCAGACTCTGTATTTTTCTTTTGAGAGGTTAATATTATCTTCAATGATTAAATACTACAAATTAAGGTTCTACTCAAAAAGTTATTCCACCTTAAAAATATTAAAAACAAGGTTACTTTGGACACACTTTGAACACGCCCGTACCATGCTCCTATCAGTTTTAACTCTTTACGGTCCAAACCATTTTACCCGTTTAATCACAGGTTTACCCGTTTAATCACATATTTGTTCCAGCTCACATATAAAAGTCGTTGTCTCCCTTACTATCACAGTGAGAAATATGATCTAAACGGGCAGTGGAAAGAGAAAACAACACGCAATATATAAAAATCTAAAAGTTAACCACAAAATAATAAAAATCTAAAAGTTAACCACAAAATAATAAAAATTTAAACCTTTATGAAACTAAAGTCTCCGACCACAATTTGAAAAAAAATTATGAAACTTTTTAGGAATTTTAGTGAATTTTTTTAAGAATTATTTTTACATGAAACGACGAAAAAGTTAGATGATTAATCACATCACGACACATCTACCGGATCTGCCCAGATGATGGACACTGCAACGCTGTCCGAAACGTTGGATAAAGAAGGAGGTAGCGCAACACGGCATAACACCCCAAAAACAAATAATGATAATGAAAAGAGATGACTAATGTTTATAATTCACTTTTCTAATAAAATACGTGTTTTTACTTTTTTTCATTATCAGTAATTTTACTTAGATAAAAACGATAAACACGTTTACAAATATTCTAAATATATTATTGATTGCAAAGCGGAAATATTTTTACCTTCCGACAGAATACGCCGGATTTTTAAAGGGTTAAACCGGATCAGATACACGTCCGAGAGTTGTTAGTAAGAACTAAAACAACCCCTAAACTAAAATGCCAACAAAATTTTAGCATTAAAATGATCGCAAAGGCTAATTTATTAATCCAGGATATGTTGCAACGTTGCAACCATGGGCAGACAAAGGATCGATTCTATTTATTACTGGGCGCGAATTATCTTAAACAATACACACAATAACAAATGACGGCATTCATTCAGTGCAGCCGACCCGTTACGTTAATAATTTACCGCCAATAAAGTTATTCATAATGGCCACATTGCGGCGCCGGGGTAGTAAATTAGAGAGGCATCCGTTTCCGGCTTGCGCTAGTCGCGCAGGAAACAGCGGCCCGATCATGGAAAAAGAGGCTCTTTCAAGGGTGCTTCCGGGAAAGTCGCCAGAGGTGTTATTGTGAATTTCGATGATAATTCTGGAAGGTGGGTGGTTGTTATTGTTAATTTGATAAGCTGCCTTAAATCATATCGTTTATAGTCTATGTGTAAAACTTTTTTCCTGATTTATCGCCTAGAAGGGTGTACAGAGGGGAGGTGAGAAACAATTCAAGATTTTTTTTTACACTAATGTGTCCTTTTATAAGTTTAAATAAATATGTAGGTTTGTTATTTATTTTTGACGGCCTCCGTAATCGAAGAGTAAGGCTCTCAACAGTGTCCAGATAAATTTAATAGAAATAATTCGTGTTTATTCACAATTAATTAATCAAAAATAAAATATATAGCATTTTTGCGCACGATCCAGAGTGGAAGATACTGTCGGTGTGTGTATGTTAAAAATATATTTTCTATGCTTTATTTAAGAATATTATAATATTTTTTTTTACTTAGGGGTCGTCCATTAATCACGTGATGTTTTTTTAGCAACTTTTTAACCCCCCCTCCCCCCCTGGTGATATGTGGTGAGGTTTTAGACTAACCCCCCCCCCACACAATCACGTGTATTTTTTTTTTAGTACAAAGTATTTTGAAATTTTCAGAATATTATCACGAAAAATAAATACACGTGATATCTCATTTTACCCCCCCCCCCCCGTCGTGATATTTCGTGATTTTTTTACACTAATGTGTCCTTTTATAAGTTTAAATAAATATGTAGGTTTGTTATTTATTTTTGACGGCCTCCGTGGTCGAAGAGTAAGGCTCTCACAACAGTGTCCAGATAAATTTAATTGAAATAATTCGTGTTGATTCACAATTAATTAATCAAAAATAAAATATATAGCATTCTTGCGCACGATCCAGAGTGGAAGATACTGTCGGTGTGTGTATGTTAAAAATATATTTTCTATGCTTTATTTAAGAATATTATAATTTTTTTTTTTACTTAGGGGTCGTCCATTAATCACGTGATGTTTTTTTAGCAACTTTTGAACCCCCCCTCCCCCCTGATGATATGTGGTGAGGTTTTAGACTAACCCCCCCCCCCACCCAAAATCACGTGTATTTTTTTTTTTTTACAAAGTATTTTGAAATTTTCAGAATATTATCACGAAAAATAAATACACGTGATATCTCATTTTACCCCCCCCCCCCCCGTCGTGATATTTCGTGATTTTTTCGAACCCCCCCCCCCTTTGGAGCCTCACGTGATTAATGGATGACCCCTTATGATATCTGCCCGTTTAATGGGACTTCATTGTATTGTGTATCATTTAATTAATAATGTGAAACAAAAATACATTTTGTGAAAAAAATCTGCGTTTCTAATTCTAATTCTAATTAATAGTACTGACTATTAATAAACCAAAAAAAATGTTTCACACATGACGAAAACATTGTTTTTGAAACATGTCAATAATGTTAATAATATAGTTTGTTTTCATTATATCTATAACTAGCTGACCCGGCGAACTTCGTACCGCCTCAGAATCAACAACTGTTGTGTTAACTTATTAGCTGAATTAAATTTAGTTTTTTTATTAAGTTAAAAATTATACAATGAAGCAACTATTGCATCGATGCGCAACTGCTCATGCTTTGTTTTTGTCAGTATCAGAGATGGTGTTGTGTACGGATTTATATTATTTGTGGTTTTATTATTTTTCCACTTAATACGGGAATTGCAATTCATATTCTTTATACGTGTGATGGAGATTTATTATAATTATTCTTGTATTGTATTTTTCCTTTGGTGGGGTACGTTCATGGCAGACATACGTTCACCGTTTGTCTCATTTTCGACTATTTAGTGTGTAAGAAAGAGGGGCAGCTTTATATGATTAAGAACAAAAGCAAAACAATCAGCGCATTGAAATTTGACGTTTATGAACTTTTGGAATTCACGCACAGTTAAATATTATACCTATCACAATATTGCTGCAATTCTTTCAAAATATGAGAATTCGTTCCATACAAAATGTATGAGGAAAAGAATTTTCTTCATAATTTTTTTTTCGTAAATTTTTCCAATGTTTTAATAGCTATTCTGCCATTCGGGTTGGGGACAAATCCAACAAATCAAAGATCATAAAAATCTGTCCAGCCGTTGTTGAGTTATAAATGGTGTAACTAAGCCGACTTTGTTTTATAATAATAATAATAATAATTGGCTAATTTATATAGCGCCGTTTTCGTGGAAAATCACCTCAAGGGCGCTGTACAAATAAATATATAAAATAATTAATATTACTGGCTTATAACTAAGATTTACAATTACAACTAGTGACTTACATCTAAGACTTATAGCTACTTATATTACTGGCTTACAACTAAGATTTACATTTATAACTAGTGACTTACATCTAAGACTTATAGCTAGTGACTTATGACTAAGACATATAGATTCTAACCTAAAACTGATGACTTATTAACACACACATTTACAATTAAGATTAGCGCCAGAAGAAGTAGGAAGTTTTTACATAATATTACAATTCGATAACACGGGTACAAAAAGTGTAATGAAGATTAACTGGATTTAAGGGAAGGTATAGATATTTTAAATAAATTTAATAGTCGATCTTTACTGCATTAAGATTATATTAATTCATCGCTCAACAGTAAACAGATTGAGGTATCACAATTAACAGATTACATTAGACAGATTGAGTTAACTATAAACAAAGAGAAAAGAGAGAAAAAAATTATTAAAAATTGCAGGGTTTAAATAGAATGATGAATTTATGGAAAGGAGTATCGGAAAAAGTGAGTTTTCAGTTTGGATCTAAATTCCGCTGAGTTGGTTATGCATCTCAATTCCATAGGAAGTTTATTCCAAGCTTCAGGGCCGGATACTGCGAATGCACGATCACCAAACTTAGTGTTGGGATTTCGCTTAGGTTCTTTCAACCTTCCAATTGCAGAAGATGTCGCTGATCTAAGAGTTGACTGCCTTAGACCAATATTTTCCGGAATGCATAGTTCAGAGATATAGGGAGGAGCCATTTCATTGATAGATTTAAACACCATCCAGCATAACTTGTATTTATATATGTTTTGTATTTTGTATATATGTCATGTTTTGTATATTAAGGGCCCGCAACTCGGATTTGTACCGATTTATTACATATTTCCCTTAAACACAACAGCTCTTAAAAAATATATGTTATTTTTGAAGATAATAATTGGCGTAAAAATAGATAAATTTTTAAGATGGAACGATCATGTTAATATGTTGGTAAATAATACTAGGAGACTTACCTATATCTTTAAAGAACTCAGACATATACTAGACAAGGAAAAATTGAAGACAGTTTATTTTGCAATAATCCAGTCTCTACTTTCTTATAATATAGTGTGCTGGGGATCTTGCCAAAAGACTTATATAGAACCACTTAACATTGCCCAAAAACTGATCCTTAAAGTTATGTTCAAGAAAAAATTTAGATATCCAACTCATATACTTTATAAGGAATGTAATGTCATGAATGTAAAACAGCTGTATATTACACAAACACTTTGTAAATTTTTTAATAATATTAATATTGCAGAAAGAACTCAGCAAATTCGTACTACTAGAATTGGGTCTGGTCTTAACTTTGTGGCAATTCAAACTAAATCTTCTTTTGGTCAAAGAAATTACTTCTATCAGGCTCCACTCATATTTAATAGCCTTCCAGAACATATTAAGTCATCTAATTCCTTGTGCACTTTTAAAAAGATGGTTAAATTATTCGTATTAGCCGAGGATTGCCAATTGATTTTTTCTACATTGTCATTTCTAAATTAATAGCATATTGATTATTTATTACAGTATATTTACTGTTAATATATTATTTTTTTTATTTTCTTCATAACTTACCATTACATATTAATTTTCTAACCGAACCTAATTTCAAATATTATAGATTATACAACTTGCAAAAAAAAAAAAAAAGTTATTTCAAAGCTAATTTCAACATATGGTCACTCTACATGTTTTGCGTTATAATGTATTTGTTCCTATAGTGCAGTAGAGGCCCATTCTGTGAGAAATATTATTGTAACAATATTGTCTTTCAACACCTATATTATTTTGTGTACTTTTGTGTATTTTGTATAAAATTGTTAATCCCAAGTCAAAATGAAGTTCAAAATTTCAATTTAAACAATAACACCTAAATTAAAAAGGTAAATAAACAATAAATAAACAAATATATAGGGGTTATCGTATCCCATAACTTTGTAAAAACTAAAAGATCACACGGATGGCATTTCTAAGGTGTCACTTACACTATAAAATACAATCATATTTTAATGAAAACGGGCACTTAAATGGAATGAAAACAATAATGGTGTGATCAAAACGGTTTCTTTCATATTTATTTCATAATTTTTTTAAAAGTCACTTTAATATTTCATATGAAAGATTCGCTCTAATGTAATCGCTTATAAATCTTTGTTTTTATTTTTTACACATATTTAAAAAAAAAAACCTAAGGACATATATTTTTTTAATTTTATCTATTGTTGAAAATGGTATGAACTAATGATATAATGAATGATAACATTTTGTCTGATCTCTTAACACTTTGTTGTTAATTCATATATTTTTATCACTTATTATTTTCTATGTATATCATTTTATTTTTAAATTTTATTATTTTGCTTTTACTTAACTGTTTTGCATGACCGATATTTGCGTGTGTTATTTTTATTAAATTGTGAAATTATTAACCCCAATACAGGCGAACCCTAGTGGGGTTAATAATTACATGCTAAAAATTTATGTTTACAAATTGTGAAGAAGCAATAAATAAATAAAAAAAATATCTAGACTTTGCCCGCGCCGAAACGCAAATTATATAAAATTCCCTCGATAGAAAAAAATCGGAAAGTATGCTCCAAAAATTATTAAAAATTATTAATTATTAAATGTTTGTTTCAGTTATTTTACAAGTTACATGTATGAAAGAATTCACAGTGTTTCTTTAAATGCTGTTTAAGATAATGCCCGCGACATTTTTGTTCTATATTAAACGAGTCGTGTTTTATTAAAAACTTTCGCAATTTTCGCATCGATTTTGTCGCCGTAAATGTTAGCGCTCTCCTCTAACATTCGTAATTTCGCATCTCTCCATCTTCTTCTTTTCAGGCCCGGTTGTAGAGCCTTAAGATGACGCCACAAAGTACATTTGCGAAGTTAGAAGAAGTAATTCTTTTAGTTTGAATAATTGAGTGTTTATTTTTGTAATAATTTTGTAGGTTCGTTATTTTAATATTATTCAAGTTTACTTGTACTTTTTATTTACTATAATTATTGAAAATCTGCAGATCTCGACACAGGAAAGCCCTAGTCCTTAGAAATTTAAAAAGTAACGAATTTACGGCAAATGCACCAACACTTACCGTACAATTAGTGCACAGCTCGGCTGTGGAATGATTTGCGGGCCTGTTTCCTCCGTCCTACAACATGGGTCTCTTCTGTGTGGATTTAATGTTAAAAAAAAACTGAGTTCAGAATGACGCGGATTATTTCTATCAAGTACATAGATACAAGAAAAATGCGGAAGACACAACAATATCACGCAATATTTACAATTCACAAGAATGCTTGGCATAGTGGATTAAATTAAGTTTTTCGACTTATAAAAATGAAGGTCCTACGACTAAATAAAAAACCGTATCGTCAATGTTTGACTTAGTAATACCCGCTCGGGGTCTCGGGGTCCGGCCACTCGGAGGCTCTCGAGGAGTAAACAAGGTTAAGTGGTACGTAAATATACGCAATGCGATACACTGCGACACTTGGCGTAGGTTTATATGGCTAGTCAATCATTCACTTTAAAATCATGTCCGTAGGCGCAAAGCGAAAAATTACACGCAGTTTCGTGGGTGAACGGATATAGGAATGGGTACCATCGCCCCGGGAACCATTTATTGGATAACCAACATCCCGCCATAGTGGTTCGCTACGTTTGGTAATTTAGCAGGGGTTCCCGGGTTCACACGGTAAGGTTTGTCTAGATCTTGGCGGCGGATGACCTGGATACACTGAATCCCAGATTCCTTTCTCACACCCCTCAAACCTTTTTCCTTTCCAGAACGTTCCTCTCTTTCCTTCCCTTAAAAAAAACCCTCCATACAGCATCCCCAAAGATGACATAGGCCCTGAGGGAAATTATTTTCCGCAAATTTACACCGCAATTATTCTATCTAATTCTCTCGCACGCTAAATCCTATAGATGTAAATGTTTAACTCATTTTAGTGTCGCTTTTTCGTTTCATCGAGTTTCAAATCACAACGGTGATACAAAAGTTTTCACTTCAAAAAATACCGCTGATAGTTCTGTTATAACCTCTCTTGACCGGCTAAGTTCTCCATCATGACACAAGCAATGTTTTCCGCTCACGGTGATGGTAGTAGGAGATTTTCAAATATTGCCAGGTTATTCGTAACCCGGGAATGCTCGTTTTTTTTTTAATGCCATTAATAACGCATATAACCGAGAGAGGGCGAGCGATTGCAACGAAGCTCTCAGCGGCAGGGTCATATCTTCTTATTGAGGCGAAAAAGAAGATGGAGAGATATGTAAATACTAACGTTAGAGAGAGCGCGCTAATATTAAAAACGACAATATTTAAGCCAAAATTGTGATTTTTTTTTTTAATAAAACACGGCTCCTTTAAAATAGAGCAAAAATCTCGTAGTGATTGTCTAAAATAGTATTTAAATAAATACTATGAATTTTTTCATACATACTCGTATAACTTGTAAAATAACTGAAAAACGTGTTTAACATAATAATTTTCGGAGTATACTTTGCGATTTTTTGCTATCGATGGAATTTCATATAATTACCGTTTTGCCTTGGGGAACGTATAGATATTTATCTTCAAGAATAACATATTTTTAAGAGCTTTAAAACTTACAGTATTTAAGGAAAATATGTAATAAATCGGTAGAAATGCGGGAAGCCGGGCCTTAAGAGCGTATTACCAGAGAAAACCAGAAATATGTCATTTTTCAATCAGATTTTAGATGTATTGACTCTTTTCCACAAATTATTAATGGATTTGGAAAGATTGTTTTTTTATCTAGCATTCGCATGTTTTAAATTTTGAGAAAAAATGTTTATTTTTAGTATAATAAGGTTTATATCATAGGTCGATGGCAGATTTGTTAAATTTTCAAAAAAAATTTGCATTATACCACACCCATTTCAAATCATATAATCATGCAGTAAAATAAATCAATACATTATCTGGGTATCGCATGTTTTAGAATTTTAATTTTAGTTTAAATAAAATCATAAAAAAATATATATGTAAGTACATGTTTCTTGACAAAAGTTGGTCCGTTTGTGTTTTTATTTGCGCACTTACAAACTAATATATTTCAGTTTTTTTTTGCATTCTTATTTAACTTAGACATTATTAAAATATGATAAATACTTATAAAAAGTACATTATTACAAAAAGTACATTATTTTAATAGTTTTATCTTCACACCTTTTAGCATTTTGCATGTAGGTATAAATTAAAGCAAATTTGGAATGAAATAAAATCGATATTGAGTTATAATTTTAAAAAGCTGGTGGGGAGAATAATTAATCTTTCTCATTGTAACCGCCCTGCAAGATCGTAAGACCAACTTTCGACGAAATGTTGATTTTCGGCCGCTGGCTGGTTAAACGCTCTTAATGGATTGTACCACGGAAATGGGGAAAAACAAATTTGAATGAATTGAAATACATAACTAAAAAAAAAATGCAGCAATTCGCTGTTTGATTATTTTGATTTGTAACACAGAATACTTGCGACGTATCGAAATACCGCGCCAAGAACAGTTTACAAAATAGAATAAAAATAAAATTATAGAAACACCAGAAAAAAACTATGGCAATTTTTATCTCTCAATTCCTACTGCACGGATCCGAGCCAGTAACTGTGACACCCCCAAGGGAGGCATATTTTGAAGCGGAAGGAAATTAAGAAGAACAGAAAGAGCTAGAGCGGAAAATATCGGACTATTCAGTTTAGTTATTAAAATTTTAATAACGTACAAAAATCTACACATTTCAAGCGACTAGGACTTTCTGAGAGGTGTGATACAAATAAAAAAATCATAGTGTGCAATTCACGCGGTAGAGATGAAACCTTCAGAAAACTAAAGTAGACAATAGTGGGGAGACTACTAAGCACATTTTTTTATCAATGTGAAGGATGATTTTTTCCATATTTTTGTCATCGAAATCCAGTGCACCTTTTCCTATATTGGTCATCTTATTAGTATTTGTGTTTTCTTCTTCGGAGTCGCTAGATGTCACTTTCTTTTGTGTTTTCTTTGCCTGTTGATTTTGGAGTGGTCTGAAGATTGGATGTTAATTTTACAAAATTAAAATTATTATTTTTTTGATTTCATATGACTCGATTCTCGGTACGCTGAAAGTCTGACCTCTAAGGTTCGTCAGGCGCTTTATACCACTAGATTAAATAAGACTTGCGTGGGACCGTGGATTTATCGTATTATATTGGAACCAAGTAACCGTGAATTTTTTTTTGCCATCTCATTTTCTCGCAGGCTAAATCCTATAGTGTTTTGTCTCATTTTAGTGTCGCTCGCTTCCGTTTCGTCGAGTTTCAAATCACAACGGTGCTAAGAAGTTTTCATTTCAAAACTTTAACTGAATGGCGTAAAAATATATTAAAACCTGTATAATATATTGATCTGTTATATTACATGAAAAAAATATTCATATTTCGCTCTGTTTTAAATGCCAACCTCCAATTTCAGACTAAAAACTCTTACCGCTTTGCTACGAAATCGACAAATATTTGTAGGAATACATTTTAGAAAAATATATTAACAAAAAAGCGTCTTTATTAGTCAATACCCCGATAAATATTTTAACATCGAAACTGCTCAATAGTGAAAGGAAAACCCTCGATACTATACTAAGTAAAATAATAATTTTCTTTTGAAATGGTTTGTTTCTTTTCAATGCGGGAAAAAGCTTCGAAATACGTACAAAAACACACGCGGACTACGCGGGAATGAACCAATTGGAACCAATACTCTATGAATTTATTGTTGCGAGTAGATCATTAATTTAATAGAATCAGTCGACAATGAATATTTCTTTTGACCTAGTTCGGTATGTAAAATGGCGAAGAAGGCCTGACTAAACGAATGCCATAAAAACAGATTCATGATTGCACGAAGTATTTACACAATTGATAAATTATTTAAACAGTATCAAATTAATACTCCTATAATATGATGGGAAAATTATTAAAATGCAGGTCTAACGCAGTCAAATAATAAAAATATAAATAATACCGGTTGTTTCAAAACCGACAGGTACTGAAAATGTATGCAAATAATTAAATATCTTCGAAAAATCGAAAGCTGTCTACACATATTTACATTATAGGTACCAAAAATACTACCATTTATCATATACTAGCTCACCCGGCCACGCGTTGCTGTGGCTAATAAAACACAAAGTCATCTACTGGATGGCTATCCAACCTTTATAACCACAGCCGTCTTTGAGTTTATCGCGAAGAGACGGACAGATGCCGCGGAGGACTTTAATTTATAATACGTAGAGATGGAGTGAAAGATTATAATAATGTGTATGAAATGCTTGGGGTAACTAACGTATTTAAGTTAATAAGGATTAATACTGTATCCGTCTAAATAACTTTTCAATTACCGCAATGTACGTGACCATTTTGTTAGAAGATAGAATGGGTATAGTAAGCTACCCGCAAAAGATAGATATATGCCTTCGCGGATTTTTTTGTAGATCTATAAAAAAAGGAATATCCCACCATGCATTGTTTTGTTATATCCCAAAAGGATTAGGCAGCGTTTTCAACGAAAGCTAACGGGCGGCTTGACTTTTTCCGACACTTCTAACAATTATCGTTATGTTTCAACCAATTTACACAAATCCTTGACAAATTACATATCTAAACCTTCCTCACGAAACACTCTATCTATTGGTGAAAACCGCATGAAAATCCGTTCAGTAGTTTTCGAGTTTATCGCAGACAGACAGACAGACGACGCGGGGGACTTTAATTTATAATATGTAGAGATAGAGATAGAGACGTAGAGATTTCCTCCAGTTGATAAGAAGTGAACAGAATTATGATAAAATAAACGAAAAAAATCCATTTGTATACACCACAAATATTACATGTATGTAATATTATCAACATGTTTCGAAACCAATATTTTCTTCGTCAGGATAAAATTAAAATGAAAAAAATAACAAAAGACAAATAAGTATACAAAGTTGTATACATATTATATTAGACAGAATCGTTAACACATCCAATAACGAGTAGATGAAATTTGAAATGAAGAAGGAACATAAATGACTTGAGGTGTTTTTTTCTTACATAATATCTCCCTTCAACATTTGAAGTTTTTAAGCTCTTAAAAAAATATACGTAATTTTCGGAGATAATGTCTAGATGCTGCCCACGCCGAAGCGCAAATTATATGAAATTCCCTCGAAAGAAAAAAATCGCTAAGTACGCTCCAAAAATTATTGAAAACAAGTCTGTTTCTATTATCTTATAAATTATATTTGTGAAAAAATTCACAATGTATCTTTGAATGGTACTTAAGATGCTCCCCACGAGATTTTTGCTCAATTTTAAACGAGTCGTGTTTTATTAAACATTTTCGCAATTTTCGCATCGATTTTGACGCTTTAAATGTTAGCGCTCTCCTATAACATTCGTAATTTCACATCTCTCCATCTTCTTCTTTTTGAGCCCGGTTGCGGGCCCTTAAACGCCATATTAGTCTTCTAAGATGTGGCAAAATATATTTATATAAATACGAAAGAAAAAATCATACCAATAATATTAAAGATTAGACGGAATCATTACCATATCCAATAATGAGTAGACGCATTTTGAGATGAAGAAGGAACATAAATGACTTAGTGTTACAAGTGGATATACACCATATGAGTCTTCTAAGATTTTAAGGTATAGAATAAAGAATAACGCAAGACGTGCCTCGTGGGCGTGTTTCGTGATCCACCAATTTCGACCTATATTAGTATACAAAACTGTGCTTCATTCAGTATTATGCAACCAAACTTTTTAATTATATGCCAATTACTCTGAAACAACTCCTAACTGCAAATGCATCTACAAACATTCACAAAAAACATATCACAGCCTGGATCAAAAATCAAGATTTTCACTTTATACAAAATACTCTAATCCCTAACCAAACATAACCAAACTATAAAATAAATAAACATGAATTAGAATTAATTAATTCTTTCAAGAATTTACTAACTATTCATATGTACATAAATATACCTTATATGTATTTATTTTTTTTCTTTTATATAATCGATGTACACTTACCATTAAAATGTTAAAAAAAAGAAAAAAAACTAACTTTCTACTACAACACATAAATACCTGTACTTGTCACACTTAATCATAAACACGTAAACACCTCAGCACAGGTTCTCCTAGTGAGGTGTTCACGAAACATACAATATTACCCACCCACAGTTTCACCTTCTTAAACCTACCTTACACCCAACATAATGAAATGAAATGTTAATATGTAAAAAAATTTCAAAATATATTATGTAAAAATGTTTATAATAAGGTAAAAACTGTAATATATATAGATATAAATAAAATAAAATAAATTCAGACATGTCGGTGTAAGAGAGAAATACCGTGTGCTAAATGGTCTAGAACTAAGAGGTACTAAGTCAGTGGCACATTTATTTCCACACAAATTTGTACGGAAGGCACTTCTAGTGCTATATTCTTTATTCTATGATCTGGGGTGAAGCTAAAAGTATTTGTATAAAGTAGTAAAAGCGCACGGAAGGTTGAGGGTGTGAACATAGACGAAGCGTTTTACAAGGAAAAGTTCTCCAGCGCTAGAGAAATGGGGTAAAGTGAAACGACTAAAGATAAAACTATATTGTAGATTGAGTTGCAATAGTGTGAGGTTGTGGGGAAAGATAAATAAGTAGAGGATTTCTACCCTTATTCTTTATCGTGGAGTAGATTTGCTTTTCAAGATACAACAGTGACTATTAATAATGTGGTCTAGAGCAGTGTTTTTCAATCTGTGGGTCGCGACCCCCAGGGGGGTCGCGAAGTTTTACTCGGGGGGTCGCCGGCAAAAGGAAAAAGGCGAGGTTCTAACTACAATAAAAACACTATTTCAGTGAGAAGGATGGGCTTGTTTATTTTTCAAAATAAAGAAAATAATTCTCTACCCGAGAAGCATACGGATGCATGTCCAAAAGGGTAAATGTTCAGGAGAGCCAAAAAGCTATTTTTTGTAACCATGGTCCACCATAACTTCTTCGGATATCCAAGCTGATAGTTAACAAAAAAAGTAATTATTAAATCATATTTTAAAAACGAGCAATTAAACGAAATGTTCTTAAAACCTTTAAAAATATTGTTAAAAAAAACGCTGACTTGAGTCAAACAAAAACATAGACTCGAGTCCTTCTGCTTCAAAATGAAGTGAAATGTTGTGTTATGACATTTGGTGTATTATGAAAGGATCAATGTTTGCATATTGTTTACTTCCATAGAAAGCGTAGTAATGTATAATTTGAGTCATAATACTACATAATACGTAGGATTTGAGTAATAATACCCAAAATGCAAAAACCATAAACATGCAAGTCCATGTGTACATCTTTCTGCTTCTAAGATAGTTGTTGCATCAAAGGTAGTTGCATCCCTTATACATTTTTGAAAATCCTATTTTTGTTCATGTTAGGACATGTATCTTTCTGCCACTGATAAACATAATAATTTACTTCAAGTCTGCATCAAAACTCATTTCTTCAAATTTTGGACTTGCATCCGTATGCGTCTCGGGTACAGAATTAATGTACTTATTTAACTTGTTGTCTGTAGCTATGACCAAAGGGGGTCGCCAGAATTTTTCAACCTGTAAAGGGGTCGCATACTCAAAAAGATTGAAAAACACTGGTCTAGAGCGATATCTTAACTACAATTACTAGACTTTCTTTGGTTCTAAGCTAATATTGGTAGATACCTTTTCATCATTTTATTTTTTATATGAATACCTCACAAGAGTCTCAACTGCTCCCGTCTGGAGCCAGTGAGACTATGGCATCCCCAATCGGGGTACGTTGTGATGCTGAAGGTAGTGGGGAGGGGAAGGAGGTGGGGGAAAAGGAAGATGGGCAAGTACCTGGCTATTCAGATCTGGTCACTAAACACGGCTAAAGCCATTTCAAGCAACGTTTTAATTCTGAATGGTGGTCTTACACCAGGGCGATACTGAGAGTATCTTCCACTCTGGAATGTGCCGCAAAAGTACTATATATTTTTTAAATGAATTAATTGTGAAATAATACAAATAATTTATTTTTTTACATATATATGTACTATACATATATATTTGCCCACGCCTAGATTCGATCACACGACCATCGGATTGCGGGTCAAAATCCTAGACCAGTCAATCCTAGCTAGACCACGCTAGCCGTCTAGTTATGTATCAAGTCATGCAGTTATGCACCTAGTTATATATTTGAGGATTTTATTTAATACATCTATTTTTAAAGGGGTTTTCAGAGATTTTTTCCAAATATTTATTTGATCTTAGGGGTTTTCAAAAAAATAATATTGGTAGTTTGGTAATTCAGATATTTTAGCGACTATTGCCAGCCTGGACTTACAGGACTAGGAAATATTTGGTAGGTACTACTAGACTTTTAGAATATTTTTTCAAACATTATATTAGATTCAGAGAATTTTAAATACGATTACTAGCTTAAGCTTCAAGGGTACTTAAGTAATAATTGATAGTTTTGCCTCACGGGGTAGTTAAGCTACTATTGTTAGCTCGGGTTTTTAAGGTAATTTAGCGAATATCGCTTCATTGGAAATTTGAAAGCAGGGGTAACTTTTAAATACCCACGGGATATTTAGAATACATACGATAAGTAGCTTACTCTTTCACAGTACTTTAGCTATAAATGTTAGCCCGGCTTTTCAGGGAAGTGATAGCTTAGCGACTATCGCTCTAATGGGAATCGAGAAGCAGGGGACGCCAACCCTACTTCTTACCGTTGGTGAGTTTGGCCGCGTGGGGTCCGCAATGTCGGACGGCGAGCCCCTCGTGCGAAAGCTCGCAGCGAGACACCCGCGGGACCTTGTGAGTTTCCTCGTCCGCCACCCCTGCATCATCAAGTTTCAGACTGTTTTGACAAGTTAACGTTAGATGTCGCCTGGGGGTTGTGAACTGAACTTGTGGTGATGATCTCGGCTAGAACCGGATTGATGGCGGGTCGTAAGGATGAAATATATTTTAGACATGTTTTACGACGCACCCTCTTTAATGGATGAAATAAATTGCTAAATCATGCTACATTTGAAGTGAAAAAACGTGATCTGAAAACATATTTCATGAAGAGTGAGATTACGAAAAATAATACGTAAATCATCCCTCAATGCCAGCGACGATACTTTCGTCGTTAGTCCCAACTTCAGCCTGTTTCAGTAGTCGGGCGAGAATTTCCGAATCATTATCGGTATGTAAGAATGTTGGGTGCATCGATGATTTACTTTGTTGATGGTAGGGTATCATGTTAATGACATTATAGTGATATTGTTCTTAACCCTTACTTATTGGCGCCTAAAAAGTTACGTAAGTCGTCGCGTGGGGTGTGAAACACCTCGTTTTAGTTTATAGAAATAAAGCAATAGGTATGTATGACTTTTATTAATTAACTAGCTGGTACCCGGCATGCGTTGCTACGCCATTTAATAAAAAAATTGTTTCTCCATGCGTGTCCTTTCCCATTCTCCTTCTGCCTCCCCTTCCTCTTCCGCGTCCCCTTCCCCCCTCAGGTTACCACTCCGCTTTCTCTACCTTCCTTCTCCCCACACCACTCCCCTAATTCCCCTGTCCCGCGAACCCCCCTACCGAGTTCCCCTCCCCCCTCCCTGGTTCCCCAAACAGCTCGTATGCCACCCATTGCATTTTCATAATGCCAGAGCTCACCAGTAGTACAAACCTTGTCCTGACAATAACAAACACAAAAAAAAGAATTATCCAATTTGGTGCAGTCGTTCGGAAGTTATGCGCGTACATACATTTCGGCGATTCATTTTTATTTATATAGAAGATAGATAGATAGAAGAAGAAGATATCTTTGAACTTATATATTAATCAACGTTTACACTCATTTTAAAGTAAACAAAGTGATAATAATATTTGTAATAACTGCATTAAAAACATCAGTTTTTATATCACAATTTTGGCAGACAGCAATTATTATCAGCATTTGAAGCACGTAGTCTTTGTTTTTCTATCTTTGGTTCTTTGACATATTTTGTATTCTGGCGGTTGGATAGCTCGCGCGGGGTGTTACACAACCCAAACGCGCTCTCCAAGCACAACTACACATAATCGAGCACCGCTCGCGACTGATTTACGAAAGTCATACGTTTACACGAAGCTACTAAGAGAACTAAGCTACTTAAAGAGGTCAATGAGAAAACCCTAGCGAAGACGCTAAAAACGACATAGAAGACAAATGAACTATATTTAAATAACTTTAGTCCGCCTCGGCACAGGACCCCCTAATGAGGAGGACTAAGAAATACAATATTTTATTCTTAATTTCACCATTATATTTTGTATGTAAAATTTTTTTATAAAGTCGCTATAATAAAAAAATAAAAATAATAAAAAAAAACTAGCCAGGTAAATTCAAATTTGAAAAAGTTATAGACAGCCTGGGGTGTTTGGCACCCCACGTGAGTAATTAAGGGTTAATTAGAATGACCGTCGTTCACTTTTAGTCGGTCTTTGTTTGGCGCGTAATAATCAAAGGAATGAAATAAACGAATAAATTCACAAGACCTCATAGGTCAGGGATGGCGAACCAATGGCTCGCGACACAATATTTTGGGCACGTCACTAATCAGTGATAACAAAATTTATTATGCACTATGAAAAAATGTGTGAAGTGATGGAACGTCATTTGATAAACTGAATTTGTCCCCATTCGACTGATTGGAAATTGATGATTTTGAAATGCAGCTGATTGATTTCCAGTTTAGTGCAATATGGATTCAAAAATTTGTTGAAACAAGGAGAGAGTTACAATTGATTGAAACAGAAAGATTGACAGGTATAAGTGAAAATGCTAATAGCAAAATTTTCGAAACATGGAATGCGTTACCAGACACATTTAATTGTTTGAAGAAGCTGGTTTATGTTATCAACCTATGCCTGCGGGTCATTATTTTCAGAGATGAATAACACTAAAGAGTCGCGTATTTACCGTTTGACAGATGAGTCCAGTTCAGCACGCATTCTGCTAAAAGTAACATCTTACAACCCTAACATAGTA
This sequence comes from Limnephilus marmoratus, assembly GCA_917880885.1. NCBI lineage: Eukaryota > Metazoa > Arthropoda > Insecta > Trichoptera > Limnephilidae > Limnephilus > Limnephilus marmoratus. The sequence goes on from OU862924.1 coordinate 33,674,987, forward strand.
TGTTATTTGTCACCTAACCTGCAACAACAGAAGTCACACTAATTTTACTTTAATTTAAATTACGCGTATAATGCTAAATGTTCATAGAAAAATAAAACAATTCAACTTTGTATAAACCACTTATATAATGCGCAAATCCGACCGGTTTCGGAACAAACGTTCCTTCGTCAGGGAAAGCTTATACTAATTTGACAGTTTCGAACAATGTTTTATTATGGTAGGGGTGGAGCCGTTGCTAGATAATAATGTAGATAAGGTGGGTAGGTATTAGTGTAGAGTGGGTGGGTAGGGGAACAGATCCATGATTGGGCTATGTGACAATATTTTTTGTTTTTTGATAATAGATTCATTATTTTTATTTTTATTTTTAGCTACATTCAAAAATACAAAATGTTCATATTTAGTAGTAATAAAAAAAGAGTTTTTAATTGATGGTAGGTATTTTTTATTATTATTTTCTCAATATTCACAAAGTCAAAATTATTTGATGGCACGTCTATGAATTCATTAAACATTTCTTTAGAAAAATGGCACGTTGATACATCCCTGTCATAGGTGAATCAGACTGAATCGATCACTATCGCGAATGAATCTGCCTAGACATCAATTTGGGAGGCGGGAATTTTTTTTTTTTTTTTAAGTATGTTTATTCAGTTTTTTAATTTTACAATATTTATCTTTAAAATCTTACAAAACTGATCAATCAGTTTGATTGTAAGAAATCTCTCATTTTTCCTATTTAATTAATACTATTATACTTTTATGTTTTACATTGTAATAACTGTGTAAAATCTAAAATACTAATTATTATAATGTTTATGAATACAGTGTGTGATAGTAATTTCCAAGCATTTGATCAATATTCGATCTGGGTATTTGTATACAATATTATTTGCTTTCATGTTCTACGGAGATAGAATGATTTAACTTTTTTTTTGATATTTGAATAAGATGTCTCATTTTTAATATTTTCAGGTAATGCGTTAAATATTTTCGGAATTCTATGCCTCTTTGTTCTATCACCGTATACATTTTAAGATTTATTAATAATAAACATTTGTGCTTCTCTATGCCTAGTAGGGTAGTTGTGGTTTACAGGTTTTTTGAATTCTGTATTCCAGAATTCATCTAGCGTTAATTGATAATCTACCTTACTGTGTATAGAGAGGACATTACACAAGGAGAAAATTTTTTTATAATCGCCTTCACATAATTGAACTTTTTTTTTGCCTGATATCAATTTTAGGAAACGGATTTGTAATTGTTCTATTTTATTTAAGTACGTTTTGTACGTTAATCCGTAACTATTTATTCCGTATCCTATAATTGATTCTGCTAATGCGTTGTATATACAGTAAAATATATTTTTATCAACAAAATTTTTTAGGTGGTAAAATATCCCTAATATCGATCTTAATCTATTACATACATTTTCAATATGATTTGACCAGTTAAAATTGACATCTATTGTAAGACCAAGGTATGTATATTGGTACACTTTTTCTATATTTGGGCAATTACACTGTTGGGATTGGTTTTTTGTGTGTAAACAATCATATGAATAACTTTTTATATGCAATTCCTTATCCTGACAATTTGTATATGGTGAGTGAATAAGCATATATTTGTTTTTTTGCGTTTATAATAATGCCATTGTCGTGTGACCATTTAATTATGTTGTTTAGGTCTTCTTGTAAAATTTCCTCAATTTTTTGTGGATTTTTGTCAGCACATATAATGCAAGTATCGTCTGCAAACATGTAGCATTTACAACGTTTTATTACGTTTGGTAAACTGTTTACTTGCATTGTATAACACGTAGGTCCCGATATGGAGCCCGTAGCTACTCCAGTGCTTGCCAACATTTCATCACTTAAAATTCCGTCAATTTTAACTTTAATTTTTCTATTAAACAGATAATTTTTAAATAAATTATTTAAAGGACCTCTAATACCACATTCCTCCATTGCCCTTAGTAATGTTTCATGGTCCAATGTGTCAAAGGCCTTTTTAAAATCTATAAAAATTATACCAATATAATATTTTTCATTTAATTGACAATTTATATGATCAGTGAATTTAGAAAGTAATTGTGTAGTACTTTTTTCTTTTTGAAATCCGTACTGTATGGGATTTATGATTCTATTTTTTTCTATAAAATTTTGTATTTGGTTAAAGATAGCCCTTTCAATAATTTTATCAATACATGAGAGAATCGCTATCGGTCGATAGTTTGTGAAATCTTTGTGGTTTCCTGATTTATATATAGGTCTGATGATGGATGTTTTTTTGGTACCGCCACCCCGGTAACCATTTATTGGATAACCAACACCTCTGCCATAGTTCACCCCAAGTGATTCGCAACATTTGGTGACTTAGCAGGGGTGACCGGGTTCATGGGGTGACGTTTGTCTGGATCTAGCGGCGGATGACCTGGACACACTGAACCCTAGATTCCTACCCACCCTCTCACCTTTTCTTCTTTCCTTAAAAATACCCTCCACACAGCATCCCCAAAGGTGACAAGAGGGAAAATATTTTCTCAGGGCCTCCGTGTGGTGCGAATGTAAAAAAAATAAATTGCATAGTGGTAGCAAAACCAGCTCGAGGCGGACAGAGACACGTAATGATTTTACCCGACTTAAACTTCTATTTTATATTATCTTAGGAATTGCTGGTTAAATAAAGCTCTCCGAGTGCGCCCTGCAACACCCTGTATATTGTGTAACATGTTTGTGCACGGCTGTAGAATTAATTTGCAATCGCCTGTGACTCCAGCGTAAACAAACATAACACAAGACAGGTGCTGATGTAAGGGAGTACCTACACGGGGAAATGCACTTATGAATAATAAACGCACACGAGGGATGTGCGGTAGCGTGCATCCACCAAACCCTCAAAACGAGAGACATAGCGTAAGTCATATTATTATGCATGATTTCAAATTAACGTGTACACAAAACAAAACACGAATTCTTTTTGAACGAACTGTTTTTTTAAAGTAAAACTTCTTTACGCACGCTTGACTTGGGGAGTAAGCTGGTGATTGCGTGACGAGAGCGTTAAGAAAAGCGAGGCGAACGGTAGTTGAGAGGGAGGTATAAGTTAAGCCTCGATGACACACGGCGAGTTACAAGCCACTATCTACTAAGTTTTAAAAGCGGGTAAATCGGCGAGTGAGATTGTCATGATGACACACAAAACTGTCCACTCGCTCGCTGCTAGCGCCAGTGACAAGAATAACGACGCCTGCGTGAACTAATTCTTCATTCTACAGTCGAAATCAGCTGTTTATCGGAAGCCATGTTGGAAACATAAATAAACCAATCACGAGCAAGCGGAGCAAGCGTGTAGGCGAGTAAAGTTGACGACCTTTCAACTTTTTTTCGTAGATTGTCAACAATCTGCTAGTCGCTGCTAGTTAGCAAGAGCAAGTAACACGATGACACTGGGCGAGTTTACTAACAGATAGTGAATTTCCCAGATAGTAGCTTGTAAACTAGCCGTGTGTCATCGAGGCTTTAGTGAAGATAGAAAGAGAGAGAGATACGTTTCGTATATTACTGTAGGGGCAAGAGAGTGAGGTGCGAGCACACATTTTCTTTCTCTCATACATAGCCAGTTACGTTTCGTATTTCTAAGACGCAGCGCAGGCCTATTGTCTGTATCACGCTGTAGGAGCAAGAGAGAGCAGTGTGCGCACACATTTTCTTTCTCTTTTCCTATCATATAGATGGAGCTGAAGAAGTTTTACTTCAGTCGTTGTTTAGGGTCTAAAGCACACTAGTTTTTTTTTTTAATTGCGCAACTCTCTCACAGAAGACAGTAATTTAGAACAGAGAATTTAGTAATCACGGGATAGCCATAGGGGAGCTACAGTATTTAATCTTTTTTTACAGATTACAAATATCGTGTTACATTACCAAGTAAATACCATGAACAGGTTAGAGGCTTTTGAAATGTGGCTTCACCGGAGAATGCTCAAGGTCCCATGGACCGACATGATCACCAACACAGAAATTCTCAGGCGGGCTAGAGCAGATAGAGAACTGCTTACATTAATAAAAATTCGGAAAATTTCATATCTGGGTCATATACATCGAGGGGAGAAGCATCACTTGCTCCATTTAATATTGAAAGGCAAGATAGAGGGTGGCCGAGGGCCTGGTAGGAGACAAATGTCAGGCTGCGTAAAATACGAGAGTGGACCGGCATTAGAAGTGTGGAGGAGCTATTCCGGGCAGCGTAAGACAGAGAGACATTTTCAAGAGTGATCGCCAACGTCGGGGGGACCTGATACGGCACACAAAGAAGAAGAAGTGTTACATTGTTATCGACCGGATTCGGTAGTTTCTGGTCGTTCGGCGTTAGTGCGTCGGAGGTTAAATTGGACTAATTGGAGGTAAAAATTGTTGAAACAAATTATTCGCTTCGATATTATCAATGAAGAAAATAATGGAATCAATGGGGATAGTCTGAATTCACGACAAATTCCATTTCAATTTGAAAATGGCAATTAAAATAATTTTCTGTCAAAATATTGTATTATAGGTAGGCGAGGCTCATTGAATCAGAGATATAGACGCACAGTTTTATTCCGGAATATCCGTACGTTAATACAATTTTGTAGAGAAAAATTAAATAGAGATAGAATAAAATATATAAATTAATAAATAATAAATATAATAAATTGAATAGAGAAAAACTTCTCTCTCTCTGGAAGACAAAAGCCACCTAGCAATAAGGCCTCATCTCTACCTTAGTTCAGTACAACACAGGCGGCATTCATAGTAATTACAGGAGCTAATTACCATCCCAAGAACTGAAACTAGATTGCACAAACTTGAAATTCCTCGCAAGAATTGTCGTCTCCACGATCCTCTGTAACTCTATATCAACGACAGAATGATTGTCAAAGTATTGCGAAATCTATGATTCAATCGAATATCAAAGCTTTATGAAGATCAGAAAATCAAAAATGCAACTCCGCTACGCTAACATAAATATATTACATTTCAATCGATTATTCGATCGCAGATTCGACACTTAAAAAAAAGAGTCAATTATTGACAATAATGAAACAAAAAAAACATGCTCATGGTGGAAATGACATTGGGAAGCGAAAAAAGTTGCGCCGACCTAGAAATACTAGTCAGGAAAGATCGTACAAACGTCATGACATGACGCCAGAACACACCAATTGATAGTTTTTTTATTGCTCCAAATTTCACATTATACATAGATATTCAACTCCATGGATCAAAATTTGTGAAAAAGTTGAAAAACAATCTATTTTTTCATGTATATCGAGCCTTCTGACTCACAGAATGTTGTCATTTATTGCCTCGTCTATTTTTAAATTAAAATATTGATTTATTATCATTATAATGTCAAATGTTCTTTGAAACGAGCTGAGGACGGGTTGTTTCAAAACATTTGAACAATTCTATAAATACCTATTTGAAGTTATTTTTCATATTATGTGTAAGTTCTATTCAAGTTCTGTTAATATAACATTATAGGCCAGTTGATTCGTAAAACTAAAATAATCACAGAATTTGAATAGAACTTAGCAGAACGTGACAATTTACTTTAAATATTTGATGATTTGTAAATTTTTTTTGATAAAATGCATTCCTTAGTCCTTAGTGTAAGAATTCGATTTAAAATATTTTTCAATTTACACGATCTAACAAATTTCAGGATTCTCGATATCGCATGGAACTCAGTTGAGGCTATTAAATTTTGAATTTCCGATGGGTTCGAGGTCATCAATATTGTCACTCTCTGTTGTTCAAACGTAATGCACTTCGATAACGTACGTTCGACATTTTCAATTTGTTCACATATAGAGTACATTGGAGAATCATTTAGAGCAGACAGAAAAACAATCTATCAAGTTGGGAATTCACAATCAGTATGCTGTGCAAGTGTGCAAACAAGGTCCAAGTAAATTGCGACAATATCCCGTTCCTTCATCTATAAACAACAATAAAAAAGAGTCAACAGCCACCAATCAAAGAATAGTTCGTTTGCAAGGATTTCAACCAACCAACCATGAAAGCGGTGTGCAACTACACGACGAGAATAAATTAAATTTTCCAAGAGCCAATAAGGCGGTCAATGTGAATTGGTTTAGCCAATAAGAACACGCATATCATAGAAAAGTTTGCAAATTACGAACACCCTGGATAGATTTATTGGAGGAATTAGTCAGAATCGAAGATAAATAATAATAAAGGTATAGAGATCCTAAATATCGGTATAAAGAAAATAAGACTGCCAATCGTTTACACAGTGCAGAACCTCAACACAGCATCCCCAAAGTTGAGGTAGTCTCCGGGGAAAATTCGCATAAAAACGAACAAATATTCCATTCAGATGTAATTCTCAAATCGCTCGACCTTCTCCGAAATTGAAGTGAAATAGTTTTTTATTTAACCTGAATGTTATGTTATTTTATAACATACTCCTTAATTTATTTCTGATGTTATATATAATAATATATTACGTTGCAATTAGATTTGCCATACGTCCGAAATTTTCCTGATATGTCCGGAAATATAGGTCTTTGTCCAGAATGCGGGGGGAATCCTAAACAGTCCGGAATTTCTACAATTAAGTGGAGATTAATATAAAAAATGAAATAAATCAAATTATTTTTATTAAAAATCAAAGTAAAAACATCACTTCTGATATTTAATGCTCCCGGAAATATCGTTAAACACTTCCGAATCTTAATAATAGTTTTGTAGAACATTTCGCAAGTCATATTTATATTTCATAAATCATACTGTGGTATAATTTAAAAAATAGGACTTTAATTAACTTTTCCTGGTCCAGTTTTAGCACTTAAGATCGGTACACATTACATTACATAACATTTTCGTTTTACTCATACAAGTATATATAAAAAACCTTTTTATTATATCACGTGAATGGAAAACATTAAACCCATAGTTTAGTAGCGTTTAAAAAATAAGAATTCACTCGAGAGTAGACTAATAAACGACAAATATTTCACGAAATAACGACACCCACATAAATCTCTCGAGCACTAAACGATCGGGAAGAAAAGAGAAGAAATGTGCGATCTAATAGAGACACAAGGCTTCGGTGGAGAAGAAATAATAAGGGCAGTAGCGACACCCGACATCCGAACGCGCAATTCACGAGTAGATTAAATTATTATTAAACCATTAATATATTAATACAAATTATAATTAGCAATCTCTCGATTACTAAACGATCTGGGAGAGAAGAAAGGTGCGTTCCAGAAGGGTAAATAGGGAGACAAGGCTTCAGGTGAACAAGAAATAAATGTAAAATAAATAATAATAATGGCAGTCGGCACGTCGCGTCGATCATGCTATTTACCGAGAGATTAAATTATTTTACGCACCAGATTTAAATGACCGGGTTAAATTTTCCCCACAGGAAAAACTAAACCCTTTCACACACTTCCCAAATGATCATCTAGCCAAATGATCATCTAGTGAATCCACGCTATGCAATTGCACTATATAAGTATTATAAATACAAAACAATACAAGAACAACATGTCAACCTACCAGAGACCAAATGGGAAAATAATTCACCGACTCCAGATATTTTCATATCAGAGGGTTCGGCTCTGTGGAATTCCTAATTGAACCTATTGATCCCTCAACATAAATATTTAAAAAAAAAATTGTAATCCTACACGTACTTAAAATGACTGATTTTTGCATTTTTATGTATAAATTCTTTGACAAATCTAACATGCCTAAATTTTGAATGAGAGACCTAGGTATAATGCATATTAATATTATAATTAACAATCTTTCGAGCACTAAGTGATCGGGGATTTATTAAAGGTGAACGTAAAACAGTTAAGAGGAAGCCACAAGCCAAAAATGTGTTTTGTCTTATATCGCAACGAATATTATAGGCAAAGGTGTAAAAATGGCTTGGCAAACGAGAGTGTAGAAGTCACGACTTCAAGAGCGAAGGGGTTTTTTTTATTCATTTTGTGATACCATACTTTTATCAGAAAGAAAAAAGTTGATCAAGGGACTGTCACAGATAATTTTAGCCATAAAATTATATATTAAAAAAGTTTTTTCTTAAAATGCGTTCATACAGTTGTAAGGAAAAAATACATATTTAGCAGTTTACGCTTATATTTTTTATAAAATAATTAACAATTTTGTTTTAATTCTACTCAAGGAAAACGTAGGGTAGGAAAAGCGTTAATTTATCCAAAGCATATTTCTGATATTTATATTATACCGATTCGTATTAAGGATTAATCGAAAACATTGATTTAGCATTAAGTTTTGACTTAATAGAGACACGAAACTTCGGGTGAAGAAGAAAAAATAATAACGGCAGTATCGACACCCGACAATAAAGACACGTCGAACGCCCCATTTACCAGCAGATGCTCTTCGGCCTCCCTAGATGCCTAGCTACAGAGGCGGGAGAGGTCGGAACTGCAGAGGGCGGGGGCGGGGAAAAACAATGTAAATATGAGCGGCAAGGAAGCGAACGTTTCGCTTTATAAAGCTGTCGGTAACTATCATGAAATCGGGGTACAGTAATCAAGGACGGCTATTTTTTGTGCCTGTGAATATTTTATATGCACTATTTAACAGTAGGTGAAAGGAAAACAATGGAATATTAGCGACAAATAAACGCACCTCGGTAATATTGTCGATGCGTTGGGGGTACATGATAATTCAGGACGGCACGTCAAAATTTCAAAATAGTATATTAAAATATAAGTGGATAAACAGGTCTTTAAAACACGCGCGATTTTTCGAGCACGACGGCGTAGCCGAGTGCTCGAAATAAAGCAAGTGTTTTAAAGACCAGTTATCCACGAATACTTTACGCTATTTTTTTTTATTGGTACACTTTGAAAACATAAATATGGATATTATTATTAAAAATTTGGAAATAAGAACTATTAATGAATTCGTGATGTGACATCACAATATCTTGTTGTCATGGAAATGAAAAACACAAACATTAATTTGCAATCTGTCACATAAGATTAATAGTTGACATCACAGTTTTTACTAGTTATTGTGTGTTGTAAAATGAGTTCTAATATTGATAATTTAAATACCAAAGCAGAATTGCGGTTAATACCTGAAAAATCCAAAGACGTTTATAAAAAGAATATGAAAGGTTCATAACATGGATGGAGGAGCAAAACGTAGTAGATGTAGATGAACGAGTTGTGCTTTGTTGATGTTGCCATGGTAACTTTAAAAAACGCGCGTTCCATAAAGTGCGATTTAAACACTCTAGAGCGTACTTTAAATGAGTAAAAAAGGGCACCAATAAAAAAAAAATTTAAGCCCGTGATCCCCCCCCGTTGGGTCAGTAGGGTAAGGAATCGACATTAACCGAAGACACTGCTCGGAAAAGACTCACAAAGGCTGCGTTGACAACCACAGCGAATTTCCCTTTTATGCCTTTTTTGACCTTACCGAAACAATGGGACAACGGGCTAAGTTCACATTATTGGTAGAACTTTCTTATAGTAGGTATCAGGCAATCACGTAGCAGTGCAAACTACAAGAGAAGTAAATTAATGCATACGCCGATACAAGAAGCACATCTCTCTCTACCCTACAGTAATATTAAATACGACTCTGGTGTAAATAGCAAATAGTACAGCGCCCTCGAAATGATTTTTCACAAAAATGGCGTTAAATACAATATCAAATTATTACTAAAAACATACAAAAATTTTATAAATATCAAATTATTACTAAAAACATACAAAAATTTTATAAATTTAATTTAGAGTTATGCAATGACACTGCTGCAATGGGCGCCATTAGAGGCCTTATCACCAATTACCCAGAACGGGATTAAATTAAAATATTATGTATTTTTATAGCGAATGTACACATGAAGGAAAACTCAGGGCATCAGGGCTTCTGTGAAGTTGCTGTGTGGAGGATATTTATAAGGCATGAATAAGATAGAGGGAACATACTAAAAAAGGCAAGTTGTTGAACTAAAAAACTAGGTGGTGACATAGTTCCAACGACTCCGGCCAGTTTGGACACTTAAGCAGGAGTCTATGACCGACTAAATCTGAATAGGAAGGAACTTCACAATCTTTTTTCGTTGCATCCTTCCACTGACCTGACCTGACCACTTCAACCAGCCTGATAAATACTCGAATCATTGGGGATGCCATAGTCCCACTGGCTATGGGACTTTAGAGCGGTATGCACATTAAGTAAAATTACATAGAGTAGGGCGTCAATGACATTATATTATACACCGGACAAGGCTGTACGGGAAAATGAGGCTACATTATGTAGATTCCAAAATAACTTTTAACCGTCTCCAGGGTCCATGCATTTACATTTCCTTAAACCAATGTAGTATTTCGGATCGTGGCAGTTAACCGGGCGGAGGGAGGGGGGGGGGATGTGACTCACCACCCAGCACACCGTGGGGACCAGGGGGTACCGGGGGAATACTGGGGGTGAACTGGGGGTAGCGGGTAACCCCCCCTGGAGGCTCAAATGCCACGGGGTCACGCGGGGCCACAGGGGGAGGGACGGGGGGAAGCTATCTGATTTGTTGAAGCTGTAAGGAATTCGAGGCGAAATTCACCGACGGACGCTCTGCCAAAGTGATAATGCTTATAATTATATAATATGTAGGCCATTGCGGGTCGATTAAAAATACTACATGATATTAGCGACACGTTCCATAAAATACTACATGATATTAGCGACACGTTCCATAAAATACTACATGATATTTGCGACACGTTCCATAAAATACTACATGATATTAGCGACACGTTCCAGAGTGGAAGATAATCTCAATACCGCCCTGGCGTAAGAATTGAATCGTTTCTTGAAATAGCTTTAGCCGTGTTTGGTGACCAGAAGAGCGATTCTGTACATTTTGTGGATAAGGAATCGATTCCATATGTAATCGCCAGTCAAATTTGTGTGATTGTCTATGGCTTGCAATTGCCTTTTCAACTAGTTTAAATCACGAAATGCTGTAAGCATTCAAGATTATTTATTCATTTAATGTACGTTTAAAGTTGTATAGCATAGATTTGACATTTGCGAAACTTCGTTTCAATCTAAATAAGCATGAATTACCTACTTAGTATTCCCGAATTAAGAACCCATTTAAGGCAAAGCTATTGAGGCAGTATACACGAACAGAATAATTAAATATTTGGAGATGAAATACATTAATTATTCCACTAACCGCCGCACTTTTAGGAAAAGATTATGGGAATTACACTTCATTTTAGCAAATACTATAAGAAAAAACTATTTACGCGCACAAAATAAGATATTATGTTCTTAATTTGGCAAACTAAGTAATTCATGCGTATTTAGATTGAAACATGCAAATGTGTACATTAAGAGCGTTTAACCAGCCAGCGGACGAAAATCCACATTTCGTCGAAAGTTGTTCTTACGATCGTGCAGGGCGGTTACAATGAGAAAGATTAATTATTCTCCGTACCAGCTTTTTAAAATTATAACTCAATATCGAATTTATTTCAATCCAAATTAGCTTTAATTTATACCTTCATCCAAAAATGCTGAAAGGCGTGATGATAAAACTAATTAAATAAAGTACTTTTTGTAATTATTTTTTGATTATAAGTATTTATCATTTTTCAATAATGTCTAAATTTAATAAGAATGTTAAAAAAAATCTGAAATATATTAGTTGTAAGTGCGCAAATAAATACACAAATGGACCAATTTTCGTCAAGAAACACATGTACGTACATATTTTTTAATGATTTTATTGAAACTAAAATTAAAATTCTAAAACATGCGTTTGCTAGATAATGTATTGATTTATTTTACTGCATGATTATATTATTTGAAATGGGTGTGGTTTAATACAAAATCTTTTTTGAAAATTTAACAAATCTGCCAACGACCTATGGAATAACCTTATTATACTAAAAATTAAAAAAAACTCAAAATTTATTACAAGCGAATGCTAGATAAAAGAACAATCTTTCGAAATCCATTTATAATTTTTTGTGGAAAAGAGTCAATACGTCTAAAATCTGATTTGAAATAGACATATTTCTGGTTTTCTCTGGAAATGCCCTCTTAAATGTGTTATTTGAATTTGGGGCAAAATTCCGAATCAACCAGCAGAAAAACGAGATACCAATGTTATTAAAAATAATAATAAGAAGAAATGCCCAGTTTTAGAAAATAAGTAGTTACTTCGTTGTCTATAGGTACACAGCAAAGAGCATAATCCCGCACTCTTAGTTTTTTAAAGCTCTTTAAATTTCGAGGAATATAGCTGTATCCAAAGATATTGAAATATAAGTAGATGTGCTATCTGCTGTTTTTACTATGTGGGTCTGCGCTTCCGGGTGTCGCCGATATTGTTTACCAATTAACAAATAAACTAAAAGAACAAATAATTAACGAATAAACCAAACGAACGGTAAACTAAATGAACGAATTCTTTCCTTATTCAAAATATATTGTTAACCAATATTAATGCACATTTTCAAAAAATCAACGAAATGAACAAATTCTTTTTGTATGAAAACTACGCTAATTAGCGCGTAGTCCGGCGACAGTTGCGCGGACACCATAGCATATCTCTTCTCTATTTGAATGTCTTTGGCTGTATCCGATATCCACAATGTACATTAAATGAATAAATAATCGTGTATACTTACAGCATTTAGTGTTTTAAACTAGTTGAAAAAACAATTGCAAGCCATAGACAATCACACAAATTTGACAGACGATTACGTATGGAATCGATTCCGTATCAACAAAAGGTACAGAATCGCATTGCAGATCTGAAGCGCCAGGTACTTCCTCTTCCCCATATCTTTCCCTTCCCCACTAGCTTCAGCCTCAAATAATTTCCCAATTGGGGAGGCCATTGGGTGCAGTTAGAACTATTTACATAAAAAAAATCTAGGCGCATCTAGATCGATAACCTACGAGTACCTATGCAAAAAAAAGAATAATTAGCGATCCACTTGTGATACAATTTTCAAAACACAAAACATTTTTTTTAATCGGATTACGCATATTTTTCACGTCTTTTTCATTAAACTTTAATGTTACTGAAATTAGCTAGAGTTGTGTAGTCAATCTAACATTATCCATTCTACTTCACATCCCTCATTTCTTCCGTCCATCAACGTATACACGGTGCCCGGAAACTCGCAGTACAAGCGGAGAACTGGTAAAATCACATTTGAAGTCTATTTTGAGATATAACTTTTTTCATTTGAGCTTTCATTTTCGAATAAAATTAATTTATTTTTAAAATCCGTCTTTAGGGGGTTATTAACAACTGTTGAATGTCTTTTAATATGCGTCGAAGCATAGACCCGACTCGAAGATTTTTTTTTGTTGTCGAAAAAAATGGAAAAAATCGACTGCACAGATCGAGTTATTTTTGTGTTCTCCATATGATGTAGATTCGTGAGTTTCTCGCTTGTACTAATCAGTTTACGGGCACCGTGTATAACTATAATATCTGGGGAACTATTAATTGTCTCATTGAAAATTTTTCATTTTGTTGAATTGATTTTTCTCCCTGTAATGGGCAATATCTCATCCGTACTTTTGATCTTTCTTTCGACGGGTAATTAAATAATGTTGATCCATGAAAAGTAAACATGATACAATTCCATTGGATAATTTCCTTGCCAGTACTGGAATCTAAACAAATCGTCTCTGACAGTGGGCTACTGAATTACAATTATTAATAAATCGATGAATCGGTGAACAAACACAAAAAAATTAATAAAATCAAATCGTTTTTTTTTTAAATCTATAGAAAAGGAAGATCGTTATAATAAATATACTCGTATATATCGCCGCCCCGAGAACCATTATTCAATACCAACACTTCTGCCATAGTGGTTGGCTATGTTTAATTACTTAGCAGGGGTGCCCGGGTTCATCGGATGAGGTGTGTCCAGGTCTTGGCGGCGGATGCGCCTGCCCACCAGTTGGAGACCCTTTGACTTCTCCGGCAATTCTCTCCCGAACCATCGCCTCGCACCGCGGTGGGAGGAATAGATTCATATTATGTCCGTCAATGCTGGACTGAATGAAAACTGCAATTCGAAAGAACCACAATGTGCCAAAATCGCGATTTTAGTTAAGTCATAAATATCCGTGAAATCATTAACTTCGTTTTGTACAAATACTGTAACCGATAAATTACATCATTACCTTCCAACCCCGAATGCGGTAAAATATCATGTATATCGGAAAGCATTGACCACACCACTATAGACGTTCCGGAAAGAAACTGTACCTACCTTCAGTTTGGAAGAGAGAAGCCCAAGAGCAGCACGACGTACCTGCGGCGGCCGAAACCGACACACCATGGCGTCTCGATATTGTAACGTAATTTTACACCGTAACATTAATATTCATATTAGATTATCAAGGTTACCATTTTGTTATATAATTTTAAATACTTGAGTTTTGTAGTTTAAAAGCTCTGGCGTCCAACATGTTCACCTTTGCACTGATAATAGATATTACGGTTGATGTTGATTATTTTTGACATGTATTGAATCATTTCTTTTGAATTACATGAGGGAAATGACCTACAAGTACACTCAAATACTAAGAGATGATTAATTCGAATATTTGAGGGTTCGATTATAACACTGTTTTAACATGCCCTTCGCTAGTATGGTGGATACACCGCTACATATATTATACCAAAGATTTTACAGCAGGGCCGGGAGAGTGATTAATTAAATAATTAATCAAAGTCGTAGAGCCTTCTGCGAATCGAGCCTTCGAAATTAGTCAAAGCGAAAAATGACAGGATAGGGGTTAGATAGAGCCTCCATAAGTCCATAAGAACACTTCTTCCGGAAGGAGAGCCAAGTGAAACATCTCAGATGTCAGAAATAAATGGCTGAAAATTACATGCCTGATTTTGGAACAATTTTATGAATTAGCGCAGACCTGTGAAAAATACGGGGTATCTTGAGGTACGAGATTTCCATTAAAGGTGGAAGTGAAAAATATTCTGTACCTAAGAGCACAATACCGGGTCCCCCTTAATCAATGAAAACAAATAAAAGAAAACTGGTGTCGTCAATTTCCATTCTAATTTTATTCAGTTAATATTATTGAAGAAAAATGAAATAATTAAACTTTGTATAAACCACTTAGGGAACGTACCCATACTACGTGACCAACTTTTTGCAATTTTTAACCCCCCCCCCCGACCAAAATCCTAAGCAACCCGCCGCTCATTTGTATGGAGCGTGACATTTTGAAGACCCCCCCCCCCTAAACGTGTCACGTAGTATGGGTACATTCCCTTATATGATGCGCAAATCCGATCGGTTTCGGAACAAACGTTCCTTCGTCAGGGAAAGCTTATACTAATTTGACAGTTTCGAACAATGTTTTATTGAAACTGTCAAATTAGTATAAGCTTTCCCTGACGAAGGAACGTTTGTTCTGAAACCGGTCGGATTTGCGCATCATATAAGTGGTTTATACAAAGTTTAATTATTTTATTTTTCTATAATGGATAACCACAAAGTAATAGCTACATTCAAAAATATAATATTATTGAAGATGGATTGGGCAAAAATGAGAAAGATCCAGATAAAGTAGGTTTTTTATGAAAGAAATCACTAAATGGTATTGGATTAAGACACATATCTACATAATATATTTTTCATTTGAAAGAAAATTGTGATCGTCAGTTTGCATGAGATTTTCGAGTCCAGGCCTCAGATAGGTTAATTAAATTTTAAAAATCTGTTCATATAAGAACGTTGATATTTGAAAATGGGCAGATTTTTAAGAAACAAACTAGTTTGTTATTCGAAGCCGATGTTAGCCGAACCTATCCTGATATATCTATCATATTTACAAATTAAAACAGTTAATTTCGTAGTGCGTACATGTTTTAATTACTATTTGTTTTATATTATAGAAACAAAGCAGTACATTGGTTACAGGTTACAGTAATGAGACAATTTATAGATATTAAATTTTTCAAATTGGTTACACCAACGATATGTTGGACTGCGTGTACATGCATGTAACAAAACGCGAACCGAATCACAAATTATGGGAAGTAATTGCAAGTGGCGTTTCGAGTCGTTTGCTGTTGCTTCATTATCTTTTCGGTTACATGCATGTATATGCAGCTTTAAGGGGTGTACTTGACTAACATTAATCAGTGATTCCTGACATTATTTGGAGTAAAACTAAACCATATTTTGTCTATCTCCGGTGACTTTTTTTTGTTCAGCTAAAAACATAAAACAATCATTAGGTATTGGACAGGGTGAGGGGTTGGTCGGTTACTCGTCTGAGTGACATGTGGAAGATTTTTTTAATTATTTATTTGTTTACGCCTTTGATGGCTTTTACATGTGAGGTAAATTGTACAGGAGCATTATAAAATAATAAACAGAGCATGAAAGACATAAGTAGGCACAACACAAGTAGGTAGGAGTATTCGATAAGTAAATTGTTAACAAAGGAGTTCAACCAGCATATTCGTATTTGGGCTCAGACTATTTATAGTAGTTTCAAAAATTACTGTCACAATATTAAACAAAACATGATTACAAACATGCTCGAAGCAAACCGGTTGGCAGAGGTGTAAAATATTTTTTAGCGATCAACATATTTTTTGTTGTTGTTTTAATTGAGAAAAAAGAGGTATTAAAAAAAGACACAGGAGACCAAAATATTATTTACATTTTTTACTCCAAATAATGTCAGGAATTTCTGGTTAAAGTAAGTCAAGTACGTTCCTTAACATCCTGGTACAAGTGGTATGTATATTTATTATGGTGACGTGTGTAGTGTAAGGGTGTGTGTGAATGTGTGAGAGAGTGTGTATAAGTATGCACATATACCAGTTGATGATGTCAATGACATAAACGATGCTACTTTTAAATTTGGGCAGTGAATCCGAAAAATGTCGATGTTACAGTTGAGTTTAAAATTATTACTGATGCCCACAATAAAATAACTACCTGGGAAGGTAATCATAATATATTTAACAAGATGATAATTTTTATTCTATACTTATTTCTAATATTTTTGGATTAAAGAACAACAAAATTTCGCAGTTTTGATCTTGGCAAGCGGTGGTGCAACTACTACTTACATACTAAAATAGTATTAAAAATTCTCCAGTGCTAGAGTCCTAAATTCTCCAGTCTTTCAAAACAAATATCAACTCTACTTTTGGCACTAATCTTCTAATGTGAAACATGTAATGTTAACAGCAATGGGGGGTAGTAAAAGTAAACTCATACAATGAGTGTTTTCAATATAATGTCCTCCGCGTGCAAAGTTGTATCTTCTCCAAGAATAAACTTTCTAATAAAAGTGTATTTGTCGGAAGTGACCTGCCAGATAAGTATGTTTTCTGTATCTATTTGCAAATAATAAAATTAGTAAGAGCCTAAGAAATTATAATAAAGTGTGCAGCGCCCTTGAGGTAATTTTGCACAAAAAGGGCGTTCTACACATTATCCAGCATTATTATAATTAGTAAGTTGGTGCAATGATGTGACTCAGTTTTCGGCAGCCTTATCCAATACCAGGGGTTTATTCTGAACACTGAGTTGCGTAATAATAGCGCTTGTGTTCCTGGGATGCGGTAGCGGTTACTTGTTATCTCGATGCGGAGAATTTGACACGAGCAGACTAAGTCGGTAATGACTTGCACAATCACCTGTTAAACACTTTATTTAGAGATGTAATAAATCACTACAAGGGCGTTGTGAAACTAAGCGCCTAGTAGAAAATAAAGAAGAGTGACATAATATTGCGGGGAAATTACTACAACAACTAGGTAACTACGAAATTAGCGTTTTTGAGTCATACACTAAAGGCATAACCCTATTTCCTTGTATATAGTTGCTGCAAACAGAAAAGTCGTAACGCATAGGAATCATCAAGTTATTTGAATATATTTTTGTGGGAATCTCCAAAAACGGTATCGTTTAATTCTATAATTAGGTAACTCTAGTTACCACAGGTGTTTTTCCATGTTTCAATTAGGCTTCGATAGACTTAATAACTAGACTTAGCTAGATGTAGCAAGAATTGCTTAAGATGAAGCTATATACGTGAAATCCTATTTAGATTAATCTTTACGGCGAATCGGTTTACAGTACGAACATCAAAAAAATTACTGCGGATAAATTGAACTTTTGCTAGATTTTCAATGTATTGGAATTTTTTTTTTTTACGTGAGCTCCACACAGGAGGCCCTGAGGAAAACAATTTCCCTCAGGGCCTATGTCATCTTTGGGGATGCTGTGTGGAGGGTTTCTTTAAGGAAAGGAAGGAGAGGAGAGTTCTGGGAAGGAAAAGGGTTTAAGGGGTGGGTAGGAATCTGGGGTTCAGTGTGTCTTGGTCATCCGCCTCCAAGACCTAGACAAACCTCACCCCATGAACCCGGGCACCCCTGCTAAATCACCAAACGTAGCGAACTACTTGGGGTGACCTACGGCAGAGGTGTTGGTTATCCAATAAATAAATAACAATAAAATTACCATTAACAAAAAATATAAGCGTAAACCACAAAAAAAATGTTTTTCATGACTTAACTATGAAGAAATACAAGAAACAATTTTAAAAAAATTTTTGAAGTTTTGTATGTTCCAATTTTTTTTTCATTCTTATAAAATTATGCACAAAATAAATAAAAACCACTTTTTCGCTTAGGGGTCGTCCATTAATCACGTGAGGCTCGAAAGGGGGGGGGGGTTCGGTAAAAATCACGACGGGGGGGGTATAATGAGATATCACGTGTATTTATTTTTCGTGATAATATTCTGAAAATTTCAAAACACATTGTACTAAAAAAAATACACGTGATTTGGGGGGGGGGGGGTTAGTCTAAAACCTCACCACATATCACCAGGGGGGGGGGGGGGTTAAAAAGTGGCTAAAAAAACATCACGTGATTAATGGACGACCCCTTACTTGCCTCGTGCAAATAAGACACTCGATTTTAAAATTTGCAGGCACGAGAATCGAAACATTTCCAGCTTTTATATTCCTCTTAAGTTGCTTTCGTTCTTCGTTGTATGTAACAAGAGTAGGTAAGTCATTCCATTTTCATAAATAAATACATTAAAAAAAATGATTAGACGGTTCCCAACACATCAATCTACAATTTAACCATACTTATCGGTATAAACACACGACAACCGATCTATTAGATTGATTACCATCCTATAATTCAATTTGCCAATTAAGCTGATTTCAGAAATACCTAGTTACGATTTAATTTTCAAATCATGTACGCCACGGGAATCATGGGAACCTTTAATTGGGGACGGGAGAGAATGTTTGAGGGAGTCCCTTTGACTTCTCCAGTCGTACTCTCTCGAAACATAGCCTTGCATCGCAGTGGGAGGGATGGATTATGCGTCCGTCACTCCCGGACACACTGACACCCAGATTCCTACCCTAACCATTCCTCATACCTTTTTTCTTCTCAGAACTTTTCTTTCCTTTCCTAAAAAGACCTTCAACACAGCATCCCCAAATTTGACATAGGCCCTGAGGGGAATTATTTCCTCAGGGCCTCTTGTTCGGTATTCACATAAAAAAATCAGAATTTCTTACTTTATAGATCTATTAAAGCGGACTTAATAGGCAAAGTAAACTTGGAAAGATATTGGACGGTGCCAATATTATTATTATGATGTAGATACGGTTTAAAACATCGACTATTTTCCGGTACTAACCTAAAATTAACCGGATCAATGAAATGTCACGTATCACAGTTAGCTTTATATCTTGCTGAAATACGAAAAATCCTAAATTAAATTGACAATACATTTAACAATAACCGAAAAGTGGAGTCCTGGCACTTACAAGTTGAGCAAGGGAACTAAGTTCAACAACTTTATATATATTATTATTCCTTCATTAGCGAAGCTTATCTTAAATTGCTTGCATAAGTTATTAAAGTCAGTATCAACCGAGTGACGTATATAATTTTGGTAGGGATCCAACGGTGACCGGACAACTCAGAATAAAACCAACTCAGAAGCACCTCCTCAGAAAGGTCATGATAAAAGAGTGATGATAAAAAAATATAAAAAAATGGTTAAATACGTTAAGTTAGGTGTTAGGTTAGGGTTACCGGCTATTTTAGAATTATTTTTTCATAGCTTTTAATAACATTTCTGAATTGGTTTTATTCTGAGTTGGCATGGAACCGGATCCAACAGCTGTTAACCCCTCATAACTAGACCGTATCATGTCAGAGGGTCAAATATTTCCGCTTTACAATAAAATTCAAAATGAAATATTTCTGAACGTATACGAAAACTAAAAACTGTTTTTAAAAGATGGTAAAATACGCTTTTAAACTTTTTAAACCGATATAAACATTTCACTTTTGAAATATAAAAATTTTGCACGCAAACACAAAAGGCTTTAAAAATGGCTCACCTTAGGTTTTTTTGTAACTAAAAATACTAATAAAAAAAATAAAAACACGTACATATTTCATAAGACAAATATATTATAAACGTTATCGTCATCTCACTTTTTTGTCGTTCCATGTAAAAATAAGCAATAAAATATTCCCAAAGTTTCAAATATTTATTTGTATTAATTTAAAATAAAACAATAACTTTGTAAACATCACTTTATTTTTTATACTTTATATAATTTTTTTATACTCTATGAGAGTATTATACTGCCCTGTTGAAGCTACGGTTGTAGCGAAACCCGGTCGCGTATTTACAATCCCTACCGCGTTTCAGTCACTTTAAATTTTCAATATAAAAATTTAAATATTATTTAGAAATAAAATTATTAATTTCTAATACATACATTGGAAAGATTATTTTATGCAGATTTTAGAACAATTTTTGTTTTGGCAAAGTGATAAAAAATTATCAATATAGAGGTGTATTTACAATATATGGGAATAATATTAAAATTTAAATATTTAGAAATAAAATTATTCATTTCTAATATACACATCAGAAAGATTATTTTATCTAGATTTTAGAACAATTTTTGTTTTTGCAATGTGATAAAAAATAACCAATATAGAGGTATATTTAAAATGTAAATTGTCGTTACCGCGACTGAATCGGTATAGGTTTTGTAAATACGCAACCCGGTCGGCATAAAGTATAAAAAATAAAAGTAGTGTTTACAAAGTTATTGTTTTATTTAAAATTAATAATGTCACATCACAAAGTATCCGCTTCATATGAACAAAAATTCATTTCTAATTGCGATTCGAAACTTTGGCTCCATAAAGGTGTCAATTTTACTTCTTTTTTGGTTAGTTTATTTGAATATAAAGTGAGATGCTTTTTCTTTCTAACGGCGCTTTTATCACTATTAGTAAGGGAGATAAAACAGTTTCTATGAGACCTGTACGAGTTGTTCCAAAAAACCGAACCAACACACTTACCTATTAATTTTTAACAACATATATAACCCGACGAACAAAACAATATGTTTGAAACAAAAATAACATATGGATAGAATGCAACGCAAATGGCGAAATAATGGAGCCTAATAAATTATTATTGATGGTAGGTACCTACCTACCTGCCTTTAAATTGAGACTAATTAATTTGAAACTCGTTTTAATAACAACAGAATTGAAACATACCTCTAACAGTTGTACATTTAAAACTATCTTCACATATTATGATTTATAACCAATAAATAAAGAGTAGGTAGTGTGGTAGTAAGTAGTAACCGGCTTTGCTCGAGTTTGGAATATTTACTTCTTCGTGAACAATTTTACGAATCAAGTCTTATCTTACTACTGAAAATTAAATAGATTTATATTTCAAACGACACTAGCTGAACATAAGTTAAGGTAAAGAAAATCCTGATTGAAGTAGCTCTTCAAATGGGTTCCATGACAACAAAGTGGCATTTCAACATCTCTTTGAAAAGTTCTTAAAAGTGATGAAAAAAATAACACATATCCTAACTTTACGTAACATATTTAAGCTAGTTTTTTCATCACCTTTAATGTCATATGAATTTTGTATTGTAAAAGGCGGGCGTAAAGAGCGGATAAGGCACCCAGGGAAACCCATATTATTAAAAAATGATTTAAAATATAAGTTATTGAACCAAAAAAAGGAGCGACGAAGTGCCACTTCGTTGAGTTGTCTGGTCACGGTTCAAATGTCATGATGCCCTGAACCCATTGTTTGAGGGTTTTTGCAATGTTAGATATATACGACACCAGATTTTTTGCTTTTTATTTTGCCGTTAAACTGTCCAAAAAAAAACAAACTGTTCTATGATTTCAAAAACATACTTTAAAACTTGAGAGATCAACTGGGCATACACTTCTAAAATTCTTAGAACCATAGGTACATATCAGAAAAAAAATCTTTTTAAAAGTTTTCGCAATTTACCGTCTCAGACTCATCCTATATTGTAATAAACTGTCTCGAGATTTTCTCTTTTCTGAAGAGACACAAAATAAAACGCAAAAGAAACGTCCAAGGAACGGTCCATAAAAGATCATTTTATTTTCAAATTTGCATGCGAGTTTCAACACAGACTTTAAAATAAAAGAGATGAATTCACCGACGTCAGAATAAATAATTTATTCTATATTCAATTGATAAAGGGTCAATTAAATTAACATTTTTCGGGGAGAGGTAAAAAATTGAATCTCAGAAGTCAACAAAAAATGTTATAGGAACTCTAAAAACAATTAATATGCTTTATTTGCATTCGACGATATAACGATACAAAAGAGAATATTGTACCTCGTTACAGACGTATTCAATTTCTGAACACTTAGACACACATTAAGGCTTTACACGAAATAATGTTATATCATAATATAAAAAACCCTTTTTCGTAAATAAGTGAACTAACAACATTCTACTTCTGAAGATACGTACAATTGATTATTAGTTTTTCTAACCTCGCGGACAAAGATTTACAAAGTCTGGCAATGGAGGATGGAGCACGAACAATGATTTTATGTGAGAGAGGCACGGCATACCTAGTCAGTTTATACTTTATGCCAAGAAATCAAAGTGACAGGTTAGGGATTATTGCGAATTATTCTCCCTGTGTACCGCAGTAGGATAGAAGGATAATCGAATGTCAAATATAATATTTCTTCTTCAATTTTAGACTAACCGATTTCTGGAAGTATATTGTCGGACCCATATAATATTGGTATTTTTTACAATATTAATAATAAGTTTATCGGCTTACTAGGTAGTTAGATAAGCAAAATATAATCAAATAGATAACTGACATGATAACAAAAACATGTGCGTATTAAATACATAATTATAATAAAATGCTTCCATTGTGCAATAATAAAGAAATAAAGAATGCAAAGTAAATACATTTATGAATCACGCGTGCATAGGTTATGAGAGAAGAGTTTTAGGCCGAAGACATTTCAAGATGACTGGAAGCACGATCAAGTGAACTAAACAAAATTAATTAAATGAAGACAATGTTAACGAAACTCAATCGAAAATCTGGAGACAAAAAATCAGGTCATGGGTTCGAGTCCCAGTGGAGAGCCAATATATTTTTCTGTCTCCAGATTTTCGATTGAGTTTTGTTAATATTGTATTCATTTAATCAAATATTATAATTTAAGATTTTACTCATAAAGTTAAAAATTAAAAATAAACTAAATAAATGTTTGTGAAAAAGTTGTAGATTGTCAGGTGGCAATCTAAAGGACAGAGCTTGATTTTCACAGTGATCAGAGACTTAACTTCCTTTTCATAACAAGAAAAGGTTTGTATCATAATTCTTAAGATTAATAAACACTTACTTTTAAAATGAAATACATTCTTCATTCTGCTGTCAAGAATAGGAATAAAAAGTATTGTAAGATAAATCTGCACCTAGCAACATAAATATTACTGCAGATTACTAATGGACACTCATCATGACATAATTTATCTACTGGCAAGTATGACTATGTAATGCATTTATTAATTCAAGGTGCTACGTATTTCAACGCTGCTGGCAAAGTAAAATCAATTGTTTATGTATCAATAAAATAAAAGATACATTATTTTCTTCATTCGCAGAACTCCGCATACGTATTCGTAGATAGACTGGCTCCAAAAATTATGCCTACAATAATCTCTACTACTTACATTCTCTACTATCCCAAGATCTCCACTAATAGAACAATGTTTCAATTTTGGCCGCTAGGGGAACAGATAATTTTAATCAAATAATTGTATGGTAGACAATGCAACAAAGTGCATACAATATGATAGTGCTATTGCAGTATATTATTCCAAACTATTATTATTTGCTTTATCTTGTTAAATATATTATGTGGTATTAAAATAAATATGTATATGAAATGGCACCAATATGATATGGAAAATTAATAGATTACATATTCAAACAAAAGATAGAAATAATTCAATGGAGAAAGATAACAATAGTATTTATTTAAATGCTTAAAAATAACCACTCAAACTATGTACTTATTTAAATGAGACAGATAAAATAAATAGAAATAACAAAGATGATAATGTATTCTCATATTAAATTTACATTGATAATAATAATATCCTATAATGATATGGCATTTGGGAATATGTAGATAGCAATGATATAAGGCATGACTTGAATACATGAGTAAAATCAAATTTTCAAGACTTTTTTGGTTGATTTTATTTGGGCGTAGCAGTTCATTCATACAATGCTTCAAAACAATCAAAACCCACCCAAATGACAGTCAAAAGACCAGCTGGTGGGTATGATAAACAATTACTTTCATAATATATGCAAATTCAAAATAACTTTGCAACTAGTCTGACTTAGTTTCCAAAATACTACTTAGGGAACGTACCCATACTACGTGACACTTTTAGGGGGGGGGGGGGGGGGTCTTCAAAAGGTCACGCTCCATACAAATGAGCGGCGGGTTCCTTAGGATTTTGGTCACCGGGGGGGGGGGGTTAAAAATTGCAAAAAGTTGGTCACGTAGTTTGGGTACGTTCCCTTAAGGTTAAACATCACGTACATTATAATCTACGCATTCAGAGATGGCGCCAATTAAATTATTTTAGGTTTTTAATACTTTTTGCAAGTTACGCTTTAAAATATTACGGTAAATTAATTGTTTGTGCCCGTACATACGTAATATGAATATAAATAAATAGTTTTGTCCATAAACAAAACCAAATCTTTCAAGAGAGGCTGAATAATTCAATTTTATATCGGTGACTCAATCCAATATTGTATTTTTCAGCCTTTCTTGAATGATTTGGGTTTGTTCATGGACAAAACTATTTATTTATATTCATATTAGATATGTACGGGCGCAAACAATTAATTCACGTCAATATTTTAAAGCAAAACGTGCAAAAAGTATTAAAAACCTAAAATAATTTAATTGGCGCCATCTGTGAACGCGTAGATTATAACGTGCGTGACGTTTAACCTTATAATAAATAAGCATAAATTATAATACAGTAATGCTGTATTCAAAATCACCACAACGGCTAATATAATGCATTAAAAAAATCACAAACTTACTTAATTAAAAAATTATAATGAACATCTGAAACATGGTAACAGTGTACAGCATTTTATCAGAGTTTGGATAGGTACAATTGTAGCTTGTTTAGCGTAGAATAAGATATTTTTTTTCCATTTATGTACTATGAATTGTTAGGTTTCACTACAAAGAAACTAATTTACCAATCATAGGTTTTAACGAGTTCATGGGATTCAAACAATGCCAACCTAACAAATGTTTCTGCTATTCAAATGAACGTACAATGTAATATTATTAATGCACCGTCAATGAAAAACATACATTTTTGTATTAGTAAAAATATATGTTAATAACAGACTGTCAGTAGTTAAAACAATAATACGTGCAAAATGCAAGGTTAAATTAAATTCAACATGTTTAATTTAAACTTCCTTAGAAATTTAAGGTCAGTTAAAGGAGTATGATATAGTAGATCAGTTTTGGTAACACTAAACATGCATTGCGATAGCTCAAGAATACGATATATATAATATAAAATGTCCACAGATGTGGTCAGATTCTGAATCATACTTGCAAACTCTAATCTAAGAAATGATGGCATCTTTATGATGATTTCAGACCATTGTAACGTCTAGGAAATCAATACTTTATATACCACTGCAACGTACAGAGTGAAATGCTACTATTTAACCCGTTTCCACATACTGTACTCCAATATTACAGTAAAATTGTGTCAACGTTACATAGCACTGAATCGTGTAGTGACATACACTAAGATTTTGTCAGATTTTTACACAGATTTCAAACAAATAACTTAAGTAAAAGTGTTACTACTATAGAAACTGCAATTCTTTTCTATGATATAATGTTGGTTTTGAGAATTTTATCAAATGTAAATTGTACTGCAACACGTGCAATACGTAGTGTGAAATTATGTGCATAATAATGCACCAAAGTGGTGTTTAGCGAAAACATTTCGCTGGTCCGCAGAGAAATGTGGATTTTATGTTTATTAATAAAGCCTTTATAATTTAATTAAGAGTAACAGTTTAATTTAATTAACTAAGTGCATTTTATGTGTTCTTTGATCAAGTTTTTCTAAATACATTTAACACAAAAAATCGCATTACTGGTCCGCGGGATTTAAAATTATGAATTTAGTGGTCCGTGAGGTGCTAAGTTTTGGCGATCACTGTTCTAAAGGACTGTGAAATGTGTAAATGTCGACACATACAAACAAAAGAATACATCCTAGAAGAATGTCCGCTTTACCAGTTACCCGGAGACTCATCTGTACAGAATGAAGTGACTCCTGATGCAATTCAATAGCTGAATAACCCCAGCATCTCACGTTTACCTCTACTAATTTTCCTCCACCATATGAATAAGAAGAATTTGAAATTCAGTCAATCTCCGCTTTATTATAACATAAATTCCAGTATAAACTTAAATTCATTCAATAGGTGTAGGTATGCAATTACGTTCAAAATGTAGGTTATGATGAGAATGCAGATGAAGTAAAATTAGATAGAACCTAAGAATTCTTAATAAATTGTAGCACCCTTGAGGTGATTTTTCACAAAAACAGCGCTCTACAAATTATGCAATTGAATGCATCGCCCGAATAACGTTGCAAACAACAAAAAATCGTAAAGTGATTTTTTGGTGGAATAATGTTCTTTATGTGTACACCTATTTATCCTACTCTTTCACATCATGAAAAAAAATCTATCTCCCTCTTTTAGTAGCATCCAAAGTGCGCTGGGGAGCCAGTCTCAGTGGAAAAACGTTGCGCGAGCCGATATGTCGTCTGTACAGTAGGTATGTCTCAATACTTACCAAAAATCAACAGAAGCTTTTATGAAAACCTACCGGCTCAGTAAATGTATGCACTACAGTGGAAAAACGTTGCAAGTGGCAGCTTAAGCAATTCCACATTTTTTTTTGTTTAATGTCGATTATTTCCTTTATTTTAATGGTTTTTTTTAAATATTTTTTCACATGTACCCTTGTTTATGTATAAGTAATAAAACTGTAAAAAATGGGATGTTTTCTAATAAAAAATCATTTAAAAAACGTTTATTCTTGTTTCTGAAAAATCTTGTTTTTGTTGTTTGCAACGTTATTCGGGCGATACATTCAATTATTATTGTTACTGATTTATGTGATGGTTAGGTTTAACTGCACAGGTCATAGAGTTAAAATAAATAGAGACAGCATAAATGAGCAAAAAAGTAAAAAAACAGGTAAAAAATGGAGTCACACAAACCATAAGATATTTTTGTAATGTTTCCACTCTTCAAGATAAATATGAAAGGGTGACTATGATTGGGAATATTATAATAAAATAATTAGCTTGAAATAAACAAAAAAAAGTTTCAGAATCTTTTTGTTGTATTATTGATCCTGATCAAAGTTGGCAGGATTGTTATTTTATGTAAAGTTATACTTGAATCTCAATAACGGTGATATTTTGTGACAGATTGGCTAACCCAGATTGTATGAATAATGAAATTATTGGTCGTTGTGCAAAGCCTAAGAGAATTGTGGGGCACATTTCATGATGGTGTGAATTCTTTGAGGAGTGAAAATCATATAAAAGATTTACGACAATTTCCGATAATGTGAGCAATTTTATAGTTGTCAAATTTTTGACGTTTGCTAGGAATTTATTCAAGCTAGTTTATAAAGAATAGGGACGAATAGTGGGTTTATAATTAAATCAATCACGTTGGAAGTGTAAGCCAAGCCCTGTCTCCTGTCCCTGTGTGTTACAGGATAAAGGAATAAGGTAAGTGTTTAGCGTTTAGTGCAGACGGATGACTCAATGAAGTGTTTAGTGATTACTAGTTCGGTCTTCCACCCCAAAGGCCTTGAAATAAGAAAAATCGTTACGACCAAAAATCGAAACCACGCCGAACCGCAGAATTAGAATTGGAGTAAGCTCGAGGATGTGTAAATAATGTCTAAAGTGAAGCAGTTTGACATAATGCGGAACGACCCGCAGCCCGCAAATGACCGTCGACTGGTGTTTATGGCAAAGTGACACATGCCATGACAGATGACTGACATTTGACGGGCTGCATTAAATGATTCACCGGGATGGGAAGAAAAACAATTAAAACTCTTCATTATAATATAGTACTAAATAATAATGAAGATTTCTTACCTGCCGCTTCCGACGGAATAATATGAGCTAAAAATAGCAGAGCGAAGGCAACACAAGACACTAAATATTCCATTTTGAAAAGTTTATGTTTCATTGACGAACTACGAAAACTCATAGGTAAAGCTAAAATACGAACTAACTATGTCAATGTTCACGGAGAACAGACGCGGAGCGCGCACTGCAACCTTCTTTCCATGTATTTAGCCAGAAAAGCACAATGCAAGATGGCGACTATCAACTGAACAAAGTCACGAGCCGCGAGTTTACGTAATGCTCAGTGACGTAATTCACGCATGCGCCGTCACATTTGGTGCGCTGCGTTATAATAATCTGTCTCCTCTCAGTTTCCCACTTTGGCGCCGACGTCAAATAAAGCCGCGAGATAACGGTCTCGAGAATACTTCTCTGCAGCTTCGCGATCCGCACACCTTCATCAGGCTTTAAATATGCCCAGGAACGAGGTTGCCAAATAAAATAAGGGATGGATATTCGCCCCGTGACGTCGGCCGCATTCGTGCGAGTCCGTCAACCTTCGGGACCAATCGGTACCTCACTGGTACGTAATAGTATTCAGCAATGGGTAAACCTTGGATTTTCCCGAGTGGGGATGAAAATGAAAATGTGGGTATTATTACTATCATGTTTTCAGCCCTGGTTTTACTGCGGACATGGCGCGCGAGAGCGAATTATGATTGATGGAACCCTTCGAGGGACTGGAATTCAAATTCAATTATTTTTTTATTACCAGCGAGAATACAATAATATTTTCACCCCAAGAAATTTAGTACCTATTACGATGAAAGGCACGTTGATAAAATATTAATTTTATTTATCAATCCTTGGAAACGACTACCCATGTATAATGAGCAGTAAGTACAGTTTACAAATCATTCGTGGTTTCATTCCAAATAAGTAAGTATTTACCTAACAACTAATTAAAGTTCCATTTTCACCCAAATTTTTCATCATCTGAGATTGGTTGTGATGAAATCAGGAACTTACGGTAGTTCACGTAGGGATGAAGATACTAGAAAATATTTACAATTTACTAGGTACATTGCTAATTCCTGTTTTCCCTGCGGAAAATCTTTCGATGGTGGCACGGGAATAATATTGCAGTTGATTCATTGCCAATATTTTTGAGCCATCTATTGGATTTTTTAAAAGCTTTTCTTTTATATCTCAAAGAATACTTTCTGCATGACAGGATGATAAAAAATGAGCGTGATAGGACAAACGACGACAAAACTCATATTTTTACCTGTTTCTTGAATAGGTAGTTGGCAGGTTAGCAAAATAATGCTAAAAACATATTGCATCGTCGGGTATATTTCCTTCCGGGGAAATGATAAAAATGTGTTATGAGTGTCACCAACCAACTACCGATGAACCATCGAAAAAGCTTTACATGTTGAACGATAGATGGCAGTATTTCGGGATTTCTCTTTCAGGATTATTAGGAAATCACTTTTGTTATTGCAAAATATTTATTTTCGGTCGGAGGAGATTGTCGAGAGTCGAGACTATTATGTTTCCTAAATAATCCCATTTATATGGGACTTCTCAAGTACATTAAATTAATATAATTCAAATTTTATAAAATAAACTTTATTCAGCGTTAAATATTTTTAATCACGTCACGTGTTATACAATCTACAAGGAGGAATCAATATTGAATTGAAACAACATGAATAAGTGAATTGAAAGAACCAAAATATTTGTGTGCAGCACGCGGTAGATGTGAAACCTTCAGAAAACTAAAGTAGACAAGAGTGGGGAGGCTACGAAGCACCACTCAAAGAGGAGACCGATTATTCTATCTTATTCTCCCGCGGGCTAGATCCTGTCGATGAACCTTTGTGTCTGTATCTTTTAAGTGTCGCTTTTTATTTTTATCGAGTTTCAAATCACAACGGTGCTAAAGAAGTTTTGACTTCGAACAAGGGTCCAACCCAAGAAAGTGAATTTTGAGAGGGGTACGGGGAAGAGTAGAATTGGAAAATTCCTATCTATTTAGAACTGTTCAACAAACGCAGTACCTAAGTACCTATGTCATTTTAAGAATTTTGATTTATGGTAGAGTTTCACCGTGGCGATACTGAGAGTAGTAGGTATCTATCTCTTTGGTATCAAAACAAAGTGTAGTATAATTTTACCCGTTAATCTCACCCGTTCTTAGGTAGGTATAAAAGACACAAAGCAATATTGTTTATTTCGAGTGGTTAAATTATTATTGATTGGTCCTATTTTAACTCGACCATTCTGAAAATTTGTTTGTACTATCCGTTTCCGTTTCAAGATGGTGGTCTTTTTAGTAAATGGCAATTCAAATCGAATGTCGTTCTTTAAAAAAGATTGACCCATGTGCATATTTTTTATGGTTTTCAGAAATTAGTGAAACTTTCGGAAAGGACGCGAATCTACATGGTTACACCTGTAACATACGCGGTTCCATGACAATTGATCCCCCGACAGTTGGTCCTCTGGCACAATTATAAACAAAATGCAGTAGGTTTAGGGAAAATACGTTATACCTACTTACACAAAATATAACTAAATATCCATGAAGGAATTTGCAGTGAGAATATGCCGCCGAATAACAAAAGTATAAAACATACAGGGTGCGGCAGCATAACTTCCTTTTTTTAAATGCGCTCCATTTAGTCGGTTGATGTCGTAGCGGAGCGCTAGTGATCTCGTTCGAGAGGCGGAACTTTAAAGTTTTGTCCCGACACAGTTTAGCCGCCATCACACGTTGGAACAGTGAGGAGCGTACGTTTGCCGATGAAGCCTACTTTTTGAATGGATGTTCTGTGATCGCAACCCAGCGCGCCTTTCGGAATCGCTTTAATTTAGCCTCTGTCCAGGACCGGAAATTAATTGTTGTATGGATCACTACATTCAGACAAACTGCAAGTGCGACAAGAAGAAGAACTGGAGTCCCTTTGTAATAGTTTAAATATGAGTGGATACTTTACAATATACACCACACTAGGGCATTAATGTAACAGTTTAATAATAACGGTGTAATACTACATAAAAGAATAAGTACAACAGAAGACTTATGGTTAAAAATGAAAGAGTTGAGGCAACAATCAAATTATATTATTAAATAATAAAACAGAACATGAGACTCTAACAAAATAATATTTAATCCTTCAGGGTCGTGTTTAGTCCTTAGAAGAAGAAACTAAATAGTTAAAATCTAATAAATGAATTGATAGCTTGTTATGATTTAAAAATGATCTCAAGATGTTAAAATTACTAAAGGGGGCCAGTTCAAGTAAAACAAAATTAAAATGGTAAAGTCAATAAACTCAAACTAACAGAAGTTATAAGCTCACAGTAATTACGATTTCACCGAAGTATGTGCCTTCCCCACGTTGAGACAGACTCCCGGATCCTCTGGCCGCTAGCTTGGAACTGAAATCAAATTCAATTGTTCCTCCTATTTTTTGGGCAACAAACGAAAAATGCTGGATTCGACTTGCTCGTAGAAAAATTTCAATTAGGAATTCAAAATTCAATTTGAATTGATACGTAGCAACCTAGTTATTGGGTGATTGTTAATGGGTGCTTACTTCATCGAGTGAATATTTGGCCAGTATAAATACAAACTGTTACACCTTGTCCCATTATATCGCCGAGCATCGATGGCTGTTTTGAGGAAACACTTCCCAGAGCACCTCATCACAATTAGGGGCGATTTGGAGTGGCCGGCCCGCTCTCCCGATTTGTCCCCTTGTGATTTTTTTTAATGGTTTTTTTTTGAAATCCCATGTTTATGTGAACCGTCCAAGGACCCCACTAGATTTGAAGACCTACATCCAGGAAGAAATTGCTAGGATAACGCCTGATATGCTGGCAAGAAGTCATGAAAAACGCAAGAAATCGGTTTACTCAGTGCATGGAGAATGGGGGATGTCACCTACTTGATTTGATCTTCAAAACTAAGTAAAACAAAACTTTAAGTATGCTTCAAGAGTACCTATACCTTCTAAGTATGTGCCTGCATTATAAAAAACAAATTCAATTTTTTTGATTCATACAATGGGTTTTATTAAGTTTTGAAAAAGGAAGTTATGCTGGGTCTAGGAAAAACTACTCGTCTATATGTATACTGTATGCACAAGAGTAAGTACCTACAAAAAATCGACATTGTAAATAAATTCGTTTGATATCCATATCAAAAATATTTAAAAATATAAAAATTGTAATAAAAAAAAATATTATAAATATAAATATTTAATTATTTAAAAATTTAAATCATATTTTCTTTAAAATATGATCTTTTTTTCTCTTTATTTTTCACTTACTTTTAAATATTTCATAATTTTTATTTAGTATATTTAATCATCTGTTTTAATAAAATAGTATTTGTATTAATTTAAATAAATATTAAATATACGACTACCATAACACGGGCATGAGCCCAGTGTGGTAGCCAAAAAAAACAAATATCTGTAAGGTGAGTTGGGGTAAGTGACATTTTGGGGGAAGTACATCTAGGCCTTCTAACTTCTTTGAATACAATATTCAAGCGCTGCCATCTATAGAGAATATGTTGTAATTAGCTAAATTCTCACTCTGACGTATAGATGGAGCTGCTTCATAAACACAGAGAGTTGTTAGAGAGCTTCGAATTTTGGCAGTTGGTTTTAGTCAGTGTTCGAGTTGTGAGTGCTGCCTTAATTTGTCTATAACTTGACAGAAACTTGTGCTAGGAAGCTACAAATTGGTGAGTACTCTATAATTGAATTGAGGTTTGATGTGTATATATTTGAATTATGAATATCTTAAAGAACTATGATTTATAAGACTAGATTTACTTCCCCCATAAAATTACGTGCTGGGGTAAGTGCTACTAAACTGTAGATCCACTTCCCCCTTATATTTTTGTATGCACGCAAATGTTACTAGTGATGTACATACTACTTTAAAAAAAACGAAACGTAAGCTTAATTAGTACCATTAGAAATATGACAAAGATTAAAAAAGTAATCCATGTTTGTAAGGAACATGGATGTAGCTTTACTTAATTATCAATATTATAATGTTTATGAGTGGGTACATTAATGTAACAATACTGTTCTTTCAATACCTAGATTATTATGTATTATTTTTAACATATCATAAAATTATTGACCTCAACACAGGCTTGTCCTAGCGAGGTTAAATATATTGCAATGAAATTTATAAAACCTACCGTATAAACAAACATTGAATAAAATAGAAGACAGTCAAATATGTACGAAGGGTTTCACATTTAACCAGAGAAAATCATAACGTATTTTCATTCCCGAAAGTTGATGACATATCCGATATTTATAACGCAGATATTGTATCTGTTTTGCCAAATCCCTTATCTGGGAGAAGAGGAGAATTCATTTTTAAAATGTCCTTAAATGGTTTTAATATTCAAAAAGAGATTTTGTATGAGATAAACTCTTACCTGTAAAAGAAATGTTATTTTTTTTTTATTTCTAATCATTTTTAAGTTGCAAACAAAAAGTTCCACAAAGGCATTTTATGGGTTATTATTTCCACATAATAATAATAATAACGTAGTATTTATATAGCGCAGTTTTGTGATATTTCACATATTGTTGTGTTTTGCCAAATCCCTTAACTGGGAGAAGAGACGAAATCGTTTTTAAATGTCTTTTAATGCTTTTAATATTCGAATTCTAGAATTTTAGAATTCGAATGTTTTTAAAATGTCCTTTAATGGTTTATAAAATGTCTAATAAGGGATTTTATATGAGATAAACTCTTACCTGTAAAAGAAATGTTCTTTTTTTATTATTTTTAATCATTTTAAAATCGCAAACAAAAGGTTCCATAAAGGCATTTTATGGTTCATCATTCCCACACATTATTGTGTCATTTTGTTATTCTAGAAAATCATAATGTATTTTAATTCCCAAAAGTTGATGATGTATCCCATATTTATAACACAGATATTATATCTGTTTTGCCAAACCCCTTAACTGGGAGAGGAGAAGAATTCGTTTTTAAAATGGTCTCTAATGATTTTAATATTTAATAAGGTATTTTGTATGAGATAAACTCTTACCTGTAAAACAAATGTTATTTTTTTATTTTTAATCATTTTGAAGTCGCAAGCAAAAGGTTCCGCAAAGGAATTTTGTGGGTTATTATTTCCACATATTATTGTGTAATTTTTTTAATTCTAGTAACCAAAAAAATAGTTCGTATACCTATAAACATGTTAAGTTATTATTAGTAAATATTTATTATTATATAACATTGTAAGTAAATATTGTGAAAAATAGTACTAATACATAAAAAAAGTTTGTTTTTTTTGCCCCATCACTAGCCGTAAAATGTTGCACTTACCCCAATCTGCCAAATAATGTTTGATTTATGATGTATATTCCACTATATTCAATATTTTTACATAGCGAAATTGTGTGTTTAGTGCGTTTGATTGGATTGCCAACTAACATTTTTTTTTTCATTTTGCCATTAATAAAAATATTGAAGTTATTCGCCTTCGGGGTAAGTGGATCTATCAAGACTTTTTTTTTTAAATACTGAAAAATCTAATAAAAACAGTAGATTAACTTCTGGTGATAAAACCATTTAAGGAATAGTTAAAATTCCTTGTATAAAAAATTGAATGCGATGGGATAATGCTGTGACATATGGGATTACTTTAAACTTCATCTATTCATTTTATACAGTGCTCTTACCCCAACTCACCTTAACTAATAAAAAATTTATGAAATAATAAAAAAAAAAAAAATATCAACTTATAATTAGAGGTATTTTTTAACATGATTTTAGGTTTAAAATTGGTAAATAATGCATTTTTTTAAATAATTTTGTAGTAAATATCATTTCGGGGGGCCAACTGTCGGATCACCATCATACGCACCTGTAATGGTTGACGCTTTATAAACGAGATTCTTGCACAGATGAGCTCGTCTTTTGGTATGTACCTACGGGTAAGTAGGAATACACATTTTAAGAAAGATTTTCTTAGTAGGCAAAGTAAATGCTGCTAAAATATGTGAGAAAGAACGATGGCCGTCCGGCGTGACTTACCTTCGACAGGGCTCCGATTCAGGTGTTCGAGGGTCGCGTGAAAGAGCACGGTAACGATTGGAATGGAAAAGAAAGAAAAGTGTCATGGAGTGGGCTCAGGCGGGTGAACGATATGAAAAGCTAGATCTTGCGAAAGTGGAAAATGAAACACGAGGTATGAAGATTCACGCACCATTTGATTTTATATAGGATCGTTTTCGTTTAACGCGCGATGATGACATTATTATTATAAATATTATTATGAAAATGTTTAATAAAACACGACTCGTTTAAAATAGAACAAAAATCTCGCGGGGGTTGTCTTAAACAGCATTTAAAGAAACAATGTGAATTTTTTCATTCATATAACTTGTAAACTAACTGAAACAAACATGTTTATAATAATATTTGGAGCATACTTTTATTCTTAGATCTTTTAAACTAAGCAACGGATTTTCATGCGGTTTTCACCAATGGATAGAGTGATTCAAGAGGAAGGTTTATATCTAAAATACATGCTTATTATAGTAGAGAAAAGCCGAGAAAATCACATATTCAATTCAGGCAGCGGGCAGCTGGCAAGCGGGTGGTGTGGATTTTATAAAGGTTGAGTAATGGCGTTGTGTTTCGTTAGCCACAGCAACGTGTGGCCGGGTCTGCTAGTTTAAATATAAAAAAAAAATTTGATGGATGTAAATGCAAATTACAAACGACCGATTTGTGTTTTTTTATGATGTTTGTTTTTTATTTATTTTTCATTTTATTTACTCAGTCGATAGGGTAAGATTATTTTTTGAATAGTTATGAACGATTCACAAAAATGCCAAAATTATGAAA
The DNA here is from genome assembly GCA_917880885.1 of Limnephilus marmoratus. NCBI lineage: Eukaryota > Metazoa > Arthropoda > Insecta > Trichoptera > Limnephilidae > Limnephilus > Limnephilus marmoratus. Next base: position 33,711,561 of record OU862924.1, read on the forward strand.
AAAATCTAAAATCATGAAAAATTGATTTCTTTATTTACCTATATTTTATAATTAAAGACAAAAATGAATGAAACTTTTGACTAAAGAAATAATTATACATGAAGTTTATTTAGTGTGGTATTTTGGCTCCAAATCCAAAATTAAGGTTTGAAAAAGACCGCGCATTCGTTCCTCTTAACCCTTAATTACTCGCATGGGGTCAAAGCATTTTCGGATTAAAAAATGAAGCACTTGTCGCGGCCCGATTCCCCCTGCGCCCTCGGTAGCTTCATAATGCGCTTCTAAGTTTGTATTTTAGTAGCGACCAAGTCACGGGAGTGAAAGGACAAGTCGCTACGCTCTTGAGCGGTGACCCCGTGCGAGTAATTACGTTACTTTAAAAAGTATCAACAAAATGCAAGAAATGTACAAGATTTGTATGCAATGATCACTCTGAAATATACTGTCAACAGTGTAACAAGAGTGATTCGAAAAGTTCCTAAAAAATACGAGTATTAACTATGATGTCAGTATACCTTAGTACAAATTGTTAATTATTGATTATTATTTTAGTTTAACTTGTTTTTGTATAATTAATTAGTAATTCATGTTATTACTTATAGATATTACAGAATAAACAAAGCACTTTAATAATAAAATAGTTTCATTTACTTATATATTTCAATATATACTAAAAACTACTCACACTATTTGGGGTTATCTGTGACCCCATGCGAGCAGTTATGTAATGTTCTTTGTGCGAGTAATTAAGGGTTAAACTACGCTAATAAATAAGGTATACCTACACTTGAAGCATCTTGCTCAATATAATTGCTTGCATAACACAGCAAAGATAATGTCACAAAAACGTAGTTTTTTAAATAAATTGTCATCAGTTATCACTGACCCAAAGTGAAGTGAGGATAAAAGGTCGAATTAACCATCAGCCCGACAGAAGTTTTCTCGGGGCTCCATGGCCTAGAAGACCCCAATCAGCGGGAACCGGAAATATAAACATTGTAAAGAATAATAAAGACGAAATAATATAACGCACAAAGTTTGCTCGTAAAACATTTGATGACACGGGGATTAAAATTTGGTTGTTTCTTTAGCTGCGAGGGAAGCGCCCGGTGCTGTGCTTAACTATTTATTACTTAATCTTACGGGAGGCAGGTGCCACGCCGGGTGAGGCCAGGGAAGCAGGACCGCCGCGAAAAGTGTCAACGTCGATATTTTATTTTTGAGGTGAAAATTTCTTTAGCACCGTTGTGATTTAAACTTCATGAAACGAAAAATAGCGACGCTAAAAGTAGACAAACACATACATCTATAGGATTTAGCCTGCGAGAGAATTAGATAGAATAATCAGTCTCCTCTTTGTGCGGTGCTTTGTAGCCTCTCCACTCTGGTCTACTTTAGTTTTCTGAAGGTTTCACTTCTACTGCGTGTGAATTGCACACTTGTAGTTGTTGATGTGTAAACTTCTTTAGCACCGTTACGATTTGAAACTCGATGAAACGAAAATGCGACACTAAAAAGAGACAGACACATACATATATAGGATTTAACCTGAAAGAGAATGGTTCATATGATACCAATTCCAATTCATAGCTCAAATGGAAAAAAGCAAGAATACCGTAGTTCAAATGATTTAAATGATTCCAATTACAATTCATAGTTCAAATGGAAATAAGCAAGAATACCATAGTTCAGATGATTCCAATGATTCAAATGATTCCAATTCCAATTTATAGTTCTAATGAAAAAAAAAAACAAAAATACCCCTACCATAGTTCAAATGATTCCAATGATTCAAATGAATCCAATTCCAATTCATAGTTCAAATGGAAAAAAAAGCAAGAATACCATAGTTCGATGATTCCAATGATTCAAATGATTCCAATTCCAATTTATAGTTCAAATGGAAAAAAGCAAAAATACCATAAATTCAAATGATTCCAATGATTCAAATGATTCCAATTCCAATTCATAGTTCAAATGGAAAAATGCAAGAATACCATAGTTCAGATGTTTGTATACTTGGAAAGTATGTTTACGAGAGATGGGAAGGCTGATAGAGATATCGAAAAAAGGGTAAATGCAGGCAACTCTATTAATGGAGGATTGAACGCCGTTCGGATGGTTTGTGCATGTAGAGCGAATGAACAAGGAAAGGAGTGTAAGGAGAATATATGACGCAAATGTGAATTTTATTTTACATGAGCTCCACACAGGAGGCCCCGAGGAAAATAATTTATGGGGATGGGGAAGGGTTTTTTAAGGAAAGGAAGGAGAGGAGAGTTCTGGGAAGTAAAAGGGTTTAAGGGGGGGTAGGAATATGAGGTTCAGTACGTCCTGGTCATCCGCCTCCAAGACCTAGACAAACCTCGCCAAATCAGAAAACGTAGCGAACCACTTGGGGTAACCTATGGTAGAGGTGTTGGTTATCCAATAAAGGTTCCCGGGGCAGCGGTACCCATTCCCGCCTTCCAAATTGATGAAGAAATCGGAAATCAAAAAGAAATCGGGGACGCCCGACGAAGACATGGCACGAACAATTAAATCAGATACTCAAGTCGGGCCATGTGAAGAGTCGGAATAATAGAAAAGCATGTATGAGACGATGTATTTATTTATTTATTTCAACGCCATAAAATGGCTATTACAATCCGGTGATACATGATACACAGTGGTACATAGGAGGATAATTTCAATGATAATATATACATTAAACAAAGTACATATGTATGATAACAACTAGTATTTAGTTATAGGATACAAATATGTTTTACAACCAGAAAAAAATAGTATGAGCTCGTACAAAATACACGTTTTTATGCAGAATAAACATAAGTAAATTAAGGTGAATTCTCAACATCAAGTATAATATACCTTCTTTACTTTTATTTGTACATATTGTTTGATTCTAGGAATTGGCTAAAATGGAGTACATAACTTAGTAATGATATTATTGTTACCTTCAGTTGAAATTACTGAAGTTTGAAATGATTACAGGTACTGCTAATTAGTTTTGCTTATCAGGGCTGCCAGTTAGAGAATCAATAATAAATCTTTGGTTTAAAAATAATAATTTTGAAAAAAGTTATACATTATTAGCTATCAGTGAGCTATCACTTAACTATCTGATAGTAAATATAAATAAAACAAGCAGTTTGGAATCTATATTAGAGTATGATATAGACGCCGTGCAGACGAACACTATTATACCTAACATTAATTATTGTCATTGAGGTATGATATTATAGCCTTCTTATAACTATATTCGGTGCAGTTGAACACATCTACTACTTCTGAGAAAGCATTTCCAATTGCATGCAATCTAGGTATAAGCGAGTATCTAAATGACTCAGTCCTGATATTTTTATTGCAATTAAAAAGAATTTTGGATCGAGTAGTTCCAGTAGGTATGTGGAAGGTAATTAGGTTTAATAAATCAGGACTGTCTATAATACCATTAACAATTTTAAAAATAAAAGTCAAGTCGGAAATAAGTCTTCTATCTGAAAGTTTGAGTAAGTTTAATTCTTTCATCAAGTGATTGTAATTTATTGATTCTATTGGTAGACCAAGTTTATAGTTGATGAATGTTTATGAATCTTAAGAATTTATGCTGAATTTTTTCTATGGAATCGGAGTGGATTTTGAAGTGAGGGGACCAAATAGAAGAATTATATTCAACTTGACTTCGAACTAGAGAGGAATATAGGATTTTTAATGTTGAAATATTTTTAAAGTCTCTGCCATTTCGAAGAATGAAACCTAGCATTTTTAATCCTTTATTGGTTACTGTAGTTATATGTGGAAGAAAGTTAAATTTGAATGAATGTGAACGAGGCAAAGAGTGTGTACCTAGATCGAGTTGTTTGGCAGTCCGTCCTCTCTGCCTACCCCTGCGGGGAAACGGCGTGATGGTTAGTTAGTTAGTTAGTCAAATGGTTCCGAGCAGTTTGGACTTAAGTTATTAGGTACTTAAGTCGGTTCTCGTGCTAGCCGAGAAATGGGTTAATTATAAGGTACCCAAATAATACTTATTTAGAAAACATAAAACGCGGAAAATCTAAAAAAATGATTTTCTTCCTAGTACCTTTGCATGTTTTTTGTAAGATTTAGAGTTAAAATCTTCGTTTGGATATTGGATTACATAAAATTTTCAAAACTGGCATGGAGGGTTATCAAAGTGTAAAGTAGTGCAAGACTTGACACCGGTCATTAACATCTTGTTTTCTTTTAGGTTTACCACTTAATTCAGATTTTGTGTTTAAAAAACGATAACTTTTATGGCAGATTGGACGCCCATGTGCACCGCACACCCTGCCCACGCGCTTGCAGCGCCCCTGCAAGTCTCGAGAAAGCGCCCAGCCAATGAGCGCTTAGGGAGGTCGTGAAAGGCGAGGCCGCCGACAAACTGGAGATTGAAGAGCAGAGGAAAACAAATCAACAAAATGGGACGATCATCCCTCAATGGGACGACGCGCGACGCCGCCGACGCTTTCTGAAGGGACGGACTAAAATAGTTGGCTGATGTCGTGACTTTATTACTAATAATTAATTTGATAGGTATCTTCTATATATATAAAAATGAATGTTTCTTTGTTCGTCCCGTGTTATGCGTTCGTATACCAATTGAAATAAAAGTTTGGTGATTTGTTGTGCACATGCCAGCAAGGGTCTGTATGTAATGGTGATCTATGGCGTCATGAAATTATTTTCTATGCAATTCATTCGATCGAGAAGTAGTGCGCATGCCCGCGAAGGTTTTTGTAATGGTGAGCTCTGGCGTTATGAAATTTGGATTAAAAATTTACAAGTGTAAAATGTGTGTAAGGCGGGAGAGGGAGGGAAATCCGGGAGGGAAGAGGAATGAAGGAGAGAGGGGGGGAGGTTCGCGGTAGTGGGGATGGTGGGGGGGGAGGGTTTTTTATTTAAAAGTAATACCTCACAATTGTTTCGGCTGCTCCCGTCTGAAGCCAGTGAAATTATGGCATCCCCAATTGGGGTATGTTTTGAGATTGAAGGTAGTGGGAAGGGAAGGAGATGGGGAAGAGGAAGGTGGGGAAGTACCTGGCTATTTAGATCTGGTCACCAAACATACACTAACGCCATTTCAAGCAACGTTTCACTTCTGAATGGTGGTCTTACACCAGGGCGTTAATGATAGTATCTTCAACTCTGGAACGGGCTGCAAATATACCATACATTATTTTTAATGAATTATTGTGAAATAACAAAAATTATTCAAGTAAAATTTATTTTCCCACGCCGGTATTCGATCCCGCGACCTTCTGATTGCGAGTCAAAACCCTTACCGTTGGAAAACGCCGGCCGTTAATGGGAATGGTAACGCGAGAGGGGGGAGAGGGATTGCAAAGGAGACATGCTTCTCACGCGGACAGCCAGAGCTGTATGTGGCCTGCTCAGGCGTCGGAAAACCTTCTGATTTATGACTGATTGAAAAACAAAATATATTGTGCATCCAAAAACACTTCCATAAACAGAATAAAAAAACTTTCTTGAGTGGCATTGCAACACACGCCGGGTACTCGCTAATTATGAATAAATTATGGTAAATATTAATGCTGGATACCTACATTACACTTCGATTTAATCTAAGACGTTGAACAATTTAATTTTTCCATAATACGAAGGGTGGCAGGACCAGAAAACAATGAGGTTTATTAATTATTTTAAGCAATAATTATCAGCCTGAAACACTCATCCACATTGAAAAATCTTCCGAGAAAAGATACATGACGTCAACGGGATAATAATTGTTACCCTTTGTGCTATGCATAAAAATCTTGTCTTAAACGTTAGTTTAACAATTAAAAATAATAATTAATATTTGACAAGTTTAACACGTTCATTGCTAACTAAAATTTGTACATATTAATGCCATGCTGAGAATAATTGCCTTTTTAAAGTGATTTTCAAGCCGATTCCAGGTATAAAAAAAAGGTCTTTCTGAAAGGTCGAGTGAACTAAAGGAGCGTTTACATGCGCACAAATTTCGAATAGACACATTATCAATTGTTTTTTTTTTTTCAATTTCCCCATATTTCCCCAATAAATTAAGACATAATTTGTCTCGACGCCACCTAGCGACGGATTTAACACTGACAGTGTCTCTCTCGCAAAAATAAAGTTGGTTGTTTTCAGGTGGAAAAAAAAATAATAAGCAGTAATTGTTGAATGAAACACTAGTACCTATATATTGAATCATTTGGCGGGTATAAGATAAGCCGCCTTAGCTCAATTGGGAGAGCAGCTGACCAGCAATCAGAAGGGACGGGTTCATGTCCCGTTGGCGTCATGTATCTTTTCTCGGAAGATTTTAATTTAAATTTAATTTAAACCAATGTACACATCAGAACTGTGGGTTGACTACACTGCAACCCAATGGTATAAGTTAAAGGTTGCTTACAATAACGCTTATCGCCAACTTTTCCGCCTACCGAGATACTGCAGTGCTACGGAAATGTTCCTGGAGGGACGAGTTCATACTTTCCGTGCACTTCACCGCCACCGCATGGGAAGTTTATGGCGCAGACTGCGCCATTCGAAGAATGCGATCATCACCGCCATGACTGCCTGGATGGAATCTCCCCTGATGAACCTCTGGAGACGGGAGACGATGAAATACCCTCCGTAAACGGCTTTTTACATTTATTTTAGTGTTTAAATACGTAATTTTTTTTTCTCACTTTCATTTTTCATGCTTATTTGTTTATTTAATTTAATTTATGTGTTGTTATTTACTTTTTACCTTAACTTATTATTTATCTTTTTTTGTTATTTTACATTATGGAATGTATTGCATTGGGAAGTGCAATGCATACATTCTGGAATAAACTTATATTATTATTATTAGATTATTTTTAATACTTGTCCAACTCCCAGCTATAATGTTTGAGGTTTCGTAATTAAACACAAGAACTAATTCCTTTGTAAGACGTTTATTGACACTGTTGACAAGTTCAAGGTTATACATCAAGTCACGCGACAGACCTGCCAACTATCAGCATTTGACAGCTGGTTATATTTATTATTACCAACATAACACCAGCCACCTATCGATATATTATATTAAGTATAGATTAGCCCTCCCATATCCAATTCCAATTCCAAAGTGACACCACCTACGAGAAATTCCATAATAAAACTACCCATCGAATTCCGTCGCATCTCTTGCGTGACGTAGTTGTTTTAGTAGGAAGAAATTAAACATTTTTTATCAAATGTTACTTTTCTCGATACGCTACCTCGAATTCATATCTCATGCACATATTTTTTAGATATTCATATAACTGATTAAATTGTTAATAATAAAGTCCGTGATAGCCCATACCTAAATTATTTCTAACTGTCTGAAATTTGTGTTTTAAAAATGATCTTCAAAAAGCTAGTAATACCGTTACCGCGAACTTGCTGGAAAACAAATTAGCTCCACGCAGACCAACTAAAGGTACAAACCAATGCTTCTTGCGATCTTTTGACTGCGAGATAATGGACTTTCTTTTTGATAAATGTTTTCGTAAACCAATATTTTGGGTTCCGGTGTCATTTTTAAGACCTACACGCCCTGTCTAGATGTACTTGGTCGAAGCAGCCACCGAATTCGCAAAGCACGTTGATAATAAAATCGAAAAACTACCCGGTCTTACGCAGAGTTTTCCGAAATTTCAAGAAGACAGTGACCTTTTCTGATTTCTGATACTTTAACAATCTATTATTATTTCTGATTCTTTACCAATCTATTATTATTCTTATCATAAGTTACGGTTTATTCGGCAAGATGTTGATCTAAATTACTGCTAAAAACAAGAAGGCTGCATTGAACTTTGGTGCAGAATTCACCAAAGAGGAGCCGCACAGTTAATAATTTGAGGTATCTAGCGTGACTTTCTTAAAAAACCCAAGGTTTCTTTCTGGATTTCATTTTAATTAGGTACCTAAATGTCTAATCTTTTTAGAATAAAAAAAAAGCATTTTAGCTGCTTGCGACGTATAGCAAATACTCACTACCTCGAAACGCGAAAGAGTAACTTTATGTATGTCATGTTTGGATCTCTCCGCGGGTGGACGTGATAATTTAAAAAATGTTAAAAAATTTTTTCATTATAAATCATGCAATTTTCTTATTTATTTTCTTGTTGAAGTGAAAACTTCTTTAGCACCGTTGTGATTTGAAATTCGATGAAACGAAAAATAGCGACACTCAAAAGAGATAAACACGTACAAATATGGGATTTAGCCTGCGAGAGAATGAGATAGTATAATCGGTTTCCTCTTTGTGCGGAGCTTCGTAGCCTCCACACTTTTGTCTATTTTAATTTCCTGAAGGTTTCACTTCTACTGCGTGAGAATTGGAGACTGTGTTTTTTTAGTTATTTAAAATACTTTTTTTATTATCGACATATTTAATTAATATAGATTTTATTATTTTCAGCTAAAATTTCTTCACCAAACACAAGAACCTTGACTATTAACGGCAAGAAAAGGCTATTATTATTTTCCTTTATAACACTGTCACACGTACAAAAAATGTAAGTTTATTGCAAAAAAATACGGTTTTATTTTTTTATTAGCGGAATTTGGGATTTGAAACAGTGACCCCCGAATTCGAACTCGAGGATCATAATTTAACATGACATTACATTAAAGAATTACATGAAGAAAAATACCTTTTTTATTTGATAAGCCTTTACTATTTTTAAACGTTCGATGAAATTCTCGAAAATATCGTATTTTATTATTTCGCATACATACTTCAATTTGGGTCTGTTGACCTGAGTGAAAAGTTCACAGAGACTTCAAAATTAGGAATTTCTTTTCAGCAGACATTTCAAAATTATTACTATTATTATTCCACATACTGAATATGATAAAACTCATATTTATTTTCCGAGATTTTCGAATTCTGCGACGACCCTTTTTCTTTCACCCCTAAAAGAAATGAAAGGGAAATTCAGAGATGAAACGTGTATTTATCAACATTAGGGAATATAAATTAAATTAGCAACGCGAGGTTAGATAATACTTGTCATGATTATTCTTGTTATGTGTACTCGGCCGGGAGATTAACAAAAAACAACGCATTTCACATCAAGATCAATAAAAAATAACGAGTTAGTATATTTATCAGAGTACCACCTACAGAGCACACCCATAGTACTTAGATAAAAGTAATAAGTACTTGTAGTTCAGTGAACAGTAGACCTTGCGTCAAAAAAAGAATTTTTAAATTTTCTCTTTTAGGTATATAAAAATCAAAATATGTTTGCTTGGGGGATATATGAGCAATTGAGATGTCTATGTATTGCTAGATTAAGCGTATGAAATGTTTGAAATTTTCAAAATACCATCTTTCCATCCTCGCGAAGGTTTCTGGATTATTACAGCCACTAAACAATACATCTGAAAAGTTTTTTTAATCATTACAAAAACTCTTACAAAACTGTCAAAAATGTCACAATTTGAGAATGACATTTTGCAAATCAATGATTGTTCAATCAAAATTTAATTTTCGAAACTCATTAAATTTATCAATTTATTTGATGTACTCACCTATGGTACTAACGAAAATACTTTGAAAATGTATTTCAAATAGGAACCTACGAGTATGTTAGGTACCAAATTTGATTGTTCTTATAATATACAAAAATTAATATTTGTAATAGAAAATTTGTAAATAAAATTGCAATAGGTGGCACGCGTGCTGTTTGAAAATCTGAATGTACCGGGACTGAAAATATTGAACGCGGGAGAGAAGAAGGGATCGCGGGAGGGGAGTTCGAGGGAGAGGGGAGAAGGAAGGCGGAAGGGGAGGCGGAAGGGGAACAGGACGAATGGGAAAAGACATGCAGTTAGAAACAATTTCTTTATTAGTAGCATTGCAAGGAATGCCGGGAACACGCTAGTATTTAATAAATTTAAAGCAAAATTTCCTCTGATTAGTTGGCTAAGTAGGCAATAAACCATACATTTTAAATAATGAATTACACAATTTGTCCAAAGAAGTGTCACCATCTTAGTGACATTTTTTTTTCAAATTTACTTTAGACCGGTATGTACCATATTACAGATTATTCCGATTTCACACTCGTAGTGGGAACCACGATAGTACAAACTGACGGAAAAAATGTAGTGTCCAAAACGGCTACCATCTTAACAAATGAATTTACAAGCAGGTGAAATGCCAAATGGTTGAGTTGAAACAGCACTTCACTGTGATCAGTCAATTATCATTAAATCATATACATGCTTTTAGAGTAAAATGTGTTATCTGGTTTATAAAAAAATTGTAGGTTTTTCACATCAAAAGGCTCGTTTTTATGACGTCCTTTTTAGATAAAAAAATAAAGTGCTTTCGAAAAATAGATGGGTACTACTATTTAAGTTACATGTAATACTATGTTTTAAAAAAAACTTTAATCAAACTTAAGCAAATGGAAGTAATATTATGGCATATAATATAGTCTTTCTTTTTGACAATTATCATACCTTACGCCAAAAAAAGGCTTTTACACATTAAAGTGTCATGGAATCCATTAGTAACTGTATAGTGTAAATATCAGAACATTATCTGTTATATAGGGAATAATAATAATATATGTAGATGTAATAAATTACAAGGGTTGTCCATGAATTAAATACTGTTAAAAATTTATATTTACCAAAAAATCGTATGACATTTTAGGTTCATATTTCCACAATTTGTCGACATAGATTTTTAGATAGACTTTACGATCGATGTACTTGGTGAGCCGTGGAACTAGATCCTCGATTCCCTTATAATTGCTTTCACCTATCCTTCCGCGTCCTCGTCATTCTCCAAAGGTTTTCCGGCCAAATTTTGCTTTAGGTGAAGAAAAAGATGCAAATCATGTCAGAGAGATCGGTATTAATAATGCGAACTGTCTAAGGATATCAATCGGCAATGATACAACAATACTCGCAATTTACAGATCTCCATCTACAAAAAATGTGGAGCCATTTCTAAACTCCTTATCCTGTGAACTGAGTTTACTAAAAAACACTAAAGATGTATTTATAATCGGTGATATAAATATTGATATCCTTGAAAATGGCCACCCAAAAAAATATGATTACATGCAGACACTTGCATACCATGGATTTGAAAGCCTAATTGAGGAACCTACACGTGTATTTAATGATAGCAAAACTTGCATTGATCATATCTTTAGTAAAACTAATAAAAAAACTCAAGCCATTATTTATACTACCACACTGACAGACCATTACACAATAATTCTATCTATAACAAAAAATAACTCTTATGTAAACCAAAATACGAAATCACTCCTAACGAAGTCTGAAACAAATTGGGAAAACATCAAAAGGGAGTTAACAATGAATGACTGGACCGCCCTTCTCGAAAAAGATGATACTGATACTGCTTGGAGTTATTTTATAGAAATTATACAGCACAGTATTCTATCTAACACCAAAACCACAGATAAAAAGGTATCTCATAAAAATATTCACATTAAACCATGGATCAGTCAAAATATAATAAACTCAATCAGAAAAAGAGATGAACTGCACAGAAAAGTAAAAATCAACCCTTACGATGTCCATACACTTCGATTCTACAAAAGATATCGTAATACATGTAAAAATGTAATTCGTTATGCTAAAGAAACATTCTATAAAAACAAAATTGATGAATGCAATAATGATTCCCGTAAACTCTGGCAGATCATAAATGAAATTACAAATACTAAAGCATCGCATAAAGACAAAAACATTAAAGAATTAAACATTGATGGAATTCCCACATCTTTTACGAAACACCCAGACAAACTTCTTGACTTTATAAACAACTACTTTTGCAATATAGGCTCTAACCTTGCAAATAAAATCAAACAAAATTCTAATACTGTCAAAAACACAATGAGAAATGATGATGTAAATCATGAAAACAGCCTCAATATACTCAAGATAACAAGTGACGAAATAAGAAATATTATAACCTCCTTAAACATAAATACCTCATCAGGAAATGAATTGATATCAAGCAAATCAATTAAATACCTACAAAATGAGTTAATTCAACCACTGACATACCTTGTAAATCTATCAATATCTAAAGGTGTTTTTCCCGCTTGTCTTAAAATTGCTACGATCATACCATTATATAAAAATGGTCCCAAAAATGATATTTCAAATTATCGACCAATTAGTATTTTAACTCCTCTATCGAAAATATTGGAAAAAGTAATAAAAAAACAAGTTCTTACATTTTTGGATACCAATAAAATATTATCACCTACGCAGTATGGTTTTAGGAAAAACCTGGGTACTGGTGATGCTATAGCTAATGTAACTAATACAATTATTAGAAAGCTGGATGAAGGCAAAAAATGCTTAGCAGTTTTCATTGATCTTCAAAAAGCTTTCGATACAATTGATCATAAAATACTGTACTTAAAACTAAAAAAAAATGGAATAACTGAAACAACTCTAAACCTACTTAGAAGTTATTTAACTGGAAGAGAACAAATTGTACAAATTGGTAAAAGAAAGAGCAAATCTCTTCCAATTAAATTCGGGGTCCCCCAGGGAAGCGTATTAGGACCTATACTATTTCTGATATATATAAATGACCTTATGAATCTTCCCATAAATGGAAACATAATGAGCTTTGCAGATGACACTGTTATTATATTCCACGAACAAGATTGGACAAGAACTTACAAGGAGGCGGAACATGGCCTGGCTGTACTTCAAAACTGGCTAAAAGTAAACTCGCTTACATTAAATGTAAATAAAACTAAATATCTCACTTTCTCCAAAAACAAAAGAGGACAACCAATGAATGTGCATACCCTCAAATTACATGAATGTCAAAATACTTTTCCACAATGTTCCTGCCCGTCTATATCCCAAACAAAAAGTATTAAATATCTTGGGATTGAAATTGATGAAAAACTACAGTGGAATTCGCACATTCATCTTACCTCAAAAAAGCTAACAAAACTCATCTACTTCTTCAAAAAATTAAGAAACATCTTGTCAATGAGGGATCTAAAGAGAGTAGGTATATTATGCTTTATGCCACTCTCGATTGGAATATGGAGTAATAGGATGGGGCTCAGCAGCATCTAATCACTTAAAACAACTTAAGATAACTCAGAATTGCATCATAAAGACCATTCTAAAGGTCCCCATAAGGACGTCAACAACAGAAATTTTTAAACAGTTTGATGTTCCAAGCATACAGAAAATCTATGCCAAAAACATTCTAGTACATCACCACAAAAACGACCTAGAGAAAGAAACATCACATGCTCATAAAACCAGAGCCAAACAAACAGACACACTTAATATACCAAAGTGTAACTCTTCATTTGGTCAAAGAAGTTCTGAATTTTTAGCAGTAAAGTTATATAACAAACTCCCACTTAGTATCAAACAAATTAAAACAAAAAACAGCTACATTAAGGACATTAAATGTTGGCTGAAGGAACTACCGGAAAATGACCTTACTAGTATACTTAAAACATCATAGAAGTTTCTGGAAACCTTATCCAAACAAGTTAAACCATAGAAGTCGCTGAAAAACTTATCCAAAGCATAGTCCCCCTCAGCACAGGATCTCCTAGTGAGGAGGACTTCGAATATATTTTCTATTTTATACATATATACATCTAACTAACATGTTTCATATAAAAATGTAAAAAAAATTATATAGTTACTAAATAAATAAAATAAAATAAATAAAAATGTCATTGCCTTTTTGTTTCTGGGGTTAGGAGGTGAACCCATGTTTCAACTGAGAAAGCGAATAATTGAGCGCATCTCGAAGGCGGATAAGCAGCTACCAAGCCGTAGAACCGCTCGTTTTTAGGGGAAAGTCTAAGCTATACGCTAGTGCCGGTATATTTTGAAAAATAATGTCCGCGTCACCGAAAATGAGGAAAGGTCTTTAATTCTTGGATAACCCTCGTATAATGTAGAAATGAAAACAGACGAAACGATAAAACAGGTAGACAGTGGGTACCTTGTGATAAAAAAGGTTTTTGTTTGATTCTACACTTAAGGACACATTAGTAGATCAAATACATAGTTAATGATGGAAATTCTTTTCCCAATTTAGCTATCGATATAAGAGGGACCAAACAGCGAAAAAATAATAAATCTACCTTTCGGAGTAGCAAGTCAAATAAATTATTCAACCAATTTTTAAGTGCTCAAACGATACACAAAAACGTTTTTAGGTAAGTATGTGTACAAGTGTATGAACATAGCACTGACGATGTAAAACAACGAAAGTGGAAGTATATAAACGAAGCCTTTGTGAGGAAGAATTTGATAATTTTTTTTCACTTTTTCAACAAATAATCTGTTTAATTGGCATTTTTATGCTTAGGAATCAAAATGATTTATGTAAAATCTACATAAGTGTAGTGTAAAATCTACACGTTTCAAACCAGCATAGATAAAAGCATATTATAGGCGTGTCAGTATGGCCGAAGAACACATTTTACATTTAGATTTACGAAATTGATCACACTTATCAAATATCAAAATTCCTGTTCCAGAAAATCAATTACATTAGCCTGTCTGACGTTTAGGATTCGAAAGGACTATTTATGTTATTTGTTAACAGACTATTTATTCAGTAATAACAATAACAAAATATATAACACGAACGGAGAAATAAAATAAATGACGGAAGAGAATGGCACCTACAAATATATCCTAAATCTAAACACAGCAATGAATTGTACAAAAAATACACATAAGATAATATGCGAACAGGATTGCATTTTCATAATTCTTTTTTAGTTACTTCGCTGTCCTGATGATAGTAAGGCTATGTTCAAAAGTAGTGTTTCAATGCAAAGCAACAAATTTTCAATATCGTGCACCAATAAGTTAAATCATTTCTAAATTAAGATATCTGACCTACATATTTTATAGACTTAAGGAAGTACTAAACATTGAAAAATTGAAAATGATCTACTTTTCCCTGGTGCAATCATCAATCACTTATGGCATTATAGGATGGGGTTGTGCACTTGATACATTTATTAAGCCTGTACAAATAATTCAAAAACACATAATTAAAGTCATATATAATAAAAATAAAACATTTTCGACCAACTTATTATACAAAGAAACTAAAATACTTAATATACGTAAATTATTTATATTACAAACTTTGAAATATGTATTTAAAAACCAAAATAATTTCGAAATAAATGAAAAAAGAATGAGCAAAAAATAAATAATATATTTTACACCCCACAAACCAATACCAAATTATTGCAAACACATAGCAGTTTCATTGGTCCTCGTTCATTTAACCTTCTACCACTACAAACTCAAATGATAAATAAAATGATAAAATATGTAAAAGAGGTAAAATTATGGTTGAATAATGTAGATATTTCTATAAATTTATCCTTCCTTCTACAACTCACTTTCTGTAACTTTCTAAACTGTAGTACAATATGTTTTCTGTTTATTTTTTTATAATAACAAAAAAAAAATATATATATCAGTATGTTTTTTCCATATTTTTATTTTAATTTTATAATAGCTGAAAAAAAAACCTTTTTCACTTATTCTACCTATGAAATACTAACTTTATATTTTATATGTTTTTTAAATCTATTTTATACTTTGGGTACTTAGAAATATAGTATTTTGTTTTAATATTACCCACACTCAGGCAGTGTCCTTAGTGGGTTTTCATTTCTTGTTCATACTGTTTGCTATTATATATTATGTTATTATATGTATACTATTTGCTATTATACATTATATGTACAAAGAAATGAGAATAAATAAAGTTAAAAAAAAAAGTGTAAATGAGCTATATCGGATGTGTTGGGTCAAATGTGTTTTGTCAATAAGAGATCCCTTATTTTTACGATGACGTTAATATTCTTTGATCAAATCCTTATCATATCTGTGTTCTCCATAAATGATACATTAATATCATACTACGACTCCTAATCATGCATCCTCAAAAGTGAGACTGATGCGATTAATATTAATGAATTTTCGGCATTATAAGACATTTAAAATGAATGTCCTTTGTCCATGAGGAGAACAGGCTGATAACCCATTTTAAAATAATTACCCTTATTGAACACAAGTGGAAAATTTAATGTACAATTTTGTTAAAATAAATAGAGAGGTGACTGGTACGAGCAGTCATTCCTTATCCGTACTGGAGAAAAGTAATGCATTCCTACTGCTACTATAAAGCTCTTGCTGCCTTACAAGCTGGACCCAGATTGAACAACTTTGGGATCAAGGTGTCCATGTGTGCCGGTGCCCTATTGAATTTATGGTGTTAGCGGCGGCTGCACTAAGGGAACGTACCCATACTACGTGACACTTTTAGGGGGGGGGGGGTCTTCAAAATGTCACGCTCCATACAAATGAGCGGCAGGTTGCTTAGGATTTTGGTCACCGGGGGGGGGGGGGGGGGGGGGTTAAAAATTGCAAAAAGTTGGTCACGTAGTATGGGTACGTTCCCTAACTTGTCCCATACAAGTATTATCTCTCGTCGATATTAGTTCGTAGCCAGGTAGATTGCTTTAGTAAGGATCACGCTTCTAAAATGTGTTGTGGGTGTGTCCGTGTGCCCGAATTAACTTATATTTTCCCTTAGTTCTGGTTAAAATATTCAATACTTTTGAAATACGTGCCGAAATTCTTTCTTAAACATAAAATATAATCTATTTCATTGGCTTGTTTGAGTCATAGGACACGAAAACTCTTGTACTCTCAAATTTTCTAACAAACCAATATAGATCACAATGCTTGGGATTATCTGTTCAGTGTTACAGGTTTACTTATTGTAATTCATTTGTCCAAAAGAGATTTCGTTTTACTGTCCGCAGAACTGAGGATTTTTCTTTATCAAACAATTTTTTTTGGGGTAAAAGTTTTTTCTCTATTTTCTACTTAGCTTATTTGTTTCTGCCTCTTACTTTTTTTACATTACATTAGCTCCAAACAGGAAGCCCTAAGGAAAACAATTCCACTTAGGGCCTATGCCCTTCCAGGGCTTAGGGGATGGAATGTGGAGGGTATTTCTAAAGAAAGAAAAGAGATGATGTACTGGGAATCAAAAAGGCATGTGGAGTGTTTAGGAATCTGGGGGTCAGTGACAGAGGTATGAATCCATCTCTCTAACTGCGGTGCAAAGAGATAGGTCGAGAGAATCCGGCCGATGAAATCAAAAGGCCTCCCTCAACCAGCCTTTCTCGATCCGGCCCGCCGCGTAGACATAGACACATCTCATCCCCATGAACCCCTGCTAAGTTACCGATGTAGAGAACCATTTGAGATGACCGATGGCAGAGGTTTAATCATCTAATAAATGGTTCCCTGGGCGACGGTGCCCGTACCCGTGGAAAATTAAAAAAAATTGAAAATTTGAAAATTTTCCTTCTCGGTGACTAAGTTACATCAGCTCATTTTATATATGGCTTTGAGAGTACGATTTCTGATGATTATGGACTAGAATTTGGTGGGATTTTTAGACGATATTCGCGTTAATTTATGCTCAAATCGCGTTCTTTTTTGTGGAATTACGATGTTATTTTTCAGCAAATAATTAATTTAGAATTAATCATTTAATAAAAAAAGCTTTGTAAAACAATAACATATGAAAGTGTACAGTTGATGATTCAAATTAACAAAAATTTACAATGCGGCTACACAAAACCAAATATTCAGCAATAACTATTTTCCAAAAAACTTAAAATATTAACTTTTTATATTTCGGAATGTTAACTTTTAGTATTTTACAGAAAAAGTGGCGGAATGCCTTCATTTACAAACATCGCAAAGCGAATGACCCATAAATAAACCAAACCACTTACAAGCGACTTTTTCCTCATGAAATTAGCTGGGCTCCTTTTTTAATCTTAACTTAACCAAACCACAGACAAAGAAATATTTAGATTGTATAACATTTTTTGTTTTGTTTGAAATTACCATAAATTCGGGTAATTTTACTGAAATTTGCGAATTTCCCGATAATCCCGCGAAAAAGGTAAAATTCGAATTAAGCATAAAAATTTGGCGATATCAAACGCGAATTTTTTTAGGTCTCTGCAGATGATGTTGTTCGAGTCAATGTTCTAGTGTGTAAGAGTGTATTAAAATAGTGTTCAAGTAATTTTTCGACGATCTACGTACAAAAGTCCAGAGTGTTGGGATAGCATAGTTGCATTTTCGAATATTCGATTTTACCCTGAAACTTGTGATAAGAAATTATATAAGTATTTACTTAGCTGTTAAAAATGGTTTTACAGTTAGCGCAAGGAAGATTTTCTAAAATTGCGGCCACCGTGCCTAAATTTCGTTTCTGTCTTGGAAAAGAGAGGACATCGGATAACAATTGTAGACGGAGATAAAGTGTTTATCAATTAGTCATTCCAAATGGCGTCTCTAGGCTGCTGATGTGTCCGGTGTCCAATTTGTATGGACCAGCCAATTTGTACGTCATCTTGTAGATATAATCCATCAAAAGGAATCTCTCTCGTGAATTCTGATCTTATTAAAAGATTTATTACATGTATCTGCACAATATACATGCAGTACCGGATTATTCCTAAGGCAGAGTAGGCAACTGCCTAGGGGCCCCGCATGGCTAGGGGCCCCGCGTCCCGGGAAAAAATGACTTGCTTCAATTAGTGAGCAACGAAGTTTCGGAAAAAGTCAGCTTTCAAGATGTTTTTATTTTTATTAGGAACATTTACTGGTTAATAACATTAGGTACACGCATTAAAGAAAACAACAAATTATAATAATTAGGTTATAACCCAATAAATGACTAATGTTCACATCATGCACAAAAAATAAATAAAAAGTCTATAATTAAAACAAATACGTAAACATAGTTGTATTTTACTTTTCTTTCCTTCTATTTGTTGCAATATTACCTACTTAGTATCTGAAGTGATTGAAGGTGCCTTATGTGGTTTATATTGGAATTTTTTTTTCATTTTATTTTTAATTATACATACATATGTTTAAACTATAAATGTTGTACAAGCTTCAGAAAAATGAAAAGTTTTAAAACCTTACTCCCCCCCCATTAAAGCCTTGTTAAGGATTTGATCAAGGGAACAAGGAGGCGTTTGAAAGCCCCGTCAACCCCCCCCCCCCCATTGGTAAAGGGGCCCCGAAACGTGCATTGCCTAGGGGCCCCGACATGGTTAATCCGGCCCTGTATACATGAATGGCCTCTATTACGTTATAAAGGCGGAAAACAGATATTGAATCCATAACGAAAAAAATCGTCTAAAAGTTTTTCTGCAATGTTTTGATGAATGTCAAAGGGAAGAATGACATTACATTATAAATAGACGCGTTTTTGTCTCACAAAATGATTTAAAAAAAATTAAGTGAAACTAGAAAGTCGCGAGATGTCGCTTTCTTTTGCCTGTTTATTTTTAAGTGGTTTGAAGATTGGATATTGATTTACAAAAACAAAAATGATTATTTTTTTTTAATTTCAAAGGATTCGAACCCCCGTCCGCTGGATTTCTCTAGCCGCTGAGATTTGCGACGCACTATACCGCTTCGCTATGGGACGCACTCGGCGAGGCGCGGAATTACCCATTATATTCCGACGACCCAAGATACGGTCACATCTGGGACCGCACCTCTACGAACTGAGTTAACGTGTCCCTATTCGATTCGGTCACTTTTAACCCTCATACTTCGACTAAGAACTACCAACATCATCATCTTCATTTTCTTAACGTATATTTTTATTGGCTGCTATCTTTATATGTGATTGCAAGATTCAACCAGATCTAAATAATACTATCTAGATAGTGTCTTGGGTTGATTTATCATTTTTTTATTTAATTCTCAATTTGGGAGGCGGGTGTGGGTACCGCCACTCCGGGATAACCAACACCTCTGCCATAAGTCGCCCCAAGTGGTTTGCTACGTTTGGTGACTTAGCAGGGGTGCTTGGGTTCATGGGGTGTGGTTTGTCCGGGTCTTGTCGGCGGATGCATCAGCCCACTAGCTGCATGGCAGGCCGGCTAGGGAAAGAATGGTTGAAGGAGTCGCTTTGACTTCTTCAGCCGTACTCTCTCGGAACATCGCCTTGCACCGCAGTGGAGGGGATGGATTCATACTTTCGTCACTCCTGGACTCACTTACCCCTAGATTCCTATCCACATCTAATACCCTTTTCCTTCCCAAAACTTCCTCTCCTTCCTTTCCTAAAAAGACCCTCCACACAGCATCCCCAAAGATGACATAGGCCCTGAGGGGAATTATTTTCCTTAGGGCCTCCTGTGCGGAGCTAATTAAAAAAAAAAATTATGCGCGACATCTATTGACTTTTCTGCAAGTCTAGGATGAATAATTATTTTTATTTTTATTTTTAAATAAGTAAAAACCTCAAATTGTAATAATGTAATTAGTCCCAGATGTGACCGTATCTTTTTCTGATTTTATGTTTCAGATTTTCGATTGAGTTTTGCTAATATTGTCTTCATTAATTAAAAATAATTTGAGGTTTGTTAAAAAAATAAATCAAAATAAACAATAATAATACTCGGGCACCAGGCCCCAGAAATCTACGTTCTTTTATGTTTTAATCATATTGTTGTAGCCATTTAAATCAATTTAAACGATTGACCTATCTCCTTTTTTTCTACATTATTTATTTGTCAAACTTATTTTGACTCGTTCGCAGGCCGTTTTCAAAGTAATTGTAATAATTTTATTTTATTTTTATTTATTTTTTTATTAAATAAAACATACAACGAAGTTGCATTCCCACGAGTTATCAAAACTCATTAAGGGATCGCCAATTGGTACTTTAAGTTAAACCCAGGCCAATATGCAGACACAATAAATGAAGAAAAATTTTACAAAACATTTCACAGAAGCAACATACAGACACAACAAATGAAGAAACACTTTACAAATATTTCACAGAAACATGTCTTATAAGATTTTTTGAATGATTATAATTATAAGGTTATAATAATTGTTATAACCTATAATTATTACAATAATCTATAATTATTATAACCACTCATTTGATTTATGTACTGTTGGTGTCAAAAAGTTAAAATAAAGTATCCTCCACGATGGACTATAGAAATGCATAAAAAAAACAAAATCAGGAACAAATAATAATTAAAAAAAGGAACTTAGCTTTAAAACTATATGAATACGAAGTGAAATAACACAAAACTGCGCTATATAAATACTACGTTATTATTATTATATTAGATGACGCTAAAGATTATGGATATAAATAAAGAAACAAAAAAACATTATTCAGTTGTACCTAAATTGGAGATTAATACGATCTTAATTGTAAGTACATGATAATGAATGATTCTGATGAATCATTTATTAATTTCCCGTCTTCTTCTACTGTTTATTTTCGTCTAATTACATTTACCCTGTCATTTCCACTACACATTAGTGGAATATTCAACAATTAATCTCTCACACCGTTTTCTAACCCCACTCTCTTCATATTGATTTTCTCAAACATCGTTTTCCTCCATAAACTATTTCAAAATTTCCTGCTTGAACACTTAGGTAATCTATTAAATTAGTGAACGTTCCTCTGCTTTTTGTACCTTTTTTATTTAAAACTAGCAGACCCGGCAACACGTCGCTGTGGCTAACGAAACACAACGCCATTACCCAACCTTAATAAAATCCACACCACTCGCTTGCCAGCTGCCCGCTGCCCGCTGCCTGAATTGAATATTTCAATTTCTCGATTTTCTCTACTACAATAAGCATGTATTATAGATAAACCTTCCTCTTGAATCAACTATATTATTATTTTTTTATTTATGTAATAATATAGTTAGCGATCGCTACTAATTATACAATGCTTGCAATGCAATACTGGAT
Source organism: Limnephilus marmoratus (assembly GCA_917880885.1). Lineage (NCBI taxonomy): Eukaryota > Metazoa > Arthropoda > Insecta > Trichoptera > Limnephilidae > Limnephilus > Limnephilus marmoratus. Next base: position 33,733,461 of record OU862924.1, read on the forward strand.
ATTTGAAAAGGGAAAATCAAATGCCTACTTACTCTAGGACATCTATTTTCCAATTTCTTCCGTAGAACGAATTTCAGCCGTTTTAAATCGCCCAAAAATATGTTTTCTTTGAATTTCTCGGCTTTTCTCTAATATAATTTACATGTATAATACATATAAACATTCTTCTTCAATCACTCTATCTATTGGTGAAAACCGTATGAAAATCCGTTGCGTAGTTTAAAAGATTAATGCGCACACACATTTTGAGCGACTTCATTTTATACTATGTAATGATAATGATGATAATGATGATGATGATTGTATTTTAAAATTTAATTAAAGAAAAAAATTATTCACCTACAACATTGAGAAAATCAATAGAGTAGGAATGACAGTTAGGGTCGGAATAATTTTTATTTTAAATTGAAAAATAAACATAAAACGACGTCGAAGATAAAATTACAATATTTTTTTTTTACTTCAAATAATGGGAAGAATCGCTGGTTTAAGTTTGTCATATTTCAAAGACTTATGTTTTCCGTTTCTCGCCTTACGGAAGAACAGAGATAACATTACAACGAACGACTCAAATTCCTAAATTAGTAAAAGAGTAAATAATAACTAGATTAAAAAAAAAGAAAAGGTATATAAGTATAAGTATGTGATGAATTTGTGGCAAGTTAAATAAACAAGACCGGTCAGTGGTTGAGTGGGCATCGCGCTTGGTTCCCACCCGGGCGTGGCGTGTTCGATTCCTCGGCTGGCTAAGTTCTCCATTACAACACATGCAACATTTTTGTCTCTCTGTGGTGGTAGTAGGAGATTTTTTAAACATTGATGGGTTATTCGTAACCCGGGAATGTTTGTCTTTCTTAAAAAAAAAGGATTATTTTTGAAGTGAAAACTTCTTCAGCACCGTTGTAATTTGAAACTCGATGAAACGAAAAAAGCGACACCAAAAGGAGACAACACATACAACTACAGGATATAGCCTGCGAGAGAATGAGATGAGTCTCCTCTTTGTGTGGTGCTTCGTAGCCTATCGGTCTCCTCTTTTTGCGGTTCTTCGTAGCCTCCTCACTCTGTCTACTTTAGTTTTCTGAAGGTTTGCACACTCTGTTTTTTTTCTTTGTGTGATTGTTGTCATCGTTCGTCCATCGATCGTTTCTTTGGCAATCGCCTTATTTTATTATTGTGTCACGACACGCCAAGATGGTTCAGGTCTTACAAATAGATGCCCCAAAATTAACCAAATGCAAAACTTTAAATAAATGAAGATAATATAAGCGAAACTCAATCGAAAATCTAGAAACCGAAAAATCAGAAAAACATATTGACACCTCTGGGACTCGAACCCAGGACCTCTTGCTTTCCGGGCAAACGCGCTAACCACTGCCCCACGGTGTCGATATGAAATTCGGTCATGTTTAACTGTACCATACTTCGACTAAGAACCACCTACATTATCTTCATTTTTCTTTAACGCATATATTATTGGCAACTATATTTATATATGATTGCAAGATTCAAACCCGAACTAAATGCTCTCTAGATAGTGTCTGGATAAATCTTTATCCATTTTATTTAATATGCGACATCTATCGACTTTTCTGCAAGTCTAGGATGAATATTTTATTTTTTATTTTAGCTTTATGAGTAAAATCTCAAATTGTAATATTTAAATAAATGAAGATAATATCTATAAGCTAAACTCAATCGAAAATCTGGAAACCGAAAAATCAGAAAAACATATTGACACCTCTGGGACTCGAACCCAGGACCTCTTGCTTTCCGGGCAAACGCGCTAAAGATAATGTAGGTGGGTCTTAGTCGAAGTATGGTACAGTTAAACATAACCGAATTTCATATCGACACCGTGGCGCAGTGGTTAGCGCGTTTGCCCGGAAAGCAAGAGGTCCTGGGTTCGAGTCTCAGAGGTGTCAATATGTTTTTCTGATTTTTCGGTTTCCAGATTTTCGATTGAGTTTCGCTTATATTATCTTCATTTATTTAAATATTACAATTTGAGATTTTACTCATAAAGTTAAAATAAAAAATAAAACAAATGTAAAACAATTTTTGTAATAACACGCCATAATGGTAAAGCAACTTAGTCATTTTTATTACTATCGAACATTGAGCTGGCTCCAAGAGTGCTATTTTACAATCTTATTTGCAAAATAAGTTGCGGATTTCCTTTGCCAAGTGACCCCGATTCGTTGCTGGTTAGTTTAAAAGTTATAGTTGGCATTGCCTCGAAGTATTTAGACAAGTTTCATGACGAGAATGGCGCGCGAGGTAGATGCGAACCGGGAATCGCATTGTATTGACACTGTTCTGCTTTATTGACTCAATAAAAATATAAAAAATGCGCAAAATAGAGACGCTTTGTTACATGCTCGTATTTTATTTATTCTATGAATCATTTTAAGACTGCGGAAAGTTACCAAATACGAAACGTTATATTATTTCCAGCGACGGAGATATTTAAACATTAAATTAACTTAAATACCTCCTTTTGCTTTATAATTAAAGCCGTATATTACAGGTATCTGCTGTTAAAACTTGGAAATACTATTGGAGACATCTATGATATGACCATTGTAGTAAATTGTTTTATGTCATTGATTTAATTGTTTATTGGATTATTAAGAAATAGTGAACACTGGAGACATCTATGTGCTTTTATTGTATCTAATTAGGTTGAGTTACGGTTAATACTCTACATTACCGTTAGGGGTCTCCAGTTAATTGCTTTGGATTTATTATTGTTGTTTAGTGGCGCATATCAGGGTAATTTCGACTTTTTTAGTGGTATAAAAAGGGTGGTTTCTTAAAAACTACCTCTCTCGCATTAGAACTCTCTCGCATTAAACAATCCCTAGGGTACAGTTCGTTTAAATCCCCAAGGCGGGGGCCGGGCCAGATTCTTCATAAAGTGTTAATTAATTGTTGTTATGAAAAGTGATTGTAAATAAAACGACTCCATACTTCAAAAGTGTTTAACAATATTAAAAAGTCCACTACCCCGATCATGAAGCGAAGTTATTAACATTATTATTATTATTCTTGATAATAATGTATAGGCCATGCGGGTGGCTTTTAGTTCGGCTTCGCCCGGTTGGTGACCATTTTATAAATCCGATAGGAACTGGTCCCAAAAATAGCCAGTTCCTCCTCGGATCCACTGTCATCCAGTGACCGCGACAAAGTAACCGAGACACGTAATGATGTCATATGTAATATATATATAGCATATAGCCGCGTGATACTACTATTCACAACTCGTCAAGTATAGCCGTCAATCTTTCCATATCCGGAAAGATTAAATTATATAAAAAATTCTATAAATCCGTAGTACTTATATATAGGGAAGATGTGAGGTGCTAACGGAAGAAGTGACATCTTTTGGCAGATTCTCGAATTAAAAACCGAATTAAAACGGTAGCTTTGCTCGAAATTTCACGAACACAGAAGTTATTTGCGGCGCGGCGCATAAGGCGTGGCGTCAGACTTGCAATCGAAGTCGGGTTCTGAAATTTAACCACGCAGATGCTAGGGTATTAATACTGTTTGACTAAGAACAAATACATGATTTTATACAAAAAGTAAATATTTTCGCACTTTTTTCGCATATACAGTCAGATTTCATACAAACCTAAGAGGTTCTCGAAGTTCCACAACAAAATTAAAACACATTTTCGTTTTGGAAAAACTTCGTTAAATTTGGAGCTATTTCCGCGGAACAACTCCTCATTTCCAGTTTCGTCAGGTTAACTATATGCTCCTACTTGTATTAGTAGCTTTATCAATGTAATAAAAAGTAATAATAAGTAAGACGTTATGTACACACATCCCAAAGCTAAATCCTTGGCTCTTTACATTATATTCTGTTATGGATATCGTTATCAGGTAGTTACAGAATGATCATACAGGCGCAGTTGCTCTTTTTTACATCTAATTAAAAGCAAAAAAAGGGGTAGTGATCCATTATAGACTACGTACTACTGACCTTTTTCGGGTGGTCGAAGTAGCTAAAAGGTTGCAATTTGTGGAAAGAATTTAGTTTGCGGCATGACGATTCTACTAATAATAATGTGGAAACTTCACCCTAGGTTTGTTATGAACATCCAAATCCCCCAGAATCCTTGGAACAACAAACTCGGTCACAGGGCGCAGTGGGGTGAGAGCTTGTCAATAATTTCACACAAGTGATTAGCTCGTATATTATATCTGATTCTCCGCTGTTTATGGGCGAAAATGTTTGTACTGTTTATCGCAGAAAAATCCACAAATTATGGTTCCATGATAGCAATGAATGAAGAAAAATTAAATTTACATTTAATCTCCATCACTATTATTTCGACTTTCAGTTGCAACAAGGAATTCTACTAAAATGCAAATACGTAAAATAATAATGTTTCTATCAATTCTGTTTGCTATACTGATCAGAAAATCGCTAGAAATCGCAAGAAAAAAATGTTTGATCAACTTCACCAGATGTAAGGAAATTTTGAGCGTACTTTGTGTGCTTGCTCACAACACACTTTCCATTGGTTTATCTTTTCAATGCTTTTGCATAACGAAAATATCAATATTTACCTAATTCATTATAAGGTATCTGTAAAAAATAAATTCGAAAACAGAAATCATAGAAAACATTATTATAAATAGAAACGTGTACCGAACAATGTAAAGGTAGAGCAGAACTGCAAATTTCGTAGCCATAGATTTCGCAACACTTTTACGTGATTTTCATCTCATCGGAAGCTTGGAGGGCCGTTAATAAATTCATGAAATTTAAAGTAAAGTAAGCAAAATATTCCCAGGCTGCGATAATTTTACATGTGAAATTTGAATATCGGCAGCCAGAAAATTGTGCGGATTGTTAATCATTTTGCATCACTAAGCTCAAAAGGTAAATGGGAAAAGTCAACTCCAGCCAAGTTCTATGTTACACTGTTTGTATTGCTTGTAGCATGTGTGTAGATATTGTTTGTAGAGTAGTTTCCCGTACACACTACGAGCAACTAACTACCTACGACCTACAGGTTACTGTAATATCCTAGATAATAGTATCAGAGCTTACCCTTAGATAGTGGCCTATTAGGTTACCAATAGATGGCGCATAGCTGTCAATATTGTAAGGATCGAGTATTTAATAAATACCGACTCTGGGAACCTCGAGGTCGGGGGTCTAGATTACACCGTCCATCTGATAAATAAGATATCAGAGCTCATTTTTAATTTACCCCAACAAAGTCCAAAGTTGACCCCGGAGTTTTTGAAGTGTAACTTTTATAGCCCCGCTGTGATTTGAATTTCGGATAAAACGGAAATGACGATTACTGCACCTGCGACGCATCAACTGCGCTCATTGGCCGCTTTGAATATGATGTCACTTTTAAAGGCTCCTATTGGTTGAGTTATGAAATGGAAATTACGCTAGGTCTGCGCTCATTAGTCGCTTTGATTATGACCACACTTTTCAAGTATTGGTTGAGATTGTTTTGATAAAGTTTCGCTGTGTAAACTGCACTCGATTTTGTTATTAATAGTTTGAGACAACCCGGAGTTACAACAGTAGTGTTTGTACTGTTATTTCCCAAACACTATAGCCCGGTACATCTGTTGATTTTAAGCTCGGCTTTGATGGAATGTCGAGCTTAGCGCAGCTTGAAACGTTTTACGTCACGTTGGTGCCAAAATATATAACGTAATTAAACGTATTTGGTTAACCTCGTGGTATTTAAATGTGTGAATCGACATCTTACTGTCAGAATGGAATATTGAGGTTATGAAAGTTAAATCTTGTAGTAAGGTAATGCTAAGCTCAGGGTAGGTAAGACATGTGAACATGGTAATCAATACTAAATGAAATTAAAGGCTATAAAGGGAATATAATATTTAATCATAAATACAAGGTTTGATCAACAAAAGAGACTCTAAATAAATTAAATGATTATCTCAGGGTATGGTGACTGCTCCAAGAAAACAGTGCATATTGTATCATAAGTTGCTTCTAAGAATGAAAGATGGAAAGCGCCAGTCGTTTATTAAAATTGCCCTAGAACTATTAAACGACAAATAGTATGTTAAATTATGTATGAGAAAACCAATGAAAATATAATAACGATACGTGATTGATAATTCCCATGAGGTCTGTGAATCTGTGAGATCTTCTGCCCGTCGAGTTTCTGTCAGGATCCACATGCCGTCGGCCGTCTCACAAGTCGCCTGGAATCAAACTGAAGTACTACTGTGTCCGCGGCGCTCTCGAACTTGCGAAGCATGGGCACCAACCTCGGAATACAGATGGCTTGTAATGCTGCCAACCACACAGGTCGAATCCATTGAGCATTATAGTGTCTTAGCGGTTCTTACCGCTACATTACCCCTCCACCAAAGAGAAAATATTTCCTCCTGGAAATCATGAGGTCCATGTGTCACTTCCTGAAGAGAACTGCATACTATGTGAGCCTTGGTCGTAAATGTTAGTCTTGGAAGACGCAAAAATATAATGATTGTTAGCCGGAAGGATCCTGGTGATAGAAGTACTCCCAATCCATATAATGTACTTCATGGAGGAAGCGGTGACCACCGTACTGCCATACTGTAGGCATGACTTCAATGTAAAGCGATGAAAAGAAAGTCGCGTCAAACTATGCAGCATCTCTCCTATTATGATGCATTCAATAACTGATGACCCAAGATGGCCCAAGGTAGAGATGGAAAAAAACGCCGAAATCAGACCATTCCTCCGTCTGCGTACATCGCCGCACTAATTGGATCTTGATTTGCGTTTATGATTAATAATCCAAACTGGAGCAGAAAAAAAGTCATTAAGTGAGGTTCTGTGTAGGTGATGAAAATTTTCCCGCGCTGCTAGCTCTGCCGCCCAATATGAATGAAGATGTATGATGGTCAAGACTGCATCTTGTGAAAGCTGAAGAAAATCCTTGAGTGACAGAAAGTGCAAGAAGTTCCATATAGAGTGGAGATCAGAAAACTGCAATGAAATGCTCCATCCGAGTAAGATGATGAACTTCCGATGTGAAGTAGTTCGAATAGTTGAAGATGTAGTCCAGATTGTGAGACCCAAATAATCCAGTTTCTTGTCGTTCCCTAAAACTGAACCTGCCTAAAATTGGTTTTCTCAAAACAAAATCTAATTAAAAAAAGAAACTTTAAAATATTATATTACATTAAAACAGTGCCAAAGTACTAAAAACTTCATCGACTGAGATCCTAAAAGGCAAAAAGTCACCCTGACCATATTATAAATAACCTTTGAAAAACATATGGAATGCATCATTTAATTCTATGTATGTTATAATGTTAATCACCACAGAAGCACAACGCAATATTCAAATTATAAATATTAATTGATCAAATTCAAAAATGAAAAATGCCAATATGAATATATTCAATTAGACTTCACAAAAACAGCAAGTAAAATTTATATCAATAAATATTAAATCATTTCCCAAGAATATAGTGTTGATTATAATTTGAGAACATAGATGTCGCTGAATTCGCCCAGAAAATAATTCCAAATTTATTAAATATTTAACAATGTCTAACTTCAGACTTAAAAAAAAAATTTTGTCTCTCTAATTCCAAATGTAAAGAAAAAATAATCATGGTCGAAGTGCAGTAAAAAGATCAACATTAATAATCAAATATGAACTCATAAAATCAAACTGAAACAGAGATCAGGAACAAAGTGAACACATAACACTCAACGTAGAAAATTAATGAAAGTTAATTGTTATTTTAAAACAAAAGAAATATCTTTTATTACTATTTAAAATTCTTATAAAAAATAATGTAAAAATATCTTCATTGTAAAATGACCCCGTTTATAATGTGAAAGATAAATTTGTAGAAAAAAATTATACTATCTTCCGAAATATTTTCCTGAACAATTAATTGACACGCATAAAAATATAACTGTTAAACCTAAACAACCACAAGACATAAATACTAAATACGTACACATAATCTCGTGTAAATCCTCAAAGAGATAGAATTGCAGTGAAATTTATCACCATTTAATGTAATATTAATACCATATTACGATGTACCACATGTGTTTAGTGTTAAACCACCACCTACGGCCCTATGCCAAACTGTCATTCCGCTAAAACCTCCGAGGAGATGGGAAATGAATTGTTCCCATTATCCAGAACTAACCAGAACCAGATAAAATATGCAAATCTTATCATCAAAATCAACAATAACCAAGAGTCTGTTTACACATCATTTAAAAATCCTCCGAAGAGATGATATGAAACCAACTTCCAAATATTGATCAATAAAATAAGCGTAGCCACGCCCCATGTGTATATTCATGTGCTAAACGTTCGCATTTTCCGCGAAAACCTGACGAGGTAATACCTGATCAGAATATTAAACTGCGACACCAGTTATATGGTACCACCGCAAGAATGACCTGTTTTATGCAGGTACTTACTACACCACCCCGAGAAAACAACCTGACTATGTATTACGAACACAAGACAAATTACAGACAGACAAAACGTACACGAACACAATTGAAAAATATGAGCATTTATTTGTGACGGAACAAACCAACGCTGTATTTATCAAATAAAATATTTAATAACAATTAATAAATCATAAAATAATCCCTCAAAAGAGACATGGTACTTATGGAAGTGTAATTTGATGTGCGCTCAAATTTTATCTGATATCACGCAAAAACCAATTTAAGTATCGCAGTAAATCATGACAAAAATTGTTCGATTTATATTTATATTAATTCAGAAATGCCACTACTGACATCTATCGTCAAACTATGTAACCTGAATATTACTATGCTTTTAATAAGCGAGGCCTCACAACTCAATGCTAGAAAGTACTACTAACTGACCACAGATGTCACTATGAGAAAAAAAAATTCCAGTAAAAAAATAAAAAATAAATTTTTGTAAAATCCGTACTAAGAGAAAAAACACAGCACGAACTAACAATATGTTATCACATGTAGAACCCTAAAAGGATGTAATAACAATCCCAGAATGAACCGTAAATTAAACTCCTGAAACGTACATATGAAAAATCCCGATGAAATCAATACGTATGCCCATTTTTAGTAGAAAACCTGAGAACAAAGTTAAATGTGCAAAAGATCTGAAGTTAAAAAAAAATTTAAGAAAATGACCCAATTATATAAATCCAACAGAACAATAAAACTAAATATTTGAGAGATCAAAGTAATCATTGTGATCTGTAAATCCCGATTAAAACCAGCAATTTTCAATCGAGACACATATCAAAAATGTCATCCGATGCTAACAAAATGAACGAATCTACTCTGATAAAGTTTAATATATTGTGATTCTACAGCATACTGTACAGATACACTGCTATCAGAATATAGGAAAAGTTTATCAACCCCCAATAAAATTAGATATATATCGATAATTAAACCAAAAAGATTTTTAAATCCCCATTAACTAAACGATAGATTTGTCAAAAGGAATGAGCTAAAACATCGATCTTCATGTCAGCTCATCAAATTTGAAAAACCATCAACTGCAAAACGGATCTAATAATTTAAAAAAATTACCAAAAGAAGATAATAACAGAATTAATGATTTAAAAACTTCCCAAAAGTCAAAATCTGTCAATACAATTATATCCACTAGTAATAAAATAAATGAAAAAAAAAAATTAAACCCGCTTGTTGCGAAGAACTGGTCCCAGCAATACCTCCGCAGATCTGCGTGAAGAAACTGACGTCTAAAATGATTTCCACCGCTTATCATTAGAAAAATGCTGGCCATACTGAAAACATATTTATGAAAAGTTATTTAAGGAAATAAAATATTTGAAACATGGTTAAAGGAAGAAAAACAAACAAACGGCTGACAAAGATAGCCTTGTTCGTGACAAAAATTCACTTGGGTCGCATGAAAAAAAATTTTTTTTTTGTCAATACCCTAAATCACCAGGATGTAAATGTTCAAAAATACGATAAACTTTAAGAAATAATGAAGAAGCTCAGATAATTTCCAGTAAAAGTGTATGGGGCGCAGAATCACCAAGGTCCCTATTCATAAATGAAAAATAAAATTTAGTTGTAAGGATTTTCCTAATAATTTTTAAAGAACATCAATAATTCGAAAATGACGCTTAACAATCTGAAACAAAATTTCAATCTGAAACCGATTTAAATCACAAGAAAGAATTTTTAAATAATTATTAACTTACATAATTTAATTATTATTGTGGTCCAATTTAAATTGTACTCGGCAATATAACCTATAATCCCAGATTAACGCCATGTGATTCCTGAAGCCATGAATGCTACATTGTGACAAACTGAGGCTAAAAGTACCTACATTTTCTGAAAAAAAATCGGAAAAAATAATTAGACGATTTTTGTATTTCATGTATTGAACACAACAAGGAATATGATAAAAAATGATCGTTCAAATTCAACGAACAATTAAGATTCAAATAGTCAAATAGTGGTTCCAAAGTTTGTCATTATTAATCTGCGAGAAGCGAACAATATTTGAGCATTAATTAATTATTCAAGGCTACAATAATAGTCTCAAAGGGAATTGAATAAAATAATGAGTTTGATCCAGGCTGACAAAGAGAATATGCAATAATAAATTAACATTAAATGTTCAAAAAGACTTACATGTAAATCCATCTAGAAACGCAGATGACCTCACAGAATTCCACCGTCAAAAAAAATGTATACCCACAAGATAATATATTTTAAACGAAACAAAATATGATAAAATAGTTCAAAGCACGTTGGGTCGCCACCGAAACGTTTTACGTCACGTTGGTGCCAAAATATATAACGTAATTAAACGTATTTGGTTAACCTCGTGGTATTTAAATGTGTGAATCGACATCTTACTGTCAGAATGGAATATTGAGGTTATGAAAGTTAAATCTTGTAGTAAGGTAATGCTAAGCTCAGGGTAGGTAAGACATGTGAATATGGTAATCAATACTAAATGAAATTAAAGGCTATAAAGGGAATATAATATTTAATCATAAATACAAGGTTTGATCAACAAAAGAGACTCTAAATAAATTAAATGATTATCTCAGGGTATGGTGACTGCTCCAAGAAAACAGTGCATATTGTATCATAAGTTGCTTCTAAGAATGAAAGATGGGAAGCGCCAGTCGTTTATTAAAATTGCCCTAGAACTATTAAACGACAAATAGTATGTTAAATTATGTATGAGAAAACCAATGAAAATATAATAACGATACGTGATTGATAATTCCCATGAGGTCTGTGAATCTGTGAGATCTTCTGCCCGTCGAGTTTCTGTCAGGATCCACATGCCGTCGGCCGTCTCACAAGTCGCCTGGAATCAAACTGAAGTACTACTGTGTCCGCGGCGCTCTCGAACTTGCGAAGCATGGGCACCAACCTCGGAATACAGATGGCTTGTAATGCTGCCAACCACACAGGTCGAATCCATTGAGCATTATAGTGTCTTAGCGGTTCTTAGTATGGAATATAATTCGTATATTAGTTGCAAGTCTAGATATCATACGCGGATAGTGTGTGATTCAAACCCAACTACCACTGTCTACGTGAGTGCTGTATCTATACTTTTTAAACGACTTAAAAAAGGAGGAGGTTCTCAATTCGACTGTTTTTATTTTATTTTTATGTTTGTTACCTCAGAACATTCGACTGGGTGAACCGATATTGATGATTCTTTTTTTATTTGAAAGCTGGTGCTTTACGTGTGGTCCCATTTTAATTTGGTTCAGTTCCGACAATGGCATCTACGAGAAAACCATATAAGTCTTAAATTTGCATTAAGTATGTGCGCGATAAATGGACTAATAACACACGCCAACCGATTTCGATGATTCTTTTTTTATTGGAAAGGATGTACTTCAAGGGTAGTTTGATGAGAGTTTGGTTAGGTTCTGATTATCGGATCCATGACAAAGTAACGGTACTCTTCAATTCTTAGGAGCAAATTAACGAAACTCGGCCGAATCTCTTAATTTGACTCTAACGTCGTTATGGTCAAGTAATGTCTGTCTCATATGAGCAGCACTTTTAGTAGGTCTACCCATATTCAGACAAATTAGTTAGTGTACTTCAAATTCAATAAAAATCAAAAAATAAACAAAAATTTTAACAAAACAAAAAAACGACTTAAAAAAATGCACTAAAAGGTAAAAAAATAATTTCGTATTCTTCTACAACTTAATAATCAACTTACTTTTTCTACTCATCAATATGTAGGTACGATTGTTATTTTTGGAGTCGGTGTCAACAAAGGTACCCGGCCCGGCGTGTTCACTTGACAGCTCCCTCACTCCGCGGCCCCGCTCTCGCCTCGTTAAGTCGCTTGTGCGACACAAGCACATCTCACCTATAACTATGTATGTAGTTAAAAACCTACCTTGACTGACACCGACTCCAAAAATATCAATCTTACCTACATATTGATGAGTAGAAAAAGTAAGTTGATTTTGAAGTTGTAGAAGAATACGAAATTATTTTTTAACTTTTTAGTGCATTTTTTTAAGTCGTTTTTTGTTTTGTTAATATTTTTAGTGTTATCGCATGTTCGCGATCTTTGAAAATCTTAACCATGCGCGACGACAGTTTATTTCATGAACCTAAAATATTTTTAGGCGGGTTGAATTTTTATGAGTTGATTTTTGATAAAATATAAAAGTTACACACATCATTCAGCATGGTGCTATGTATGTTCGAGAATACTAATTTTAAATAGTATTTGTTTGTCGGAGTCGCGCACTATTCATGCGATTAACCGCTGAAAACAGACTGTGCTGACGTTGAAAAATTTAACATCCCTTGTCAGACTATTTTAGATTGATTATCAATTAATAACATCAACAATTCCCATGCTTCGTTGAACATAATAGTCCATACTTATAAAATTAGACAATTTACGTAAATTTCGATGATACGGAGGTATCCAATATTATTCACGTAGATGTCAGATTTGATATGTTGTTACAGATTAATTTACTATGTGTCGTATTTAATGCTGAAAGTAAAAGTTTTATGCAATGCTACTGGAAATGAAAAGTCGAAATACGTTTAACAAAGGTTCGGGTTTATTATGTTACTCACAATACAAACATGATCTGAAATATTATTTAAGTTAATTCTATTATTTCATGGGCATGGATTCCTCGTACTCGAAGAGTCCTCTTTGATTTCCTTTATACTCTAATTTAGAGAGAACCAAAATTAAATAGCTACCTACTTGGCACATGTCAAGACTTCATTTACGGAAATATTAGGAACCACTTACTGGTTGATGGGCGCCATACCCTGCGTTACAGGGTAAAATATAAATAAAACTACTTCATAACTAATTGTGGTGTTGCTGGTTGGCTTCGTGTCTCCAGAAGTCACCTTCCTGCTGCTTCAAAGGGAACCCGATCTGTCCCCCGCTAATCAAATCTCGGAACTGACATTTGCCATAGTTGTCTCTGGTAGCGGTTCCAAGACCATTGAGTGACATATCAGTAGAATTCCTGTAACCGGCATTTACTGCGTTACAATGTGACTAGCACCTCGGCGTCTAAAAGAAGAAGTATTCTCCGGCTTATCACGGCTTGAGCGGCAGATTTAGCCCGTTTAAATGTGAGCGAGGAACGTCGTACACTGAGAGCGTACGGACTGGCTGATATACCTAACTAACTACCTACAGATAACTACATACAGGTAACTTATGTCCTACGGGTAACTACAGATAACTAGTTAATGCAATCTGGATCTGGTAGCCGGAAGGCGACGGAAAGGCAACGTTGTGTGGCTGCGCTAAACTATTTTTGAGATAATATATATTCTATAATCATCAACATATTGTTATAAACACCCTTTAAAATAACTTTTGACGTAAGTAAATAACTTTGTGAACACGTTTCCTCGTTTCCTATGTGAGTTTTGATAAGTTAATGTTAAATACGTTGACCTAAGTCGTACCGAAACTATATATGATAATACGACTGAAATGATTCTCTGAAATAATTAACAAAAATAATGACTGTTATACATAAACCATTCAGGTTTTGATTTCGTGATTATTTTAAAATAATATGTTGATGTAATATTATAATATTTTAAGCAGAGATAATAAAAATTAGCAAACTGATTAAAAAATTAACATCGGAATTGTTAATTACAAAAAACATACCGACTGAATTTTAACACGTTTTTAAATTCACGAAAAAGTTATCGAAATTTGTTAAAAACTCATCTAAGAAAAAGAAATAATTTTTAACGAATTATATTGTAATTCATTCATAACTTTACGAAAATTAAGCAACTTGTCCAAATATTTTTTTAGGCAGGAACCTAATTATTTTTTAATGACGCAAAAATGAAAGCAAGTCAAATAAACAGTACAAAAAAAGTATTTGATAAAACAGTATAATTGGCAATAAAACGAAGTGACATAATTTATCAAAATATATCGTTAAATATAGTCATTGGAGGACCCACCACTTACCCGCCCTGGTATAGGTAACAGATGGTTACCCCTTCAAGGCTCTTGCAAGGACTCTAATTTTTTTGGTAAAAACGACTCTACATTTGAAAACGAAACTAAACCTCCAATGTCCCTGCATACGTTGTTAGTAAGCAGCATGCAAGTGCTTAGCGGGAAATACAGATACAATATGTGTTAGTATGACAAAATATAGACAAGACAGTAGGACAGGTTGGTGAAAGTTCACGAGGTGGCAAGCGCTGGGTGATTGTATCCAGCGTATCCTACAAGCACCTGTTTGGGAGGAAGACACAGTAGATAAGTAATAAAGGCATGGCAAACGGTTGGCAGTCCTCTCCAATCGATTGGCAGTCCCAGCAAGAATGCGCATGACGTTCGGTCTAGTAGTGAACGACACTCAGCTTCCGCGCCCCTTAGCCGGTTCCTCGGTGATGCCTCAAAGAAAAGTAAATGGGAGATTACGGGGAAACACCCGACGACCCTAAGGAATTCAGCGTCGAGTAGCCGGAGGCAAGGCGAAGGAGAGCCGAGGTCGCCCCCCCAAACCTAAAGCCTGCACATGTTGCTGGGGGTGGCGCAATTAATTTTAGAGGGCACCGTACCATCGTCGACCGACTCCTGTTGATGCAAGGACGAGGTCTAGCGCACCCCCAGAAGGGGAAAAAGAAACAAAACAAAATAGATAGATGCAGTTCAGTTCAGCCTTCTGATCGAAGCAAAGTAGCATTGTGAGACTAAAAAGAAAAAGAGAACAAAGAAACCAAAACAAACTAAAAAAAAAACAAATTCGAGTGTGTTAGTTGAATCAATAGTGTTCCTTGGAATATGAAGCTGGAAAAAAAAATAAAATCACACAAAAATAATGAAAAATAATGAAAATAATAAACGGGTATATCGATACAACATCGTCTAGCATAGCTTAGCTTAGTTAAATCTAAAAGAAACCATGTGAAAAGAAATAAAATAAGCAAAAAAAGATAATAATCACACAAAAATAAAAGAAATAGGAACAAAATGTATATAATAGAATAAGATAAAGGTACCTAAGATAGAGATGATATAACAAAAATATATATACAGATATAAAGCATAAAACACAAAATTCTTGCAGTAGATGTAATAAAGTAAAGGGAATGTCCGTGGATTCAAGAGCAGATACACCTGGCAACTACATGATTTTACAGCTAGTCAGCGACTCTAAGATCAGGCCATCTCTCAACCCAGACTTTCGTAAATTTCCTCAAACACTCAAAGTTCACCTTATTCGAAACGAGATCCGCGTTCCAAGCTGGTCTCGTAGTAACTTGCAAGCCATCGAGCATTTCCTCTCGGGCATCCGTCAAAATCTCGCAGTGCCACAGAATGTGCTCGGCTGTTTGATCAGTATTACCGCAAGCGCAGTTAAAATGGGGTGATAGAGAGAAACTATGAAGTCTCCCTCTGAACTCCCCATGACCGGACAGAAGTTGGGTCACATGATGATCCCTAGTGATGTACGCCCCTTCCATTCTGAGTTTAACTGACGGGAAGAAGGAGAAAGTCCACCTTCCCGTATTTGACCTATCCCAACGTTCCTGCCATTCTCTCAAAGTTCTTTCTCGCATCTCTCTAAGAAGTCCTGGGAGGGAAACCGCTCCATCTGGTATTAGCTCAATACCATGATGGGTTGCAGTTCTTCCTCTTGTTAGAAGCTTCTTTGTTAACACCTCCCTAATTTCAAGATCGATAGGCAAAACGCCGGCCAAAACTGGCAAAGCGTCCAAAAAGATCTCAGTTGTCCCAAATTTAATTGATACGCAGGTTTGGTATTCGTTCGACAATCCCGCTAGAAGGAGGGGGCTGATCAATGAAGTATTGACCAGAACACCCGCCCCCGGCGAGGTGCCGATTTCAAGTACCGCACCCGGAAAGTTAACTGGTGTCTTACCTAGCCTGGTGTATTGCTCCTGAATTAGCAAGATGTCGATTTTTAGGTCAGACATGACCCGCAGCGCCTCAATCGTGGCCGCCCGTGACCTCTGCAGGTTGATCTGCCCTATGGAGAGAAATTTATTAATATCCATAATCGGTCATTCGGACCTGATTTTCTATGGCTGCTTTCTGGGCTGGGCACGATCTGTCACCCGTGGAGTGGTCAGCCGGTTTCTTGAACCTGGTGCACGTAGCACAGACAGCAACCTGTGTTTTCTTGGGGCAATCTTGGTAATCGTGGCCGGCTGCGGCGCAGTGTCGGCAGGTTATAACTTCCTGGGTACAGGCTTTTGATATATGGCCATATTGATGGCATTTAAAGCAACGCGTAGCCCCGAGGTAATCGCGAGCTCTACACGCATTCCATCCAAGAAAACACAGACCGCTGTCAATGAGAATCTTTCTGGCCTCCGGATGGCAGGTAATAATCATATTCATGGTGCCGCTATCTCTTTTTCCAAACAAAGAGACTCTTCTCATCGTACGGAGGTGATCTTCTTTTGTGAGATTACACTTACCTAATATGTTGTTATCATATATCTCACTGAAGAAGGGTATGTCGGACTCTGGTTCTCCCTTGGGTACATCATAGATTACTATCTTTGGTAACCTACCTTGAGGAGCGACCATTTTTATACCTTTGGCCGTTCATTTATCTGCTACTTTTTTGATATTGGACAGGCCGTTGGGTGAGGTGGTCTGCAAGGCAATACCTGCGCCTCTAATTTTGCGGGTTTTCACCACTTGAAAACCGTCCTTCTTGGGGTCTAGAATTGAGGTCAGGTTTTTTTGCAGCTCTTCAGATGTCTTTCCCTCGGGTTGGGTTGGGTAGAAGAGCAGGGTCGGTTGAAGTGCTGGTAATGGACGTTCGTAACCATTCATAGTAATGGTTTTGGAGGCAGGAGCCCCCGAGGCAACGCCAGCATAGGATTTTCTTGGAATAGGAATCTGTTCAGAGGGCTTCGTTGGTGCCAGATTATTTTGCATAATTATTTTATCCAATTTTGTCGTTATGCTCTTTTGGGAGGCTAAGACCGTGTTTGCGCTCTCGAAGTCGCCGCTGCGTGAGAAATTGCAAAGTTTAGTAAGCTTTTTTTAATTTCATCTAAAGATCTCGTGGCTGTGGCTCTAGCCTCTTTGTTTAATTTATTTTTTCCATCAGAGATAGTCTGCGAAATAATCATCATCTGTTCCCATATTGGGTCTAAAGTTTCAGCGTT
Source organism: Limnephilus marmoratus (assembly GCA_917880885.1). NCBI lineage: Eukaryota > Metazoa > Arthropoda > Insecta > Trichoptera > Limnephilidae > Limnephilus > Limnephilus marmoratus. The sequence continues at coordinate 33,751,153 of OU862924.1, forward strand.
GACCTCTGTTAGATCATTTTCTTTCGTAAGTAAGGAGTCCTCCTCTCTAACACGTTTCCTATTTGCCTGGTTGGGTGAGGATACAAGAGGTTTTTCTGGGGCAACAGGTGATTTCTTACGGGTTTGAGTCTCAGTAGTGGGGTCATCTGTAGAGTGAGACTCACTCAGACGCTCACCGTGGATGCTAGTGAACGGGGATTCTGATGCGCGTCCACTCATCCCTGTTAGGGTTGGGTCTCGTACACCTAGTGATTTCTCAAAGGCCCTTGTTCTTGGAGAGACGTCCCGTGTCGAGCGAAGAGCTCTCCTCAGTTCCAGATTTTCCTTTGCCAAAAGTTTAAATTTAGTATTAACGTCGCCTGGATATTGTTCATCTTGGTCATCCGAATCGGAAGACGCCATTTTTTATCGCACTGTTACGGTAAAACCGTCCACGATTTAAAAAAAATCTATTTAGAAATCAAGAAACTAAAATATTGAAAAAAAAAGAAAAAAAGAGGAAGAAGATGACTTTATATGTCATCGGGGAACGCCCCTTAACCTATGTATACACTTAGTATAAAAAAAAAACCGTTTAAATCAGTCAATTAAATATCTGTTATTGTTAAAGTTGATGAAAAGTCACTTGACGAACTGACGTGTGATGAGATGGTTATTTAAAAAAAAATACACTACCGCCAGATTTAAAACTAAATGTTTAATAACTGTGTTATTTTGCCACCGAATTTGGTAGGATTTTCACTATTCGGTAGGGAATTATAAACTATGTATGGATGTTGTTGGTTATACGGGAACTTTAACACGCTAATCGTTTAGTTTCATACTTTAAAAGAATAATGTATGTCGCAAGGTTTGGCCTTTGGGCCAAAACCGGCTATTGTTTTTGAATCACAAATAAACTTTTGTTATGAACTTAAGGCACTATATAACTTTTTTTTTTAAGATAAATTAACCTAAATATATACCTAAAATCTGTATAAATATTGTAAACATAAACTTTACACCTTTGAGGTAAACCTCAGGTAAACGTCACTGCCGCACTTATAATTTAGAATTATTAGTTATTATTGGATATTAAACACTAAAAATACACCAATGTGAAGGGAATAACGCCCTACACACGTATGCGCAAAAAAATTTGCCTTTCTTTTAACTTTTACCAGATTTTAATAAATTTAAACGGGACAAGTTTTGAAAGCATCCGTACTAACAGAAGTTAGAACTGAACTGAATATAGTCAGAAGCTATTTATTTGTAAGAGACAAACAGCTTACATTTGCATTAAATATAGAGATAAATATATACATTAAGTTAAATGAAGTCAAGCCAAAAAGGGCTTCTATGTTAAAGTTGCTCGGAGATGGAGTTTTATAATATATTAAAATTAATTTTAGGTGAGGAGAGGAAGAGGAATATAGGTTAAGGATAGGAGATGCTCCCGATACATTCCACGCTCTTACGAATCCCTACATTTTGTTTAGTTTTGTTTTTGTTTTTAGTTTTTGTTTAGTTGATGATTTCATCAGTGTGTTGTATAAAGTTTAATTTATTAGATTAGTATTACAGTGCTAGGTACCCCAACATAATACCACCCATAACTCCAACCCCAACACTATTAACTCATAACTCATAACTCATTACCAATAACTTAGGATTATTACACAAATGCGTATCTCTTGAAATTTTCAGTACAACGTTAACCCTTCAGACTAATTTGTTCGGTTTTCGGAACAATTCTCATAGGTCTCATAGAAATCGTTGTGTCTCCCTTACTACATTGGTTAGAAATTTGATCTAAACAGTGTTAGAAAGAGAAAATTAACTCCAAAAAAATTAAAATGTACGCCTTCATGAATCTGAAGTTTCCCGCCGCAATTTGAAAAAAAAAAAACATGAAACGTAATAAAAAAGTGAATTGACGATAACGTTTACACTATATTTGCCTAATAAAATACGTATACTTTTTTTTCGTTATCCATAATTTTAGTTAGCCAAAACGTAAGGTGAGCCACTTTTAAAACTTTTTCTGATATGTTTATTTTGAATTATAAAATTCATAACCTTTCAAAAACCGTTTTTGTTTTCGGGTGAATTCAGAAATTTGTTCCATTTATTTGGATTTTATTGCAAAGCCGAATATATTGACCGCCCGACAAAATAGGCGGGAGGCTTGAGTGGTTAATCATTCAATTTCAAAACCAGGAAGAAGGTACATCTTTACCAAATGGGTAGAAAAGGTGATCAAGATGTATTTCCCGACTACGCACCGGTGCCGAGGGGAACGATGACGCTACTTTATCGGAGGATCTTCCATTGAGAGCCAAACTTAAAACTCACCTTTTCAGACAGTCGTATCCATAAGTTTAAAAATAAAGCAAATTCTTAAAATTCTCCAGACTTTCAAAATAAATATTTACTCAACTTTGGCATTAATCTTCTAATAAATATAAATGAAAAACCAACAGTGATGAGGGTAGCAAAGGTAAAGTCATGCAATGTCCAGTGTTTAGAATATAATGTCCTCCACGTGCAAAGTCGTATCTTCCCCAAGCATTAACTTTCTTATAAAGTGTGTTTTATCGGAAGTGTCCTACAGGTAAGTATGTTTCTGTATCTATTTGTAAATAATAAAATTAGATAGAGCCTAAGATTCATAATAAATTGTAAAGCGCCCTAGAGGTGATTTTTCACAAAAACGGCGCTCTAGAAATTATCCAATTATTATTATACAATACATGTAATTATTATTACAGTTAGAACAAGGACAGCATTCCCACCCGATGCCTTTGCTCTAAATATTGTAATCCGTTTGTCAACTTAGGATAGGTTTCTGTATGTGGTAAAAAATATTTTCCTAAATTTGTAACTCAGAAGGTGTGTTAATGAAACAAACTTAATTATTCACAAAGCACACTTTTTAGGGTGAAATGATTAAAAAGTATTAAAAAATAAAGAGAGTTCTTTTAATTTAATTAACAAACAAAACGTGCCAACTTATTTAAATATTTATAAAAATTAATTAAACTAACTGTTTTGTAACTATTTGCTAAGAAAACATTTTTTTTTAAAGAAAGACAAACATTCCCGGGTTACGAATAACCGAACAATGTTTGAAAATCTCCTATCACTACCACACTAAGCGGAAAATATTGCTTGTGTCGTGATGGAGGACTTAACTAGCCGAGGAATCGAACACTCGACGCCCAGGTGGGACCCAAATGCGAAACCCACTCACCCACTAACCGGTATGACTTAATAAATACAAAACTAATTGAATATTTTACCCAATCCATTTAAAAATACTTATCTCGTAAATAGTCTGAAGAATACTCGACATTTACAATACACACTACATTTTCGACATTATTTAAAGTGTTTTATCATTGCATTGCGATGAACAACAATAATGCAAGCAATATAAAATTTCAGGAATTCAGTGTGAAGTATCCAACGATCTTCGAGTGCCATAATGTCGGTTTTAATGGCAATTTCCCAAACTCTAGAAAATAAATGTACATTTCACCTATAAATTTCTCATTTATCTGTCAGAAATATCTTCTTTATTTAATTTAAGTCTATTAATTTTTTGGGAATCAGAAGTAATAGATATAATAACTACATGTCTACAATGAGTGATATATATAATACCTACATGTATACCATGAGTGATAGATATAATACCTACACGTATACAATGAGTGATATACATATATAATACCTACATGTATACAATGAGTGATAGATATAATGCCTACATCCCTACATGTATACAATGATCACCTTTTGAACGGAAACAACATATTCACGGACACAACAATATTAATAGAACGGTAAAAAGTAAAGAACGTTTCATTATCCAAATCGTGGAATTATAATTAAAATATCCAGTAATATCCGCCGCCCCGGGAACCTTTTTTGGATAACCAACACCTCTGCCATAGGTCACCCCAAGTGGTTCGCTACGTTTGGTGATTTAGCAGGGGTGCCCGGGTTCATGGGGTGAGGTTTGTCTAGGTCTTGGAGGCGGATGACCAGGACATACTGAACCCCAGATTCCTACCCACCCTTTAAACCCTTTTCCTTCCCAGAACTCTCCTCTCCTTCCTTTCCTTAAAAAAAACCCTCCACATAGCATCCTCAAAGATAACGTAGGCCCTGAGGGAAATTATTTTCCTCAGGGCCTCCTGTGTGGAGCTCATGTAAAAAAAAAATAATAATATTCGTACTCTTAGATCCAAATACCGCAAAAGCAAAACAACTTCGAACAATACAATGACAATGAAAGTACCTTGGATTTCATCCTGATGTCTTAAGTAGTAGAATTCTCTTAATTTACCGAGAACTTTACCTTTATTTTTGTCTGGCTACGATGAATAAACAACAAAAAGTCTTAGTAAAATTCTGTAAAGAAATCCTATGTGTCACGAAGGCGATTAATTGCCGCACAACAATATGTGTCACGGGTAAAACAATGTGCTTTTTTTACTGTTCAGTTGTAATTTACTTGGACATTATTTATTCGACGATTTTTCTTGTGCAGTTGAGGTGTCCATACTATGACATGAATAGCTAAGATTGGCCCTCGTAACCGAATACGTTACCCCATTTGACAGCCTGGAATGTGGATAGTATAAAAGTGTTCAAAATGAATATCAATATTGACTAAGTTATCTCATCAAAGATGTTTATCCAAAGCACAAGTGTTGGTCCTCCTGTCAAGTAAATGTAATATTACACCGAGAAACATAAATACGAATAATTTTAAATTTTTAAACGACGAGCCGTAGACACCGATATTCCGAATGTCTGAGCTACTTGACGATTTCACAGCACATCTGTGATCTTTCTCTACTCCTTCCTGCTACCTTCCACTTCGCCTGTGCACGAGCTTTTCCAGGTTCTAGTTCTTAGTTTGGCGAACAACGTGTCTACAGTAGTATCTCAGGAAACATTGTAGGCAGAGAGCCGATAGCTAATTTTGAATGCTCATGCCTTCCAGAATGTAATAGATTAGGGCACCGTCTGTCCATAGAATTCTGAGAATTCTCCTCCAGCATTAAATTCAAGAGTATCGTTTCTATCTGTAGCGGCCACTTAACCCGCTCTACGAAATCTACCGCTGCGCCACTGACCTCCACGGAACACGCTGGAAACTACGGCATACCTACCTTCAGCGTAGTACCGACGACCGCCTAGGAATAATAATTCCGCCACCTACGCGAAAGGCCTAGAACACCTGGCTGTACCTTACAAGTGTCTCCGGAAGGTTCGAGCGATTTCTCACCTTTGCGTGAATTCACGGCATTACCTACCGTGAGACTAATTACTCGCCACGAGTATATAAGCCAGCGCTCGCTCGCTCAGTCTCAGTCAGTACTTTCCCATTCATCGATCAAGGAACACAGTCCGAGCAGTGCAGCGACTAAGTACGTGCCTGCACCGGGCACGGGCCCCGCGCAGTCAGTAGTGAAGAACATTTATCCAGTGTGACACCAGGAACGTTTCCAGCACCTTCGAGGACTCCATCTCCAACTACCATCTCGACATGAGATGTCAAGCAACCGGCAACAAGCCAGCAACACAACCGGCAACGAGCCAGCATCCTGCAACGAGCAGCAACCAGCAACCGGCAACGCGCCAGCAAACAGCATCCTCATCGCCTCTCAAGGTTCCTTCCTGCGTCACGTGTGTGTGTCGACTCAAAGGCACACACAGCCGCCATACCTCGTCAACACGACGACGACGCCTGGACCAAGGTCACTTCTACACCGCCATGGTGTAGAGCAACACGCCGGCTCCCTGAAGACCTGTGATCTTCACCGCCGCAGCTTCCTGACCTTCTTCACTCATCATCACGCAGCAGCATCACTCAAGACACCACCGTCACTCCGCTCCGCTTCGACCTCCGCTACGTAGCTCCAGACTCTGACTCATACACCGACTGACGCCTTTCATTTCTCTCTACCGATCTGGCCCGCTCCCTCATACCTATTTATCCACGTTTAAAATAAAAGAATCAATATCTTTTAAAAAATGTGTTTTGTGCGAATACCGCTCAATGGGATATTTTCACTGTTTTTTTATTCTCAGAAAAATATTAGAAATAATACGATGCATAATAAAAGCATTTTTATTTTATTTTTGCATTGACTATTACATTTTCTGTAACGATTTAAAGTGATGCCATTTTTGATTTGCCGATAAAACGACATGTTCGTTTTTATTCGTGAATATATTACTGTTGACGACACACTGGCCAATATCGGTAACAGCGGTCTTACGAGCCATCAGCGTTTTCTACATCATAATGACGTTGTAGCCATTTGGAACCGTTTCGGAATGTGCGGTTTTAAAAAGCTTTTTAAAAAATTCAGAAAAATAAACTATAAATCTTCCGCATAATTTTAATGCATTGTGAAATGTGAAATTTGTGAAAAAACTATAGGAAGATTTGAAATGACCTGGCTACTGGCCATTAAATACGGCTCTTCCTACTTCAAGCAACGTTTCGATTTCGATTGATGGTCTTTCACCAGGGTGATTCTTAGAGTGTCTACCACATCTAGGGTGGTTTATATGGATGCACCCCTATCATAATTCTGGCCACGTTGTAGGTAGGGGCTGTGCTCCGCTGCGGACCGCATATAAACTCCAGCGGGCTGTAAACACAATGACACGAACGCGGATACGTAACAGGATAGGTATTTTTTACCCGGCCAACCCCGAACCCGTCCCATCCATGACCGAACTGGGACATTATTAGTGTGAGCGATGTGATACCACTGACTGGGCCGTGCGTGCGTGCGGACAGTGGACTGTTAGCCGTACTTGTTTTACGGGGAATGAATAAAACAGGACTGGATGACAGGTATTTATCGTAGTTTTCAGGATAATGACGATTAGGTAGGTAAGTGATGATATTGTCCGATAAGGTCAAACATAAAGTATTATAAAATTATGAAAATACAGAGTGTAGACTGCGCAGACGATCTTACCAATAATGAAGTAGGTACCTACATCAATTTTGGAATCGCATACACTCTGGTATAGATTACCTACCCTCCGCATGCCTGGTGAAATTTTATTAATGGGGTCTGTGGAACCCGGCGAGACTTAATCGATTATTTTTTTTTGTATGAATACGTTGATGAATTTTTTTTGGTTTTTGTAAATTTATATTCAAGGAAACGAATACAAAAAACAAGAAATTATTACTTCTTTCTTCACAATAAACCATAACATTTAATTTTTGTCTAACGGATTATGCTTTTTCTACTTGGAAAATGGGACTTTTTTGATGGAAGAAAATTGAGTGCTATAAACAAATGTGTCTACCTACTGCAAGAGTGAGACAAACGTACTTTGTCTTGCGATATTTTGTGTTAGGAAATATGCTTTACATCAGGTATGTGGTCGATGATCATTATGACAACACGTAAAAAAATTCTCGGTATCGAAATTTAAATTAATCAAACTAAACACATTTTTTGGAATCATGGATTTTTTAAATTAATAATGTTTCAATATTCGTTTGTCTGTCAGACCCTACAAGGCATGTGGAGGGTTGAATAAGTCAGCAAAATAAATAGGCAAAGGAAGGATGAAAGTGGGCTGAATGCTGTAGAAATCAGATCCTTGAGGCGAATGTGTCGTAAAACCATGTGAAATTGTTCAGTTCCGCAAACAATGCAGTTCTGATTTAAGCGTAAGGAGTAAGGTTAAAAAAAGGGATGGTTTGGGCATAAAGATAGTATGAATGAATAAATTAGTTCAATGAGAAGGCAGGACGCGAATGTATATGGCAGAATAGGTCGAGGACGTCTGAGGAAGACGAGCGATCGATCAAGTGAATCATTTTCTTGGGTCGGTCATGTCAATGAAATAACAGAAGACAATGTATGAGACCAAGTATGAATGTGGTGGGAACTAGGCTCAGATACCTGGGGAGACAGTAGAACCAGAAGACAGCCGCATATCCAATGACAACTCTTGTGAACTTTATAAAAGGGACTGGGTTCTTGTTAAGGGGTACGTATGCGATCCCCATTCGCCCGTTTCATACAAATCTTAGATTTGGATTTGAGATCAAAATACCCAACCAAACTCAAAAGTTATTTTTGTAATCAAAAGATATATCAAATATCTAGTTAGAATGTGAGCTACTTTATTTATTTTTGCTTTAAATTATAAGACATAGGCCATTAAAGATTTTTAGTGTTTCATGATTTTGGAGGCAACTTAGGCAATTATTTGTGGGTAAAAGAAAAACATAAAAATAATTTAACAACATTTATTTTAAAAATATAACGAAAAATAAAATAAAAAATTCTTATAAATGCATTTGTTGGGAAGTAATTTTTATATGTAAACGACTAGTTTTTATTCCGCCGTAAATAGGTAATTTGTATTTTTAATTTAAACCCATCAAAACGATTTTTATTATAATTTTTTGTTTTTTATTGTAAATTTCGTCATATTTATATGACAAATATAGTAAAATAATTTTTTTATTGTTTTTAATTTACTCACAAATAATTGCCCAAATCGCCTTTAAAATCCAGAAACATTAAAATCTTGAATGGCCTATATCTTATAATTTAAAGCAAAAATAAATAAAGTAGCTCACATCCTAAATAGATATTTGATATACCTTTTGGTTACAAAAATAATTTTTCAGTTTGGTTGGGTGTTTTGATCTCAAATCCAAATCTGAGATTTGTATGAAACAAAATGGAAGACAGCACAATGGCCTATGGCCTAAGTGCTCACGGGAACTAGTCTAGGGAACGTAGACCGTCTCCGCCAAAAAAAGTATGAATGTGACTGAAACAAGGGGTGTGTTCCATTACCGAATTTTTTGGCGGTCTGTATTCTCTGCATACTCCTGCAGGGAAACGGCGTGATGGTTAGTTAGTTTGTTTATCTTCCATTTAATCGAGGGTTTCGCCACATTTTTACACCTTTCCATAAGAAATATTACGATTTCAAATTTCAAATTTAATTTTGTGAAGTGTACACCACAACCTGGAGACTAGTGAGGCCGCATCTACAACGGTGTATCTACAACTAATTTGATTGTTGATGCGGAGGTCAATTATCAAGGTCTGGTTACATTATGATTAAACAAAACAACCTATATACTTTCTCTTGTAATTTTAACTTTCGAATGAATTTGGATTAACACGATTTTGGATAATGTAAGGCATTTGCTCCATTTATCAAATAAATTGAAAGGATTACATATTCATTCCCAAGTTGCGGGGAAATACCGAATCATCACTTTTAACATTGCTGCAGACTCATACATGTATAATATGACAATAACACCAGCATCGAGACTCGTAAACGTATAATATCCGAATGAACACACTGACTCATATGCCAAGCATGTATAATATGTGAATAATACAGGCGAAGAGAGTCAGACTTGTATAATAAATGAATGTAATATGTACAAGTATAATGTATATTATTATCTCTTCCTAGATATTTGTTCACATAAAAAGTCTCTCTTTTCGGAATTAAACTGAATCTCAGCAGAGCATTATTCGTGTAAGCCAGTGTTTCCCAAAGTGGGTAATATCGCCCCCCTGGGGGCGCTGGAGAGGAGGGAGGTCCCGGATGGGCAGTAAAGTGGTGGCGTGAGTAGAAGAAGGTTCTAATTTTAGACAATTGCAAATATTTGATATTTTTTCACTACAATTTTGTACTACTTGTTCTGTGAACAGATATCTCGCGTCGTCAGGCGTTATCAAACTGTGGCGAAGCAGTACATTTATATTATTCACACATACATAGATACTTAATGAAAAACAAATTAATTTTATTTCGTGTAATTTTTTATTTCCGATTCAAATATCGGAAATTGTTGATGATTATTAATTACAATTTAAAGTTTCTCTGTGTTTCCAAATTAATTATGTGGATGACTCAGGGGTTTATTTTTATATGCATAATTTTTATAATAACTTAAAGTTATTGGATAACAAACACCTCTGCCATAGGTTACCTAAAGTGGTTCGCTATGTTTGGTGATTTAGCCGTCTTGCACGGGTTCATGGAGTGAAGTTTGTCCGGGTCTTGGCGGTGGATGCGTCTGCCCACTAGCTGCTTGGCATGCCGGATCAGGAGAGAGTGGAAAAGAGAGTCCTTTCGATTTCTCCAGTTGTAGTATCTCGGAACATCGCCTTGCACCGCAGAGGGAGGGATGGATTCATACGTCCGTCACTCCTGGACACACTGAACTTCAGATTCCTTCCCACCCCTAATACCTTTTCCTTCCCAGAACTTCCTTTCATAAAAAATCCTCCACACAGCATGAGGGGAATAATTTTCCTCAGGGCCTCCTGTGTGGAGTTAATGTAAAAAAAAAACTAACTTCTGTTTTTGTGTTCTATAATAAATGAATTCAGCCTAATAATAATTACAACCATTACATAGTAGATAATAACATAAAATTACACAACAATTACAACAATTGCACAGCAGGACTAGTCGCGGCTAGCCTACGCCACTCCAAAAGGATAAGACAGGAGCTAAATGTCCTCCCAGCGCGAAAGACCACCTGTGGTTCCCAACAAGATTGAATGCCGCACACCAAACTCAAAGTATATCATAATACGTTCTTACAGAAGCGTGTCTTTCGTGAAAGTTAAATGGGTCCCACAAAATGCACTAAAACAGTTGTTCTGTATAGCTCGTACTTGTACAGCTGTACTTGTGTTGGGAGAGATGGAGGATCACCGAAGAAGAAAGTATTTGAAAAGAAAAGGGGGCGATGAGTTTTGAATGAAGTTTGGGAACCTATGATATGCTCGTTCGCCATAGTTCACAACCTTCCGCACTCTGATAGCATATCGGAATAAAAACCCTCTGGGGGTGGTATCTGTGTAGGCGAATCAGCAGATTTTCCCAAAATATGCTCAAATTTGGAAGAATTTTCGGCGGAGTAGTTTTATGTACTTAGGAACACGGCATAAGGGCCCCATAATTTATAAGCAAGTATAACCTGAAAATTTCAGTTTTCACCCTCGGCTAACGAGACGCTTTTTGCCAACGGGAGATATACTCACTACTCACTTCCACTGAATAGATTCACGGATAGAAGCGTACTTTGGACTTGTCAGTTTGCCCGAACTAAACTTATGATGGTATTATATTCAATTTGGGAGGCGGGAATGGGTACCGCCGCCCCGGGAACCTTTATTTGATAACCAACACCTCTGCCATAGGTCACCCCAAGTGGTTCGCTACGTTTGGTGATTTAGCAGGGGTGCCCGGGTGAGGTTTGTCTAGGTCTTGGAGGCGGATGACCGGGACATACCGAACCCCAGATTCCTACCCACCCCTTAAACCCTTTTCCTTCCCAGAACTCTCCTCTCCTTACTTTCCTTAAAAAAACCCTCCATACAGCATCCCCAAAGATGACAAAGGCCCTGAGGGAAATTATTTTCCTCCTGTGTGGAGCTAATGTATAAAAAATTGTAGATATTTTTCTACGTAAGGTGGACTGTAATTTAAAAAAATGATACAAGTACTTGAATAACATGGTGAACAGCGAAATTGGGAATGAATCTGACTTACCTTATTTTTTACACTGCACTTTTTGGTGAGAATCGATATTGTGGCACTGAGGGGTAACTCAATTGATCACTGCACAAGCTTCTGTAACAGATTGACTGGTAAATTTGTTGCAAGGTCACTAACTAAGGTATGTATTCCAATACTATCAGAAAGAGGCAGTACCGGATTATCCCTAAGGCAGAGTAGGCAATTGCCTAGGGGCCCCGCATCGGCTAGGGGCCCCGCGTCCCGGGAAAAAATGACTTGCTTCAATTAGTGAGCAACGAAGTTTCGGAAAAAGTCAGCTTTGAGATGGTTTTTTTTTTAGGTTATTTTTATATCTGAGGTGATTGAAGGTGCCGTGTGTGGTTTATATTGGCATTTGTTTCATTTTATTTCTTATTATACATACATATGTTTAAAATATAAACAATTTAAAATATGTACAAGCTTCAGTATGCACTACCAATCTGCTTGGGAAAATAAAAGTGAGGGCCGGTCGCTTGAAACGCTGTACCTTCGTTAGTTTTGCTCCGATTTACTTGCAATTTTGACACAGTACTCAATATACTAACGTGTTTTACATTCAGAAAAATCTAAAGTTTTAAAACCTTACCCCCCCCCCCCCCCCATTAAAGCCTTTTAAGGATTTGGTCAAGGGAACAAGGAGGCGTTTGGAAGCCCCTTCAACCCTTCCCCCCCCGTTAGTCCGCCATTGGTAAAGGGGCCCCGAGACGTGCATTGCCTAGGGGCCCCGCCATGGTTAATCCGGCCCTGGAAAGAGGCAGGTAATGAGGCAACGGATTGGACAGGGTGATGGAACATATTATGTTATTTAAGGGGAAATGAAAACAGATTTTCAGTTCATTCGGTCTGTCTGAGTTGCAGCCATTGAAAAAGTTTTACATATCAATGAAGTAATCCCAACGCTACCTACAGACAACAAACATAAATGATTTCATTTTATTTATTGTTTATTTTATGGAAACCAACAAAGTAGAAGATGAGAAAATCATGATCAACACCCATATAACAAACATGCAGTCCGCCTCGGAACAGGAATACCTAGTTAGTGAACAAACTACTTCACGTTGTATTTTATATTGCCGTTAAATAAAAAAAAAAAAAATTACATGATATCAGTTTTCTTTTAAATCGGTATGACTCAAACTTTCTAGGTATTTTCTAGAACGAATCAGTATGCCAGAAGTGGCCGTGAAGTAAGCTAATTTTTAAACTTATTTCTAACCTAAATTTCTCAATGGCGAAATTTTATCTACACGAGATTTTCTTAGAACGTAAAAGCTCGACTCAACTTTTTCAGCTCACAACATCATTTCTATCATGGACCTAAGAGCTTTTTGTGAAATAGATCCAATTGTGTTAAGTTTATTGTTTTTAATGTCGAATGGCTTTTAAATAATTTACAAAGTAGAAATATCACCTATGGAACATATTGCCATGACAATAAAAGCCTAGAAATAAGCCTTAAAGCAGCGCATTGTTATGAAATTTGCATAGTTGTGTGTAACGCCCAGAAAGTTCATTCTTCAATACCTTGATGTCCATGGACTGCAAACATTATTGAAGTGAAACTTCCTTAGCCTCGTTAGAGTGATTTGAAATTCAAACTGCGCTCAAGGCTCATATTGGTTGAGATATAAAAGGGAAACGATGATAGGTTTGCGCTCATTGGCCGCTTTGTTTTTTACGGGTCGTCGGAATATAATGCGCAGCGGTATAGTGCGTCGCAAATCTCAGCGGCTAGAGAAATCCAGCGGATGGAGGTTCGAATCCTACGAAATCCAAAAAAAAAAAAACATTTTTGTTTTTGTAAATCAATATCCAATCTTCAAACCACTTAAAAATAAACAGGCAAAAGGAAGCGACATCTATCGACTTTCTAGTTTCACTTCTATCGCGTATGAATTACACACTATTTTTTTTGCCTGTTTCTCTATTAAGGCACACGGTGTAAATTTACCAAAGATATTCAAATACAGAAGAGATATGCTATGGTGTCCGCGCGACTGTCGCCGGACTACGCGCTAACTAGCGTAGTTTTCATACAAAAAGAATTTGTTTATTTCGTTGATTTTTTGAAAATGTGCATTAATATTGGTTAACAATATATTTTGAATAAGGAAAGAATTCGTTCATTTGGTTTAACGTTCGTTTGGTTTATTCGTTAATTATTTGTTCTTTTAGTTTATTTGTTAATTGGTAAACAATATCGGCGACACCCGGAAGCGCAGACCCACATAGTAAAAACAGCAGGTAGCACATCTACTTATATTTCAATATCTTTGAAATTTACCGACAGAGGGATAATTTCCTAATTTGAATCGTTCACGTAAAAATATTATAATTAAATACAAAAGAATGAAAAACGTTTCCGGGGTAGTGGAGGTTATCCACCTCTTACCCGCCCTGGTATAAGTAACAGATGGTTACTCCTACGAGGCTCTCGCAAGATTCAAATTTTTTTGTTAAACGAAGCTACATTTATTTATTTTGATCGAATCTAGACCTCCAGTGTCCTTGCATACGTTGTTAGTAAGCAGTATGCAAGTGCTTGAAAGGAAACACAAAATGCAAAAAAACGTTCCCGGGGTACTCGAATATTGACTTTTTGATAATTTCCTTCTTCAATCATTATACGCGGACGATATTACATGTGCTGTGGTGGAGAACTTTGCTAGCCGAAGAACTGAACCCGTCACACTTGCAAACTCAACCACCTACCGGTAAAAAGCTTGGTGGTATAAATGCCGTACTTCCAATATTTTTCTTTCAACTAGGTTACATTTCTAGGAATTACCTGTTCAGTATTCACTTGTAATATAGAATGTGTGGATTTATGGAATGTTTTTATCGTTAGTCGTGTTTGGTAGACAGGGGAATATAATACCAGGGGGAGGCGAGGTTAAAGTGTTTCTGTGAAACCTAACTACATTTACTTGAGCTTTTACGTATTTTTATTTATTTCGAGTTGTTTATTGGTTGATCAGAAAACTGAAGAGACTGGAATAATAATATTTTTTTTCATTCATATCCAACACTTGAAAAATAATACCTGAAGTATATATATAGCCCCGCCAGTTGGGATAATTATTAAATTTAAAATCCAATTAATTTATAAGTCACGACGAATCTTTCAAATAACCTTTCGCCAAATATAAAGTTTAGATAAATATTTTTATAGGAATTTTGTTAGTCACTGAGTCGTAAAATTGCCTAAAGCGAAACTTTTAATTAATTTTAAATATTCCAATAGCTGCCGACAAACTGAATCAAAATTTTGTTTTAAAACTTATTACTCATTAACAGTTTGTTAGTTTAGTATCCTATTACTTTATACACCTACTTAAATGTATTTATGGGCAATCGGGTCACCAGTTTGGTGAATATTGTGTATTGTTTAAATGTTTTATCCAGATCTGGCAGCTTACAGATCTTGCCCCACGTTTGTAAACTGAGTAATATGTGCGGAGGTGTTTAAATAATAACTCTTAATATTAACGCGAGTCACAATGTATTTACAACAGAAACTTTATGTTACAATAATTTGTCCAAGTTTAATATTATTCTTGCTTAGAGATAAAGCAGGTAGAGAGGGCGAACACTAAAACCGGAATGGTTTTGCAAAACAAAATGCGTTGTCACGCACCTAGCTGGCGAGTCGTGACCGGTGATACCACAGTGCAAAATCTAACAAAAATGATATTTTATGGCTGTACGCTGCGTCGCTACATATTTATGTAAATGTATTTCTACGCACAAACTGTATTTTTGTACATTGTTTACTAAGAAAACAGAAATATATAAGAAACTATTACTTAAAAAACTGCCGGGAGTTAGTTAAACTATCATTAGCATCTCCAAACGGTTTATGTTGTAATGCTGAAGGAACGGGGATTTAGGAAATGCTTTGGGTACAAGAATGTAACACACCAATTTGGGTGGGGGCAGGATAAGCAACACCTCTGCCATAGGTCACCCCAAGTGTTTCTCTGCGTTTGGTGACTTGTCCGGGTTCATGCTGGGTGAGGTTTGTTGAGGCTTTGGAGGCGTGTGAGTACCAACTGCATGGCGGGCCGGTTTAGAAGAAGCCGATTAGGGATATGCTTTGACCTCTCCAGCCGGGCTATCTCGACCCAACATCTCGCACCGCAGTGGGAGGGATGGATTCATAAGTCGCTCCTGGACACAGTGATCCCCAGATTCTTACCCATCCCTCATACCTTTTTCCTTCCTAGATCTTCCGCTCCTTCCGTTACTGAAAAGGCTCTCCATATAGTATCCTGAAAGATGACTTATATAGGGCCCTAATAGAAATTATTTTTCTCAGGGCCTTCTGTGTGGAGTTAATTAGTGAGTTATATAGAGCGGCACCAACGTTTCGCTTCTGGTGGTCTTTCACCGGGGTGTTTCTGGACTACATTCCCCTTCTTTTTATTCTACCACTCTCTATGGAGCTCCATGTAACCCATGCTAACTTATTTGTGAATTTCCGAAAACACTGCCTCACAACATTTACTCTCCGATGAGTAACTTCATTAGTCAGTAGCTATGGGAAGTTGAAGGTACCAGATACCAAGTTCGGAGACCCGCCGCAGGAGAATTAGGCTCTAATGGGCAATCTATCGTCTTGCAATATATCCTGCAATCTATTGATTCCGGTAACCAAATGCAAAATAGATTATTCAGAGAGTCACGTAAGTGCATTATATACAGGGTGTCTCACAAGCTATGGATCAACTGAAGTGTGGTGGTAAAAATGTCGGAACATGGGCCAATTCTTAACCCTTCCAATGTTGTATCAATTTTTTTATTTTTTTTTTGAAAAATAATCAGGACGCTGTCAAAAAAAATCATCTAGAAAGTACAGTGTTTTTCGGATTTATTTTTTGAATTATGCTGTTAAATTATGTGTCTCTGATGGGCACTACGGCGACGCGCGACAACGGCACAACAAGGCAAAAACGTATGTTTTGTTTATCACAATAATGCTGCAGCTCTGTCTTATAGTGAGACCCCCGATGAGATGAACGATGAACACATGTCTTCTTCCTCCAAAGGAAAAAAGTAATAATTTTCTTGCATTTTTCTCACCAGTATTAAAGAAATAAGACGCCGCCCGCCGTTTCCGTGGAAATTTTAAAAGCAGCCAATGGAAGTATTTGTAAGAATTTTGTATCCACATTTCAACCTTAAATCTCTGCAATAGAGTTAACAATCTTATTTCAAAGGTTTAAATATCACTTTCGAGTATAATAAATTTGAAAAGGCAAACTTTTTGTCTCGTGAAAACCGGCCGATTTGCAGCGTTGAAAGCTCCGTCTTTGAATCAGATGACGTCGCAAAGGTTTTCAAACTACATAGATTTCTTATAAATTGAACTGCAACCGGGGTCGAATGACGTCAAAGGGATTTTAATAAATTTTAAACATTGATTAATATATTTATTGTACGAATAAACATTGAATATAACCCCTATATTAGGTATTAGGAATTGACGTTTGTTATAGTATCTGAATATTTTTTTTATAACTCACAAGTCCTAATTTTTTTTAATTGAAGTTCCTTATTACAATCCATGAAATTGTGCTTACCTACCTATTTCAAAATGTCGGAGCTCAAAATCAACAATGAAGGGATTTTGCTGCTTCTGATAACAGATTTCTGCTTCAAGGTTAAAACCCGATTCCAAAAAAATGCATAATAAAGCTTAGTAAAAATATTTTGAAGTGAAACTTTTTTAGTGCCGTTAGTGATTTGAAATTCGGATGAAACGGAAATGCGTCGCAACTCAGTTCTACACAAATACTAGGTTCTAACATAATGCGGTAGATTCGCACCTCAGCACGTGCCTCCATAGCACAGTGGGCAGGGCGCCTGACAAGTCTCAGCGGCCAGAGAGACAGACATAAAGCAAATAGAGGTTCGAATCCTACGAAATAAAAAAAAAACATTTTTATTTTTGTGAAATCAATATCCAATATTTAAACCACTTTAAAATTAACAGGCAAAATAAAAGAAATCGACATCTAGCGACATTCTAGTTTCACTTCTACCGCATGCGAATTACACACTCTGATTTTTTTTCTTATTCACCTGCATATTAATTGAAAACTGTAGAAAAGGAAAGTAATATCATTCAAGAAATTATTTACATATTATTCTTTCTGGCATCATTAAAAATCTTTTAGGCTTAAAGGAGTACATTATCCTGTTTCAATACCCAAAACTTGGCTAATGATCAATCATGGTATTATATTAATCATTATCCATGTGTTTTGCTCCTGAGTTGCCTATCTACACTCTACACTATCTACTACTACCTCTAGTCAGACTGACGTAGTTAATGCTGAATAACGGCGCTAATTAAATAAGGACATAATTACTACAAATAATAATTAATGATTAACCTATTAACGATACGACTATATTGCATAGTTGTGCAAATTGGCGAAAGGATAAATACTCGAATTGAAGAGAACGTGATTATTATCTGCCTCCCCTTCGCCGAGGCTTTGAACTAGTTAATTATTATTCTGAAGAGGCTTCTAATTATAAACTAAGATAGACTCGCTTTGTTTTCTCAGTAAATACGACGTAGCCTACTGCAGACACTTATTATTATTATTTAAATCATTTTCGAATCGTGTTGTTTAGAGCAGTGTTCCCAACCCCCGGGCCGTGGACCAAATGGTAGATACTGGGCCGCGCAAGAGCCTGCTTAAGAATCAAAATGACGTTAAAAAAATCGAACGTATTCAATAAAAAATTAAATAATTATTCACAAAAAATAAAGTGGAGCCTCTCTTGACGAGCACCTCCCATAACGAGCAAAACAGATTTTGAAAAAAAAACGCTCCCTTAACAATCGACTTTTCGCACAACTAGCGATATTTCACATAGGGGAATATCTTGATAAAGGCATTTAAATTAACTAACACATTAACAGTATTTTGTCGGCTGAAAGAAAAAAAACTATTTTGAATTTTTTATATTTTGTATTACTAATAATATTTTTACTTTATATTAATTTTTGTGCAAGTGTTTTAAAGTAAGTAATTTCAAGTAGTTTCCTGCATTATTTACTAGTATAATTTCGTTAATATGTATGTAAAAGCCTTAATAGGGATAAATAAATAAATAAATAAATAAGCAAGGAGAAGACCCATCTTCATGTCACTCACTTGTGAGCCTGGACTTCCGCGCCAGTTCATCAGTCTCTGGTTAGCACTACTCATAGATTTTTCCAATTTTTTTGTTTTTTGAAATTTGTAATTTTTTTTCATATTTGTAAAATTTGGAAACATGAAAAAGGTTTTTCTCCACAGTGAGTCAGGATGTGGATTTTAAAATGTCACTTTCGAGAACACGAATAGTCGCAGTCGGAACATGATAAAGTTTTTTCTTCACTTTGAGACGGCTTGTGGACTTTTAAATGTTCCTTTTGAGAACATGAATAGTTGCGGCCGGAACATGAAAATGGTTTTTCTCCACTTGAGCAAACTTGTGGGTTTTCGAAGTCTCATTTCTAGCATGTAAATAATTGCAATCGGAACATACAAAAGGTTTTTCTCAACCGTGAGACGGCTTGTGGACTTTTAAATGTTCCTTTCGGGAACATGAATAGTTACAGTTTCTTATATTCTGGGTGTACGTAGATTAAAACGATTTCCCGCATGCTCTTAAATTAAAACCAGATTCACCCTTAAATTAAAACTGTAGCGCGCGGAATATTCATCCTCTCATACCATCTCTCTCTGACGATATGCGCGGACGATATCAACCAAAGATATTCAAATGCAGAAGAGATATGCTATGGTGTCCGCGCAACTGTCGCCGGACTACGCGCTAATTAGCGTAGTTTTCATACAAAAAGATTTTTTTCATTTCGTTGATTTTTTGAAAATGTGCATTAATATTGGTTAACAATATATTTTGAATAAGGAAAGAATTCGTTCATTTAGTTTAACGTTCATTTGGTTTATTCGTTAATTATTTGTTCTTTTAGTTTATTTGTTAATTGGTAAACAATATCGGCGACACCCGGAAGCGCAGACCCACATAGTACAAACAGCTGATACCACATCTACCTATATTTCAATATCTTTGATATAGCATCCCTACCAGGCGGCTGGCCACGCCTTTCGCGGCGCATACATCTAGCGGAGCCCCTATAAGCGGCATCTCGACAGTTCACCTGCCTGCTTGCACTGCCTTGTACCCTCCTTCTTGTGGCTATCCGTGCCCGTACGGCCCTCAGAAGATAGACATTTACTTCCAGCTGCCAAGTATCTGACTTGAACACTACCTAGGTTCGTCAAGGCGCGCTCCTTCTCTTGACTACCTGTGTCCAGCACAGCCCTTGGAAAACAGTAATCCGCCCAAACCGACCATTCCGCGTATCCCTTTTTTTTCGTTTCCAAATATACATATTTATCTAGTTAATAAGTTTCTAGTGATTGATATAACTGTGTACCTATTGTTACTATTTTGAGTGACCCTCATAAAAAACTGTTTAACATAAAAAAGTGTTATAAAACCAGTTTTGAGAAAAGCTTTAAATTCGAGGTGCACACCAGAGAAAAATTATCTGCTTGATCTGTGTGTAACTATTCTTTAGACTTGCGGAGTCTTGATGAGTGAACCCCCCCCCGGGCCGAGGTTAAATTATCAAGCGTTAACCGGTCTGCGGTGATAAAAAGGTTGGGGACCACTGGCTTAGAGTACCTTGTCGAGGAATAATTATATTAATCTCTTAACTCAACGACCAAATTCTTAGGTTCAGTATAAAATAAAGTTCTGATTCCCACTGTTGAGTGTTCTGTCGTCCTATTTTGAAATATTAAACTTCATTTTCTACCTGTTTAATTCATCTTTATTCATGTCCGTTGATGGACTTTTTTACTTTCAATTTAACGCTTGTGTCGCATTTTATCTCAATATTCTACAACAAATTTGTCTTTGTTTCATTTTGAAAGTGTCAACTCTGTGATGAACCTGCTTTGTCGAATGGTTGGCGAATAATTTTTTTCTTAAATAACAAATATGAGCATACTACCGACATCCGTGGGGTAGATTTGATAGTGAAATTAAAAGAATGTGGAGCAATTGGGGCTGGCCTTTCGAAGAAGGATTTATCTACTAGGGTAACGAAAGCGTTCAACAAATCAGAATAAGTATCGAACCATATTAGGGGCGTCCCATCAATCACAGGAAAGAGCGAGATCTGATGCCTCTTGGTGGATTTAGTACAAAAATTGTCCCACGTTTTAGGGGATAGTTATTTTAAGTGGTAAAAACACTTCTAACCTGGTCATAAATCGCATTTTTATGAGGGACACGAGGGAATTGACAACAGTTGGTTTCACGTCTGAAATCGGCGAGTCTTGTAAGTAATAGGTTACGCTAGTGACAAAACCCTAAGGTTTCGGATTGGATTTTTGTGTCTTTCAGATAACGCAGATGAAAAATGTGTTCGATCCCTTGTATTTGAGTGGGTTGTCAAGATCGATACATTAAAGCTGAATTTATCTCTTGATTTTACGTGTACGAGATTCAAGAAAGTAATTAGTGAAACTAATAAAAATTAATGTCCTGTCAGAACTTTAAATTATGTGCAAATTCAAGTATTTTTCCTGAAGTGCAGTTCGCATAACTCTGAGAACTTATGAGTAATAAATTAATGTAAAAAACGTTGGAAAGAGGGTTTGAGGTGGGATCTACGAGATGGGAAGAGAGTGATAAGGGACAGACATTTTCGAATCGTCAAAGGGGCTGGACGTGAAATTTCGAAGGGACAAAAACGGGGGATTATACGCGCGGGACTATACAAGAGTGTTGTGTTTCACTGTGGACTAGCGAAAACGGAAAGTGTTTGTTTGTTGAAACTAACTTCAGTGAAAATTTTACAGTAATTCATTGTGTAAGATGAAGAAATTTGGTGTTGTGTTACTTACTTAATAAAGATAATCGTTGTTAAAATTCGCGATTGCCGCGCGATAAACATTTAAATTTGGGAATAGAGACTTATTAAAGTATTGGACTCCTGTCATAATTAATAATAATAACAATAATATCCTTATTGAACGAGATCTGCGAGATAATAATAAAAAATTACAGACTCAGTGTTAATGCTTACAGTGGTTTTAAAATTACATAAGTACAAAAAGGGATATCAACTGAAAACCCTAAATACGAACACTAGATAAGTGAAGAATATAAAACGGTTATAATATAGGTTTTCCCAATAATCCGCCACTGGACTAGCCGTGTTGAGGCCGTAAATTTTAAGTCGACTTATAATTCTCGTAAACAGGCCTACATTGAAATGTAATCACATAATAGATTGGTTACATAAATAATAATTGCAACTTATCATTCATTATGTAGAGACAAAAATATAACAATAAATATTTATCTTGAGTAACGACAATGGTCCCGGATCATAATAATAATCCCGTAGAAAACATTCCATCCTTCATTTAAGGACAGTGCAACGAATAAAATAATGATAATAATAAAAATAGTGGAAAAATGGTGTTAATTCGGTTGAGAAGTTTTAGCCAGAATAATTAGAGTTTAGATAATAAATGTACAGTCAGTCGAAAGCTAGAAATGCAGTTTTGAAAGGAGGCTTTTTAAATATAAAGTAGGTCTGACGTTACCGTGTATAGTTAGGGGGGGAGGTTGGTAGTTATGATTGCGCAATAGTCTGGTAAGGGGCCACAGGACGTGAGAGAAGATCTTCCCACAATGCAGCTTAGAGAAAAAGGGGTTTTAAAATTACAGTACCTACATTAAGACCTTGTACGATGATAAGGAAAGCAAGTAGGGAGTTTGATCATTTATAGGGAGGACGTGTGATTAAGACGCGGAGTTGCGTTTACCCTACCGGGAGTCGCGGTTTTAGCAACCATGTTCTTGGTAAGTCAAATAACTTTAACCTATATTACAGGACCTCACTGATTGCAGGATGGAGTGAAGAGAACGCTGACCCTGTATTATTTAACTGTACCAGCCTCGAATAGATTGATGTAGGTACTATTTATCCCTGAATAGGTACCAGGCATAATTCACAGATGTTATCAACAAGAACAGCTACCTTTTCTCGGCAGACAACTGATGCCGAGCTAGACCAAATGGGGTAGACACGTGCGGACTCCAGGGGCTCGGGTTCGATTCCCGGTACCGGAACCTATAAATCTATAATTGAATTAGGTACATGTACTTGTTTGCAGAGTGACGTGAATAGAACGCGAATCTTGGACAGTTAATTGCATGAGTGTCTGTATCGAATAGATTGATGTACTTTTTATCCCAGAATAGGTACTAGGCGTATTTCACAGATGTTACCAGTCACCACCCTGGACAGTGACCTTTTCTCGGCACTCGGCTGATGCCGAGCTGACACAAAAAATGAACCTGACACAGAGAATACAGTCAACCAAATGGGGAGCGTCTCGAGAGTACGACATATCAAATTGGAGGCGATTACCTGCAACCCGAACAGACATCTTTAGACAAGGGAGCAGAAGAGCAGAATCACGATATAAAATATGAAACAAATAAAACTAACAGGTACTCTGCTGAATTCCTACTTCTTGAATTACGCTTTTTAAGTTCTTCATGATTGACGAATGTGCTGGTGACACCGAGACTACACATTATGTGAGAAATTGGTGGTCGAGTGGTAAGGGTCCTTCCCACATTGTCATGTTAGGGAGGAGGAGGGTTGCCCTCCATAGACTGATCGGGTCTCGCGAGGTGCCGGAAGCAATTCCCTTTCGCGGGACTATGTCGAGCGAATGGGCGCAACAGGGTCGTATGAAATGAGATGCCAATGGTAAGACAGGGCATGGTTCGCAGACGGAGGCGTTTGGCCGAAAGCATCTCGCGTTGCCTGCAAGGTAGTATGGAAATGCGCCAACAGGTCATCTGTGGGACGGGTTCCTGTAGCATCATCACATTTTTTAGTCCTGTCGACCCAGAAGCAAACGTAATGCCCACAAGGTGAGGATTATGTCAGCTCCTGGAGGTGGAGTGTAACGCTAGGTCGGTCACGTGGGAGGACGGATCTGCCTGTCACAAGCTTACCCCACTTGTACCGTGAGTAGAGTCATGATAAGGGACGAAATAGATTACCCCTTCTAGAGCCAGTAAAGTAGTTCCGGAGGTGTTCGATACTGGAGTTGTCTGGGAAAGGTTTGAAGGCATGCCGTTCTTCTTCTGTTATGGCGGGGTCCGGGTATCTGGTTTATCGTCAAGAGATTTTCCGGGTGCCATGGGTATAGCCTCATCATGCATTGGTCGGAGGGTCGTGTTCTGAGAGCTGACCACCTAGTCAACTTGGTCAAGTGGAGGAGCCAGTATTTGCTTGCAAAAAATTCCTTCCACATCACATCCATTTTATCCTCTATCCCGTCCTTATACTTCCATCCTAGGTATAAGTTTGTGTTTACTAACAACAGAACATATTATCACGATTATGTATAGGATATAGCCATGGAGAGCGGTGCAGAGAATCGCCAATTATCCACATGAAATGAAACATTCCAGGTACGTACATTAAAAATCATTAGAACGTAGAGGGAGGGAGATCAATTTTATAGCCTATTAGGATCATAGCGGGGACAATTTAGGATAATTTAGACAGGGCGTGTCCTTCAATCGTTTAAGAGATACAGAAAAATTCCTTCACACCTTACCTAAAAGAACCAAAAGTTACCACGAAAGACATTAAATACCTATCCTAGATGTTCTAGGAGCTCCGAAAAAAAAAATCACACAACGTGGAGAAAAGGGTTTATTGTAAGAATTTCCCGGAAAACTACCTCTTACTGTGTTCAGTCACAGGGGTGGGAAAAATGAGTCATGATTCAAAATATTAATGGCGAATCATTCAGTAGGTACGAGAGGAAGATCTACCAACCGGAGATCTAAACGCACGAGAAGAAGAAATATTTAAAAGTTTTCATTAGGGGGGGGGGTGAACCATCACAAGTGTTGCCGAGAGACCAGGAGGTAAGGTTTTAAAAGCTGGAGGAATTTCTATGTATCTTGGTGCAATTTGAAAGACAGTTACGAATTATTACGTGGGAAGAAAAACTTTCAAAAAAAAAAAAAAATAAGTAGGCTAGAATAGAAAAAACAAAAATGTATTTAAACAAATCAGTAGCCAAGAGTTTTTAATCTGCAGATGTAGGTCATTGCCTCTTAGACGGGTAGATAAAATAAATAGAAATTTTGTAAACAAAACCAACAACGAAGATTTACAACCCCAACGGTTTAAATGTAGGTCATTGCCTTTTAAGTCAGGGTGCGGAGAAGAAAAAAATGGGATGCAACAAAAAAAAAAGGTACAGTGAACACATCATAAAAATCGGAGATTTATGACCTTGCGTTCGACTATCGTAACTAGGTCAGGAATGCAACGACTCGGGGCGAGAAAAAATAGTACGGTGACCCAGGGCGGAAAGTAAACAAATCACTAGCTTAAAATAACTGTAATAATCACTTGGAAGAGAATTAAATCGTTGCAAGAAGGGGTTTTAGTGGGTTAGGGAGGGGATAAGATCAACCAAATGGTCACTACATTCAACGTGTTTAGTTTAGAAAAATTTCATGTTAAAGGAATAAGGAATTTTTATGGCTTAGGGAGGGGGCGGAACCAATCGGTTGGTTATTAAATTCAAACATGGTTAGGTTAGAACAAGTTCATGGTTAAAGGCGATAAAAGGATTTTTTTTTTGGCTTAGTGAGGAAACGTAATCAGCTAAAAGCTTTTAGTTGATTTAAACATGTTCGGGTCACACCACACTGGTAGGAGAGATTTTGATTCAAATGGGTTGGGAATCAGTGAGAGTTGCGCCGTACGTCAATTAAAATTTTGAACATAATCAGCAGGGTAGTTAGTAGTTAGTGGTATCCAACCTTCGATAAGAAGCAACGAGAAAGTGTGTCATGTATTATGGGAGATAGTTCTTCGATGATCCATTTTAATATCGATTCACCGTAGCGAGTATAATTTTGGTTAGTTGACCTACAATAAGGTTTGAAAATTCTTTAAACTGGGGTGACCGGACAACAAACCAGTAGAAACAATGATGCAATCGGGCCAACATTGAGTAGTCCTGTTCATACACTAATTGTTATATTGAATGGAGACGGTCTAGCGCACGACAAAAACAAAAAAATTATATTGACAGGTAATAATGTCTTTTCTAAGTTTATCAATGGGAAAAAAGGTTCGTTTATTTTGAAGGGAGACCGTAGAGATAGCCTAACGAAGGACAGAAACAATTGAAGGAAAAAAAAGAGGGGATAAATTGTTTTGAAATGACGTGTTTAATATCAAGATAACAAGAATTCATTAAATAAAACAAATATGAAACAAAAGAGATAGTTTAGTTTTAATCAGCACCCCAGATTTTGTTGTTTTATGACAAGAAACAAAGAAAGGGTCGGTCATACTCGTAAAATTGCGCACGAAACAACAAAAAATTAAGATAACAGATAACAGACATTAACAAAAAAATACACTACCCTATATCGGAATACGGTTAAAAGAATGCGGAAAAAATTACTGTTGGCGGGCAGGGGGTTTGAAAAAAAAAAACAAGGACATGTGGCAGTTCGTAAGACACGAGCGTACCGGTGGTCGCTTAGCAGTGGAACAGCCAGCTGGGCCGGATTGGGAGAGTCGCTTGAGATTTACGGAAAAAATAAATAAAAAAATAAAAATTTGTAGTTAACTAAATACAGTGGACTTTAGACGTTGATTTAGGGGGGATAAAAGATAGGAGGGGAGGGGGTAGAACAAGGATAAAAAGGGGATAAGCAAAATTTAGGTACGAAAAATTTTGGGAAAGAGAAAACACGGAGGGGAGGGGAAACAAACCAAAACCTGTATTTAGAAATGACTCCACTGACCAACCACTAATAGCGTGTTTTGACACTGGAGATAATTTCTATAGGGAGGCTGTGATGAACCTGCTTTGTCGAATGGTTGGCGAATAATTTTTTTCTTAAATAACAAATATGAGCATACTACCGACATCCGTGGGGTAGATTTGATAGTGAAATTAAAAGAATGTGGAGCAATTGGGGCTGGCCTTTCGAAGAAGGATTTATCTACTAGGGTAACGAAAGCGTTCAACAAATCAGAATAAGTATCGAACCATATTAGGGGCGTCCCATCAATCACAGGAAAGAGCGAGATCTGATGCCTCTTGGTGGATTTAGTACAAAAATTGTCCCACGTTTTAGGGGATAGTTATTTTAAGTGGTAAAAACACTTCTAACCTGGTCATAAATCGCATTTTTATGAGGGACACGAGGGAATTGACAACAGTTGGTTTCACGTCTGAAATCGGCGAGTCTTGTAAGTAATAGGTTACGCTAGTGACAAAACCCTAAGGTTTCGGATTGGATTTTTGTGTCTTTCAGATAACGCAGATGAAAAATGTGTTCGATCCCTTGTATTTGAGTGGGTTGTCAAGATCGATACATTAAAGCTGAATTTATCTCTTGATTTTACGTGTACGAGATTCAAGAAAGTAATTAGTGAAACTAATAAAAATTAATGTCCTGTCAGAACTTTAAATTATGTGCAAATTCAAGTATTTTTCCTGAAGTGCAGTTCGCATAACTCTGAGAACTTATGAGTAATAAATTAATGTAAAAAACGTTGGAAAGAGGGTTTGAGGTGGGATCTACGAGATGGGAAGAGAGTGATAAGGGACAGACATTTTCGAATCGTCAAAGGGGCTGGACGTGAAATTTCGAAGGGACAAAAACGGGGGATTATACGCGCGGGACTATACAAGAGTGTTGTGTTTCACTGTGGACTAGCGAAAACGGAAAGTGTTTGTTTGTTGAAACTAACTTCAGTGAAAATTTTACAGTAATTCATTGTGTAAGATGAAGAAATTTGGTGTTGTGTTACTTACTTAATAAAGATAATCGTTGTTAAAATTCGCGATTGCCGCGCGATAAACATTTAAATTTGGGAATAGAGACTTATTAAAGTATTGGACTCCTGTCATAATTAATAATAATAACAATAATATCCTTATTGAACGAGATCTGCGAGATAATAATAAAAAATTACAGACTCAGTGTTAATGCTTACAGTGGTTTTAAAATTACATAAGTACAAAAAGGGATATCAACTGAAAACCCTAAATACGAACACTAGATAAGTGAAGAATATAAAACGGTTATAATATAGGTTTTCCCAATAATCCGCCACTGGACTAGCCGTGTTGAGGCCGTAAATTTTAAGTCGACTTATAATTCTCGTAAACAGGCCTACATTGAAATGTAATCACATAATAGATTGGTTACATAAATAATAATTGCAACTTATCATTCATTATGTAGAGACAAAAATATAACAATAAATATTTATCTTGAGTAACGACAATGGTCCCGGATCATAATAATAATCCCGTAGAAAACATTCCATCCTTCATTTAAGGACAGTGCAACGAATAAAATAATGATAATAATAAAAATAGTGGAAAAATGGTGTTAATTCGGTTGAGAAGTTTTAGCCAGAATAATTAGAGTTTAGATAATAAATGTACAGTCAGTCGAAAGCTAGAAATGCAGTTTTGAAAGGAGGCTTTTTAAATATAAAGTAGGTCTGACGTTACCGTGTATAGTTAGGGGGGGAGGTTGGTAGTTATGATTGCGCAATAGTCTGGTAAGGGGCCACAGGACGTGAGAGAAGATCTTCCCACAATGCAGCTTAGAGAAAAAGGGGTTTTAAAATTACAGTACCTACATTAAGACCTTGTACGATGATAAGGAAAGCAAGTAGGGAGTTTGATCATTTATAGGGAGGACGTGTGATTAAGACGCGGAGTTGCGTTTACCCTACCGGGAGTCGCGGTTTTAGCAACCATGTTCTTGGTAAGTCAAATAACTTTAACCTATATTACAGGACCTCACTGATTGCAGGATGGAGTGAAGAGAACGCTGACCCTGTATTATTTAACTGTACCAGCCTCGAATAGATTGATGTAGGTACTATTTATCCCTGAATAGGTACCAGGCATAATTCACAGATGTTATCAACAAGAACAGCTACCTTTTCTCGGCAGACAACTGATGCCGAGCTAGACCAAATGGGGTAGACACGTGCGGACTCCAGGGGCTCGGGTTCGATTCCCGGTACCGGAACCTATAAATCTATAATTGAATTAGGTACATGTACTTGTTTGCAGAGTGACGTGAATAGAACGCGAATCTTGGACAGTTAATTGCATGAGTGTCTGTATCGAATAGATTGATGTACTTTTTATCCCAGAATAGGTACTAGGCGTATTTCACAGATGTTACCAGTCACCACCCTGGACAGTGACCTTTTCTCGGCACTCGGCTGATGCCGAGCTGACACAAAAAATGAACCTGACACAGAGAATACAGTCAACCAAATGGGGAGCGTCTCGAGAGTACGACATATCAAATTGGAGGCGATTACCTGCAACCCGAACAGACATCTTTAGACAAGGGAGCAGAAGAGCAGAATCACGATATAAAATATGAAACAAATAAAACTAACAGGTACTCTGCTGAATTCCTACTTCTTGAATTACGCTTTTTAAGTTCTTCATGATTGACGAATGTGCTGGTGACACCGAGACTACACATTATGTGAGAAATTGGTGGTCGAGTGGTAAGGGTCCTTCCCACATTGTCATGTTAGGGAGGAGGAGGGTTGCCCTCCATAGACTGATCGGGTCTCGCGAGGTGCCGGAAGCAATTCCCTTTCGCGGGACTATGTCGAGCGAATGGGCGCAACAGGGTCGTATGAAATGAGATGCCAATGGTAAGACAGGGCATGGTTCGCAGACGGAGGCGTTTGGCCGAAAGCATCTCGCGTTGCCTGCAAGGTAGTATGGAAATGCGCCAACAGGTCATCTGTGGGACGGGTTCCTGTAGCATCATCACATTTTTTAGTCCTGTCGACCCAGAAGCAAACGTAATGCCCACAAGGTGAGGATTATGTCAGCTCCTGGAGGTGGAGTGTAACGCTAGGTCGGTCACGTGGGAGGACGGATCTGCCTGTCACAAGCTTACCCCACTTGTACCGTGAGTAGAGTCATGATAAGGGACGAAATAGATTACCCCTTCTAGAGCCAGTAAAGTAGTTCCGGAGGTGTTCGATACTGGAGTTGTCTGGGAAAGGTTTGAAGGCATGCCGTTCTTCTTCTGTTATGGCGGGGTCCGGGTATCTGGTTTATCGTCAAGAGATTTTCCGGGTGCCATGGGTATAGCCTCATCATGCATTGGTCGGAGGGTCGTGTTCTGAGAGCTGACCACCTAGTCAACTTGGTCAAGTGGAGGAGCCAGTATTTGCTTGCAAAAAATTCCTTCCACATCACATCCATTTTATCCTCTATCCCGTCCTTATACTTCCATCCTAGGTATAAGTTTGTGTTTACTAACAACAGAACATATTATCACGATTATGTATAGGATATAGCCATGGAGAGCGGTGCAGAGAATCGCCAATTATCCACATGAAATGAAACATTCCAGGTACGTACATTAAAAATCATTAGAACGTAGAGGGAGGGAGATCAATTTTATAGCCTATTAGGATCATAGCGGGGACAATTTAGGATAATTTAGACAGGGCGTGTCCTTCAATCGTTTAAGAGATACAGAAAAATTCCTTCACACCTTACCTAAAAGAACCAAAAGTTACCACGAAAGACATTAAATACCTATCCTAGATGTTCTAGGAGCTCCGAAAAAAAAAATCACACAACGTGGAGAAAAGGGTTTATTGTAAGAATTTCCCGGAAAACTACCTCTTACTGTGTTCAGTCACAGGGGTGGGAAAAATGAGTCATGATTCAAAATATTAATGGCGAATCATTCAGTAGGTACGAGAGGAAGATCTACCAACCGGAGATCTAAACGCACGAGAAGAAGAAATATTTAAAAGTTTTCATTAGGGGGGGGGTGAACCATCACAACTCGTTTCGATATTGCGTCATCAATTTTTTCTAAAACTCGTCCATTCATTTCTAAAAGCCTTGCAGCCAGAATAAAAAATCATTTCACGCTATTGCTAGTTTATACGAACTTTTATACGCAGTCAACAATATAGCAGTAAATGAAAACAAGTTGTTTCATTCCTAGTCTAACCTTCAAATTTACTATGTGAACAAACCCCCGTGTTTTGGAAACAAAAAAAGTCGTTCAAGGAGCTCACCTTATACGACTCCAAGCCTCCAGAGACGAGCAAGGATGATCCCTTGCTCGTAAACTCACTCATAAATCAATTTTTTTGTAGATGTTTTTATTTTTTATAATTTACGTTCGCCAAAATCTGATGTTTATTTAAAAGTACTGAGAGAATACGAATTAAAAATACGAACATGGAAATCTTCAGGAATTTTTTTAATTACGACTAATATTATGACTAGTAATTATTACTGATTATCATCAGTATATAAGAACTCCTACAGATAATGTTTTTAAAGCCCTGAATTTAATGTCTCTGAAGCAATTATATTCCAAAGATATTCTAATTTACGCATTAAGGCGACGCAATACCTGTATTTGAGTCTTGGACGGACCTACTATCGAATTTTCCCTTACAAATACTCTAAAATTATGTGAGAATCTTAGCGACGAAAGCGTATACACAAATATGAGGTACGCTACCCGGGGTATTGGATGGACCTACTACGGTCAAATTTGCCTATTATTAAATCAGGCCTAGGTATTTAATCTTTCCGCGGGGTTGATTTTAATTAATTATGATAAACGTATTTTATAAAACTCAAATGTTTCTAAACGAATTCCTTCAAAAATTAATAATTCATCGTTTAGAAAAATAAAATCTGGTGCTCACCGCAAAATTTATAGTTGAAAGACGTTTTATAAAATTTTCAAACCGTTTTACGTAAAACATTTAAATGGAAAGTTAGTATTATAATTATCAGTTATTATTAATTGGGTATGGGTCTGAATAAAAAGTTATAATTATAGTTACAAATTTGCTGGAATTAATTATAATATGAGCCTCGACCAAACCCTTATTATTAGAGTCACTTGTGTTGCCTTAAAAAACAGGATAACTTTAAACATACAAACTCTGGCCGATTCACAAAGAACCTCTTTACAATGTCATCGTGCATCCCACCAACCTACAACGAAAACCTTTTTTTGGACAAAGAAAATGTTTAATATCCCATCTTTTTTAAATTATTTAATATCCCCTCTTGCAATAAAAACAGTTAAAAAATAACCGACTTCAAAAGAATTATTAAATAAAAAAAGGATATAAAGAAAATAGAAACAATTTTGCAACCTAGCAAAGATTTAAACTTGTTTTGTGTTTTCTTCTAGATATTGTTTTATTATGTATATGTTACCGTAAAAGCCCGAATATTGGTAAATCCTAAGATTTTCCGGTAAATCTTAAGATTTACCAACTCTTAATGATAAAAGTCCGAACCGTTCTATAATCATCGTTCACCAACCTAACCTAACCTAACCTAACCTAACCTAACCTTACCTAACCTAACATGTACTAAATTCTAATGGTAAAAGCCCGAAAAAATCGTTTCTTATTTAAATATTATAAACGACTTTTTCGGGCTTTTACCATTAGAATTTAGTACATGTTAGGTTAGGTTAGGTTAGGTTAGGTTAGGTTAGGTTAGGTTGGTGAACGATGATTATAGAACGGTTCGGACTTTTACCATTAGGAGTTGGTAAATCTTAGGATTTACCGCAGTTCGGGCTTTTACAGTAACATATACATACTACTTTCTTATAATTCATACACAAAACCATGAACAATGTGACCTTAGAACGGGGTACCCCAGTAATGTCACATTCTTTTCAACTTTTGTAAAAATTAAAAAAAAAAATAAAATTCATCAATATTCACAAACTCACTTTGCGTGGTCATTTTAAATTATATGAAAACAAATCACTTATTTTATCAAAATTATCAACATGTTTGGTAATTATATGAAATTCTCTCGATAGAAAAAAATCACAAAGTATGCTCCGAAAATTATTATAAACATCTTTTTTTCTGTTATTTTATATATTATATATGTATAAATAGTTATAAATTCACAGTGCGTCTTTACATACAATAAGACATTTCCCATGAGATTGTTTTACTTTATTTTTAAGGAGTCGTGTTTTATTAAACATTTTAACTTAAATATTATCGTTTATAATATCAGAGCACTCCCTTTAACATTCGTATTTACATATCTCCCCATCTTCATTTTGAACCCTTATTACCGGGCCTTAATGTCAGAAGGACGCGAAACTACGACAGATTACCTATAAAGCTGTTTATAATGAACCGCAAGAATTTATTTTGTAAACACAACCCAATTGCCTGCACATGGTTTCCTGTCAGTTCAGAATCAACACCTCTTTGAAAATTCATTAAAAGCTTTGAAAAAAATCGGAAAATAGCCCAAAACCTAACCTAATGTTACCTATTTAACCAATTTTTATATATTTTTTTCATCACTTTTAATGGCCCACAACCCGGATTTGTACCGATTTATTTCATATTTCCCTTAAACACGGTAAGTTTTAAAGCTCTTTAAAAAATATACGTTATTCTTGAAGATAATATCTAGACTTTGCCCGCACCGATTATATAAAATTCCCTCGATAGAAAAAAATCGCAAAGTAGGCTCCAAAAATTATTATTAACACGTTTGTTTCAGTTATTTTACAAGTTGTATGTATGAAAAAATTCACAGTGTTTCTTTAAATGCTGCTTAAGATAATGCCCCGCGAGATTTTTGCTCTATTTTAAACGAGTCGTGTTTTATTAAACATTTTCGCAATTTTCGCATTGATTTTGCCGCTGTAAATGTTAGCGCTCTCCTCTAACATTCGTAATTTCGTATCTCTCCATCTTCTTCTTCTCGGGCCCGGTTGCAGAAGAAAGTTAAGAACTTTTCAAAGGAGGTGTTGAGTTGAATTCATTCTGAGTTGTCATTTCGCGCGGTCAATATTAGATAATTTCGTCTGACTATGCTCTTCCTATATTCCCTATTTTAAAAGCAAAAACATTACAAAATGATTATTGAGGCATCAGGTATGTAGATACGAGTACTTTAATCAGCAATTATAGTTAAAATAACATTTAAATTATTATTGTTAAAATAACGAATGTTATGCATGTTTAATGAAATAACATTTTTGTTAAAAAAATATATATTAAATTATTTTCTTTAGCTAGAGCTATGAATATAGTTGCCACTACTCTTTTTAACAAGTTCAAAAAATATCTTATAACTAATATAAAAACATTAAATATATTTTCCTCTTTGTTAAATCAAGCCCTTTAGACCATCCACATAGCATCCCAGATGACATAGGCCCTGAGGGAAATTATTTTCCTCAGGGCCTCCTGTGTGGAGTTAATGTAAAAAAAGCGCAATCTTTTCATGTGGTCTCAACGACCGCGCTCTTAAGGAAATGAGAATTAAGAGAAAAGAACTACATATTTATAATGTTATAAAAAATGAACACTTTTACAAGTTATTATTTTTCAGTAACACAATGTCATTCCACGATTCGGGAAGCTATAGTCTCACTGGCTCCAGCCGGTTGGTAGCAGTCGGGATTTCGGTGCGGTATACATATAATTCTATTTTTTTTAAGAGAAACCGTTGCAATGCCATAATCAAAGAAATAAATTGTTTCTCCCTGCATGTCCTTTCCCGTGTGTCCCCGTTCCCCTCCCGCATCCCCTACCCTTCGGCATTCCCCTTCCACCTTCCCTGGCCACCCTCTCCCCTTTCCCGCTCCCCTGTCCCTCCCGCGTATCATATATTCAGTCCCAGTACATTCAGTTTTCAAACAACTCGCGTGCCACCTATTACAATTTTTTTATTCAAATTTTCATTTTTAGTATATTATAATGCATTTTTGTATGTTATAAGAACAATCAATCAAATTTGGTTCTTAACATAGGTACCACTTTAAAATACCTATAATTCAATAAATCCATAGACAATTCTTTTAATACAAAAAAATCAGCTGCCTGCAAAACTCAAATTCATCAAACGCGCGATCTGTCAAACGTGAAATAGTCTTTCAGTTTTCTGAAATTATTCAATTTTCTGCGCAATTTTTTTAATGTTTCTTTCCGTAAGAACCTTTGAAAGTATTATAAAACTTAAAAAAAAAGAAATAAGTAAAGTTTTGAAGTTAAGGAGTGACCAATTGAAACAGGGATTCATTTTTACATACATAGATATACTATAAAGTTTTGCGTCACCTTTCGACCTCAACTTAGCCATTTTTTTGGCCTATGTCTCAAATCGAAAGGTATAAATCCACCCTCTGCCCTAACGCTGTATAGGTGAGTGGGGGTGCCGTTTGGTGGGGGTGGTTCTCTAATTGACATGATGCGGTGGGTAACAAGGCCTTTCCCGCTCCCGGGGGAAGGAAACAGACTTTTAGGGGAGGAGAAGGGTGTCGAGTATGTCAATAAAGATCAATCATCAATTATTCTGGAATAAACGTATTTACCTTCACGGAAAAAACCGTTTTTCAGGAGGGGTGAGTTCGAACAAAAAAAAACTAAGATTTTTTAAATGGGGTAACGTAATTTTACGAGTTCAAAGAAAAAGAATATGAGCAACTTTGTTGATTTCAAAAGAATACCAATATTTTGTTTGTTAATGTTGCTTTCAATCGCAACAATACGAGTATTAATGAAATAAAAAAAAATTTTTAATGGCTAATATAAAAATTTCGCTCATGTTCGACTTGTTGAAACTAATAATTTCTTCGAAACAATTACGTTAGGAGATAAACATTGATGTATGATGTTCAGATGAGACAGAAGCGAAAAAAGGTTCCTCTTTTGTAAGTCTAATTAGTTCGACTTGGTCTATAACACTCCCAACGCTCTAACGCCGAATGACCGGAAACTGCAAAATCCGGTCTATCGATTATCGCGTTCTAAAAAGGAAATATTTACACGCAATAGCGTCTTCAATGTTGTATGTCTATGTCCCATATAAAAAAGGCATTTTCGAATTTTTGAAGGGAAAACTTCTTTAGCACCGTTGTGATTTGTAACAAGATGGAACGAAAAATAGCGACACTAAAAAGAGAGAAACACGTACATCTATAGGATTTAGACTGCGGGAGAATAAGATAGTATAATCGGTCTCCTCTTTGTGCGGTGCTTCGTAGCCTCCCCACTCTTGTCTACTTTAGTTTTCTGAAGGTTTCACTTCTGCCTCGTGTACTGCACACTTGTATTTTTTTATATATCAAATTTTATCACTCAATCTTTATTATTTCACCTTAATTTTGTTTTATCTTTATATTATTTTGTTTTCCCAATTATAACCCCGGTACAAAAAAAATCATAGGGTGCAATTCACACGTTGCAGAAGTGAAAACTTCAGAAAACTAAAGTAGACAAGAGTGGGGAGGCTACGAAATACCGCACAAAGATGAGACCGATTATATTATCTAATTCTCTTGCAAGCTAAATCCTGTAGATGTATGTATTTGTCTCTTTTTAGTGTCTGGTTACGCACATATTTTTCGTTTCATCGAATTTCAAATCACAATGGTGCTAAAGAAGTAGTACAATAAGCGCCTGTAATTAATAGAACTTTAAACTTTTTCGCACTTTTTTAGTTCTTTGACCGGACCGGTTTCAGACCATCTTCAGAGCGGAGTTTTCGTATTTGTACATTTTTAGGCAGGGGGGAACGAATAATTTTATGTACATTTTGGTCAGAGGTATTTGTATTTATCTCATCATTTTATTAATGTTGTAGAATTTATGATCTAATAATTTACTAATAATATTACTAGTATAATATTGATTGAGTTTTGTGACTATTCCATTTCCTAAGGACATGGTTAAAATGTTGTAATCTCCTACGTTCCTCTCTACTTTTCTTCAAAGTCTTACCTGGAAAGAAAGAAGAAAAGAAGAAAGAAGATTTGAAACTACCTACCTATGGCAACGATATGGAAAGTTATTGCACGGGAATGTTATTGTAACCCACATGTCATATTGTCATTAGAAATATTGTCGTGACCAAACTAAGATCTTATCGAAACTCTCGCATATTCACGTTTTGAACTCGAATCTAACGTGGTATGAATTGTGCGTCACTCGTATTATTAGAAATCCTCAGGAACATGTGGAATGGCATAAAACTCACATTACCTCGGCAGGATAACGGTGTCACCTTCATTTTGCCCCGATTCTAAATGCTCAGTAACAATTAGTTTTCAATTTAACACATCACAAAAATTCGCATTTTAATCAAGTAGTTAATCGAATAATAGAAAATGATCTCAGAACAGTTGTACCTCAGAACCGCTTTTGAAAAGTCATTATAATAAGTGATGAAAAAAAAATGGTTAAATAGGTTACGTTAGGTTAGGGTTATGGGCTATTTTAAAATTATTTTTTTCATAGCTTTTAATGACTTTTCAAAGAGGTGTTGAGTTGACTTGATTCTGAGTTGGAATGGAACCGTTTGAAGTTTGTCGCGGCACTGAACTTGTGATTTCACAGGTGTAGGTAGGACCAGGTGTGGGTAGGAATAGGAATAATCCCTAACACATATAAGGGTTGTTTTGTGGTTTAGTGCTATACGTTACACAATTAATTGTTATTAAAGTAATAAACACAATAAAATAACTTTGTTTCAAATCCACTTCATTATTTCTTAATCCAACCGGTTTCGGTTCATCCTGAACCTTCCGCAGGGGTGAAAAAAATTGAACATAATACAGATATACATGGTGTTTAAAAGAAAATTAGAAGAGGGAGACAGAACATCAATTTAGGTGGTGGCGAGGAGGGAGGTGCCTAAGAGGGAGGGGGAACGTGGGCTGGGGTAATAGAAATATTTAAAAATGGGGGTGTTAGACAAATATAATTGTTTATTAAGTAAATTGGTTTTATTTATTTTTAATGACTTTTATTTCAAGGGCTTCAAGATTATTAAGGCGTAGACGTAACCCATTTCTATGTCTATCCCGGAAGATTTATTAAATGAGTGATTTTTATTTATAAAGTGGGTGGCAAATTCTGAAAAACCTGCACTCTTTAGACATTTTGAGTGTTCGACCATCCTTGTTCGACCACCCTTTTTTCTAGCCGTTTTACCTATGTAAAAGGCTGGACAGTCATTACATTTAAGTGTATAGATGCCAGAACGGTTTAAGTTATTTTCTTTATTGTAGTGTCTGTGGTACCCTTTACCCGGGTGCCGAACGTAGCCGAAGGCTTCCGATCCCGCCCGACTACAAGGTGGTGGTGGGGACTGCCGAGGAGCTCACAGTTCGGCAGGCTGCCACCATTCCGCGTTTATCCTCGCTAGAGGAAGCATTGTACTATTCCATAATTGACTTATAATAAATAATCAACTTCGTATAACGAGACCTTTTAATAAATAGAGATTGTAATTGTCGCGGACATTACATTTATCTTTAGAATTTATTAAAAGTTTACCTAGGTTATTATTAGTATAAAACGCAGCTTCAATTTCTGTAAGGAATTTAGGCGGGAATTTTCAAAAAAAACAACATCAATCATGAGGCTTCATCCTTCTCTCCTAGATTCCCAGTCATTGCAATCCGGTCGAATGATCTTCTGTTTTCATTTACAGTCCATTAACTGCCAATTGGGCGTTAAACGTTATTTATACCTATTTGGCACTAATTATCGCTAAACAACTAAATTTGTCCATGTATTTACATTTGATTTGGTTGATGTAAAACCGCAACAGATTATTTAATTTTAAAATGTATATTTACTCTTCAATAACAAAGTCTCCAAATTTTTTTTAAATTATGAAGTTGCATCAAATAATAATAATAATTTATATTCCAGTATGTGTATACGGGGAGTGTAATGCAATATATTTCATATTTATTTAAAAAATAATAGAGAAAGAATTAGACACATAATAAGAAAAATAAATCAAACAATACAACTACATATACGTAAAATAAAAATGGATAAAATAGTAAATAAATACGGAAGACAAGTGGACAATATTTAATACAAAAATGTGTGCAAGCAGCCGTTTATAGAGGACTCCATTCGTGGAACCGTGGCAGTGGTGATTGTATTTATCGATTGACGTAGTTTGCGCTATAAGGGGGCATACATTATTTACGTGAGCAGTTTTTTTTGTTTATTTTTTTATTAATATTTATTTCATTATTATTTTTTTAATTTATAAACTAACGTTTAGACAAGATTTTTTATGCAAAGCACAAAGGGTAACAATTATTATAATTCAATGTAAATGAGTGTTTCAGGCTGACAATTATTGCTTATAATAATTGTTAATATTTATTTCATTTACATTTTCATAATATAAACATAATATAGCTTACATATTTTATACACTCTCCTAAGAAAGCAAATGCTTGTGTTTAGGAGAGGACAACTTGTTAATAACTTAAGAATTATTAAAGAAAAGATCCTTGTCACAAACTTAAGAGTTTAATTTGTGAGGAGATTTACACTTAACATATAGTTTGGCAATAAAGTGTAGAAATTAAATAAATTGGAACTAAACGTGTTCATTACTATGGCAGCACCGAATTATATGACGTTTCCTATGGCTGTCATGTTATCGCATGTTACGGTTGATTTATTGTCTTAAATCTGAGAAGATCGCTGATTTGATAATATTTTTATTCATTGTTTGCATAAATTTAATTAAAATGAATAAACCATTACATAGTGATGCAAGAGGGGTTATATTCAGCGTTTTTCAATGCTGCCTAGCCGAGTATCACGCGAAGAAGCTTCTGTTTAATTAGAAGATGTTTACAAACGAACTGCAGAAATGACTGGTACGTAGTATAGTTTGTTTAATAAATTTCATTAGTATTACAAGATTTATGCCAATTTTCGAGCGATAATAACCATTACAATCTGATTTGAGGTTATGTTAAAAAAATCTGATTTTGACATTTCAATTTGACAGTTAATATGCGGCCACAGGAAAAAAGGGAATAACTCAATTAAAAAATAATATGCAACTTCTTTAAACTCGTAGAAAAGTTACCTTTTTCTCGTTTTCTCTTTCTTTCTTTCCAAGTGAATATTATCTAGTGTGTGTTTTTAAAACTACCTTCTATAATAATAATTTTAATAATTTTTCACACACAGGTAAATCTGAATCAACGGTAAGACAAATCGCCAAGGAAGGGGAAAAGGCAGATGGAAAAATTGAAACACCGGGAAAACGGAAAATGGGCATTACAATAATAATATGTAATAGCATAAGTGCTGATGATTGGAAAAATTGTTGCAAACAGGTGATGAAAATTGAGGCAGAATATTACGCACGAGGCAGTACTATATATGATGATATCGATGAACTGCGTTTAGATGAAGATAAAGAATACATAAATTATGAATATTAATATTAATTCGAGAATCTTTGTCTTTCTTAAAAAAAGATAAATAAAAACATTAGGCTTACAAATAATTAAAAATTCAGAAAAGTTTACAGTACCTACCGACTTATACAGAAATCACAGAATGTGTAAATGAAAGAGAGAAATCAACATTAACTGACAGTAACCTTACGTCTGCTTGGCTACGCGTGTCACATACATGCTTATGCTAACGAGCGGGTACCCACGTAAAAGGTGGGTAAAGATCTGAGCATAGTAAAATAATAAAGTAGATTAATGAACTGACTGCTTACCATCTCTAATGCACAGATGCAATGTGGGCACGCTGGTTCCGTTCTACAGTTATTTTAATGAAGCTTGTTCTAAGAAGCTAGCAGATCAAGCCACAGATTCTCTGTGCACCGGTGCACGTGCGTGAAATTCGACAGACAGGAGCAGAACACCCGTTCACAGTTGATGTTGGCTTCATGAGAACGCGTTGTTTCTTCTACCCGTTTTTAAGTGTAAGTCGGCTCATATGTGAAATGAGCTGACGGCATCTGTTGTGCCTCCTACATACAATCCGGGTCTCTTCAAGACCCACATTAATAAATCCCTTCGTACAGCATTAACCTGCCTCACAACGCTGCCCAACCGGGTGGCGAAATAATTCCTTTGTCTTAAAGTAACTACAGGGACGCTCTTGTGAGGTGTCACATAAATAAATAAAAAATGAAAGCAAGAAAATTCAATATTGAATTCTTTCACCGATATAATGTGTATTTGTATGTCTTTCTTAAAAAAATGGTTTTCTTACGAAAAAAACTATTTATTAATATTCAAATGGCGTATTTACCGTTGCAAACAAAAAAATCGTCATAATATTGAAAGAATAATTTGCATTGTTTGAAAGACTACACTTTTTTCTAAAATTATCTCCAGAGGTATCGCGGTACCATCCAAAAACATGGTGTACAGGTAGGTTTTTGGTTCTGTCTTACCCACCTGATCACAACCCTGGTCTATATTAATGCTTACCTAAAACGACCATCACTAAATTGTCCGAATGCTAAATATAGATTCGCATTACCTTGTCGGAGGGAGGTTTTTACAGTGATAAATAAGACGTTTTCTATTTTCTAGCACAGGGAAAGGTATTCGGTATACAGGATGTAACAATACCAAAAATCACGAACTGTTTAAACTAATGAATTTGGTATATATAATAACTTTTGGCCAAATAAAATTTAGATTTTAATTAATGAAGACAATATTAGCGAAACTCAATCGAAAATCTGAAAAAGAAAAATCATACAAAAGATACCGTCACATCTAGAACTCCGATAGATGTCGCACATTAAATAAAAAATGATAAATTATCCAAGGCACTTTTTAGATAGCGTTATGCGTTAAGAGGATGAAGATAATGTTGGTAGTTCTCAGTTGAAGTATGATATAGTTATATGACCGAATTGGACAGAGACACATTAGCTTAGTTCTTAGTTAGTAGAGCTCCGCCCCGGGGCGGCGTATTTACAATCCCTACCGCGTTTCAGTCGCTTTAAATTTTCAATATCAAAATTTAAATATTTAGAAATAAAATTATTCATTTCTAATATACACATTGGAAAGATTATTTTATCTAGATTTTAGAACAATTTTTGTTTTTGCAATGTGATAAAAAATAACCAATATAGAGGTATATTTAAAATGTAAATTGTCGTTACCGCGACTGAATAGGTATAGGTTTTGTAAATACGCGCCCCGGCGTAGATT
Source organism: Limnephilus marmoratus (assembly GCA_917880885.1). Taxonomy (NCBI): domain Eukaryota; kingdom Metazoa; phylum Arthropoda; class Insecta; order Trichoptera; family Limnephilidae; genus Limnephilus; species Limnephilus marmoratus. Next base: position 33,792,928 of record OU862924.1, read on the forward strand.
CTAGTCCTGGACGTGACTGTATCGTTTTCTGATTTTTCTGTTTCAGATTGAACGATTGAGTTTCGCTCGTTATTCATTAAATAAAATAATACAATTTGAGGTTTTACCCTATAAGGCTCCGCAACCGGTCTCGAAAAGAAGAAGATGGAGAGATACGAAAATACGAATGTTAGAGGAGGGCGCTAACATTTACAGCGAAAAAATCGATGCGAAAATTGCGAAAATGTTTAATAAAACATGACTCCTTTAAAATAGAGCAAACATCTTGCGGGCATTGTCTTCAGCAGCATTTAAAGAAACACTGTGAATTTTTTCATACATATAAATTGTAAAATAACTGAAACAAACGTGTTTATAATAATTTTTGGAGCATACTTTACGATTTTTTTCTATCAAGGGAATTTTATATAATTTGTGTTTCGGCGTGGGCAATGTCTAGATATTATCTTCAAGAATAACATATATTTTTTTAAGAGCTTTAAAACTTAACGTGTTTAATGGGGATATGTAACAAATCGGTAGAAATTCCGGTTCGGGCCCAGTAAAAAATAAAAATAAGTAAAATTTAGATTGTTTGCAATATAAATCACACACCAAGTTTTGAATCATCAGCCAAGATATGGTACGTGTTACATAATTGTCTTTTATTTTAAACGAAATATTATTTTTGTTATGATATGTTGGAACTGCGCCTGCCATCAACACAGGAGTTCCTAGTGAGACAGGCACATCATATCATCAATTTATCAAGTTTTTTTAAAAGTGAACCTTCCTTAGCCCAGTTAGAGTGATTTGAAATTCGGATGAAACGGAAATGACGCACTACGGCGCCTGCGAAACATCAAACTGTGCTCAAGGTCCTATTGGTTGAGATATAAGACGGAAATGATGATAGGTCTGCGCTCATTGGCCGGTTTGTTTTTTTACGGGTCGTCGGAATATAATGCGTAAATTCGGGCCTCGCCGAGCGCGTCGCATAGCGCAGCGGTAAAGTGCGTCGCAAATCTCAGCGGCTAGAGAAATCCAGCGGACGGAGGTTCGAATCCTACGAAATCCAAAAAATAAACATTTTTGTTTTTGTATATCAATATCTACTCTTCAAACCACTTTATAATAAACAGGCGAAAGCGACATTTAGCGACTTTCTAGTTTCACTTCTATCGCGTGTGAATTATACACTCTAATTTTTTTTATTTTGTGAAGTTCAGGCACAAATATGAAAATGTTTTCCAATCATAATTTAAAGAACTGAATACTCCACATTTACAGTAAAACCGTATCTGAAAAGAGTTCGTAAGTAGAATATAATACGAGTATATTATATAGTCTGTCAATTAAGAGTAGAAAATATAAAAACGTGAACTATTAAATTTGTAGACTGGCAACACTAAATTAACTGTCAAATATTTTGTTTGAAGTGCAATTACACTGAATGTATAGAACATAGTAAACCACATTTTTAAAAACATTTTTTCTTCATGACATAAATTTGAAAGGTGATTTACAAAGCGATCTGCTTTCAGTTAATTTAACATAAATTTGAATTTAATAATAGATAGAAAGGAAGAATTATTAATGGTGAGTTTAGTTACACTACTTTTAGATCAGAATGAGTTAAATATATTCAGATCTAAAATTAGAGACATGATCTAAAGCCCAGGCAACGCTAGGTACTTTATCTAGATAAGTATGTATATGTATTAAATAAATGTGAGCAATTTCTAAACTGTGCTTTATATTTTATTACATTATAGTTATTCTTCATTATGTTAACACAAAATTGCAAAGGTATAATAATAATATACCTATACGCAATTCTAATTTTGAGATCGGCGGGTATCTATATTGCGATGAAAAAATATTTTTTCCACTATTACGCCTTTTTAATTTTTTATAAAAATGTAGGTTACACAGCTTTACTTTAACACCATGAGTTATGTGTTCAGTATTGCCATTTGATCAACAGTGGCGCCCTCATATATTTTCTACTCTTATTTGACAAACTGTACCTCAAGGCATTTATTATAGGCCTGATATTTTTTTTTGTAGGCGATTCGCATAGGCATTCTACGGCCTGTTTTCACTGATCAATTTCATAAATGCAATGAAATAGATCATAGAACAGATGAGGTGGGTTGCGCTGTTAGTGATCTTTCGATAACAATTTATATCAACTTCGACCCATTTTCGAAAAACAGTATAATTGAATTACCCATCGAAAAGGGACGGAAATCATGTATTTGTCTGAGTAGCACTCTCCCTGTATATTGGAATAGGGTGACCTCCATGTGATGTAGTTACAGATGGCCATCACAGCACCAGCTGCCCAGGATATTGATGGTCACTTTCAGGAAACGTTTTACGTGTGAGTGGCGGCAATCATTTAATCAGGGGTCACCCTAAAAACACACACATCTGACACCCCTCACTAGGTCTACATTACCCCCTGTAAGGGTGGAGTGTTTACCTAACAATAATGAATAGCAACCTGCCGAATGGCCTGCCGAACTAAAATACAATCATTGAAAAAGAAGAAAACAACAATAATCTAAACTAAAATATGAAAGACAACAAGACACAGAAAATGAGAAAAAGATAATGGTCGCAACTGGGACTTGCGCGTTTACCAATTCCGCTATTACCACCTTCTGTCAAACCGTCATATTAGTCAAGAGTGGAAGATACTATAAGTATCGTCCTGGTGTAAGACCACCATTCAGAATTGAAAAGTTGCTTGAAATGGCATTAACCGTGTTTGGTGATCAGAATTGAATAGCCAGGTACTTCCCCACCTTCCTCTTCCCCATCTCCTTCCCCTCCCCAATACCTGCAGCCTGACAACATACCCAAATTGGGGATGTCATAGTCTCCCTGGCTCCAGACGGGAGCAGCTGAGACTCTTGTGAGGTATTACTATAAAAATATCTCATATTTAAAATTTTAGAATTAACACTGTTATCTTCAACTATTTTTATTTCCATATTATAGGCAACTACCCTTTTTATTGGAAATAATCATTCTAAGAATCGGTTTGTTTGTAACCTAGATAGCGCCACGGATAAATATTTTCGATTTCATTTTACGACCATTAACATTTCTGCTTTTCTGTTTTTCATCTTCTTTTTCATCTTGTTTTTCAGTATCTTGTTATATTTCATATTTTTGTTTAGATTATTATTGTAATGAGTGGAGGCGGGGGGAAAGGGAAGAAGGGTTTTTTTTTCAGAATGTACAACATGTCGAGAGCATTGAGTCAAAATTTCAAGTAAATCGGAGCAAAAACTAACGAAGATACAGCGTTTCAAGCGACTGGCCCTAGTCTAAAATCGATTTAAATCGATTTTCTCGCAAACAAATTTTTGAAGTTCGTGAACATCAAAACTCAAAATCTACTTAACCGATTATTTTGAAATTTTGCATACTATTTCTATACATAAATCATCAGGTAATCAGAGGCAGTTTTTTTACCATTTTTTCCATTTTATAACAACAAATTCACCGTTTTTTTTTGCGAAAATCGCGTTTTTCACTTCAAAATGCTGCTAAAAAAAAAAAAAAATCGAAAAGAAACTCCCTATGACTACCTAGAAAATCATATCATACTTTAAACGCATTTCGACTTTTTTTGTTTCAAATGATCCGGTTACGAGTTACGGTGTTCACCACATAACAACTTTTTTTCTAGGCGCCTCCGGAGATTCACTCTCACGGACTAACTTATTGATATTTTTAATTGAAAATTTATTCAAAGTTATTTCAGACATTATACTATAACTTGTATACAAAAAAAATAAACCAACATTATTCATACCTCCAAAACAAAATCATGAAAATATGTCTTTTTTCCGTCTTTAAAACCTTACCCCACCTCCCTTAAATGATATATTACATTGATGGGAATAACCTTCAAATGTTATAAAAAGAGAGTTTTTCTTACAAAAAATTTAAACATAATCCATTATCAATCCAAAAAATAGCTTTTGAATTAATAAGCCTAGGGCGAATAAATAGCTGCAAAACCAAATGTATAAAAATGGCACCAACCTGTAAGCGAACGTCTTTCTGCACTTCCAAATGGCATCTACAACAGCAGAAAATTTCTTAAATTATAAAATAATACCAGCTCTTAGAGGGCTGGAGCTGGCAACACGGAATTGCATCTGCATACACATACACTTCACCACAATCTTTGATTATACACCTGCCCTGAAGATAGTCACCGTAACGCTGTCCTCGGCAGAATTCATCAAAAGTGAAAATGTCAAATAACATCGAATTTTATTTTAAAAGAAACCGTTGTATTATCCTAAAGTTGTCATAAGGTTCAAAGTTTAATGAGTTTGTAATTTTAAAACAGTATTTATTTAAGCCAAAGTCAATCGTAATAATTAGTTTTTGTATAGCGCTGTCTGACATTATGACTTTATTAAAGACTAGACCCAATTTATTTACTATTACTAGTTCTGAGACATTTGGAAATTTCTTAAGTTTTTTGTTTTGAATCTTCTGAAAGTTCTTAATTACAGTACCAACAGGGTACATTGAAGAACAACACTATTACCTAACAACGATTCAAAGAGCGCTAAAAGTAAAGCAATTTACTCAGTAAATCGATGTCTTTTATTTCATTGACATTTTATTTAACGCTAACATTAATGAACTCTTACAAGTTTAACAATAAAAACGTCTTTTTTACAGTACCTCTGAGGCCCTGAGGAAAAATTCTCGCAAACCTATGTCATCTATGGAAATGCTTGGTAGAGAGTCTTTTTAGGGAAAGGAAGGAGAAGAAGATCTGGGAAGGAAAACGTGTGAGGGGTGGGATCCGAGAGTCAATGTGTCCAGGAGTGTTGTACGAATGAATCCATCCCTCCCACTCCGGTGCAAGCCGATGGGTCGAAAGAGTCCAGCTGGATAGGTCTCCCACAACCAGTCCCTTCCGATCCGGTTCGCCACATAATAGGCGCATATATAAACGCATTCGCCATCAAGACCTAGACAAACTTAAGATTAATTCATTTAAAATAACATATAGTATATTTGCGGCACGTTCTAGAGCGGAAGATACTCTTAGTATCGCCCTGGTGTAAGATCACCATTCAGCATTGAAACGAAGCTTGAAATGCCTTTAGCCATGTTTGGTGACCAGATCTGAATAGCCAGGTACTTCCATACCTTCCTCTTCTCCATCTTCTTCCCTTTCTTAATACCTTCAACCTCACAACATACTCCAATTGGAGTGCAATAGACTCACTGGCTCTAGACGGGAGCAGCTGGGACTCTTGTGAGGTATTAATATATTAAAAGAACCACACCTTAAAAATCTCCAAACGTACCGAACAACTTCGGGTGACCTGTGAAATTAGGTACCCATACTTGCCTCCCAAATTTGAGGTACATAGTGTTTTTTAAACTTATTTAAATAATAATCGGTTTCGGTTATTCAAGTACTATGAAACAACTTGCCAATAATGGAATTATAACAGAACTCGAACGGAACTTTAAAAGTTGATGAATTGTTCATGTTCTCTGAGACAACTACTATTGGCCCTAACTCTTTCTGTGACAGGAAGCCAATGCAGGCTTCTATAATCACGTAGAAGAGCGATTTTTGTTCCAACGTACAAGTACATAATATATTAGACAGGCTGCTGTGTTCAACACGCCTCATAGTCTGTTCAAGTGCACTTGACGTTGGATCCTCTTAATATTATAATTTATTGCTTCAGTCCGTACTGAACTGTGTATGAACATTTATTACAGATTATAGTCGAAGCATGGTTTTTTTTTGGTATTAATCCTGTAGAACTCTAATATGTATAATAATAATAATTTGTCCAGCTTCGTTTCAGTGAGATAGTTTTAATTTTAATTTTAAACTAATGAGTAAAATCTCAAATTGTAATATTTAATTGCCACATCTAGGAATCGAATCCAGGACCTTAGCCTTGCCTGGACGGTGCTCCATCGCTGAGCTCATGGGATCCTAACCTCTTTGGTCAAATTTAACTGAATAATACTGCGACTAAGAACTGCTAACATTACAATATTTCTATTTTTGAGAGTGATAATTCATGGTGGAATTCCATTATAATATATTATAATAAAACGAATACAAAACTTTATTCCACTTAATTTTATTTGGCCGTAACCGGTTTCAGCTCGTTGGAGCCATCTTCAAACTGGTACAAATAATTCTTAATCTACGGTTTACATACACAACATATTGGGGAGGGGGAGAGGCGTGGTCTACAAGAAACGACTTAGGAACAAATGTAATTAATATAATTGATTAAAATCCTTATAGACCACCTCTCCCCCTCCCCAATATGTTTTGTGTATAAACCGTAGACTAAGAATTATTTGTACCAGTCTGAAGATGGCTCTAACGAGCTGAAACCGGGTACGGTCAAATAAAATTAAGTGGAATAAAGTTTTATACTCGTTTTATCATAATATAATACCATTATCTTTATTTTCTTAAAGCATTCTTTTTTATTGGCTGTTTACGTATGTTGCAAAATTCATCTCGAGCCAAATGTTTCCCAGATTAGTGTCTTGGATAAATATATAAATTTTTATTTAATTTGCGACATCTATTGTCTTTTCTGCAAGTTTAGGATGAATATTTATTTGAATTTTAACTTAATGAGTTAAACCACAAGTTGTAATATTTAATTAATGAAGATAATATTAACAACTCCCAATAGAAAAATTGAAACAGAAACATCAGAAAAAGATAGGTCACATCTAGGAATCGAACCCGCTGCTATACCACTGTATATTGGTAGTTCTTAGTCGAAGTATGATACGAGGACTCCAGATACTAATATCTACAGCCTGTATGTCGGACGAATATCTAAAGCTCATATGTTCAACTAATATCTACGAACTTCAGAGTATTGACTAATATCTACAGAGCTAAGGTCGGACGAATATTTATGACGGTCCCAGTGTTGACTAATAGCTACAGAGCGTAGGTTGAACTAATATCTACAGAGCGTAGGTTGGACTAATCAGCTAAATGTGTCCAATAGTCCGATATTAGGGATTTTTACATACATACTTACATAAATTGCTATCTATAAATTACTATCCATGGCTACCAACGTATTGATAGATTTTTTGTTTTGTAATTTTTCATTTTATATTAAAAAAAAATCTTTTGAGTATATATATATATATATATATATATATTTTTGTTTTATATAATTTTGGATTCATATTCCTTTTTTATAAAATTAATTTACTTATTCTTATTATGCTGTCTCCATAGTAAAGTCACAAGGAGGAAATCCATTTCGCTATTTAATACTATGTACAAACTGAAATAAATGTAAACTGTCGATTTCCCGAAAATTAATAAATAAATAAATAAATAAAGTTTTTTAAACTCCATACGCAATATTACGTTATTCCAATATGCTGTGGCGGTCCTCTGCGAAGTTTACCGCTGCGCCACTGACGTCCACAGAATACGCTGGAAGATACGGCATACCTACCTTTAGCGTAGTAATAACTGGCGCATCGTAAATAATCCGCCACCTACGCGAAAGAGCTAGAACGTCTGGCTGTACCAAACAAGTGCCCGCAGAAAGTTCGAGCGATTTCTCACCTTTGCGTGAATTCACCGCATTACCTACCGCGAGACTAATTACTTGCCACGGGTATATAAGCCGCGCTCGCTTGCTCGGAGCCAGTCAGTATTTACTTTCCATTCATCGATAAAGGAACACAGTCCGAGCAGTGCAGTAACTGCGCCCGGCACGGGCCCGCGCAGTTAGCAGTGAACAATTTATCCAGCGTGACCTAGGAACATTCCAGCACCTTCGAGGAACTTCTCCAACTACCATCTCGACATGAGATGGCAATCAACATCCTTCAACGAGCAGCAACCACAACCGGCAACGCGCCAACATCCAGCATCCTGCAACGAGCAGCAACCACAACCGGCAACGCGCCATCATCCAGCATCCTGCAACGAGCAGCAACCAGCACCTGGCAACGTGCCAGCATCCTCATCGCCCCTCAAGGTTCCTTCCTGCGTCACGTGTGTGCTCCGACCCACTGGACACACAGCCGCCATCCCTCGTCAACGCGACGTCGATCGACCGCCTGGACCAAGGTCACGTCTACACCGCCACGGTGTAGGGCAACACGCCGGCTTCCTGAAGACATGTGATCTTCACCGCCGTAGTGTCCTGACCTTCATCTTCACATCATCGCGCAGCAGCATCACTACTGTCACTCCGCTTCCGCTCCGCATCGACCTCCGCTACGTAGCCACAATAAAGACTGACTCACACATCGACTGCACGCCTTTCATTTCTCTCGTCCCGTCTCTACCGATACGGATCGCTCCCTCAATGCTTTACATATTGGAATAACGTAATATTGCGAATAATAATAATAATAATTGCAAATCCAACCTCTGCCAGTGCTGTAGATATTCGTAAACACTTTGGTTCTCATAGATATTAGTCAGCAGTTTGAGTTGTAGATATTCGTCAACACTTTGGTTCTCATAGATGTTAGTCCGATTTGTTCAGTTTTTGGAATTCCTGTAGATATTAGTAGACGCTTCATGATAGATAGGGATGAATGGGATAGGGTCGTAGTTGGTCAGTGGTAGAGTACTGCCCGGCAAGGGTAAGGTTCTGGGAGTTGCTAATATTATCTTCATTAATTAAATAAAATGTTAGTAATTACGTTAAATCAAATATATAGAGTGCTGGTAAATTGAATATTACTAAAGATATCAATACCTTCTTAGAAGAGATAATGATATCTAATACTTACCCAAAACAATCTAAAATTGATATTAACGATTCCCTATTACTCGTATATGGCGATTGTGACTACTTGTCAACATTGACAATAATTCAGATAATATAATACAATACAAACAACAACAAATTAATAGGGTGCTTAGTAATTGTGAGAGTAAAATTTTCTAATTAGCAAATAATACATTAGCGATGTTATTGAACAAGGGCATTGATAATTAATATCTAAAGACAAGATGAAACTTCAAAAATATCATTGAAGAAGAAAATAGGTACTCATACTAACAAATCTAAACGTAATTTGAAAAACACAGAATAATAAAAAGCTTACGGTCGCAACTGGGACTAAGAAAAAATATGAGGTCTTAGTGGCCGAATTGGCTAAGGCGTTCGTCCCGGTAAGAGGAGAGATCTTGAGTTCGAATGCTAGTTGCGACAGTTAGTTTTTTCTTTTTATATTGGTTGGTATTATCTTCTTCTTCAATGATGTATTACATTGATGGGAATTAACCTTCACAAGGAATTACAAAAGAGAATTATTCTTATAAAAAATTGAAATTTTGGTTATTTTCTTTTTATCTTTGCTGCTTTTAGCGTGGTAAATTATTTTTTAAATGCATGTGGTATACAGCTTTTGTTTAATATTACATATTTTATCATAGTATACGTAAATGTAAACATTGAATGTTGTCTTGGAATACGTTACAAGTCCAATGCTAAACTATTGTTTTTTATGAGAAATCTACAGAATGTTCCCAACTGTTCGGAATCAGTGAGATTATGGCATCCAATTTTTTGTATTAAGTTGAATGACTGAAGAGAGCGGTGGGGGAAGGAGTTGGGGAAAACGAAGTTTATGCGACACCTGCTTATTCAGAAATAGTCACCAAACACAGCTTTACCATTTTATTTTATTGTTAAATAATTCTCATTTCCAAATACTAAACACGTTGTATTTGCCTAGGCTTAGGACAAGGCGATTTACAACTACTAAAATATACTCGTTCATCTGACTTTAGATTGTGGCCATGGTTTCTAGATCGAGAACAACGCGTCATTTCCGATGTGAAGTATAAACTTTAACCGTATTTAACCAGCTTTCTCCATGTTTTAGCCTATCAAACCTGATTTACCGACATTATCATGTTCCATGTTCCATGTTTAACCGTGTTTACAATTTATGTTTAACGTAAATCATGTTTCATGTTTAACCGTATCTACATTTATGTTTACCATGAATCATGCTTCATGTTTAACCGTATTTACCATAGACATCCGAATTCAATAGACCAGAAGATACAGATGAGGGGTAAAACCAAACTATAGGAGAGGAAGAGGGGAAAGATGACTGTGATTCGTTAAAAAATCAATCTAACAGTATATAGGCATCTCGCATTATAATATCACCATTTAGTTCTTAAAAGCAAAATCTGCTTTGAATGAATAGACCTTTTTACATGGGAGCGCGAATTGCTTGCCACGTTAATAACATATCTGCTATGGCCAAATGCTCGCCCCGAAAAGGTTCGCCCCTATTCACATAGCAATATTTTGTTGCCGTATTTAGTTAAGACACTTTTACAAATGTTTCATAATTTACTTACCCCTGTAACCAGTGACGAGCTCACTGGAGAAACGCCCACATTCGCTATGTTCTAAGTAGGTGTATAGCACAAGCTCTTATATATTGCCGTGTTATTTGGTAAAATGTATAGATGTTAGCTCTACGATGGTCAGGGCAAGAATGATGACGTCACATTTTTTTTGATTCAAGCGAGGCTTTCGTAAGCCCAGCTGGCTCCAAGGCGGAGCTATATCCGGCACCATGGGGAGGGGGAAATAATACGTTTTTATCACTTAGGGCACGTCCAGATATATTCAAACGTCCGTGGTATTTGCAATTTATGTTAACTGTAAATCATGTTTAATGTTTACACGTATTTACATTTATGTTTACCATAAATCATGCTTCATGTTTAACCGCATTTACATTTATGTTTAGAATAATCACGTTTTAGAGCGTATTTTACAAATATAAACACATTTCATCATGCTTTATTTAGCATGTTAAATCTGGTTTTACTATTTTTTGTCATATTTCACAATATTTAAACCTCTTTCACCATATTTTAGAACGTTTAACCTTGTTTTTTGCCATGATGAAGGTTTTATAGCGTTTTACCATGTTTAATAAAATATTGAAAAAAGATCAATTTATTAATAGATTTTTACAATGTTACACATTTTGTTTAGTTATCATTGATTCTATTGACAAATGGGTCAAATTGACAAATGGACAAATGCCCAGCTATGCATTAAGGATTTATCCCGAACTGCAGCTGGTTTTCAGCAGTGCCTCTAATATAATAATGCTTAAAAAAGAATAAAACAAAATCTCTAATTTAATACACATTATGTAAGATAAATAATAATAAACAATAAAATAAATTAAAGCATAAACCTAATATTAATATTCAAAATAAATAATGTAATTACAAACACAAGTAAACCTTTAATTGTAAATTCCATCATTTGACAATAAGAACCAATTTTTACCATAATTACCTACATTCCAGACTAGTTTAATGTCCAGATGGACAAAATATTGTCAAAACGGACAGAATGAATGTTATCCCTTGTTTTTGCTATTTTAAATGTTTTGCAAAGTTTGATTGAAAACTCGAAAATTTGAACTTGGAGGGGCCCCTTTTTGTAGAAGTTCGGTTGAACTGAATGGTGTTTTCTCACTACTGTTCAATCAAAATCTAACCTCTAAAACTCCACTCAGACTATGTCTGAAGAGATTGGCTCCGGAGATTGATTAAATTACTAGGTACTTATGCAATCTCCTGAATCCCTCAGCTTGTAATTATTTAAAAATATACGCCACACTTGGGGGTCAATGTAATGCTAGTAAATGAATAAGTACAACACTTAATAAAACATTAGCTCTAAATAAAAGAGTTGTGGCAACAATTAAATTTTATTATTAAATAATAAAATCAGAACATGATACTCTAACAAAATAATATTCTAATACTTCAGGGTCGTGTTTAGCCTTTAGAAAAAGAAACTAAATAGTTAAAAAAAAACTAATAAATGAATCGATAGCTTGTCGTGTTTTTAAAATGATCTCAAGATGTTAAAATTACTATAAGGGCGCCAAGTTCAAATAGAATAAAATATTAAATGGTAAATCAATGAACTCAAAATTAACCGAAGTAATAGCTCACGGGTCATAGGTAATGACGATTTCACCGAAGTACGTGCCTTCTAACGTTGAAACAAACTTACGGATCCTCTGACTGCCTACTTGGACCTGCCCGAAGAAAAATTCTATTGTTCGTAGTATGTTTTGGGCAACAAAAGAAATGCTGGATTCGATTAATTTGTTCGAAGAAATTCAAATTTCGATTTGAATTGATACATAGCAACCTAATTAATTATTTTTTCTTACTTCATCAAGTGATTTCTTGTGCATTATAATTTCAAACTGTTACATTCTTCATGATCAGTGTGAAAGCACGAATGTTTTAAAATTGTCAACATTGTTACGATGAAGGTTTTAAAAAACATTATTGGTGATTAGTCGCACTTGATAGGTGGGTGTTGGGTATATTTATGCTTGATAGCTTGACCGCTAATCACGAGCTTCGCCCAACAGCGCACGGCGCGACTCTTCGAGGCTGTTCCCACACACAAATAATTTAGGGCCTAAACAGAAAAACTAAGGTTATCAGATAATCATTTCCGAGAGTGAAAGCATATTCGGCTTTTCTATTAATGTTGAGTACCAAATTCTAGATGGCTTGTTCAGCTCATTCACACATTTGAAGGTGGCCATCGACCACAGAGATACAAGGCGCAGCTACTTCCTTTATAATATTGCCACTATTCTTCCCCTGAATTATCATCTAAGTAAATTGTATGGACATCTCAAATTAAAACTCACTGTCCGTTTTTACATGTCTTGGATTCCACCAACTATCAGTTTGGTAAATTTTGTAGGAAACTCTAATTCAAATAAAACAATTGAAAGCGTTCAATTTTTCCGTAACAATCACAACGGTAATAATCACATAATTGAAACAATGGTGTTTATAATAATTTTCGGAGCATACTTTGCGATTTTTTTCTATGTTTTTTTTTGTAATTTGCGTTTCGGCGTAGGGATATATATATATATATATATATATACATATAGTTTTCTTTTTTCATTGATTTGTTTGTTACATGAATTAAGCCGCCGCTACCCGAATTTCTACCGATTTCTTACATAATATCTCCCTTAAGCACGTCAAGATATAAAGCTCTTAAAAAAATATATGTTATTCTTGAAGATAATATCTAGATATTCCCGCAACACAAATTATATAAAATTCCCTCGATAGAAAAAAATCGCAATGTATGCTCCAAAAATTATTATAAACACGTTTGTTTCAGTTATTTTACAAGTTACATGTATGAAAAACTTCACAGTGTTTCTTTAAATGTTGTTTAGAATTAAACCCAGGACGCAAACCAATTATGAAGTTGAGTTACTATCAAAGGTTGGATTGCGATCCAAGAGTTGTCTGATTTGTTTGTTAGATGTCGATAGAATCATGTTTTATTTTTTTTGTCTCTCTCACACAACGAACAAGGGAAATATAGAGGTACGAAAGTGTTATAAAAAGGCTTGTATCAGTTTAATTAACTTACTTCTTTACGAAAACTTGCACTAAGAATTTAAAATACTACTGAACCCTTGTCCGTTGGGTGGAGAAAGTTATTGTCGTCAGTTATAAGTTTATAAATATCAAATCATAACAATAAAAATTCAAGAACTTAAAGTTAAAACAAAAAAGTGCTTCATTTATAAAAAACCAGTCTGCCCAAAAGAAATCTCCTAAGTGAAGACCTCAATTTTTTACATTTGATCCTTCGAGCGGATTTGATCCTTCGACCGGATTGATCCCACGAGCGGATACCTGGAATCCAGATCAAAAAATCAATGAAAGCCAGACATGAACCAGCAATAAACTAGGAGAATTCTGATGAAGCGGATCTTCAACAAGGGCAAGTGACCATCCCATTTTTTATCCATTTCTCATAGAAAAAACAAATTCGGTTAGACCACTTCGGTATTTTATTGTTGTATAAAAATTAGCAACGGACTAATCGTTCAATTGATATTGGCAAGATTTTTGTGGCTGGCTATGATTATAGTGTCGCAAAAAAAAAAACATAAAGATCGGAATTTGTCTTTTCATTGTTTTGTCTTGAGTTTTGATTTTGATGTTTTCGATACTGTCGATAAAGCAGGCGACGGGTACGAAGTACCGTCGTTGTTTTATTTGCAACTGAAACTAACAAGGTTTTTTGTGGGTAGTCATATGATTATGCTACGGCAAAAAACAGAAGGATAATTATTATAATACATGAAATGTATTAATTGATTATTCAAACAATCTGAAAGCGATCGTTGGACGTTGGTTTGACTCCGAAGTGTTTTTCCAGTCGGTAAAGCAGGCGCACGCCATTTGTAAAGTCAGATCGAGTCGCGAACTTTCATAACAAAATAATAACAATAGATTTTCTTGTTGTTGAATACATGCATCTAGTGATCTAGTGTTTTGTTAACAAAAGAAACAATCAAGTAAAAGACAGTGCAAGTTTTTTGTGTTTTTGTGTTTAGCGTGGTTAGAAGTGAACCACGCCAGAGCAATCAGTGAGTATTGATTGTCTGTTATTTATCCCTGTTATTTAAAATCATGGATTTGAAATATTTAATTGCCCAGTGCGGCATATGTAAGGGAAAATTGTCTAGATTTAGCAATTACTTGGATGGGGAAGAGTTGTTAAATTCGGAAATCGAAATACGTTTGAAAAGAATCGAACCTATTCTAGATGTCTTTAGAAAACTCCAAGATAAAATAGAGACATTATTGCCGGATGAATTAAAAAATGGAACCGAGCGAGAAATGTTTGAAAATTTATATTATATTGTATTGACAAAGGCCAAGGATAAATTCAACGAAACCGGTAAAATCATCAATTCTATCAAACTTTCAATCTTTGAACCACCTCGGTTCAAAGAAGATTATGAGCACAATTGCATTTATTGTAATAAAAATCATAAAACTTATAATTGTCAAAAGTTTTTAAATTTAGCAATAGAGGATAGATTGACAACAATACATCGTTTGAATGCTTGTCTGAAATGTTTGTCGGTAGAACATAAATTTCCGGATTGTAAAAGTAAATATAGTTGTCACAAGTGTGGAGCGAATTCACACAACACTTTATTACATTTACAAAATGAAGAAATGCAAAGTCATCAGGGAAGTGATACTTCTTCAAGAGGACTTATTATTAAAAATTGCGCATTAAAATCATCCAGCAGAAAAGCTGATATCCCTATTACCGGAATTCATAATGAAATACAGCATATTAAAAACATTGTGGATTTGGAAATATCTTCCAATTATTCACCATATTCAAAGAGGATTGAATGCCTAGTATTGTCGGAGGTGACCAGTAATCTACCGCAAATCTCATTTCAGGAAAAAGGCACCGGCATCCCCCAAGGATTGCAATTGGCAGATCCAAACATTAATGAAACCGGCCCGATAGACATGTTGATCGGGGCTGACACTTTCAGGGAGACTCTGCACTCTGACCGGATGAAGATTCAAAATTCCGGACCCATCTTCACTTCAGAAAAGAGGCCAGTAGAAATTTGTAATCTTTCACTCAACTTAAAACATAAGCAAATTGAAAATTTGTTGAAATTAGAGGAGCTAAATCCTATTGAACATAGGAATCACGAGGAGCAAGCGTGTGAAGAAAGCTTCACAGCTGCTCATAAAAGAAATGGCAGAGGCCGTTTCATTGTAAGTTTAATACAACGCCCCTGTGCGAAACAGCTAGGCGAAAGTCTCCCTATGGCGGAGAAGAGATTGTATAATTTGGAGAAAAAATTAGCCTCAAACCCAGAATTAATGAAAGATTACAAGAATTTTATGCAGGAGTGCAAAGACTTAGGTCATATGACGCAATGTGAACCATTGTCACAAAATCAAATACCTTATTATCTGCCTCACCATGCGGTGATCAAGGAACCTAGTACAACTAGAAAGACCAGAGTCGTAGTCGATGGATCAGCTAAATCCTCAACTGGAATTATCCCAAATGATGCCCTCATGATTGGGCCGGCATTGCAAAAGGATTTATGTGCACATCTGTTGAATTTCAGAAAACATCAGTACGCGTTAACAGCCGACATAGAAAAAATGTCCCGGCAGATATTAGTGCAGCCAGAGGATAGGGACTTACAACGTATCCTTTGGAGAGACGCACCCAGCGAGGAGATTCAACATTATCGATTGAACACAGTCTACGGTCTGGGATCATCATTCTTAGCCCCAAGATGTTTGGAGCGGCTAGGAAATGAAAATCAAGGCACAAATCCCAAGGTCAGTCACATTCTTAAAGAAATTTTTTACATGGATGACTTGATGGCGGGTGACAGTGGTGAAGAAGATTGCTTGCTAAGTAGAAGCAAACGACGGATGTTATCCTACATAGCATCCATTTTTAATCCCCCGGGTCTGATAAGACCTGTAACGATAGTAGCGAAGCTACTAATGCAACGTCTGTGGCAGAACAAAACTCAGTGGGTTGAAGATATATCTCCTGACATTTGGAAAGTTTGGAGAGCTTATATGGAAGAATTGCCGCAGATAAATAATGTGAAGGTACCTAGGAGAATCATTTGTCAAAAGCATGTGATATCAGAAGATAATGCTGCGGATGTACTATCCAGAGATATTAGGACTTCTCAATTATTGACATCCACCATTTGGTGGCACGGACCCGATTGGCTAACTCTTGCACCATCCAGTTGGCCATGCGGAGAATCTACGTACATAGATCCACCTGAGGTGAAAACAAAAACTGTAGTGTTGGCAACAGTAACGCAAGATTGGGATATTTTTAGGAACTACATCTCTCTACTAAATCCTTATGTACATAATGATTTATTTTGCGTAGGCGGCAGGCTTTCCGAAGGAAAATTGCTGTCAATAAATCAACGACATCCAATCTTGCTGCCACCACATCATAATTTAACCGAATTAATTATGAAAAACTACATTTACATTTATTTATTTATTTATCAGTTACACTTGCATGCAGGTACTCATACCGTATTGGCAATAATCAGATTAAAGTTCTGGCCAATAATGGGAAAATTTTGTGAAAATGATAATAAGGAAATGTATAATGTGTTATAGATCTAATACACGATGCAGCAAATAGTGGCAGACCTTCCAGCCGAAAGGAGCTTATATATTTTTGTTATTGGTGTTTTTCTTATGTATGTTTATTTGTATGTGTGGTGTCAAAAGCCATACACTTAGAACTTGAACTGTCTTTGAATACAGAAAGTTTTTTAAATGCCTTGAAGCGTTTTATCGAGCGTAGTGGAAGGCCGAGTAAATTATTTTCAGATAATGCTACTACTTACTATCGGAAAATCATTATCAAGGCTATCAATTCAATGGGGGTACATTCCGACAAGGGCGCTGCACTTTGGAGGCCCTTGAGAAGTCAGAATGAAATCTGTTTAAATGTCAATTGAAACAGCTAGCGAGTAACTCCTTATTGATATATGAGGAATTAATACCGTTTTGTGTCAGATGAATTTTGTTTAAATTCTAGAACTCTTACCCTATTGTCAAATGATCCAAATAACCTAATTTCCTTCAGTCCCGGTCACTTTCTTGTTGGTGGAAGCTTTGCAGTAATTCCGGAACAAGATCTACAAAATATTTCAGTCAACGGACTGAATAAATATCAAAAAAAAAAAATTCCTTGCTAATACGATGTTTTTTGATCGAGGTACATGGCTCAGCTCCAAGACAGAACGAAGTGGACCAGCGGACCTAATGCGCAACTAAAACCAGGCGATATGGTGGTCTTGAAGGAAGACAACCTACCACCATGTGTGTGGAAACTCGGACGTGTAATTGCAGTCCATCCAGGAGCTGACGGGAGAGTACGTGTGGCAACTCTCAAAACCTCGCATGGAACTACTCAGAGGGCCATCTCAAAGCTGTGTCTATTGCCAATAGACGATAACGAGGAGCTGAAGATGTCAACATCCCCACCCAACGGACCAGACGCTGTGTAAGCACAAAATGAAAAAAAGGGAACTTGTGCTTTATGAAAAACAAAAACAATGAGTGCATAAAACAAGATAAACCAATAAATAGTAAAAAAAACAATATAAAAATTTGTACGTTGAAAGTAAAAAATAATATAAAAATTTGTACGTTAAAAGTAACCAAAAAGGACAAAAGGAAGATATAATAATAAATTAAAAGTAAAAATCAGTGTACAAAATGTGGATAAATGTGGAGCAATAAAAACTTGAGTGTGGTAGGGAGTGATATAAAAAATAATAAAACAAAAGGGATTGTAGATCCATATATTAAAAATATATTATATCCATATGGTAAAAACACTTAATGAACGCTTATAAACCAACATAGCCTGCTGGCTAGAATTGCAAACTGCATATGTAGATATATCTGGAAAGACATTGTAATAATTCCAAATGTGGCAATGAACTATGGAAGGAAGGATGATTTATCTTTATTTAAATTTTTCCCAAGGAAGGAAGGAAGGAAGGATGACCAGGAAACCTGCCACGATATGTTGTGCTGTCTATATTATATGTTTATATGTAATTAATGTTATGGTTTCTGTTTGTTTTTAAAAAATGTAGTTTGTTTTTGGAATTATCTTAGTGTATTATGTTATTGAATAACTTTAAAATTAATTTAATGAATTTGAATTTGATTTGAGCAAAGTCAATATTTAATTTAGGCTCATAATTGGTTTGCATAATGTTATTTGTATAATTTGCAGAAAAATGGATTCGATATTTCAGAATAAATATCTGCCCATTTTGGGGCGGAGAATGTTTAGAATTAAACCCAGGACGCAAACCAATTATGAAGTTGAGTTACTATCAAAGGTTGGATTGCGATCCAAGAGTTGTCTGATTTGTTTGTTAGATGTCGATAGAATCATGTTTTATTTTTTTTGTCTCTCTCACACAACGAACAAGGGAAATATAGAGGTACGAAAGTGTTATAAAAAGGCTTGTATCAGTTTAATTTACTTACTTCTTTACGAAAACTTGCACTAAGAATTTAAAATACTACTGAACCCTTGTCCGTTGGGTGGGGAAAGTTATTGTCGTCAGTTATAAGTTTATAAATATCAAATCATAACAATAAAAATTCAAGAACTTAAAGTTAAAACAAAAAAGTGCTTCATTTATAAAAAACCAGTCTGCCCAAAAGAAATCTCCTAAGTGAAGACCTCAATTTTTTACAACAACCCCCCGAGATTTTTGCTCTATTTCAAACGAGTCGTGTTTTATTAAACATTTTTTCAATTTTCGCTTTGTCTATCGATCGATCGATTTTGTCTCTTTAAATACTAACGCGCACCTGTAACATTCGTAATTTCATATCTCTCCATCTTCTTCTTTTTGAGCCCGGTTGCGGCGCCTTAAGGGCCCTCAACCCGGATTTGTACCGATTTATTACATATTTCCCTTAAACACGGTAAGTTTTAAAGCTCTTAAAAAAATATATGTTATTCTTGAAGATAATATTATCTAGACATTCACAGCGCCGAAACGCAAATTATATAAAATTCCATAGATAGAAAAAAATCGCAAAGTATGCTCCAAAAATTATTATTAACACGTATGTTTCAGTTATTTTACAATTAAATGTATGAAAAAATTCACAGTGTTTCTTTAAATGCTGGTTAGATTTGAGACGACTCAAAATATTCTACATAAAAAATGACCCAAGTGACTTTGTCAATCGGTTGGTTTCAATATTTTCAATAATACTAACAAAATTACTTAGTATAATTTTCTTTCATCTTAAGTGATTCCAAGCATGAAGGTACAGAAGGACAAAATCAAATATATTTTCATTTGACAAGCTTGGCCGACTTTCCCGTGCTTTGTTGCCAGGGCCGGATTAACCATGTCGGGGCCCCTAGGCAATGCACGTCTCGGGGCCCCTTTACCAATGGCGGACTAACGGGGGGGGGGGGGGGGTTGAAGGGCTTCCAAACGCCTCCTTGTTCCCTTGATCAAATCCTTACCAAGGCTTTAATGGGGGGGGGGCAAGGTTTTAAAACTTTTCTTTTTTTTCTGAATGTAAAACATGTCGGTATATTGAGTATTGTGTCAAAATTTCAAGTAAATCGGAGCAAAACTAACGATGGTACAGCGTTTCAAGCGACCGGCCCTCACTTTTATTTTCCCAAGCAGATAGGTAGTGCATACTGAAGCTTGTACAACATTTATATTGTAAACATATGTACGTATGTATAATCAAAAATAAAATTAAACAAATGTCAATATAAACCACACACGGCACCTTCAATCACTTCAGATACTAAGTAATGTTGCATCAAATAGAAGAAAAGAAAAGTAAAATACAAGTATGTTTACATATTTGTTTTAATTATAGACTTTTTAATTATTATTTGTGCATGATGTGAACATTAGTTATTTATTGGGTTATAACCTAATTATTATAATTCTTGTTTTCTTTAATGCGTGTACCTAATGTTATTAACCAGTAAATGTTCCTAATAAAAATAAAAATAAAACATCTTGAAAGCTGACTTTTTCCGAAACTTCGTTGCTCACTAATTGAAGCAAGTCATTTTTTCCCGGGACGCGGGGCCCCTAGCCGACGCGGGGCCCCTAGCCGATGCGGGGCCCCTAGGCAGTTGCCTACTCTGCCTTAGGGATAATCCGGTACTGTTTGTTGCTACGCCGCGGATGTTCCGATATTTTCGAGAATTTTCCGATAATTTCTCAATGTATCATGTATCACGTATTGGCCATCGCAACTTTCATCGTACCGAGACAGTTTCAAAGGATTTCCAGACGCCATGAATAATATGTCCAATTTGGATATCCGTTTTGTCATATTTATAAAGGTACCTTATTTTTACAATTTTCTACAAATTTTATTCTTTGTTTTCAAAAATTATTTTTCTTATATGATAGGAGGCCCTATGGAAAAACATTTCCTTCAGAGCCTATGCATTTTTTGAGGATACGGTGTGGAGGGTATTAGTAAGGAAGGAATGGCTCAATCATTGGCTCCAGCAAAGGATTGTTGCGGGCAATTGCTTCGAACGCGTGGGAACCATTTTAGCCCGCGCGCCAACATCGCTCGATCCGACGGTTATGCATAGAGCAATTATTATCGTAATTAAGAAGTTTTTAAGCATAAGTGGTATTTTTAGGAACGTAAGGAATGACACGAGTCTTGAAGAGAACGCGCTTTACGTCGTTGGCCCAACTTACGTTCGGTCCCAGAACCATATTTTGATCTGTAGTGTGACTAACTTACCTCATTGATATTAACTCCACGCATCTTTGGTTATGCTGTGTGGTGTATCTTTTGACGAAGACAAATGAAATGCAGAAGCAGGCAAGTTATTCGAAAGAATTTAGTTTAACGTTTTTTTTACATTAGCCCCACATAGGAGAACCTGAGTAAAATAATTCCTCTTAGGACCTATGTCATCTTCGGGGATGCTGTGCGGAGGGTCTTTTGAGGAAAGGAAGGAGATGAAGTTCTGGGAAGGAAAAAGATATGAGGGGTAGGTAGGAATCTGGGGGTCACTGTTTCTAGGAGTGACGGACAGATTAATCCATTCCTCCCACTGCGATGCAAGGCGATATTCCGAGAGAGTCCTGCTGGAGGGATCAAAGGTCTCAGTCAAGTCAACCGGTCTCCCCCCCATTGGGCCCGCCGCGTAGTAGGCGGGCAAAATCATCTGCCGCCAAGACCTACAACGTAGCGAACTAATTGGGGAGACCTATTTCAGAAGTGTTGTTGATAATCCAATAACGCAGCTGGTGGGCTGATTCATCCACCGCCAAGACACGGACAAACCTCACCCCATTAAACCGGGCACCTCTACTAAGTCACCAAACGTAGTGAAGCACTTGGGTGACCTGTGGCAGATGTTTTGGTTATCCAATAAATGGTTCCCCGGGCGGCGGTAGCTATACCCGCCGCCCAAATTGTTGTCGCCAAAAGAACTGTCAAGCCAAAGAGAAAAGTGGTGCAAGTAACAGCCACCTCCACACTCCACACACCACGTTCCTGGCATTTGAGACAGTTCCCAACCAGCAAACAATAAAATTGTTTTAGCAGTCAAAGGGGAAATTATATAAACTAGTTCCCATAATTCGGGCTTTTGTATTAGCGTTCAAATATTGTTGTTACTTCTTGCTGGCACTTGTCTAGAGTCTGTCTAAAGTAAACCACATTCACCACGCTTAATATTCTACATAATACTCTCGTTGGATTACCTAAACTTTTGATACGTTATGCGGCTTTGAGTTGCTTTTTGGAATGATAAAAACTAAACTAACTAACAAGTAACTAGTAAGGGAAATTAAAGAGAAACTCCTCGAGGAAATCCGATCGGTGGTTCGCTTCAGGTTATTTATATCTGAAGTGGGAATTAAGTGGATAACAAGTGAATCGTGGGGTTTTTGGTGTCTAACGTAAAGCTTTCTGAAGGTTAAGTGGAACGTTCGCTCGGCCCGTTTCATACAAATCTTAATTTTGAATTTGAGATCAAAATACCCAACCAAACTGAAAAATTATTTTTGTAATGAAAAGGTATATCAAATATCTAGTTCGGATGTGAGCTACTTTATTTATTTTTGCTTTAAATTATAAGATATTAGCTGACCCGGTGAACTTCGTACCGAATAAAAATTTTTTTTGTTAAAAATTACACTATAAAACAATTATCATTGCGCAACTGTCCTGTTTTGTTTTTGTCAATATCAGAGATGGCGTTGTTTACGAATTAATATTTTTTGTGATTTTCTTACTTTTCCACTTACTTATGGGAATGGCGTTTCATTTTATTTTTAACTTTTGACGGAAATTTATTATAACTAATGTATTTTTACTTTGGAGGGGTGCATGTGTATACGTTCACCGTTTGTTTCATTTTCGACTGTTGACATTTGGTGTGTACGAAAGAGGGACAGCATTATATATTTAAGAACATAAACAAAAATTTTAACAAAACAAAAAAACGACTTCAAAAATGCACTAAAAAGTAAAAAAAATAATTTCGTATTCTTCTACAACTTCATAATCGACTTACTTTTTCTACTCATCAATATGTAGGTACGATTGTCATTTTTGGAATCGGTATCAGTCATGGTAGGTTTGTAACTACATACATAGTTATAGATGAGATGTGCTTGTGTCGCACAAGCGACTTGACGAGGCGAGAGCGGGGCTGCGGCGTGAGGGGAGCTGTCAAATAAACACGTCGCGCCGGGCCGGGTACCTTTGCTGACACCGACTCCAAAAATAACAATCGTACCTACATATTGATGAGTAGAAAAAGTAAGTCGATTATGAAGTTGTAGAAGAATACGAAACTATTTTTTTACTTTTTAGTGCATTTTTGAAGTCGTTTTTTTGTTTTGTTAAAATTTTTGTTTATTTTTTTATTTTTAGTGAATCTGAAGTACACTATCTGAATATGGGTAGATCTACTAAACGTGCTGCTCATATGAGACAGACACAATTTGACCATAACGACATTAGGGTCAAATTAAGAGATTCGGCCGAGTTTCGTTAATTTGCTCCTAAGAATTGAAGAGTTCCGTTACTTTGTAATGGATCCGATAATCAGAACCTAACCAAACTCTCATCAATCTATCCTTGAAATACATCCTTTCCAATAAAAAAAGAATCATTGAAATCGGTTAGCGTGATATTGAGTTATTCGTCCATTTGTCGCGCACATACTTTATGCAAATTTAAGACTTATATGGTTTTCTCATGGATGCCATTGTCAGAACTAGATAAAATTAAAATGGGACCACACGGGAAGTACCAGCTTTCAAATAAAAAAAGAATCATCAATATCGGTTCACCCAGTCGAAAGTTCTGAGCTAACAAACATAAAAAAAAAAAAAAAAAAAAAATACAGTCGAATTGAGAACCTCCTCCTTTTTGAAGTCGTTTAAAAAAGAATCATTGAAATCGGTTAGCGTGATATTGAGTTATTCGTCCATTTATCGCGCACATACTTTATGCAAATTTAAGACTTATATGGTTTTCTCATGGATGCCATTGTCAGAACTAGATAAAATTAAAATGGGACCACACGGGAAGTACCAGCTTTCAAATAAAAAAAGAATCATCAATATCGGTTCACCCAGTCGAAAGTTCTGAGCTAACAAACATAAAAAAAAAAAAAAAAAAAAAAAATACAGTCGAATTGAGAACCTCCTCCTTTTTGAAGTCGTTTAAAAAGCAAAACAATCAGCGCATTGACATTTGACGATTTTGAATCATTGGAATTCACTCACTACTCAATATTATACTTATCACAATATTGCTGCAGCTCTTTCAAAATATGGGAATTCGTTCCATACAAAATGTACGAGGAAAATTGTTTGTTTGTTTTTTTTTCATTTTTTTTCGTGAATTTTTCCGATGTTTTAATAGCTATTCTGTTATTCGGGGCGGAGACAAACCCGACAAATCAAAGATCATAAAAATCGGTCCAGCCGTTCTTGAGTTATAAATGGTGAAACTAACCCTTTAAACTTTAATTTATGTATTAAAGATAGGCCATTAAAGATTTTAATGCTTCATGATTTCAGGGGTAACTTAGGCAATAAAGAAAGTATTTTCGTTTTTTGTTTTTGGGGTGTTATGCCGTGTTGCGCTACCTCCTTCTTTAGCCAATGTTTCGGACATCGTTGCAGTGTCCGAAACGACACTGCAACGATGTCCGAAACGTTGGCTATAGAAGGAGGTAGCGCAACACGGCATAACACCCCTAAAACAAATAATGAAAATGCTTTTGGCTGTGAAATCTTAAAACGTATCTCAGTAAAGTAAGTAAATGAAAAACATTAATTTTTTTTTTATTATTATTAAAGTATGATGAAATATAAAATAAATTAATCTTTTTCTGATTTTTCTGTTTCCAGATTTTCGATTGAGATTCGCTTATATTGTCTTCATTTAATTAAATATTACAATTTGAGGTTTTACTCATAAAGTTAAAATAAAATTAAAATAAAAAATAAGAATTAATAGAAATCACATTGATGGGTGTAAATTTAAATAATAAATTACTTATTTACGTCGGAATAAAAAATTGTGATTTGTATATTAAAACTAGCTGACCCGACGAACTTCGTACCGCCTCAGAATCAATAACTGTTGAATTAAATTCAGTTTTTTTATTAAGTTAAAAATTACGCAATGAAGCAATTATCAATGCGCAACTGTCCGTGTTTTGTTTTTGTCATTATCAGAGATGGCGTTGTGTACGGATTTATATTTTTGTGATTGTCTTACTTTTACAATAACTTACGGGAATTCGGGAGGCGGATACGGGTGCCGCAGCCCCGGGAACCATTTATTTAATAACCAACACCTCTGCCATAGATCACCCCAAGTGGTTCGCTACGTTTGGTGATTTAGCAGGGGTGCCCGGGTTCATGAGGTGACTTATGTCCGGGTCTTTTCAGTTGATGCGCTTGCCCATCTGCTGCGTGGCGGGCCGGATCGAGAGAGACTGGTTGAGGGAGGCCTTTTGACCTTTGCAGCCGGACTCTCTCGACCCATTGTCTTACACCACAGTTGGAGGGATGGATTCATACGTCCGTCACTCCCGGACACACTGACCCCCAGATTCCTACCCACCTCTCATACCTTTTTCCTTCCCAGAACTTTCTATCCTCCCCATTCCTTAAAAAGATCCTCCACACAGCATCCCCTAAGATGACATAGGTCCTCAGAGAAATTATTTTCCTCAGGGCCTCCTGTGTGGAGCTTACGTAAAAAAATGCGTTTCATTTGGTTTCATTCCAGAGATTTATTGTAATTATTGTATTTTTCCTTTGGAGGTGTGCAGACATACGTTCACCATTTGTCTCATTTTCGACTATTGACATTGAGTATGTAAGAAAGAAGGGCAGCATTATACGATTAAAAACAAATGCACAACAATCAACGCATTGACATTTGACGTTTTTGAATGTTTGGAATTCATGCACAGTTCAATATTATACCCCTAACAATATTGCTGCAGTTCTTTCAAAATAGGAGAATTCGTTCCATACAAAATGTATTTATTTATTTTATTTATTAATCTTAAGTTAGCTCACATCTTAGTGTGTGCTAATATTTTATAAAGATTTAACATTTACATTGGTTGGCAAACATAATCATTCTTTAAATATTACACATAAATAAAGACATTAATAATTGAGGTAGACATATTTTCGTAATTCTTTTTTAAACTTATTTATATTTTCTATGTCAGTAATTTCATTAGGGATGTTGTTATACAGTTGGACGGCCTGGTACATCGGAGATTTCTGGGTGCTTGATTTTTTTCTTGTCGGCAGTCTAATTTGCTTTGAATTTCTTGTCCCGTGTCTGTGTGTTTCGTTATTATAATGTATTTTTCTTTTTAGTTCCTTAGACATCATCCCCATGTTAATTTTATGTAAAAAAATAAGTACATTCAAATACACAGTTTGCTTCACCGTCAACATATTTAGCTCTTTTAGCATGTCTCGTATTCGTGTGTATATGTTGCGCTTAAGTATTATTCGCATTGCTTTATTTTGCAGTATGTATGGGGAAAATAATTTTCGTTTTTAACGATTTATTTCGTTAACTTTTGTGATGTTTTAATAATTATTATCCTATCCGGGACGGAGACTAATCCAACAAATCAAAGATCATCAAAATCGGCCCAGCCGTTCTCAAGTTATAAATAGTGTAACTAACCCGACTTTACCGCATAGACCGTGAATCATGTTTGTAGTAACAATATCAAACAGTAATTGATTAGTAAAAAATTTAAAATTAGAGAAAAGAGGCCGGCTTCGTTCTCATCGGGTCAGAAGTGACACCGGTTTGAATTACTAATATCACTTTTAAAAAATAGGGGTTAATGGTAGAAGGGTGAAAATTTAGGACTGCATGTATTTTTTAATGACTCACCATAAAAAAATAAATAAAAACACCCTTTACTTTTGTGGGTATGAAAAATAGATGTTGGTCGATTCTCAGACCTACCAGATAAGCACACAAAATTTCATCAAAATTGGTCCAGCCGTTTCGGATGAGTATGATAACAAACACCGTGACACGAGAATTTTATATATTAGACAACTACCCAAAAATACATGTTTTAAGATGTTTTATTTTTTATTTTATATTTCTGTATTAAATGTTTTAAAATTATTTTTTTAATTATTTTCGTTTCTCATAAATAATTGCCCAAGTTGCCTCTAAAATCAGGAAACATTAGTCTTTAATGGCCTATATCTTATAATTTAAAGCATATATAAATAAAGTGATCACATCCGCACTAGATATTCGATATATCTTTTGATAACAAAAATAATTTTTCAGTTTGGTTGGGTATTTCGATCTCAAATCCAAAATTAAGATTTGTGTGAAACGGGCCGAAACGGACCGAGCAAACGTTCCTCTTAAGTACAAATATCTAAATAGTACCATCATCTACCTTTATCTATTGCAACAGAAAAAAATCAAATTCGATTTATTTCACTTATTTGGGAAAATCAACCGATTATTTACATTTATTAGAATAAAATTGATAACACACATAATAATAGATTTTCACATAATTTAAAATTATAATACAAAATTTCAACGCATCATTAGCGTGCATTGATATTTGGCTGTGTGTAAGGCCGTACTTTCGGTCCCCCTGGCAAAGTTTAAGGACAAAAATCAATGAAAAAAAAGTGTCAATTTTTCCAAGAGCTCATCCAAACCTCGCTGGTGATAAAATGGTACACATAGTGGACGAATCCGGGAAAGTTACCTGAACGTAGCAAGGAAAAATGAAATATCTGGAAAGATTGTAATTTTTTCCAGGACTCGCTGGACAAGGGGGTCATAGTTTCTAAGTATGAATCTGGCACTACGAAATGTGTCTTGATTGTTTGAAAAGGGTAATTAAAGATCTGAGAATGATAAGGGGAAGAAAAATAAGAGTGTTTATCTTTTTTTAAAAGTTAATGAATGAAGACAGTTAAAGAGCTTTTGAATTATCAAAATATTGTCAAATTATGAAAAATGTATTTTTTTAATAATTTAATAAATAAGTTTGGTCGTTATCAAATCTTCCTTTTCAAAATCATTTTCTAAAAATTTTGGTTTTCTATAAATAAATGAGCATGAATAACTTTTCCTGGCTGATTATTTTTTAAAACGTTTTTCATTTATATCTATAAATTATAAGAAAAAAAAATATTTCAAAATATAAATAGCAAAATATTATTTTCATCCATTTTGGATTTCTTCCATGCAAGATTTTTGCCAGTAGTTTTTTCTAAATTCAAATTATCATAATATGATAAACTAGTGGAAGGCAGGTACATAATTTTTTATAAGCTTATTTTTTATTTTTGTGCTTAAGTTATTTTAGATTAATTTGGAGGTTCATCACAAAGGACAATTGCCACCCGCTGAAAGTCGATAGCAAAATAACAAAGCCAGATTAAAAAAAGAAATTTTTACATTACACCACTTTTACCTTGCACATGTTTACACATGTACGTTTAAAGCATTTTTATTTCGATTTAGTAAAAAGTTCCCTTTTTTAATGTGGTATAGAATTATACCTGTAATCTTGGGATTTACATCGTTCGTGGAGGCTTTCTGGTCTGAATGCCATTCTCCAGTGGTACCTACAAGAACAGCTTTTTCTTTTTTAATTTCTCATTTTGTTCAAAGTTCTTATCGCATGGAATAAGAATAATGATATCCTCGTTCAGATGAAATCTCAGAATGACCTATGTAAATCTTTTTGTTGCTCTTCATCAATCTCAGCTTCACATTATTAACCGAAAAAACGTTTTTCAACTTTTTGGTGATCTTGTTCACATTCTCAGATCTTCAGAGATTTTAATGTCATGTTCCGTATTTTCCTTCCATATATATTTGTTTTAGAATGACCACCTCTTTTTAGCCTTATGAACGCCCACCACTATGTCAGAAGACAATTGTTCTTGTAAGATCGTAGTTTCAAACAGTAATGAACAATTTACGGAATTAATCCACAATTGTCTCACATTAAAACGTTTTTTAGTTTATGAATAATCTAGAGCTTTATTTATTTTAAAGGGTTGCTGAATTCACGTAGCCATAATACCTTTTAGCCTTTTATATTAAGTACGTATTTCTTTGCATTACAATTTCATTTCCACAGTATTTTTGTTTCCGTTTTTCCAGGTTTCAGAAAAATTTACAATACTACTCATGTTACCGTATTTCGAAAGGTAATACAATGGTTGTAACATCAAATTGGCTTAGCGAATCTCGGAAAAAGAAATCAATACGGGTATAAAAAGAATTTAAGCACGTTTAATTGAATTATTTACCAAAATAACCCGTTTTCAAAAGGGTTATTTAGATCTGCCAAACTAATTGGGTTCTTTTGGAAAATACCCGAGGCATGAGTAGTTTTGAGTATGGATTACGCCAGAATTTCGTAACGTGATATGCTTATCATTGTTTAATGTTCTTTAATCCTAGTGATTGAGATTATTTGAAACATGTTTGGGAAAATTCCAATTAAGTTGAGGTTCGTCGAGATTACAAGTTGCTTTATTTACGTTATCGTAAGGTTTACAATGAGTACTTAACTGGACCATAGGAAGCGCTTAAGTTATTCTGAAGTGGGGGGCCAAACAATCTCACAGCTCAGCGGTCTATCATATGCCATTGACTGTATCCGTAACAGTTCGTGCATTAGACACGAACGATTATAGATAACACTCTTCTAAGGTACCACTATTAAAACACCTAAAAACTAAATATAACTATCTACATTAACTACATCTGTTGAAGGATGTTGAAACTACACGTCTAATCCTATATACCACACATTGTGTTATGTTGTTCATAATTATTATCAATTATAGTTAAAAGGGGAAATTCAAAGAAGCGACGCGACGTCGCAGTCGCTTGGTAAGGATTTTGATTGGGTGATGTTTAGATGTATTAAGGATTGCTTGAGGTTTACGGAGCAGAAAGGAAACAAGAGTAGAGTTTTTATAATAGTCGGTGACCCGACAACACAGAACCTCCTTTGAAAAGTCACTAAAAGTGACGAAAAAAATATAGAAAATTCGAATATGATTTTAGATTTTCACGACCAAAAGTATTTTCGTCATTTATTTTTTGGGTGTTATGACGTATTTGGTTACCTCCTTCTTAAGCCAAAGTTTCGGATACCGTTACAGAGTTCATCATCTGTCACATCTGCCCTGATCATGGACCTGAAAAAAACCCTTTTCTCTCTGCACTTCTGCAGAAGATACGGGGTGTCCGTTTGGTAGATTTGCCGGCATCTGTATTTCCTCCTACAACATGTTTCTTTGAAGATGACATAGGCCCTGAGGGAAATTTTTCCCCGAGGCCTATTTTATGAAATTAATGTAAAAAAAGCTTCACGAATCACACAATTATAACATTCTCTGATTTCCACGGTCTGCTTTTTGATCATCACAATTATTGAACTGTCATATTGCTAGATGCCAAATTGATAGTTTCACGTTTTTTTTATTTTCAAGAATTGTTCAATAAGAAAATCGAGAAAGAAAAAAAAGTATTGCAGATACAGATAGTGTAGCCGAGAAGTTTTGAAACATTTTTTGTGAAAGATTTAAGACCCCTAACACTCAACTGCTACCTGTATTCCGTGAGGTTCATGAGAGTTGGAAGGGAAAGGAGGTGGGGGAGAGGAGGAAGAAAAGTACCAGGCTTTTCAGATATGGCCATCAAACACGACTAATGCCATTTCAACCAACGTTTCGAGCCTGGGTCTTTCACCAGGGAGATATTGAGAGTGATAATTCTACCAATCTACTTCGTGACTTCGAGTGAAATAAAAAAAAAAAAAACAATTTACATACGAGTAGCATTATACACAGCTTTAGAGAGTCACGGAAATGAGAGATCTTGGAATTATTTTGGATGACAACTAAGTTTCGTCAATCATATCCACCAAATTAAGAACAACTAAAAACTTTAATTCCATACAAGCCATTAAACTATTATACGTATATCTAGTTAGAAGCCTAATTGAATATAACTCGGTAGTTTGGTCTCCATCTTACAAAATTCATATTGACAACATTGAGGGAATACAAAAACATTTCTGCGTTTTATAAATTTTAAATTAAATATCCCACTAGAAGATTTAAAACATGTTTTTTTATTAAATATTCTAAAAATACACACTTAAGACAGCTGTAAAATAAACGAATTAACGTTTTTATTCAAAATACTAAACTCTAAATTCAACTGCTGCGAACTCCTGCAACTCATAAGCTTACAAATACCCACAGTGATAACACGACAAAATACACTTTTCTACTGCAGCATTCATAAGCGGAACTACATTGCTCACTCTCTGATGCAACGATTTTATACTAAGGGAAATCAGTACTTAGGTGATGTTGATGTATTTAATATCAACTTGGTGAGTTTTGTGGATCCTGTAAAAAATATATTCCACTATTCCTAAACACATTTGTATTTTTATGACTCGTGTGCATTTTTTATCTAATTTTGTTTTTTAAAAATTATTTCTTTGTTTATTTCAAAATTATCCGTCATGAATTAATTGTACTACCAAACATGTAAAATCCCTCTGAGCGTTAAATAAAAAATAAAATAAAAATATTATGTATTGAGTTCCCGCTATGATATCTATATTATTATCGGGAATATAGTACTAAATATTGATGCGATAAAATAGATGATGTACCTGGCGCGATTCCTTGACGGTTTCTGAAGGCTTGGAGTTGGTCGTTAAATCAAAATCCAATTTGTGACTTCTTTTGTTTTCCAAAACGAGGGGGTTGACCGCACAGTTATTTTGAAGGTTATAATTTGTAATGAAATATTCAACTATTGGTATATTGATTAATTATGTATATAAAGTTCAGATCAACTTGCCATGACGTGAAATTATAATGTTGGCCGCAAGGTTTTTAGAAATGGAATGAAGGAGTTGGAGAAAAGAATAGATGGTTACGCCCAAACACATACCTACACATAATAAAGATACAAACAAAACACATACACATACCTACATAGCACGCATACATACTGTCACTGCTTGGGATTGGTATTAATAATGTTGCAAATTCCTTTCCTACCTATCCCCCGTCAATCTTACCCATAGTCAGTCTGTAATAAACGCCCGCCGCAACATATAGCCATTGTGCTTCCGCTATCGGTGAACCGCCATTAAAATAACTCCGCCGTGTACTATAAAATAAACGAAACTCACGCCTATTGCTGTTTGTGCCTGTTGGATGGGAGAGAAAGCAGACAAGTGCATTTGCCAGCATACAAGTTCTTTTATCATTTTCGGTGAGTCCTTTCCTTTCTATGTAACATGTGTTTTTATCGTTTCAAGCAGTGATAGTAACACAAAATCAAGGTCCTTCGCCAGTCATTCTTTACACAAACCTATCAATCCACTCTACACAATCATAATCTCATTCAATAGATGACGTAGTTTCGAAAAGAGCTGACACTTTTGCTCATAAATAAACCAAACCACTCACCTTTCGCTTCTAATAAAATCATAGCAAAAATTATACAAAGAAAAAATGTTGTAGAATATTGAGATAAAATGCGACACACACGTTAAATAAAAAAAGTCCATAGACGGAAATGAATATACCTACATGTTGTTATTTTTGGTACTAGTGTGGCTACGTGTCAGCATGTTTGAGAAAAAGCTCATCATTATTTTAATAAAACCGACACCCAAAAGTTCGATTGGATTCAAATCCGTTTGCGTCAATATCCTGAAATGTGTCGAACTTCAATCTTTTGCCGAAAGAAAAGGGATGTATCCTAAATTTGACGAATGTTCGAACCCCAAAGTTGAGTTGCTTGAACTTGGTTGTTCGTAAAAGAAAAGTTTCTGGAGAATAGAAAATAACCCGCCATACTTTATTTCTCTTTAGAAGCCTTTCTCGTCGGTAGTTAAGAAAATTGTGACGTTTATAAAAATCTTGCTCTGTAAAGATTACTACATAAAGAGAGAAATAAAACATATTATAATAATTACATTAATATAACTTTGTTTGAATACCACTTCAATATATACCTTTAATATATAAACCAACCGGTTTCAGTTCTATCTGAACCTTCATCAGGGGTAAAGAAAAACATATAAAATCATTTGTATATCCCTCATGAAGATTCAGGTGAACCGAAAAAGGCTAGTTAATAAGTATATTAAAGACATATAACATACATGCATGTGTTCAAAGTAATTTCATTGTATTTATTATAATTACGTATACCTACAAGTGAAAATTTAATAAAATATATGCTATGAGGAAGCCACAACCCAAAAATGTGTATATTCTTAGTATGCTTTATATCACCGCTAATATAGGTAATAGGAATAAAAGTCGCTTATCAAATAAAGTCTAGAATCGTTTGATTTCAAGCCCAAAAGTGGTTTATATTTATTTGTGAATGATTTTTGTTGCTAAGTCATTTAATAAAGAAATTGTTTCTCCCTGAGTGTCCTTTCCCATTCGTCCCGTTCCCCTTAAGCCCCCCCTTCTTATCCTGCCCCCTCTTCCCCTCTCGCGTTCCCACTCCGTCACCTCCACCTTCCCTCTCCCCACTCCACTCCCCCCCCTTCCCCCGTCCCGCAAACCTTTCTCCCGAGTTCTCCTCCCCCCTCCCAGGTTCCCCTCCCCCTCCCAGGTTCCCCTCCCCCCTCTCCCCTTCCCCTTTCACCTTCCCCGCCTTCCCTCTTCCCTTTACCGCTCCCTCGTTCCGCCAACCCTCCTCCCGCGTTCCATATATTCAATCCCAGTACATTCAGTTTTTAAACAGTCCGCGTGCCATCTTTTACAATTTTTATTCAAATTTCCAGTTTTCATGTATATTAAATTTGGTACCTAACATAGGTACCTATTTAAAATATCTAAAATTGTTGATTCGATTCAAATTATTAGGGGAGTACCTACTTTAAATAAATTTATCAACTTAAAGATTTTCAAAAATAGAATTTTATTTAACAATCATTGTTTTCCAAATGTCATTCTCAAACACGCGTACTGTCAAACGTGCGATAGTCGTTTAGGTTAGTAATAGGTTTTCTGAAATTATCCAATTTTCTGCGCAATTATCTTAATTTTTCTCATCCGTAAGAACCATCCTCGTATTTTAAGGAATATTCGAAAAAAAGAATTAAAGAAATCGGTTCAGGTTCAGCTGATCTCAAGATTTGCGCTTAGCAACACAATTAGCGATTCATTTTTATATATAAGATAAAAGAAGTTAATCAAGAAATACTCTCTGATAATCTTAGTCATAATTCTGATTTTTTTTAAATTGTGGCTTTTATGCGTTCATACATTTCTAACGAAAAAATACATTTTTAATAGTTAACGCTATTTTTAACAGATAGATATATCGGCATAATGCATCTAAAGGGTTAAGCGTTAATTATCTTAACATTATGAAAAATCATTTCTGGGCACTAATAGGGAGTGAGAAATAATAAATAATAAGTAATGCGAGATGTTATAGGACTTATGAACTCAGACCACATTAAACTTTTAAAGATCTCATGTCTTCTTATCTTCTTCT
This sequence comes from Limnephilus marmoratus, assembly GCA_917880885.1. Classification (NCBI taxonomy): domain Eukaryota; kingdom Metazoa; phylum Arthropoda; class Insecta; order Trichoptera; family Limnephilidae; genus Limnephilus; species Limnephilus marmoratus. The sequence continues at coordinate 33,827,501 of OU862924.1, forward strand.
CCTTATCTTATTCAGTGCGGGGACTTATAGCTTCGACAAGACTAGAGGCCTCCAGGGGTCACTGTTCTACGGCCTCCGTTCCTTGCAAGTCTAGCCTCTCCTCGCACAGCCTTTGGAGCTGTCTACCCATCTTTATATGGGGCGACAAACTGGACGTCTTCCTGTTGGACTTGCCGCCAGTATTTTAGATCTCATTTTGATAGCTTAGGCAAAGTGTCGACAAACTGCGGATCGCAAACTGCATGCGGCTCTTTTCATAGGCATGTATATCAGTGGCGATCGGTGACTTTTTGCATAAGAGATGCTGAAGTATATACCTACCTAATATCAAATATAAATATCTACAGACTAGCACACGAACAAGATGCAATTACTGACTAAAATGTCAAATTAGCTCTATAATTCCTTTATGCTTCACATCAATTATTACGGTTTAAATTAAATACATATTTGAAAGATATTTAACGTATCAATCGACATCCGTTATTCAAGTCGAATTGTCAAAATGGTCAACAAATTTTCTAAAACGTACCGAATTAATCCACGCGCCTTGTTATGCTATTCTGTGTATACGCGCATTAAAGTCGTTTTCTGCGCGTTGGATGCTCCCATCGAATGCGTATACTGCTTCAGGCAAAACTTGGCAGGCAGAACTAAACGCGCATGCGCAAATGTCAAACATTTTCTAGCATCGTGGATGCGGAATGGAGCAGAGAATCCACTGTTGCTGGTATTGGTGTGTTTACACAACATTCGACACACCAGCATCAAGAATGGAGTTGAGTTGTTATTATGTATTTCGGTCCGGTCCGAGCGTCGCGTTTTGTTGTTTTTGGCCGCTGAAGTTCAGAAGGTGTCGTTAAATTGAAGCATTTATGGCATTATTTATTTACTGCTACAAAAAAATGAGCTCAAAGCTTTTTTTAAATAATAATAATTATTATATTTATTATACGTCTCAAAAGGAAGGGAAGCGCCGCATCCACAGTATGTATGGAGGGACCGCGCCTGATGTATAGCTCTTCAAACATCATCTCCACTCCGCAGCCTCAATAATAGACGATAAGCGCCCGCTAAACAAACTCAAATGGCACGATCACAATGCGTATAACATATTCTTTACTTGTGTAGGTACTCGCACTTCTACTGTACAAAATATAACTAGCCATTGGCAATCTATCTATATAATCTATCTTCTATCTATCTATCTATATAAATAAAATCGAATCGCCGAAATGTATGTACGCGCATAACTTCCGAACGACTACACCAAATAGGATAATTATTTTTTTGTTGTATTCGTTATCGTCAGGAGAAGGTTTGTATAAACTCATTTGGTGAGCTCTGGCTTTATTAAATTTGTATAAAAAAATTGCAATGGGTGGCACGCGAGCTGTTTGAAAACTAAAAACTAAATGTACCGGGAATTAATTTATGGAACGCGGGAGGGGGGGGGGGGGAATAGGGAGGGGGGGAACCCAAGTGGGGAGAGGGAAGGTGGAGGAGGCGGAGTGGAAATGGAGGACGGGAAAGGGAGGGGGGCGGAAGGGTAACGGGATGAATGGGAAAGGACACGCAGGGAGAAATAATTTCTTTATTAAATGGCATAGCAACGCATGCCGGGTACCAGCTAGTAATAGATAAATGTCGTCAATGTCCAACGCTATTTATGAAATTTTTAATTAAATGTGTTGAATTTAGTGGATAATATCCAGTTGGTACGAACATTATTTAACACAACGCAACGCCTTTATATTTCGAGGTATTTATTACTTATTGTTTTAGCGATGGTACAGTAGTGATAATTTATGTTTCGGCTCTGCGAAAATGTATTCTGTTTACTTAATATTTGGCTCTTCTCACTAGAAAGTTTGCCAGCCCCTGGCTAAGATCATTGAATTTACTCTCATAATATAAGTAAATATATATGGTAGTACCTGTTTTGTCTCTTAATTTCTAGTAATAAGATAACTTAAGTAGTGTAGGGTATCTTCCAAATAAATTATTGGCTCGAGTGATTACCAGTTGGTTTATTTGGTTATCGTAAATATTTACAATGAATTTTAAACTGTTGCTGCGGCGAGCGGACTGCGGGAACCCGCCCAATCTCATCGAAGCCTTCGGCCATCATCGTAAAACTTTCATACCTAAGACCTAAGACACGAACAGCGATAGATGGCAATCTTCTGATATTACACATTAAAACAAGGAAATTGGTCTACCACACCACTATTATAGCATCCCACCTGAATTATTGCACAAGTGTAATCTTTCTGATCAATAAAATACAAGTTAAAAGAATGGAAATAATTCAGAACAGAGGCATAAGGTCTATATTGTGCTGTAGTAGATATACAAAGATAAAACCATGCAACGCCAACTCAATATTACAAGTATGTGCAACGTTTAGTCTACAAAACTCTAGTATTTATTTATAAGTTAAAAAATAAAATGTTACCAGATAATATGGTGAATGATGCTAGAATTATTAGTACAGTTCCTTGCTATCCTACGAGAAACTGCAACGATTTTAGACTTCCTAAATTTATCGGGAACACAAAACAATTTTTATCATAAAGGTTTTAAAATCTTCACTGCAAATGTAAAGGAGGCTATAAAAGTCGTGCAGTTTTTCGTGGATTATGTCTCAAAGTCCAAATTTTAGTAAGTAGATTGTAAATAATATTGTAGTTGTTTTAGAAAAGAATACATTAGATACTACCTGGTCCCGGCATGCGTTGCTATGACATTTAATGAAGAAATTGAATCTCCCTGCGTGTGCTTTCCTATTCGCCCCGTTCCCCTTCCGCCTTTCCTTCCTCTTTTGTGTCCCCTTCCCCTCCTGCGTTCCCACTCCGCCTCCCTCACCTTCCCTCTCTCCACTCCACTCCCTCCCCCTTCCCCCGTCCCGCGAACCCCCCTCCCGAGTTCCCCTCCCCCCTCCCTCCTCCGAGGTTCCCCTCCCCCTCCCTGGTTCCCCTCCCCCATCTCTCCCTCCCTCCTGCTTTCCATAACAATAGCCGCTTCCTTGCGTGCCACCAATAGCATTTTTTTATACAAATTTCATAATACCAGAGCTCACCGGAAGTTCTATAAAAACCTTGTCCTGACAATAACGAACACACTAAAAAAAAGAATTATCCAATTTGGTGCAATCGTTCGAAAGTTATGCGCTTAGCAGCATATTCAGCGATTCATTTTTATATTATAGATAAGATATCAAATTTTATAACTAAATAAAAAACTTAAAATAAAAAAAGTACTTCTTACTACAAACCAAGCTATCGACATACTTTGAAAGACGCTGAAACCACACGAAAAATCAATACAATACAGCATCTATACCATATTCAACTACATTTTGGAATTACCAAGAATTCACAAAAGTTCTTGGGTTCATCAACCAACATACGTTAATTCCTTTCGAATACGTTCGAAATCTCTGAGAACATTTTAGTTTAAGAATAATCCTAACAAATTAGCTGCTCAGCTTACTTCTCACCGCGTACCAACATAGAAATCGTTTCATCTCAGACACGAAATAAATTCACGTGATTCACGTAATTCACGTGACTCTCACTTCGTATACCTTAGACTGTATAGCCAGCACCTGCGGGGGTTTGGACCCAATGTGACGTGTCATACCGTGTTCAAAGCAGTTCCCAACTATAAACTCTTTGAATATAATTAATTAGGTTTGACATCCGATCACAGCCGGTCCGAAGAGTTAACAATAGTTGAATAATTTAGCAGTTCCACCCGTAGGAGTTGTATCTGTACCTACTTAAGGTGCCAGGGAAGTATTGGGATTAAAATAAATTTTATAAAAATTTTGATAATGTAAATAATTTTTTTTTAAAGTACAACAAAAATGCTCCACGATTACTGAAGAGTACCGTTTTCAATAATAATAATAATTCCAGTAATAAGTTCATTATTTCAAGGATTGAGAAAGGAAGAATGGGTCACTTTACTCACTTTCCAATTTTTTTTAAATGCATGTAGTGAAGACCCTTGTGTAAAAACCAAAAAATAATGCTTTAGTATATTAGGCCACAGTATTAAAACCAAATATTAAAAATAAGGCGTAAAACTTCTACTTCAATAACCAAAACGATTTTTTTGTAACTCCACTTTTTACTATGATATTATAAAAATTAATAATAATTAAGGTAATTGTACAAAACGCAAACGTCGAGAACAAAGAAAAGCGATTCTCACAAGGAGTGCGATAATACTGTTTGCCACTAATACTTGTATGGTAGGGAGGGGGATGGCTCGATTAAAGTCATCTCATGATGCCATATGATGGAATGACTACAAAGCTTTCAGAACATATTTTTTTGGATTTTTGAAGTGAAAATTCTTCAGCACCATTGTGATTTGAAACTCGATGAAACGGAAACGACACTAAAAAGAGACAAACACATACATATATAGGATTATAGATAGAATGAAACCTTACCGCGTTGGCCGCTTTGAGTATAAACTCACTTTTAAAGGTTGAGATTGTATGGGTGAAGGTTTCACTTCTAGATTTTTTAAAAAACTAATCTTGTCTCTTAAGTAATCTTCACTAATGGCAAACATACTGTATATTATTTCTTCACACAGGAACTAACTTGCCTGTCGTGGGTTCCATTTCCCTGCTAGCTAAATCATCCCTCATTGCATAACCAAGATTTTCCGCTCACATTGATGATAGTATTCTGAGATAGTTAGTCTTTAATTTTATAAGAACGAACTTAGGACGGGTTGTTTCGAAAAATTTGAACAATTCATCAGATTTTTTAAGTAAATTTTCGATTTCCATGTAAGATCTGTTCAAGTTCACTGGCTTCATAAAACTGAAATAATTACAGAACTTGAATAGAACTTTCACAGAACGTGAAAATTAACTTAAAAAAATTGATGAATTGTTATATTTTTTTAAAGAACCTGTCCTTAATTGTTACGTTATATAAAGTACAAACAATTAAAAAGTAAATAGTAGAAGATTATGCAAAAAAAAAAAAAATATACATGCCCTGAGGGCAAAAATTGCCTCAGGGCCTAGTCATCTTTGGGGATGCTGTGTGGAGGGTCTTTTTAGGAATAGGATGGAAAGGAAGTTCTTGGAAGGAAAACGGTACGAGGGGTGGGTAGGAATCTGAGTGGGAATATAAGAATCCATCCCTCTCATTGCGGTGAAAGCGATGGGTCGATAGAGTCCTAGGTTGGGTCTTTCTCATCCAGTCTCTCCCGATCCGGCCCGCCACGCAGTAGATTGACAAACGCGTTCGCTACAAATACCTGGACAAACCTCACCCGTGAACCCGGGCACCCCTAGTAAGTAGCGAACTCCATCTTCAAATGTATATATACTCCACCAGAATCAAAATTGGCAATGTTGTGGTGCTCACAGACAGTTCACCCCTGTTGTACGGTAGGAGAGAAAGGATGGTGGGGGGTAAGGGCGAGAAGGGAAAGGGGTAGAAAGTAGTGGCGGAGAAGTTACCAGTTACCGCTAGATCGTGGTAATAATCCACAAGACCGTCCCCTGGGGTAGGTAAACACCCCAAGAATAGATTTTCCCACACAAGTTTGGAGTTTTAACATTCACGGTTGAGGAAATCTAAATAATAGATACTTTGAGGACGGAGAATTAGTTGAGAAAACTAAACTCTGAGAATATCCCCATTAGCACCAATAATAATAATGATTTTTTTAGCTATGCTAGGGATCATAGTTAATAGAAACAAATTGAGATATGGCATTAAGCCGCAGAGCTTAGATAAAACTACACGAACTGTTATAAGCAATGCTCGGAGCCAATGAAAGTTAATTGCGTGGATGCAATTTGGGAATGTAGTATGGGCGAACCATAGACATATGAATATTAATAGACCTGCCCTAAGCGATAAAAGCGTATTATTTCCCCCTCCCCATACCGGTTCCATTGGAACCGGCTGGGATCGAGTATGGCTTCGCGTGAATCTAAAAAATGTGATGTCATCATTCTTCTGCGAGCCAGCGTCGAGCACTCATCGGTGCATTTTACGAAATAACTCGGCAAAAATAGTGGCTTGTGTTTTGAAAACGTGTAAAAATAGAAGTGAAAAAGAGAATAAACCCAATTGTCGTATTACATTCCATAGGAAAGCATTATTTTACTTTATTATAAGCTTATTCAGATCACAGAATATGGTCGTTTTTGTAACACACACTCGAGACACATGGCGTGTGCCGTCGCTGTTTTGTGGGGTAAGTACATTATGAAACATTTGTAAAAGTGTCTTAACTAAATACGTCAACAAAATATTGGACTATGAAAATAGGCGAACTATACTTTGCTGTATTTGGAATTTGTAAATTTGTTCATTTCGCGGCGAGCAATTCGCGCTCCCATGTAAAAAGGTCTATTCATTAAAGAGCAGAGTTTACTTTTAAGAACTAAATGGTGATATTATAATGCGAGATGCCCATATACTCTCAGATTGAGTTATTGACGAATCACATATCACCGAATTCATCTTCCCGCTCTGCGCCCCGCTGTAGTTGGTTTCTTCCTCTCACCTTTATGTTCTGGTCTATTAATATTCATATGTCTATGGGGCGAACGATGTTGGAGTCTCTTTTTGAGCGCGGTTTCATAATAATCCTTCGTTTCTTTTATCGGTGCTAGAGGTTTGGCGTTATGATGGACGTTATGACGGACGGATTGGACAGGATCATTACTTAGGAATCAGTATATTTTACAGCTAATTCAAAACATAATTGAAGAATATAACAAATAACCATGGGTAGAACCTTAAAAAATTATTCCAATAAAATCTTACTTAATGTTATAAACGCGAAAGTTTGTATGGATATTTGTATTTTTATTACTCTTTCACGCAAAAACTGCTGAATGGATTTTAATGAAACTTTACAATAATATCATCAGAATAACATAAAGGATATAATTTATAAAGCTATATAGGAAGGGGACACGGGATGGAAACGGGGACGGTGATTCAAGGAGAAACAATGTATTTCTTTGAATATGGAGTTACAACGCATGCCGGGAACCCAGTAAGTATTCTATATATCTTGGGAGAAAAGTGAAAATAGTAGGTAAATGTGGATACGTAGAGAATATGAGGTATGTAGGAAATTTTTTTTTTTTTTAATTTCAGAAGTAATTTCTTTTTCGAATAAACATACAGTTTTCTTATTTTTTAATATCGTCTGGAAGGCAACTATATTAATTACCCCAACCGTAGCCAATGGATTGCTAGCAATTATATATATTGTTTAAATGGATAATCAGATAAAAAGTATATAATATTTGTTAAGAATAGTGACATCTATGACACACAATAGTGACATCTATGAGATAAATACTGTAGTTAATCCCATTGGTTTAATTTTTCTTAGTTTATTAAAAGAGTATGAATGTTAGAGACCTCTGTAGGAATTTTATAGAAGCTAGTGTTACCGACCAACTAAATTAGAGCACGTGACCCAGTAGTTGTTTAGTACCATTATTTTTATTATTTATTATTCTTGTCTTTTTAACAGTCTGAAAGACGGTATTTTTACATTTGTTTTTGCGGACAGCAATATTATTTTTTGTAAGTGTCAATACACTTTTCAAAGCTGAATCTCGGTCAACATTATTCAAATTCCTAAGGAATTTATTTTTAAATTTAAATTTCCTGCAGAGGTCTCTAACATTCATACTCTTTTAATAAACTAAAAAAAATTAAACCAATGGGATTAACTACAGTATTTATCTCATAGATGTCACTATTGTGTGTCATAGATGTCACTATTCTTAACAATATTAATATATATCGACCGGTCGCGTGTTCGATTCCTCGGCTGGCTAAGTCCCCCATCACAACACAAGCAACATTTTCGGCTTTCTGTGGTGGTAGTAGGAGATTTTCAAACATTGTTGGGTTATTCGTAACCCGGGAATGTTTGTCTATCTTTTTAGAAATTTAAAATTAAAAAAAAATCTTTTGCTTTGATCCATCCGAAACACATTAACTTAGTGAACGTACCCATACTACGTGACCAACTTTTTGCAATTTTTAACCCCCCCCCCCCCCCGGTGACCAAAAACCTAAGCAACCCGTCGCTCATTTGTACCAAGCGTGGTATTTTGAAGACCCCCCCCCTAGACAGGTCACGTAGTGTGGGTACGTTCCTTTATGTATCTGTTTTTGAAATCGTTCTCAGATCAGCTTTGGGTTTCAAGGAAATTAGCAAATTAATTAGCAACACCTTTCAAACTGCATCTGTTCAGGTAATGTTCAAAGGATCTCGATGTAATGCAAATTGAGAGATCTGCTGGTGGTTTAATCGACTATTGACTTGGATTCTACTTTACAACGAGTTGGTCTGACTCCCAACTGTGTAAATATCTCAAAGTAGAATTTCGAGAAGTCGTAATATTATTATTATTAAACATAATTCATGTTGTTTTGAATAAATTTATTTCACATGCAAATTTGTAACTTAATTAACATTAAAACAAAATGTCTACAAATTGTTCCATTGTGTAAATATCTCAAGAATTTCTCAGAAATTCTTGAGTGTAAATATGTAAATATCTCAAGTGTAAATATCTCAAGAAATTCTCAGAAATTTCCATTGTGTAAATAGCCCAAGACCCACAAAAATCATAATTTTGATTGTTATGTACTTCTTCTTCTTTGTGTGCCGTGTCAGATCCCCCGGACGTTGGCGATCACTCTTGAAAATGTCTCTCTGTCTTGTGCTGCCTGGAATAGTTCCTCCACATTTCTAATGCCGGTCCACTCTCGTATATTTCGCAGCCAAGACATTTGTCTCCTACCAGGCCCTCGGTGACCCTCTATCTTGCCTTTCAAAATTAAATGGAGCAAGTGAGACCCCTCGAAGTATATGACCCAGATATGAAATTTTCCTGATTTTTATTAATGAAAGAATTTGTCTATCTGCTCTAGCCCGCCTGAGAATTTCTATGTTGGTGATCATGTCGGTCCATGGGACCTTAAGCATTCTCCGGTGAAGCTACATTTCAAAAGCCTCTAACCTGTTCATGGTATTTACTTTCAAGGTCCATGTTTCACATCCATAGAGCAAGACCGACTACACATAACATTTTAGCATTCTCTGCCTTAGTTTTAAGCTGATATTGTCATTGCAGAAGAGGGATTTCATTTTAATGAACGCAGTTCTTGCTGCTTCAATTCTGCATCTAACCTCCACATCTGGGACAAGAGTCTCCGTGAGAATACTGCCGAGGTACCTAAATCTTTCCATTATTTCGACATTGCACCATTTCACCATTTCCATTTAACTGTATCACCGATTCAGAGTGATCTAGTCGTCCAAATGTCATCTATTTAGTTTTATTGACGTTGATTGTAAGGCCCAATTGCTCACAAAAATTATTATTAACATTGTTATTGTTATGAACGCAACGCACAAAAATTTAAAATACAATATTTTTATATTTGCAGCATGGTTGGTAATGGTGAGGACGGTTGCCTTTCCCCTATGGCCTCAAGCCTATATTGTTGGTTGGTTATTATTGGAGCCTATAAGTTATAAATATTTCCGTTTTTTAATAAAATCCAATTAAATGAAATATTTCTAAAGTTATCCAAAAAATTAAAAAACATTTTTTTTTACATGAGCTCCACACAGGAGACCTTGAGGAAAATAATTTCCCTTAGGGCCTATGTCATCTTTGGGGATGCTGTGTGGAAGGTTTTTTTAAGGAAAGGAAGGAGAGGAGAGTTCTGGGAAGTAAAAGGGTTTAAGGGGTGGGTGGAATCTGGAGTTCAGTATGTCCTGGTTACCCGCCTCCAAGACCTAGACAAACCTCACCCCATAAACCCGGGCATCTCTGCTAAATCACCAAACGTAGCGAACCACTTGGGGTGACCTATGGCAGAGGTGTTGGTTATCCAATAAAGATTCCCGGGGCGGCGGTACCCATTCCCGCCTCCCAAACTTGATCACCTTTCCAAAGACCTTTTGAAAGGTTATAAGTTTTATAGTTCGAAATAACTTATAATTTTTGAAAAATGAAATTTTTGAATGCTAACGAAAAAAGTTAAAAAAACGGCTCACCTTACGCCTTTTTCTACCATGATAGGGAAAAAAAATAAAAACACACCCATATATTTTATTAGGCTAATGCATTAATATAAAGTATAATGTAGTATATTAATCTTATCGTTAACTCACTTTTTTTACGTTTCATTTAAAAATAATTAATAAAATTTTCGCAAAGTTAATTTTTTTTTCAAATTGCGGTCGATAGCTTTGGTTTCATAAATGTATATTTTAATTATTTTGTGGTTAATTTTTAGATTTAAGTATAAACCGTGGAGTTTTCTCTTTCTAACACCGTTTAGACAATATTTCTAACCATGATAATAAGGGAGACACGACAATTTCTATGAGGCCTGTATGAGTTGTTACTAAAAGCTAACAAATTAGCCTGAAGGGTTAAGCAGTTAATGTTTTTGAAGTGAAACTTCTTAAAATTTATAATTTGACGGTTCTCGGTTCTAATATAACGCGGTAAATTCACGACTCCGAGCGAGCCTCCGATGGCGCAGCGTCGTAAAGCGCCTGACTCTCATGGCCCAGAGAGACATCCAGCGAACAGAGGTCCGAATCCTACCAAATCCAAAAAAATTAAACATTTTTATTTTTATAAATTCAATATCCAATCTTCAAACCACTTTAAAATAAACAGGGAAAAGAAAAGAAAGCAACATCTAGCTACTTTCTAGTTTCACTACCAGCGTGTGTGAATTGCACACTCTGATTTTAAAAAAAAAAAATTATTTGTACTCTTACATATTATGAATTTTACATATTTATATCCCGTGATTTTTCACGGATCTGCGCTGTTTATATGTATAAATATTGATAAATAAAACTACAGTCCTTAAAAATAATGACAGTCAACACAGTCAAACTACTTTTACCCAAATAAAACTGCTTACTTTCCAGTTTCCTCGATTTATGTATCTCATGAAAATAAAAACATGAGAGCTTTCATCTTTTAGATGGACAACTTACTTAATGAAAATGTTAGATTAGATTTGTCATCCTTATTTTGTGAAAGAAATAATATGAAAATGTTGATCTCATTATACCAAAGACAACTGAATATTATTTTTCTAAAGATTTTTTGTATCCGACGTTATTAACGTAAAAAAAACCTAAAAATGGGACACTGAATTTATTAACGAAGACAAAGAATGCAGCTTTTCATCGCCATTTTCGAATGCTTGTCAAAGTTTGAATCTGTTAGCGTTCCATTAGTGTTGTCAGTGGGAGAGTTTATTTTTCCAACGCTAATTAATTTATCCGTGGGTAGGTACTGGTAATAGTACCTACCTACGTATCTGGTAGACATAGTCAAGGATAAACTAACAGAAGTGTGTTGCGGGCGTATCCGTGTGCTCGAAGAATTATTAGGATCTCTGCAAGATTGGTAAAAATACACGTGCATTGCTTGCAGGCAGCAAGTAATAATGAATATATAGATTTTGAATGAAATCTGACGTCGCCGTTGACTTAGTATCTTTTGCTTCTAGTTCCATTTAGAATGCGCTCTATCTCACTTTATTTTTTTAATTTTTATTATTATTGTGTAAAAGAATATTATTCCAATTAGAGCACAGTTTAGTCGAAGTTTAGTCAATCGTTTAATCAGCATTTAGGCAAATGACTCTTCAATATTACGTAGTTTTAAGGCATATAAGCTATGCTTTGTCAGGACATGGGTCCTGCCGTTTGGTACTCTGAACAGGTCATGGTATCGGCTCATGGTCTACATGTAAATTAGAGCATTCCAAGAAGAATGGGCTATCGATGAAATTGTTCCAAATTTTAAAAGATATAATAGCAAATTTTAAAAGATATAATTGCTTACACCAACATCGTATGACATCGTATATCGCCAACCCATTTTGGAATGATGGTGAAACACAGTTAGGCGTAATTTAAAGCAGAAAACCTTCAGATTTTTGGATCACAAAATACGCCCACATGCCATTTCTTTTGTTCTTCTTCATTCTTTGTCGGTGATCTTCAGAGAAGAAAGTTCCAGAGAAATTTAAAAAAAGGTAAATTTTTAAAACAATAAAAGAATAGTCTATAAAACTTTTCGAGTAACTCTACAAATACGAACAACAAGCAGGTATCAAGAAGACGAAAGCCTCAGTATTCCAGTATCAAAACATCTATTTCACAACGACGTCACTAGCGGAAGTGTTTACAAACATAGTCACTAATACAAACATTCTTGTGTGTTTTGTTTGGGTCAACTCTTATTGCGCGACGTATTGGCTCAATTTTGAATGGAAAGAATAAATGATAAAACAACAAAAATCATTACGGAATCAGAAAAAGTTAAACAAGATTTAAAAAAAAATGCTTATTGTAGCGCATAGGATGTCGTTAGTATAGATAGTCAGTAAAGTTGTACCATATAAAAGAGTCAACTGTTCGTATATAATACCAGAACGGTTTCGGATATACCCGATGATACCAGCTGGGCATCTTCAGTGTACAGTTCGGTTGCTCCAGAAATTCACTGAGCATCCATTAGAACGGACGTTTGGTCAAAAATAAATATTCATTATAAAAAATACGATAAATGAACACGATTTGTAACCTGACGAACCGAGTTCATCAGAGAAAACAACAGAACACCACACTCACAAAAAATCAATTTCTAATAAAAAAATTTTCATCACGCATACTTCTGAGTTCCACAATTTTTTTTTGAGTTTGTTAACATGATGTAAATTTTAGAGACACTGCATTTTAAGATTCTTTGAACGTATTTGTTTAGATATCTGGGAATAACAGGTCATCGTTTGCAATTAGTCTTTTGGGAGCATCATAGTATATTTTTACATTCAGATTGAGGGAAGTGCTGACTCATAATTTTAATTTTAGCATGAACAAATAATCTTGTAAATTAAATTTACAATCTTGTAAAACAATGATTTAGGATTTATATCACGTCTTTGGTAACTAACCATCACGCCGTTTCCTCGAAGGGGTAGGCAGAGGGGACGGACCGCCAAACAACTCGGTGTTGGTACACACTCCTTGCCTCGTTCACATTCATACCTCGTCTCATACATGCTCTTCTATTATTCTGACTCTTGACATGGCCCGACTCAAGAATCTGATTCACTTGGTCGTGCCATGTCTTTCTCGGGCGTCCCCGACTTCTTCTACCATTCACATTTGCGTCATATATTCTCTTACGCTCCTTTCCTCGTTCATTCGCTCTACATGCCCAAACCATCGGAGCGTTCCTTTCTTGATCTTACTGACTACGTTTACATCAGCCTTGCATTCTTTGCGGATCTCCACATTTCTCACACGATCATACATGGTTTTACAACACCTACGCCTCAGAGATCTTATTTCTACAGCATTCAGTCTACTTTAATCCTTCCTCTGCCAGTTCCATGCCTCACTTCCATACATCAGGGTAGGTACTAGTACTTCTTTATGGACGGCTAGTTTCGCGTCTTTGGACAGTTTTTTTTGGTGCCAACGGCGTTCAGTCCTTTATTAACAGAGTTACCTGCATTCACCCTTCTTTCAATATCTTTATCAGCCTTCCCATCTCTCGTAAACATACTTCCCGAATAAACAAACTCATCCACCTGCTCCTAGTATTCATCATTCACAACAGTCATGTCTTTGGTCAAAAAATATATATTCAGCTTTGTTGAACTGATCAGTTTTCTTTCAAATGTTATTATAATTTATACGTCTAGGGATTGACTGTCCAGTGAACACGGTGCTGCACTCTTGTGGAAGCTTTGTGGACTCTGGGAGATGGATGTTGAGGCTTCATCTGCGTGAAATATCCTTTGTTCAAGGGTATTAATTACTGGTTGAGGCTCCTCCTGCTGTAAGGGAGACAAACTCTGATTGATTATCCGCCGAAAAAACCTTTCACAGCTTCCGGATAACAGGCTTTTTATTGAATTATTTTGTGGAGGATCATCGGCGATAATATGTTTTTCAAATTGGTAGGTTCGAACACAGAAAGCCGGTAAATTTGAGGAAAAAAAACATGCTTAATTTCAAACAGAGTGTAATTATAAAAAAAATCTTTTCACGTCACTTATGTGGAATTAACTACAGTGATTATTTTGGGGGTATTACGCCTTGTTGCGCTACCTCCTTCTTTCTACATAAGGAGATACCGCCGAGGATGGGTCTAGGTAAATTGACCATTTGCAGTTTCTCGAAATCAATTTTTCGATTTCAATTGTTAGAAATGCAATTTTTCGAACTTCAATTTTTCGAAAACATATTTTTCGAACATCAATTGACCGAACCACTAGTTTTTCGAATTGATATAAGTAAGTTACAGTAATACAGTACGTTCAAGAGTATTTTGTTATAGGATGGACAATTTTCAATTTGGGAGGCGGGAATGGGTACCGCAATGGTAACCTTTATTGGATAACCAACACCTCTGCCATAGGTCACTCCAAGTCACTCCAAGTTTGGTGATTTAGCAGGGTTGCCCGGGTTCATGGGGTGAGGTTTGTCTAGGTCTTGGAGGCGGATGATCTTCAGTGTGACCTACTGAACCCCTATTCCTACCCACCCCTTAAACCCTTTTCCTTCTCAGAACTCTCCTCTCTTTCCTTTCCATAAAAACCTTCCTTTCCTTAAAAACACCCCTCCACACAGCATCCCCAAAGACGACATAGGCCCTGAGGGAAGATGTTTTCCTCAGGGCCTCCCGTGTGGAGCTCGTGTAAAAAAAAACAATATCAACTAACCTAACCTAACCTAATCTCACCTAACCTAACCTAACAGTACCTCGTTAGTCATAAGCAAGTGAAATATATATTTTAAAAGACGATTAACAAATTCGAAAAAAAGTCTTTGGGTCAATTGCTATTCGAAAAATTAATCTTTCGAAAAAATGAAATTCGAACAATTGATTTACATCAAATTTACGTAAAATTAAATTCGAAAAACATGTCTGCTCTCGCCGAGGATTACAGCGGTAGCGCAAGACGGCATAATACCCCATTAACAAATTCTCCAGTTTGTTTTGACCGTGAAAATCGTAAATCATATATTCGTGGAATCGAGTTTTTAAAGTGTCTCAACATACCTACCCTAGAAAAGATAAATGAGGTAATAGGCATTTTCGTATAGAGCAATATATTATAGAGTAATACGTATGTATAATAGAGTCATATGAACTAAAAATATTTATAAACTCCCTTAAAATAATAATTTTAATAAGTGTGTTTACATCAGCGGAACAGAGCGGTGAGTGCAATATTCTGTTAGCCATATAAGTGTATACCACCCATACACAGCTTATAACAAATAGGCCGAAGTAGCAGTTATTTTCAATAGCATACCGAAAACACTCACTAAAAAGCATTTAATATATTTTATACATACATAGACATAGAAAAGTTATTTGCTTACGTTTTTTTCCAAATTTCTTAATTTCAGTTAATTTAAATCATATGTTTTTTTTATTTATTTTTTTAATTGTTTTTATTTCTTGCTATAGCAATCCCGATGAGTTACAGAACTCATTTTAGGACAGGAGGAACATACAAATCATGGGTGGGAGGTAATAGTTAAAATTTTACATAGGAATTTGGATATTAAAATATAAGATTCACATACAATGTAGAAGAAAAATAAAAGACAGGTTGAGTAGAATAAACAGCAATGGAAAACAATTAAAGAAAAAGGAAACAAGGTTATACAGATATGGATGATTACAACTTAATGGAAAAGAAAAGAAGAGAAAAGAGACAAGACAATTGAAACATGACAAGAAAATTACAAAGTTTCATCCTTATACATAGGTACTTAAAAAATATTCTTTTAAAGCATTACTCTGATTTTTTTTATTTTGTTGAATTCCCTTGTACATATCTGGTAGCGAATTATATAGTGTATAGGCAACATAGTTCAGAGATTTTATCCCATATTTTGTAGTGTGTGTTTGAGGTATGCGGATTTTATTGCTATTTCGAGTATTGTGAGTGTGGATGTCTTGATTGTAAAGTGGCTTGATGTTAGTGTGAGTTGATTGTTGGGTAATTTGTAGGATGGTGCTTGTGATTTCATGTTTAGGAAGGACTGTGATTGGAAGAATACCGGAAACTGAATAGATGTCTCTGACATGGGTGTTCCATGGAAGTCCAAAAACATTTCTGAGAGCTCGGTTTTGAACCACCTGCAGATCAGCTATCAATTTCTTTGAGGCAAATCCCCAGATACAGCAGAGATAAGAAAGGTGTGAATGTACCATGGCGTAGTACACTGATGTTAATAAAGGTACGGGTAGTAATCCTTGGAGTCTATAAAGTACACCAGTTATGGGTGTAATTTTCTCCTTTACATGATTTATGTGGAGATCCCACGAAAGTTGGGAATCTACGATCAGGCCCAGATATTTTGTGCTCATTTTCTTTTCGAGGCAGTTATCACCAACTTTGATATTGAGGCTGATATTTTTCTTGTTGCCAAAAAGTATATAATGAGTTTTTTTTACGTTAAGAGTTAGTTTGTTTATTCTTAACCAGCTTGTGAGTTTAGAAATATCAGCATTCATTTCCGTTTCAAGCTCCGCTAGGTTCAGTTTGTTGTAAAAAATTACTGTATCGTCCGCATAGAGTTGCAGAGTTCCTTTAATACCCCACTTTGTTATGTCATTCACATAGATAAGAAATAGCAACGGTCCAAGAATTGATCCCTGTGGCACTCCACATGTTATTTTACCCAACTCACTCGTTTCTCCTCCCAGTTCTACTGCCGAGAAGCGATTTGATAGGTAAGATCGGAGAAGTTCCAGAGGAGTACCAACAATACCCAAATGTTTCAGTTTTTCGATCAATACGTTATGATCCACCGTGTCAAATGCCTTCTTTAGATCAATAAATATTGCCGCCGTAAAATCCCCATGATCAATATGTTTCTGTATATTTGATATAAAATCAAAAGCTGCACATTTAGTGTTAGATCTTCGTCTGAAACCGTATTGTTTTGACGTGAGAATTTTGTTGTGTTCGAGATATTTCAATAGTCTTTCTTTAATGATACATTCAAATATTTTAGAGATAGCTGGAAGTATAGAGATTGGACGATAATTTTGGACATTTTTTTGCATTCGTCTTTATGAATAGGAATTATTTTCGCAATTTTTAGTTTGTCTGGAAAGATACCTTTTGATAGAGAGAGATTTATTAAGAATACAAGGTCATCTGCCAGTTCCTCCTTGCAATTTTTGAGAAGGAGAGAGGTTATCCCATCAGAACTAGCTGCCGCTTTGGACTTAAGGTTAGATATGACACGTAGGATTTCATTTTATTTCTCCTGATCATGTTAAAAGATTGTTTTGCTTGAGGTTCCGTGTAGATCGTGTTCACATCAGTTTTTGAAGTTTTTATTACTGATGCTAGACTTTCCCCAACTGAGAGAAAAAATGCGTTAAATGCAGTTGTAATCTCCTTTGGTCCCTTTACTTCTTCGTCATTTATGACTAGAGATTTACAAGTTATTTTTGGGTTTCGCGAGCTATTTGAGAGAATGGGGTTGATTGTTTTCCAGGTTCGTTGTGGCTTATTCATGTTTTCATTAAGCAATTTTGTATAATACATAGATTTAATATATCTTCTGTAATTTGTGACAGTATTACGAGCTTTATTTTTTTCTATTGTCAAAGAAATACTTCCTTGATTTTGTTTCCAAAGTTTAAATATGCTATTTCGTTTTTTAATAAGTGAATCGAGTTGGGCATCAAACCATGGAGTATTGTTCAGTCTTTTGTCTCCTATATTAGTTTTTACTTTTGTTTTGCATGAATTTACAGCATTTTGAAGATAGTCAGCGAAATTATTATAATTTTGGTTTACGTCGTCAGACGAATGGGTAAATTTACAAGTTTTAAGTGACGTATTTAATTTTTGATTATTTATTTTGTAAGCGTTTGAGAGGTTTTTTGGGGATAATTCTATCGTTCACACGATAGAATTATTTTGCAATCCATTTTTATATAAAAACTAGCTGATCCGGCGAACTTCGTATCGCCTCAGAATCAAAAACTGTTGTCAACTAATTAGCTGAATTGATCTAAATTGTTTCTCCCTGCGTATACCATACCTTGATCTAAATTGTTTCTCCCTGCGTATCCTTTCCCCTCTCGCGTTCCCTCTCCCTCTCCCCACTCCACTTCTCCCCTTCCCCCGTCCCGCTAACCCCCCTTCCTGAGTTCCTTTCCCCTCTCCCCCCTCCCCCGGTTCACACTTCAATATTATACCCCTTACAATATTGCTGCAGTTCTTTCAAAATAGGAGAATTCGTTCCATACAAAATGTATGGGGAAAATAATTTTCTTCGGAGTGGAACACCCTTTACTTTTAGGGGTATGAAAAATAGACGTTGGTCGATTCTCAGACCTACCAGATAAGCACACAAAATTTCATCAAAATTGGTCCAGCCGTTTCGGAGGAGTATGGTAACAAACACCGTGACACGAGAATTTTATATATTAGATAGTTTAATTCTGTATTTAAAGGCATTTGAACCGTCAGTATATATATAAAAATGAGTTCCTGCTTCCATTGCTCACGCCATAACTTCAGAACGACTTTACATCTTTCATTCCTCTTTTTTTTAAGTTTTCTGATATTTTGTAGAAGGTTCTTATGGAAAGAAAAATTAAGAAAATTGCGCAGAAAATTTAATAATTTCAGAAAACTTGACTACTATTTTAACTTCGTACGTTTGACAGTTTGCGCGTTTGATGAAATAAATTTAGCAGGCAGCTGTTTTTTTTTTGTATGAACAGAATTGTCTATGGATTTTTTTAAAAATTATTGATATTTTAAATATGTACTCGTAACTGTGTTAGGTACCAAATTTGATTAATCTATATTTATAAAAATGAATCCCTATTTCACTTGGTCACGCCATTACTTCAGGACGATAACTTATTTCATTCAAACATTGGGGATTTGATGTGTGCATGCCCGCGATGGTTTTTATATACAATAGTGAGTTCTGGCATCGTGAAATTATGAATTGTTAATCGTTCATCCGATTGCGATGAAACTTTGGTGAGTTGTTGTGAGCACGCCCGCGAAGGTTTCTATATATAGATACTGGTTAGCTCTGGCATTATGAAATTTGCATAAAAAATTGCAATAGGTGCTGTTGGTGCCTAGCATTGCTCCTTTCCCTTTGTTTTTCCAATTTATAATTTCTACCCACCAATTTTTATAATTCCTACTAAACAAATCATATTTTTCCTACCCACCATGCCGACCCGATACAATCACAATCACGTATTATTTTATTCATATTTTTTATACTTCCTAGGTGCAGAAGCAACTTACCTACTAATATTGGTATCCTGGAAAGACTTGCTAGGTAAATTAATTACCTCGGCGGAAATGTGGGCATTTTTCACATAACCGTAGCAAATTTTAGTTAGAAAATAATATGCGCAATAAGCTAGAACACCGCGTACAATATTCTTGTTGTGCCTACCCGACCTAATACCAAATATTATAATATGTACGTATTTTTCCTCTGCACGGAAAACCGATGACAAATAATTAACACCGGACAATGCGGCCTGAATAAATAATCAAGTGCAATGTACATGTATTTCGTTGGTCGTAGGTATATATTGTAAGGTATGCTACAGTAAAAGCCGGGACTTGGTAAGTCTTAAGTTTTACCGGTTAATCCTAGTATTTACAATATACATTTAATGGTGACCCGATAGCTGATCCGCCCCCTGAAACGATATCTTCTATAATATAAAAATGAATCGCTGAATGTGAATAAGCGCATAACTTTTGAACTACTGCACCAAATTGGAAAATTATTTTTTTTGTCAGGACAAGGTTTTTATAAAACTTCCGGTGAGCTCTGGCATTATGAAATTTGTATAAAAAAATTGCTATTGGTGGCACGCGAGGTCTGAAAACGGAATGTATGGAAAGCGGGAGGGAGGGAGAGATGGGGGATGGGGGGAGAAAGTAGGAAGGGGGAAGGGGGAAGGGGGAAGGGGGAAGGGGGAAGGGGGAAGGGGGAAGGGGGAAGGGGGAAGGGGGAAGGGGGAAGGGGAAGGGGGAAGGGGGAAGGGGGAAGGGGGAAGGGGGAAGGGGGAAGGGGGAAGGGGGAAGGGGGAAGGGGGAAGGGGGAAGGGGGAAGGGGGAAGGGGGAAGGGGGAAGGGGGAAGGGGGAAGGGGGAGGGGGGGGAAGGAGGAGTAATGTGGGGAGAGGGCAGGTGAAGGAGGCGAAGTGGGAACCCCCCCTTATATCATGTGAGCGAAGCCGCGGGAAAAAGCTAGTTTACTATAAAATTATAATTTTTGTGCATTATTTACCAATTTTAAACGTAAAATCGACTTCAAAAATACCCTTAATAATATGTTGGGATGAATATCAAACGAATTTATTCCCAAGGTAGATTTTTTGTACTCACGCTCGGTAGACAGAATGTACCGAGAAACAGATTTTTCCTTGATGCATTTGAATGGAAATAATTTAATATAAGTCGATAACTTAGCAAACTCCACTTTTATTTTTATATACTCTGA
The DNA here is from genome assembly GCA_917880885.1 of Limnephilus marmoratus. Classification (NCBI taxonomy): domain Eukaryota; kingdom Metazoa; phylum Arthropoda; class Insecta; order Trichoptera; family Limnephilidae; genus Limnephilus; species Limnephilus marmoratus. Next base: position 33,848,116 of record OU862924.1, read on the forward strand.
TGTGTGATTTATGCGGCTGTGGATGTCGATGGACCTTGAAATGTGTTTTGTAAACTGTGTGAAATGTGTGTGACAGACCACTGCACATGTTGATAGAATGCACATAAAGGAATAGGAGAAAAAAAGGACTTACTGCGCTGGCACTTCCTTCTGTCCCGGCCGAGTTTGTTCATGCACTGGTATGACTATACTAGTCGCGTTTACTTGTGGTATGCGGTTTCGGTTTGCGGATGCGGTAAGCGGTATATTAGAGATGTTCATGCAGCGAGTTTCGATTAAAGACTGAAGTGGGTAACAAAAATGACAGGTACATAGGGATGGGTAGGAAGGAACATGTGACAATACTAACTTACAGGGTCTATGATGCATAGAGATGTATGTAGGTAAGTGTAGCTATGTATTGTGTAAATGTCCATACTCTTTGCCGACCGGGTTTCGCTACAACCGTAGCTTCTTCAGGGCAGTATAACACTCTCTAAAGTTTAGTTAGATGTGTTATAAGTAGACATCGGATTATATGCACTAACAAAGTGCCAAAATATGCACTAAAAAAGGCCGAAATATGCACTAAAAACTCTTGATTTGCCCAAAATATGCACAATTCAAAATCAAAAAACCATTTATATTTTTATATATTTTAATTAAAGACCGTACAAAAACAGCGAAATATTCTTAAAATTATGCATAGTTTTTGTGATAATATACAACTAAGTATTTTTCCAAATTTTCGAGCTCAAATTTGTGACGTTTGTCACCCAGTATTAATTTGTACGCCGAAACGACCTCTCTACGTCAACTGACGTCATTGGACAAAATTTAAAATTTGGCGCCATTTCTGGAGATACCTGTTTAGGCAGGGTCTGTGCCGTTGATGTAGGCATTAATGTTCTTCATGTCTTCAAGACTCGGGTTTTTAAGCAAAATAGAGTCTAATTTTTTACGAATCTTTTCTGATATTGAATTAGGAAGGGCGTTGGCGAGTTCGATCATTGTTTCCAGTATTTCTATTGCTTTAAATAGAGGAAGGTTTTTGTTTCCAATTTTTTTGTGGCATCTGGTAACTTGTGGAAATGTGTTGAGATGAGGGCGATATTCTGTTTAATGGATGCGTCTTCAAATGCTAGCTTGCTTGAATGAATTGCAATGGCCTCAGTACTGTCAAATTGCCCAACTATTGATTTACGGCCTCAAAATTTTCAGCATAGAATAATACTGCCTTTAGCCAAGTACCCCATCGAGTAATTATGGGTTCTGGTGGCAATGCTAGATTTGGCAATTGCTCTTTATAAGACTGCACACGCGACGGTGCTTTTAAAAACACTTTTTTTGTAGAGAAAATCAATTTATTAACATTCCCATACTCTTGCCGTATCTCTTCTGCAAGGCGATGAAACCCGTGAGCTAAGCAGGTAATGTGTAGTAAATTTGGATAAAAAGTTTGCAAGGCTTGGCCAGCTTTCACGTCAGCCACCGCGCTGGTGCCCTACGCGTCATCGTCACCTAGCTCCCTGTTTGTTCCAGAATGCGATTTATCCATTTCGCTTTAAGTAATAAAAATTAGTCGTATCATTCGTGTTGTTTTAGTCATTTTAGTTAAACGTATTTTCACCTTTGCAAATAAAATTCTTCCTTGGGTTTTTCAAGTAAGCTCCCAACCTATAGAAATAAATGTATTCGGCCTGATATTATATGGGAGCATTCCTTTACCGATAAGGAACAAAGGGTTAATTTCTTAAATTGTTTATTTTTAAGTAGGTTTGTTTACCTGTACAGTTCAAATAGAACACATGAATGTTTATTGCAGCCGCCAAAATAGAAAGGGTTTGCTGGCGGTTCTTTTATGCCCCGAACTAAAGGAACTTAATCCCTTAGGTTTAAGATATATCTTTATTGATGTGCCCTTTTAGGCAACCTTTTAAAAGTAATTTTATTGTTTTATTGTGGGTTAAATTTAAGAATTTGAGATCTGGGAATTTTTAATGTTAGTCCTACCATTTCTCCATTTCAGTATTGTATGATGTACTTAATTTTATTGGTGGCCCTTTTGGGCCGACTTTGGCAATTGTTTTATTGCGGGATTTTAAAATTCAGATGTGGGAGCAGTTAAAATATTTTGTCTCACTATTTTGCATCCTTTGTATGATTTTCTTTAAATATTGTGATTTTGGAACAGAGAAGTCAGTCTTGTTATTGCGGTTGAACTGGAAGATACACGAGTTGTATCTTCAGTTGCGCAGAGGGAAGATAGGCCCTTTGGTTAGTCTCGCTAGTAGAGTGAAGCCAGAAGGTACATGCTGTGTGCCTTTACTTGTGTAATTATAATTATACTGAAGCTGGTAGGTACGAGTTATACCTACGGTTCAGTATTGGAAAACTGACAATAGAGAGATCGAAGTAGAGACTTCGATATTTGTCAGTGTGGTGTGGTCGTGGACCACCCGAGTGAGGGTAGATAGACCCTCTTGTAATACTGGTATTTATTACATTAAATAAATTGTGCTGAAGAAGAAGAAAAAGAAGTGTTTTCCTGCCAACTCCATTCTGTTGTGTTCTCGTACCACGATAATAGAAATACTCCCTATACGTAGATGATACCTCCTGCTATTAAACGAAATATGCACGATTTGGGAAAAAAGGCTGAAATATGCATTAACGTCGTAATTAGAGAGTTATATGCATTTGCATATGCAAATATGCAAATGCATATAATCCGATGTCTAGTTATAAGTAATATATTCTGTTTTCACAGTGGGTTGATAAAAATGGGCTGGGCTCCTCCGGTGAGGGATGTAGTAGGAGTAAGGATAGATGGAGAATTTGAAAGTGAATGTTCTTTGACAATGGGAAACAACCTTAGCATTGGACTTTCAATTAGATTTATTTGGTATGTCTTGACTTCCTCACCCCTGGTATGTCTTGACTTCCTCACCCCTGGTATGTCTTGACTTCCTCAAGAGTCTTCCTCCACTCATCTCGGTTTTGTGCCAGCTATCTTCAGTTTAGAAGCTCCAAGGTAGATATATCTTTGAGGACGTCGTCGCTCCATCTTAATCTTGGTCTTCCCAGGCTCCTTTGCCCTTTCGATCTTGAGTTCAGCAGGGACTTTGGTGTTTGATGCTCGGTCATTCTCTCTACATGACCCAGCCACAGAAGTCTTCCCAGTTTTATAAATTTTGTGACGTTTAGATCCTTAAACAGAGTATAGAACTCATTGTTGTAACGTCAGCGCTAAAATCCATTTTCTAAAACCAGTCCGAAGATACATCTCAAAATTTTCCTTTCATTGGTTGTTTTATTACTTTTCAGTAAATACTTCGTTATAAATATTGTATACTTGTTATTATTGTGTATTTCAATTTTGTATTTAGGTTTTCAAGTTATGTATAAATAATACTTGCATTGTTTTTCATGAGTTTGCTTATGTTAAAATGCATATGTGATTAATGCAGACACATTAGTCTAGGGATATTTATATTTGTATTCTAATTTATTATATATTACCCACAAAAATGTTGTATAAATATCATGTTTGTGTCTCAAATAAATAAATAAATAAATTAATATTACAAATGTAACTAAACTTTAGTAGAGTTTTATACTGCCCTGAAGAAGCTACGGTTGTAGCGAGTATATAAAAGTAAAAGTGGTGTTTGCTAAGTTATTGTTTTATTTTAAATTATGTCACTTCACAAAGTATCCGCTTCATATGAACAAATAAGTTTTATACTTTAATTATTCAGCGGTACATCCTTTCTACACATCCCTTCGGGGTCACTTAGTAATGTTTTGTGTAATTGGGTATACCGTATTTTCCCTGAACGAACTGTATTGTATATAATTACGCCGGGGCGGCAATTGTCGGCGGATAAACCGTCACAGAACCATATTTAATGACTCAATGGCGCCTGACAAACTAATTATTTTTCGAGTATCAAATCGTGACAAGAGACTCCAGAGGTATTTGTTGATTCGTTGAAGGAAAACTATTTAATTAATTACTCAGGCCAAAGACTACACAGGCTAGCAAATAAATGAATTTCTTTTGATATTTTCATTTACGCCATATTACAATTTAGTAACTTAATACATTTTACATTGATTTTTACCCTTTTTTTTACTACTCTTTAATTTTTGTTGCTTTATACTGAACTAGCTTTTGCCCCTGGCTTCGCTTGCGTAGTATTAGGGGGGGTTCCAACTCCTCCTCCACTTCCCTATCCCCACTCTACTACCCCCCTCCCCCCGCCGTCAATGAATGGTTTAAGAGCGTAGATAAAAGGGACAAACAAAGAAACATTCATTTTTATATATTAAGTTGAATATTTAAAAATGTATGGGAAACGTGTAATATTATATACACTAGATGTAAAATGTTAAAATTTGCAGATAAATAAAATAAACAAAAAATTTAAAAAAAAAACACAAATGAAATTACCACTTCGATGGCATGGAGTTAAAATACTCTATCCTCATAATTCGTAATAGTGAGAAAATTGAAATTGAAAGTTGAGATATTAGATGTTATAAAAATTAGTTTTTAGTTCCTTATTATATGTAGTATCTAAACCTATCTGTTGTACATACAACATGTTGGCCTTCGTTTAGCATAAAGATAAACATTATTAAGGAGATACTATATCCATGCTCTCATAAAAAGCTTGCTTGAAGGATTTACAATAATATATTAAAAAATATTGATTAGAGGTTAGGGTATAGGTTTATACGTACAACCGTTGATACATTTCAGTACTTAACTCATTTTAGTCTTAAATTGGAGACAAAATATTTGAACTCCAAGCCATCTGGTGTTGCGAACTGCGGCTCCACTATATTAATGGTGTTTCAAGGTGCTGCAGAACCAAGCCAAGCCCTATGCCATACGCTCTAAGGATCAGTCCCAAAACTACGTCATCTGTTATGTTAAGTTTATATGGGACGATTCAGTTTGTATGCATTCGCCAAACCCGATGGACAGTATTAGTCAATGGTTCATATCTGGGCTTCTGGAACACAAAGTAAGCCCAGATTGGAGTATAGTGATACCTCGAGATAAGAGTTTAATTCGTCCCATAACCTTGCTCATCTGTCAATTTGATCGTATCTCAAAGCATTTTTCCCCATTGAAATTAATTTAAATTCCATTAATCCGTTCCAGCCTCCAAAATCACAAAATCTCCCTTTTGAGAAGATAAATACGTGCAGTCATAACAAGCAAAAGGTTTTTTACGCTATGAGTCAACATGTGGATCGTGAGAGAACTTTTTGATTAAACGATTTTTTACAGTCGGAACATGAAAAGGGTTTTTCTCTACCGTGTGTCAGCATATGTTATGTCAAAAATCGTTTTTGATAAAACGATTTTTTACAGTCCGAACATGAAAAGAGTTTTTCTCCACTGTGTCTCAGCATGTGGTTTGTCAAACATACTTTTTGAAAAAACAAGTTTTTGCAAGCGGAACATGAAAAGGGTTTTTCTCCACTATGTATCAGCGTGTGTGTCGACAAATTAACCTCCGGAGAAAATGATTTTTCGCAGTTGGAACATGAAAAATGGTTTTCTGCACTGTGAATTAGCACGTGGTTCGTCAAAGATCCCTTTCGAGTAAATGATTGTTTGCAGACGGAACATAAAAAACGGTTTTTCCCCACTATGAGTTAGAAAGTGTTTCTTCAAATCATTCTTATATACGTAAAGTCATACCAAGCAAAAGGTTTTTTACGCTGTGAGTCAGCTGACCGTTCCTCGTATCTCAAATGTTGCTCGTATTTCGAAGCAAAACTTCGCTCGGTCGACGGCTCGTATCTCAAATATCTCGTATATTAGGGCACTCCTATCTCGAGGTACCACTCTCTAGGAAACAAGGACTCACCTGTCGAAGTTGGGTCATACGTCTCCAGGTGTTGGATGCGTCACTTCAAAATATGAATCTTTAAATTATATATTGATATATCAATTCACATAATTTCTTTCAGTCGTTGTTGTGTTATAAATACATAAATAGTCCACCCTGTCTTAGATACTAATTTACCCTGACTTCAATGAGCATACCGTCACCGTTTAAAAAGTTATGTATTTTTTCTTGCCGCATTGAAAGATGGGTTGATTTGGTAGATGGGACAATTGCTGGGTTTTATTGACATTTCCTATCCACTAAGTGACTAAGTCTTTGCGAATGCACAAATACCAATCGGATACATATTGCCTCAAGACTATCGACTTGAAAAGCACTTAGAGTGTATGTAAATAAATAAACACAAAATTACTGGTAAAAGTTGAAAATGGAATCGCTTACAAATTTTTACCAGAATTTAGCTCACTGTTTTCGTAATTTTCTTTGGCTTTTGTGTTTAGTTTGTGGAACTTTAATTATTAAAATGTTATGATAATCAATTTTAATATTGACGGCCCTCCATTGAAGCTACCAATTCTTGCAATATTACATGAATAATCCATAAAAGCACATCTGCTACCTTAAAGACAATACATTTATCTAACTGTATTTTAATTTCTGATTTGCGTGAAATAATAAACCCATTTTTGGGAAAATGCTAAGGTTAGATGAGGTTACGAATTCACGAAAAAGTTGGAACATGGAAATTGAGACTTGGGACTTGTAGATTACTTTTTTAAACGTACTGTTTATTTCTGACCAAAAGTTGTAGATTTTCATAAAATTTAGGATTTGGCATAAAGTGAACGACATTTTCATGACATTTACTGCAACTTTATGCAGCTTTGGTACCTGCTTTCCGCACCGGGCAATTTACACAGGCTAATACCGGTTTAAAACCAAAGACCGGAATTGGATGGCAAACAACGGTACAGATAGGGTTTTAGATTACTCCGGTTCGATCCCGTCTCTTAATTCGGTCGTGCGATTTGTGCAGCATTCCTGCCTCCATTGATTATATATATAACTCTATACATACCTATACCTCAACCCGTCCACATTCATCTGTGGTGGAGGTATCAACATTGTTACGATTTTGCGGAAAACCAATCAATATGAAAAGAAAAACGGGGGATGTGAATAAAAAAAATATAGATAAATGAAACAATTTAACTTTGTTAGAACCACTTTTATATTTGAGTAAATCCGACCGGTTTCAGCACGAACGTTCCTTCTTCAGGGCAAATGTATACTGATTTGACAGTTTTGAAATATGGATGGGAACAATGTATTATTATGGTAGGGGTGGAGCTGTTGATAGGTGTTAATGAAGAGTGGGTGGGTAGGAGAACATATCGGTGATTGGGCTGTAAGACAATATTTTTTATTTGTTGATAATAGATTCATTATTTTTAAGGGATTTTTTTATTTCTAAGGCTTCTAAGTTATATAAACGTTTTCCTTTATGATTAATACGAAGAATATAAAAATGGTTCAATCAAAGTTAAATTGTTTCATTTATCTATAATGGATAACCACAACGTTATAGCTACATTCAAAAATTAAAAAAAAAATGCTTTAAAGATGGTCTTGTGATCCCACCCTTGCAACTGTACAGGACGATTCCGATGAGAAAGATTGATTATTATCCGTACCAGCATTTTTAACTAATAACTCAATATCGATTTAATTTCATTCAAAAATTGTTTTAATTAATATAACCTTCATTCTAGTCCTCAATAAAAAATTCTCGAACGCGTGATGAAAAAATCACGCAGGTACTTTTTGTAATTATTTTTGATCAGTATTTATAATTTTCCAATAATGTCTAAGCAAAATAAGTACCTACGTAAAAAAATTCTGAAAAATATTAGTTTGTAAGGCCGTCAATAAATAAACAAAATGAAGTGCCTATACACTATATAATTTGCTACCAGATATGTACAAGGGAATCTAGCAAAATAAAAAAAATCAGAGTAATGCTTTAAAAGAATATTTTTTAAGTATGTATTAGGATGAAACTTTGTAATTTTCTTGTCATGTTCAATTGTCTTGTTTCTTTTCTCTTCTATTCTTTTCCATTAAGCTGTAATCATCCATATCTGTATCTTGTTCCCTTTTTCTTTAATTGTTTTCCATTGCTGTTTATTCTACTCAACCTGTCTTTTATTTTTCTTCTATATTGTATGTGAATCTTATATTTTAATATCCAAATTCCTAACTATTTCCTCCCACCCATGATTTGTATGTTCCTCCTGTCCTAAAATGAGTTCTGTAACTCATCGGGATTGCTCTAGCAAGAAATAAAAACAATAAAAAAAATAAAAAAAGTATTTTCGTCATAAAAACGTGGGCGGTTTTTTAGATGATTTATTAGAACAAATGCAATTTTATTATAAAAAATAAAACAAACACTTTAATATCCTGAGGAAGCTTGGTCGAAGCGAAACCGGTAGATATATAAAATAATAAATTCGTGGTTAAATACAAAGTGTTTGTTTTATTTTTTATATTATAATGTCAAACCACAAAGTAATTGCTTCTTATGAAAAACTGTAATTTTTTTAAAATCGGCTTTCCTAGATAATTAATTGATTTATTTTACTGTAAGATTATATTATGATTTGAAATGGGTGGCGTATATAATAACATTTTTTGTAGAAAAGAGTTGGTACGTCTAGAATTTGATTTAAATATGACATATTTCTGGTTGTGTCTAGTTAATGCCTCTTAAAATGAATGAAATAACAATTCAATCGAAAAGTTTAATGAAAAACTTCTGGAAAAATTAGACGATTTCGCATGGCGTATAAAGATGGAGAAATAATTTTGAATCCGATTGGATTTTAGGACCGTTTCAGCTTTTATACAAAAACTACTGACTGAAGCTGATTTAGAATCGATTTTATTTAGCAGAGACCTTTCACATACAAAAAAGAAACAAAATGGCGCTATTGGCAATTTAATAACAATGTTATATCTGAGTTTTTGAGAATCTTGATAAAATATTGCATTAAATTATTTGACATCTGGGAGGCGGGTGTACAGGAGGTGGGTACCGCCGCCCCGGCAACCATTTTTTGGATAACCAACATCTCTGTCATAGATCACCCCAAGTGGTTCGCTACGTTTGGTGACTTAGCAGGGGTGTCCGGGTACATGGGATGAAGTTTATCCGGGTCTTGGCGGTCGATGCGTGGACGCATGGCAGGACAGATCGGGAGATAATGGTTTTAAGGGAGTACCTTTGACTTCTCCAGCTGTACTCGGAACATCGCCTTGCACCGCAGTGGGAGGGATGGATTCATACGTCCGTCACTCCTGGACACACTGGCCCCCTGATTTCTACCCACCCCTAATAACATTTTCCTTCCCAGAACTTCCTCTCCTTCCTTTCCTTAAAAAGACCCTCCACACAGCATCCCCAAAGATGACAAAGGCCCTGAGGGGAATTATTTTCCTCAGGGCCTTCTGTAAAAAAAACATCGTCACAATTGGATGATCCGATCACCATTTTCAATTGATCACTATTGAAGAGTTTGTTAATCGCCGACTTTTGGCCCGTTTCAGCCTTTGATCTTCTTCATCTGTCGCTTTCAATGGGACCTATGTCATAAATGCTGTACGTCAATACGATTGCTAGTCAAATGTGACGGAATGTGATGAGTACAAAAAATTCCTCGGTGACTACAACTTTTAGATTCGGTTTTTACCGTTTGCTACGAAAACACGTTAGTCATACTCATGTTTATTTCCAACATAACAGTTTAATAATCTTTCACTCGGTAGGTAGGTGCCTACCCTAGTTCTGGTTTTCGAATAAAATATTCTCTCAGTTAGTACCCGGTAGTCTGTAAGATCCTACTTTATGAATCAATAAAATGAAGTAAGGTCATATAGAAGCACTCCAATCAGATAAAACGAAAACAAGAACATAAATGCTGGCGTTCTTTTTTAAAAATTCAAATATTTTATCGGTTTAAAGCTTCGACCAAGTATATCTAGACAGGGCGTGTAGGTCTTAAAAATGACACCGGAACCAAAAATATTAGTTTATGAAAACATTTATCAAAAAGAAAGTCTATTATCTCACAGTCAAAAGATCGCAAGAAGCATTGGTTTATACCTTTAGTTGGTCTGCGTGGAGCTTATTTGTTTTCCAGCAAGTTCGCGGTAACGGAATTACTAGCTTTGTGAAGATCATTTTTAAAGCAAATTTCAGGCAGTTAGAAATATTTTAGCTATGGGCTATCACGGACTTTATAATTAACAATTTAATCAGTTATATGAATGTCTAAAAAATATGTACATATGAATTCGAGGCAGCGTATCGAGAAAAGTAACATTTGATAAAAAATGTTTAATTTTTTCCTACTAAAACAACTACGTCACGCAAGAGATGCAACAGAATTCGATGGTTAGTTGTATTATGAAATTTCTCGTAGGTGGTGTCACTTTGGGATTGGAATTGAGTATGGGAGGACTAATCTATAGTTAATATATCGATGGTTTAAAGTAAGAACGCGCATGAACTTTATTTGACGGCTTTTAAAAAATATATATATTAATACCTCACACCCAGCTGCTCCCGTCTGGAACCAGTAAGACTATGGCATCCCCAATTGGGGTATGTTGTGAGGATGAAATAGGGGAGGGAAAGGAGACGGAGAAGAGGAAGTTGGGGTAGTACCTGGCTATTCAGATATGGTCACTAAACACGGCTAAAGCAATTTCAAGCAACGTTTCTGAATGGTGAATTTACACCAGGTCGATACTGAGAGTATCTTCCACTCTGGAACTTGCCGCAAACATACTATATATTATTTTTAATAAATTAATTGTCAAATAACACATTGCACATTAATCAATAAAATTTAATTTCCCACGCCGGGATTCGATCCCGCGACCTTTGGATTGCGAATCATGAGCCTTACCCCTGGACCATGCCGGTTGTCAACTCAACCACTGACCAGTTTAATCGGGAACTTTTAAAATGTCGCAAATTCAAAATTTTCCCCAATCGTCAATTATATGGTCGTTAAATCAACAAACATAACGATGTTTAAAATACCCAACGCGTAAAACAACACGGCAGTAAGATACGTAGTTGAATTTTTTCATCTAAATTGTTTCCATTACCAAATGTCGATGACATATTCAAGCACGCTTCCGTTATAAAAATGTGTAAAGAAAAAAATTACATAGAATATCAAGAATTTTACAAACTAATGAGAAATGGAAACCAATTTATTACACCTAATTTTAAAACAACTCAAATGCAAAATCATTATATTTTCCATGCCATAAAACTTACAGTAAAAAATAAATATTTTGTACAAAACTTATACATAAACACATACGAGTATTAACTTACAACCTAACTATGAAACGTGGCTCCCTTATCAGGCACAATAGCTCCTTTTTTCTGATAAGGCATACATGACCAAAAACGACTTTTAATATGATATTTTTAAAAATATATATGTAACTCAAATTTTACAATAAAAATAAAATCTCTGAAATTGTCCCTCGAATATCAACTGTAAATCCACGGCACGTGTCATTTTCAATTGGCATTGTATAAGTGAGAATTCTGACCATGACCCGGAAACACCTTTTTCGGTGCCTGGAAGCTTAATTCTAATACCACCGAACGGATTATCTATCCCTAGAAGCGTGATTTGTACGGTATGTATTATTTGTGTAAAACTTCTTTAGCACCGTTGTGATTTTAAACTTGATAAAACGAAAAAACGAAATTAAAAGAGACAAACACATACATCTATAGGATTTTGCCTGCGAGAGAATGAGATAGAATAATCGGTCTCCTATTTGTGTGGTGCTTCGTAGCCCATTCGTAGCCCTTCGGTCTCCGCTTTGCGCAGTGCTTCGCTGCCTCCCCACTCTTGTCTACTTTATTTTTCTGAAGGTTTCACTTCTACCGCCAGTGAGTTGCAGATTCTGATTTTTTTACGTGAATACTTTTATTTTTATTTTATTTTATTTTACTTTATTTGGGAAACAAACAGTTGTACATATTTTATTAAATAATTACATTTGACAAATTTGCATGAACCAGTGAAGTTTCCACATTTGAGAATATAGAATTTAAAGAAAAAACAAAAAACTCATTAATATAAGAAGTTATACATACATAATACCTAACTAGATTACAGAAAATCAGATGAAACCAACATAATAAAATCAGATGAAACCAACATAATAATTCATACGAAAATCAGATGAAACCAACATAATAAGAGAAAAACAATAAAATAAGGCACACAGCAGGATTCACGATCAACAATCTGTTTTGATCTTCTCCGTTACATATTTTGTGAATTGAACTGAGGACAAATGGAAAATATCAGCGTCTGAAAGGATATTGTTATATTTTGTGCACGTCCTTTTCAGAAATGTATGTTGTGAGTAGTTAGTTTTTGATTGTGGGATGTGGAATAGTTTGTTTGTTCTTGTATTACGTACTGGACAGTGGAAGTGGATGTTTTCCAGAAGATAGTTGCTGTCAACAGCGTTGTTGATGATTTTGTATAAAAATTTCTGGTCGGATATATTTCTTCTCTCTTCCAGTGATGTAATTTTATGGAATGCTAAGGAATCTTTTACATGTTCTGATATTCGGAACGATTTAAAGTCTAAGTATTTCAAAAAATTTTTTTGGATTCTTTCTAACCTTTCAATATTGACTTTGTATTGGGGATTCCAAATCACTGATCCAAATTCTAGTATGGAGCGAACAAAAGAAAAATATAATATCTTGATTACATGTGGTGATCTGAATGGTTTAGTCACTCTTACAATGAATCCTAGGAGTTTGTAGGCCCTGTCACAAATGGAATTTATGTGTGATCGGAAAGACATTCCGGAGTCCATTATTATTCCTAAGTCCCTTACTTCACTACACCTTTTTAATTCAACTCCGTTTATTTTATATGGGAATGTTAGGGGGTTAGTGCTTTTGGTGAAAGATATTGTATTACATTTTTCTAGATTAAGGTACAGTTGGTTGTTCGCGCAATATAGTCCAAGCCTATTGATATCCTCTTGCAATTCTAGGCTGTCATTAATATTAATTACTTTTTTGTAAATTTTAATGTCATCAGCAAAAATTTGGATTTTAGAGTTTTTGAAGCAAGAGTCTATATCATTTATATACAAAATAAAAAGGAGAGGTCCGAGGTGTGATCCTTGTGGAATTCCTGAGGGTATATTATAGAAACGTGAAGAGAAACCCTTAGCTCTAACTGCTTGACTCCTGTTAGTGACGTACGATTTGATCCATCTTAGAAGGTCCCCACTGATCCCGATTTTTAATAGCTTCTTCAGAAGCAGTTTGATGTTAATTTTATCAAAGGCTTTTGAAAAATCCGTGTATATAGAATCAATCTGAGTTTTACTACCCGTAGAATTAAATATGAAATCTGTGTATTCCAGCAGGTTTGTCTCGACTGACCGTTTTCTAAAAAAGCCGTGCTGATTTTTTGATATGGTAGTTTGTACTGCTGGAAAAAGTTGGTCAAGAACCATGTTTTCCATAATCTTGCTGATAATTGGGAGTTTGGAGATGGGCCTGTAGTTAGTGATGTTATTTTTGTCCCCGCTTTTATGGATTGGTGTAATGAGTGCTTGTTTCCAGACGTTGGGGAAGTTGCCTTCCTCAAATGACATTTTGAACAGCATGGAGATAGGATAAGCCAATTGGTCCCGGCATTTTACATAAAAAATGGATGGAATTAAATCAGATCCCGCGCTTTTGTTCGGATCGAGTTTTTTTAGATAATTAAGTACATGCGATTGATTAAAGTTAATTGTGTGAATATGAAGATAAGAGTTGTCGACATTGTTATCAGAGTTTATAGGATCGAGGCTGGGGTTGGGATTCTCTACAAAAACCGATCTAAAATAATCACTAAAATTGTCACAAATGGATTGTCCATCAGTGCAGGAGATATCGCCAAGATACATTTGATTTGGTAGATCAGAAGACAATTGCTTTGATTTTACGAACGACCAGAAGCGTTTACTACACTTTTTTATTGATTCTTCTGCCGTCCTAATGTAGTTATCATAAAATTCAAGTGAGATCTTCTTTTGACGATTTCTCAGCACTGAAAAGGATTGATAGTCAGCTAGATTTTTGTATTTTTTCCATTTTTTGTGATATTTTAGTTTCTCTTTTACAATTTTAATAAGTGGGGAAGTATACCAGGGGGGAAACCTTTCCAAATTAACATAAATTTTTTTTTCGGGAATATGTTTACGTATGAGGTCATTTATGATATTATAAAAGTTTAATACGGCCCCTTCAGTATCCTTATTTTGAAATTCGTGTTCCCAATTTATTATGGATAATTCGTTTATGATTTGTTCGTAATCACCTCGGTGAAACATTTTGACTGTCCTTGACGAAACGAGGGGAGACGGTTTAATAACAGGGGATAACTCTATGTCTAATGCTCTGTGGTGTGTATCTTCAGGCGTTAGAGGCTGGGTACTGTGAGTTATGCTACATTCTGAAATATTTGTCATGATTAAGTCAAGAGTTCGTTTATTTGTATTGATCACAGAATTAAATTGCTGTAATTGCGTGAATGAAAGGAAGTCAACCAACGCACAACTAGCAGTATCTTCTGGAAAATTTGATTCTAAATAGTTTTGCCCTTCTGTTACCTTCCAATTTAGTTTGGGTATGTTATAGTCTCCAGATAATAAAAACAATCCTTCCGGGTGATTTGTGTGCAGGTCCGATGTATTGTTTAAGTGATGAATTAGATTATGAATGTAGTTGGTGTTTTGTGGATGGTACGAGCAGCATATATATAATTTTTGGAGTTTATTATTGTTACCTAGTATTGGCACCGATATCCAAATGTCCTCAGTACACGTAGACCACGGTAGTTTCTGAGCATTAAGAGATTTGGAGGTTGCGATTAATACCCCCCCTCCCTGCTGCTGTCCAGATACTAAGTAGTCACGATCCTTTCTAAACACATCGTACCTGCTGTCAAACAATTCGCTATCATGGATTGAATCATTTAGCCAAGTTTCGCATAAAAGGTAAATGTCAAAATTGTTTAAAAGAACCTGATTTAAGAAATTATGTGTTTTTGTGCGAAGACCTCGCACATTTTGGAAATATATGTTAAGCATTTTTTAATATTTTGTGAATAAAATTTGTTGAAAAATATTTTAGAAATATAATATAATTATGCTGTGATTGGGGACATTTTTGAACGTCAGGTTCTGTTTGTTTATGGTAAGTTGCATTGTTTATGGTTTCGATAGGCATTAGTTTTGACAGATTAAGAGGTACATCTATGGTCGAAATACAAATTGATTGTAAACATGCGAGTGTGAGAAAAATAATATTACGATGATACATTTCATAAGTTTTTGATACTATTTTGTAGTTAACAAGTGATGGTAATTCGTGTGTTACAATTAACTTTTTCCACGCGATCGTAACAACAGTTGATACGGCAAAAAGCCACGCCTCACACGCGCCCGTATCAGCCCTTGTTACGCTAACTTCGACTGCCAATATCACAGCGTTCCTATATCACACTATTTTTTCCCGCTTGCTAGGATATTCGTGTAACTATCACGATGCTGACATCTTCAGGCATATTTCGAAAGTGAAATTGTATTTCGTAAAAAACATCTATAATCAAGTGAATGTATTCCTCGTACCTTTGAATGCAAAGTTCTCAATTTACTCCACAGATGGCGCTAGTAGTTTGCGCAGGCGCTCCATGCGATTTTGACTGACCAAATTGGACAAGCGTCGATAACATTTGTTATCGAGATCGCACGTTTTCGCACACGTTTGTTTATGTTGTGAAAGTGTGATTTTGAATTTACATAAAAATTTTATTAATTTTAGAGTCATCAGAAGTTTTAGAACTTGTTTATACGAATTAATTATGAGGTACCACTTGTATCTATCAACGCAGTGTCCTGAGTACACGCACGCGGATAAATGGCGCCGTCTTTGAGATAATATGGGTACGTTTTTACGTTTTTTGTTTTTTATAAACATCTAGGAGTGTTTACAGACGACGATGTGGTTTCAAATTGTAGATAATAATCTCATCTGTTTATATAGTATGATAAATCATGCCATAATATGCTGTAATTTGACATAAAATTGGTTGGATAGGTATTTGAAATATGACATATACATGTACCGCGTATGGGTATTGAAAAAACGGAGTAGTTCAACGCGGGGAAAAGGTTAAGGAGATAATGTGTGTGATATTAAGGTATTTACATACTTGAGAGAGATTTATAATGTTAGGTTTATGTTTGACAGTATTATATAATTTTAATTTCCTAAAGGGACAGTCGGCGAAACATCACGTGTTGTTTTTAATTTTGATAGTCTATCGACGTCATCTTGATCAGCGATTAGTATCATTGGGGTGGTGTCACTTACACGAATGAATATTTTTCCGTTTCGTACCCAGCAGTAGAGTATTTTTTTTTCCATTTTTATCTCTCGGCATTGTTTCAAAAGATATTGATTTTTAGGGGTTAAATGGTCATTAATGTAGATTCTAGTGGGTCCTGGAAGCTGTAATTCTGAGACGAACATACCCTTTCTCTTTCTTATTGCTGCTAACAAATCGTCTTTAATGTACCTGCGGGTGAATTTGACCACAATGTTCCTCGTTTTTTCCTTTATTACATTGCAATTTATTCTTGGGGAGATTCTGCTGGCGAAATCCACATCTTCACGGGTGATTTTGCATCCAGCCACAGTACCGATTTTGGATAGTATGTCATATACATTTTCGTTTTTATTTTCAGGAATTCCGCTTATAATAACATTATTGCAGCGGTTGTATTGATCGTTGTTATCAATTTGCCTCTTCAAAAGCATTACCTTGTTCTTGAGCTGTTCTATTTCGTCTTTAAACTCCTTTTTTATAACTTCAACAATTGTTTTTTTGAACTCCGCAAATGTTTTTTCAAGGAATTGAGTTTTGAAGTCATCGAACTTATTATCGAGAATTTGCATCAATTCCGGATTAAGCACACAATTACTGGCAGACTTCGCGTTTGACCGTGTAGTCATTTTAATGTAATAAATATTGTATTTTTATTATTAATTTATAAAACAGAGGAAGAGCAAAATTTGACAGTCTTTACGAACAGTGTTATTGTTGTATACCTCACAAGAGTTCCATTTGCTTCCGTCTGAAGCCAGTGAGACTATGGCATCCCCAATTGGGGCATTTTGGGAGGCTGAAGATAAGTGGGGAAGGGAAATAAATGGAGAAGAGGCAGGTGGGGAAGTACCGGACTATTCAAATCTTACCAAACACGGCTAAAGCCTTTTCAAGTGACAATTCAATTCTAGATGGTGGTTTTACACTAGGGCGATACTAGGGGTATCTTACACTCTAGAACGTGCCACAAATATACTATGTTTTATTTTAAAGACCGGTCGGTGGCTGAGTTGGCATCGCGTTTGGGTCCCACAAAAGTGTCCGATTTCTCGGCTAGCGTGCTCGATTTCTCGGTTGGCTAAGTTCTCTATCGCGACAAAAGCAACATTTTCCGTATTCTGTAATGTGAGTAGGAGATTTTCAAATATTGTCTGGTTATTCGTAACCCGGGAACGATTGTCTTTCTTTATAAAAAAAGGTAAAAAAAATCATTGTGAGATACCAATTTCTGTCGGAGAACTTTATTAATTTTAGATTTTTCTTTAGACAGTCATAGTTCATATTTTTAATAAAGTTTATAAATCATAACTCACAAATTTGTGATGTATTTTTTCAATGGAATCTGATTGAACCTAATAAATCGGTATCCAAATAGGTGGTTTATTCTCACTTTGGCCCCAGACTAATAAATAATGTACGAATTTCGATTTTGAAAATATTTGATCAACTTCACTAGAGTAGGGTGGGTAAGGTGAGTAGGATGAGCAATGAAAAAAAAAATTTTTTTAGGCTCACGGACATGTCCAAAACACACTTCCATTAGGTTTATACTTCAGTGGCTAATACATTAATGCTGGAGTATTTTACGCCCTGATACAGCGATAAAGCACAAACCGTTTTATCAATAATTTATTAAAAAAAAATTAAGTACTGTAAAATCAATCGGCGCGTCCTAACGGTAGGTACGCTGGATAATTAAGTACTAAAGGAAAGTGTTAAGAGAGACAGATCGCTTGCTAAGTGATCTAGAACCAAAATATAATAAGTAATTGATAAATTTGTTTTCATTCATATTTGTACGAAAGGCACTTCTAGTGTTATATTCTTTTTTTTTCGATTTGCACCCAGTGAAAACTTGTCGTCCCCGGATGGGATGTGTTAAAGGCCCGAAGAAAATTGTGTTGGGAAATGGAAGGTTAAGGTCTAAAAGAATCTGGCTATGTAAATCTGATCACTTAACTTTGACGTAATATTACTAAGGCGAAATTGAGAGTAATAAACTCTCCGGATCGAATTAAAAGTAAACTATATAATGTTTTGATTTATTTTATTTCTGTTGATGGTTGGAAAACCACAATACGAAAAACGCAATTTTTGGTAATGCCAATTCAACGTTTTAAACCAGCGATTTCTGTATTCGAACTAAATAATCTTCTGATTGGAGGTATCTCACCAGAGCAGTATTAACTATGTATTATGGCATTAAAATATCAATTACATACGACGACCGATCAGTGGTGAATTCTCACACAAACGTCGTACGATCAATTCCTCGGCTGGCTAAGTCCTCCATCACTTACTGTTGTTTATGTATGCTGGGTTCTTACAGATTTTCGTGCCTACGTGAGAACAATCCACTTCTAAAAAGTGAGATAATCTAAAAATAGTTACATAAAATTACACAAACCTGCATTAAATTATACAATTATACAAAAACTCGAATTAAAAATTATACAAAGAGAGGCAAGAGACATGACGAGTGGCACAAATGCTACAAATCAGGACATTTTTTATCAACGAAAATATCTAATTCAGCACACTTTATTTTATTACATAATCATGGTAGTAGGATATATTCCTTTAATATTGTCGTGTTATCCATAACCACGGAATGTTTGCATTACTTATAAAAAACTCTGTAATATTATTTACCATAAAATTCCCTGAAAATTACTTTTATAACTCTTAGTTTCACGTAGATTTCTTTTCGTTATTTTTTGATTAACTAACTCTGGACGTCTTCAACTAGGTCAGGGATTTCTACCGTGAAAGTACGTAGAAATTATAGCACTTTAATGTTCTCGAATTCCAACCATGTGCTATCCAATATCCCCAGTCTACCGCGCCTGTTTACACCGCACCGTGGCGAAATATTCCGCTTAAGTTACAACAGCAAATCCCTTACGCTGAAAGATGGCTTTCATAAATTTCCTCATTATCTGTGCGTCGAGATTCGGCAGTTAAATTTCAACATAATGTAAGTTTTTTCCATACAGAACAGTGACAAATGGGTCCATTGAGAGTAAACCTCTATTATTCAACGCTATTAAAACTCACATTTTTTAAATGTAACCCATAAACTTGAGTTTTCCAAAACTTTTCCGCGATGATAAAATAATGTTTTGCTGATACTCAGTTTGTTTTATACGAAATTCCTTGCGGAGAAGTATGTGAATATATTACTCTGGTAACTTGATATAAACAACGCTAGACGATATCCTTCTAAAAGAAAATTGCTTTTTCATAAAGTAGGAGTCTAACAATAACGATTTTTCTCTCGCAAGGGCAGTAGGTAGTGTAGATATGTAGGTAGAAGAATGTAATAGAATGCCGTAAAACATGTTTCATTAAATCAGTGAAACTGTTTTAGTTCGCATATTAACCAAACGAATCATTTTCATTGAAGAAGAAAATAATACTAAAAAATCTAAACGAAATATGAAACAGAACAAGATACATAAAAAGATGTGTAGTTTATTTTAGAATTATTATTAGTTTCGATCATCTTCTTCAATGATTTATACTTCACTTAGGATACACTAAACTTGAGGATCAGCGAAGGATAAGCGACCTACGTTTGTTTTTTTAAAATTGGAATTTCAGAACTCGACTGTTGTGAACTCTTGAGTTCAGTCAATTTAAGAGTACCTAATTGACTCATTAGGCAGAGGGACCTGTTTCAATGCCACCATTCACAAAAAAATTATTTGGCAAACGCACTAATTCACGTACGTAGTTTAGCAAAAAAACATACAAATGATATCGACATTTTTAATGTGTCTTTTTCTGGGTTTAAAACATACTTAACCAATGTTTTTGATAGTTTACGTATTAGAAAATTTGAGTTTATTATTGTTATCATTTTATTTTCTTCAAATTTATCCAACTGTTAACCACTGGTTAACTGTTGACCACTGAAATGAAAGAAATTATTTTATATTAACCAATTGTTTATTACTAACCCTTATGTAAAAACAAATAAACGTTATGTACCAAACGTAAAAGCCCCATAGACGTAAAAAGAGCAAATAAATTAATATTGGTGGAAATTGTTGGGTAAAACCTCCAAAAGTTATATAAAGTTATTCCCATAATTTGAATGGAGGTATAAAATATCGTTTAAAAAGTATTTTGTACCACCTCCGTAACAACACACAGTTGAGGCGTTTATTTTTGGAATATTTTGGCGTAATACGTCTATAGTTTTTGAAAAGAATTTGAATAAGATTTTGGTGTCTACGTAAAATTTTAGCGGTCTTGAAGAAAAATTCTGGTATTTCACGTCGGTATTTATTATTGCTTTACATTATTATCGACGACATTCCCCTTCCTTCCCTCCCCCTCTCCCTCCCCTAACCCCCTCCCCCCACCTCTTCCACCTTCTCTTTCCCCCTCCACCAACACCCTCCCAACACCCCCTCCCCCCTTACCTCTCCCCCCTATCACCTCTCGCATTTCGCATTCCACACATTCATTCACAATACATTCAGTTTTAAACTGCTCGCATTCCACCTATTATATTTTTTTGTACAAATTTCATAATGCCAGAACTCAACGGTAGTTTGTACAAAATAACGAACAAAAAAAAAAGAATTATCCAATTTGGTGCAGTCGTTCGGGTTTATACGCATATATACATTTAGGTGATTCATTTTTAGAGATAGTTATTAAGTACGAAGCCAACAAAGCACTCTTTTTAGGGTGAATTGCCTAATTAAAAAAAACATCGTTTCCAAGGCGACAATGGGTTTGCTTTTTTTCTGAAGTTTGCAATAAATCGATTTTGTTAGGGACAGAAAACGTATGATAAATAATTTCATAACGCCAGAGATTATTCATAACGCCAGAACTTACCAATATATATAGCCCAGAGATCTCGCAAATAATGTAGCTGAAAGAATTTTTAAAATCAATTCAGTAGTTTTTGCGTGAAAGATTAACAAACATACATCCATACAAACTTTCGCCTTTATAATATTAGTAGGATATCAAATGCTGTTATATTATTCTATTGATATATAGTGCTGTTTGTCGAGAGAATAAACACTAGTGACAAAAAATATCTTAGTTATATGCCGTGTCAACGTAGTTAAAGTACCTTGTTAAATAGGTTTGTTTATAAACTGCCCAAGCTAAGCGCCTGCTCTCAACACAGGTTCTCCTAGTGAGACAGGCATAGAATAAAACAAATTGTAACTCAAAACTAATAAAGATGAATAAAAAAAAAATAAAAAAAAATTGATAAGCGGACATTTGGTTTTGGATCACTGATTAGTGGTTTTTTAGCTGCCTAAAATATTTCCCATGATTACAATATAACAAATATGCTCTTTCAGTACATAAAACATTTTTTCGATGTACATGGATTATTAACGTTTCCAGTTAATACTATAGAGCATGGGCCGGCAACCTTTTGTTGTAAAAGGGCAAAATATTTTATGTAGGGATTAGAGCGTGCCGCACATCGTGGGTCACATGTCATTACAGTATACCTGATATTTGGTGACTGAGCAGGGGTGCCCAGGTTCATGGGGTGAGGTATGTCCAGGTCTTGGCGGAGGATGCGTCTGCCCACCTGCTGCGTGGCGGCAGGATCGAGAGAGACTGGTTGAGGGAGGCCTTTTGACCTTTCCAGCCGGACTCTCTCGACTCACCGCCTTGCACTGCAGTTGGAAGGATTGATCATACGTACATCGCTCCTGGACACATAGAAGTTCCTATCCACCCCTCATACCTTTTACTTCCTATCCTTCCCTTCCTTAAAAAGACTCTCCACATGGCATACCCTAAGATGACAAAGGTCCTGAGGGAAATTATTTTCCTAAGGGACTCCTGTGTAAAAAATAAAAACCAACAATATTTGTGCACAAATATTTTAGTTTTGAATATAAAAACTCTTATTGTATTCCAGCTGACCCGGCCACGCGTTGCTGAAGCTAACGAAACACAACGCCATCAAGCATACAAATCAAATCCACATCAGCCCGCTCGTCCACCACATACAGACATTCTCTTTTTTATTATTTAATTTAACCAATTTACACAAAACCTTGACCAATTATAAACCAAATCCTCAAAAATCACTCTATGTATATATTGGTGAAAACCGCACGAAGATCCATTTAGTAGTTTTTGAGTTTATCGCGAACAGACAGACAGACGCAGCGGAGGACTTCAGAGTTTTCTTTTATAAACTTGCATTTTTGAAGTAGAATCGCGTATTGCGTCTAAATGTGAATCCAATAACCGAGAACAGTGTTCGTTTTCTCGATAATTTAGAATCCAAAAAGTTTGCTTACAAATGTATGTACTACCAAACATAGTAATTATTTGCTCAGCAAACCATTTTAACTCCTTGTAGTTTTCAGAAAGCAAATCCCCATAGTAATCCACCAAGTTTTTCCATTAAAAGTCATCCTAAGTGTGATATCACTTTGCAAACCTTTGTTGATTTGCAAATCGCTCCCCATTCGCTATCCCTTCGCTCCAATTCTCGCTTCCTCTCACTCCGTTGTGTATGACATCGTCCGTCACGTGCATTGCGGCGAGAATCTTGTGGGCGGCACCTAGACGCCTCGCGAGCCGCATGCGGCACGTGGGCCGCAGGTTGCCGACCCATGCATAGAGTATATAGTATGCACCTACCGATTGCACGGTTGTATGTACTTATGAATTGATGTTTGGATAATTATTATGAACACCACTTTTGATATATTCCACAATGAAAAACGTGAGTTTCCTACGGGCTCCTGATTAAATTTAATTAATTTCTAAGCTATTAACTCGACAACGGGATATAAATTAAAGTAAAGTGGTGTATTAAAACAAACCAATTATTTCTAATTAATGTTTAACCAAAGTGTTGTAAAATAATATTTTTCATTATTTTTGCTAGCATCTTTGTTGAAAAAGTTAAACTCAAACATCAGAACTATTTACAAATTTCAACACAATAAAACGCTTTAGCAATTTATTCTTTACTAGCTGATCCGGCCACGCGTTGCTGTGGCTAACGAAACACAACGTCATTTACTGGATGGTCACCCAAACTTTTAACTTACACCGCCATCTGTTAATTTGCATACAAATCAAATCGATCGGTCGCTCCATTTATATTATTATAGCGAGTTTTCGGTATGCATTGTTTTGCCACTTAATAAATAAATTGTTTCTCCCTGCGTGTCTTTTCCCATTAGTCCCGTCCCCTTACCCGCTCGCCTTCCCACTCCGCTTCCACCTTCCCTCTCCCCACACCACTCCCTCCTTTCCCCCATCTTGCGAAACGGCAAGAGCGGATCCAGGGGGGGGGGGTCATGGGGTCATGACCCCCCCTGGGCTGGGTCCAGGACCTAGGTGGACCTACTTTTTACTTGTATCTATTATTATAAAAATCAAATTATAACTTCTAGTGACTTGATCACGACTATGTGACCCCCCCCTTGGCGCTATGTGACCCCCCCCCCCTGGCGCCAAAGCTGGATCCGCCCTTTGCGAAACCCCTCCCAAGTTCCCATCCCCCTCCCAGGTTTCTCTCCTCCCTCCCAGGTTCCCCTCCCCCCTCCCGCGAACCCCCTACCCGAGTTCCCCTCCCCCTCCCGCATTCCATATATTCAGTTCCAGTACATTCAGTTTTCTAACAGCTCGTGTTCCACCTTGTCCTTACAATATATATATATATAGAGAAGATAGAAGATACATCTAATATATAAAATTCTCGTGTCACGGTGTTTGTTACCATACTCCTCCGAAACGGCTGGACCAATTTTGATGAAATTTTTTGTGCTTATCTGGTAGGTCTAAGAATCGACCAACATCTATTTTTCATACCCCTAAAAGTAAAGGGTGTTCCACTCCGAAGAAAATTATTTTCCCCGTACATTTTTTAAGGAACGAATTCTCCTATTTTGAAAGAACTGCAGCAATATTGTAAGGGGTATAATATTGAACTGTGAACCGGGGGAGGGGGGAGGGGGGAAAGGAACTTAGGAAGGGGGGTTAGCGGGACGGGGGAAGGGGAGAAGTGGAGTGGGGAGAGGGAGAGGGAACGCGAGAGGGGAAAGGATACGCAGGGAGAAACAATTTAGATCAAGGTATGGTATACGCAGGGAGAAACAATTTAGATCAATTCAGCTAATAAGTTGACAACAGTTTTTGATTCTGAGGCGGTACGAAGTTCGCCGGATCAGCTAGTTTTATATAAATTCCATCATGTTTACCAAGCAACCAGGGTGAGATTTTTTCAAAAATAACTTACACCTTGTAATAAAAAATGCCAAATGCCTCAAAAATCTTCAAATAACCGTTCGTCTACTTTCATTATATAATTTAAACAAAAAATTAAAGAAATTTTCTCAAATCTCGATACTAAATATCATATCCACTGGCAATATCGAGTTGATAAGCAGACAAACCGATAGAAATGGATTGTGAGCGTGTCAACGTGACAGAAGTGATATAAATTTGATACTACTTCTGTGGAATTGAATTTCCTAACATCTTTAATTCTATCTTGAAGAGAGAATCAATTTCATTGTCTGGGGTCTAGGAGTTGAATCGGCTTTATGTAAATGGACGAAAACATTTTTCTTCCAAATCTGTACAAATTACGCTTCTAAGAATTAATAGGGCATTACCAGAGAAAACCAGAAATATGTCATTTTCAATTCAGATTTTAGACGTATTGACTCTTTTCCACAAAAAAATTATAAATGAATTTCGAAAGATTGTTCTTTTATCTAGCATTGGCATGTAATAAATTTTGAGAATTTTTTAAAATTTTTAGTATAATAAGGTTATTCCATAGGTCGTTGGCAGATTTGTTAAATTTTAAAAAAAGATTTTGTATTATACCACACCCATTTCAAATAATATAATCATGCAGTAAAATAAATCAATACATTATCTAGCAAACACATGTTTTAGAATTTTAATTTTAGTTTCAATAAAATCATTAAAAAATATGTACGTACATGTGTTTCTTGACGAAAATTGGTTCATTTGTGTATTTATTTGCGCACTTACAAACTAATATATTTCAGATTTTTTTAACATTCTTATTAAATTTAGACATTATTGAAAAATGATAAATACTTATAATCAAAAAATAATTACAAAAAGTACATTATTTTAATAGTTTTATCATCACGCCTTTCAGCATTTTTGGATGAAGGTATAAATTAAAGCTAATTTGGATTGAAATAAATTCGATATTGAGTTATAATTTTAAAAAGCTGGTACGGAGAATAATTAATCTTTCTCATTGTAACTGCCCTGCACGATCTTAAGAACAACTTTCGACGAAATGTGGATTTTCGTCCGCTGGCTGGTTAAACGCTCTTAACTGTTCAATAGTTTAAGCCGCCGCTATCCGAATTTCTACCGATTTCTTACGTATCCTACTTAAACATTTGAAGTTTTTAAGCTCTTAAAAAAATATATGTTATTTTTGAAGATAATATCTAGACATTCCCCACACCGAAAACAAATTATATGAAATTCCCTCGATAGAAAAATATCGCAAAATGTGCTCCGAAAATTATTATTTTCACGTCTGTTGTAGTTATTTTACAAGTTATGTGTATGAAAAAATTCACAGTGTTGCTTTAAATGCTATTTTAGACAGTCTATTTGAAACTATTATAAACGATTCGTGTTTTATTAAACGTTTTCACAATTTTCGCTTCAATTTTACCCTTTTAAATATTAGCGCACTCTCTCCAAGATTCGTAATTAAGTATATAGGCATCTCGCATTATAATATCACCATTCAGTTCTTAAAAGCAAAATCTGCTTTGAATGAATAGACCTTTTTACATGGGAGCGCGAATTGCTTGCCACGTTAATAACATATTTTCGAAGGCCAAATGCTCGCTCGGAAAAGATTCGCCCCCATTCACATAGCAATATTTTGTTGCCGTGTTTAGTTAAGACACTTTTACAAATGTTTCATAATTTACTTACCCCTGTAACCATCGACGAGCACACTGGAGAACCGCCGACATTCGTTATGTCCAATAATATGTGGGTATAATGTATAGCACAAGCTACCGTTTTTGGCGTGTTATTTCGTAAAATATATGAATGTTAGTTCCGCGCTGGTCAGGACAAGAATGATGGCGTCACATATTTTAGATTCAAGCGAGGTTCTCTCCCCTCCTCGTGGAGCGAGCTGGCTCCAAGGCGGAGCTTTAGACGGCTCCATGGGGAGGGGGAAATAATACGTTTTTATCACTTAGGGCAGGTCCAGATATATTCATATGTCCGTGGTCTTTTTGACTTATGCTCCTAATAAAATTTAATATGAAAGAAACAAAAAGTTAAAACACTAAAATGACATAGCGAACTACTTCAAAAATTTAATAATAAGTTTGTTTTCACCGCTCGCCCTCGGAGGGGAGTTTGAGGATTGGTTTTGTAAAACTTGGTCCAATAGCCTCGTCTTCTATTCCTTCGGGCTTAAGAGACGATAGCAGATCTTCACAAACTACCTCATTACATTTCTAAATAGTTATCCGTTTGAAACAATGTCGCCCTCTTTGGAAAATGATAAAATTATGTATCTATTCAACTGTTCTGTTTCTATTCAACTCGTAAAAAGGCGAATGCACAGAAAAAGATGAGCCTTTTTAACTCTTAATTTTGTATCTGGTAGTTTGTTATAACTTATAACTCGTAAACAATTAACCTTACATTTTTTAAGCTAAATCCTTTATTTGAACTAAATAGTTTGGATTGCATCAAATTAAATAAAAAATAACTTTAAATCCATCGTGTCGTAAATGTCCAGCATATCCACGATCAGCGCCATTTCGAATGTTTCGTTTATACGCTTGTTGACTTAGCAGGGTGCCTGGGTTCATTGGATTGGGTTTCGCCAGGTCACCAGCTGTGGGGCGAGCCGGTTAGAGAGGAGCCGGTTGAGGGAAACCCTCTGACGTATCCAGCCGGACTCTCTCGACCGCCTTGCACTGGGTGCAGGGACAGATGGACTTGGATGTCACTCCTGCACACACTGACCCCCAGATTTCTAAACAGCCACATTTTTTTTTGGTTTGACTGAGATTTGATCCTTATTTCCCAATGATCGGAACCCACCGTGCTATCAACTTTGCTAAATTACGATTTTTTAAACCGGCGTTTATTTCGTGTATTAAGAAAAATTTCGTGTATACAAATTTAGAAAATCGCGTATATGTCCAGTGTGTTATTGTGAGTTATTCATTATTCATTCAAAAGTTAATATAATGCATTGTTATCGAAAAGAGGACGCGGTTTATCTGCCGAGTTTCAGGTCTTTCGGATGTCGGGAAGAGGGTTAATTTCCACTACCAAGATACCGCAACATACATTCAAGAAATCCAGACTTATGTCCAGAAACACAAAGATATTAGTGTACAAAACACTTATCAGACCAGTACTTACGTACGCGTTTCTAGAAAATGGATTTTGGCGCAGACGCTATAACAATGATTTAAGATTCCTTAAACAAAGTAATGACAACGTTATTACTTTGTTTAAGGAGCTAAACGTCGCAAAATTTATAAAACTGGGAAGATTTCGGTGGCTGGGTCATGTGGAGAGAATGACCGAGCATCAAGCACCAAAGTCCCTGCTGAACTCTAAGACCAATAGGGCGAAGGAGCCTGAGAAGACCAAGACTAAGATGGAGCGACAACGTCCTCAAAGACATATCTATCTTGGAGCTTCTAAACTGGAGAGAGCTGGCACAAAACCGAGATGAGTGGAAGAAGATTCTTGAGGAGGCCAACACCCACCAGGGGGTTGTAGAGCCAATAGTGATGATGACATTCAAGAAAACAAAAGTGAAATTCAAATGCGTAGTATTTAAAAAGGGGGAATTTTTGGAGGTCATATTTTTTTACTACAACTCAAATTCAAATATTTTTTGCCGCCAAAACTCGGAATCGTAACCAGAACTCCTAAAATCATAAATGAAAAAAAAAATTAGAACTACACCAGAAATTGTTTCAACAAACTGTCTAATAACTGGACTATGGAAAATGATAGCGGTACTGAGTAAAACTCATCTTCGTTTCCGCTTGCATAATAAATAATATCACATGAATAATAATTATTGTTCTAAATCATTTTTTATACAATAATAACTGTACCGCACAGGGTGAGGCACACAAGACTGTAGAAACAGGGGGTGGTTCCGATCCACGGAGGCGTTAAGAAGTCGGGAGAGCGTCTCAGGGCTGTCCGCTTGGAGAGCTTGTCTGAAGGTGATCCAAGGGCTCGTAGTTCCTTTTAACTAGCCGGGTCTGGTCCGTAGAGCGTAGAGTGTCCGAGGTCCAGGGGTAAGGCGATGGTCAGAAAAGAAAAGAGGCGAATGGAAGCAGGTCAGAGCAAGGGCGGGCAGGCAGAGAGAGATGTTGACGCGAAGGTGGTTAGTTGATTACTGACTGGTTTGGAAGGGCTTCTAGACCCTATTAATTAGGCCAAGGTAGAATGCTAGAGCACTCTGCCGTTGCTATGTCATTGTTGGGCCGTTAGCCGTTATGCGTAGGAAGGAT
Organism: Limnephilus marmoratus; assembly: GCA_917880885.1. Classification (NCBI taxonomy): domain Eukaryota; kingdom Metazoa; phylum Arthropoda; class Insecta; order Trichoptera; family Limnephilidae; genus Limnephilus; species Limnephilus marmoratus. The sequence goes on from OU862924.1 coordinate 33,877,015, forward strand.
TCGTAGAACCCATTAAAGACGTTGGCCATCGGGTCCGGATTCCGAGAATCCAGTGAAAGTGCCCGATGGCAACAAAATTCCCTCTGCTCGCTCGCCTCACCCTGACAATTTATTTATTAAACACAATATTTTACATATCTAAATACATAATACATAATATGCCAAATACGTCCGACACAATAACAAAAAAGCTCTTTGATTTTTATTTAAATTCAGAACAATTTTTCCCAATACGATGTTTGTCTTTTATAGTTTGAGAAACTTTCAATAAGGAGAACACCCACCAAAGATTAGTAAAAATAAATATGGGCTTTTAAAACGCGTGTGCCTAAAGTCAAACCTCATTACATTACTCATTATTAACCTAAATGATTAGAAAAGTTATTTTCATTGATTTATAATTCTAGGACTTAAGAGCGTTTAACCAGCCAGCGGACGAAAATCCACATTTCGTCGAAAGTTGTTCTTAAGATCGTGCAGGGCGGTTACAATGAGAAAGATTAATTATTCTCCGTACCAGCTTTTTTAAATTATAACTCAATATCGAATTTATTTCAATTCAAATTAGCTTTAATTTATACCTTCATCCAAAATGCTGAAAGGCGTGATGATAAAACTATTAAAATAATGTACTTTTTGTAGTTATTTTTTGATTATAAGTATTTATCATTTTTCAATAATGTCTAAATTTAATCAGAATGTTAAAAAAATCTGAAATATATTAGTTTGTAAGTGCGCAAATAAATACACAAACGGACCAACTTTCGCCAAGAAACACATGTACGTACATATTTTTTAATGATTTTATTGAAACTAAAATTAAAATTCTAAAACATATGTTTGCTAGATAATGTATTGATTTATTTTACTGCATGATTTTATTATTTGAAATGGGTGTGGTATAATACAAAAACTTTTTGAAAATTGAACAAATCTGCCAACGACCTATGGAATAACCTTATTATACTAAAAATTAAAAAAAAAATTCTCAAAATTTATTACATAAGAATGCTAGATAAAAGAACAATCTTTCGAAATCCATTTATAATTTTTTGTGGAAAAGAGTCAATACGTCTAAAAACTTTTTTGAAAATGACGTATTTCCGGTTTTCTCTGGTAATGCCCTCTTAAGAAATTTTGCCCGCGTGTAAAATTATTTCATTATCAAAACCAGCAGTTTTTCCTTGCCTTAATTATTGGTAAAATAATATTTAAGGTTTTATGCCTGGCAAGATATTGTTAAAGAAACGCACGTTAGTCATTAAGTCATTTGTTAACATAAGTATAGAATGTTTTTGAACCTTTTTTTCCGGGAAAATAAAAAGGCCGGTTTGACTAACAAACCCGAATCTCATCACCGGATGTAAATTCAATTGCTGCTTTCTGAAGAAAAACACTAAAAAAGTAAAGTAACTATTTATATAGGTAACAAATCTCATTATATCCAGTCTTCAAAAAAAAAAGTAATTTTTATCCAAAAATGTAATCTTTAATCGGCTCTACTGTTAAGTTCACACAGGAGTTCGTTAGTCAATTCGCCTTACACCCATTGATACAATAATAATAATAACAGTGATCGGTCAGTGGCTGAGTTGGCATCGCGTTTGAGTCCCACCCAGTCGCGTGTTCGACTCCTCGGCTAACTAAGTCCTCCATCACAAGCAACACAAGCAACATTTTCCGCTTACTGTGATGAGAATAGAAGATTTCTAATATTATCAGTTCATCCGTAACCCGGGAATGTTTGTTTTTCTTAAAACAAACACACACACAAAAAATAATATACTAATAAAATATATAAACAGCAGTAAGTATCATCTGTCGTAGGTGTTTACATATTATGCTATCGAAATTTTCTTAGCAAAGAATTTTTCTTCGCGTCCTCTCAAATTTTATGCAGATACCAACACTTATTTCAAATTCTTTTCAAACATGTATTGCGCCAAAATATTAAAAAATAAATCCCTTAACTATGATAGCCTCATTTCAAGAGATTTTCGTTCCTTTGTTACGAAGGGATGCAAAATAGTTTTTTATACTTCCATTCAAACTCTCACACAATAAAAGGAATAATTTTACCTTTATTGGACGTAAAAACCCGTGATTATTGTCTTTTCGCATAAAGCGCAAACATTTTAGGATTCCACTGCGGATATTTCGTACGTGAGACAAAAACTTTCAACGTAAAAAAACTGATTTCCCATTACCAGAAGAAGAAAAAAGTATCAAAAACAATTCAGTGAAAATAATCAAATACAAAGTCCTTTTAACACCCCGATCATTGGAAGGTTTATTGCGAACTGTAAAAACCAAGTAAACACAAAGTCTTAATGGCAATCTATACTAGCGACAAAATTCATGTTAAATTTTACGAAATCGTCACCTCATTTTGAAAGGGTTCTAAATGACATTATTTTCAAAAATGACCTTCGAATGTCAAAGCATTTCTTTTGCTCATGTCTAGGGATGCAAGGTTTTTAAAAATATCGATGTATCGATGTCGATATAAATCGAGTTAAGTCTATAATGATATATCGATATTTCTTCTTTTTTAAAAGCTTATAGAAATCCAATGTAGTTTTAGTTATATCATACGTTTATCGATTATGTACGTAAATTTTTTATACCTTCCTATTTGAATAATGATAAAATTGGGATAGGTATATAAAATATGTTTTTTTTTCAAAAATTTATTTAAAAAAAAATAATTCCAGTATTTTGTACCAGCTATCGAACTTAAAAATAGTAACCTTGACAGTCTGCTTATGTGTAGCCGGTTTCCGCTTTGAATTATAGTGGCTCCTGCCATTGAAAAAAGACGTTCAGACAGAAGGAACACTTGATGCCACTTTAAAAAGATCGGGATATACACCTTGCAACTATTGCCATGTTTCAACAATGTTTACTTTTAGAGTAATTACAGGAGCAGAAGCATAACTAAGCTCGTCGTCATCGTCAGTTTTTTTCATACCTTTTTTTTACCCGTTTTTGTGGGTATTTTAATTTGATGGGATTTTTCGATATTTCAATACGATATATTGTGTTTTTCGATATTATTATATCGATATTTTTAGGGTCAATATATCGATATTTATCGGTTTTCCGATATATCGTTGCATCCCTACTCATGTCTATACCCAAAATAATTTTCAGAACTATCCGTGTTGTATTCTCGTTAGGTATATTATGACAAAGTTCTAACATCAAGCATTTTAAATAAAAATTTATTTCACAAGGTTCTAACATCACTTACACTCTCTATTTTGTATGTATCTGACAATTGAACGTTATTCGGATGCGCATTATGGTTTGTATCCTTGGTTGGATAGGGTACTAAATTCGCCTTACCATGTTCTAAGGTTACAAAGACGAATTTTCGTAATCTATTTTACAATTTTTAATTTTGTGTAAAGTATTTTAGTTTATCATATGCTAATGGAAACTATAAATAGGGCGTGGGTGTAGTCCAGCTTGGAATTGCAACAGGGAAATGTAAATCGAACCTCATGCAATGAATTAGTATGCAATAGCTGGATGCATATGGTTCTCTTTGAATGTTTAGGTATCTTCTAAAATGGTAATTATATGTTTTATTTAAATATTTTCCTTTAAAAAATGATCAATTAAAATATTTTACACAAGATTTAACCTCAAAATCAGAAATTGTTAAGTAGATTATGAGAAATTGTCTTTGCAAATTTGACACCTCATATCTCAGAACAAGGTAATTGAAGTTAAAACCCTATCCCAATGAAGTGACGGCATATTTGATTCGACTTTTTACGAAGATATATTTATATTTCTTTCACCGTTATACTTTTTGAATCGGGCCATGCTCTGGATTCAGCCTTGTTTATTGCCAATATATTACGGTATATTTATATCTGCCTATTGAAATCGTGATTATTTTTAGGTAAAGGTTAAACATTATTTTTATTTTTATTTATTTTTGAATGTAGCTATTACTTTGTGGTTATCCATTATAGAATAATGAATAACCAATTATCTAGCAACAGCTCCACCCCTACCATAATAAAACATTGTTCGAAACTGTCAAATTAGTATAAGCTTTCCCTGACGAAGGAACGTTTGTTCCGAAACCGGTCGGATTTGCACATCAAATAAGTGGTTTATACAAAGTAAAATTATTTCATTATTATTTTTATTATTGAAGAAGAAAATAATACTAACCAATCTTAAAGATATATGAAAAATAACAAGATACGCAACAAGGTTGCAACTCGGAATCAAACACAGACTCAAACACAGACTTGAGGAAAATAATTTTCCTCAGGGCCTATGTCATCTGGGATGCTGTGTGGAGGGTCTTTTTGAGGAGAGGAAGGAATGAACATTGGTCTTGAAGAGACCTATGTTGTAGGAAGGAGGAAACACAGAGGCCGGCAAATCATTCCATAGCCGAGCTGTTGAACATAAGAATGAGTCGAAGAAACGACCCGTTCTCATGTGACAAATGTCAACCGTGTTCAAATGTTGGGCACGCGTTTGGCGTGTTTCCCGACTATGCACCGGTGCCGAAGGGATCAATGATGCTAGTTCCTCGGAGCATCTTCCATTGTAATACCGGTAGAACAAGGATAGCATTCCCACCCGACGCCTGTGCTCTAAAGATTGCAGTCCGTCTGTTAAGATGGGAGAATCTATCAAACGGACCGCCCATTTCTGCACAGAGTCGAGGGTATTTTTCAGGTATTTTGGAGCTCCAGACCAGAGGTGGCTGCCAAATTCAACCGTGGGGCGCACTTGTGATTTGTACAGGGTTAGCAGTTGTGCACTATACGTATAGTTGTGTGCTATATGAAGAGCACGATTGATTGGCGAATTACTTGCTGCATTTGTCTGGTAATTAAACGTGTGGAATAATTTTGTATAGTGCGTATGTCTTAAGGGAAAGAAGTTCAGTACAGTCAATGTTATTATTTAAAATTTTCCAATTTTGAATAATAATATTTTTTCCAATCGATTTAATATATCATTGAAGAAGAAGATAACACTAATAATCTAAACGAAAATATGAAAGAGAATAAGAATCAGAAAAATAAAAAGAAAACGACCACAACTGGAACTCGAACCCAGAACATCTAGTCTTTCGTTATCTTTTATTCTTCTGTGACTTGTTGTATTTCATATCTTCGTTTAGATTATTAGTGTTATCTTCTTCTGCAATGATATTTATTTTAAGTCATTTTCATCGATCTCATATTTTCAACTATTTTTTCCCCATATTTTGGCGGTTACCTTTTTAAATTATCACAAAGTTCGCACGGTCGACAAAAATGACCTAAAATTAACAGTTCACAATGGCCGAGTTAAATGAATAGGTTCCAATAATTTTATTTTTTGAATATGATTATCTTATTAAATTTTAAAATTTAAATACTTAGAGATAATCTATAAAAATTAAACTTAAAAAATAATATATTTTTTATTATTTCAAAATTTTCAAGATATTTTATTATATAATAAATTTATTTCTAATTTTATATAAATTAATAGAATTTTAAAAATTTAAAATTATAATATAATATTTAATATTAAACAATAAAGAAATTTAGATGAATAATTCATTAGTTTGAGAGGCCGGTATGGACACCCTGGAAACCATTTATTAGATAATCAGCACTTCTGCCCGGGTTCACGGGATGAGGTTTGTCTAGGTCTTGACCGCAGATGCATCTGCCTATCAACTGGATTTCGACCCGGATTCTCTCGGCCCATCGCCTTGCATCGCAATGGAACGGATTCATACGACACTTTAACCTTTAGATTCCTGCAAACCCCTCTTACCAGTTTCCTTCCCATCCTTCCTTTCTTACAAAATACCCTCAATACAGCATCCCCAAAGATAGCATAGAGAGATTCTCCTGAGAAGTTTTAGTGTAAAAAAAGGCGTTTGTCCCGGTAAGACAAGAGATCCTAGGGTGAAATCCCACTTGCGACCGTTACCTTTTTGAAGTAAAACTTCTTAACGCACGCTCGACTTGGGGGGTAAGCTGGTGAATGCGTTACGAAAAGTGTGATATTACGAAAAGTGCGATGCGAACGGTAATCGATGCGAACGATGAACGGGTGAGGCGAACGGTTTTTTTTCACTCGTTTTTTTTTCAATGTCAATATCGATGTCACCCCAATGTCATATGCTCTTTTATAAGTTGGTGAAGTTTTACTTCATTCGTGTGGTCTAAAGCACACTCGTTTTTTATTTGTCTGTGTCTTGTTCTGTATCGCATTATTTTAGATTTATTAGTATTATCTTCTTCTTTAGTGACATATTAATGGGTACCTACAACCTTCAAAAGTTATCATGACAAGTCATTTCGAGAAATTTGATTATTTTTATTGTTTGCGATATCGCCAAATCTAAATAACTTGTTAAGTAAAGAACGAAAAGAAAACCTAATAATATCAAGCTTGCCGGCAGTGATTTTATCCTTGAAACATTACTCAGTTTTTAATGTAAGTTGGCATGCTATCGGGAAATAAATCGCCTTAAGTGATACCATTAATAAAGCCTTAACTGTTTTTATTGTTGGGTACTTAACCCTATTATTAAACTTCTATGCATTCGATAGCATTTTATCTTACCGTCACTTGAACGAGCGGGGGTTGTGGAAATGTAGAACTTATTTAATCACTAGATTAACAGCCGCCGCGCGCCGTCCAATCTACTAATATAAGCCGAAATACTTCTAAATAAGACGAAAAGTAAATCAGTGTTCTTAAAAACTTTTATATTGATTATTCAAAGGTTTGTTTATACTTCAATTCTAGTTTATCTTTTATTATAAATTAATTTGTATTGACTAAGGTACATTAAAGGTAAGTTCGACAAATCAAAGAGAAAACGTGAAACTGATTAGTGTTATATATTTTTGATTACTCGAGCGATGGCTACCTAAATTTGGGTAATGAAGTAAAATCATTATTATGCATAGCACAAAGGGTAACAATTATTATAAGCAATAATTATCAGCCTGAAACACTCATCCACATTGAAAAATCTTCCGAGAAAAGATACATGACGCCAACGGGACATGAACCCGTGTCCTTCTGATTGCCGGTCAGCTGCTCTCCCAATTGAGCTATGGCGGCTTATCTTGTACCCGCCAAATGATTCAATATATACTAGTGTTTCATTCAACAATTACTGCTTATTATATTTTTTCCACCTGAAAACAACCAACTTTATTTTTGCTAGAGAGACATTGTTAGTGTTAAAATCCCTCGCTAGGTGGCGTCGAGACAAATTATGTCTTCATTTATTGGGGAAATACTTAAACTTGTCAAATATTAATTATTATTTTTATTGTTAAACTAACGTTTAAGACAAGATTTTTATGCATAGCACAAAGGGTAACAATTATTATAAGCAATAATTATCAGCCTGAAAGACTCATCCACATTGAAAAATCTTCCGAGAAAAGATACATGACGCAAACGTCTCTCTCGCAAAAATAAAGTTGGTTGTTTTCAGGTGGAAAAAATATAATAAGCAGTAATTGTTGAATGAAACACTAGTATATATTGAATCATTTGGCGGGTACAAGATAAGCCGCCATAGCTCAATTGGGAGAGCAGCTGACCGGCAATCAGAAGGACACGGGTTCATGTCCCGTTGGCGTCATGTATCTTTTCTCGGAAGATTTTCAATTTAGATGAGTGTTTCAGGCTGATAATTATTGCTTATAATAATTGTTACCCTTTGTGCTATGCATAAAAATCTTGTCTTAAACGTTAGTTTAACAATAAAAATAATAATTAATATTTGACAAGTTTAAAATCAGTATTATCCATAGTATTAAATGAAGTCGCTCAAAATGTATGTGCGCATAGATTTTTTAAACTACCCAACGGATTTTCAAGCTGTTTTCACCAATAGATAGAGTGATTCAAGAGGAAGGTTTATATTTATTTATTTTATTTATTAATTTTATTTATTTATTTATTGATTTTCAACGCCCTGATGGGCTTTTACATGACAAGTTTATAATACAGAGACAGTTTTTAAATAAAAAAGATAAACTATAAGAATATAACTAGTAAACATCCTATGAAAGGTAAGTATACAGATAAATTTAAGGAAAGATAGTGCATTACAATAAAAGAGAAAGTTTCTAAGTTATAAATGGCATAGAAATAAACTTGTAGGTATGTTAGTAATTACAAAATTTACAGGTGACTAATTAAATGGGATGAAAAATACATGACAAAATGCAAGATACTTAAAAAGAAAACGGTAATAGGTTTTTACATTGTAGATTTATAAAAATACACAAATACATGCAATAGTTCCTATGTGATGCTCCTTAGATATCAAAATATTCTACATAAAAATATTGTTCAGATATTTCTTGAATAAAGGTAAACTTGTATTAAATACATCGATATTTGAGGTGAATTTGTTCCCTAATGTGTGTAATCGTGAAATTGGTGCATGTGTGTGGTAGTTGGTTACAGAATTATTGTTGCAGAATAATATGTTTTGCCTTGTTTCTCGAGTAGGTACTTTAAAATCAATGAGATGCAGGAGTTCGCAACAATCTAATTCGGAGTGAATAATTTTAAACAAAAAAGTTAGATCGTTTATTTTTATATGTATAATACATGCTTATTATACTAGAGAAAAGCCCAGAAATTCAAATATTCAATTCAGGCAGCGGGTAGCGGGCAGCTGGAAAGCGGATGGTGTGGATTTTAGAAAGGTTGGGTAATGGCGTTGTGTTTCGTTAGCCACAACAACGTGTGGCCGGGTCTGCTAGTTAATTATAAATTTTAACTTTTTTTTTACTACACCTAAAAATGTGGGATAAACGGTGAAATCTAAGTGGATTCATTGGCTTCAAACCAAGCAGTTGGTGTGTTTCCGTACTGGTATTTCCGTATTGGAATCGGAAAGCGAATACCGGAAATCTTTATCGCTCGAGTGTTTGTGCGTTGACACATTTTTTTTACCTGTAGTAATCCCAAACGGTATCCGGTTAGTATTACTCAGCATCGGGCTATCAAGCTTCGGCGTTTCAACGACGTTTCATAAAGAAACTTGTTTCAACAACGTTACATAAAAAAAAAACACGAAACGCAAATTTCTATTATTTTTTCAGATAGATCATTTATCTTTTTTGATATAATATAGATATCGACCACGTTTTGATTTTTTGATATGTTATTTCTTATAGTAGTCAGAACCCTCTAAAATCGTTAAAATCGCCCAGTCTGAACGGAGGCGTCTACTAATATCTACAGGAATTCCAAAAACTGAACAAATCGGACTAATGAGATGATCGGACATAATGATAATCGGATTAATGAGATGATCGGAGATGATGATAATCGGACAAATCGGACTAATGAGACTAATGAGAACCAAAGTGAGGACGAATATCTACAGCTCAAACTGCTGACTAATATCTATGAGAACCAAAGTGTGGACGAATATCTACAGCACTGGCAGAGGTTGGATTTGCAATTATATATAGCAGCGTTTTTCAACCTTTTTCATGGCACGACCCCCTTATTATGTAAAAAATATTTCGCGACCCCCTACCCTTCGCCTGCAATTTACCTTTGACGACTATGGTTCCTGGGGGGGGAGGGGGGGGTGGGTGGCAAGAGAAATTCAGGAATCACAAATTGAATGAAATGAAAAAAGAATGACACCCAGTGTACACCAACTGGCTAGAGAAATTCAGGTTGTGAATTTTTCAGGGCAATTTCGCCTGTATAATCATGTTTTGGCATTCTATTTGATTCTGCCAGGAAATCCGTAATCCTGTGAATTCCGTTGCCCACAAAATTCTATACATTTTTTTCTAATATTTTTCAAAATTCCTGACAATTTCCAATTTCTTTGACAGACCGCTAAATTTTCGGTCATGTCAAGGAAATTGCTGTCTCAAACTAATTCGCCAAACGTCTCCAAGGAATAGTAGGTAGAGCTATCGCTTATTCGTACAACGTACAGGCCGGGCCGATGCCGACTCAAGACTCAAGACTGAGGCGAGCGAGGCCGCGCCGTGCCGACGAATGTGAGTTAAAAAGCGAGACACAATGAGCGTTGCGGGGTTGTCGAAGGGTACAGGGGTACAGGGCGACGTGGGCTATGACGGACGTCGGACGGCGGGAATAACGTGACCCTGTCAATCGGCGATTCGGTGTCATATGCGCGCGTTTGTTTTGTTTTGAACTCACTATTTGAATTTATTTAAGTGACTTGTAGTGATAATAAAAAATGGATAAATTTATAAAAAGATCAACACAACCGTCAACTTCTAGTTGTAGTGAGAGTACTGAAACGAAACCAAAGAAAAAATGCCTGTATGACGACAACTATTTAAAATACGGATTTACTAATATTTTACTTTGGACCCCCTGCGACCCCCTTGTAGAGACTTCGTGACCCCCCAGGGGGTCGCGACCCACAGGTTGAAAAACACTGATATATAGCATATTGGAATAACGTAATATTGCGTAGGTTAGGTTAGGCTATGTTTTCCCGTACAACCTCTTGCTCAGCTGCCCTCTGTAGATATTAGTCCCACCTACGCTCCATAGATATTAGTCACCACTGGGACCGTCATAGATATTCTTCCGACCTTAGCTCTGTAGATATTAGTCCTCACTCTGAAGTTCATAGATATTTTTGTCCAACATATGAGCTGTAGATATTCGTCCGACTTACAGGCTGTAGATATTAGTATCTGGAGTCGTTTGAACGCCGTTAACTGACGTTCAGTGTACTATAAACTAGACGACGTATTTAAAAAAAAGCAATATGTAGAGACTAAATGCGACAGTGATAGCAACCGGGTTTTCACTTAACGTTTGAATTACATGATTTTCTTGTATTTGTATCAGTAATTATTATTTTCTTATGACGGGCACTGATTTTTTTTAATGGAAAATTTATAGATCTAGTAGTTCTTATTGGTATTTGGAAGGTGATCAGAATCAGGCTTTATAAATCAGGCCTGTCCATGATACCATCAACAATTTAAAAAATAAAAGTCAAATCGGAAATAAGTTTTTTTATTATGTAGAATAAATATTAGACACAAAATAAAAATAAAATATGTTAAAGAAAAAAATAGCCAATATTACCACAATTTTATAACATAAAAGAATAAAACATTATACACGCAATACACAAAACCAATATAAAACACGCAACACTCACAAACACACTGTAGCGAGGCAGCGAACTGCCATAAAATATAATTTTTGTTGGATTTTGCATGCACCGGTCACCACTGGCCGCTAGGTGCGTGACAACTCATTTTGTTTTACGGAACCATTCCGGTTCTAGTGTTCGCCCTCTCCACCTGCTTTGCCTCAAAGCAAGTAAAATATTAAACTTGTACAAATTATTGTAACATAAAGTTTCTGTTGTAAATACATTGTGACTCACGTAAATATCAAGGGTTATCATTTAAACACCTCCGCACATATTTAAACACGGATCCAGTTTTTAGACGTGGGCAAGATCTGTGAACTGCCAGATCTGGATAAAACACATAAATAATATATTCACCAAGCAGGTGACACGACCCCACATTACTGCCCAAATTGGTGACTCCCCTATTGCCCAAAACCTAAATCATAATTCGCACACCTAAATAAAGAGTAGGTAGTACAACTCAAAATACCTCTTTTTTCAGGAACAGCGAAAAACATTTTACTCGATTTCTATTTAACTGATTAAAAATATTGTTATATGATATTGTATGTTATTTTACTAGGATATTTATTTGATTAATTACTTAACCATCAAATTCACGTGTCACGCGTTTATTAATTAATTTCGTGTTATTTTAGTATTTGTGACAAAATCATTGTTTAATAATAATAATTTTAAATTTTTTAAAATTAATAATTTTATAATTTTAATAATTTAGTTTAATAATTTTATCTGATAATTAAATTGATTCCATATTAGTGATAAATTTTGAATTAATGCACTCTTATTCTATATATTTTGTTTGATAATCTTCACGATGCCGGAGTAAGTGGAATTTATATGTAGAACGCCCGAGAAACAAGACAAGTTCAATCACGAATACCAAATCAACTCAAAATATTCACGCACTATGACTGCGGTTAATCACGAATACAAGACTAAGTCGAAATAACCCAGTCTTTGTGCGTATTGACAGCACCTTCCCCTACAGCTGGTATGTCTAATTGGTGATGCGTTACTATTGTCGGTGGGGATTTTCGTAGAGCAATTCAGAAAGACTGACTTAAGTGCCATCTACAATTTTATTGATGCAGATTTTTAACAGGTGTCTTTGTGGTTTGTGTAGTTTTCGAGGCAGATTTCGAAAATGGGAATAACTCGATTTTGGATTATTTCAAGTTGTGCTATTCTTTATCTAGGTGTGCAATGCCGATTTTCAGCTAATTTTATTTTTTTAGTTTGTTATTTTATTTAAATTTTAAATCTTTATTTTTAGTTTAAATTTATCTTTATTTTAAGCGTTTTTTTCATCACCAACATTATACATTTCTTTTTTTTTCTAACTGTTTTATGTATAATTCTTATATTATAAAATGGGGGCCTCAGCACGAGTAAACAACCCAGCGAGGCCAACATTACTGGATTGTACTATGAAATATTGTAAAATAATGTATCAACAATACAATACAATATTGTATTTTTTTTATGTATAAGACACATTTATTCAATACCAATCAGTAGACAACGATATTAGATTTTCACGGCCAAACATATTTTCGTAATTTATTTTTGGGTTTCTTTTTTCTTTAGCCATAGATAGCGTTTCAGATAGCGTTACAATGCCTACCGTATATCATAGGTATCATGTGCTCTGATGATGGACACTGTAACGCTGTCCAAAACGTTGGTTAAAGGAGGCAACGCAACACAGCTTAATAATCCAAAAATTAATCACGATATTATATTAGGTCCTTACATATGAAATTGACGTTTTGCCGTACTGGCAACTTTGATCTCAAATATCTTCTCTTTAGAATTTGAAATTAAAACACTTTTGTACTTTCTTCCACTAATTTATATTTCACCAGGACCGGTTTCATCCTATTACGGACATTTTCAGACTGGTAGTTGAAATTCTTATGCTACGGTATTTATACACTCTTAGGCAGGGGTACACAACATTGTCTCTATATAATGAATATTTCTATTTTGTTCATTTTAAGGTATTATAAGTTATTTTGTTAATTTTAGGTATATACAGGTTTATTATTAAAATTATGAATGATGTTACGTATTAAATAGATATTTTTACTTCAAATGAATATACATTATACATACATGAATTTATATAATTTAAAAGGTTTGTGATTACTGATATTTTATTTTGGTAATGTTGGGTTATTCCCTCCTTGTTGCTTAGGGCTTAATTGACAAATATTGATGCACCATGGTATTTATTATTATTAGGGTTCTCCTTGTATTTGGGTTATTACATTTTTAAATTACAAACTTAAATTACCCCACTGCTCTCCGAAGTCTTCTCTTTGGTTCAATTCAAATTTATACAGCTATACTCATGTATTCGTGTTTCGAAAATTATAATTAATTTGTTTTTTCCTTAATTGTTTTTTTCTTTGTGTCAGTTAGTTTACAAAATGGAAAACTTGAAATACGAGTACGAGTACGAGTTCCACCGTGGCACCGGCGCTGCAGAAACGGCTCGAAGGATTAATGATGTGTATGGCGACGGTGCCGCAAAAGAAAACACAGTGCGTTTTTGGTTCCAACGTTTTCGTTCTGGAAATTTCGACCTGCAGAATAAGCCCCGTGGACGGCCGGAGACCAAAGTTGATAATGAAGAATTGAAGGCTATTGTGGAAGCGGATCCATCGCAAACCACGTCCGAGTTAGCTGCAGGCTGCGGTGTTAGTGATAAAACTGTTTTAATCCACTTGAAGCAAATTGGGAAGGTGAAAAAGCCGGAAAGGTGGCTACCTCACGAATTGAGTGAAGCAAATCAACAAACGCGCGTTAGAACGCTAGACCACACACTGCACAACAGACGGCTACCAAATTAGAGGAGCTTCAATTGGAATGTCTAAGACATCCACCGTACTCTCCGGACCTTGCCCCAACAGATTACCATTTTTTTCGAAATTTGGATAACTTCTTTGCAAGGGAAAAAATTCAACTCCGATGGGGCAGTCCAAACCGCCTTCAAAGATTTTATTGATTCCCGCCCGAATGGTTTTTTTAATAAAGGGATCGATGAACTACCTATGAGATGGCAAAAGTGCATAGATATCAATGGTACGTACTTTGATAAAATAAACATATTATATTTAAAAAAAATCGACTTCATGTTCCTCCCATACAAAACGCCAATTTCATATGTAAGGACCATAATAAACAGATTTTTTGCAATAAATTGTACCTACGCCGTAGCCGAATCCTTGAAAGTTTATAGTAAGCACAAACAAAATAACAGGTTATTTGTTATTTTTCGACATTTATTACTTTCTATTTATCTATTTTAAAAAGCCATAAAATATTTTTCTGCATATTAGTTTAGTTCGGCATTTATTACTTTTGATTACCTATTTTATTTGTATATAAATAAGGTTCTATTCTAGGGTTAAGCTAATTGAGTCATATTACGTATTTCGAGAGTATGCTCCCACATGAACCCACCACATCAAATATACTAAATGAGAGGCAGAAGAATACCACAAGGATGAGGTTACGATGAGGTTTGTGGTAAAAGCTTTCACGAACATAACTTAACCTAACCTAAACGTCGAAAGAGCAGCGACCGGTTTATTGATTTTTAAGATTCTGAAAAAGATTCCTTCTTCAGTCAACGTTTCGGACAGCGTCACAGTGTCCATCTCAGGGCATATGTGTAGCAGTGGCGGTCCGTGAGTTTTCAGTGAGTTGCAGTGCTAAGATTGAAAAAATACGACGTTATGGATGTTATTTCAGAAATTCAGTCATCTTCTACAAATATATTTAAAAAAAATCAGTGTGCATTTCACATGCGGTAGATGTGAAACCTTCAGAAAACTAAAGTAGACGAAAGTGGGGAGGCTACGAAGCAGCACACAAAGAGGAGACCGATCGGCTACGAAGCACCGCACAAAGAGGAGACCGATTATACTATCTCATTCTTTCGCAGTTTAAATCCTACAGATATAAGTGTTTGCCTCTGTTTAGTGTCGCTATTTTTCGTTTCATCGAGTTTTAAATCACAACGGTGCTAAAGAAGTTTTAATCTTTTCACATTAGGTATTTTATTATTATGTGTCACTGAATCTTAATTAGATGTCTCTACAAAAGGGACAGAAGCCTAGAACAAAAAATATTACTCTTAATAGCCAGTTAACAGTACAATTTTGTAAATAAACAAATGTGCCACTGACTTAGTACTTTTTGGTTCTAGACCATTTATCATGCGGTCTGTATCTTTTATACTTGCCTGAAATTGTAGGTTTAGCGTCATCCCATTTCAATTTTATTATTATACTGAAACAATTTTGCATGGTTTGCATATGCCTAAAATTGGATCACGAAACACACACACATGGCTTTTCTTGTATTGTTCTTTATTTTACGGATATAAATGTGTTTCGAGCGTGTCCGTGTGCCCAAAGTATACAATTTTTTTCATTATGAATGACGATAAAAATGATCAAACAATCAAGTAAATTTAAATTCTTGAAAAGATAAATAATATATCTAAGTATACTTGTGGCCCGGGAGACGAATGATCGTTTGTATATTTGCCATCAGGTTTTTATAAAATCGGTATCTACAGATCACTCTTCTTGTAATTTTCATTTCAGTGTTGTGTGGAATTCTGTTTCATAATAATATTTCGGTATAAACAAATATTTAAAAAAAATTGAGTTCGTCGTAAGTTTATTTTCAATAAATAAATACGCGCTTTACAAGTCGACTTGCTTTGGCACAACCGTGCCTTCTTTGGGGTATGTAAACACAATTAAGTAGATTATGAGTAAAGGTAGTCAAAATGTTTACAATATACGAGAAGGAGAGAAAAAGAGAGAAACAACATCTGAAGCATACCTACATAAGGGAGGAACGGAGGGAAACAAGAAGGCTTTCATTAATTTTAATGGATTATTAATGAATCCTTCATCATTATTGAAGGATTTCATTATTCCAAGTGTTTCTGGAGTACTACTCGTTTGTACGTAGTGTAGCTCCTTTGAAAATGCCATTTTGAAATCGATTCCTGAGTCATTATCAAAATTGTGGTTGTTAGTGATTAAATTTTTTGCGAATACAGAGAAAACAACATTGCTAAGGGCCACCGAGTGTTCTTTGATGTTCTAGTCGAATTTCCGGGTTGACGAAATGGAATAATAATTATTACGCGTTTATTCGTTATAAGTTATAATCTTGTTGTGATTAATAAATGAATGATATATTTATCTATCTACGAGATCGTCTATCATATATCTATCCATTTAACTGTCTAGCCATTTCCCCGCAGGGATATACAGACCACCGGAAATGGACCACCGGAAACTAATTTCTTGCTTCGTTCATATTCGGAAGGCATCGTCACAAACATTATTACCCTTCTGTTATTCAAACTTTTAACATTATCCGACAATCAATTGATTCACTTATTTGTGCTATGTCTTCTTCAGGTACCCCTGACTTAGGTCCTACGCTCATGGAGAAACTGAAAAAAAAACCAGTTGGCAACTCAATCGCTATCCACAGGAAAGGAACTTGCGAATTTTATTGGCGGTCCAATAGATAGAATATAAAAGACAGAAGACCGAAGACCGAAGACAGAAAACAGAAGACAGAAGACAGAAGACAGAAGACAGAAGACAGAAGACAGAAAACAGAAGACAGAAGACAGAAGACAGAAGACAGAAGACAGAAGACAGAAGACAGAAGACAGAAGACAGAAGACAGAAGACAGAAGACAGAAGTCAGAAGACAGAAGACAGAAGACAGAAGACAGAAGACAGAAGACAGAAGATAGAAGATAGAAGATCGGTCAATCATGAAGTCGGTCAATCATGCGCTGGAACGTCCCGGGCGCATTGCAAAGTCCAAATGGCATCTTCAAGAAGCGGTAGAGTCCGAATGGGGTTATAAAGGCCGTCTTGTCACGGTCTTTCTCCAGTATCTTGATCTGCCAGTAGCCAGATCGTAGGTCTACTGTAGACATAAAGTTTGACTGCTATGCCGAGTGTAGCAGGTCATCCATTCTGGGCAGGGGGTACACGTCTGGTTCCGTTATCGCATTGAGAAGGCGAAAATCAATGCAGATGCGCTTCTTTCCGTCTTTTTTGGACACCATAACCACAGGTGCGGCCCACGGTGAATCTGCTTCTTCTATAATCCCTTGGGTTAACATACTGTTAATCTCGGCGCGGAGTTCCGCTTGGCGGGCTGGCGAGAGCCTGTAAGGGGCTACTGAAATCGGCGGGTGTTGTCCGGTCTCGATTCGGTGCTCAATTTTTGTCGTAGATGACAGGGTGGCTGAGAAGACAGCGGCGTTGTCGCACAGCAGGCGGTCCAGCTGG
The DNA here is from genome assembly GCA_917880885.1 of Limnephilus marmoratus. NCBI lineage: Eukaryota > Metazoa > Arthropoda > Insecta > Trichoptera > Limnephilidae > Limnephilus > Limnephilus marmoratus. Next base: position 33,894,559 of record OU862924.1, read on the forward strand.
TCCCTCTGGGTAGGTATAAGGTGGGTGGCTTCATCTGGTCGGAGGCTTAGTATTTCGGCGTCCAAGGCACAGAGCTCCACTTCATTTCTGGGTTTTCTTGGGGAGTCATCGAAGAGCCGATAGGAGCGTATCATTACCTCCCTTAGGGCGTCTTCCTCCATCGCGTCCTCGGGAAACAGCTCATTCAGGGCTATCATCTTAGCCCAAACGTTAGTGCGAGGCGGTGTCTGTGAGAGAGGGCTCATGAACGGTGGCACGTAGATCTCACATTCATTGTCCTGTACTGGTGGGGCGGGCAGACGAACCTTAGGCGGTGTCTGTGGGAGAGGACTCATGAACGGCGGCACGTAGATCTCGCATTCATTGTCCTGTACTGGTGGGGCGGGTAGGCAAACCTTAGGGAGTTTGTGTGCTCTCACTTCTCCTATCTCGCCAGTCTTTTGACGTTGTCGAATACCTCGGTTTGGTGGTATGGCGTCATTTTCCATATGCAGCATATACCGTACTTCGGGGCTGTCCGTGAATGCCCATGCGCGCTGGGGAATGTTTATATCGATCCCCGCGTCTTCGATAAAATCGACGCCTAGGAGTGTTCGATTCTCGTGTCCTCCTGAGAGCACGATGAAGCTGGTGGGTATCTGTCGGCCTCTTAATGTCAAGGTGGTGGCTATTGTCTCGACCTCCTGACGTTTAGGGACACCATCTGCCAATACGATGTCCATGATGGTTCGCTGGGTTTTGAAATTTTGAGCAATTAGCCGCCGGTGTAGCTCAGCTGACGCTACGCTCAATTTTGCTCCGGTGTCTACGTGAGCAGTGCCCAGGAAGTTTCCAATCCCGATGTGTAGTATAGGTCTCGCTCGGGGAAGGCCTATTTCATGTATCGAGCAAAAATCGGCTTGTGGGTGAGGGGTGTCTATTCTCCCTTGGCTGCATTGCGGGCACTTGCTTCTTACCACGCCTGGTTTACCGCAACCGTAGCATGCGAACTTCGCATCACTGGGTGTCTCCAGCTTCTTGACTGGAGGAGTGTACTTTACGTGCGCTCCTGTATCGTAGCGGGAACGGCACTCCTCGGAACGGTGCCCAAATCTGCGGCAGTTAGTGCAGCGTAGGCGGCCGTCTGTTCGGTTTTCCATCGCGCGTAGTGGGACGGTCTTCGTGCTCTCGTACAGGCTTTCTTCCGCTGCACGGGCTTTTTGTAGTAGTTCGGCGAAGGTATTGATCGCTTCGCGCGGCACTCTGTCTCATATCCGGATATTCAGTTGTCCGAATATTAGGTCTATCTGGACCTTCTCTGGATGGCTGGGCGGTGGTAGCTCCGCGAGTAACATCCGCTGCTTAGCAATGAACACATCGGTTGACGTTAATGCGTCTTGCTTGCATAAAAATATCTCTGTGTACACTTTGTACGCTGGCTTCTTAGGGGCGAAAGCATGCCTGAGGAGGTTCGTTGCGCTCTCCCAGTCTCGTACTTCTCCTTTTATGCCGAGCCACCAAGCGGCGGCGTCTTTCGTAAGCAGCAGTGGTAATCCTTCCAGAGCGCTTGCGTCTTCGATGTTCTCGGCGCACTTGAAGATGGATGCGGCGGCAATAAAACTCTCGACCGCACTCCTGTCTCTGGTACCATCGAAGCGTGCCGTACAGGTGGTGAATGTACCCGTACGTGTTGGTTCCGACTGCATCCGCTTCATGGAGTTCATTAGTTCCGCGAACTGCTCCTGCGTGAAGCAGATGCCAGCACTTTCCTTGGCCTGCATTGTGAAACGAGGACTTCGACGTGGTAGCGACGAAATTTTGTAGATGCACTGATTTTAATTTTACTTTATGTGTCTGGCCACTAAGGTGGGCGCCAGTTTTATAACACAATTGTTGGTAAAAGGTTATTTATTTAAGAAAGTAAGTTCACAGATCACATAATATGGTAAAAATAGTCACAATGTATCAATTCACTAATTAACTGAGCAAGGGATCGGAGGGAACCTTGCCGTTAGGCTTTGGGAACAACAAAAGCTGACTGTGGTTCTGCTTAGAGGGTCGTACCATAGGACGAAGCGCAACTAAGGCAGCAGTCGGGGGTCTGGTTGGTGCTTTACTTATGGTAGTAGAATACTCCTTAGAGGGTCGTGCCAGAGGACGAAGCGCAGCTAAGAGAGCGTACTAGCCAAGAGCGAGCTGCAGACGAACTGACTAATTTAGGGCACGCAGCCTGTAATATAGCCCATTCCTTGTTGCGGGGTGTGGTTTATATAGCGGCTCGAGGGTGGGAGATGCGCAGAAGGCGTCGGCGCATCCTGGTTTGCTTAGGGGTGGGTGAGCAGGATGGCGCTATACGGGGGAAAGAGATGGTGTAGTGGCAAGCGTAAAAACGGCGCGCTACAAGTTTAATTAAATAAAGAAAGAAAAAAATGCTGGAAAATTTATATAAAACATGTATACCACTGAATGTCGGATTGGGTGAGGTCGTGCGAAGACATACACATTTCACAAAAACTTATACTTACAAACAAAACAATTATTTGCACACCAAGAGACCACCCGCTTTTCAGTTGGTCGAAAGGCCGCGAGATTGTTAACAATCTTTACTTAAATCATTGTAAGGGAGGTCTTAGTCCAATTTGGTTGAGGACCACCAAAACACGCGAGTCGAGGGGCGTGTTCCAGCAAAAAGAGATTAATTTTGAGTCTATCAAAATTACAGAAAATTCCATAAAGTAAAATCTACGCGAAAAGAAAATAGAAAATACAATGAGATTCAAATTCAAGATTGTTAACAATCCGATAAGACGGAGAAGATATAAGGAATAAAGGAATGAGGAGGAGAGATAGGGAGTAATAGGAAACGGAGAAGGGATAGGGGATAACAAAATGAGGAGGGGAGATAGGGAGCAATAGGAAACGGAGAAGAGATAGGGGATAACAAAATGAGGAGGGGAGATAGGAAGCAATAGGATACGGAGAAGAGATAGGGGATAACAGAATGAGGAGGGGGAGATTGGGAGTAATAGGATACGGAGAATAGATAGAGGATAACAGAATGAGGAGGGGAGATAGGGGATAAAAAAAAATAAAAAAAAAAGAGAGAGAAGGAGACAAAAAAAAATACAACGTTAGCCACAGCAAATTGAGTTCAGAGGAGGGAACTGTGATGTATTGCATTAATCAACAGTGAAAATAAGAAAATGTCGTAGATTCCACCTTACGAATGGATAAATAATATTTCAGACTATAAAACGGACACACTTGCGACATCTATCGGATCAAAGTAAATTGAATTCTTGTTGACAGTAGGGACCTATAAATTAAACAGATTGAGATGAATTTTGATTAAAAGATCACAGATGGTATTAAAAATCGTCACGACACAGGGAAAGACCCTTTCTTTAGGCTCAATTCTAAATATTGATATTTTAACAGCCAATCAGGTCTAAGCAGAAAGCTATAAATAATTAAGCAGACCAATCACAAAGTGAAGGGCGTATTCATATTTTGAACAAAGAGATGGACTTTGGACTAGGCAATAAGTCAGAGATTAATGGGAAAAAATATCGTCATCAACCGAAAGATCACTACACTATAATGTAAACAGGGTCTCACGCTCGGTGCATTGGATACAATGACCCTAGATGTAATGTAAACAATCAGTGCAATCGAGGTATTGACAACTGCCGTTAACGGACAAATTAATCCATATTATGTTGGAAAAACTATGCAAGAAAATAACAAGAAAATTATAATAGGAGGAAAATTAAAGAAAAGACTTGTAAAACATAAGAAAAGCTACTGTAGGGATATTCAGTTGTATAACGAGTACGTGGAAAGCAAAAAGAGACCAGATTCAGAGGGAAACGTACGTTTGATATTTAAAAGGAAGAAAAACGCTGGAAAATTAGCAATGTCACTTTTAGATGAAGCAATAAAGTCCGGGAAAACGATTTTGAAAAGAGAATCTAATGGAAAAAATGGACGTTCAAACGGAAGTGTTTATTGAATAATATAAGATTTCGACTTAATTTTGCGTTTTCAGACGAGTTTAAATAGATATCGTTATATATTTGAAATAAGGTGGTCATTCTAGTTACATTGCGTTAGATAAAGTAAACGGAAAAGGTTGTTTTACGTCAATTGTTTGAGGAGAATTCTATGGGAGATAGGACAGACTGCAAGGAAGAATGAAACATTATTTGGGTTGACGATCTCACACGTGATTTTGTTGTTTAAACAATAAGAAAACGAACATGTTATTAGGTGATTAAACCCATTTTAATGGCTTTTAGGACGATAAAAATTACCATTGGTCTTATGGACAGTTTACATTAACTAAAAACCATTATATTTTATTACCCTCGAATAAATGCTGAGTTATTGATCAATACCTCGAAATCCAGACATAAACAGGTGTCAAATATTAAATTAATGTGGATTTAGGTAAGAAAGGGACGGAATTTGGGGGATGACCCATAGGACGTAATAAAAATGACAGAAATTTAAGGACCGAAGTGGGAGTGTTTCCTATAAAAATGTGAAAAATGATATATTAATTAATAACAAATAGAAAATTAAATTTTCTATTGAGGCAGCAAACATCAAAAAACGATATGGATAGTAGAGTAATGTACGGTGAAATTATGGGGGAATAGATACGGCCAAGGAAAGCAAAGAAAATCTTAAATTAACAATGAATAAAATAAATACGGCTGGAAACATAAAAATTTATAGGGATGTGGACAATAACGTAAGGATAGAAGAGGAAATTCGTAGAAAGAGTGTTGTGAATACAAGAAAAAAAAACAGGAAAGGGGAAAATTCAAGTCTACGACATAAGTAGAGATAATACAGTTTAAAATTGAATTGATCCATATAGTTGGCATGAGAATATGGAGGAATTTAGTAAAAAGAAAATTGGAAAATGCATATTAAAGGTTTTGGCTTGAGTTTGTTCATGTTCTGGTAGCGATAAACAAAATTGAGAATTATATACAGTTTATCGAAGACGGACCTTTTACGAATTGAGAAAAAAAAAGAACTTAAAAATTATGAAGTTCAAGCTAATTTTATATGAACAGCGAGACAAACGACGATAGGGCAATTTAAAACAAAGTAACTGAATCCGGACCTTGTAGGTATGAGAACACGAGATAGGACATAATGATCCAGTTGAAGTACGACTTAAGGAACCTTATTCGATAATAGTGAAAAAATTTCAAAAGGATACGAGTTGATAGAGTTGGAATTGTGTTGTCACAGGAAATTTAGATACAACCTTTTGGACCTGAGAGGGGTATAAAAAAGAGAACTCGGGCATTTTTCGTGAGTTTGCGGTCGGTTTTTGAAAAGTGGAAGTTGGTGAGACGCGACGATACGTTCGGTAATTTACTGGTGGAAAAATTCAAATTAATCAGAATCGCAGGACTTAGAAAAAATTTCGTATTCCAGCCAGTGTCTTATAAAGATTTGAGAAATTAAAATCAGTGGAAATAGAAATAAAGTTTACGTTTTATTTAATTGTGAAAAGTTAAAAGTGCTGTGATAAATACAATTTGATTAGTGGAAAATTCGGTTTTTATAATCAATAAATATCATATTTTGAGACTTAGTAATTTCGCGACCAGTGTCGGTGTGGTAAATAAATAAAGTGATGTAATAATAATAAAAAGCAAAGAAGTGATAATTAATTACGTGTGCTCAGTCTAAACGGCAAGAGTTCTAGCAAATATTAAATATTTATATTAATTATTTAAAAATAGTGCAAATTAAAAAGCAGTTATAAAAAAATTATGTGCGTTCAGTTTAAACGGAAAGAGTTCTATTAAATATCAAATATTTATATTAATTATTTAAAAATAGTGCAAATTAAAAAGCAGTTATAAAAAAATTATGTGCGTTCAGTTTAAACGGAAAGAGTTTTATTAAATATCAAATATTTAAATCAATTGATTTAAAAATAGTGCAAATTAAAAAGAAGTTATAAAAAATTTATGTGCGTTCAGTTTAAACGGAAAGAGTTCTAGTAAATATCAAATATTTAAATCAATTAATTTAAAAATAGTGCAAATTGAAAAAGAGATAATAAATAAATAATGGGCGGCACATTCCTACCACAAAGTGTTTATCTATTATTAGATTAAAAAATTTGGAAAAAATAATTAAATTAAAATAAAAATGAATGATAATACATAATAATATTTTATTGCTAAATAAAAGTAACGATTATCATTTCGAAATTAATCGTGAAGTAACTATCGTTAAAAAGTTATTTAATCAACGGATTTTGAAATGAAATGCGGTTAGAACGATAAACATCATTTAATTTAGTTAGATTAAACGGGAATAAAATAAAATTGAAGTCGGAAAAATTTTAATTGAATTTAGTTGATAACATAAGAATAGGTATTAGGTAAGGAAAACATAACAAGGTTTTCCCGTGTTGCTCCCGGGTGGAAAAAAAACCTTAAAGGGGTAAGTTTTATTTAAAAAAAAATAAAAATTTTCAGGTGCCAAGGAGAGAGCGGTATGCAGCAAACAGTTGGTATTTGAATTAATTTTATAACAAGATATTACTTGCTTAATATGTGATATGTATCTATATTAAAATATTATATATAAAATAGATAGCTACAAATAAATTTTATTCTGTTTTGGGAAAGGCTATTAGCATCTATGTTCCAACCGTAATATGTAAGCCAAACACCTATCCAAAATGGTACACCAAAGAACTTGTAAATCTACTTATCACCAAAAAACTTAAACATAAAGAATATAAATTATATAAAAAAAATTCTGATTACAGTGAATTTAAATATTTAAGAACTTTGTGTAAAAAAATGTCTATGACTTGCTACCGTAACCATATAAATGAAATTCAAAATTCCATAATAAACAATGTTAATTATTTTTGGAAATATTCGAAATCTCTTAAAGAAGATGATTCTGAATTCCCCAGCATTATGCACCTAAATGGCAGCCATAGCAATAATACTGATGGTATTGTTAACTTGTTTGCAAAATTTTTTAAAAGTGTTTATTCAACAGACGCAAATAATGCTCCTCTTCCATCAACAACTCTAGATGAAACTCTTGATATTTCACAGTGTACCATAAGTCTCTCTGATGTAGTTACTAAAATTAAATCATTAGATATCAACAAATCTGCAGGACCGGATAATATCCCCACAATATTTATCAAAGAATGTATCAAAGTAATTGCTCTTCCATTAACCAAACTTTTTAATTTATCTTTATCCAGTGGAATTTTTCCCGATATGTGGAAACATAGTTATTTGACTCCAATTTTCAAAAAGGGCGATAAAAGTGATGTTTGTAATTATAGACCAATATGCATTCAATCCACCATACCGAAACTATTTGAAAGCCTAATACTTGACAAACTTTTTGCCCAAATAAAACCTGTAATATCACCTTACCAGTTTGGATTTATGCCAGGTAGAAGTACACTTTCTAACTTGATTATTTATGAAAATTTTATAACCAATGCTTTTAAAGAAAAAAAACAAGTAGACTCTGTCTATACTGATTTAAGTAAAGCCTTTGATTCAGTTTCCCAAAAAATTCTCATTTGGAAATTAGAAAAGCTTGGTATACGTGGCAGTATATTAGCCTGGTTTGAAAGCTATCTTACTGGAAGACAACAAATTGTTAGAATAAAATCCTCATTGTCGGAAAAAATTTATGCAACAAGTGGAGTTCCACAGGGTTCACACCTTGGCCCAATATTATTTATCTTGTTTATAAATGATCTTACAAAAATATTTCATGATGTATTTATCTTACTTTTTGCTGATGACCTCAAAATTTTTAGAATAATTCAAAATATTTATCATTGCAACATTCTTCAAGATAATATCAACAAATTGTTAATTTGGTGTAATGAAAATAGACTTTACTTAAATATCTCAAAATGTCATATAGTTAGATTTTCTCGAATAAAAAATCCAGTGATCTTCAATTACAACATTGATAACAATACTCTGGAGACATTAACACAAATTAAAGACTTGGGCATCACTTTTCAATCTAATCTTTCATTTGTTAACCACATAACAGAAATCTCTAATAAGGCCTTAAAAATGTTGGGATTTATAACTAGGCTAACTAGAAATTTTAACAATATTAAGTGTATAAAACTGTTATATTTTGCATATGTTAGAAGTCAACTTGAATACAATTCTCCCGTCTGGAACCCATATTACAATATACATGTACAAACTGTTGAAAGAATACAAAACAAATTCTTACGTTTTCTTAATTTTAAAATGGGTATTCCAGCAGTTATGTTGAACTACAATACTATTTTGAATGATATGAATATGTTGAAATTGTCAGACAGAAGAACTTTCACTGACTTGGTATTTCTGTATAAAATTCTAAATGATTTAGTTGACAGTCCGATATTGCTCGAATTGATAAGCTTCCGGATTCCAATACGTAATACTAGAAGTCAGGATTTATTTCAGTGCAGTAATTCTGGAACTAACTATCATATGTATTCCTCTTTGCCCAGAATACTAATGGAGGGAAACAATTATACCAAGTCAGTGGACATCTTCAATTTATCTTTAAACAAATATAAAATATTGTTACGAAGGCAGTTCAGTTATGTACAATAAATACTGTGTATTTCTTACTATTCATATGTAAAAGCCCCGAAAAAGGGCGTTAATAAATAAAAAAAAAAAAAAAAAAAAAGATATATTTATGTATATTTATATACATAAATATATCTATTTATACATATATTTATGTTATTCCAAGAAAGTTTTAATCAAAAAGAAACACACTTATATTAAAAGTAAAGGTATCGATTTCGAATGCCTACCTTTGAATTTCTCAGTAACTATTTAAAATAGTTATGTGTTTGACAAATTTCCAAGTCAAAGTTTTGTATTTATTTTAGTATATGTACTATTTATTATAACTTTAGCTAATATAAAATGATCAAAAAAATGAGTTATGATATTAGAATTTATTTCAACTATAATATAATTGTATATATCAGTATATTTATTTATTGAGACAAAATATATATGTATATATATTTATATATATGTGCATTATAACTATATTTATCGGGGAACAGATTAGACATTTGCGAAAAGGAAATTACCACTATTAAATTCAAAAGGAAAAAAAATTAGAACCATATAAGCTCGCGTTCAGGGATGTTCCAAAAGTAAACAAATGTCACACGTTGAATCTAGGTCACGAGGCCAGTGGGAATGTTTACATAATTGAAATTGTTTATAAAACAATTCGGTCATTGGGGCACTGGGTCAGATGCTTTTAAAGGAAGATGTACCTGAGTCTTTAATAGGTAGTTGACAGGTATTAGTTTTTGTATTTAGGTATTAACTTTTAGAATGGGACAAAGCCATGAAGTTGTGCAATTATAGAACAGTTTTAAACACAATCTTTAATTTGAACATGAAGAGATTATTTTAGGATTGAACAATTTGAAAATAAATAGATTTATTATAAGCTAGACAAATAATAGGTACATCAAACATTTGGAAAATCACGGGATAGCCTAATAAAAAGTATCAATCATTTACATGAAACAGTTGACAAATCACGGGATAGTCAAATAGAAGAGTATTGAAGAATTACAAGGAAGATTCGAGTAAAATTTTGTGGAGTAATTACTCTCATAGACATCAATCATTTACAAGAAGCAGTTGAAAAATCACGGGATAGCCTAATAAAAAGTATCAATCATTTACATGAAACAGTTGACAAATCACGGGATAGTCAAATAGAAGAGTATTGAAGAATTACAAGGAAGATTCGAGTAAAATTTTGTGGAGTAATTACTCTCATAGACATCAATCATTTACAAGAAGCAGTTGAAAAATCACGGGATAGCCTAATAAAAAGTATCAATCATTTACATGAGACAACTGAAAAATCACGGGATAGTAAAAATTTTTACCAAAAGTTGAACCTTGGGGGAAAATTTAGAAAACAGTTCAACAATAGGAAGCAGTGGTCGCTCCTTAAAAAACCCAAGGACCATTAACCAAACACATAATAGAGATGGCAATCTCTTAAATAAAATTGTCAACCAAACAAATCAAAAAGCTTGGAATTTTCGGCACTCCAGAACAAACCGAAAATAATTTCTTATTCTACTAGTATCTATTAATATCACCCACTTTTAATATGTATATATTCGGTCATCGGCTAAGGTTTTGTGCAGAATCCCTTTTCACGAAATCCGAGCTCGGAATATGAGACTAGCTAGTTTCATATTGTGAGTTATAATCCTACCCAAACGTAAGTTTACATATATATCTTTTTATGTACTGTACATTGATTGATGTGGACCCGCTTACAGCTAGCGTTTTAGACTCGACAGAGTTACTCTCACATCATTTTCTGTACGTGGAGTGAGGATTCACGACCCGTAACTCTACACAACACCGTGAGTATATGATTGCATATAGGACGAAACCGGTTCGCCCTAAGTAAATAGTAGACCTTGGAGGAGTTGGAATTTGGGGGTTTCGGGACTTGGGGAAAGACCTGAATGACGTGCACGACGACATGGAAGATTGACAGAACAAGGTACTAAGACCCTCTGGAAAATCGCGTCGGCTGATTGTGCGAAGTTCTAGTTGATCCTTGACCATACGAAAGAAGAAGAACCATCCTGTTAACTTGCAGGAGGATAGGAGCCAAATTTTCGGCAGAAAAAGGGTATTCCGAGTTCGTCTAATATGCAATCTATTAATTACATTAACCTACTAAATCCATCTTTATATGTACCTTATAGCAGCTGAATCATAGTGGAGAGGAGCCAGGCAGACATAAAACAATCATAATCAAATTTACTAACAATTAACCATTTAAGTCATTCTTAATTATCTGTTCATTTAAATATGCGTAATTTCGATTAGTACAGTTTATTTACGAGTTCGTTAGGATGTATGGAAACATAATAAGCGACGGAGGAAAGTTAGCTCATTTAGAGAAATTATTTAAAGTTAGATTTGCAAGAGAGAGACCAATACAATTTGAAACTCAACGCTCTGTTTAGAATCAAGAAGTTACCACAAAGAAGAAAGTATTTAAAATCCTATATCATAAATAAAAAAATCACACAACGTTTGATGGAGTTTAATTACAACATAAATACGAAAAAATATTTACGTTCAAGGTCGTAAATAACGTATTAATTAGTTAAGTACATATATCTCTAAAGGTATGTAGTACAAGGGAGCTTTAAATAGCTTTCTGTAGTTATCAAAGAAAATAAGGGTCCAATTTTCATGAAGGCTTGTGTGACGTAGGGGAGGAATTTTCCATCCCTACTACACACATGCAAAGCCTTAAAAAATTTAAATATCGATCAGAGCCAAAAGAAAAGTTCAAGAAAACTTGAAGGGATGAAAGAATTCCAAAATTAGTAAAATATAAAAAGAGGAGAAGCGAGAGAGAATTATCACACTGTCTTGCCGATGACCAGGAGAGTTTTATATATTTAATATCAAGTTTAAAAGAAGTAGAAAGGTGAAACATCTCACGGTGTCATCTCCCCACTCTTGTCTACTTTAGTGTTCTGAAAGTTTCACTTCTACTGTGAATTGCTTCTTGTTTGTTTGTTGTTTCTTTTAAATATAATATCTATAGGTACATAAACGATAAATATTAAGCCGAAACGATAAATATATGAAATTCCTAAAATAATATAAAAAACAAATTTTGTTGCATTATTTCACGGGTTGAGTGTACGAAAAAATTCAGTGTATCTTTAAATGCGATATAAGCACTTGTTGAATGATATTTTGCTCTATTTTAAACGGGTGGTCTTTTATCAAATGTTTTCACATTAAATTATATTAGCGCGCTCCCTCTAATATTCACATTGACGTATCTACCTTTGAAACCATCATCTTTTACTTTTTGAACACTTACTACGGAGCCTTGTATCGATTCTGCGTAATAGATGTCTTCAGGTATTGAAGACATGAATATAAATTATTTGTTGTCCACTGAATACTGATGCGAAAACTAATTCTTCTGGTGATATAATACTTCTTAGTTTCCTGGGAGTCCAGAACTGGAAGTAGCTTTATTGCTTGCCAATAATGCTGAATAAATGAGACAAACAAAATGATACGTATACTCGACTACAATGTACTTCTATCTGGTTCATTAGTAACTGCTATTTCTCTGCGGAGCGAAACTGTGAATCTTCGGTTCCCCATGGAAAGTTTTACGTCGTGCGCGGTGCAGTTGATTGCATTCTGATCAGGATAATTTATTTTATTTATTTGTCTTTTTATGTGGTGTCAGACAAAAGTTCAAAATTCTTAGAGCCAGTGGTTCTATGGCTTCTATATTTGGGGAGTGATGCGAAGTGGAAGGAAAAAGAAGGAGAAGTAGGAGGGAAGATGAAGGTTTAAGAAGTTCCTGACAATTCTGACTAGTAAGATCTGGATACTAAATAAGGTAAAGCTATTTCTATAAAGCTGGATACTAAATAGGGTACATAGGTTCGCCGCTTTGATGCGCCACAGAATAACCGGGATGAGACAGCGCTACCAAAGATCGAAGAACACTCTCGTCCAGGCCGTGGCCCAGTGGCAGGGCGCGCCTCTTCACCAAACATGGAGAATTCATCTGAAGCCCCCGTAGTAGATATACAAGTACTAAATATGTGTATATATATTTCTTTTTAAATCTTTTTATATTATTTTATTTTTTCTTTTCTATATAGTATGTAAATCCATTTTATGTAATGTATACTTTTTTATGGCAGACAGAGTATTGCACCCACCGCTCTGTTCGACTGAAATAATAAAATAATAAATAAATAACTTATTATTATTATAATTATTTCAAACGCATTAATGTAATGCAGTATATAACAAATTAGAAGATTATTTTTATTTATTTTATATTAAAAAATTATATATGTCACTAGTAAGGAGTAATATAGAATACAATTCCACGGTCTGGTCCCCAAATTATGAGGTTCATTCACATGCGATTGAAAGAATCCAAAATAAATTTTTAAGATATGTAAATTTTAAAATGGGCATTCCAAGTGAATGCCAAAATTACGATAACCTACTTTGTTAATTAAATTTAATAAAATTATCTGATCATAGAATCATTTCGGATTTAACCTGTTTGTATAAAATAATTAATTCAATGTTTGACACCCCTGATTTATTATATGTAATCACTTTTCATACTCCGAGCAGGTCAGTCACAAGACAGTACCTACCATATTATTGTAGCAATTCTAAGTCAACATGCCAATATTACACTCCTATGCGACGGATTAAATACTCCGATATTGTTGATATATTTAATACATCAATTTTAATTTATAAGCATACCCTATTGAAGTTTTTTTCATCAAGTAGGGGAATGTGTTGGTGAAACTGTTTCTAGCATATTGGTGGTTTTTTGTCGGCTGAAGGAGAGAAGCTATTTTTGTATTTTTTTATTTTGTGCCTGCATACTGTGTGGATCAAATTCAATAGTATTTTTGGATTATATTTGTTTTTGTGCAAGTGTAAACAGTCATTTCCTGCACTATTTACTAGTATAATTTCGTTAATATTGTTAAGTGTATGTATGTATGTAAAAGCCTAAATGGGCGTTAATAAATAAATAAATAAATAAATATTCATTACCTACATTGCGAACGAATAAATAAAAGGTCTACATATTTTTAGAATTTCGTAATGTCCCACATATTTTCAGAGTTAGATTTAAAAAAAAATATTTAACCACATTTACAAATCCTTCACTTCTGCTAATTTCAGGCATCATCGTAAGTGTCACGTATTTTTAGGGTCACCAGTAGTGTTGCAACCAAAGATATTCAAATACAGAATGGATATGCTATGGTGTCCGCGCAACTGTCGCCGGACTACGCGCTAATTAGCGTAGTTTTCATACAAAAAGAATTTGTTCATTTCGTTGATTTTTTGAAAATGTGCATTAATATTGGTTAACAATATATTTTGAAAAAGGAAAGAATTCGTTCATTTAGTTTAACGTTCGTTTGGTTTATTCGTTAATTATTTGTTGTTTTAGTTTATTTGTTAATTGGTAAACAATATCGGCGACACCCGGAAGCGCAGACCCACATAGTAAAAACAGCAGATAGCACATCTACTTGTTGCAACAGAACTCTGTTTCCGCTTCCACTTCTGCAGAAGTTCCGCAAGTTTTTTCACTTTCGTTTCCGTTTCTGGTTCCGCAAACTTTATAACAGAACTCTAAACGAAGAATAATTTGGGATTGAAGATATCAAAGTGCAGCCTTCTACTTCAAAATCATCATCATCATTACAAATATTGGAATGTGTAAATGAAGACCAGGAGGAGAACTCTTCTACAACTGACGATGGTGACAATTTATTTTTAGAGATACAGTTACACCTTTGGAAGTACAAGAAAGAGAAGAGACTACCACCTCTCCAAGAAGATCCCCTTATGTGGTGGAAAGTAAATGCGCACAAATACCCCCATCTGTTGCCAATAGTTCGCCAATACTTATCGGCTCCCCCAGCAGTGTAGCCAGTGAGCAATTATTTAGTGGAGCTGGTTTAAGAGGAATATAAACGCTAGAAATATGTCGAATCTAATGCCTGCAAAATTTTAAAATCGAGCGTCTTTTTGCACGAGGCTAGTAAGCGAAAGAGTGGTTTTTATTTATTTTGTGCATAATTTCATAAGAATGAAAAAAGTTAGAACATAGATAAAGTCAAAAATAGTCTTAGCCGTAAAGGGGTATTTTTTTAAAATTGTTACTTACATTACTTCATAGTTAAGTCATGAGAAAACATTTTTTTTAGTGGTTTACGCTTATATTTTTTGTTACGTAAATAATAATTTTATTGTAATTTCAATACATAGATAAAGTAGTTAAAGCTTCAATTTATCCGTAGCATATTTTTTGATGTTCATACTGTAAGCCGATTCGTCGTAAAGATTAATCAAAATAGTATCTAAATAGGATTTCACGTATATATTCATCTTAATATATGAAGAACACCGAAACAGACTCAAAGGTGTAAAAGCAGCCAAATTACTTTTTATTAAATATAATTTACCTCTGTTTAATTTCGAGTACTAAAAGTACATAATACAAATTTAATTAAACAAATCTTAAAAAATATAATTGCGCTTTTTCTTCATGGTATTAAAACTTCATCTTCCGGTTTCGCTTCCGCTTCCGCTAAGATTTACTTTTGACATCTGTTTCCGCTTCTGCTTCCGATAAGACACTTCCGTTGCATCACTAGTCACCAGACAACTCAGAATGAAATTAATTCAGAACCTCCTTCGAAAAGTCATTAAAAGGGATGGAAAAAATAATTGAAAAGTGTTTAAATAGGTTACGTTAGGTTAGGGTTATGGGCTATTTTAAAAATATTTTTTTATTAGTTTTTAATGACTTTTTAAAGAGATGTTGAGTTGACTCTATTCGGCCATGCTGGTAGCCATGGAAACACTTTACTTTCAATAAATCAATGTTTGAGTACCGCCGCCCAGAGAACCATTTATTGGATAACCAACCCTTCTGCCATAGGTCACCCTAGGTGGTTTGTAACGTTCTAGGTCTTGGCGGCGGATGGGTTTGTCCACCCACTGCGTGGCGGGTCGAATCGGGGGAGACTGGTTGAGCGAGACTTTTTGATACTCTGCGAACCTTCGCGTCTCATCCTCTTTCTACCCGTCCCTCACGCCTTTTTCCTTCTCAGAACATCCTCTCCGTTCTTTACCTAAAAACACCCTCCACACAGCACCCCCAATGATGACAAAAATATTTTGCTATGGGCCACCTGTGTGGAGCTAATGTAAAAAAATCTGCTTTTAGACTTAGAATTAAAGAGTTCGCCGCTAAGTCACGCAGGTTTCCTATTACTCTTAGAAATATATGTATAATGCTAGTAATCCTGTCATAGAACAAATCAAATCCGTACCCATGCTACTTCACAACTCACAGTAACAATTGAATTTAGACTGGAAGATCTTTTGGAAGGTTCATTTGTTCGTGATTTGCGCTTAATTGGCTCTGTCCCCATTAAGCGGAGATATTACTGTAAGATTTAATTTCTCCAAAGACCGGCGAGATATCTCCCGAGATGGCGAGATAACTTGTCGGGAGACTCATTCCACGGAGAGACTGAGGAATAATTTTTTATCTCACCTTCCATTGATGCTATTCGTCTTGTAATGCAATTCGGTAATGTAGATATATTTTTCCTTAGTTCGCACGTAATACTTTGTTACCAGTTGACTATCATGTTAGGGCATATGCACATGCGTGTTTTGGTAGTCGGTTTTTTTTTACATTGCAACAGAAAACTAAAATATACTAGACGACATCGCATGGTTTGCGGATGAATATATTTTTCATTTTTTAAGTGAAACTTCTATAGCCCCGTTGCGATTTGGAATAAGGATGAAACAGAAATGACGTATAACAGCACCTGCGAAGCATTAAACTCCTATCAAGGCTCCTATTGGTTGAGATATAAAACGGAAATGACGCTAGGTCTGCGCTCATTGGCCGCTTTGATTATGACCTCACTTTTCAAGGCTCCTTGGTAGTGGCGGCTCGAGCACTTCTTTAGTGGTGGGATCGACATTTTTTTACGTACTGTACCGTAATCTCACCACCCGTAGAACGTAATATAAAATTTCTCAAAAAAAAAAATATTATGGTCTAATCATGCTAGTCAGATATCTAAACAGAAAATAATATAAAAAGTCTATAGATATATGCCAATTTACAACACAGTATAATAAAAATAAAGCTTTATCTTGCAAGATTATTATCAAACTAATTTGAACCCGAGCGATTCCCGCCCATAACTCCGCAAACAAATGCTTCTGTGGGGATCCAAAGCATTGTCCCCGCGGGTATTTGAATTCACATACGACTGCGCATGCGCAGGTGCATACGATCGCGAAACAGCAAGGAAAGTATAGGGATAGTTCGGATCGTCCCCCAAGTGCGCATTAGATTCTGCGCACTGAGAAATAGACCCGCTGTTTAGTGCGCCGTACATTGTTCGCTGTACGCGCGTAGGGTCTTATGAAAATCATCTGGGATAATTATTTGTATTTTATTGCTGCAAATGTTAATTACTTTTATGTTTAAAGAATTCATTCATTTTGGTGAAGACAAAGCATCGACTGTTATTTCCTTTAATAGGTTTTGACTGTAACTGGCGGGGACCGTCCCCATTGTCCCCCTGTGAAGAACCGCCACTGCTCCTTGGTTCTTCATCAGTTAAGATTGTTTTGGTAAAATTTCGCTTCTGCCGCGTATTAACTGCACTCGAAATTTTATTATTATTATTATTTTTATTGAGTTAGTATAAACTACATGATTAAAAATTAATAAGCACAATGTTACATTTCATTTGATAAATTTAAATATTTTTACAATAAGCATAACGTTTCCTTTTAAATATATTCATTCTAGAGGAGGAACGACAGTTGAGATGGTATGGGCACATAAGACGGAGACCACCAGACCACACAGTGAAGCAGTCATTGGAGGGGACCCACCACTTTCCCAACGGCGTTATAAGGAAACATATGGTTTCCTCCTTCACCGCACACCTCAAGACTCTACTTTTTTTTTGAACGAAGCTACATTTATTTGAACGACTCTAGACCCTCCAATGTCCATGCATACGGGGTTAGTAAGCAGTATGCAAGTACTTACATTAAAATTATACAAAAGATAAATAGAAGTAGCAGCCCGTGGAATAATTCTTCTGAAATAGGTAACATCAATAAGAGAAAACAGTGTTAGTAAAAGAAAAATAAAAATAAAAATAACGGCTAGACCAGTCGAAGAAACCTTCTGTAAATAAAATAAGTAATGAGGAAAAAACAGTTATATGATTATGTTATAATGAAAGTAATTACTATAATAGCGGAAAGAAAATAAAATATATAAAAAGAAGAGCCAGAGAAAGTATTCCATTGACCACCGGGCAGTCCCAATGAGAATACGTATAGCTATCGGCCCAACCGCAGACGATGCTCGAAGTCCGCGCCCTTTAGCCGGTTCCCCGATTTTGCCTCGAAGAAATGCACTTGGGAGAGAAGGGGAAGATTTTGAAGACCTTGAGGAAAAGATGAGCGTCGGGTTACCGGAGGGGGGACGGAAGGACATCGAGACCGCACGGTTACGCCTCAGGCCTACGCATGACGATGGGGGAGGCGCGGGCGGATCGCGGGAAGACCACTCTGGTGTGTGTTCGTCTGGCAATGTGCATGGACAGGGTCTATCCCACCCCCTTTCTATGGGGGAATGACGATACATAACATGTTCAGTTCAGTGAAGCAGTCAATGTCTAAGCTTCATCGACGGTAATCCAGAAGAAGAACAAAGAACTCTTGGATGACTCAATGCTCTAAAATACTACAGAGAAACGGCCTGGATGAAGAACCGCGATACCAAGAACCGAATAAGCTATAACCTGAGAACGAGGAGAGCCGACCCCAACAGCTTACCTAGACGTTGCCTATGAGTTGGGAAAGTGCAAGAAAGAAGAAGGAGATTCTTTCTTCATTCTTTATACTTTCAGACATTTCATCATACATCTTTAGTCCTCTGTACATTAGGCAGTTCTGTGATTTTGATTTTCTCATATGTATGTGTATTTCAATCTAACTCTATTTAAATTTGTTGTTACACAACGCCACCTAGTGGGAGATGTAGCACTTAATCGTTCAATGCCTTTCTCATATAAAATAAAGTTGGTTGTTTGCAGGTGGAAAAATGTAATAAGCAGTAATTGTTGAATGAAACACTAGAATATTTTGAATTATTTGGCGGGCAGGAGATAAGCCGACGTAGCTCAGTGGATAAGAGCAGTTGACCGGAAATCAGAAGGACGCGGGTTCGAGTCCCGTCGGCGGCATGTATCGTTTCTCGGGAGATTTTGTCAATGTACATGAGTGTTTCAGGCTAATAATTATTACTTGTAATAATTGTAACCCTTTGTGCTATGTATAAAAATCTTGTCTTAAACATTAGTTTATCAATTAAAAATATGATTAAATAACAGTTCACAATGACTAAGTGTTCTTACTATATTCGACGTCAACTGTTGTTCGTACGTTAGCGCTCGAGATGAGAAGTTACCGAATGTTATCGATACAATCCTTATCCATCGACCGTGCTAGGGGTCCTGGGGTCCTAGCATGGTCGATCGATATAGGTTTTATCGAAAATGTCGGTAACTTGCCATCGCTCCCGAGCACGACTGCAGACCGCTAATGAACAAACAATAGTTCACAATGACTAGGGGTTTCTAATACATTTGACGTAAACTGTTGTTTATTCGTTAGCGGCCTGCAGTCGTGCTTGGGACATTCGTCGCAAGTTACCGTCATTTTCGATAAAACCTATATCGATCGACCATGCTAGGGGGCGGCAGTAATCTAATTGTCCTTCACTCAAATCCAAAGTTCAAATTCACAAAAGCTGTTCGAATTTTAGATTTCAGCAATAAATCGCCACAGATGCAGTTCTGCCTAACAAACAAAAATACATAGTTCCAAAACTAAAATTTTCCGTGTGATGCTTTCAAATTTATGTGTTGTAACCGGTAGGTACTGACCGATCAGTGTCCGAGTTGGCGACGTGTTTGGTTCCAACCCAAGCGTCGCGTGTTCGATTCCTCGGCTGGCTAAGTCCTCCATCACGACACAAGCAACATTTTCCGCTTATTGTGGTGATAGTAAGAGATTTAAAAATATTGTCAGGTTATTGCTTACTCGGGAATGTTTGTATTTCTTAAAAAAAAAAAAAAAAATACCCGATAATAAACATTTGAATATTTGGTGATCGGATAACTCAGAATGAAATCAACTCGGGACCTCTCCAAAAAAGTCATTAAAAGTTATGATAAAAAAATATGAAAAATTGGTTAAATAGATTAATTACGTTAGGTTAGGGTTATGGGTTATGGGCTATTTTAATTTTTTTTTCATAGATTTTAATGACTTTTCAAAGAGGTGTTGAGTTGACTTGATTCTGAGTTGGCATGAAACCGAATATTTACCTTTGTTGAAAGTAGTTTTGGAGGCCAGGGATTACCAATGTGGAATTGGTTCCAGAGGCTGAGGAGCTGATGGAGGATGTTGACCTGTGCTCCGTCTTTGCATCAGACGGGTGTATATACTTAACCGTGAGAAATATTCAGGCTCCTGGAGGTCGCGGTACTTTCAGGCCGCGATCCTGTGTTCAATGATTATGCGGGATGATGATTGATAACACTGTACTCTTATTTGAGTGATTTAACAATTTATTTAAGATTTTAATTATTTACACGATTAGTGTTCACGTATGACACGGGTAGAGAGGTATGAAACGCAAACCGGGGCGGTTAGATCGAGTACTAGGAACGGAATGATCCGCTCGGAATGATCCGAGTGGTCCCGAGATATTTTCGGAGAGGTGGCGGTGATAACACATGTAAAAATGAATGTAAGTGATGCCCATACCTTGTTAAGTTGGTTAAGAAGTTAAGAGATTCATTATGTCTTCGTTAGAATGATGTATGGATTGTGGAGTTGCAATTTCGGTTTACTGAGATTTATTACTTAAGCCTTCGATTCATCTCTAATTTCATAATTTTCATTAATTCTCTAAAGAATAACTGTTCTGGTGTTAGTGTATGTGTTTGTTTGTATGAAGTGTCATTGAAATAAACCACGGGCGTAGCCAGGGGGATGGGAGGGGTTTGGTGGTTCAACGCCTCCCTCCCAGAAAAGTTAAGATATCAACATCAATAATATTAAAATAAGGAGAGGCGAGCGGCGTAACTTATTTTATTACTAATTATTACACTAATAATGGCCGTCGTCGATTATCTGATCGCATTTGGTAACCTTCGTATATTTTCGTGCCGTATCGGTATGGTATTGTTATGTATCCCAACACCAGTGATGGTACGTCTAGGGAAATTTGACCAGATCTAGGGGACAAAAAAATTTTAGGGAAAAGGGAAATCAGCACTAAATCTAGGGAAATTTCAAGCTTGTAAATTTTTCATTAGATGTGACAATATTACTGGTAGGTATTATATACCCATATGTTTTTTGGAATTCCCATGAATTTTAAATATTGTTGATGTACTTACAAGCAATTTTGTCTAGCAATGTTATTTTTTAAACGACTTCAAAAAGGAGGAGGTTCTCCATTCGACTGTATTTTTTTTTAAAATTTTTTTTTTTTTATGTTTGTTACCTCAGAACTTTAGACTTGGTGAACCGATATTGATGATTCTTTTTTTATTTGAAAGCTGGTGCTTCCCGTGTGGTCTCATTTTAATTTGGTCCAGTTTTGATAATGGCATCTACGAGAAAACCATATAAGTCTAAAATTTGCATTAAGTATGTGCGCGACAAATGGACGAATAACTCAATATCACGCCAACCGATTTCGATGATTCTTTTTTTATTGGAAAGGATGTACTTCAAGGGTAGTTTAATGAGAGTTTGGTAAGGTTCTGATTATCGGATCCATGAAAAAATAACGGAACTCTTCAATTCTTAGGAGCGAATTAACGAAACTCGGCCGAATCTCTTAATTTGACCCTCACGTCGATATGGTCAAATTATGTCTTTCTCATATAAGCAGCACGTTTAGTAGGTCTACCTATATTTAGACAAATTAGTAAGTGTACTTCAGATTCACTAAAAAACAAAAAATAAACAAAAATTTTAACAAAACAAAAAACGACTTCAAAAAATGCACTAAAAAATAAAAAAAATAATTTCGTATTCTTCTAGAACTTCATAATCAACTTATTTTTTCTACTCATCAATATGTAGGTACGGTTGTTATTTTTGGAGTCAAAGGTACCCGGCCCAGCGTGTTCACTTGACAGCTCCCCTCACGCCGCGGCCCCGCTCTCGCCTATCGCCTCGTCAAGTCGCTCGTGCGACACAAGCACATCCCATCTATAACTATGTATGTAGTTACAAACCTACCTTGGCTGACACCGATT
Source organism: Limnephilus marmoratus (assembly GCA_917880885.1). Classification (NCBI taxonomy): domain Eukaryota; kingdom Metazoa; phylum Arthropoda; class Insecta; order Trichoptera; family Limnephilidae; genus Limnephilus; species Limnephilus marmoratus. The sequence goes on from OU862924.1 coordinate 33,916,583, forward strand.
CCAAAAATAACAATCGTACCTACATATTGATGAATCGAAAAAGTAAGTTGATTATGAAGTTGTAGAAGAAATTATTTTTTTGCTTTTTAGTGCATTTTTTGAAGTCGTTTTTTTTTTGTTTTGTTAAAATTTTTGTTTATTAACACTGACAACTCAAAATGATATTATGTATCTAAAAAGATAAATGGGGACCTCTGAAGGAAAAAAAAATTAACATGTAAGTTCCGTTTTTTCGATGATTGCGGTTGATTTTTATTTTGCAAAGTGATTTTTATTTGGAATTCCGTTTCTAATATCTAGTATAAGTACTTTGATATTATTATTTCACTTAGCAAAAGGCCGTGGTGGCGGTATATAATATAAAGGATTATGCACTTACGGTAGTGTGATATATGTGATTATCCATGTAGTGGGTAATTCTGAAATGTTCGGGTCCGCCGAACTTTGACGAACGTCTCACGAGTCGGACAGCAGTCTCGTCCATGGGAGCTCGTCAGAACCATTCTAGCTACCTGAGTAATCACTCGCTACCGAGACAATAATACAGTACTTATCAATCCATTGTAATATCACAATAAAAGACGAAAAGAACTTACGTTGTACATCTCATTATTTGTGGGCTAGTAAGGCCACATTAAAGAACATTACAATTGGCGCAGCCGTATAAACGTACAATATTGGATGGATTACCAAAATTGGATTACCAAAAAAAAAAAAAATTACCAATTTAAAGCGGGGAGAGCTAAGTCACCCCCTGAAAGTTTTCAAGGCTACCTACAGCCGAGGTGGAACATTGGAGGATCTTTTGGGGTTTGTCTGACCGAGAGAAAGGACCGGCAGAACAAACCGAGGATATCTCTGGCTATTCCTGGAGCCACAGTCAGAGTTCTGGAGTACCATTCCAAGAGTACTCAGAAGCAAGAGGCAGTGGTCGATTTTGGGGCTCAACAGAGCCTTTCCACGAAAGTGAAGTTCCAACGGAGTGCCGAAGGAAGAAGGAAGGCATTCAGACAAGGACAAATTGAGGAAGAAAAACAACCTGGAGACGTTGCAACCGCAATTTCTAAGTTAGGTTTTTTATTTCTTTCTTGTGGAGGATTTGTCGGGTTTTTTGTATTTTTTTTTGTGGGGTAGTATTGTTGTCGTGTGTAACTTCGCGTGATATTTATTTTTTTTCCCTTTCGTGAAGATGGAACCGGCAAGAATTCCACCGTTCTCTCACATAAACGGAGATTGGGATGTGTTTCAACTCAAATTAGAGCAGTTCCTCGTGTTGCATGATGACATTACCGAGATTAAGAAAAAGGCTTATCTGATAAACTCGCTTGAAACGGAGACCTTGACTCTTCTGTCTAACTTATGTTTCCCGATTAAAATCACAGATGTTACGTTTGAGAAATTAATTGAGTTGCTAAAAAAACATTGTGGTAAATGTAGATCACTTTTTCAAGAGCGGGAATTATTTTTCCAAGCTAAACAGAATAATAACGAATCGATTAGGGATTTTGCCGCCAGACTCCGAGGTCTCAGCACATATTGTCAGTTCGGAACCAGGCTGGAGGATAATCCTGTAGACGTGTTTGCAATCGGTCTACTTCCGGGTCCAGTACGGGTAAAATTGTTTGTTGAAGGGCCTAAACAAAACTTTAATCAACTAGTTGAACTTGCAGTGACCGCGAAAGGTCCTGAAGTCGATTCAGTCAAGATGAAGTTAGAAGTAAATTCGGTAAAGAGATTTGGAAAATCGGCTTCTCCGGCGCAAAAATATAATTATCGGTCTAATAGTACCGATTCATGTAGGTCGGATAAACAGGTCAAAACCGGTTCATCTCTAAAGAAGTGTAATATTTGTGGGAAATCAAATCATGACACTCATAGCTGTAAATTTAAGCAGGTTAAATGTTATTCTTGCGGTAGATTGGGTCATTTACAAAGATTTTGTAAAAACGGGTCAGTAAAATCAGTTATGAATTGTAATAATGAGAATATTGAGAATGTAGCTTTTGTTAAGGCAATCAAGGCACAATTGAAATTAAATGGGAAATTCTTCGAAGCGATGATTGATTCAGGTTCATCGGTTTGCGTTATTCCGGAGACATTATTTTGTAAACATTTCAGTAATAAAGAGTTGTCACCCGAAACACGAAAAATTTCAGGTTACGACGGGAATATGTTGAATGTTGTGGGTAATGCAAATTTCAAGGTCGAATACAATAATCTAGTTAGGTTAATAACCTTTATCGTTGCAACAAGCGGATCGGAAATGATTGTGGGGAGGGATTTCATGGAAACCTTTAACCTCAACATTATTTCAAAACAAAATTCTATCAATTCAGTTTCATCGGAAAAAGAGAAAATTGATAAAATTAAAAATAAATTTCCAGAAGTTTTCGACAGGAAACTAGGACGATTTAATAAATTCAAAGTGAACTTTAAAGTAAAGAAAGATGCGGATCCTTTTTTCTGTAATGCTAGACTGGTACCTTTCGCTATTAGAGATAAGATCGAATGTGAACTTAAATCAATGGTGAGGGATGGTATTATTTCGCCAGTGAAAAGCAGTGAGTATGCAATATGCATCTCCTATCGTTCCGGTAGTAAAGAAAAACGGCGAGATTCGTATTTGTGTAGATTATAAACGAAGTTGAAATCTTATTACAGAGTTAGAGAAATACCCGCTACCTAGGATCGAAGAGGTTATCCACAAGGTTAGTTCGGGAAAAATTTTTGCAAAACTGGATTTAAAACAAGCTTATTCACAGTTAGAACTGCAGGATAGCTGTAAGAAATTTACAACGATTAATACACATTTAGGATTGTTTGTTTACAATAGACTAGTGTTTGGGTTTAAATCTGCTCCATCAAATTTTTGCTAGAACAATTGCGAGCTGTTTGCAAGGGTTAAAAGGCGTGGCATTTTACTTAGATGATATTATTATCTCAGGGATCAACGAAAAGGATCTAATGGATAATATCATGGCAGTTTGTAAACGATTACAAGATTGCGGATTATGTGTCAATACGGAAAAATGTCAATTTTTTGTAAAAGAGTTAGAGTTTTTGGGGTACATCATTTCCGAAAAGGGAATCCAACCTCAAACGGATAAATTAGAAGCCATTAAGAATGCACCTTATCCGACGGACGTTCATCAACTTAAAAGTTTACAAATAAGGCTGAGGTATTAAGGATCATCTCGAAACTTAGGTCGAATGCAGCGGCAGGTATCGATGGAGTAACCCCGTGCATCCTTAAAACCTGTAAAGAAGAACTAGCTGAGCATCTAGCGCAACTTATCAATTCCTCTATAGGCTCGGGAGTATTCCCAAATCAATTAAAGCTAGCAAAAATTATACCAATTTATAAAGAAGGCTGCAAAAATTGTATATCTAACTATCGCCCAATATCGGTTTTATCAGTATTTTCAAAGGTGTTCGAGACTATTATCAAGGATAGACTTCTAAAATACATCTCTAACAACAATACCCTAACACCACAGCAATATGGCTTTCGAAAAAACTCCAGTACCCAATGTGCCACCTTCGATTTCATCTCGAACATTCAGCAGTACATAGACCAGGGCGAATATGTAGCAGCTATTTTTATTGATCTAAAAAAAGCCTTTGATACAGTAGATCATGAAATACTCCTACAAAAATTGGAACATTTGGGTATAGTCGGGAAATCTTTAAAGCTCCTCCGAAGTTACCTATCTGATAGATATTGCCTTGTCGACATCGAAGGGAACCTAAGCGGCTTTGGAAAAATCACATGTGGAGTGCCACAGGGCTCGATTCTAGGACCCCTACTTTTCTTACTATACATCAATGATATAACTAAATGCGGCATCTTGGGAAAACTTCAACTTTACGCTGATGATACTGTGATTTATTATCGTTGTAAAAATCTGAGGGAACTTGAATCTCTAATGAATAAAGATCTCGCAAAGCTAGCTAAATGGTTGCGGATAAATAAATTAAGCCTCAATGTCAAAAAAACTCACTACCTCACTTTCGGGAAAAAAGATTACATGACAATGAATATTACTCTTGGAAATGAAAAGCTCCAAAATGTACAAGTAACGAAATATTTAGGGTTATTCATAGATTCTGACCTATCGTGGAACTCCCATGTTGAATATGTTAAATCCAAAATTTCCCCGATAACTGGTGTACTCTATCGACTTCAAGATGTGCTCCCCACAGCTTTACTGCGTGCCACATATTATGCTCTGATCCACTCTCACCTAAGTTATCTGGTTAGTATCTGGGGCACCATTACTAAGAAACAAATATCTGAAATACAAGTAATCAAAATAGAGCCATAAGAAATATATACCATCTACCATGGGATACACATGTCAAAGACATATACTCACTGACACAAATTCTTCCCTTTACCATTCTGCCAAAATATAGCATCACCACTGCCACCCTACAAATAATTCAACACTCCTTTCACACCAACACTAAACCAGCCTTTAATTCCGATATACACCAGCACAAAACACGATCACAAAATCAAATACACCTATCGTCATCTACACACACAACTAAATTTGGAATTAACTCCTTACAATACATCGCACATACGCAATACAACGCATTACCTAACTAACTAACTAACTAACTAACCATCACGCCGTTTCCCCGCAGGGGTAGGCAGAGAGGACGGACCGCCAAACATCCCGGTCTTGGCACACATTCCTTGCCTCGTTTACATTCATACAACGTCTCATACATTCTCTTCTATTATTCTGACTCTTGACATGGCCCGACTCAAGTATCTGATTCACTTGGTCGTGCCATGTCTTTCTTGGGCGTCCTCGACTTCTTCTACCATTCACATTTGCTTCATATATTCTCCTTACACTCCTTTCCTCGTTCATTCGCTCTACATGCCCAAACCATCGGAGCGTTCCTTTCTTGATCTTACTCATCACGCTTACATCAGCCTTGCATTCTTTGCGGATTTCCACATTTCTCACACGATCATACATGGTTTTACCACACATACGCCTCAGGGATCTCATTTCTACAGCGTTCAGTCTACTTTCATCCTTCCTCTGCCAGTTCCATGCCTCACTGCCATACATCAGGGTAGGTACCAGTACTCCATTATGGACGGCTAGTTTCGCGTCTTTGGACAGTTTTTTGTTGCTGCCAACGGCGTTCAGTCCTCCATTAATAGAGTTACCTGCATTCACCCTTCTTTGAATATCTCTATCAGCCTTCCCATCTCTCGTAAACATACTTCCCAAATAAACAAACTCATCCACCTGCTCCAAGTATTCATCATTCACAACTATATTGCATACTGTTTTCGTACTCTCTCTTTCAAACACCATGACTTTAGACTTACTTACATTCATCATTAACTCATTCTTCATGCATACTTCGTTCATTCTTGACACGAGAGACTGTAGATCTTCCATACTGTTAGATATCAGCACCGCATCATCAGCATACAACAGGCAACATACTTCTAGATTACTCAATTTCGCACCCAATCCCATCTCTTTCAATTCTTGCATACAATTATCCATATATAGATTGAATAACCACGGCGACATTACGCAGCCTTGTTTAACACCTTTTGTGATGTCAAACCACCCCGTAAAATCGCCGTTCACCCTAACACATGCAACGCTTCCCTCATACAGAGACGCAATTGCCTGTATGAGATACTTATTCACTCCATACTTGGACAATACCTTCCATAGCTTTTTCCTGTCAACTCGGTCGTATGCTTTTTGTAGATCTACAAAGGCACAGAAGAGTTTCTGTTTTTTTGCAAGAAACTTTTCAGTGAGCATACGCAATGAGAAAATCTGGTCCATGCATCCCCTTCCACTCATAAAAGCACCTTGCACATCCCATATTTTATCTTTTGTTTCCATTCTTACCCTTTCAATCAATATTCTACCATACAACTTGCCCACTGTACTAAGAAGGCTAATAGCCCTATGATTCCCACATTCCATACGTGACCCTTTACCTTTGTACAATGGCATGATTACAGCCCTTCTCCAATCTAATGGCGTGTAACCCTCCTCTAAACATTGGTTAAAAAGTCTGCACAACCATGTGAGAATAATACGGCTATCTCCTTTAAAGTATTCGGCAGCAATATTGTCGAAACCCACAGCCTTACCATTTTTCATACATTTAATAGATTTTTTTATTTCATCCATGCTGATTTTGGTAACATTCACTCCATCATCGTTCATAACCGATTCACCGCTTGGATCACAGTCACTCGGGTTACTTTCGAAGACCTCCTCGAAATATTTCATCCATCTCTCTTTAATTTCATTCTCATTCGTCAACATTTGTCCATCTTTCGATTTTATCACTTTCATGCTTCCGTTCTCTGGTCCACTCCGGGATCTTTTGACCTCCTTCCAAAACAGTTTTATGTTTTCTTGGAAGTGGTTTGTCATTTTGATTCCCTCTTCTTCTTCCAGGCGTTTTTTCCGTTCTTTCACCCCAACACTTACTCTTTTCTTGCATACCTTATACACTTCTTTCGCTCGATCTCTCTCTTCGCTTGAAACACTGCCAGTCGCTATCAGATGTAACCATGCTTTCTTCTTCTCTGAGACCAGTGCTTTGATCTCATCATCCCACAATGCATCACCTTTTTTCCTACCTTGCTTACTTATTCCACACACGTCTCTAGCAGATTCGCATAGACTCACCTTAATGTGGTTCCATGTTTCCTCTATGCTTAGACCGTTCATTTCCTTCTCATTCAATCTCATTTCTGCACACTTCTCATACTCACTTCTGACATACTCGTTTTGTAGTTTTTCTATTTTGATTCTAGTTGGAGCTGATACCGTTTTCACCTTAGAGCGCCAGCCGCGAAAGAGGTTTACTTTTGACACCACCAGAAAGTGGTCAGTTTCAACCTCAGCCCCTCTGAAAACTCTTGTGTCCTCGGTAACGGCTCTCAACCTAGAGTCAATTACTACAAAATCGATTATTGATCTTTCAATTCCTCTTTCCCACGTATACTGATGGATACCTTTATGATCAAAGAAAGTATTCGACACAAAAAGGTTCCACTCTAAACATACCTCAAGTATTCTGTTCCCATTATCATTCGTTCTTTTATCCCCGAACATACCTAAGGCCGAATCAAATCCGTCACGTCTAATACCGACCCACCCATTCAAATCGCCCGCCATAATAATCCTTTCATTCAACTCTTTTAGTCTCATAACATCATTCACACCAGTCCAAAAATCATCTTTCACTTCGTCACTTTCAGAATTAACAGGGGCATAGCAAATAATAAGAAACACCCTTATTAAACCAATTTTGAATCGGATCCACATTATTCTTGGAGTTACACATTCAAACTGCAACATACATTCAACCATTCTGGGAGACAGTAGCGCTGCAACACCCTGACAAGCCCTCTCCGTGTCTGGTCTCCCAGACCAGATGACGAACTTATCATCATGCTGCAATGTACCGCTCCCCTTTTTCATACTCTCAGTTATACAAAGTACGTCCAAACATTTGCCTTTCATTGTATCACATAATTCATTCATCTTTCTTTCCATCCCTCCTCTTATATTCCATGTGCCAATTCGGCATTGCTCACGTTCCGTCCTCCTCTTTGCGCCACCGAAGGGTTGGCGATGTGATGGATAGCGAGTCTCATCGACCTAAAACTACCAGAATCAAACAAAAAAATATTGGCAAAGGCTCTAAAAGGATATTTTCTCAGTAACTTTATTAACCAGTGACGAATTTAGCTGTCTCCCTTTGTAACTCTTGTATATTCTTCAATTACCTGTATCAAGTGTGTCTAGTCCATTTAAAAATCTATGTATTGTTCATTGATTTCCGTGTTCTTATGTAAAAATAATTTTCCTTTAGATGTATAATGTTGTCCTTCCCGAAATGAGTTTTATTAAACTCATTGGGAGTAATGTATTATAAATTTTATGTAATAATTTTGTAATAATTATCTCTAATAAATAAATAAATAAAAATACTAGGATTTTTCAGTTTTTACCGGAATTTTATACCTAATATGTCATCAATTCTAGAGCCATTTCATAATCTTTTAAAGAAAGATGTCAAATGGGTTTTTTCTAGAGAATGCGCTAACGCAGTAGATACGATAAAGAATTTGATGAGTAAAAATACGATTTTGACGAATTACATTCCGCACCTTCCGGTTAAACTTTTTACGGACGCGAGTACTTCCGGTCTAGGGGCGTGTCTAGTTCACTCATTCGCTAATGGTACGTTGCGACCTATAGCATTTGCATCTAGAAGTTTAAATAGCGCGGAAAAGAAATATAGCATCTTAGATTTAGAGGCTTTAGCTATAGTGTTCGGTCTGAATAAATTTTTTCAATACTTATATGGCAGAGAATTCACGCTGTGTGTTGATAATCTGCCTCTGATGAGAATTCTCGGTGAACATAAGAATATTCCAGTACTAGCCGCAAACAGATTGCAAAGGTATGGAATAATTCTAGCAGGTTTTTCTTATAAAACGGAATTCGTAAGATCTTGCAAAAATCAAGCGGATTTCCTATCTCGACTACCTTTAGAATCATCAGTTGAGGAATTCAGAGTAGATTACGGGTCTGATTTCGTAAGTTTTGTTAGCAATTGTGAACATCTTGACGTTAATTCGATTATGGAAGCCACTAAAGTAGACACTGTCATTCAAAGCGTAATGACTTGTTTAAGGCAAGGGTGGCCCAAACGTGTTAAACGCGAGGAGGAATTATGGAAATTCTGGATAAAAAGGAACGAACTTTCGATTGTTAAGGATTGTTTATTTTGGCAACATAATTATTGTTCCAAGTTCGTTGCATAAAAAAGTGTTAGAGCTCGTGCACCGTTCACACTTAGGTATTGTAAAGATGAAAGGGTTAGCAAAAGGTTATTTTTGGTGGACGTCGCTGAGCAAAGACTTAGAGAAAATTGTTCAGGAATGTCCAGAATGCGCGTCGACGAAACAATCTCCGCCAAAGAGTCAATTATCAGTATGGCCTAATTCTGGGAAGGTCTGGAGTAGGTTACACCTGGATTACAGTGGGCCGATGGCAGGGAAAATGTTTCTGGTCGTCTGCGACTCATTCACTAAATGGGTCGACTGTATTGAAGTTCAAAGGGCAGATTCAGCTAATACTATATTTGAATTGAGGAAATTATTTTCAAATTTTGGCTACCCTGAACTCATAGTGTCAGATAACGGAACTTCTTTTACGAGTGAGATTTTCCAACAATTCCTTCGGGAAAACAATATAAAATTCATGTCATCTCCAGTTATGCACCCAAAAAGCAACGGTGTCGCTGAAAACTCAGTGAAAACTACTAAGAGTTTTCTTAAAAAACTTATGGTAGGAAATAAATTTCAGGTTGATTACAAGGATAAATTGTTAGATTTTTTTGTCCGATTATAGAAATACTCTACATTGTACGACGGGAGTCGAGCCAGCAGTTTTACTGTTTGGTAGGAAACTTAGATCTACTTTTGACAGTCTCATTCCGAAAGAGAATAAACGGGTTGTGTCAAAACAACATGATTTGGCGAATAAAAATATTGAGTCCAATCAAGGTAAACAGACTAAGTATTATGGTGGTGTAAAAACAAGAAATTTTATTGTGGGACAAAAATGTTTAGTTAAGGATTTCAGGAAGAATAATAAATTTACATGGGTAAGGGGAATTGTTACAGATAAAATTGGGAAAAAATATATTTGGTAAAAAATTGTGATTCTCAATTAATTTGGAAACGTCATGTGGACCAGATGAGAAACTTGTCAGTGTGTTGGAGTGATGTTGAGTCAGATTTGCCAGATTCCGCGTCTGATGACACGAGGACTGAGCACTCTGAGAAAGAGTTGTCCAATCTGTGGAGTGAGTTAACGGTGTTTTCTCCTGATTTCAGATTTGCGGAGGGAGGAGAGAGGTCACCGGAGGTCGCGGACACGGCAATCGCTGGTCCAAGTCAAAATCCAAATCCCTGGTCGGGGAGACTCCGCCCAAGATAGTCCCCACAAGGAAGGAATGGAAAGCTTTTGATTTAATATAATTTTGTGTATAAAATATTTATAATTATGTGTTATGATAAGAACTTGAGTGAATTATGAATATAATATTTACAGTGTATTTGCATTATATAGAGTCCTGAAATACTTAAAATATTTGAAATACGTAGACTGTAGCGACTGATTACAGGGGGAAGGGTGTGATATATGTGATTATCCATGTAGTGGGTAATTCGGAAATGTTCGGGTCCGCCGAACTTTGACGAACGTCTCACGAGTCGGACAGCAGTCTCGTCCATGGGAGCTCGTCAGAACTATTCTAGCTACCTGAGTAATCACTCGCTACCGAGACAATAATACAGTACTTATCAATCCATTGTAATATCACAATAAAAGACGAAAAGAACTTACGTTGTACATCTCATTATTTGTGGGCTAGTAAGGCCACATTAAAGAACATTACAGGTAGTTTTATTTTCTTGAACACCCCACCGATACTAAAACTTGGCTACGCCCATGAAATAAACTAAATGTGAAAAGAATATGAAGTTCCACAAAATAAAACAAAAATGTTAAATAAATGAAAAATGCATCACGCAGCTAATATCCTGGCTGTAAATAGCATAAAGCCTCTGTGGGATGGGTATCTGGTTTCCTAGATGCGGCACACAATTAAAGAGACAAAGAATTCACAGGGTTTCCGCACATTTTAAATTTGCACACTGGCTTATTTCGCGAGTACATTTTGTAAACGAAATGAACACAAATTGATATAGGAAATATTACATTACCCCTCCGTTAACAAGATTGTACTGTAAAAAAAATTTAACAATATCAAATCGTGCTTTCCTTTCAATCAAATTTTAAAGAAAAACGTTGCTAACAAAATACACACCTAACTAGACCCAACTATTAGGCGTAGTTTTTTTTTATTAGGTTCAATACAACATCAAAGATCCGTGGCTCCTGCTGGAAATGAGGACGTAACCTTAAAATTGTTGCGTTAAACCAAAATATTCAGATCGCGATATCAGAACTATCAGTTGATATCGAAGCTGAAAATTTTTAGAAATGAAATCTTCTTTAGAACCGTTGTGAAACTCGATGAAACGAAAAAGTGACACTAAAAAGAGATAAACACATACATTTACGGGATTAAGCCTGCGAGAGAATAAAAAATAATTGGTCTCCTCTTTGTGCGGTGCTTCGTAGCTTCCTTATTCTTGTCTACTTTAGTTTTCTGAAGGGTTCACTTCCACCGCGTGTGAACTGCACACGTTATTTTTTTTTACTTGAATATCGCACGAGAGAACCAATTCGATAAATATTCAGAGGTTGTATGCAGTGAAGTAGCGTGGGGGTGTGGGGGGGGGGGGATGCCGGGTGCCACCCGATGGAGGGCGACACCACACCCAACGGGGGGTGACACCAGACGGGGGGTGACACCCGAAGGGGGGTGAAACCTGACCGTGGAAAAAAAATACGAAAGATGTTGTCACAATATATTGAACACGGTCCTTTATTTATATTTTCGTAGCTCTATGGCTCCCCGTGGAGTGCCCCGAAACAAGAGAGTTTTGGGTCTGACGGTCTTTTTATAGGCGAAAATAGCCTATGTCTGAAATTCTCCAACCACCTCCCCCCCACAGCCTCTTGAAATTCTCTAGCCACACATTTGACTAGGTTATAATGTTTTTATTTTTTATGAAGTCGAAATTAGGGGGGGGGGGGGGGGGGGGGGGGGGGGTTGAGGTTTCATCCATTGTAGCTACGCCACTGGTTGTATGGAGTGGGAAAACGGAAGGAGATGGGACTGAGGATGGTTGGGAAGTAAGTATCTGGATCTGGTTATTAAGAAGCGGTAACTTAAACACTAAACTTAACTAAAGTTATGACAAATATAATTTCAATTCAGGAAGAGAAGGAAGGAAGTCAGGATGAATGTGAACTCGATTATTTTTCTATCTATCAATAAAAAAAGGTAGGTATTAACAACAAAGATTACACACTTAATTACTGTTAAACGCCGTGTAAATATATAAAAATATTACATTATAAATAATAACAAAATATGCAAGCAGTGCAACAAATATAAATTTATTTCGGTGCCACATAGGCCATCCTAGTGCAACAGAGATAATTAGCGACATGAATATGTAGTTTGAAGCAGCAATTTAATACTATGGGAGGATTGCTAATCACTGTGAAATATGGCGTTAGTTGCAACAAATAATATGAAAGGTTGAAATAAATAAAAGTTATAAAAATAAATAAAGTTACAAAAATCGAATGCATTTCATAAAAATACTAGCAGACCCGGAAACACGTTGCTGTGGCAAACGAAACACAACGCCATCTACTAACAATGCCATTACCCAACCTTTATTACCGACACCATCTGTTAATTTGCATACATATCAAATCCACACCTACCGCTTGCTAGCCTGCTGCCCGCTGCCCGCTTGCCAGCCCGCTCCCTTTATATATATATACATATATTTTTTTAAGTTGCCGGTAACTCGGGCGTTTATTAACATCAATTGTTATTTACAGAAATGTGCGCTACCCGACTCACTAGACAATGTCTGTTCTGAGCCGGGTAGCAGTATATATCATTACATATTTTTTTTTTTTTAATATTTATTTATTTATTTATTCCATTTTTACAATTTTACAAAGTTAGGTATAAGTACAAATATTTTTTTAATTATGTACATGTAATGCAAATATTTTTTAATGGTGGTAATAATACCTCTCTAATTGAGAATTTCTCGTGTTTAGGGAGGGAGTACTAACACAATTGATATTTTGATATATGTTTAATTGATGCTACCATAAGCGTATTTATGAAAAAATAAAATAAAAACAACATGTATGTAAAATTATATACCTGAGCACTATTTTAGGAAGAAAGTTTTTTTTTTAAATTATAAAATATAAAGCCTGTGTACACATTGAAAATATAAGTGGGCGTAATATAACACAAACATGAAATTACTTAGTGGTGAAATGTATTTTAATTTTTTTCTTAAAAATTTTATAATTTTTTTCGGATTGAATATCTTTAGGGAGTTCGTTAAAGCATTTTATGGCTGAGTATGTGTAATGGTGTTGGGCCGTTGTAGTATTAAGTTTAGGGATTATTATTTGTCCTGTTGTTCTCGGCCTGGAGCTAAATGACTTTATTGTTAGTTTGTCTTTATGGATTTGAAGTAATGCATTTTTTTGATAGATTCTGTTTATTTGTAAAACTTTGAATTCATCGAATATTTTTTGAGTTGAATAGTCTAAAGGTTTTTTTAGAATAATTTTGATGAGTCTTCTATGTACTATTTCAAGTGGGGCTAAGTTGGTTTTATACGCTCCTCCCCAACCTATTATTCCGTATTGCAGAACTGATTGGGCTAATGCATAGTAAACCTTCAGTAGTATAGATTTATGAAGTATATTTCTTAGTTTGAGGAATACGTAAAAAAGTTTACGTATTCTGTTTATAGTTTGTGCAATATGTTCTGTCCATTTAATATGTTGGTCTATTATTAGGCCTAAATATTTAATGTTGTTCTTTTTTGAAATTTTTGTGCATTTAGATGAGTTGCAGTTGTCAGTATAATTTTTACAAGAGCTATGAATAGTTATATTGGAATTTATAATTGGAAGGAATTTGTCTGATAGTGTAAATGTCATGAAGTAAGTTTTGTCAGAGTTTAAGGAAAGATAGTTGTCATCCAGCCATTGTTTTAAGTTGTTTATTTCTACATTTGCGGTTCGGTAGGCTTCATCCCAAGTTTTTTTTTCTATGATTAAGACTGTGTCGTCAGCGAAAGATATGATTTTTCCAATTTTCGGTATTGCAAGCATTTCATTCACGTAAATTATAAACAATATTGGACCTAACACTGTCCCTTGAGGAATTCCAAATTTTGAATAGGTGGGTTCACTCAATGTATTGTTAATTTTCACGTGTTGGTGTCTTTCATGTAGATAACTTTTGAACCATTCTATAACTGTTCCTTGAATTCCAATATTTTCTAATTTCTTGATTAGTTTTTTGTGGCATATACTGTCAAAAGCTTTTCTTAGATCAATGAATATACTTAAACATTTATTTCCCGAGTCAAGAGCATTATATATTATTGAGGTTATTTTTGCGATTGCATCTTGCGTGCCTAAATTTTCTCTGAAGCCGAATTGGTTATCATTAATAATTTTATTTGAAGTGATGTGCTTAGTTAATTGTGACTTTACGACTTTTTCAAATATTTTTGCTACGTTTGATACAATAGATATGGGACGGTAGTTTGAGATGTCGGTTGCAATTCCTGATTTGAAAATCGGAGTTATTATTGTATTTTTATATATTTTCGGGTAAATTCCTTGTTGCATGCTGTTATTTATGATATGTGCTATTGGTTTTGATATTAGTTGTCTCATTTGTTTTAGTAAATTTACTGTGATATGGTCGAAACCAGGGCTCGCTGACACTCGTAAGTTCATTATTATTTTTTCTATTTCTATCTGTGTGCATTTTTCAAACTTTTTGAAAATATTTTGGCAAGTTTGTGTGGATGTACTGAAAGTTTTTTTAGATTGGACAGCGTCAATTTTTTTGGCTAGGTTCTCACCGACTTTTGCAAAGTAGTTGTTGAAAATATTAGCAATTTTAGTTGGTTCTTTTACTGTCTCTATTGTTTCATTGTCATATGTTATTTTATTTATTTGTTTATTTTTATTACCCTTGCCAATGATGTTATTAATTGTAGCCCAGACTTTTTTGTTATCTTCACCACAATCTTCAATTTTTTCTTTGAAGTAATTTTCTTTTGTTTTTTTAATCAAGTTTGTAAGATTATTTCTGTATTTTTTATATAATTGTAATAAAATAAAGTCATTGGGTTGTTTACGGGTTTGATAAAATAGTTTTTCTTTATTCCTAATTGAGGTAACTATTCCATGGGTGATCCAAGGTTTAATTTTTTTATGTTTTGATTTTAGTTTGACGTTATTTTCTTTAGTTGCATTTATTATGTGATCGCGAAGTGTTTTTTCGAAATTAATTGAAGATTTTTCGGCATCTTCGGTATTTAATATTTCTTCCCACTTTTCCGATTTTAATTTTTGTTCTAGAAGTTGTGTGTTAATGGTTTTTATATTATACTGCTGTAATGCAGTTGAGGAAAAGGATATTTTTTTTTTTAAATCAAGAATTAAAAAACACGCAAAGTGATCAGTTATATTTGTTTTCCAAATGACAGGTGTTAATTGTGTAGTTATGTCAGCTTTTGTCCAAATATGATCAATACATGATGGGTTTTGTCGGGGCACAACTCTAGTATAGTCGTTTATGCATGAAATGAAGTTCAATTCAGCCATCGTATTATGTAGATCATTTTTTTCGACACTGTTTGAATTTAAACCTATATTTATATTAAAGTCACCCGTTACTATAGTATTTTGACATTTGTTTTTATTAATTACATCTTTAAGATGCTCTATAAATTGTTGAGTTTTCGAACCGTGGGTTCGGTATATAGCAATAACCTGATAAATCTGATTATTTACTTTTATTTGTAATGCTAGGCAGTTAGTGAGTGTCATGTTTATTTCTTTATAAGATATATCTTGGTGTTTTTGGTTAACGTATATAACTATGCCACTATTCTTGTTAATGTGCGTTTTCGTGGTAATACATGTAAAGTTCGGTAATTGTTGTATACTATCAATATTTATTGTATTAAGGTGGGCCTCGGTCAAAATTATACAGTCGAGTTCAGTTTTCAATAGACTAAGAGTGCATAATAATTCATTTATGTTTTTGTGAATACTTCTGATATTTAAGTGCATAATGGTTAATGAGTTAGTCATATTTTTGAAGAGAAGGTTGCATTGATCAACATTATTACAAACCTTTTCTCTTATATTATAAGTGTTATCTAGTTCGTCCGTAATAATATTATTCATCCTACTTTGAAATCGTGTATCTTATGTAAAATGATTGAGTATGTATATAAATATGTTTGGAGGTACGTTTTGTAGGGAATTGAGAATTCGTTTATATGAATAACTTCATAGTCGGGCGGAACAATAATAATCATATACTTAGTAATAATAATGCCACTCGACTGGGAGTTGCTAGTTCTTAGGTACATACTATGAATTTGAACAGGCGCTAATAAACAGGGTGCCGACTTTGATACTCTGTAAACAAAATATAGTTGAAATATTAATTTCTTACTTGTTTTTTTTAAAGAATGTAACATTTTAATTAAAGTCAATTTTCTGGTAAGCAGATTCTGTCATTTTATTGACGTAGTGGCACTTGCTATCATTCGCTCGATGGTTCGAATTTGTTTTTCCATTTCTTGATTTATTAAAGGTTAGACAATTGTAGCACGTCGGTGGTTGAGTTTTATTCGGGCAGTTCGATAGTGTATGATCTTGTGCGCAGTGGAGACATCTGGGTTTTTCCATTTTTTTTCGGCACTTGTTGGCAGTATGTTCGAACCACAAGCAATGGTAGCATTGGGACAACGGGTTTGAGTCGTCTTCATGAACCCGCATAAATCCCAGGTTTATTCTTCTTTTTTCGATTAATAATTTT
Source organism: Limnephilus marmoratus (assembly GCA_917880885.1). Classification (NCBI taxonomy): domain Eukaryota; kingdom Metazoa; phylum Arthropoda; class Insecta; order Trichoptera; family Limnephilidae; genus Limnephilus; species Limnephilus marmoratus. Next base: position 33,933,209 of record OU862924.1, read on the forward strand.
CTCATTTGACCGGTTGTTTCTAGGACGTAGTTGGATAAGTTCTCGCTTCTTTTGTTTTTTATATTTGCCATTATTTTGGGCATGTGTTTACTATCGTCTTTGATAAGTTGGTAAATATCTTCGTTTTGTTCCATAAAATCTTCATTAAAATCTTCTACGTTGTAATCCTTGTGTATTCCTTTAAGGATAACATTAGGCTTGCGCTTCTTAATTTCTGTTGCGGTTATGCTGTTATTTTCCTTCTTGTTGATTTCTTTAATTATTTTATCAGAATCTTCTTTCTTTGGGCAAGAGATGATTACGTGGTTTTTATTTGATTTTTTTATTTCAGATACTTCTATCCCCAGTTTTCCGACTCTTATCTGTTTTTGAATGTTTACTTTTATTTGGTCCGCGTTTTCATTATTGTTTGAAATTATTTTTATTGTATGTAGATTTTCTTTGGGTAATATTGGTTTTCCCTTATCAATTACGCTTGCGTATGTTCTTTTGTCACCTGTACTTGTTTCCTGCGGGGGTTTGGTGATGATTTTTTCATATGTCATTAATTTTCCCTCAATTATTCCAACCTTTGTTCCAACGTCAATCATTTTGCTTGAAAGAGTAGATAATTTTGTTAAAAGCTTCGCCATCTGGTCTTTAGTAATTTTAAAAGCTGGATCCGTGAGGGCACTGTGGATGCCGTCAATAAGTTCTTTTGCTTCATTAATAGATAGGAGGGCGTTATCGTTAAGATTCATTTTTGTTGTTTGTGACAGCCCTGCTTGAGTAAACAGCATAGATTATTTGATGCGGTAGTATATAATGTGCGTCATGTTGCACGGCACGCACCGTTACATCGATGCAAGGTACTACGATTGGAGCCTTCTATATGTATGCGTCCGATGCGTTGTTCAAATTCTAATTGTCACTTGTTCTGTCACTGAATATTTAATATTTTAATATCAATTTAAATCACTTAAATATTGATCGATTTTAACCAATAATGAAGTATGTTTATTAACCGTCTCTCAAGGGACCACTTCCGATATAAATATATGCTTTACGCGGACTTGAAGAGAGCGGATTGAATAGTTTTTCGGTAGAGCAATTGAAATGCGTGGATATTGTATGACTCACTTGTGAGTACTGAATATATATATATTCATAAAGATCAAATTAAATAAAAATACAAAAGATTATCTACATAAAATAATCTAAATATGAAATATTACAAACATATATAAAATAATTGAACATTTTTTAGTGTGAACTATTTTTTTTTTTTTTTTTTTAAATTTTATTATATGTATGTTTAAATAACAATATTCAACGTATAAAAAATTAACATGGTCGGTTTGCAAGTAACTTGTTAATGCAATTCCTTTTTTTGTTCATTAACCACGTGTTAAAGTTTTTATATGTACGTTTTCTGTTGGTTTGAGTTATATGTTGTGTTTCTTTTAAGAAAATGTTGAGTATGGAAGGTGCGAGGTAAGATTCAAGTTTTTTAGCAAGAGTGGATTTATTTTTTGGCACTTGTAAATGATCGTTAGATTTAGCTCTAGTGTTCTGGGAGTGAGAAATGTGGGAAGGTGACGATTTTATGCAATTTGTATGGATAATTTTTTTTATGAATAGCTTCCTGATATCAAATATTTTATTTTTAATTAAAAGATTTTCAGTGGGATGAAGATATGGTTTTTTGAACATAGTTCTAATAAGTGATTTATGAGCTGTATTAAGTAGCTTAATGTATGTGTCTGCGGCTCCACCCCATGTTGATATACCATAAATTAAAATGCTTTGACAAAGGGAAAAATATACACCTTTTAATAGTTTAGGTGACATAATGTTTCTAATCGTTTTAAAAATGTATATTTGTTTCCGGATTCTCATTACAAGTGAATTTATGTGAAGTTCCCATTTTAGTTTGCAATCCACTGTTAAACCAAGATATTTAATACTATCCGAGTGCTCAATTTTTTCGCAGTCGCAGTTTGTGGTTTGTAATGTATTACATGGATGCAGATGTAAAAGCGGGACGGTTTTTGGTTGCCCAGTATTGGTTTAACTGAATGTTAAAAACTTGGTTTTCGAGGTGTTTAGGGTAAGAAGATTTTTGTCTAGCAATTTTTTTATCTCTTTCATACCAAACTCTGCGCTTTTAAAGGCCTTTTCCCAAGATTGCTCTTTAAAAAGAAGTACAGTATCATCTGCGTAGCTGATCACATTATAGCAGAGTGTTGGAATTTTAATATTAGTGAGACCATTAATATAGATTAGAAAAAGAATAGGGCCTAAGACGCTACCCTGAGGCACTCCGTACTTTATTTCTGCAGTGTCACTCAGGCATTTATTTATTTCAACTATTTGTTTCCTATTTTTTGTATAACTGATGAACCACTTAAGCGGTTTTCCAGTAATGCCAATATTTTTAAGTTTTTCGTATAGCAGATCATGAGAGATGGTGTCGAAGGCCTTCGCCAGATCTAGAAAGACTCCAATTACTTTAGATCCCTTATCTACGTGTTTTACAATGAAGTTGGTTAGTTCAGAAATTGCCTGTTCTGTGCCTATTTTTGCCCGAAAACCGAATTGATGACTTGATAGTAAATTGTGTTTGTCGAGGTAGGATATCAGTTTGTTTTTCATTGCTTTTTCTAGGAGTTTTGATAGAGAGTTAAATAGTAGTGAAATAGGTCTGTAGTTAGAGATTAAAGTTTTGTCTCCAGATTTATGAATCGGAGGCAATTTTAAGTTTATCAGGTACAATACTTTGGCAGAAACTTTGATTAAATATATGTAGCAGAGGTGTACCGATATATTCTCGTAGATTTATCAGGATTTGGTTAGATATGTTGTCCGGACCAGGTACGCAATGAGTTTTGAGTGAAAGAATGAGTTAATTAATTTCTGTTTTATTTATTTTATAAATGTTAAAGGAATAATTTGGTCGCAAGGAAGAGCTTTCTTTGACTAGTAGCTCTTCTGTCATGTGGTTCTTTGTAAGTATTTTTTTCGCTAGATCAAAGCCAACGTTGGTAAAATGATAATTAATGTGATTTGCAATTTTTTTGGGTATATTATATATTTTATTCAATTTACACAAAACCTTGATAAATTGTATAACTAAACCTTACTCACGAATCACTCTATCTATTGGTGAAAACCGTATGAAAATATATATAGTTTAAAAGATCTAAGCTTACATAGAGCGGGAGCGACTTATTTTAATTATATCTCCGTGATTGACTCCTTAAATAGTCAGTTTGATGCAATGGTGTACACTAGTCATAACAGAGCATTAACATTTTATTTTCCAGTACCAATCTTAATCTAATGCTGCGTATTCATGCACAAACACGAACTCGAACCGAGACTCGAATTGTGGGAAAGGAACGAAGCAACAAGGGATGGATTCATTCCTGGGCACACTGACTCACATTGGAAGGGACCCACCACTTTCCCACGGCTGTGTGAGGAAACTGATTGTTTAACCTCCTTAGCCGCACACGTCAGGACTCTATTTTTTTGTAAAAAGGAAGCTACATTTATTTTTGAAACGAATCTAGACCCTCCAATGTCCCTGCATGCATGATTGTTAGTAAAAAAGAAAAATGTATGCATACTTACATTTGCAGTATTTAAAAAATAAAGACACATCATAGATGTGTTCGCCTGTTGGTTCGAGTGAAATAATAAATTAAAAGAAAAATGTATACAGGTGTAAGTATGATTAAAACCAAAGAAAATATATAAAAAGAAAGATATCGGGGGCAGTTTGTCCCACTATCACGGGGCAGTCCCGGCGAGAATGAGCGGGCGAGCGACCTGGCCGCAATGTGCCCAAACGCCCGCGTCCCTTAGCCAGTTACCCACAGATTCCTACCCACCTCTCATATCTTTTCCTCTCCAGATGGCATAGGCCCTGAGGGGAATTATTTTTATCAAGGCCCCCGGTGTGGAGCCAATGCAAAAAAAAACATTAAAAAAACACTTTACTTCAAAAGAAACTTCAGTTTAAAAAAAATACACTATCTGTATCGAGTTCTTGTCGATTCTGCACAAATACTTAAAAAAGTTTAATTACACTCACGTGGCTGTAAAATTAATAAATCGATCTTGAAAAATGAAACAAAACAAACACATCGAAACGTCTCTAACACTTTTCATCCCAAATCGATGTACATTCATGTGGATTGTGGAGACATTGATAAATTATTGTGATGTGATCTAATTAAAAAAAAAACATTTAATTAAACGACGACAATATTAGTGAAACTAAATCGAAAACCTGGTAACAGAAAAATCAGACAAATATAATTTACACCTCTGGGACTCGAACCCAGAACCTTTCGCTTTCCGGGCAAATGCGCTAACCTCTGCGCGCAGTGTTATATATTACAACTTGAGGTTTTACCCATAAAGTAAAAAAAAATGCTAATACTTCAAACGGTAGGTACTCGTTTTCACTTTAAAACATTCACAAAAAACTGATTTTTCATATTTACCACTTTTCAACCAACAGTTTTAGAGTAACCTAGTTTAATAACGACTTTGCTCTTCAAAATGGTTTTTACCCCCTTTTAGTTCCAAAGGATTCCAGTATTTTTAAGCGCTGATTTATAAAAAAATAGCAGTTTTTTCTGGAGGAGTCTGGATGTCAATCGTTAACTTCCAAACCATCCTCTTTCCCACCTCCAACCTACCAACGTGTCCTAAAACTGGGAATTCCGTTGGCCTCGGGAAGACGTAACTCTTTTACGGTTATATCAAATAAAACAACAATAGGTACATTAACCATAATAATATGAATACTCCAAAATACTGAAATCATTATTATTTTGATCCATTTAACTCTGCCGCTACTCGGAAAATCAACACCTCTACCACAGGTCACCGCAAGTGGTTCGCTTAGTGTATTATAATGTGCGAGCAAGGGGCGTGTAAATGATCCCAGAACTCTCTGAGCGTAATACTCGAAAATATGATTGTGAATTTACCTTGCGCGGAAAATATACCTATCACAAAAAATGGAAATCTGACAAATCTCAAGGGAAAAAAGAGATTTACTAACCTTGTATGTCGATCTCTGCAACGGGGGAGGCCTCCCCATAATTTCAATCTACTTAAAATTAAGATCAGTCCAATTTTTGCATTTTGAAATATGCACAAGACAGTTGTTGACAACTTTACGCAACCAAGATAGAATCACAATGAAGGGAAAAATATTCACAGATGATGTGATAGTTATTCTCACATATCACAATAATATTGAAAAATAAAATACATTTTTATTGCACTATTCCTCCAAACAGACAAGGGAACACCATCTATGATCCATTGTGGCCGTTCATGTTGATTTAGCAGTTTTTTCGAACAATACATTTCAGTGTCTCTGCTAATCCAAAGAGACCGCCAAACACCATTTTAATTATTTTTTTCGAACAAACAAAACAAAAACAAAAACATATTACTTATAACGCCTAACCACTTCGTTTGGGACTTAGCAGGGTTGCCCGAGTTCATGGAGTGAGGTTTCCCCAGGGTCTAGGCGGCGGATGTCTCTACCCACCAGCTGTGTGGCATCGAGATCGGGAAACAGTTCGAGGGAGACCTTTTGATTTTGAGACTTTTTGACCTCTCCGCCTGGACTCTCTCAGAACATCGCCTTGCACCGCAGTTGAAGGGATGGATTCACACGTCCGTCACTCCTGGATGCACTATCCCCCAGATATCCATCACCCCTTCTTGTTTCCTCCGAGAAATTCTTCTCCTTCCTTTCCTAAAAAACCCTCCACACAGCAAGATGACAAAGGCCATTAGGGAAATTATAATGCAAACATTTTTTAATACCTTGCGGTCTATGAGCCTATGATTTTTAAAGCCTCAGCAGTCCATTTGCAAATATGGAATTTGTCAAACTATGTCCAATCTGTAATGTGTAAAACGGGACCAAACAATAGGTACTTGAGAAACAGCTGTTTATCAGTAACTAAAGTACAGCTAAACGGTGTTTTTAAAGTAAACATAATGGTACTTATATTTATTGCTAAAAATAGACGATAAATAAAACATTATCTCCTAAGTTTTCTCTTCACAATATTTTCATAGAAATAATCCGCAAAACATTTCACAATTATTGCTAAGTACGTTATTAGAGCAGAGAAATATGTAGTACTGTACAGAATAGACCATTCGAAGAATTACACGTGAATAAAATAATACTCTGAATGAATTCAGCAAAGCACGACGAGGTCTTAAGCGTTGAAACATGTTTCCATTCTCCCAGAATAAAGGAGTATAAAGTACAAGGACTACCCTCCTCTTACAACTCCTACACACTACTAGAGATGGGAGATATTCCTCTTCATGTTAATTGGAACTGGTTGCTTTGCTGTCATTGAAATTGGCATTTATTTACACCCCCCTCCCCAATTCCAAATTTTTCTTTTCTCAAAAAATCTAAAAAGTCTGTAGCATCACCCCTTCCAATGTTTATTTATATCTGTGGAATCAGTTCCAAAACCAGCTGGATAAATAACATGTTCCTTCCTGGTAAATGGAACAGCAGTGATAACCCATTTCAAATATAAACCATCTCTAGAAACTACTACAGTCAACTACAACAGTACGAACCGTACTCTACTCGTATCTACTCAGTGCTCAATCATGTTTTAACTTCATTCGCTCTGGGGCAAAGGTAATAATAAAACTTAATACCACTTTATACCAGAAGTTTTCGTTCGCTTAGAGTCCTAGAGCCTAGTAGACCTTTCCTTGTTTAAATCTGTGAACTGCGGAGGCTTTAACAATCATAGGCTCGTAGACGGATCGAACAAATCGGAAGGCAAATCAGCTACTTACATCTTCTCCACGGTTCCATGACAGTAATTTATCCGGCGACAGTTCATCCTGCGACAGTTCATCCGGCCGACAGTTCATCCTGCCGACAGTTCATCCTGCCGGCAGTTCATCCTGCCGACAATTCATCCGGCGACAATTCATCCTGCCTGATCTTTTAGAAGATTTTTTCTTCAAGTAAGAATGCAAAGAGGATATAAGGCCATACAACCTAACCTAACCTAACCTAACCTAACCTATTTAGTAAAAATATTTTTACAGCGGATTTCCACTCAAGATGCCTTCAGATATAAGTATATCGATTTTGGTTGTACGGCCGTATATCCTCTTTGCGTACTTACTTAATAAAAATCTTCTAAATGATCAGGCAGGATGAATTGTCGCCGGATGAATTGTCGGTGGGATGAACTGTCGGCAGGATGAACTGTCGGCAGGATGAACTGTCGGCCGGATGAACTGTCGCAGGATGAACTGTCGCCGGATGAATTGTCGCAGGACGAATTGTCGGGTCACCCTTCTCCACATATTATAAATTAAAGTCGCGCCATGTCTGTCTGTCTGTTTGCAATAAACTTAAAAACTACCGAACGGATTTTCATGCGGTTTTCACTAATAGGTAGAGTATTCATGAGAAAGGTTTAGGTATATAATTTGTCAAAGTTTTGTGTAAATTGGTTGAAATATATAACATAATGACGAGCGGACTGGCAGCGGGCGCTGTGGATTTGATTTGAATGGAAATCTACAGTTTTATGCCGAGGTTGATGAAATTTTGCACATATGAAGATTAAAGTCACTGATTCAAAACAAGATTAAAGTCACTGTCTTAATTTGATATCGAAAACTTTGTGTAAAGCCCGGGCATCGCCAGGGACTTCAGCTAATAATAATAATAATAAATAGAAAAATGAAATAATTAAATTTTGTATAAACCACTTATATGATGCGCAAATCCGACCGGTTTCGGAACAAACGTTCCTTCGTCAAGGAAAGCTTATACAAGTGGTATATACAATGTTTAATTATTTCATTTTTCTATAATGGTGTCTGAACTTCAGACCTTAGAATTTAACTATATTTAGCCAGGACTCACACCTCTCGAGATCCTACATAAAACATTAGGTGAGAGCTCTCATAGCTAGTTAGATAAATTTTCAACAGATGTCAGAAGGTACAAAACTCTGGTCAGGTCAGGATATTATTCTATAAATAGCTGTTTTTTAGGGTGATATACCCTCTCTTTCTCCTCTTCGCTTCGCTGAAACCACACTTAATTAACTAGTAACTCCTTGGTCTGTCTCGGGCAGTTTGTATCTTCCGGTTATTAAAATGTAATTGGAAATAGAATCAATAAACTCAAGAGTCCCTTAAAAATTGTCCTGAAGATGAGTCTTTCATTACCGGTTCCTTACCTTAAAACTTTACAAATGGATAACTACAAAGTAATAGCTACATTCAAAAATAATAATAAATAGATTTTAAAATAGATCTACAAAAATAATGAGATATTTATAATAAATACACATATTTTTAAATATCACTTTTTAGTGTCTGTTATTGAATAACAACATCGTTACTTTATAACAGTTAAATTTATCAAAGTTTACCTAATTAATTGACCTCAGTAGAATCTTTCTGTGTTTTAAATACGTGGCAATATAAACAGTAATTATCAACTGATTTCTTGGAGTAGTTGCACCCCTTAGATTTTCATAAATGAAATATATCACATTACGTTGTAACACAAGCCTTACATTTTAATTGATTGAAATATTTACTCATGCTCTGGTTTTACAGATTGCACTATCATACACATTAAATATTATATCTAATAATATTTCATTACAAGTAAAGTACTTTAAGATACATTATTTCATCAATTACATCATCGAACAGCATAATAGCCTTCCGTCGGCGTGGTTGAATTTCAGAACCCGGCTTCGCTGCAAGTCTGACGCGCCGCGCCACAGATAATCCGTGTATATGGAATTTCAAACAAAGTAACCTTTGTAATTTAGTTTTGAATTCAAGAATTCGACAATAGTCTCATGTGGACGACTCCCAGGCAGATATAAATACTACGTATTTATTTATTTATTTAACGTCCAGAGGGCTTTTTCATGTTTAGTAGTACAATTATTTCATGACAGATGATTTTTAAACAGATAATAAAAAATTAAAAATAAAATTAGATAAAAAATGCACACAAGCCACAAAAATACAAAAAATAGCGATTTGATAGGTTTACAAAAATACAGATATGTTTAGGAATAGTTTTGGAATAAGTTTTTTTACAGGATCCACAAAATTCGCCAGGTTGATGTCAAATCTGTCAACATCATCTAAGTACTGATTTCCCGTAGTGTGAAATCATTGTATCGGAGAGTAGGCAATGTAGTTCCGCTTATGAATGCTGCAGTAGAATAGTGTATTTTTTGTCGTGTGGTTAATGTCGGTATTCGTAAGTTTATGCGTTGCAGGAGTTCGCAACGGTCGAATATAGAGTTAAATTTTAAATTTGAATAAAAATGTTTAGTCGTTTATTTTACGTCTGTCTTCTATGGTGTGTATTTTTAGAATATGATTATATTTTAAGTCTTCTAGTGGGATATTTAATTTAAAATTTATAAAACGCAGTTTTTTTTGTATTCGCTCAATGTTCTTAAAGTGAATTTTGTAAGATGAAGACCAAACTATCGAGTTATATTCAATTTGGCTTCTAACTAGAGATACATATAATAGTTTAATGGCTTCTATGGAGTTAAAGTTTTATTTGTTCTTAATACGAAGCCTAATGTTTTCATACCTTTGTTCATAATTTGGTGGATTTGATTGGCGAAATTATCATTATTGGCGAAGCGTTAGTGAATTTGTGGCATCTCTCCGGATATATTGAAAGATTGACGGTAGTACTTAGTTGTGTCTGCCGCCAGTGCATTACATATGATGTCATTGTCCGTCCCGGTTGCTTTGCCCCGGTGACTAGCTATTACTGAATGACAGTGGATCTGAGGAACGGGCTATTTTTGGAACCAGTTCCTATTGGTTTTATAAAATGGTCAACAACACTAACCGGGGGAAACCGAAGGAAAAGCCGCCCGCAGGGCCTAGCAGCAAAACCTGCGGAGCGGGTTTTTTAACTGCTAGTTTAGGTATGATTTTATCTGTTACATTGACATCTGCAATGAAAAAAAAAAGAAACAATATTAGTGATTTTTAAGAAATTTGTGGAAACGACAATATGGAAACTTATTTCGGTAACACAAACGGAAGGTTCAGAATTTGATTCTTGGTCGCGTCCAAATCAGTTTTTCTTTCTTGGATAATAATAATTCTTACGTGGTAAAAAACAAATTCATAAAATAAACGCAAAAACCATCGAAAGATCTTTAACAAGTTTTTCATATTTTTGTTTTGCTGTTCATAAAAGTATCGGAACCCAATAATGTATGATCTGTGAATATCCTTTCAACTCCTCAGGCAGCAGTTTTTCAAATCACTAGTAGCTCCCAATATCCCGTTTACCGGCTCTTAGAATAACATTCCAGATTTACGTGGGTTTTATATTCCTTTAAACTATACTTTAACCCTGTTCGATTGCTCCGACGCGATGGGGTTTTTTTTGGGATTCTATATTTTTTATTTGGCGAAAGGGTACAATATTTTATTATTTATCGAAACGAGAATCAATGCTTTAATGTAATCTTGTGTATGTACCCTTTTTTAGAAATAATAATATTTTATCTGGATAATATTTAAAGTATCTGTTCGCCGTAAAGTAATATTTAGGTTTTGGGTAAGTATGCATTTTTTAGGATTCACCTTTTTACTCTTCGTTTCAATGGATATTTCGAATTAATTAAATTAAATGTGTAGCAATCAAACGTGCTACGCAAACGCGTAAAGAAAAACACTGGAATTCACTGTTGATCGTTTATTAATAAGAATTAATAACTCAAATAATACACTGAGCGTGATCGTAGTAAATAACGGTATCAGTTGTTTGGCTTGCTATTCTATCGACTGACTGGGTCAAACCATTACTCCGGCTTTTATAATGCCGCGGCGGAGGTAACGGTTTAATAATTCGGCCGATAATATCGAGAGAATTCGATACGTTTCTCGACGATTCTGACGCCTAATAAACAGGGAATGTAAATGCTCCGGTTCTTTCCATAAAGTGCGACGAGATTCCAGATATCTCAGCGCCGATAGGTAGGTATTATTCGTGTACCGTTCCGACTGTACCACGCGGTGACATCGCCGCGCTGCACAGGTATATACCTTAAGTAGGTACGTACCTGAGTGTTGGCTTCACCACACACTCCCCCCCAGCGGCACAGATAAGGGCTGCGATAAAAAGAGTAGTTTAGACATTAAGGTAGTCGGGAAAACGAACACGCCTTCCTGAACGAGTAGTCGTATGAGTTCGATCCTGTTTGATGGCTGGTTTTGGAAGGGTTGGTGGTAGCTCTGTTGCGGCTTCTTTCGGTTCCTTGGCGATGTAAGCCGGTTTGAGGCGGTCAATGCTCACGGTTAATTCTTTTCCTCTGCATAGGATGACATAGGTCCTACCATTCCGGCGGACGACTTGGTGAGGGCCGCTGTATGGTTGCTGAAGCGGGCTCTTAATGGTGTCGTCCCTCAAGAAAACGTGAGTCGCTGTGGGTAAGTCTTTGAAGATGAAATGACGTCCTACACTATGGCGGGTACCTTCAACCGGTCGAAGTTCGTTGAAGTGCTGTCGAAGTTCCTTGAGGAAGTTGCTCGTATTGTCGCAGGTTGCTGATCGTGCAACGAGGAATTCTCCTGGTAAACGGAGCGGCTCGCCGTATACCAGCTCGGCTGAGGTGGTAGCGAGGTCGTCTCTCTAGGCTGCTCTTATTCCCATTAAAACAGTGGGAAGCACTTCGGTCCAACGGTCCTTCTGGTGGCATTTGATCGCAGCCTTGAGCTGGCGGTGTAGCCTTTCCACCATGCCGTTTGCCGCAGGGTGGTATGCGGTGGTATGAATCTGCGTCGTACCTGCTAAGCAGTTCAATTGCCTGAACAGCCTAGACTCGAATTGTCTTCCTTGGTCAGTGGTGATTCGAAGCGGGGTTCCGAACCTGGTAATCCAACCCTGGTAGAATGCGCGCGCCACTGTTTCTGCTTCTTGGTCCTTGATAGGGAACGCTTCTGGCCATCTCGTGAACCGGTCTACGCATGTAAGGCAGTACCGGCATCCTTCTGACATGGGCATGATAATGATGTCGATATGGACATGTTCAAATCTGGATGAAGTTCTAGGAAAGGTTCCAAGGGGTGCTGACACGTGTCGTGACACCTTACTTAGTTGGCACTGGAGGCAGTTGCGTGCGAGTTTCCTTGTGTCAGCTTTGATGGCCGGCCAGACATAACGTTCAGTCATGAGTTTGACCGTTGCCTTGATGCCTGGGTGAGCCAGCTGATGAACCGTATTGAAAGCTGCAGAATGGAATTTCTTTGTGACGAAAGGTCTGGCTATATTTGTCGATAAATCGCAGTAGAGTTGCGTGTCGATGCCGGGAATGCGCACCTTTCTTAGCTGGAGGTTAGAACCTCCCTGTAGGCACTTTTCTAGTTCCGTGTCGTTCACTTGGTCAGCTGCTAGCGCTACGTAATCCAAGGGAGCGTGAACTGTCTCGACCCTGGAGAGGGCATCTGCGACGATGTTGTCTTTACCTGCCACGTGGCGAATGTCGGTGGTGAACTGGCTGATATAGTCTAGGTGACGGAATTGTCTCGGTAAGCACTTGTCAGCCTTTTGCTGAAAGGCGAAGGTGATGGGCTTATGGTCGGTGAAGATGGTGAACATCCTGCCCTCTACCATATGTCTAAAGTGTTTTACAGCGAGGTAGATGGCCAGGAGTTCCCTGTCATAAGCACCGTATTTTCGCTCCGCTGGACTGAATTTCTTGGAGAAGAACCCCAACGGCTCCCAGTGACCTTCGATGAGCTGCTGAAGCGCGGCACCAGCTGCGGTGTCAGATGCGTCGCTGACTATGGAGAGTGGAGCTTCGCACTTGGGGTGAGCGAGCAGGGTTGCCTGAGCAAGTGCTTCCTTGCACTTGTCAAAGGCTTCCAAGGTCTCTTTGGTCCAATGTATTGGTTGCTTGCCTTTCTGATTTCCTTAGAGGAAATCATTGAGTGGGGCTTGAGTATCTGCAGCTTTGGGCAGGAATCTCCTATAAAAGTTGATGGCTCCGAGGAACCGGCGGAGATCCTTTACAGTTTCTGGCCGATTGTAACTTCTAATAGCATCGAATTTTTCTGGCAGGGGTGTAGTGCCTGCGCCAGACACCAGGTATCCCAGGAATTTAACCTCAGGCAAACCAAAGTGGCATTTTCCAGGGTTAATGACCACACCATAATCCTGAAGACGCTGGAACAAGATTTTGAGGTGGGTCATGTGCTCCTCTTCTGTTGACGAGGCGATGAGTATGTCATCGATGTAGGCATAACAAAAATCCAGCCCTCTGGTGATCTCATCGATGAAGCGTTGGAAGGTCTGAGCTGCGTTACGGAGGCCGAAAGACATCACTGGAAATTCGAAGAGTCCGAACGGAGTAGATATGGCCGTCTTTGGAATGTCGTCAGGAGCCACCGGAATTTGATTATAAGTTCGTACAAGGTCTATGGTTGAGAAAATCTTGGCGCCTCTGAGTGCCTGAGTGAAGTCCTGAATATGGCGTACAGGATATCGGTCAGGAATGGTTCTGGCGTTCAGCCCGCGATAATCACCGCATGGTCGCCATTGGTCATCCTTTTTGGGGACCATATGTAGTGGCGATGCCCAGCAGCTCTCGGAAGGCCGGGCGATTCCTAAACGGACCATGGTCTCAAACTCCTTCTTGGCCCGTTTGGGTTTATCAGGAGCGAGGCGGCGGGGTCGTTCGGCAACTGGAGGGCCTGGAGTAGTTCGGATGTGATGAAAGGTAGCATGGCGAACTTCCTTCATAGCGCCATCAGGGCGCGTGATATCAGGATACTGTTGTAAAATTTTGTGGAAAGGGGACGTTCCTGTGACAGTCTTGATAGAAGCAATATTATTGCTGCTTCGCTTGCCTGTGGTTGTCAGGTTAGTCACTTGGTCCAGCAGTCGTCGGTTGCGGATATCTACCAGCAACTCAAATTTCGCCAGGAAGTCCGCTCCAATGATGGGCTTGGAGACGTCAGCAATGACGAAGCTCCAAATGAAGTCGCGTCGTAGACCTAAGTCAAGGTTGAGCGTCAGGCTACCGTAAGTTGCGATGGTGCTGCCATTTGCGGCCGCCAGTTCGTAAGCTTGCTTGGCTGGACGACCTTGAACCAAACGTCGCGGAAAAATACAGAGGTCCGCGCCAGTATCCACGAGAAACTGAGTACGTGTTTTCCGGTCAGTGACGAACAGGCGACTTATTTGAGTAGGGCTCCCTGTGCTGGTCGCCATCAGTGTGAGCCCGGGGCATTTCCCTGCACAAAGTTGCAAGGTTGATTGCATGCACGCGCCCTAGCCCCGAACCTGCTGTGATACCAGCACATGCCTTCGGATTGGCGATCCCTCGAACGGGAGCGTGAGGAATTTCTCCGCCAACGAGGGCTGATACTCCGTGATTGACGGTCTTTTGAGTGCAGCGTTGCTATCTCTCGTCTTAGGGTGGTCAACTCCTCTTGGAGTGGCAGCATCATTCGTTCGAACCTGCTGATCAGGCTATTATCAAGAGTCGGCTCTGAAACTGCATTGATTGCTGGCCTTCCGGCGTAGTCATCAATAGCGTCTGCAAGGTTCGCCAACTCGTCCAACGAGGTTTGTTGTTGTGTAGCCAATACAACCTGCATACTCCGGGGAAGTCTGCCCATCCAGAGAGTTCTTAACACCTCATCAGGCACGGTGCTGCCCGCGAGGGTGCGCAGATGACGGAGGAACTGGGATGGTTTACGGTCTCCCCGTTCTTCGTGCTCCAAAAGTCTCCTTGTCTTTTGTTCCTGTGTGGAGCTGAGGCGTCTGGTCAGCTCACTTCTTAAGAGGGCGTAGGCTCCGGTATCAGGGGGCTTGACAATAATGTCCCGGACTTCTTGTGCATAAGTAGGATCCAAGGCTCCAAGGACGAATCCGAATTTGGTGGCGTCAGCTGTGACTCCTGAAACCTCAAAACTCCTTTCAACCATCGCAAACCATAATTCTGGATCGTTCGGGCAAAAGGGCGGTATTCTTACCGCTACCCGGTTAACTTCTGGCGACGTATTTGTCGATGTCGATGATCCGATTGGAAGAGACATTGGAAGATAAAATTATTATAATTAATTTAAATCGTAAAAAAAACTTAATAAATTCGTGTGTCGGAGGTCACCACTGTAGCAATCAAACGTGCTACGCAAACGCGTAAAGAAAAACACTGGAATTCACTGTTGATCGTTTATTAATAAGAATTAATAACTCAAATAATACACTGAGCGTGATCGTAGTAAATAACGGTATCAGTTGTTTGGCTTGCTATTCTATCGACTGACTGGGTCAAACCATTACTCCGGCTTTTATAATGCCGCGGCGGAGGTAACGGTTTAATAATTCGGCCGATAATATCGAGAGAATTCGATACGTTTCTCGACGATTCTGACGCCTAATAAACAGGGAATGTAAATGCTCCGGTTCTTTCCATAAAGTGCGACGAGATTCCAGATATCTCAGCGCCGATAGGTAGGTATTATTCGTGTACCGTTCCGACTGTACTACGCGGTGACATCGCCGCGCTGCACAGGTATATACCTTAAGCAGGTACGTACCTGAGTGTTGGCTTCACCACAAATGTTATGCAATGGATGTTATGCAATTTGGGAGGTGGGTATGGGTACACACAAAGGTCACCCCAAGTGGTTAGCTACGTTTGGTGACTTAGCGGAGGTACTCGGGTTCATGGGGTGAGGTTTGTCTAGTGCATAGGTTCTCAACCATATTTTGCCCACCGCCCACTTTGAGAATATTTTTTGTCTAGCGCCCGCCAATTTTTAATTTACCACAACTTATTATTGGTGGTGGGGGGAGGGGGGGGGGGGGGGCTCAACTGTCTCGGCATCAATAATTTGATTAAACATATATAAAATTATTTGTTATACATTTTTTTATGCAAATTAACAAAAACTATTGTTTTGTATTTTAAGAACAGGGTTGCTACCTTCTTCTTTCTTGTATTCATGACATAGTGTCAATTATATAATAATACACATAAGATTATTAGTATGTGATAAGCGTGTTTTTTTGTCTTTTTTAGACCATTTTTTTCCTGCCCAAGCCCTCACTGGGCCTACGCCCCTACTGGGACTTCTCAACGCCCCGTAATTTTATCCGGGTCTTCTAACGCCCCCTTGAAAGTCTCAAACGCCCACGTTGAGAACCCATTGTCTAATGTCTTGGCGGTGGATGGCGAGCTGGATCGAAAGAGAGTCGTTAAGTCCCTCGACCAATCACTTTGCAGCACACATTTTTAATTCCCAGAACTTCCTCTCCTTTTTTTCCCAAAACATCCCTAGTACAGCATCTCTAAAGATGACATAGGCCCTGAAGGAATATTTCTCCTCGGGACTTCCTGTGCGGACCTAACGTACAAATATGTATACATCTACACAGAATAACTTCCTGGGATTTTCTGTTTTGCTATACGACGTGTTTTAAAATGCTGCGTTTCGCCCTCCTTCGATTTGAATCTCTTCAAGGCCTGTGCTTGATTCTTCAGTTCCTCAGACAGACCCTCTACACTCTATGTAGGTACTCCACACAGTTCTCCAAAAAGACATAGACATGTATTTTCTAGTTTGGTGAGAATTTTGCCCATAGTAATAAATTAAAGCAATGAAATTAAATACGTGACGTAGAATGAAAACTGTAAGCGTTCCGCCAGAATTTCTGCGAAGAAAACAGACGCCCGTTAAATGTTTTACGAGGAAGATACCATTCCACTCACAGAGGCTCCATTGCAAGTGCATTATTTCCTTCGAATTCTGGAGAAAATAAAAAGATAAATAAATGGGGACTCTAAATGGAGATTAAAGAGTTAACCGAATATTATCGTAATTTTATTCACACCGAATTATGTTTTTTTATTGCACCAGATTTAAATGTCCGGGTTAAATTTTCCCCAAAAAAAAAAAAAAAGGAAAAAAAGAAGGAAAAACTAAACCCTTTCACACACTTACCCAAATGATCATCTAGTCAACCCACGCTATGCAATTGCACTATATAAGTATTATAAATATAAAACAATACAAGAACAACATGTCAACCTACTAGAGACCAAATGGGAATATAATTCACCGACTCCAGATATTTTCATATCAGAGGGTTCGGCTCTGTGGCATTTCTAATTGAACCTATAAATCCTACCGATCCCTCAATATAAATATTTAAAAAATCCTTTGTAATCCTACATGTATTTAAAATGACTGATTTTTGCATTTTTATATACAAATTCTTTGACAAATCTAATATGCTTAAATTTTGAATCAGATTCCTAGGTATTATGCCAGTGGCCGAAATAACAAATGGCAATATTTTTATAGTCCGAGAATGCCAAATTCTTTTAATCTCATTTCCTAAATCTGTGTATTTTCTTATTTTTTCAGAAATAATTTTTTGAATATTACAGGAATTTGGAATAGCTACATCAATGATATAAGTTATTTTTTTAATTTTGTCATGTAAAACTATATCAGGTCTATTATGACTAATTGTTCTGTCTGTTAGTATAGTTTTATCATAATATATTTTTTTTAAATTCATTTTCTAAAAATGAATTTGGTTCATATTCATAATATGGTACTATATTACGGCAGTCAATCAAGTTATGTTTAATTACCAAACTTTGGTGAATTATTTTTAAAACCTGATTGTGCCTAAATGTATACTCGGAAGGCGCTAATATAGAACATCCCGATATAATATGTTCTATAGTTTCGGGAAAAGCCAAACATTTTCTACATAAATCATCAATTTGATTTATATCTTTGATTATATGCTTTCTATAATTTTTAGTATTAATGACTCTATCTTGAATGGCAAGCATAAACCCTTCGATTTCTGCGCTCAACTCTCCAATACTCAACCATTTGTTTGACGAAAGTTTGTCAACATACGTTTGGATGAGATAATTGAAGTGTTTTGCGTGAATAATTTTATTTGACCAGGAATCTAATAATTCCTGGTTAGTATTTATAAGAATGTTGGCATTCTCGTCATATAAATTTAAAGGTGTAATATTTCTATCTGCCTTGCAAATTATTTTGTGCATTTCTGAGCTATTTATTAGCTTTCCTATGGAAAAAATTTCTAAGCATTTCTACCTGATTGTGTTTCAAAGATGTTATTTTGACTACACCTCTTCCTCCTAAATTTCTAGGTAAATTAATTCGTTCTATAGCTGAATTTGGATGATGGCAATTAAATTTTGTTAACGTAGTTCTAATTAATCGTTCTAATTATTTCAATAACAAGGTTTGTACATGTATGTATGATGTATATAATAAGTATAGATTCATTTTTTTTTTCACAGACCTCCTCACTAGGATTTCCTGTTCTGAGGTGGCCTGTAGTTTTATAAAATATTTGTATTTGGTTATGGATTGTCTTTATATCGTCTTCATGATGTTTGTAATTTTATTATCACTTTGATCTCTCAGCCATATTTTTACTTTTGTTTTAAATACATTCATTTCCTTTATATTTTTGATTTGATCTGGTAGAGCATTGTATAATTTTATAGCATGGAATTTATTATTTCTCTGTCCAAAAGATGTGTTCAAACTGGGAGGAACCAGGATGTTATTGCTTACTGACCTGGTTGAGTATTTATGTTGGGTAGTGGAGTATACATATATGTTTTTTTTTAGTTTAAATAAAATATTTTTTGAATAAAGTTTCTGTACATTGAAGACGTGAAAGTTATTAAATATTTCTTCCGTCGGAGTTCTAAGCGGAACTTTCAGTAATGTCTTCAGTACTCCTTTTTGGGCTATATTGAGTCGCTCTGTATGAGTGCTCAAAGCAGACCCCCATCCAGTTATCCCGTACTCTATTTGTGATTGACATAAAGCGTAGTACACTTTCTTAATGTCGTTTATGTTGAGGATGTTACGGATGATACATTAAGTAGATAGATAGATACATTCAGTCAAATGTTTAACGAAATCTATAATTTAATCAAAGATTTAAATGGTAAATTGCAAAATAAATCTTAATTGCACCTCAACTTCCGCAAGTGCGTTATACATACCTCAGTTATAGATACCTACTCTTGATATAGCCCTGATGAAAAACCACCCTTCAGAATTGAAACTTTGCTTGAAACGACTTTAGTCAACTATATTTTTATTATTTTTATTTTACATGAGCTGCACACAGGAGGCCCTGAGGAAAATAATTTCCCTCAGGGCCTATGTCATTTTTTTAAATTTTTAATTTTATTATTTTATTTTTTTATTTATGTTTATTTAGGAAGCATACAGTTGTGTATAAAGTAGTTGTACATAGAATAGTGAACATAGTTAAAACCAGTTAAGTTCCATTTATAATATTTAGTTGTTAATGGTTAATGATTATATGATTATGAATCAAGTGGTAATTAAACAATTATAGTAGGTATACGGTGTGAGCAATTTGTAAAAAAATATCAAAAAGGTGATAATAATTAATTCAGAAATAATAGTTTCCAGTAGTTGTTTAAAATAATAGTACATAGTGTTAAGTAAAAAGTTTTAAAAAGAAAATAATAAACAAGAAATAATAGTTTTCATTCAAGTACATTGTACGGTTAGTTTGTTTTTAAATGATTTAAGGGTACAATGGAAAACGTCAATATCTCTAAGGGCATTATAAGTTTGGCAGATACGCCCGAGCAAGGAGTTTTGTGCGTATTTTGATTTAAAATGTTGTATATGAAATAAGGTGTTCGATCTGGTATTGCGTTCAGGGCAACGAAATGCAATTCTTTCTAACAAAGCTGGCGAGTCGATGAGGCAGTTCACAATTTTGTACAGAAGCAGTACATCAAAAATTTTCCTCCTTTTGTGAAGAGCAATAGGGTAACACTGATGATTTTGAAAATGATACGACAGGTGGTTCAAAATTTTTTTTTTAATGTTTTCAATTTGGTTAATATAAGTTTGGTATTGATGATTCCAAATGACAGACGCAAATTCAAGATGAGATCTTACATAAATATGCCATATATAGTAGTTCAAGTGTAAAATGTTTATTGAATGGTTTTGTGACGCGAAGAATGAAGCCCAGTTGTTTGTAGGCTTTTTCTAAGATGTGTTCAATATGATCTTCAAATAGTAATTTAGAGTCCTGCTGTGTGGAAGATTTTTTAGGGAAAGGAAGGAGAAGAGAGTTCTGGGAAGGAAAAGGTTTTAAGGGGTGGATAGGAATCTGGCGTTCAGTGTATCCTGGTCATCCGCCTTCAAGACCCAGACAAACCTCACCCCACGAACCCGGGCATTCCTGCTAAATTCCTGCTAATTTCCAATTATATGTAAATTCCATTGAACACGATATCAAGCATGATCCAAACATGTTTTGGGACTACGTCAAATCGCTGAGGAAAGATGGTGGTATTCAAGACACCATGACGCATTGTGATCGGGAAGTTCGTGGAGTAGACGTAGCTAACGCTTTTGCAACACGCTTCCAATCCGTGTATAGTAATGAGTCTCCATTACTAAATACAAATATTGCTACCAAGTTGAATATAAAGGGAGCCCAGAATATAGATATTAATAAAATTTATGAATCAGATATAGAAACTTCCATTAGAAAATTGAAAAATACATATTCACTTGGTCCAGATTTTCTTCCAGTATTCTTCCTTAAAGGTTGTGCTGGGTTTTTAAAAAAGCCAATTAGTTTCTTATTTAATCTTTCCCTGGAAACCGGTGTATTTCCTGATTCCTGGAAAATTTCGAAGATTTGTCCGGTTTATAAAAGCGGTACAAAGACCTCTGTAGAAAATTTTAGGCCAGTAGCAATACTATCTGCACCGGCCAAACTGTTCGAATTGATTATTCACAAATACACACTGCCACAAGTGGAGCCGTACTTAATTTCAGAACAGCACGGATTTAGAAAAGGTCGATCTACAGAAACCAACTTATTGGTGTTTACTGATTACGTATCAAAATCTTTAGATAAAGATCAGGTAGATTGTTCGTATAACGACTTTTCAAAGGCCTTCGATACTGTTAATCACGACGTCTTACTCAATAAGCTGGCTGAAATAAGATTCTCCATGAGACTACTAATCTTTTTTGCTAGCTATCTTGCAGACAGGAAACAGTTTGTATCTCATGGACTATTCCAGTCTATTCTATTTTTTGTACGATCAGGAGTACCCCAAGATTCTAATTTAGGCCCACTCCTTTTTTCCATATTTATTAATGATATTTCAGAAGTAATTCTGCACTCCAGGTTTCTTCTTTTTGCTGATGAACTGAAACTATTCTTAGAAATACTAACCCTAGAGGACTGCAATCGACTGCAGTCAGATATTGATAGAATTATTGACTGGAGTAAAAGAAATCGGATTGAGTTCAATATATCTAAATGTTTAATTTTGTCATTCACTAGGGCGTGTCATACCTGGTATTACCGGTATACGATGGACGCCCGAAGTCTAAAACGTGTCTCCACCATGAAGGACCTTGGAATCATGTTTGATAGTAGGCTGACATTTCATACTCATATTCAGATGGCTTGTAGCACTTCATTGAGAATGCTGGGCTTTGTTCTGCGTACTGCAAGGAATTTTAAAGACACCCGGGTTCTCATAATTCTATTCAATTCCTTAGTAA
This sequence comes from Limnephilus marmoratus, assembly GCA_917880885.1. Classification (NCBI taxonomy): domain Eukaryota; kingdom Metazoa; phylum Arthropoda; class Insecta; order Trichoptera; family Limnephilidae; genus Limnephilus; species Limnephilus marmoratus. Next base: position 33,954,893 of record OU862924.1, read on the forward strand.
GGAGTAGACTTGAAAGTGGGTCGATAATTTGGAGTTCGCACCAAGCAAAATATTCCCTCATATTGGAGAGAGTTCAGAAAAAATTTCTGAGATTTCTGTACATGAGGGAATACGGCTATTACCCGTGGCTCTATCCTACCGACTTTCTTTTGGGTATGCTCGGAATGAACCATCTACGTCTCAGAAGGGATGTACACATTGCTACGCATTTCTTAAGATTGATTCGCGGAAGGTTTGAAAACTCAGCTATCTTGGAGAACATTCATTTTTATATTCCCGATGGTTATCTTCGCCATCGACAGCATAGGCTGTTCTATCTTCCGGCCTGCAGGACTAACTTGCCAATGGTCATGCCGGTCGGGAGAGCAATCTTGCTGTTAAACAAAATTAATTCGGATATCGACATATTTAGCGTCAGTGAAGCTGCTTTTAAAAGGCAAGCTCAATTGATGCTCGTATAGTTATATTTTTTGCTAACCATTTATATTAATGTTTAATGTAATACTGCTACAAATGTATTTTAAAAACGCATTAAAATTTTAAATTTTGTAATGTTTTTGAAAGAATAAAATTGAATTGAATTGAATTGAATTAAATCACCAAACGTAGCGAACCACTTGGGGTGACCTATGGCAGAGGTGTTGGTTATCCAATAAAGGTTCCCCGGGCGGCGGTACCCATTCCCGCCTCCCAAAGGCTCACGGCTGACCCTGATTGAGGATGCCATAGTACCACTGGCTCTAGTAAGTCGGGAGCAGAATTCCTGTAAAGTATTTCTATAAAATAGCTCCAATGATATGTAGAATAAGGAAGTTGAGTGAAAAATATTTTGACATATAAAAAATATGTTCATGTAGATCAAAAAATAACGATTCTAAATATATAAATATATTTCTATATTATTATTCTTAGAATTAGTTAAACGTTCTTAAAAAATGATTAAAAAGCTATAAACTATAAACGCTTCATGATTGGTCAAAAGAATTCTGACGTCATCTGTTCCTCGGTTTGTACGATCATGATCGTGCATCTCTTTCTATTACACGACAGATGACTTATTTATGATGAGACAGGTTATATCTAGGCCAAACGCTTGCTTTACAGACAGAACTGGACAGCAAACTGCAGAAATAAAATAACGTTCATATCACAAAAACATAAAAACCAAACAAAAATAGTGTTAATATAAACACACAAATAAATATCGAGTTTAAATAAATAGAGAAGAAACTTCTTTACCGCGCGTGAAAAAGTGACGCAGCTTTGAAACAACTAAACATTTAATGTAAACATATATTTGTCTCACTTGCACAAGTCACGAGAACAATACCGCCGCTAGTTAGACAAAGGCAGAAACACAAACCTGGGTTGGCAGGGTGGTGTTGCCTGCCGTTTGAAATTTTACCCAATATAAACAATGAAAAAGAGTTTTGCTAACAATTAGTTTGTAATAAAATTAACTAATTTAAATTATTTGAATGTGTGTTTTTTATTATCTGAGTAAAAGTAAGCACATCTGATGAAATCATTACGACATTTTTTGTTCCAATATTTTTATCGTACCAATAGTATATACTTAATACTCAAACGGATGCTTTAAAAATGATTCAAAAGGTGTTTTCTAAGTTCTTTTCTCAGCAATCGAATTATTTCCACCCACTTCCCACGGCATGCTGCATCTTTAGGTGCCCAGCAAAATTATTAATATAAAATACTTTTAAAAAAATAACTAGAATATTCATTAATAAACTAAAATAAGTTGTAATGACTTCTTTTGGATGAAGATTAAAATGTAATTTTTATTATTATTTCCAAAATATTTTAAATGAGTGGTTACCTCCATAGTAACTTATTCCATAAATTATATACCTATTCTCCCAATAATGTGGTAAAACCAAAACGACTTTTTAGTGGCAACATTGAACCTATATTATAGTATTTGACATTTTATATTTCAAATTTCTGCTTTTTTTAATTAAATATGAATATGTAGATCATAAACTTCCGTGTGGAAAGTAATTCCGCTTGATTTATTGTGTGTTTGTTTCCTTGAATCGCATTCTTTCACGACGTATTTACCCATTTTGTAAAGCGTATCTCTCTTTCGACAAACAGCTGTCACTTCATAATACCGTGTTGGGGAGTTCAGGCGGCGGGAAAAACACAAATTCTAACTTTAAAATTTAATTTAACTATGAAATCCTGATCAAAATATATATTTTTTAATACAATTAATTCTGATAGACGGTTAACATTGACAACAAAAATTACTGGAATTCCTTATAGAAGAATTAAAAAAATCTTCTTACAAAATGCCCAAAGCAATCTGTTTAATGCGAGTCAAATGACGTCACACATACACCTCGCCTCTTACCGGTCGTTTTGGCGGGATTAATAAAATTTAAACTTTGAGACTTAATTTAATTATGAAAACGAACTTTAAAAAAAAATAAAAAAATACTAGTATTTAAGTTTGAATGTGAACATTGATAAAAAAAAATAAAAAAAATGGACTCAACTTCCTTATTGCGATTCCAAGTAATTTGTGACCTATACAACTATCGCGCACCCAATACTCACAATAAGAGACTCCATGCTTCATTTCATGTAGTTGCTTCTCGCACTGATTTTGTTTACAATTCTTGTTCATAAGTAAAGATTGCATCGTGTGGGGAAAGAGACTTGCTATTGCTTCGTTTAAAAAACAAATAAATAACTATTAGATATGCAATCATCCTAATCTAATATGGTTAAAAAATGTTGCACAATAAACAACTTATTAGGTATTTTTTTTTTTAATATCTATAAATAAGTAAAAGACAATGAGTGTCTAAATATAAAAAGAATTGAAAGTTCTCTTTGTGGCATCATTTTAATTAAATGCAAGTAACAAACTTTGTATCCTGATGGCACAGTTGGTTTTAAAACACATTGATCATTTTTTTATTAAATGGTGGTGTAAACTTGTTATTTTCATTTAATTACATAATAGACATTTCGTCGATGACACAGAGCGAGTTTACAAGCTAATATCTGGGAAATTTACTATCTGTTAGTAAACTCGCTCAGTGTCATCGTTTTACTTGCTAACTAGCAGATTATTGACAATCTACGAACAAAGTTAAAAGGTCGTCAACTTTACTCGCTACACGCTTGCTCGTGATTGGATTATTTATGTTTTTCAAGATGGCTGCCAACAAACAGCTGATTTCGACTGTCAAACATCACAGAATTAGTTCACGCAGGCGTCGTTATTCTTGTTACTGGCGCTAGCAGCGACCTCAGTTTCCTACGCTACTGAGCGCGTGGACAGTTTTGGGTGTCATCATGACAATCTTACTCGCCGATTTACCCGCTTTTAAACTTAGAAGATAGTAGCTTGTAAACTCGCTCTATGTCATCGAGCCTTTATACAGATTTTTTAAAGTTTTATCCCTACGTGCAACGCACAGTGAAAACTACCGGGAAAAAGGTGAACCTAAACCCTCTGAAAAGTAATATCGTCGAGCGATAAATTCTTTTATGCACTTTTAACACATCCTTCTTTCTTTAAATAGAGCCACTGCAGGCGCTCTATAAACTGGGATCCGGAGCGACACTTATAAGGAACACATTATCGTGTGTTATATATATCTACTGTAAAAGTGTGCGAAACGCCACATATAGTCTGTTAAATAAGAGTAGAAAATATAAAAAAATGGAACTACAAAATTTGTAGGCCGGCAACATCAATTTTCCTGTCAAATATTCTTTTAAAGTGCAATGACACTGAAAATATAGAAAACTATACACACATTTAAAAAACATTGTTTTGTTCTTTAAATAAAAATATAATCGAAGGATCACTGTTACTAAGGTGGGTACCTACTTAATTACATAAATTTGATTAAATTGTGTTTTACAAAGTGATTGGCTTTCAATTAATTTAACAAAAATTTGAATGTTACAGTAGGTAGAAAGGAAGAATCATTAATGGTGAGTTTAGTTACACTACTTTTAGATCTAAAAGATTTACATATTTAAAATTTTTAAATTAGAGACATGATCTAAAGCCCGGGCAACGCTAGGTACCTACTTAAGCTAATATTAAATAAATGTGAGCAATTTCCAAAGTGTGCTTCATATTTTATTACAATATCGTTATTCTTCATCGTGTTAACACAAAATTGCTATTCTAATTTTGTGCAATTCTAATTTTGAGATCAGTCTAGATTTTGAGATCTATATTGAAACGAAAAAATATTTTTTTCACTTTAATGCCTTTTTAATAAAAATATAGGTTACACAACTTTAGACTACCACCATGGTTATATTTTTAGTATTGCAATTTGAACTACAGTGGCGCCCTCCAATGTTTTCTTCTCTAAATTTGACAAACTGTAAGTTGGCTTTGACGATAAAATTTAATTGTTTCCTTTCAAAAGATAAATGTTATCAAACAATAAAAACACAATAAAAAAATAGTTGATTGTCAACAATAATGAAAAAAACTTTATTCACGCTCAAAGTAAAGAATGTGCGGGCTTTCGTATACGGCCAGTCGCTTATTTAAAATGTCGTGGTATGTCGTATAAAACCTTCGTTCTGCCCGTTTAGAATTATTTTGTGATTTGAATTGTTTCAACCCGAAACGAAATTCCGGCTTTTACCTTTTCATCCATTTTTAATTCGGAATTCGGATCTCATTTCTGACTACCGTTGTCCTACAGCCACTCACAATCTGGGTTTGGAGTACTGAGTCTTCCCTTTACCGAAGAGATGAACTATACAAGTATGTTGCGGGCGTGTCTTTGTGTATCAAATATCGCAATAAGGAACTCCAGTGAAAAATATTATGGCTTTAAAAAAATATGTTCATACAGACCAATAAACGCTGATTCTGAACATATAAGTTTTATTTAATAATATTAAACGCAGATTTTTAAAAAAAATTTAAAAAGTCCATTTTTAATCGGGTCGTAAAAACACGCCGTCAAGTTGGCATTATTGAAATTTTAGTGGTGACGTCACCGTTCGACGTTATTTGGGAATTTATGATATGACACAAGCCACCGTATTAATTTATTCGTTTATTTACATACTGTTTATAGAGATTTAGTTGTTGTGTTTATTGAAACATTATTTAGGCCTAAATAATGTTTCAAAAATAAAGGTATCTCTTATTAGTTTATCCCTATTATTGAAAATATTTAAAAACTACTGCATAAAAAAATTGTAATGATACTTCCAGGGAGAATACTTTGAATAACGGAATTCGGATCAGCTGATTGCCCGATCCTATAGTAATTTTTCAGGAGTGATGACGTCACACGATTCACAATACATTCGGTGGTTTTTGGGGGTCTGGAAAAATTAATTAAAAAAAAAAAAAATTGACATTTATTTTAACTATTAAAACTAACTCTAAAAGTAAAAATAAAAATAAAAATTCAGTTATTTAAGTTAGAAGGTCATTATTCATAAAAAAAAATAAATTTGCACTGGAGTTCTCTATTAGGCTGGGCGCGTATGCACGTTTTCCGTATTCGATTTCCGAATTCGTTTTCCGTATTCGCGCATCCGAATGCATGGAATCAGTAGAAAATACATTAACTGACGCACAAGTTCGCCTTTTTTCCGAACGGAACAAATTCTGACGTCATGCAGAACGCAGCGCTTGCGTACATTTTGTTTGTGCCGGCGCACACGTTCGGAAATTTCTATTCAGTATCGCACCCGCACCGCGTGCATCGGACGTATTCTTTGTATTTGTTACGCATAGAATCGCAACACGATAATGTGTGAGGCAGAAACTTTCATTATTAATTCATTATTTTTCATCATTTCATTATTTTTTCTTCTTCATTATTAACAGAAATGCAATTGCTAATAAATCGTCGTCCTCCATCGTCGTGCGTTCACCACGCTATCACGAACGTTTGCGCTAGTCTCACGGAATTCCAAATCGAAATTCCGCATTAGGAAATCGAATACGGAAAACGTGAATATGCGCCCAGTCTTATATACACCATATCTACTGGTTTGATTAATCAAATATCGATTTGATTGATCACACTCAACTCACCTCGTCAAGTCGCGCGTGCGACACAAGCACATCTCACCTATAACTATGCATGTTATTATTATTATTATCGTTACAAACCTACCTTGATTGACACCGACTCCAAAAATAACAATCGTACCTACACATTGATGAGTAGAAAAAGTAAGTTGATCATTAAGTTGTAGAAGAATACGAAATTATTTTTTTACTTTTTAGTGCATTTTTTTAAGTCGTTTTTTTGTTTTGTTTATTTATTTCAATGTGGCTGTACCCCTCCCCCCCCCTTCCCCCCACCCGAGACAGAAATTGGAATGCGGCCCGCTGGTTAAAGTATAAACATCGAAATGGCCCGCGACGCTAAAAAGGTTCCCCACCCCTGCCTTACACCAATAGGAATCAAGCCTTCTCTCAAGTCACTTTCGCGCGCTGCAACAAAGATCATTTAAACCATTCTACCTTAAACTCCCGGTCAATACACATAACACAGCCTTGTAAATTGTACTTTTTCGCTCTCCACTTCCATATACAATTGTTCATATTTAAAATTTAAATATAAAATTTTTTTAATATTAATTAATTTGTTAAATAAAATTCTAAGTATTGTAGCTACGATCCACTTTTTTGATTTACCACACATCAATCACACCATCCCACGTAAACATAACCCCCATACCTTTAACTAATAAATAATCACTACTCTTTGTAAAGTGTTTTTACGTATACGTACGTACTTGTATACATACTTATTTGTCTGTACGTCTATTTATGTTTATCTATCGTTATTTTTGTTAATTTTCATTTTATCCTGACGAAGAAACCATTAGTTTTGAAACATACGACAGCTTTGATTAAATAAGTTGTTTGTACATTGGTTTGTTTTCATTTGATTGAAATGATGCCACAAAGTGAATTTGCATTGTTATTTATTTTGAATTTAACTCTCAGCTTGGCTTTTACATATTTATTGTTTCTCCAGAAAGAACTCTAAATAAGCATAACAAAAACAAAATACTCGACCATGCAATATGGAAAAACAATAGACTGGGAATAGTACAATATATAAATTAAATAACTCGAAGCTGAGCTTTGTTTATTTAATTAGGTTTGTTGTTCTGCTTTCCCGTAAAAATTCTACCACGAACTGTTTGGTTTTATTTAGGTTTAATAGTTTTTAGTTTTAATATTGAAGAAGATATAATCAATTTCATAGGCCTGTTTAGATTAAGGAATTTTGGTCTGAATTAAGGTCTTTTACATGCATCGCTACTTATTTATTAAAAAATATCTAAAAACAAAAACATTAGCCACCCATCTCACCAGGCTAGTCTGTGTCGAGATGAGCAATTTTGCATTAATTAGGTATAATAAACGAAAATATAAAACTAAAGTTTGTAAAATTTAAACTTAAAATCTATAACTTATTACAAAAAGTAATCAACACCACGGTTATTCAATTGAAAAAATTACAGCTGAGCATTATATTAAAAGTTGAAAACAATAACCAGTGTACCTTAACCAAATAAGTGTTTAAATAAGTAAATGTGGCGGCTTCCATTATCGTGGGGTGATCATATTGACAACAATAGAAGGGGTAGCATGAATAACTAACAAAAAATAACAAAAAGTAAATGATAACAGGTAAGCAAAGATAAGCGTTTCGTGACAATGCACGGAGGTCAGAATAACTTTGCGGCCACTCTTTGCTATTTAAAACGCTTATGGATTTCGATACGAGCTATGCCCGACCACCAAACAAGATACGGTAATTCACATTAAGTGGTACTCAATGCTATTGTGTCTTCTGGCTTGTTTTCCATTCGGTGACAGTCACAGATGTGTCCATAAGCGCGCGACACAGTTTGTTCTGGACGGTTGTTAAAACCACGATAAAGTTTGAGTCACCAGTCAATTCACATAAGAGGTTTACACAAAGCATACGATACAATACGATAGGGTTTATACTTTATGTTACGATGAGATAAATAACACTTCAACATAGAGCGAAATGTCACGTTACGATACGAGCGATGGTTTTTGACAGACTTTTTGACACCTTCTTGTCTACCGTGCAGGTAAGTACCCTTAATGTGCGGAATTACAAAATCTGAAACCCATCAGCGTTATGAAACAATAAGCAAAGAATAAAAATAAAGTCAAGTTTTCAAATATGCTGAAATTATTTCATAGTTTTTTATACATTAGCTCCACACAGGAGACCCTTAGAAAAAAAAATCCTCTGGGGGCGTATGTCATCTTCGGAGATGCTGTGTGGAGTGACTTTTTAGGGAAAGGAAGGAGAGGAAGTAGTTCAGGAAGAAAAAAAGATACGAGGGTTGGTTAGGAATCTGGGGGTCAATGTGTTCAGGAGTGACGGACGTACGAATCTATTCCCACCTCTGCGGTGTAAGGCAACGTTTCGAAAGAGTCCTGCTGGAGAGGTCAAAAGATCTCCATCAACTAGTCTCTCCCGATCCTCCCTGCCATGCAGTAGGTGAGCAGACGCATCCGCCGCCAATATCCAGACAAAACTTACCCCATATTTTTTTAAAGCAGATAATAAATAAGATTAAAAGGATATAATAAACTTAAATTAGATATAAAATATGTATATACCATGTACATAATTAACAAGATTATAATTAGTGAATCATAATATGTATTATTATAAATAAATTATAAGTACAATAATAACAAGTAAATAATTAACAAGGTAATAATAAGTAAATATAACATATATGTTGATAATAAGTAAATAATTAACACAATAAGTAAATAACACATGAAGCATGTGATTAAAAAATAGAATGTTCAAATCACACGCGGTAGAAGTGAAATCTTCAGAAACCTAATGCAGATAAGAGTGGAGACGCACGAAGCATCGCACAAAGACAAGACCGATAATAATATCTCTCGCTCTCGCAGGTTAAATCCTATAGATGTAGGTGTTTGTCTCATTTTAGTGTCGCTATTTTTCGTTTCACCGAGTTTCAAATCACAACGGTGCTAAAGAAGTTTTCACTTCAATAAGTAAACAATTAACAAAATTTAGTGAAATAAATAAATTGTAATCGTAAACTGTAATTATTGTACTGTGAAGAGAAAACCTCGGGTCCAAAAAAGGAAATTTCTAATTTTGTCTTATCAACAATCAACACAAAAATTTCCCCTGAAATAATAAGATTTGTAAAAGTAAATCATTAAGTTGCCAAATTGCTAGGATTTAGGCATTTTAATTTTATGTAGGTTTTCTTAAAATTTCAAATAAGTAATTATACAAAATGTCCAAAGAAACATTAGTATCGCAATGACAATTCTTTTTTCAAACTTTCTTCAGGCAGGTGGGTACCATAATATTGATATTCCAAATAAACACGACGAATTCACATTTGATAGAATAATCTTTACACAAGTAAATTAACAGAGAGACAAAATGAAAAACAGTCAAGATAAAACAGAACTACGCACACGCCCAGTCAAAAAAAAAAAAAAAATTTGGGAGGCGGGAATGGGTACCGCCGCCCCGGGAACCTTAATTGGATAACCATTACCTCTGCCACAGGTCACCCCAAGTGGTTTGCTACGTTTGGTGATTTAGCAGGGGTGCCCGGGTACATGGGGTGAGGTTTGTCTAAGTCTTGGAGGCGGATTACTAGGACACACTGAACCCCAGATTCCTTCTTCTTCTTCAATGGCGCTACAGCTCATTTCGAGCCTTGGCCTCCTTCAAAATAAGCCTCCACCGCCCTCTGTCCTCGGCCGTCGTCTTTCAATCTGCAACATGGAGTAATCCTCTTGCATCCTTCCTGACATCATCCTCCCATCTCAGTCTAGGTCTGCCCGCCTTTCGTTTACCTCCCGGGTGTCCTGTCAGAACCTTCTTCGGTACTCGTGTGCTTGGCATTCGGTGCACATGTCCGGCCCATCTCCCATCTTAATCTTTGGAGTCTTAAATGGGTGGAGAGTCTGGGAGCTTGGTAAATATCATAGAGCTCATTATTGTGGCGGATTCTCCATGCCTCTCCCTCTCGCACCGCTCCTAAGATTCTTCGAAGTACCTTTCTTTCGAAGATGTCCAGCCGTTCCGCTGACTTTGCTGTCAGTGTTCCCGCCTCACATCCATAGGCCAAGACCGTTCTGATAATTGTTTTATATAAGGTTATTTTGGTTTTCCTATGGACGTTTCGGGATTTGAACACTGGCAGCAACGCGAAGTAAGTTTTGTTAGCGGCTGTAATGCGCTTTCTTACTTCTACTGGGTCTTCATTGTCCTGCGTTATGATGGAACCCAGGTAGGTAAACTCTTCGATCACTTCGAAATTATAATTGTCTTTGAATTTCACTTTGTCTTTTATTCTGCGGTGAGGGGTTCTGGTTTGCATCATGATTTTTGTTTTATTTTCATTGATTTGCAAACCCACCTCTCTTGCCGCAGTCTCCAAAGGGTCAAACACTTCTCTTACAGCCTGTAGGGATCTTCCGACAATGTTAAGGTCATCTGCGTAGCCAACTATTTGATTGCTTCTGTAGCAGATGTTTGAGTCGGTACTGATCATTGTCTTCCTCACGACGTGCTCCAGTACAATATTGAAAAGGGTGGGTGCTAAGCCATCACCTTGTTTCAGCCCCTGGGAGACGTTAAAATCCTCCGTTGTTTCACCTCCTATCCTTACTCGACACCGTGATCCGACTATTGTAAGTTATCCGACCTTTTACAAGCTTGACTATTTTGGGCGGTATTCCAAAATTGAGGAGTATTTCATATATTTTCTCCCTATCTATACTGTCATACGCCTGTTTGAAGTCAACAAATAGTTGGTATATATCTATATCGAATTCCCAGCATTTTGTCAGGATTTGTCGAGTAGTGAAGAGTTGATCAGTGGTGGATCTCCCCCTCCTGAACCCTGCCTGATATTCTCCTTGTACCGAAGAGTACAGTCGCATTATTTTGTAAGAAGTAAAACAATAAATATAGTTACTCACATTAATAACTCGCCCACCTGGGCGATTCCATTAATTAAATATGGAAACCGAAGAAATTTTTAAAAATATTAAAGACTTAGTTAATAAGATCACTTCAGTGAAAGACTCAAAAATAAAATTAACACTGGAACAAAATATTGTATCACTGGAAGAAAAAATTCAACACGAACTAATTAGTCTACAAAAGAAGATCATAGAATTACAAGAAATTGATATTAAAAATAATCATCACTACACACAGAAACTTGAAGAAATTCATCAAAATAACAAAAAATCATACGCAAGTGCGCCAAGTAACAATAAAAACTTCGTAGAAACTTCATATAATGCAGAACAGAAATACGCCATTTTAATTACCTCAAAAAACACCTTGAAGGCCGAGGACATAAAAATAAAAATTCAAAAAAATATTAATTTAACAAAAATAAAAGTTGGAGTAAATGGAGTAAAAAAGATCGGAGAACAAAAATTTGTGATTTCTTGCCAAAAAAAAGAAGATGCAGAAAAATTAACCGAAGAGATAAATAAAGTAATTGGAAAAGAAGTATCGGCCGAAGAAATACAAAAAAGGAAACCGTGCTTAATGTTGAAAAGCCTGCAATGCCAATTGACTGAAGAAGAAATTATTGACGGGATTGTACAACAAAATGAAGGATTAACCCTAGAAGACAAAAAAGACATTAAGCTTATCAAGGAATTAAAAAATAAGTACAATGAAGGAAAAGAAAACGACACCACTAACTACATTATCGAAACAACGGGAAAATTAAGGAAAAAACTTATAGAAAAAAAAAAAATAAACATTAAATTCCAAAGAGTGTACGTCAACGACTGCAGCCCGATCACACAATGTTACCATTGCCTCAAGTTCGGCCACACAGCTCAAAGATGTCACGCCAGGACACAGCCTCCCATTTGCCCTCATTGCACTAAGGAACATATACTATCTAAATGTGAAAACAAAGAACAAACTCCAATCTGCAACAACTGCTGTGTCCAAAACAAAAGGTTTGATATGAACTATTCCACCGATCATAGAGTCGATAGCATAAAATGCCTTTACCGGCAAAAAATGATTCGAATTGCTAAAGAACGCATTGACTACGAATAAATATTGTAAATTTTCATTTCCTCAAACTCTTATCTATAAATTAACAATGAATGATTTTTTATGTAGCGCATTAGGTAAAAAAATATGTATTGAAGAAAACTTACATCACTCTATAAGAGATTTCTATTTTATATGCACTGAAAAAGGATTTACTCAATTTCATAAAAATATTAAAAGCGTAAAAAAATTTTTTCAAAAATTAGTAATATCTTTAAAAGAAATAATTTTTTTCCCGGGCTTGATTGGGTTTACAAAGACCTACTCTACTGGCGAAACTAATTACTCCATACCAGGGTACCAGGTAACAATAATAAGTATAAACAAAAACTCTGATATTGGAATATCTATTTCCAACCAGTATAATGTTCTCAATATTAATGAAGTATTTAATGATTACGATGTTAATATTTTAAATATAAAATTTAAAGACGTTAATAAAATATCGCATTATATTGCTATTTATCCTACACATAAGTCTACAGTACAACAATTTATAGTAGAATCAAAAAACATTTTATTGAATTTTAGAAATATAAATAATATTATTATACGAGATATGCATTTAAATATTGTAAAAGACTATGCTAGTAATGATAAAGATGTGATCAATCAATATATGATCAATAAAAACCGGAATATTCTTCAACAATCTACACATTATAAAATCCGCATTTGTATTACTGACTCTATGTCACACTCTACTTTGAAAATACTCTATACAATATTTAAAAGAAATCAATATCACATTAATATTTTTACTAAATGGATGACTTCATAACTAATGAATTAGAAAATAATTTTAAAATACAAGAATATGAGTGTGTATACACCGATTCATGTAATGACATAATCTCAAAGAATCTCAACAATATTTTCATTTTTCATATTAACATACGAAGTATGGAACGAAATTGGGATAAATTAATTCTAAAATTAAACAATCTAAATAAAAAACCTGACATCCTAATATTATCAGAAACTTTTACTAATGACGAATCACCCACCTATCATTTACCAGAATATAATTATGTTACAACCAAAATAAACATCAATAAAAATAGTGGTCTCGTCATATTCATTCACGATAAATTTAGTATTGTCAAACTAACTGAACATCCTATACATCTAGTAAACTGTATTGAAATACAATTAAAACTCGACAAAACAAACTACCACATAATAGCTGTTTACAGAACACACGGTTCGAATATCTCGTCATTTATAAATGAATTTAAACACATACTGTTAAAATTTAGAAATAAACTTTGCTTTGTTGCAGGAGATTTTAATATAAACATTAATGAAAATGTAGAAAATAATTTCAAAAATGAATATATTAATTGTATGACTGAATTTAACTTCATATCGTGCATTAACAAAAATACGAGAGAGATAAAAAATCACACTCCATCTTGTTTAGACCATATATGGACTAACATAAATATTAAAGGAAGGAAATTATGGAATAATTATTATGGAATATTACGCAAGGAAGCGTACTAGGACCGATATTATTTCTAATATACATAAATGATATCGGTAGCCTAAGAACGAGAGGAAAAATCATAAGCTTTGCTGACGATACAGTAATTGTATTCAACGAAAAAGACTGGAGAAGTACCTACAAAGAAGCGGAACATGGACTTGGTCTACTGCAAAACTGGCTTAAGAGAAATTCCCTTACACTTAATGTCAATAAAACAAAATATCTGACATTTTCTATAACAGACAGACTTTAATCTCAAATTACATACATGCCAAGAAAACAATCAAAATCAAGGCTTATCATGCCACTGTCCTACCATAGCACACTCCAAAAGTATCAAATATCTTGGTATTGAAATTGATGATAATCTCCGATGGAACGCACACATTGAAGTAATCACAAAAAAACTCACCAGGTACATTTACTTCTTTAGAGCCATCCGTAACATCCTCAACATAAACGACATTAAGAAAGTGTACTACGCTTTATGTCAATCACAAATAGAGTACGGGATAACTGGATGGGGGTCTGCTTTGAGCACTCACACAGAGCGACTCAAAATAGCCCAAAAAGGAGTACTGAAGACAATACTGAAAGTTCCGCTTAGAACTCCGACGGAAGAAATATTTAATAAAGTCTTCAATGTACAGAAACTTTATTCAAAAAATATTTTATTTAAACTGAAAAAAAACATATATGTATACTCCACTGCCCAACATAAATACTCAACCAGGTCAGTAAGCAATAACATCCTGGTTACTCCCAGTTTGAACACATCTTTTGGACAGAGAAATAATAAATTCCATGCTATAAAATTATACAATGCTCTACCAGATCAAATCAAAAATATAAAGGAAATGAATATATTTAAAACAAAAGTAAAAATATGGCTGAGAGATCAAAGTGATAATAAAATTACAAACATCATGAAGATGATATAAAGACAATCCATAACCAAATACAAATATTTTAAAAAAACTACAGGCCACCTCAGAACAGGAAATCCTAGTGAGGAGGTCTGTGAAAAAAAAAAGAATCTATACTTATTATATACATCATACATACATGTACAAACCTTGTTATTGAAATTAATAAAAAAAAAAAAAAATAAAAAATAAAAAAAAAAATAAAAAAATAAAAAAGATATCGACAAAATGAAATCAATTGTTTGGAAAACGAATATAACTGACCACCATGCATGCATTCTTTTCTATGATAACAAAATTAAACAAAAAAAATTTAATCTAACAAAGACAAAATCCTACACAAATATGACTATTTTATCCAAAAAACTAAGAAATGAACAATGGAACAACGTGTTAAATAGTTATGATACCGAGACTTGCTCAAAAAACTTTGAAAATATATTGTCTCAACACATAAAAAATTCAACTACTGAAACTACAGTCCGCATTAAATCTAAACTAAGAATTTTAAAGCCTTGGATAACACAAGGACTTATAATATCAATTAGAAACAAAGAAAAACTTTACAAAACAACATTGAAAAATCCTTTAAATGAAAAAGCATACACTTTTTACAAAAAATTTAAAAATAAATTAACAAACTGTATCAAACAAAATAAAGAAGACTATTTCAAAAATAAAATACTTTCTACAGACAATAACAATAAACAAATATGGAAAACAGTTAACTTAGCCATGGATAACACTAAAAAAACACAAAAAATAAAATACATTGAACATGAAAATAAAATCATAGATGCTAATAATCAACCTAAACAATGTGCAAACATCTTTAATTCTTTTTTTGCTAATGTAGGAAAAAATCTTGCGAAAAATATCAATAAATCTTTTAACCCGAAAACACAAACGATTGAAAATGTACAAAATCATAGTAATTTATCAAAATTTGAAAAAACCTCAGAAAGTGAAGTTTTAAAAATAATAGAAGGCATGAAAGGAGGTTCGTCTCCCGGATTTGACCTTATTACAGTACATTTTCTAAAATCCATGAAAATTCATTTGGTGAAACCAATTACTCATTTGATAAACTTAAGTTTAACAGAGGGAATATTTCCGACAAACTATAAAAATACAATTATTTCACCTATTTATAAATCTGGAGATCCTCAACAAGTAACTAACTATCGCCCAATTTGTCTAATCTCAAACATTGGAAAGATTTTTGAAAAAATTGTGAAAAATCAATTAGTCAGTTTCCTAGAAAGTAATAAAATTCTTCACAAAAACCAGTTTGGTTTTATAAAGTCACTCAGCACACAAGATGCTATTGCTAATGTAACCTCATACATCAACGAATCATTGGATAAAGGTGAAAAATGTGCCGGTATATTTATTGATCTCAGAAAAGCTTTTGATAGTATATCCCATGAGATTCTACTAAAAAAACTAAACAATATAGGTATAAAAGACAATGCAATTAAATGGATTTCGAACTACCTAAAAAATCGACCGCAAGTCGTAAAAATAAATCAGATTTATAGCGATAAAGAAATATCAGACTTTGGAATCCCTCAAGGTTCAGTAATAGGACCAATCCTTTTCACCATATTTTTTTTTTTTTTTTTTTTTTTTTACATGAGCTCCACACAGGAGGCCTTGAGGAAAATAATTTCCCTCAGGGCCTATGTCATCTTTGAGGATGCTGTGTGGAGGGTTTTTTTTAAGGAAAGGAAGGAGAGGAGAGTTCTGGGAAGGAAAAGGGTTTAAGGGGTGGGTAGGAATCTGGGGTTCAGTATGTCCAGGTCATCCGCCTCCAAGACCTAGACAAACCTCACCCCATGAACCCGGGCACCCCTGCTAAATCACCAAACGTAGCGAACCACTTGGGGTGACCTATGGCAGAGGTGTTGGTTATCCAATAAAGGTTCCCGGGGCGGCGGTACCCATTCCCGCCCCCCAAATTGAAAATATGTTAATGACATTTTTTTTCAATCACTACATGGCCAAATTACTTCATATGCCGATGATACGGTATTAATAATTAGCGATAAAACTTGGGAAAAAGTAACATTTAAAGCCACCGAAGACATAAATATTTTAAAGAATTTCTTCGACGTAAATTTACTATCACTAAATGGTGATAAAACATTTGTAATTCCATTTGCAATACACAAAAATGATACCCCTAAAAACATTGACATCATCATCCATGATAATTCCAAAACACATAGTAAAAATTATTGTATCCAAAACTGCAAAATATTAAAAACAACAAACACAATCAAATATTTAGGAGTCATTATCGATAAAAATTTGAAATGGAAGGAACAAATTTGTCAAGTTGTAAAAAAAAATAGAAAATTGATTTATATATTTTTAAGAATCAGAAATTTTTTATCTGTAAAAAACTTATATCTAATATATTACGCTTTGGTTCAATCAACTTTTATGCTATCATTAGCTGGGGATCCGCATACAAAATTAATCTTTCCCAAATTGAAGTTGTGCAGAGGCTAATAATTAAAATCATATTGAAAAAACCTTCTGACTACCCAACGGATCAATTATTTAAGGAATTCCAAGTACCATCTTTCAAAGATCTATACAATAGAAATGCATTGATTCAAACTATAAAAGAAAAAGAAAAATATCAATTTATAACTGAAAACCGTACTAGACATAAATATATTTTCTCATGCCCAAAATTAAACACTTCCTTTGCACAAAATTATTATACTTATCAAGGAAGACTTATTTTCAACCGATTACCGGATGAAATTAGAAAAATTAATGATAAAATCCAATTAATAAACACTGTTAAAAAATATTTTAAAGATAATATAAAAAAAAAACTAAAATAAAAGTTTCCGACTAATCTAATCTCAAGAACAACTACTTATAACTCAGTTTCCAAGTGATACTCTGTTCTTCAAATAAGTTAAATTTTGTATTGTTTTTAGCAAATATTTACATATCACCGAACTTACAACTTATTGTTTTTTACATTCACATTGTAATTTAAGAACTTAAATATAGCACTAAAAATGTACACTACTCTTCCAGACACAAGCTAATGCTTCCATGGAAGAGTGGTATTAACGTATTTTAAAATGAACATGTATGCAAATTACTACATTATCTAAATGTATATTATATTTTATATGCTAAAATAAATAAAAAAAATAATAAAAAAATAAAAAAAAAAAAATAAAAAAAAAAACAAAGTTTTCTGAGTAATATTCTAGTCTTTGTTTCAAAATCATTGTGAAAATTTTATACGCTGTACAAAGTAAAGATATTCCTCTGTGATTTTCACACTTCAATTTGTCTCTATTTTTATGTATTATGCTAGTTTTCCATTCTTCTGGTACTCTTTCGGCGGTCCATATTTTCACAATGAGATTGTGTAGCAGGTTCTTCAGTTGTTCGTTTCCATATTTATAGAGCTCTGCAGGGATATTATCTCCTCCCGGAGTTTTATTGTTTTTCAATTTCTTTAGGGCAGCCCTTATTTCTGCCATTGATGGCGCTCTCGTTGTTCCATCACTATTTAGCTCGTCCGGAATTAGAGTTGGTTCGACTGTCAGGTTGTTATTGGGATTTAAGAGCTGTTGAAAATATTCTTTCCACCTAGTCTTGATCTTTTCCTTATCCCCTATTATGTCTCCATTACTATCTCTGCACAGAGATGTGTTGGGTTTGAAGCCCTTTTTAAATGCATTGACGCCTTTATATGCCTCACGTGGATTGTTATTTGCAAAGTCATGTTCCATTTTCAACAATATGTTGTTAAAATACAATCTCTTCTTTCTTTTAATTAAATTGTTAGCATATCTTCGTGCTTGTTCGTAGGCTTGTCTTTTTGCTCTAGTTCCTCTTTCTATACATAATTTTTTTAGAACATTTTTCTTGCAGACGCTCTGTATGCACTCCTCATCGAACCAGGGATTTCTAGCCTGTCTTGGTCTATTTCCAATGCCTGATTCCGCCGCTGTCAGCAGTGCATTTCTCAGATTGGTCCAATCCTCTTCTAAATCATTTGGGGAGAGCGGATCACTCAGTTGGTTTGGTAGGTTTGTTGACAATGAGTCATGATAACTTTCCAATCCTTCTGGTGTTTTTAGAGCATCGATGTTTAGCTTTGGGATACTTGGCTGATTAGACCTTTTATCTCTTGCTATTCTGCATCTATAGGATGCTACTACCAAATAGTGATCCGAATCACAGTTAGCTCCTCTGTAGCTTCTTACATTTGTGATACTGGTCGCCCCTCTTCTTTCAATTAGGATATGGTCTATTTGGTTGTGGTATCTGCCGCCAGGTGATGTCCATGTCCATTTATATATATTCTTCCGTGGGAACTGTGTTGATGCTATTATCATATTTCTTGATTCTGCAAAGTCAATTACTCTTGATCCATTGTTATTGCTTTCCGTATGAAGGCTGTTTTTTCCTGTAACCTGTTGGTGTGCCGGATCCTGACCAATTTTTGCATTAAGGTCTCCAATTACCATTTTTATATCATTGGATGGTATGGTGTCATATATCTGTTCCAGTTTATGATAGAAAGTATCCTTAGTTACTTCATCTTTGTCTTCTGTCTCAGCGTGAACATTTACGATGGAAATGTTAAAGAATTTAGTTTTTGTACGAAGTATACATATTCTTTCGTTTACAGCCTTAAGAGCGTTTAACCAGCCAGCGGACGAAAATCCACATTTCGTCGAAAGTTGTTCTTCCGATCGTGCAGGGCGGTTACAATGAGAAAGATTGATTATTCTCCGTACCAGCTTTTTTAAATTATAACTCAATATCGAATTTATTTCAATCCAAATTAGCTTGAATTTATACCTTCATCCAAAAATGCTGAAAGGCGTGATGATAAAACTATTAAAATAGTGTACTTTTTGTAGTTATTTTTTGATTATAAGTATTTATCATTTTTCAATAATGTCTATATTTAATAAGAATGTTAAAAAAATCTGAAATATATTAGTTTGTAAGTGCGCAAATAAATACACAAATGGACCAATTTTCTTCAAGAAACACAGGTACGTACATATTTATTAATGATTTTATTGAAACTAAAATTAAAATTCTAATACATAACTTTGCTAGATAATGTATTGATTTATTTTACTGCATGATTACATTATTTGAAATGGGTGTGGTATAATACAAAAACTTTTTTGAAAATTTAACAAATCTGCCAACGACCTATGGAATAACCTTATTATACTAAAAATTAAAAAAAATTCTAAAAATTTATTACATAACTATGCTAGATAAAAGAACAATCTTTCGAAATCCATTTATAATTTTTTGTGGAAAAGAGTCAATACGTCTAAAAACTTTTTTGAAAATGACGTATTTCCGGCTTTTCTGGTAATGCCCTCTTAAAACCAATTACTTGGTTTTTTAATCTTTGGTTAACGATGAAGGCTACTCCGAACTCATGGTATTTTTCGTTGCCACTGTGTATTATTGTATGCGTTCTAGTATCAAAGGTATCAGTGCCTGTCCATCTTGTTTCCTGCACTGCTAATATATCTACTTTGTACTTTTCCATTTCACCAAGTACTTCTCTGAGGGCCCCACCTCTGTACATCGTTCTTACATTCCATGTTGCCATTCTCAAGTCCATATTTCGATTGCCATGTTGTCTGCCGGGTATTTTCGCTGTCCGAGGCTTAGTTTCCGGTTTCGTAATAATGCTATTTTTACAGGGAGTGGTTATTAGCCACTCGCCCAACCCCTTACTGGAGGCGAGGGTTTTTCTGTAGGGGTTTTCCTTCCCTTAGCTGGGAGGTTCTGGTTTTATGGCACCAGAGTTTCGCCATTCGCCCCCTCTCCGTCGGCTATGAACCCGAAGATGGGATGGACGTCCCACACCGGTGATCACATTGCCCAGGGGTCACGGGGCCATGACGACCGCTCGTGGACGCCAGAGAGTTGGACTTGTTGGTAGTGCTGCTGATGCAGCAACGTCCTTTGTGGCATTTTTTGAGGCGCACACCATCCAGCTTGATGTGTCCCACCACGACCTACCAACCCTTCGACCCCAGATTCCTACCCACCCCTTAAACCCTTTTCCTTCCCAGAAATCTCCTCTCCTTCCTTTTCTTAAAAAACCCTCCACACAGCATCCCCAAGTATAACATTGGCCTTTAGGGAAATTATTTTCCTCAGGGCCTCCTGTGTGGAGCTCATGTAAAAAAAAAAAACTACATAATAATATGTAAATAAATCAGTCACAAATAAAGATCACGAACACTAATAGGGAGATCATGAGACATTCGGAGAAGTACGAGATCTTGCATCTTATAATGCAGGGAAAGGTTGCCAGAAGACGGAGCCCTGGAAGAAGGAGAACCTCGTGGCTGAAAAACCTGAGACAGTGGTGTATTTTTTTTCCAAAATGCTTTGTCACTTCGGATCTTTGTCCATTTTTTATTATCTAACTACGAACAAGTTTGAGTGGATTTTTTTTTTTTCAATTGAATACCCCACAAGAGTTCCAATTACCTGGAACCAGTGAGACAATGTTATCAGTTGTCTGGTTCGACTGTGTTTGATGACTATGTTTGATGTTCGACTATGTTTGATTAGCAGCGGTGCCCGGGGGTAAGTTTTGTGCAGGTCTTGGTGGGGGATGCTTCTGCTCACAAACTGCGAATTAGAAGAAGCCAGTCGAGGGATGCTCTTTGACCTCACCAACCAGATTCTAGACCCAACGTTATGCATCGCAGTGATGGATTCGTACGTCACTCCTGGACCCACTGACCATTTATTTTCCTAATACTCACCCCCCAACTTTTACCTTCGCAGCATTTTCTGTCTTTCCTAATCTTAAAAAAACCCTGCACACAGCATCCCAAACCTCAAAGATGACATATTTATGCCCTTAGGGATTTTTTCCTTAGGGCTTCGTGTGTAGTGCTACTGTAAAAAAATGTGGTGATGATTGGTGGTTTTTCACCAGGGATGTATCGAAAGTATCTACAACTCACTTTTTACACTCCTTTCTCCATTCGTCTGCTCAACTTGAGCCTCGCTTTCTTAGTCTTATTCGTTACTATGCTTGCATTGCAATTTATTCGGATATCCACATTAATTTGTAACTAGTTTTCGCCGCTGATTCGTATCAGAGAATAAATCCCTATATATGTATTATTTTGTCGAAAAAAAATATCTCCCCGTTTCCGTGTCTTAATTTCAGAGTTCCGAGGCTCAAAGTCACCTCGAGCGAATGTGAACCTCGAGGTGGTTGAAACGTAAAGGGCAGAGTGGTCGTTTGACGCGTGCAGACGCAGGTTACGTGGGTCATTTTGGTCTTTCCCGGAGTCGTCTTAAAGTCACCTCAAGCGAAAGCGAACCTTGAGGCGGTTGAAACATAAAGGGCAGATTGGTCGTTTTTCGCATCAAGGCAAAAGTGAGCTGTCTAAAAACTAAGCATTAATATATAAGATACGCTAGCTTCTAACACTCACCCTGAGGTGAGGGACCTCATTTACGCAGTATTCAGTCTAGTTTCATCCTTCCTACACCAGTTCAAATAAATAAAGTATGCTGTATTTAATTAATATTTTATATGTTCTGTAGAAGCAGAAGTTAAACGAGGAACTAATTAAGTCTACTTGCTCCGAATGAAGTGGAAAGGTTAAGTGGAACAGATTGCATACTTAAGGGGAACGGCGCGGCGGCGGTGCGACCTTTTTCATACAAAACTTAAAATGGAAAAAGTATATTATTAATCAAAAGATGCAGCAAATATCTAGTTCGGATATGTGCTGCCTTATTTATTTGTGTTTTAAATGATATAATATAGGACATTAAAAATAAAATTTTCATAATTTTTTTGCCCTATTTATTGTACAAATATGATGAAATGTATAATAACAAGTGTTTTGAATTGGGGTACCAATTTGTCTTACATAAATTAAAAATTTTACCCAAGAACAGCTTTTTTTTAACGATTTTTATTATTTTTAAATTTATTTTTCATTATATTACGATAGGGCTAGATTTTTTTTTTTGAATAATTTTATTTATTTTAAAATTCAAAGTTTCTACTAAAATCATGCATTTTATGGCCTACAAATAAATAAAGAAGCACATTTCCTTACCAGGCGTTTGCTACATTTTTGTATAAATCAATAATTTTTCATTTTACAATTTGAGGTTTTTTTTACTCATAAAGTTAAAATAAAAAAATAATTTTTCATTTATATTGTGTACTTTGCTTTGCCTTCCAATCCAAAATTAAGTCGACAAGGGCCGCGCAAACGTTCCGCTTAAGTATACTTTACTATATTTTTCAAATTTGAAACTTATTTGTCGAGAATCATATTTTCACCATTTATTGTATCATATTTAGATGACACATGGAGCGAAAAAATTGGTTTCACTTTTTTACCCCCAGTTAGTCCAATTTGACCTTATACGCTCCCAAAGCTGCCGAATCCGGTGCCCGCACACGACTTGTGATAATAATGGAACACATTTTGGTGGGGTATTAGTACCTATTCTCGATCCAAAATAAGATCAACCCGTGGACGCGCATGTCTCCGCCCCTTCTCCCCACTGCTTGCTAGACGAACGCTAACACATTCAATCCCACTATTTAAATAAATTGAATTATTTTATTAAATTTTATTTTATTTGTCTGACAAAAAATGACAACAATTTATACCTTTAAATAATGGTAGCGGTAGTATTACCAAATACATATTGTACTTTATGTAGCGTGAGATTTACCAAATTGACTGAGGAATTAATCCGAAACTAAAAATATCATCATTGTCATTTAAAAAAAACCTCAGATGATTAACTTGAAACATTGAAAGCCAGTAACAAGGATAGACAGTAGCGCCTCTATGCCTATCACGCGGGTCTGCCCAAGTAAATGTTAAAATCGTGTTTTTGACATTTGCAGGTTAAATTTGCCATTCATTGGGTTTAATTAAAGACCAACTAGTGATGCGCATTTTAGAAAAAGGCACTGCAGCGACAGTTTATGCGAATACAACAATGACACATATGCATTGCTTGCGTACAGCACGTTTAAAACATTAAAAAAGGTGATTTTTTATATTATAAAAAGCAAACGTAAAATTTGTAGAGAATCCGTTAAAAACTTTTATTTTTAATTTTTTTATTAATAATTTTTTTGGTACATACATTGGTAATTTTACAAAACATACAATTTTACAACACATACAGGCTTTTTTATGTAAATATTTAAAAACAGTAGAAAAAATACAAATAAGCAGATTAACCAAAAAATCCCACATAGGCATCGCCAGTTCGTGGGTATACTTGTGTGTTTTTAAAACAGTTAAAAATTACTCATATACATAAGTACATTATATCTTTGAAGAGATTAAAAAATAAAATAAAATTAACAAAAAATAAAATTAGTGCTTACTGAATTACAATTCAAACGACATTTTAAGTAACATCAGGTTTATGTTCAAATGTATCAAACTTATCCAATATATTCAATTTCGATGCATCATCATCTGTGGCTCTACAACCCAGGTCGGGTCTTGGCCTCCAGCAGAGCCTGCCTCCATGACTGTCAGTGTTGTGCTGCAATTTCGATGATCGTATAGGTATATTTAACGTTAAAAAAACAATAAGTGGGCAAGATAAAGGTAACTGTCAGAATGGTGTAAATAAGCACCGATACAAACAATTCTAAGCGTGTGCGTTTTTTGGGTCATCTCTAATTGCACGACCTACATAAATGTATATTAGCCTGGAGCGACATTGCAAAAATCAATGAAAGTATTTCTATGAAATATTAATGAAAAGAAATTATTTATTTACCGGTCAGTGGTTGAGTGGGCGTAGCGCTTGGGTCCCACCCGAGCGTCGCGTGTTCGATTCCTCGGCTAGCTAAGTCCCCCATCACAACACAAGCAACATTTTCGACTTTCTGTGGTGGTAGGAGATTTTCAAACATTGTTGGGTTATTCGTAACCCGGGAATGTTTGACTATCTTTAAAAAATATTAAAAAAATATTATTTATTCTGCGCCAGGCATTATTACGTCGAAATAAATATTTATTTACTGGAGCTTTGAAGCAGAGGGTTTCAAGAATCAGTGGTTTATTTGTTGTTGATTAAAAACTTATTTTTCATTGCTACATTTCTAAAGGACGCCTGGGAAATCGGTAAGCAAATCCGAAATGAAAAATAATAAAAACAATCACTTCTTCTAATAGTGCAAAATTATTTTGTGGTAACATTTTAAATTCAAATTAATAAATTACGTTGTATTAACCACTTAATTATTTATAAAAACCGACATGTTTCGTCAGCAAAGCTGATATCCTCAGGGTTTTGACAGAACTAATTTTAAAAATAGACATACATAGGTAATAGAGAAAAATAATAGACATAAACAATAATAAAATTTGAAAGAAAATAATGTGTAAGGGACGTATGTTTACTTTAAATTTTAAAATTTTTTAATTGTTCTATATTACCCCTCGCCCCTTACACATTATTTTCTTTCAAATTTTATTATTGTTTATGTCTATTATTTTTCTCTATTACCTATGTATGTCTATTTTTAAAATTAGTTCTGTCAAAACCCTGAGGAAGTCAGCTTTGCTGACGAAACATGTCGGTTTTTATAAATAATCAAGTGGTTAATACAACGCAATTTATTAATTTGAATAATAAAAACAGTTATGATTCTCTATAGTATATTTGATTTTCTTTATGATCTAGCACTAGCCGAATTGTACGGTAGTCGTAGAGATATTTGGACAAATAGGCGTGTTCAGAAGTATTCGACTTAACTTAATAAAAAATTTGGTACCAGTGGAACTGATATAAAAAAGTTAAATACGATATAGTGCACATTAAGCAGGGCGGACAGGGCATTAAACCTACCAAAGGAACCTACTGCTAAAATAAATTATAATGAAGGTCACCTTCACCGTCACCGTCACCGTGTGGGCCTCTGGAGTTGCTTACTGTAGTGTTTTGATAAGATGCGTTAGGCTTAGAGCTTCTATTAAGTTCCAACAGATGTGTACGTATCGAATTGCCGAAGACAAGAATGATGCCGTGGTTGCCCAAACGCCCACTGCCTCTGGGGTCGGTCAACGCTCGCCAGCCAGCTCAGATACAATTAGTAACCATTGTTAGGTCAAGTTGGTCGTGTGACCCAGTAGTATAATATATTGTAATCACATACCTAAATACAATAATAAACCTGATTGTAACCAAAACATATTTATTCTTCAAGAGCCCCAAGACAACAATTAGTGTATGCCTGTGGTGGGACAAATATTACAGTTTCCGGTACTTCCCTCGGAAATTGCCGCCAGCATTTTATAAAGAAACAAAAAACATTTATTATTAAACATAGTAAGGTCTACTATGAACTAATAGGTTATCCAATAATGTCTATCTAGACGCCCCAATCCATCATTTATACGTTGAAGAGCTAACGAAAGAAATAAGACATTGATTATACGAATTAGTCACAAATTTCTTTCTATGATAAATTATCCAAACCTAACTCATTGTATAAAGAAAGTTTCTATTTTCGTTGGCGTATTACGGATAATATAATTGTAAAGGTTATTGTGTAAGGGGTGGTAGTAAGGTGTGTCCCATAACCATTTAGGATAGATTAGGGTGATAAGAGGTGGTTTTTTTATTATTATTTCTTTTGTACCTACTCACTTACTTTGTTATGAGGCGACACTAGACTAGTAGATTACAAATTTTGTAATCTACTAGCGTAACTACCCGACTTCTGATTCGATTGAAGATTGGTGCCATGAATTAAAAAAATCAACAAACCATCTAACGTTAAAAAAAAACACTTTTCTACGGATTTTTGTATTTTGTCTTTTGTTATTCTGTTAATTTAGCGGAATGTAAAACACGAGGGCTCGAAGTTAAAAACAATAATTGTTATTTATTCCGTTTAACCCTGTGGGTATTATGAAATGGGAATAAAAAAATTGTTTAAAAAGGTTTACATTAGGTTAATAATATTAAACTGAAGCGATACAAGCTTCAAGGATAGTTTCTGAAACAAGGAATTTTCCCGAGCATTCTAAAAAAAGGTCTGGTAATTCCAATTTATAAATCAGGACCAAAAAATAATGTAAATAACTACAGACCCATTACATTATTAAACACAATGTCCAAAATTCTTGAAAAAGCGATAAAAGCCCAGCTACAACATTATCTAGAAAACACGCAAATACTCTCAAAAAATCAACACGGCTTTAGAAAAAACAGGAACACAGAAAACGCAATTGCCACTGTAACCGAGTTTATTACACATAACCTAGATGCTAAAAAAAAAAGTTATATCAATTTATTTAGACTTACACCATTTCTCACGAAAAACTCTTCAAAAAACTAAAAAACGTCGGTGTTAGTGGCACAGAACTAGAATTACTGAAAAGCTTCATGTCGGGTAGAATGCAAAAGGTTAAAATTAACAACATGTCAAGCGAGCCTCTTATATCTAGATACGGAGTACCACAGGGAAGCGTTCTTGGTCCCCTAATGTTCCTTATTTACATAAACGATCTGTGTGATATTGATATCGACGCGACGGTCAAATCGTAACATTTGCTGACGGTACTTCTCTGCCTGGCAGAAACATGGAATGAGGTATATTCGAAGGCCGAAAAAAGTTTATCATTAACATATAATAACAACATTCAAATAACAATCAAATAACAACATTCTTACCCTAAACACAACAAAATCCAATTATATTGCACACAGTATCACACAAAGAGGCCAACCTCCACCGAACACAGACCTTATCTTACACAACTGCGGACAGACTTCTTACACATGTCAATGCGAGCGTATTAAAAGGGTTAAGCACACAAAATACCTAGGAGTTATAAGAGATGCCAACTTACGCTGGACTGACCACATAACTTATATCACAAACAAACTGAAAAGAGTCATGCATCTCATAAAGTCAATAAAAAATATATTTCCAAGACCAATCCCCAGAACCATATTCTTTGCACTTTGCCAATCCATTATCACATATGGCATACTGGCTTGGGGAAGTGCAACGAATATAGCAATAGATCCTTTAGAAAAAATTCAAAAGGCAATAATTAAATTAATCCTCCAAGTTCCTCGCTACACAAGCTCGAATGTTATTTTACGAAACACTAGACATCATGACAATAAGACAACTCTACGCCAAATCTGTACTAGTATACTTCTTCCAGCATAAACTTCACATTCCGATGCAACCTCAATTAGCAATTAAAACCAGAGCCTCTACAAAAAAAATACTAAACATACCGATAACTCATTCTTCACACGGACAAAGAAACTTTAAGTACTACGCAACCAAACTATGTAACTACATGCCCACCTCACTGAAGCAACTACTAACTACAAATATATTTACAATTCTCCACAAAAAACATATCAAAGACTGGATCAAACAACAAGGTATTCAATTTATTCAAAACATTATAACACCTAACCAAACATAACCAAACACAAATATTAAAAATAAATTATCATAAAAACTTTGTTTTGAGACCAAAAATAATGACACAGTATTATTTATACCAGTGGCGAGTGGTCCATAGAAAAAATTCCTACCTATTTATCACAACTACTATTTATCCTAAACATAAACTAGATGCTATTAATAACTGTATATGTAGATCCTAACTGCAACTAATCTTTAATTTATGTATTCGATACTGCCGCCATGGGTAGACCCACAGTGTCCTTCTTGACAATATCAAGGAGGATACGGTGTTTCTACTTATGTTGACAGCATAGCATTTACTCCCAAACATGGGAACACCTCAGCACAGGTTTGCCTAGTGAGGTGTTCACAAAATACTACTAGGTATTAACATACATACAGTTACGGATGATTAACATTTTTTTTCTTATTACTAAACTTAATATATATGTAAACTGATGTAATAATCTGTATTGTGTATGTTCAAGAATAGAAATAAAAAAATAAATAAAAAAGTTTAAAAAATACTCCATTACTGAAGAATTTTAATTGTTTTTATTTTTCACCACAGAGATTATGTGCCTATACAATAAATTATCAAAATATACGGGTTACTGTGAAAGCATTATTACATCTGTTTAGTTCTGGATAAGTGTAAAAAGTCCTTCAATCATTTGTCGAAAAAAGAGTAGTTCTTAGTAATGAAACATAAATATAGTCTTTAGCAGAAATCTGCTTTCTGAACCGGCGAAAATATCGAGCTTTTTTATTACAATGTTTTTTAAAAATTATTTATTTATTTTCCTGTCCAGAGTAATGTTTTCTTTTTTATTACCGCACTTAACCAGCGGAGCTATAGCACCTCCAATAAATTTGAGAATGATGTGAAGCTGTGAGAGTGGGAAGGGATATGAAAACATGAATGTTCGTATGGTCACTTGACATGGTTGGTTCAAGTCATTTCATGTTACTTTTTACAGCGATATTGGGAGACTGGTATTTCTACCATCTTAAAACTTAGATCTAATATTGACGTTTTAATAAGTCTTTAGGTTTTATATAAATTATGTGTAAAGTATCAAGCGCGCAATATATTTAAATAAAATGTTTTCGAATGACAAAATTTCAACCCCCACATGGTTTTCGTTCCGCCAGAGAGGTGGTTGAAATATTTCTACATAATGTTCCAAAGTTTCTTAATAATACTACTAAGAACTTGATTCTTACCCTGGAATGGGATTTAATAAATTTTATAAGGCTTTTGTTAGTTGCGTACGTAAAGGATCAAACAATTATAAACACCCGACAAACTTTAACCAGAAATTGCTTAAAGCTGAGCTTACTTTGGTCTCCGGGGATATTTATAACAAAGAAAAAAACATATCTTTACTGGTTATAATCGCGTAGTTTATTAGATTCAACCCATTTCCACAGAAACAGGACAAGGATGTTCTGGAAATTTCCGATACTTGATTAATTCAACTCATTCGTGATCATCCTCAGCTTGCCCCGCCTTTTACTCTTCCAACGGCTCTGAGCATTTCCAGGTTCTAGTTCTAAGTTTAGCAACGTTCCCAAAGTATCTTTGGATAAGTTGTAGCCAGACAGTTGATAGCCTATTTTAGAATCTGGCTCTTTCAGAATGGTTAGATTAGTGTGCCTGGCCTTCTAGCACAGTATATCGATAAGTATTGATAGGTTAACTTCTCATCTCTGGCATGATTCCAGATCGCTAACGAATAAGTAACAGTTCACAATGATTGAGTGTTCTTAATATTTTCGACGTCAACTGTTGTTTGTACGTTAGCGATCTGCAGTTGTCCTAGAGAACGATGAGAAGTTACTGAAAGTTATCCTATCAATCCTTATCGATCGACCATGCTAAGATCTCTGTGGAACCTTTGAATCCAATTATTAAACTGCCAGGGTTCTCTATCTTCTTTAAATTCCTAATGGTTTTTATATTATTATCTGAACGCGCTGTATACCCACTAAAAAAAGAAGATGGAGAGATATGTAAATACGAATGTTAGATAGAGCGCGCTAATGTTAAAAACGATAATATTTAAGCGAAAATTGTATCGTATAAAATACAGCAAAAATCTTGTGGCGATTGTCTAAAGTAATATTTAAAGAAACACTGTGATATTTTTCATACATATACCTAACTTGTAAAATAACTTAAACAAACGTGTTTATAATAAATTCCGAAGCATACTTTGCGTTTTTTTTCCATCGAGGAAATTTCATACGATTGCCGTTTCGGCGTGGGGAATGTATAGATATTATCTTCGATAATAACAAGTATTTAAAGAAAATGTGTAATAAATCGGTTGAAATGCGGGAAGTCGGGCCTTGAAGCCTTCGATTCTATTGAATCTAATAACTAATAACAGTAATAACCCTTGAAAAATGTCCTTCACGACACAGGTGAACTCCTAGCGTGGAAGAAAATATTAGGTCCTTACATATGAAATTGGCGTTTTGCCGTACTGGCAACTTTGATCTCAAATATCTTCTCTTTGGTTAGGAATTCCAAATTCAAATTTATACAGCTATTTACTCATGTATTTGTGTTTCGAAAATTATAATTCATTTGTTTTTCTTTAATTGTTTTTTTTTCTTTGCGTCACTTAGTTTACAAAATGAAAACTTGAAATATCGCGTTATTTACGAGTACGAGTTCCACCGTGGCACCAGTGCTGCAGAAACGGCTCGAAGGATTAATGATGTGTATGGCGACGGTGCCGCAAAAGAAAACACAGTGCGTTTTTGGTTCCAACGTTTTCGTTCTGTAAATTTCGACCTGCAGAACAATCCCCGTGGACGGCCAGAGACCAAAGTTGATAATGAAGAATTGGAGGCTATTGTGGAAGCGGATCCATCGCAAACCACGTCCGAGTTAGCTGCAGGCTGCGGTGTTAGTGATAAAACTGTTTTAATCTACTTGAAGCAAATTGGGAAGGTGAAAAAGCTTGAAAGGTGGGCACCTCACGAATTGAGTGAAGCAAATCAACGAACGCGCGTTAGAACGCTAGACCACACACTGCACAATAGACGGCTACCAAATTAGAGGAGCTTCAATTGGAATGTCTAAGACATCCATCGCAATTTAGATGAAAAACAGATGTGAATGTGAACATATTCAAATAACAGAACAAGCGTTAGAAAATTGTCCCCCATTATCATATCCGTGCTGAACCAAGTGACTCTCGGTACAATCGACTGGAATCCAACTTTCCTTCACAATAATTCGAAGAAAAATATGCATGTTTCTCCATAGCTATCCCGTGCCTTCTTTCTCTCATTTCGAGAGCGTCTGGTTTCATCCTGTATCATACATTATTAAAAAGCAGTTATGTTTAAGCATAAACTGTGAAATTTGATAACATTAATCTTTTTAAGTAGTTCGCATCGTGCTCCGATGTCGTCGGAACATAAATTTAGCCACGAGTGTACCACCTCTCATACGAAGTTGTGGCTTATGGTGAATAATGAAGGTAACATAATAATAATTTGGCGAGGCATATACTCGATGTACAGTGCGAGTACAACTTACTCGTACTATCCGAGCTTTACATTCAGAATTTAATTTCAGAGATATTCTGGAGCCAGGAGTGGAGGCTATTTGACTAATAAATAGTAGTTAATACACGGATTTACCAGTTTGCAGTTTAAACACCCCTGTTGAACGGATGAGAATAATATGCGAATTCCTACCTAATGGACACTTCAAAACTCAAAATTAAAATAAATATTATTTTAATGAGAGTAATATTTTGTATTTATTCTGGCCTGGTTGTGCGGGGTGTGCGTGTGCAACACGCAAGCAGAAATATGATTAAGTAAATAATACAAAATTATTATGCACGCTGAAAATGTTTTCGTTATTCAAAGAAAACATGGGTATATTATTTATTTTAATTTTATTTTATTTGGAAAACCAATAGTTACAATAATTCATAATGTAGATAAAATATGTGTAATTTTTAATTTTTTTATTTGTTTTATTTGATAATGAGACCTTTACCTTTACGGAGATAGCTTTATCTTAAGAGCGTTTAACCAGCCAGCAGACGAAAATCCACATTTCGTCGAAAGTTGTTCTTACGATCGTGCAGGGCGGTTACAATGAGAAAGATTAATTATTCTCCGTACCAGCTTTTTAAAATTATAACTCAATATCGAATTTATTTCAATCCAAATTAGCTTTAATTTATACCTTCATCCAAAAATGCTGAAAGGCGTGATGATAAAACTATTAAAATAATGTACTTTTTGTAATTATTTTTTGGTTATAAGTATTTATCATTTTTCAATAATGTCTAAATTTAATAAGAATGTTAAAAAAATCTGAAATATATTAGTTTGTAAGTGCGCAAATAAATACACAAATGGACCAATTTTCGTCAAGAAACACATGTACGTACATATTTTTTTATGATTTTATTGAAACTAAAATTAAAATTCTAAAACATGCGTTTGCTAGATAATGTATTGATTTATTTTACTGCATGATTATATTATTTGAAATGGGTGTGGTATATTATTTGAAATGGGTGTGGTTTTTTGAAAATTTAACAAATCTGCCAACGACCTATGGAATAACCTTATTATACTAAAAATTAAAAAAAATTCTCAAAATTTATTTCATACGAATGCTAGATAAAAGAACAATCTTTCAAAATCCATTTATAATCTTTTGTAGAAAAGAGTCAATACGTGTAAAATCTGATTTGAAAATGACATATTTCTGGTTTTCTCTGGTAATGCCCTCTTAAAACCTTCTCCTTCTGTAAAATTTTCTAATGGTCTATTGAACAAACAAGAACTAAGGCGACGAGAGGCCACCATTCGACAATTTCTGCTGTTTCAAATAAAATGCGAGGAGTTGTGTCTTTTTTGGGAGATAATCTTTATATATATATAAATCTCGCGTCACGATGTTTGTTTGAGATAAACTCCGAAACTAATTAACCGATTTTGATAAAATTTGGCTTTCTGTGTGCAATTTGGTCCAACTTAAAATATTGGATAGTTTTTATTTCGATTATTGAGTAAATATTTTTATTGCGAATTAAATGTTTGTTGTAGGACAAGCTTTGTAATTATTTGTAAGATCCATAAGTTTCTGACAGAGGGCAGTGTGATGAATTTATCGACACGACAGGTTATCTAGGTTGGATAACCATCCAGAGATGGCGTTATGTTTCGTCACAGCAACGCGTGGCCGGATCAGCTAGTATCCGTAGAGCTAGATCCCTAGGTAAGGACTGAAATGTATTTGATAGCTGAAAGTATTTGTGATGACATTTAAAAATTCCGCCTCTTCAAAAATGACGTTACCAGAGTACACAGATTGAGAAACTTTGGTTCCTTCACCAGATGCATTACGAACACACAATATCATGATTAGTCTTACATTATTGCAATTTAGGAGATGGGCATGGATACCGCCACCCCGGAAACCATTTATTGGATAACCAACACCCCTGCCATAGGTTACCCTAAGTGGTTCACTACGTTTAGTGACTAAGCAGGGTGTACGAGTTCATGGGGTGGGGTCTAAATAGGTCTTGACGGCCAATGCGATTGCCCGTCTATTGCGTGGTGGATTGGAAGAAATTGGTTGAGGGACTTGTAACCTAGTCCTCTGGACCAATTGCCTTGCACCGTAGTGGGAGGAATGGTTTCATACGTCCGTCACTTCTAGTCACACTGACCCCTAGATTCCTACCCACCCATCATATCTTTTCCTTCCCGGAACTACTTCTCCTCCTTATATTTATTTTCACTGGGAATGTACGGCGAGCGATATGCCGAAATACGCGAAGCCCAATAACGCTGGCCTTTTACAGCTGAGCCTGTACGACACTTAACGTAAAAAATATATATATACAGGTTCATCGAAAAATATGGACAACATTTAAAATGACTGTTATAAAAAACTATTAGAGGTAATTCAATGGCAAAAAAAAATCTTTTTCCGTACATTTTAAGATCATAACCATTAAATTACCTCTAATAGTTTTTTTATAACAGTTATTTTAAGGGCCCGCAACCCGGATTTCTACCGATTTATTACATATTTCCCTTAAACACGATAAGTTTTAAAGCTCTTAAAAAATATATGTTATTTTTTTATTTTTTTTATTTTTTTATTTTTTTTTATTTATTATTTTTTAGCATATAAAATATAATGTACATTTAGATGATGTATTAATTTGCTTACATGTTCATATTCAAATATGTTAATACCACTCTTCCATGGAAGCGTTAGCTTGTGTCTGGAAGAGTAGTGTACATTTTTTAATGCTATATTTAAGTTCTTAAATTACAATGTGAATGTAAAAAACAATAAGTTGTAAGTTCGGTGATATGTGATTATAAGTATTTATCTACTATCAAAACAATTTTACTGTTTGGATAATGTGTCCAGAATTATTGTAATTAGTTGCTAAAAACAATACAAAATTTAACTTATTTGAAGAATGGAGTATCACTTGGAAACTGAGTTATAAGTAGATTAGATTAGTCGGAAACTGTTTTTTTTTTTTTTTTTTTTTGAGATTATCTTTAAAATATTTTTTTACAGTGTTTATTAATTGGATTTTATCATTTATTTTTCTAATTTCATCCGGTAATCGGTTGAAAATAAGTCTTCCTTGATAAGTATAATAATTTTGTGCAAAGGAAGTGTTTAATTTTGGGCATGAAAAAATATATTTATGTCTAGTACGGTTTTCAGTTTTAAATTGATATTTTTCTTTTTCTTTTATAATTTGAATCAATGCATTTCTATTGTATAGATCTTTGAAAGATGGTACTTGGAATTCCTTAAATAATTGATCCGTTGGGTAGTCAGAAGGTTTTTTTAATATGATTTTAATTATTAGTCTCTGCACAACTTCAATTGGGGAAAGATTAGTTTTGTATGCGGATCCCATTATTTTTGAAGATAGTATCTAGACTTTGCCGGCGCCGAAAAGCAAATTATATAAAATTCCCTCGATAGAAAAAAATCGCAAAGTATCCTACAAAAATTATTATAAACACGTTTGTTTTAGTTATTTTGCAAGTTATATGTATGAAAAAATTCACAGTGTTTCTTTAAATACTGTTTAAGATAATGCCCGCGAAATATTTTGCTATATTTTAAACGAGTCGTGTTTTATGAAACATTTTCGCAATTTTCGCATCGATTTTGTCGCTGTAAATGTTAGCGCTGTCTTCTAACATTCGTAATTTCGTATCTCTCCATCTTCTTTTCGATCCCGGTTGCAGAGCCTCAAATATTGTCCATATTTTCGATAACCCTGCGTATATGTACATTACATAGGTATATTTAAAAAAATATATATTGACAAAACGCATTAGCTTGAGATAAAAATTCAAGAAAGGAAAAATGGAACAATATGTTTTGCGCCAGAGTACTTGGAGAGATTGTGGTAGATATTTTAGAAGAAATTAATGAGAAGAAAAAGGTGAAACTATAATGATTCCGTCGACAATTATTCGCCAGTTTTTAGTGTGACTTACAGAATTTCTGTTCCACGGTTGAGATTGTGTAAAATGGAAATTTGGCAAGTTAATTAAGCGTACCTACTTGAAGTAATTGGAATCCGGCCTTGATTCTAGAAATCTTCACATTTCGGTTCGCTCCCGGCTTGATACAACTCGCAGTATCCCCTTGGGAACTTTTCTCTTTGTGTTTGCTTCAGTGTGTTGGCTAAATATCAGTCGGGAGCGAAATTGATTAAAAACTTTTACAATAAATCTCGCAAAAACGTACACGCTCTGGTTTTGATGTACTTTCAGACCAGCACAGGTCAATAAAGTGGCTTGGGCTTTGATTAATGGCCGGGCATCTTGCTGACTCAACGGAGCGCCATTTTGTGCACCCGCAAGTCCCTGAAGTGCAGAGCCGCCGCTAGGGGGACACCACACCGTACTGGAGCTTGTGGGCGACTAAAATTGCCACTCTAAATAATACTTTTCTCTTTATAGCATGATTTCATTTTGGGAGGCGGGTATGGGTACTGACGCTCCAGGGACCTTATTGGAATTTTATTGGATAACAAAAATCTTTGTCATAGGTCGCCCCACGTGTCTCCCTAAGTTTGGTAACTTGGCAGGGGTGCCCGGATTCATGAGGTGAAGTTTGTCTTGGTTTTGGCGGCGGATGCGCTTACCCCACTGCGCGGCGGGCCGGATCGGAAGAGACTGGTTGTGGGAGGCCTTTTGACCTCTTCAGTCAGATCCTCTCGACCCATCACCTTGTACCGTGGCGGGAGTTTGGATTCATACGTCTCTACTCGTGGTCACGTTGATCCCTAAGGCTTTTTCATCCTCCGACAAAATATCCCTCGACATAATATCTCAAGGACAAAATGTATCTCCGTTACGCTGAATTCTTTTTTTGTTAGGTTAGGTTACGTTAGGTTTTAGTAGATATTTTGTGGGGGATGTTTGGTCCGTAGGATATTTTCTCGGAAATATTTTGTCGGGGATATTTATAGGACGCGCGGAACCGACCCCCAGATTCCTACCTACCTCTCAAACCTTTATCTCTTCCCGAATTTCCCTTCCTTCCTTTCCATAAAAAATACTCTCCACCCATAATCCCTAGATGACATAGGCCCTGAGGGGAATTATTTTCTTCAGGGCCTCCTGCGTCGAACTAATGTAAAAATGATTTGTACTATATTTCTCAGGTGCCGAGGTAGGTGTAGTCGTCCTGGAAATGAATAATCCGTCGCCCGATTAGATGATGCGATATTGACAGTATGGAAGATCTACACGGCTGCAGTTTCTCATGTCTATAAAATCAAAAGGCATGCTCTTAGAAAGATAAAGCATGAATTATCGCCGATAACTGGATGAGTCTGCATATTTGGGAAGAATTTTCACATTATACCGGAAAAATGAAAATGAAAAGAAAGCAGTGTTAATATGTTAAAACAAATCATGATTTTTATTAATGTGAACGTCAACTAATTCGCATTTTAGTCACATGTCAAGCTATGCGCTGAAACGTTTTGATTTTCAATGGAGACCTTTAAGCAAGGCAACACTGGTAATAAAATCTACCCCTCTGAAACAATCAGCTTCAGTCTACGATCCGCGAAATTTTGTAACGTAAACATCGTTCTTTCCTGTAACTTGAAATGTCCTGAATTTCTCAAATAGTTGCCTCTGATTGTAAGGGCAGTATAGATTAGCTTTTATTTTAAATTATTAATTAAAACCAAATGCTTATTAATTAATTAAAACAAAAATTATCTCCCGATCATTTTGCCGAATCGTTTTAAATATCAGTTAGGTTTAGGTATCTTTATCAGTTATTCTGTTACCGAAGCTTATTCTTAAAAAAACACTCCCGAGTGTCAACTTGTACAAGCACAGCATAACTCTACAAACATACACGTAAAATTTTCCATAGAAATTACACAACATAATCCATGTAGAAAAAATGCTAACATTAGTATTTATGTACGAGGTATGTTATTATAGCCTTTGTGCAGTCGAATTATTATAACCACAAAGTGATTGCTGCCTTGAATATTTAAAATACGTACCGAGCAGTGCTCTCACGCAACTGTTTTCTTGAGACTAGAGGAGAGACAAAATATATGCAAAACGACAAGTAGTAAAATAAAATTGTGTAGAGTGTTCAATTCACACGCGGTAGAAGTGAAACCTTCTAAAAACTAAAGTAGACCAGAGTGGGGAGGCTAAGAAACACCGTAAAAAGAGGAGACCGATTATACTATCTCATTTTCTTGCAGCCTAAATCCTAAAGATATAGTGTTTGTCTCTTTTTAGTTTCGCTATTTTTCATTTCATTTCATTTTTCATTTCACCGTATTTCGAATCACGAAATTCTCACATTCCTTGAGGTATGTTGAGTCCACGATGGTGTGATGCGGAGGCACAAATTCAGTTCAGCCGCCCCTTGGTTCCTCGCCCGGGTGCACTGCCCACATCGCGTGCAAACATGCTGCGCCCCTGCAAAGTGGACGTAAAAAGATGAAATCTGACGGTCATCCCGTTGCCCGCGTCCCGTGTCCCTCATCCCATGCCCGTGTTGTGGCTTGGTTTCCATCAACTTGTGGCCTGGTGTGGCCATGTGCGGTCTGGTGGTGTGTGTGCCGCGGAGTAATGGTCCACATTATGCACACTTCACATCACACACAACTCGCCGGTGATTTATGCCGCGTTATGTTATAATATGTTTACCACACAAGCATGCATTGGACATTAAGTCATTTCATCGTGCTATGCGATTGTTCTCTTTTGAATAAATTAATTTCAATTTATTCAAAAGGAGAACAATCGAAAAATTTTACATCATCAATTAAATAATTATCTGTTAAAATAGAATATTGCATCGCTTGCCTGAATTTTTTATATGACTGATTTCAATTTTGAAAACGACGTTTAAATTCAAAATCAAATTTGAGTTCATTGAAGCAGATTTAACGCGGGAAGTTTTACTGGCCTAACATTTCAAGCAGACAGCCGAAATTAGTATTTTTGAATACGTAAAATGAAAGTTAGGGTGATTGATTTTTGCGGAATTACGCTTTGTTGCACTACCTTTCGGATGTACGCTGTCCGAAAGGTTGGCTAAGGAAAAAGGTAGCGCAACACGGCACAATACCCCAAAAATAACTCACGATAATACTTATAAATTTTATACGATAATAATTGTACGTTTTACCGATGAAAATTATGAATATTTTTGTTGTTGTTTTCAAGCTGAACGCTGATTCCCGGTACGTATTCCCGGTATTTGAACAAATTGTCGGCCGTGATGTTATTACATTGACATTGAGTGTTCCCCGTTAAATCCTGATTTTCGTTTGTTTTCTCGCATAATAGTCATAAAAAATTAAAAAAAAACTATTTAACTACAAGCCCAGAACACCCACAACAAAATTATATATGGAAACAAAACTATTAACACTAAGAAAACTATATGAATATTCTCCTTATATACAAAATAAACAATAAACTCGTACACACATTATAAAAAAAATTGTTTAATAAAAGAAATTAAAATTAAAATGGAGTTCTACAAATTAAACTTGATAACAATAAAAATTAAAAAAAATAAAAATACAAAAAAGTTTTCGATTTTCGTTAGTACCAAAGACGAACACTTACTTCTTGAATTGAACAATCGATGTTTGCAAAATGTCATTCTCAAAATTGTGACTTAAACTCTTGTGATAATTTTTTTTTTCCAGTGTATTGTCGTGTTGTTGTAATAATCCAGAAACCTTCGCGAGGATGGTAAGAAGGTATTTTGAAAGTTTCAAACATTTCGTATGCTTAATTTAGCAATACATAGACAACTCTTTTACATTGATAGATGCAACACCAATTCCAATCAAAATGAATTTATGCAAAGGACATGTAACTACTATAACATTAAATTTGCACGTATAGAAACACTTGCTGACATATTCACTGCTAGTTACTGTCGCTACAGAATTTCATTGTATCGCATTCTAAGTGCGAATAACACATATTCATGATGATTAAATTAATTGTACCTACCTAATATTTTTAAATTACCTGCGTGGCAACTTTTCCTTACCCCTGTCGTTACCCGTCCCAATCCAAATACCTATTTCGCAGCCTATTTAAGTATAGTTTTAATCGCATTTATTTTATTGTTGTGTTTATATATTTATTTTTTTTTAATTGCTGCTTTGTCCTGTTTTTTCTTTTTCTTTTCTTAAATATTCTAGTTTACACTCAGTTAATAGATACTTTTACCTTTCTAAATACCTATCTGTGAACATTAATAATTGGTCTGTTTTTTGTCATCCTTTTATGTGTATTATGTTACTAAGACTGTTTATGTTTCTTAAATAAATAAATTAAAAAAACATACATACATATTTATAAGTAAGAATATTTTGATTTTTATATATATATACATAGATAAACATATCTATTTCTGCCCCGGAGAACTGAGCGAATAATTTCTCGATTCACGCAACTTAATGTGATTGAATTTAATATACGATAGATGGTTCGCTATAAACGTAATTGAGGATCATTCAACATGTATTACAGGTAGAACGCCAGCGGATTAAATAAAAGAGGAACGTATATAAGACAAACCATTTTTGCCAATAAATCATTTTGCTCCGCAAATTATTATAAACACTTTTTTTCGCTTATTTTAGAAGTTATATGTGTGAAAAAAAATCAGTGTTCTTTTAAATGCTGTTTTAGATGGTTCCCGCGAGATTTTTGCTCTATTTTTAACAAGTCGTGTTTTATTAAACATTTTCACAATTTTCACAAAAAAAAATCGATTTATATATGAGCGCGCTCTCTCTAACTTTCATATTTACATATCTCTCCATCTTCTTCTTTTTGAGCGGGTATACCGCGCCTTAAGGCTCCGTAGTAAGTGTTCAAAAAGGAGAAGAAGATGGTTTGAAAGGTACACAATATATAAAAATACAAATGTTAGAGAGAGCGTGCTAATGTTAAAAAAACAATTATAATTAACAGAGCAACAATCTCTCGACAAAGGTCTAGAATTTTTTTCATTCATGTACGATGTTAAATGACTGAACCAAATAAATAATTTTAAACCATATAAATTTTGGAACATCTCCACAATTTTTTCTTTCTAGGGAATTTCATGTAATTAATTTTTCGACTGTATGAAGATTATCTCAAAAATATATATATTTTTTAGCTTAAATTCTTAAATTATTCAAGGGAAATATTGTCATGAAATACTTTCTTGAATTTTAACTTCCAACCACTGTACGATGATTTGCGACAGGTACCCGATATTAAATATTATTTGTTATAAGTTAGCAACACCGACGTGCCTACATTGGTCAAGATTTCGGTAGGGGAGGGGGGAGGCGGTCAGCCGAGGGCTGCGCTCGCAGCCCTTCCCGGCTCTTCTAGTTTTAACTTTTCTATGGGTCGGTTGTTGTTTGGAATACGTGTTTTAAAATATAATAAAATTTTATATATCTTAATCAACTCAGTGAGGTTTCTCGACGATGTCCAAGCCCAGCACAGGTTTAATCCGGTGACGGGGTAAATGTACGTAAATCTTGTATAATTATGTGTTATCCAATCATCTTTTTATTATATTTTAGAATCATTAACTTTGAGTTTACAAAGAGATGTAAGGCTTCTTTCCTAGAGCGTCGGGTCATAAATAAATTCCCAACATATTTAAAAGCGACAAGAGATCCTTTAATTTATTATAACATAACCCTGCCTACATTTATCCCATCAATGGCCAAGCTTGAATCCAGTGGCGGCTCGAGCACAATTTCGATGGTGAGGATCGATAATTTTTATGTGAATAAATAAATATACTTACATGACAATTTACATTAAACTCATTATAATTGAAAACATTAAAAATACCTACTCTTTTATATTCATGTACCTATACGAGTAGGTACCTTCATTTTTATGTTTTTTATTTTAATTTCTAAAGTCTAAAGTGAATAATTCATTAATTTTTTCGAAAAAATATTTATTTTTCTCAAAAAAATATTACTCAATTAGTTACGCGCCTTACCAGAAATACAAAAATTAGTACATATATGAATATAAAGCTTAATAAAAAATAACAAATATAATCTAACCAACTTTGGTTTAGATCGCTTTTGAGGTTAATTTTCCACCAGAACGGTTCTATAGAAATAATCCGACCTATATTATTATTTTAATAACAAAATACGTACCACAATAATACCACTTACGCGACTCCCGGTCCGTGCATAGCTCACCTCTTTCAATTTGAACGAAAACGAACCCCAAATTGTCCACAAGGGGATCCTAGAGCTTATCCCCAAGATAACGATACTATGACTCAAATGCGCATGCGCGAATTCGCGAGATCCCTAAGAAACGTATTCAGTACGAATAAAAAATATTAATTTCAAGGAAAAAATCCCGTGATGTCCCCCAAGTGCGCAGAACGGTTTGCGCAGTGCGTATGGCGCATGGCAACTGATAGTTTCGATCTCGAGCTTGCATTCTGCTGAGAAGGAAGCGATCTCGATTCGCGACGCGTTAGTACGCAACAAGGAAGTGAGCGGAGCGGTCGCACGTTCGTCCCAGAAAACTTTTTCAAGCTTAAAAATGTTCTGAATTGAAATTATAGATTATGTTTCTGCAAATGTTAATAATTACTTTTATGTTATGAATTCATGTTTGTGAACATAAAGCATCGAAAAAATTCTCAATAGGTTTCTGAAATATGAAGTGGGGTCTGTCCCCAGCGTCCCCTTGAGAAGAACCGCCACTGCGTGAATCGAGTCTGAACGAACTGTGAACGCGAGACCCTGTCGATCGAGCTAGCTGTGAGGCTTGTGTTATAAAGTTGGTGGTGTAAGTATTTAAATTGAATATTGTGTTGTTATTTATTATTAATTTGCCTATAAGTCAGTAATCAGGCGGTTCGATACATATGTTATAAAGCGGTTGAAATTCCGAATGCCGGATCTTAACTGTTAAATTTGCTAATAAAGCCTTTGATATAGAAAGCAATATTTACATTTTGTATCTACTTATGTTCATACTGTAGGTACCTACATACATTGATGCATTGCTCTTCAATGCATCGATCAATGAATGCACTGAGTCATTCCTTCCTTTGAATATTGAACAGAAAATCTCTAAAAGTGTTATCCATCTGAAAGAAATCTGAAGTTGTAAATTTACACTATTCGCCATATTAATATTATATACGTCATATTATATGAAAATAAATTTGATCTCCGAAAAAAATTATATTTTACAAATTTTTACCAATTTCGCCAGAAGTAAGATTTAATTGAGCCTACTTCGGGCACAATGAAGTACGATTTAATTGTAATTCTGATACACCGACGTAAGGTTTAATTGACCTTTCTTTAAGCAAACTGAAGTAATATTTAATTATGATTTCTTCGGGAACACTGAAGTAAGATTATTGAGCTTTCTTCAGGCATACTGCAGTAAGATTTAATTGAGCTTTCTTCGGGCATACTGAAGTAAGATTTAATTGAGCTTTCTTCGGACACACTGAAGTAAGATTTAATTGAGCTCTCTTCAGGCACACTGAAGTAAGATTTAATTGAGATTTCTTCGGGCACACTGAAGTAAGATTTAATTGAGCTTTCTTCGGGCACACTGCAGTAAGATTTAATTGAG
This sequence comes from Limnephilus marmoratus, assembly GCA_917880885.1. Taxonomy (NCBI): domain Eukaryota; kingdom Metazoa; phylum Arthropoda; class Insecta; order Trichoptera; family Limnephilidae; genus Limnephilus; species Limnephilus marmoratus. The sequence goes on from OU862924.1 coordinate 33,998,135, forward strand.
CTTTCTTCGGGCACACTGAAGTAAGATTTAATTGAGCTTTCTTCAGGCTCACTGAAGTAAGATTTAATTGAGCTTTCTTCGGGCACACTGAAGTAAGATTTAATTGAGCTTTCTTCAGGCTCACTGAAGTAAGATTTAATTGAGATTTCTTCGGGCACACTGTAGTAAGATTTAATTAAGCTTTCTTCGGGCACACTGAAGTAAGATTTAATTGAGCTTTCTTCGGGCACACTGAAGTAAGATTTAATTGAGCTTTCTTCGGGCACACTGCACTAAGATTTAATTGAGAATTCTTCAGGCTTATTGAAGTAAGATTTAATTAAGCTTTCTTCGGGCACACTGAAGTAAGATTTCAGCAAAGTTTCTTCGGGCATACTGAAGTAAGATGTAATTGAGCTTTGTTCAGGCACACCGAATTAAGATTTAATTGAGCTCTCTTCGGGAAGACTGAAGTAAGATTTTATTGAGAATTCTTCCGGCACACTGAAGTCAAATTTAATGGAGCTTATTTCGTACACACACGGCCACTTCTGTTGGTTTATCTCTTCGGTGCTTCTATAGGAGAGTTTGTGAGTTTACACTTCTTGAGTTCTATTTAGCTGCTCCGCTTTACTTGGGATGAATGTTTAAACGGTAACAGTAGAAATACAAATACCAGAGAATCAGAACATCATCGGTAGTTATATGTAATAATTTCAAACTTATTTACCGGATGGAAAAAAGTGGAAAATGTTTAGACGTAAGCTCAGGGACGGATTTACTGGAATTCGGAATGCGCGCTGAAGCAGGGCTCCCGTGGAACAAAGTTAAAAATATAATGAAGAATTAAGTTGTTTCTTAGTACAAATATTCCTAATATATATTTTTTATTCTTTAAAAATGTGGATTCCTCGGCCGTATGGAGCGGAGTTCTAGCAGTACGATAAAAAACCCACATAAAACAACATAGTTACGTTCACGAATAAGGCTCGATCGGTACATAATACGAGGTTTCGAAAAATTGTAATTTAACATCTTCTGTTTAACTGTAATCGCGAAAGTACACTTAAAAAAATATATTGAGGAGTATGTAACGTTACATCATTTACAATAAAATATGTTACAATTTTGTAATCATTTTTTATATAATAATATATGAGATATACCCCAGTAATTAATCTGAGCTCGTATGTGTAATGGGGGGGGGGGGGTTATTATATTTTTATCGTTATTTAAAAAGTAGTGTAGGACTGTAGGGTAGTTTTATCCAAAGGGTCCCAAACTGATTATTGCGAGAAAGGCCTTCGAATGATTTTTTATTACATTAACTCCTCACAGAAGGCCCTGAAGAAAATAATTTCCCTCAGGGCCTGGAATGCTGTGTGGAGGGTCTTTTTGAGGAAAGAAAGGAATGAACGATGTTCTTGAAGAGACCCATGTTGTAGGAAGGAGGAAACACAGAGGCCGGCAAATCGTTCCAAAGCCGAGCGGTTGAATTCAAGAAAGAGTCGAAGAAGCGACCCGTTCTCACGTGACAAATGTCAACCATGTACCTATGTATGTTGGGCGTTGGTTTGGCGTGTTTCCGGACTACGCACCGATGCCAAAGGTGCGAAAGATGATGCAGGTTCCTCTACTAGACTGGTTGAGGAAACCTTTTGACCTCTCCAGTCGGACTCTCTCAACCCATCGCCTTGCACCCCAATGGGAGGTATTGATTTATACATCCGTCACGCCTGGACACACTGACCCCCAGATATGATCATACCCACCCCTCATACCTTTTTCCTTCCCAGAACTTTTAAGTTCTTTTCCCTACCTTCCTGAAAAAAGACCCTCCACACGGCATCCCTTAAGATGACATAGGCCCTGAGGGAAATTATTTTCATCTGGACTCAGGACAGGGGTTGAAGTAAATATATATCGGAAATAAATCCAGCCCTACTGATATCGGAAAATAATATTAATGTTTCTCATGATATTATTATACTAAAATAAATTCCATGAATAAGTAATGAAATACCTCTCGCAAAGGAAATACCAGGGTACATTTTATATTAAAACTTGTAAAAAACCCTCTTTTAATAAGATACCACCAGATTCTTGTAAGCGAAGAACTTTTATTCTTTTGCTATGTTCATTTAAAACTGAATAATTTATTTTTGATCATCTTCATTTTTTTAGCATTGACGCTGCAAACTTTTTTATAGACGTATTCAAATTACTTGTCTGTTACTTTTCTTGGGGAAGTTTGGTGAATCTTTTTATTGAAACCCATTTTAAAGGAGACGTTCGTGGACGGCGTGATAAGGAGAAAGATTCTGAAATAAGCGCGTTAGGAGGTAAAGAGGGAAGAGGGAAAGAAGAAAAAGAAAGAAGTTCTTTCAAGTTTTCCAGCAACCAATTAGCCCTGTCACCCCATCCGACTTGTAACACGGGCTTTGTGATTCATTTTTTGCAGATGCAATTTCTTTGGTTCTTTGATTCTGTCTGGCGTGAAATGAGAATTCAACGCGAAGCCACGTAAATCAATAGACCAAAATCTTCTCATAAGGCCACTCCAAAGATGGAAAATTCTCTCATTATCGTCCTGGCGGGAGACTACAATTTATTCAAAATCAAAACGATGCACTTCGTCAGCAAACATTTAGTGACCAGATTTGAATAAGCAGTAAACCTTAACAGTCTTAACTTAGTCCTAAACAGTTAACAGTCTTGTAACATTCTCAAAAAGGGGATACAAAACTCTCAGTTTTTAAAAAAATATTTTTAGTGGTATTTTAGGGGTCGCTACAAGCTGTGAAATTGTAGGGTTTATCCCAAAATTATGAGAAGTTGGTATTTAAACTGAGTACTTATTTTAAGCAGATTTTTACAAAATTTTGTTGAATTCACAGTCAAAATCAATGAAATAATTATATGAAACGTTTAAAAATAAACATAATTATTGGGAAAGGGATACAATATATCCATTGGGGTGCTTCAAAAATATATGATTTTATTTCTCCAATTTTTGTATGGGGCACCCTTTTGTATGTTTCCTAACGTCTAAAAACTTTCACACTTTTAGTGGTAGCTACCAGCTGTGAAAATGTAGGTTTTAATCAAAAATTATAAGAAGTTGGTATTTAAACTGAGTATTTATTTGAATACGAAATTAAAGTCAATGACATAAAACGTTTAAAAAACATAATTATTCAAGATGACGTCAACATGGATTTCTTTGAGTCAGGAAATTTTCATCGATAATCTTTAACCGTCAAGAGCAAATGTTACTTCTGCCCTTAATTGGTAGTTTGAAAAGGATTGAACTCTTCCATGAACGCTACAACTCTCTGCTACGAGTATGTCATTAACAACTTTCATACAATGCAGAGAAGTCTTAGTTTTATTGTTGTCATCACTATCTTTCCAGATCCTAACAACTTTAGTAAATAAATCACACGAAACGAACGATTGAGTTAACTATAATTTGTTACAAAATCTTTTAAGTTTTTAACCAGAGTAAGAGCATTATCAAGGGTTGCCGGCTTCGGAGAATCTTACAAAGCTTGTCTGTCGAGGGCTGGTCCTCCGTTTAGTTTCCAATGAAACTTTCTCATCGAAGAATGCATAAGCAACAAGCTCTTCAGACAAATACCAACGATGTCCCATATTTTTTCTTGGCAACTTTTGTAAGTGATTGATTTATCTTTTCGTACGTCATCAAGTCCTTCAAAAGCTTTAAATCATTCTTTGTGGCAGGTCGTGTGCAAGGAGCTTAAACCAATATTTTGTTTAAGTACAAAAAGTAAAAATAAAAAATCTTTGTAATGCCTTTTAGTTCCCTCTTTGTAAATTTTAGCTGTTCTCCAAATTAATAGATACTTCTTTAATGCATAGATTGCCTTTAAAATCCATCTTACTCGGTGTAGTCCAGCAGGTGCTCTTAATCTAAAGGACACCTTTTCAAGTGTTGGTCCCAAAAATGTAAAAACTATTTTCAGTAACTCTTTGTAATCGTCCTGTGGTTTAAATTGCTTGCTAAAATTGCTAACTAAAATAGAGCAAAATAAGTCAGTATTATGGTTACATCTTTAACATAGATTGATGTCTCTGGGTTGGAATCCATTGCCTTAAAGTCCTCTAGTTTTATTTGTGGCCAATGTTTTTGATTTAATTTTAATATTTCATGTTTTCTTATTATCTCCTTTTTCTACTTTTTAAACACTCTAAACCTCCCATCTGACCTGGTCGTTCTTTTCATCTCTGATTGTGTTGAAACAGCCCGTCTTCCTCGATAGTAATCATTTCCAGTTCCATGGCATTTGTGAGGAACAATACTAAAAAGACATTTTAAGCTTTCCTTCCTTATTTTTGGAATATTTATAACATAAACAAAAATTTTAACAAAACAAAAAACGACTTCAAAAAATGCACTAAAAAGTAAAAAAATAATTTCATATTCTTCTACAACTTCATAATCAACTTACTTTTTCTTATCATCAATATGTAGGTACGATTGTTACTTTTGGAGTCGGTGTCAGTCAAGGTAGGTTTGTAACTACATACATAGTTATAGGTGAGGTGTGCTTGTATCGCACAAGCGACTTGACGAGGCGAGAGGCGAGAGCGGAGCCGCGGCGGCGCGGGGAGCTGTCAAGTGAACCCGCCGGGCCGGGTACCTTTGCTGACACCGACTCCAAAAATAACAATCGTACCTACATATTGATGATTAGAAAAAGTAATTTGATTATGAAGTTGTAGAAGAATATGAAATTATTTTTTTACTTTTTAGTGCATTTTTTGAAGTCGTTTTTTGTTTTGTTAAAATTTTTGTTTATTTTTTGATTTTTAGTGAATCTGAAGTACACTAACTAATTTGTCTGAATATGGGTAAACCTACTAAACGTACTGCTCATATAAGACAGACATAATTTGACCATAGCGACGTTAAGGTCAAATTAAGAGATTCGGCCGAGTTTCGTTAATTTGTCATGGATCCGATAATCAGAACCTAACCAAACTCTCATTAAATTACCATTGAAGTACATCCTTTCCAATAAAAAAAGAATCATCGAAATCGGTTGGCGTGATATTGAGTTATTCGTCCATTTGTCGCGCACATACTTATGCAAATTTAAGACTTATATGGTTTTCTCATGGATGCTATTGTCGGAACTGGACCAAATTAAAATGGGACCACACGGGAAGCATCAGCTTTCAAATAAAAAAAGAATCATCAATATCGGTTCACCCAGTCAAAAGTTCTGGCGTAACAAACATAAAAAAAAAAAAAAAAAAAAAAAAAAAAAAAATACAGTCGAATTGAGAACCTCCTCCTTTTTGAAGTCGTTTAAAAAGAACGTTTTGCTTTATTTTATTTATTTTTCTTGAACTTTTGCCACTTAATAAAATATCATTATTCTAAGTTTCTTTATTTTGGCAGGAATACTTGCCTTTTCACATACCTGCAGAACAACACACGCGGTAGACGTTGCAGATTGGTTATTATTTTTCCTCACTATGGTTTCATAATAAAAAACAAACTCATAACTTTGATAACAGACTCTAACCTTTATTCAGACAAAGTTTGTATTATCTATCCAATTAGCCGTACATGTCTATTATTTTCAGAGTTTTAATAACACATTTACTTGTAGACGCCATTATATGGCAAGATCATAAAAAAATCAGCCTAAGAGCAAAAAGCATGTTATTACCCAAGCGATATTAACACGTTTACACATGCTTCCTATTGTTTTAACTACTGGAGAGGTCCAAAGAGGTGTGTATAACCTACCTATGGCTTTTTAAATTCTGCACAAAGTGAAATGTTTGGTCTGAAGCGTTGCAATTTTTCCCCAAAGCTTATTTTAGAAACTTTGATCAATGGTAGCGACCCTTAAAATTTATTTAAATGAAAAAAAAAAGTTTATATTCTTTTTACTATTATGAAAGGGTGCCCCGATAAAAAAGGCGAATTTTTAGGTTTTCAAGCACCCTAATGTTCATATCAGGTAAAAGACGTAATACGGAAAGCCTGTCTGTCATGGCAAATAAGAAAAGAGTCGCTCAATTTCTGTATCAGATATATCAACATTCACTGATTCGGAGAAAACCGCAAAAAACTGTCACATCTGAAGCGTAAATAAAAAAATGGATTAACTTTTTTATATAATGAATTGGAGTAATATACATTCGAAAAGTGCTCATTTTACAATGAATGTCTAGAAATATTTAAGTAATTTGGATAAATAAAATGGATATAGCGGATTTTGATACTCACTTCGTGATTGTATGGAATATAGAGGCTTTTGAAATTCAACTGACCTGAGGGGCGTGTTTCTACACCCGTCATCTTGCCAAAATAACTGCTCGTGATTGGTTGAATTCTGATATAGCGGGTTTTGATAGTTACTTCTTGAATGATATAGCGGGTTTTGTTTCTCACTCGGAGTTTTAACATGGTTTTTGGTCGAGATAAAGGAGGTTTTGAAACTTAATTTTCGATTAGTCTTGTTGCTTGCTGTCGAACAGAGATAATTTTGAATGCTTTAAAAATTTTGTAAAGTCGTGGGTGGAGAGATGACCTGTGCTTAGAGTTGCTGACTTAGATTAAAATGATCTTTGTTTCAGGTGCCAAACGTATTACTCTTGTCTCACCATGGTTACTCCTCCATCTCAATTTTATTATTGCCTATGATCGATTGCGTTATACTTCTGTTATACTCTTGTTTTTACTTTTCTTGTTTGGTGGTATGACTACACCGTATTTGTTATTCTGGTTTTATTTATAACTACTATTATACATTATTATTTTTTGCTCTTTACTGCTGCGTAATCTTAATATTATTTTTATTTCTTTTTTCTCTATTTTGTTGCGTCAATTTGTTGTTGATCATTTTACCTGTCTCACTTGGTTTTATTATGTTACTAACGTCTTGAATTGTGACTAGGTTGCTGTACTGAACTCCATTGTACTGTATTGTCCAACTCCCCATCATGGGGGCGGATAGACCCGGTTCCTGCATCCAGTCAGGTGGCAGAATTCTGGTAGGGCCGTCCCACTAACGCCCGAAAGAAGAAGAAGAAGAACTAACGCCCGTACCTCCCCCGGCGTTATGAGCGGGCTTGAGGAATGTTTGCGCGAGTCCGGTTCCCTTCCGTCCTGCCTCCGGTGATCCGAGGCTCACTTCATTCCCCAGGGTCTTTGGGAGTATCTCCCCCCCTCCACAAACACATCTTCAAGGGTACTTTTGGGAAACCGGCTAAGGGACGCGGGCGTTTGGGCATGTTGCGGCCAGGCCGGTCGCCCGCTCATTCTCGCCGGGACTGCCCCGTGATAGTGGGACAAACTGCCCCCGATATCTTTCTTTTTATATATTTTCTTTGGTTTTAATCATACTTACACCTGTAAATATTTTTCTTTTTATTTATCATTTCACTCAACTAGATGCTGAACCAACAGGCGAACACATCTATGAAGTGTCATTATTTTGTTAATTACTGCAAATGTAAGTATGCATACATTTTTCTTTTTTACAAACAATCATGCATGCAGGGACATTGGAGGGTCTAGATTAGTTTAAAAATAAATGTAGCTTCCTTTTTACAAAAAAATAGAGTCCTGACGTGTGCGGCTAAGGAGGTTATACAATCAGTTTCCTCACACAGCCGTGGGAAAGTGGTGGGTCCCCGTCCAATGCTCGCTAAAAAGTGAACAAGATGTCAGATCATTTTGTCAAAAAATCGGATATAGCGGGTATTGAAATTATATGACTCAAAATCATTCTATTTTATATTTTTGGGTCAAAATTATTATGAGTTAAGAAGATTACAAATATTCACATGACTGTGATTAAAAAATGAAAACATCGTTTCTCATCGCGTCGCGTCGTCACAGCGGATTTTAAACGTTTGTTCGACTGATGATTTGTATTCATAGAAACATAAAAACTGTTTGCGTCCATAGAAAAACAAACAAAATGAAAACTTGAATGGAAATGGTTATAAGGTATCCATTGTTACAAATTTTTAGGTCACTACCGCAAAACTTAGGTTACCACATCGCATTTTTGAGCAGTCCTGATTTTGCCGTGGAATTCTTAAAAAAACCTTAATTCCCATTTCCACTAATAAGTAGAAATTAAGGTAGTCATAAGGGTTTTGTAAATTCGTGAATATGGAAATATTGGCATTGTAGTCTTTTATATATTTGATAGAGTTTATTTTAGAGGTTCTAATGAAATTAAAAGAGTGGGAAAATTCGACTTTGGTACTTTTAGCACAAGACTACAGCCCAGTTGTGTCAATAAACGCGAAAGTGTATAGTTAAATATTTATGTAACCTTAGTAAAGGTAGCCTGATACATCCAAGAACATCAGGATTAATAAATTAAAGTTTACCTAGAAAACCTAACACACCAAGCCTGCGGCAAGCCCGTGAGCGAGAGGTGGATCCACCTATTAATTAATTACCTGAAAGTAATATCGAAAAACAATTTATATGTAAATTGGGTAAAGTCACATTGAGCTCAGTGTACGCTTGGTGTCGTTCAGAAACATTTTCGATAAAAGTTCATGGGATCAATTCTAGAATCTACATAATCTGGTCCTTAAAATGATATAGATGTGTAGTGCTTTTACATACAATTACCAATATCGCAGACTTGCTAGATTATAAATGGGAGCTTTTCTCTGTTGAACTAAAAGCTACGTTATTGAATAATATACAAAATATTGAAGTAAGTATGTGTTTCAATAAAATGTATATTATATTACATGTTAAGGGCTTTACATACTGATGATTAAACTCATGTAAAAGTGTTTCAATGTATTTGGATTCAGAAAAAGAATTAATTTGAGAACTGCGGACTGTTGCGTTATTAAAAAAATAAATTAAATTATGGTATCAAATACTTTGATAAACAATTTCATGCCTGTTAGTGAGTTATTAAAGAGATAAGCTAGAAAAAAGATACAAACCCCAAAGATGAGAAAGAACACTTTGAGGTATGAACGAGAAAAAATCTGCCAGAAATTTCCAGCTCAATTTTTAATCTGTCATATTTCTCCATTTTTTTAATTTTATTTTTTATTTATTTGACATAATTTCTAACATTTTTAAATACAATTCAGCAATGTCGGCCTCACTGGGTAGCTCACCTGTGCTGAGGCCTCCATTTTATAAAACCAAAATTTATACATAATACATTAAAAATAATGCTGCATAAAAAAAGCTACAATTAAACTAAAAATAAAAATTTATAATTTAGGTAAAATGTGTTTTTTTATTGATGTGTTTTATATTTGTTTTTGAGTATTACGTGTATGTGTTTTATTCTTATTATGTAATGAGATTTTGATAATATTGTCTTTTTTGTTCTTTAATTCATTTTTTTTTTATTTTGAGTATGAATTTATTTTTGTTTTTTTCTATATTATTTTTAAGGGTAAGACTGTTGAATGCTTTTATAGCATGATATTTATAGCGCCCTTGTCCAAAGTGTATTCACTGTCGGAGTTTTTTATGTTATTTTTGTACGATTGTCTTACTGGTCTGTTAATGATATTTTGAGATTGTTGAAATTTGTTTTTTTGGTCAAAAATGTAGTTTAGTAGAGTTTTAATGTATGATTGGCGTATATTTAGTACGTCACAACTGTTGAATATTTGGTCTGTATCAGTAAGTCTATGTTTTTTAAGTATTTAAGATCGTTTTCTGCGCGATTTCTAAGTGATCGATAGCTGAGTTTGTTGCTCCTCCCCAGACAATTATTCCATATTCAATAACCGGGCTCCGATTATACGGAACTCTCTCGCTCTCCTAAAATCATGTTTGTTATTAATTTAATAAACTCACAATAAAAAAGCCCATTCTAAGTTCATATTAATTTCATAAAAATATTCATACTTGCAATTCACATTATCAAGGATTCACCTGTGCGCACTTCGACAAGATCAAAACGCAAAGAAGTAAATAACGGTCAAAGTTATCAATGAATCATTAAAACCCTTTACTAAGGGTTCACAAGAAGTTACCTTGACCTTAAAAAACTAGTAAAAGTTAAGTATAGATAAGGACGACCATAAAGCACTACCCGTAAGTACGCAACCCTCAAATTCGGAAGTTGGAGCAAATTGTGGTTCACGGCACCCCTTTAGCTAATTCTCTTTCAGATCTCTTTCTTCCCCACCTGAGTTTATTCCGCCTAACCTAACCTATCATAATACTCTACACTGAACAAAAAAGCCATAACATTCTCTTAAACATACTTTACTCGAGAAATTTATTTGTCGGAATTTCTTACACGGTGGCTCTAAATTATTTTCAATAAGGGTTGTTACTTGAATGGTGCAGTGTGCTCATACGGTGAACCGGTTACAAATGTAGAGACTTTGACGCTTTTGATATTGAGCTTTCTACTCTATAAATTAAATTTTGTCATAGGACACTTTTATATAACGGAATGAGTTTTCTCGGACTGGATTTAAAATAAAGATAATTTCTAAAACTTACGATTTTCCTCATGAATAATGTGTCATTATTTATTTAGAACACAAAACATATTGTAGAAAAAATAAGATGATGATGCAATTTGTAAAGTCCTAACTGCCCGGAGCCACATTGACCATGGAATCCTCAACATGGGTATGTTGCAGGGCTGAAGGCCCTGAAGGGCCAAGAAAGTGAAGTAGAAGGAGAAAACGATGTTAGGGAAGTTCCTGGCTATTCATTTAAAGTCATTTCAGGCAACGTTTAGATTTTTTTTTTTTTACGTTAACTCCACGCAGAAGGCCCTGAGGAAAATAAATTCCCTCAGGGCCTATGTCATCTGGGATGCTGTGTGGAGGGTCTTTTTGAGGAGAGGAAGGAATGAACATTGGTCTTGAAGAGACCCATGTTGTAGGTAGGAGGAAACACAGAGGCCGGCAAATCATTCCACAGCCGAGCTGTTGAACACAAGAACGAGTCGAAGAAACCGTGTACAAATGTTGGGCACGCGTTTGGCGTGTTTCCCGACTATGCACCGGTGCCGAAGGGATCAATGATGCTAATTCCTCGGAGCATCTTCCATTGTAATACCGGTAGAACAAGGATAGCATTCCCACCCGACGCCAGTGCTCTAAAGATTGCAATCCGTCTGTTAAGATGGGAGAATCTATCAAACGGACCGCCCGTTTCTGCACAGAGTCGAGGGTATTTTTCAGGTATTTTGGAGCTCCAGACCAGAGGTGGCTGCCAAACCGTGGGGCGCACTTGTGATTTGTAAAGGGTTAGCAGTTGTGTACTATTAAAGTATCTGCGGGCCCTGTACAGTACGCCCAGTTTCTGTGAGGCTAACTTTACTCTGGCTTCGATGGAGCCCCCATACCTGAGCTGGTCACTTAGGGTTACACCAAGCATTTCGATGGAGGGCCTGTTCGGAATGATGATGCTTTTGGTAGTATTAATAAAAAGGGAAAACATGGATGGACACCTCTAAGGAAAGTTTCGCAAATCAATGTAAATTACGCATTACAAAAGGAAGCGACAGGTACTTAACCAATTTAATCTACATCAGTCGACTGTGCGTAGCCATACGAATGTATAAACACGTAACGAAAATTTGTTTAGATTCAACATTCATTTTTTTTTTTTTTTTTTACAGTGAATACCGCACAAGAATCTCAACTGCTCCCGTCTGGAGCCAGTGAGACTATGGCATCCCCAATTGGGGTATGTTGTGAGGCTGAAGGTAGTGGGGAGGGGAAGGAGGTGGGGAAGAGGAAGGTTGGGAAGTACCTGGCTATTCAGATCTGGTCACCAAACACGGCTAAAGCCATTTTTAAGCAACGTTTCAATTCTGAATGGTGGTCTTACACCAGGGCGATACTGATAGTATCTTCCACTCTGGAACATGCCGCAAATATACTATATATTATTTTAAATTAATTAATTGTGAAATAACACCAATTAATCAAATAAAATTTATTTGCGCATGCCGGGTTCGAACCCGCGACCTCCGGACTGTGAGTCAAGAGTCTTACCCACTGGGCTACGGAGGTCGTGTCGTGCAACATTCGGAATCGGGCGCTAGCAATAACACTTTTTATTTTTATTTATTTATTTCTATTCTCGAACATAAAATTTACAAATATTACATTGGTTTACGTAGATAATAAGTTTCAGTAATAAAAAAAACAGATCGGTAACTGTAAGTAAATAGGTGAGTAGTAGTGTTTCGTGAACACCTCACTAGGAGAGCCTGTGCTGAGGTATTCTCATGTTAAGGATTAAGTGCTTTTCTGTCGACATAAGAATTAACACCGTATCTTCATTGATATTGTCAAGAAGGACACTGTATGTCGACCATGGTGCCAGTATAGTATACATAAATAAAAGATTAGTAGCAGTTAGGAGCTAGATACAGTTATTCTTAACATATAGATAAGGTGTAAGATAAACAATTGTCTTGATAAAAAGGTAGGTATATTTTTCTATGGACCACACGCCACTAGTATAAATAATATGGTGGTAGTATTTTCTGTCCCGAAACAAAGATTTTTTATTCTTTTTTTTAATGTTTGGGTTGGGCTATGTTAGGTTACATAGGTTTTATAATGTTTTGAGTAAAGTGAACTTTTGAGTACTTGTTGTTTGATCCAGTCTTTGATATGTTTTTGGTGAAAAATTGTAGATGTATTTGTAGTTAGTAGTTGCTGTTAGTGTGTGGTGTGCATGTAGTTATATAGTTTGATTGCGTAGTACTTAAGGTTTCTCTGCCTGTGTGAGGTATGAGTTATCGGTACATTTAGTTTTTTTTTGTAGAGGCCCTGGTTTTAATTTCTATTTGAGGTTGAATTGGAATGTGGAGTTCATGTTTATTTATTTATTTATTTACGGACAAATAGTCCAATTGACAATATAACAATAACACGAATAGAAAAAAAAAGAGAGATCACAATAAAAGGAGATTACATATAGATGAAGAGCATTGACAAAATACATATAATATAAAAGTACATAGAGAAGATAACTATAAGTAGCTTGAAGATGGATTTAAAAAGACTTTAAAAAACCACATTGCGTAAGGACTGCCGAAAGTCATTTAGGCTTACACCAAAAAATTCAATGCTTTGATTTGCGTTGACTAGTCTCGACATTCTGGATAAAGGAGAATGATATCCATAATTAGTAGAATGTTGATTGAGGAACATCAATTCATTATTTCGGAGTCTACGGGAAGGAATGTTGACCTGAATGAGTTGTAACAAAGCAGGTGTGTCAGTAATACTGTTGATAATTTTGAAAATGCATATTGAAAGAAGTATAGTAGTACCTACAGATTTGGCGTAAAGTTAGTTGTCTTATTGTCGTGACATCTACTGTTTCGCAAATTACATTCGAGTTTGTGTAGAGAGGTACTTGGAGGATAAGTTTAATTGTTGCCTTTTGAATTTTTTCTGTTGGGTCTATTGCTATATTCATTGCACTTCCCCAAGCCAGTATGCCATATGTGATAATGGATTGACAAAATACAAATAATATGGTCCCGAGGATTGTTCTTAGAAATATGTTTTAATTGACTTCATGAGATGCATGACTCGTTTCACTTCTCGACACTTCTTAGGGGGCGTTCAAGTATTACGTAACGCAATTTTTGAAGATTTTTTACACCCCCTCCCCCCATGTAACGCGCCGTAACGTTTTTCCGAACCCCCCCCCCCTAAACGTTACGTAACGCCCAAGTGACAATTTTTACCTGAAAGTCACAATTAAGTTGCGCAAAGTACTGGAAAGTCGCTTAAATACCTTTTCTCTTGTTTTAATCGCGTTTGCGGTAATAAATAAAACAAGAGATATCGAGAACGAAAAGGATTGTCAACTTGGAAGATTTTAATGCCCTAATTTTTTTATCTAAAAAAAGAAAACCATGTTACGTAACGCGTTGTTCGAACCCCCCTCCCCCCCCCCTCGTAACGCACATTAACGTTTCACAAGACCCCCCCCCCAAGTGCGTTACGTAATACTTGAACGGCCTCTTATACAGGGTGTTAAGGGACGTACTTGACTTACTTTAACCAGTGATTCCTGACATTGTTTGGAGTAAAAAATGTAAATGAAATTTTGGTCTCCGGTGACTTTTTTTGACGATTTTTTGTTTTTCAAAAAATTTTTCTTCAAAATCAAACAAAAAAACAATTCTTCCGCATGTCGTCACTGGTCACTCAGCCGGTTGTCCGACGAACCCATTACCCCGCCTCCAACTGTTCAACAACTATCATTTTTTTATGTTTTTGTAGAAAAAAAAAAAAATAAAAATAAAAAATGTCACCGGAGACCAAAATTTCATTTACATTTTTTACTCCAAATAATGTCAGGAATCACTGATTAAAGTAAGTCAAGTAAGTCCCTTAACACCCTGTATAGATGACAATAAAGTAGAAATTTCCGCTTAACAACAGTCGCCTGCCTCGATTTACGCCTAAAAACATAGCCAAAAAGCATGTTTCATTTTATTTTGTGATGTTGGGACACAAATTTAATATCCAAATGTTTTCCAATTCTTTTCTACAGAACTTAATTTGCCACATTATTACAGAACTTGATACATTCGAAAAGAAGTTTTTAAAGAACCTGTTCCTTTACTTTTTTCTGAGATTATAAAAAGAATTGTCAAATGAATGCTCTATTATTCCAAAGATCAGGATGTGTTACACTCGCAATATTTAATTAAAGCATTGATAATATTTCTAAGCGCCCAAATTTTTAAATGATTTGCAGTGCTTTGCCTTAACTATACCTAAATAATAAAAGTATTGGTAGTTCTAGTATTGGAACTAAACACAAAACAACAAATAAAAATAAATCTCACTAATATAACTTACATCCACACTTGTGGTAAGGCTTGTTACTATAACATGAAAATTTAATTAATTAACATACTTTGATAACAGTGCCTCCAAACCGCAGATAACTATTCGCTCTCAGATGTTCCCCCTCGTTGTTAAGAAATTTGTAATAAATTTTCTGTGTGAGTTATTTATACAATATTTTCATAAATAAACGCTACAAAAACATGAATTTATAATGAAAATTGAGGTGTGTCGAAACAAATTGCTTACACATGAACTTTGTCTGGGAAGTTTGTTTCAGAAACTGCGGTGAAGATTAAGTTTGGTAGAGACTTAGAGAATATTGTTAAGTATTTGTATGATATTTAATTAAAAATAATATGCAGTAATACTATATTTAAATGAGAGGGAAAATTATTTTAATTTTGTAAAAGTACTGTGCTTCTAGTTAATATATTTCAAATCAACATAAAATGGTGTTCAGAAGTTTAATATTCGACACTGCCTTAGCGAGAACTCTATGCGGAAGAAGCACACACTACAAGCATTTTAAAAAATCTATAAGAAAGTCTGCCTAATTATTTTTCAGATTCGGAAGTCCAAAATTTTTATTTATTACACGTTTTTTTAATTTTTTTTTTACATTAGCTCCACACAGGAGGCACCGAGGAAAACAATTTCCCTAGGGGCCTATGCCATCTTTGAGAATGCTGTGTGGAGGGTTTTTTAAGGGAAAGGAAGGAGAAGAAGATATGGGAAGGAAAAAAAGGTATGAGGGGTTGGTAGGAATCTGGGGGTCAGTGTGGCCAGGAGTGACGGACGTATGAATCTATTCCTCACACTGCGGTGCAAGGCGAAGGGTCGGGAGAATCCGGCTGGAGAGGTCAAAAGACCTCCCTCAATCAGTCTCCTCCGATCTAGCCCGCTACGCAGTGGTTGGGCAAACGTATCTGCCACCAAGACCTAGGCAAACCTCATCCCATGAACCCGGGTACCCCTGCTAAGTCACCAAACGTAGCGAACCACTTGGGGTGACCTGTGGCAGGGGTGTTGGTTGTCCAATAAATGGTTCCCGGGGCGGCGGTACACATGCCCGCCTCCTAAATTGAATCGTTTGAATCTACTCTACTGTTTTCTAGGATTGGTGTTACTCGGAGTTGTCATAGCAGCCAATGAAAAAATTTAGCCATTTTTTTTTTTAATTTTTAGACTTTGTACTTGCACATATAATTCGCCCTCGAAAATCCTTGGAGATTTCACCCACGGAAATAAATATTAGGATTTTGTTGGCGTTTGGTATTGCAAATGAAAATAATATTTTTTAATGCTCGGGTACCGTTTATTTTCAAAAATGACATCCCGACAGGCGCGTTCGTGAGTTTTGATTTACGACAAACGGAAATGTAGACATTTGCGAAATTGAGATTTGCAGCGTTGCCAAGCTACGAAAACGGCGAAAAATATTGGTGGCGCTGTAGAAAGAAAATAAAGAGAGATATAATAGGCACGGAAGCGTGGATCGACCTACGACCAAACTGCACGGACAACGTGAACGTGAACGTCACGCTTTTGGTGTATAGGTAGAAACAAAGGCGGAGCACCGCAACTGTTCTCAGATACAATTTTCCGTATTATGAATGGGTGTACGACGTTGGCCCGCAATTCCATACGAATAATTTTTTTTATTTATCTATTCAAGCCTTGAAGGCTTTTACGATATCACATTATTATAGACGCATAAGTTATTAAGGAGTATAATTATAAGCATGCAGTATAAAACATAATAAACTGAACATTAAGGATATAAGCAGGTTCAAAAGATAGGTATTAGGTGTGTAGTTTCATTATCATAAAAAATGTACAAAGGAGTTAAGGGGAACGTATGCGCGGCCCATTTCTGCACGTTTCATACAAATCTTAGATTTGGATTTGAGATCAAAATACCCAACCAAACTGAAAAAATATTTTTGTAATCAAAAGGTATATCAAATATCTAGTTAGGATGTGAGCTACTTTATTTATTTTTGCTTTAAATTAAAAG
This sequence comes from Limnephilus marmoratus, assembly GCA_917880885.1. NCBI lineage: Eukaryota > Metazoa > Arthropoda > Insecta > Trichoptera > Limnephilidae > Limnephilus > Limnephilus marmoratus. The sequence goes on from OU862924.1 coordinate 34,014,975, forward strand.
ATATAGGCCATTAAAGATTTGAATGTTTCGGGATTTTAGTGGCGATTTGGGCAATTATTTGTGAGTAAATGAAAAACAATAAAAAATTATTTTACTATATTTATCATAAAAATATGATGAAATATAAAATCAAAAATAAAAATTTACAAAAAAAATAATTTTGATTGGTGTAAATTAAAAATACAAATGACCTGTGTACGGCGGAATAAAAAATAGTCGTTTATATATTATTAAAATTACTTCCCATTTTATTTTTCATTGTATTTTTAAAATAAAATTATTTTTATTTATTTAATATACTAAACATATTTTTAATGCATTTCTTTTACTCATAAATAATTGCCTAAGTTGCGTCCAAAATAATGAAACACTAAAATGTTTAATGGCCTATATCTTATAATTTAAAGCAAAAATAAATAAAGTAGCTCACATCCTAACTAGATAATTGATATACCTTTTCATCACAAAAATAATTTTTCAGTTTGGTTGGGTATTTTGATCTAAAATCCAAATCTATGTATGAAACGGGCAGAAATGGCCGCGCATGCGTTCTCCTAAGTTTAATATAATAATGATAAAACAGAAGTGCTTAAGGTACTATGAAAGTAGTTAAAGAGGAATGTGTTTTTACTTTGTTGATTTTTTTATTAACTTAAACGTGAATAGTTTGTGTAATTATTAAATATTATATGTAAGTACATATATTTTTTTAACATAACGGTTGAAGGACAATCTCACTCGTGGTACCTACTTCAGGGCGTCTTCACAACCCTATTAAATTTGTCAGCAGCTGATTAGATGAAACCTATAATAATTATAAATACATCATATTTTTTCAATGCAGTTATGTTTACAAATATAAGCCGCCGGTTTACAAGATTAGTAAGACTGTGTATTAAATATTTTTTAGATGCCTCGTGCAGTATTTTAAAAATCATCGAACTTAAGCTGTTCGTAATAAAATAAGCATACAAAGGTCAAAGAGGTCGTAACCTAACATTACGAAAAGTTATTATTACTATTCACCCTCATTTTGAATACAGCAGGTACTAATGTCATTTACGTATTTCAGAAATGAATTTTTAAAAGGCTGTATTTTGTCACTGACATTCATCGTTAATGCTTTTTCGTAGGAAATAAAATTCCATTTTTGTTTAATTGGGTGCGGGCACCCGTGATTATTACCTGATACAAATAATCAAATAAACCATCAGTAGTTTCAGACAGAGATTGTTGTTGCTAAAATTATATTGCAGTATGAAATATACAAAGTAATGCCACTAGACGGCACTGTTACTTCAATTTGATTGGGATTTTAACTGTCATTCCTTGTTTTCCGCTGTGGTTTTCGTTTGGTCTCTTTTTCTATCTTATCAACGTTCATCTTAATATATCGAATCCGTACAACTTCGGTTACGTCATTGTGGACAATACACTTCTCATTCAAACATACACGAACCGCTGTACTTAAGACTTACTGGGAGTAATATTGTTGCATCTACGCCCTCCGCTTCCAGCTGAAATACATTATACCACCGCACAATAGGAAAAGACATCGTCTTCAAACTAATCATAAATATTTTTAAAACGTTCTCCATAAACCAGTTCAAAATGAACCGTGAGAATTTAATTTCCGAACGCAACCCAATTGTCTGCGCATGATAGCGAAACAAAATTGAATCGCGTTGCCTATATTTCTCATATGCGCCTGATTCGTTGAGGGGTAGCTAAGCTCGTCCTGTTTTCCCTATTTAAAAATCAGAAAGTTTTCAACGTGGATATTAAAGCTTCAGGCGTGTTCTTTAATTAGCAATTATTTACACAGCAGATTTAATGTAATGTAGATATAATTTATGTTTTATGAAATACTAGTTTTGTTTTACTACTTCTAAAATATACCTTAAATTTATGTGAAAACGTAAAATTTTTGTCCACCTTTTTTCACCTTTCTTATATCGAGCGCATTCTTTTCAGGTAGTCTTGAGGATTAAGAAAAAAGAACTACGTACTTAACATAATATCAAGAACTGAACATTTATCGTTTTTTTACAGTTTAATCATATTTATATGCGTAGATTTCTGTTTTGGAGCTGTGCCAGGGAATAAAGAAATGCACCACCTTTATTTATTCTTGGGACGCTTGGAGAGGTCAATAAAAGTGATGACTCGTGGACGAGTCTCAAAAATTTTCACCTGCCTTTTTAAATAAAGATCAAATACATTTATTTACCCGTATCAGTAATTCAAAGTAGAGAATATGTATTTGTATGCCCCAAACACTTTTTTTGCCCATCATTATACACACCGAGGAAAATACTTCTTTAATAAACTACCAGTAGAAATCATAAGCGTTAATGACAAAGTACACTTGTTGAACTCTATCAAACAGTATTTTAGAGAAATCATCAACGGGAAGACTGTTTCCCCTATTTTCACATGAAAGTCACACTAATAACTATACGTGTTTTTCTTCATATTGAAAACATACACTTAGATGTTCATGTCTTTTAGTTAAAGGGTCATGATTGCGACATAACTATATTAACTGTACATTATATGTGAAACGGGCGACTATTAATTGTACATACATGAAATGTAAACTCTTCTTCCATCTAAAAGCAAATGTTTTAATGGAAGATCAGTTTAAATTACAAGTTACAAAATTGTAAATTGTAATATTATAACACGTACCATTTTTAGAATAAATAAAAAATAAAATAAATTACTCAAAACGATTTTTTTATTAGACTACGCCAACTTACCCCAAATAACCCTAAAAAGGAAATTTTTGAAAGGTTTTCTTAGGTAAACTTTTCATACGCATTTCTGATCAGAATTTCGAATAAAAATATTTTTGGCGTCGTAAATCGAAAATTCGGCCTTGAGTGCGCCGAGTTGCAGCAGTCAGTTCACTCGATGTATTTCTTCGGAAACAAATATAGCCTAAAGAAAGAAATTTGCCACCCGCCTTTTTTTGCGAGTGCCGCACATGTTCTCAAATGAAAATTAATTTGATGAAGGAGAGAATTTTGCTCCAAATACACGGTGAGTCCTCCCTCTCCTCTTTTCCTACCACCCGCTTGAGCGTTCACACTTGGCACATCTTCCCCTGTTAGCCTGCTTTACCTATTTGTTTAAACCACCCAAACAACCCTACGTATCTTAAAACAGCCAAGGTTTTTGAGCTTGCCAGGTGGTTTCTATCTCTGTTCCTCTTCCCCATCTCCATCCCCTCCCACTCCCTTTATCCTCACAAATACCCCAAATGCGGTTGTCATAGACCGATCGGCTAAGGACAGTTTGGACTAGTTTGCAGTATCTACGGTATTCATTTATGGTAAAATTATGAACTTGAAAAGCTCTGGACAGAGCATTAGTGAGATTTTGCATGAACGATATTGAAGTCAAAATCTAGGGTGAGGGGAAATCGCCTGGCAGCCATCGTGAATGACAAACTTTTGAAATTATTTGTACGTGAAGTGGTATAAAACCAGCTACTTTAATTTTATTTTTGCATTGCAATTACAACGGCTAATGATTTTTTGGGTAATGGCCAGTAATGGGGAATGTCATTAAAAAATATGGGTAGAAGCTTTTTTCATGAATCTTCCCCTTCACCTCGCGGCTTCAAATTGTTTTCAAATGGCTATGGTCAGGTTCACGGTTTTAATTTGCTGCTACGTAGGTGTTTCTTCCCTTCCCAAACCCGTTTCCACACCTTCTTCATTCTGTGGTGAACCCAAAGTTTACAGTCGATTCCTTGGATAATAAAACCATTACTTACATTTAACAGTAAATCATTTTACATACTTCGTTCGCCCCAGATGCAAGAAACTGCAGAAGTGCAGATCTCCACCACCGCAGATATAATATACCTAATACTGGGTAAGTCTGCAGTCTACTTGATCCAAAGCTAGGGGATTATTAACCCGTCTGCAGGTGAAAATTTATGTCCGGGGGAGACGTAAGCGTCCATTTCCTGGAGGAAATGTTGCCAGAATATACATTTTATGCTCTGGCCTTGTTCATTTTATGCTCTGGCCCGGGGGCAATACTGCATTCCTTGCATTGCTTTTCTTACTCGAAAATAAACTAGTCGAACCTGATTCTTTACCACTTTTGTAATTAAATAGGAAGAAGTCACGTTAGAAGGAGAAAAACGGGATTAAGGAAACTACATCCCATGTAATCAAATCAAATGGACAATCGATATATTTGCATTTTGAATAATCTGAGTGAGTTTTTGTATTTTAAAGTTTTTTTTTTCAATTTGAAAATAGATATTGGATAGGTAGGGTTGGAGAGAGGAGTTGGGCGGTTCCTAGTCTGAGAAAAGGGAAGATTTTTTTCAAATTAATAAAATACTTAGTTTTTACCACTTTTATTGTTTACAAAACCAACATGTTTCGTGAGCAACGCTCACTTCTTCAGGGTTTTTTTTATTGATCAATAAAAAAACCCTGAAGAAGTGAGCGTTGCTCACGAAACATGATTGTTTTATAAACAATAAAAGTGGTAAAAACTAAGTATTTTATTAATTTAAATCAAAATGGTGTCTCAAAATAAGTTTGCTGTGTTAAAAGAAGATTCTTTTATTGGTTGTGAAGAAAAAATACATAATAAAGTCACCGGATACCAAATTTTTACACTTTTTACTCCCAACAATGCCAGGAATCACTGCTTAAAGTAAGTCATTACGACCCTTAACACCTTGTATACATATATAACCTGACCAACCACGTAATATAGCTTCTTTGTCCTTTTGTCCCCGAGGAGAACATCATGCTGCCAAAATGCCTGTTTTCAGAAATGAGACATCAAATTGAGGGCAAAATAATTACAGACTAATATTTTAAGCTTATTCTAAGCCGATTCCATCTCTACATGAAAACTTATCTGCGCTAAAATAATATTGGGCAAATTTTATGAAAATATCAACGTGGGAATAAAGAACAAAAATGAAACGAAGTACCAGTTTATAAGTGTTGTATACATAAAGATACTGAAGTATTCACTGAATACTTCCTCATGTTTCTGCTCATTATATTAGTAAACGTGACAGACTGGAATACCTATATTGATCGGTTCCATTGACAATCGATGGGTAGAATAATCCAAAACTTCAAAAAGCATAATCTTGATCATGCGAACCGTCGTATAATAATTAATGAGTTAAATTATTGTTATATGTCTGCCTTTTTATGTGAACACCGCACACAAGTCCCCACTGCTTCCAACCATCTGGAGAAAATAAGACTATGGCATCCCCAATTGGGTTGTGAGGCTGAAGATAGTGGCGAGGGGAATGAGATGGGGAAGAGGAAGAGAAGGAGGTGGAGAGTGCATGGCTATTTATATCTGGTCACAAACACAGCTTAAGCCATTTCACGCAACGTTTCAATTCTGAAACAGGGTTGTATTGAGGTGTCTTCCTCTCTGGAACGTGCCGCAAATATGAGATCCTGTGATTTCCCTGATGACCAAGTTGTGGACGGTTGAAAAAATGCAACCGCACGTTTCAGCACAAAAAAATACGTGAATTACTAGGGTGAATATAAAAAAAAATGTAACAAAGTATTTGTGGACACTTTTGAAATTGTCTTGATTCCAGTAAAAAAAAACTCAAATATCATTCTTCTCAAATAATATCATTATTTATATCATTCTTCTTCCTTCGCCGTCGACGTTCCTAAATTCAATATTTTACCTTAAGCACGGGTCACATCATGCTGGTTGCCAGCCGCGAGTTGAAGAAGCCGCTTCTGCCAGCCGTCGATCAGCTTGGTGTGACAACAAAATTCGGCGCTGGCGAAGTTGGACATGTTTAACTTTTGGTAGCAGGCAGCGGCGAATAATCAATCACGTGACCGCTGGCACCAGCCGGCAGCGCAGTGTGACCACTATTGCGTCTACCAGCAACGAGAAAGCACGTGTTTTTTTTGTGAAGTTGTTGTTGTGACTATTTTATAATATGATTAGAGTAATATCCAGCTTCGTTTTACACGGGATTGTCTGCCTGAATACTGTATCTTGTTTTTTAATTAAAGGTTCAACTAATTCTAACAATTCTTGAAATTGAGGGGCCGTCATTCTTAAAACATTTCTGTATGTTTCTGGATCCTCTTCTTTCAGTTCTTGGAGAAGTCTTGACGATGCCCCTAATTCTTCCCTTCTTTGTATCCATGGCCTGACCTACCATCGTCTCTGTTTGCGGTGAAGCTGGTTAAGCATTTCTAAACTAAGTTCCCTGACACCCTCCCTCAACAATTGCTTAATTAGCTTTTTACGTGAAACGACAGACGACATAATATAGTGAATGATTAACTGGAGAGTGCGAGACGCGACTAGCAGCAACAGTAGTGTGACCAGATTGCCCGCCGCTGCTAGCTGGTACTACTACCAGCCGCTGGTAAGCAGCAGCTGGCAACCAGCATGATGTGACCCGTGCTTTAGATGAATTATTCGTCTTTCCCGTCACTTATCGTTATAAAATGTAATTTAAACAAAATAGACAAACTTAGCTTTATTACACGCATTGTTTTACCGTAGCACACACACTAATTCTGCCATATACTCGTATGTCGTATGTGAGGTTAGAACTCGAGTTCGTCTCAGTCATTTGGAATCCTCAATATCAAACATTTATTGATCTATTGAAAATATCCAAAACAAATTAATAAAACATCTATCGCTTAGCTTTAGTGATCATCGGTTTAACCCTACCGCTTTATATAAATGCAGAAAAATCTCTGATGCTTTATCCTATTGCAAAATCTTCAAATGTCTTGTTGATTCAACACATTGTTAGAAAAGATTGCCTTTCGTTATCCCGAATACAACACCAGATCGAACGACTTATTTAGTATACCACACTGTAAATCCAAATACGTGCAAAACTCTAGTAGGGCATATCTGAAAACCTCACAATGACTTGTGAGATGTAGACATTTTCAACTGTAACTTGAAATCATAAGAAATGCAGCTCACTAAATTGATAACTTCAAATACTTTTATTTTGGTGAAAATCATACTTTCATTATCCGTAGTTTATTTGATTGAATGGTACAATCATGCAAAAACTGTAATCTCTCTTCTTCTTCTTCTATAAATAAAAATGAATCCCCGAAATGTATGTACGCGCATAACTTCCGAACTTCTGCACCAAATTGGATAATTCTTTTATTGTTTTGTTCGTTATTGTCAGGACAAGGTTTGTATAAAACTACTGGCATTATGAAATTTGTATAAAAAAATTGCAATAGGGGGCACGCGAGCTGTTTTAAAACTGAATGTATCGGGACAGAATGTATGGTATGCGTGAGCGGGGTGGGGGAGGGGAGAGGGGAGAGGGGGAACTCGGGAGGGGGGTTCGCGGGATGGGTGAAAGGGGGAGTGGAGTGGGGAGAGGGAAGGTTGAGGAGACGGAGAGGGAACGCGAGAGGGAAACGGGACGCGGGAGAGGAAGGGGAGGCGGAAGGGGAAAGGACACGCAGGGAGAAACAATTTCTTTATTAAATGGCATGGGAACGCATGCCGGGAACCAGCTAGTTGTTTATAATATTAAGGATTTCTTTATAATGCTTATTTTTTTCTCTTTTTCATTTGTAACATATTGTGTAAATACAAATAATAAACCAACATTGAACTTAAATGATCTAGAACATTCAAATGTTTGTAGTTTCACTTTAATGTCGATAGTTTGTTTCCTAAATAAATAAATAGAAAGCGTAAAGTTGAAATAAGAATATAAATAGCTTTCCAAGAACTATTATGATAATTAAACAAAGTGTTTTTAATTATTTCATTAATAAAATGGTGCCACAAAGTGAATTTGCAAAATTTGAAGATGTATTATGATAATGCTAAAAATAACGTTTAATGGAACGGTTGTGCCTCCTCGTAATTGCAGATTTGATAGATGCGTCATGATTTCGAGTCAGAAAAAAATCTTTTTTAATTTATATTCTTACATGAAAAAGAAAATCTAGCTTTTTACGCGTACTCTAATATAGAATCTCCTCCCGAAGATACTACACTTTACCCTCAGATACCTTGTATTGCACACAACACAATCACGACTGAAACAAATCTTTTTATTACCATCGCCAAACTACGTGCGAAGTAGCAAGTAGCCGGTTGTAAATAAACTGAACTCGATATCGAAATTGCAGATAATATTATTAGAGTCTAATGTCCCGCAAATGGTGGTCACTGGTATATACTGTGCATTGTGCAGTCTGGACTCCGGAGTTGGGACGGAAGAGCCATTGTGTTTGGCGCAATGCATTACGTCCGATGCTCGCCCATTGGCAACTATCGCAGGAAATAATATCCTCACAAACAGTGGATATTATAATACGCAATAAATCGGGGTTTGGCTCTTACGACCAGAAGACTTGTACATTTTTTATAAATTTAAATTTTATCTTTTGGTAAATATTTATTCAACCGATCCACTTCTTAACTTCTGCAAGAAACAACTTGGTAACAACGAAGATACTGTTGGTAGTTCTGAGTCGTTGTCGTTAAATTAATTTTAATTTCTTAAAAATCACATTTCCAAATTTTGGAAGGTATCGTTCGAGTGGCTAATAAATATGAATCAAACAATATGGAGTATTTTTGTTTTTTAATTTATTTTTTAAATTATAGTGTTTTTCAATCTCAGTGATTAAAATTGAATTGTCTTCAGAAAATTCAAAATAAGATCGAGTTTAAGATTACAAGTTTATCAAAAACAATTTTATTATCACTGAGACTACAAGTTGCTTTATTTATGTGTATCGTAATGTATTCGATGAATATTTAACTGGGCCAGACGTCCTTTCTGTGGGAGCCTCTAAGTTATTCTGTGTCTGGACTCGCGATACTGACACTGAAATCCAGCCATCGCGACACTGACACTGAAGTTCAGCCATCTACCATAATAATATGCCTTCGGCTATTACCGTAACAGTTCATACATTAGACCCGAACGACGATAGATGATACTCTTCTAAGTTACTTCTTAACTGAAATCTGTAGAGACACCACACAACTATGTAGGTATAACTAATTATACTCAGATGTTGAAACTACAGGACTTTCTAAACACCATATTCGTAAATATAATTAAAAGCATTAGGTTGAAATTTCTCTGTTGGCAAAAAATGTTTACTTTTTATTCTACAAAGAAGAAATGTGAATTTTGTGAAGTCACGGATGTAATTTTTTTATCTACATCGTAATGTAGTTGTCACACAGAGCTATAAAAGATAAAAGATCATCACACACACAATATCGCTCGCCATACAATCCCACACAGACACCTAAACAGATGATGTGCTCTAAGCTCAACGTTATACGCCGCAACAGCTGCTCACACGATATGCAACAAAATTATGCGATCCCCTCTCCGCCGTAAACAGGAGAAGGGATCATTTTAATATCGGAGCTGCGTAAACGTGCGGATGATAGCTGTCAAGTTGATAGATCCAGTATAAATAAATGACATATCGCAGAAGCTCTCTAATTCAACTGACCCCCTCTCCTACCATAGAAAGAAGTCTTTTATAGCGAATGTGTTAGTACAACACATAAGCGCTCGCGGTTTTTAACGCTGCGTGTGACCGTACTTTAAATATCATACAATAATATATATTATTTTTCCTGTATACAAAGAGATAATTAATTCCTAATACATTATTATTTCAATAATCTTTACAAACAAAATAAGGAGAAAAATCAATCATTTCATGGAAAACGAAACACGCATATTAACAACCTAATCCTAAAGTTTTTCTTCAGAAATATATTTTAAGCAAAAACCAAACGTTTTTTAAAACATATTTCTAATATTATTTTTTTACTACCCATGTAATTCTGATACACTGGTGTACCCTTTGAAACCAAACATCGCAAAAAATATGTTTTCCATCAAACCCTATTATAAACCCAACCCTGATCATAAAAATCTGGGAATTTCTGTGACATGTTGAGAGCCATTGAACAGAAACTCCATAGAGCATTTATCTACATCATTTTTTAAAGAACACGGATGTCACTAATAAATTTAGAAAAACTTTGATATATCAGGTCCTTACATATGAAATTGGCGTTTTGTATGGGAGGAACATAAAGTCGATTTTTTTTTTAATATAATATATTTATTTAATCAAAGAATGTACTATTGCTATCTATGCACTTTTGCCATCTCATAGGTAGTTCATCGATCCCTTTACTAAAAAAAAAACATTCGGACGGGAATCAATAAAATCTTCGAAGGCGGTTTGGACTGCCCCATCGGAGTTGAATTTTTTCCCCTGCAATAAGTTATCCAAATTTCGAAAAAAAATGGTAATCTGTTGGGGCAAAGTCCGGAGAGTACGGTGGATGTCTTAGACATTCCAATTGAAGCTCCTCTAATTTCGTAGCCGTCTGTTGTGCAGTGTGTGGTCTAGCGTTCTAACGCGCGTTTGTTGATTTGCTTCACTCAATTCGTGAGGTACCCACCATTCAAGCTTTTTCACTTTCCCAATTTGCTTCAAGTGGATTAAAGCAGTTTTATCACTAACACCGCAGCCTGCAGCTAACTCGGACGTTGTTTGCGATGGATCCGCTTCCACAATAGCCTTCAATTCTTCATTATCAACTTTGGTCTCCGGCCGTCCGGGGCTTGTTCTGCAGGTCGAAATTTCCAGAACGAAAACGTTGGAACCAAAAACGCACTGTGTTTTCTCTTGCGGCACCGTCGCCATACACATTATTAATCATTCAAGCCGTTTCTGCAACACTGGTGCCACGGTGGAACTCGTACTCGTAAATAACGCTATATTTCAAGTTTTCCATTTTGGAAACTAAGTGACGCAAAGAAAAAAAAACAATTAAGGAAAAAACAAATGAAGTATAATTTTCGAAACACAAATACATGAGTAAATAGCTGTATAAATTTGAATTTGGAATTCCTAACCAAAGAGAAGATATTTGAGATCAAGTTGCCAGTACGGCTAAATGCCAATTTCATATGTAAGGACCTAATATAAGAGGTCTTTTCGATTTCTACGTTCCAGACATCCAAACAGGCATATTAAATAGATCATTTATTTATTCTGTACGGCGCGGCGAAAGAAAGAAAAAAATACAATATTTGAAAATGTTTGGTCAATGAATTTATACATAAAAGTTATAAAAAAGTACTCACTTCGGGCACGTAGACACTCTCACAACACACCTCCACGGTTTATCTCTTCAGTGTTTACAGCTGAAGATCTTTCTAGATAAAACAATATTTGAACTGAAAGCCGATGTTAAAAGCATGAAGCAAATAATACGGTTCCCAATTACTATTATTTCAAACAATGTTTTTAATCATTAAAGAATAACTCTCCAACTAAAATTTGAAACTGAAAAACCAAGAAAAGATTCGGTCGTGTCTAGGAATTGAACCCACGGCCTTAGGCTTTTTTTACATGAGCTCCACACAGGAGGCCCCGAGGAAAATGATTTCCCTCAGGGCCTATATCATCATTTGGGATGCTGTGTGGAGGGTTTTTTTAAGGGAAGGAGAGGAAAGTTCTGGGAAGGAAAAGGGTTTAAGGGGTGGGTAGGAATCTGGGGTTCAGTGTGTCCTGGTCATCCGCCTCCAAGACCTAGACAAACCTCACCCCATGAACCCGGGCACCCCCGCTTAATCACTAAATGTAGCGAACCACTTGGGGTGACCTATGGCAGAGGTGTTGGTTATCCAATAAAGGTTCCCGGGGCGGCTTTACCCATTCCCGTCTCCCAAATTATGCCGGCTTAGTTAAGGCTTGCCGGGGCTCTGGTCTAACCACTGTTGTCTTCAAATGATTAAATATCATATATAATTTGAGGTTTTAATCGTTAACAGCCTTACTAAAAAACCCCGTGAAAATTTTATTCAATTGACAAACGGCCGCGGATGTGAAAACATTACTAATTAAAAAATTGTTCATTGAAAGAAATACTCATTGTTTACACAGCCTGAGAGGGTAGTTTATCTCTGTTTTAACGATCGATGTCCGAACGAAATTTGTAATTTTTCCCAACGTATTTTAAATGTCTTGTATATTTCTTATTTTTGAAGATGTCGTAAAAGCATATACCTTTATAGAAACTAGATAGAATTGCCTTTTAGATTTTTGTATCTGAAATATACAATCGTGTTTGAAAATTGCAGTGTTTTAGGTTTCAACATGAAAAAATTTGAAAAAAAAAAACAGCTGACTGTAAACATATTCTATTAAATGGTCGAAAAATTTTGGAAAATTCAAAATTTAAAAAATACACACCTCTTACTTTATAAATTTGGAAGAAAACTGTCACTTCACTTTTTATCTCGTTCATACAATTAAAAAGGATAAAAAAATATAATAATAATTCCGGAAAAATAAATGAAAAAATCTGACATCTTGGATTCATTTGTACGCAATTAATACGTCGATTTCTCGAATTTGTTTTTATTTACACATGCATGAGGCTTTTACATTATTAAATAATATTACTTTTATGGAAGTTTTATTAAATTCACGCAGAAAAGTCGTTAAAAAAATAAAATTTCAGAAATAACCTAAGACCTATCGTTAACGAAACTAAATCATCAACAAAACAATATTTAAAGGACTAAAACTGAACAAAAAGTAACGCCAGCATTGGTAATTATGTTGAATTACACTAATATCACAGCGAATTGATCATTTAAACGAAAATTATCTTCAAAAATATAAAAATTAACTCCAAGTTCAACTGAACATTGTCAAACATTGTTTTACCGCGAAGTTTATAAAACAAGATGGCCGCGGCGCCTGCGCAGATCTATGTGAGATTCAAGGGGACCAACATAAAAATCATAAAATACGTGATGGTGTTATTAGTAAAGATGTAAAAATGCAGATCACCGCGCAAGCAACAAATATGCAGTTGACCGCTCGTTAAGGCGTTTTGTTATTAGTAAGGCTGTAAGTCATTATAAAAATAAACAAAATAAAATATTCATTCCAGAATTGTGGAAAAGTCAATAGATATCGTCCATTAAATTAAAAGTGGAAATTTTTAACCATGACACTATCTAATTGCATTTAGTTGGGGAAGAATCTTGCAATCACACAAAGATAGCAACCTATAAAAATATCCGTTAAGAAGATGAAGACAATGTTGGTGGTTCTCATAGTTAAATATGACCGAAGGGATTCGATCGCGTCCATAAATTGAACCCTGGGCTTTAGCCTTGCCGGGGCTCTACTACAACCACTGAGCTAATACGACCACATCCCCTTCGTCATATTTAACCATAGATATTGATATTTAACCTTTAACTGCTGACGTGGGGGCCTGAGCGGCCTGTTACTTTAAATGTTTATATTTATTAGAGAATTTTGAGGTCCAAATTATTATTTATTGGACAATTAAAATATAATCAAATAAAATCAAATCCTTTTCGTTGTTGTTAAGTAACTTATATTTGACAATTTGTATATTATATAATAATTTTTGGCAAAAATCACTTGAGATCAGAAATCAGTTATTATCCAAAACTAAATAAAAACAAAAACAATGAACTCACCTTTATTACTTCAAAAGTGTCTCGAATAAACTATATACTCGTGTAATCAACTTTAGTAAAGTTGTTTATGTTTATTTTTATATAGTGAATTTTATATAGTTATTTAAAAATGTTACGTAAGTGCTGACGATGGGTCAGAGAGGCCCGCAAAAAATATTGAAATAACAGAAATTTAACTTTTAAATGTGAAATTTAAAACTTACGGCTCTGGCTCTGGCGTCACTAAATTCGAAGCTAATAGAAGCGGCGCCGGCGTATGCGTCGCGCGCGGGAGAGGGAGTATTTCGATATTATTATTATTATTAGTTAAAGGTTAATATACTTCAACTACGAACTACTTTAATTTTCTTAACGGATTATTTTTTATTGGCTGCTATCTATGTGTGATTGCAAGATTCTTTCCAAACTAAATAGGTGGCATCAGCGTGGCGCGGCGCTCGTGTTATCATTCTTTGAATTAGCGTTTGTATGGGACTGACAATTCTTTTATTATTATTAACCTCTATGAAATAATGTAGAATTCAAAGGTATCTTTGAGAAACCAGAAACACCATTAAATAACTCCATTTCATTTATTCTGTTGTTGTACAACGAAAATTTTTACAGATAAGTTTCAATTAAAATATCATAATGATAACATAGTATAAAACAAAAATTTTAACAAAACAAAAAACGACTTCAAAAAATGCACTAAAAAGTAAAAAAATAATTTCGTATTCTTCTACAACTTCATAATCAACTTACTTTTTCTAATCATCAATATGTAGGGACGATTGTTATTTTTGGAGTCTGTGTCAGCAAGTCGCTTGTGCGACACAAGCACATCTCACCTATAACTATGCATGTAGTTACAAACCTACCTTAACTGACACCGACTCCAAAAGTAACAATCGTACCTACATATTGATGATTAGAAAAAGTAAGTTGATTATGAAGTTGTAGAAGAATACGAAATAATTTTTTTACTTTTTAGTGCATTTTTTGAAGTCGTTTTTTTGTTTTGTTAAAATTTTTGTTTATTTTTTGATTTTTAGTGAATCTGAAGTACACTAACTAATTTTTCTGAATATGGGTAAACCTACTAAACGTGCTGCTCATATGAGACAGACATAATTTGACCATAACGACGTTAGGGTCAAATTAAGAGATTCGGCCGAGTTTCGTTAATTTGTCATGGATCCGATAATCAGAACCTAACCAAACTCTCATCAAATTACCCTTGAAGTACATCCTTTCCAATAAAAAAAGAATCATCGAAATCGGTTGGCGTGATATTCAGTTATTTGTCCATTTGTCACGCACATCCTTATGCAAATTTAAGACTTATATGGTTTTCTCATAGATGTCATTATCTAAACCAAATTAAAATGGGACCACACGGGAAGCACCAACTTTCAAATAAAAAAAGAATCATCAATATTGGTTCACCCAGTCGAAAGTTCTGAGGTAACAAACATAAAAAAAAATAATAAAAAAATACAGTCGAATTGAGAACCTCCTCCTTTTTGAAGTCGTTTAAAAATGAAGTCGCTCAAAATGTTTGTGCGCATAGATCTTCATGCGGTTTTCACCAATAGATAGAGTGATTCAAGGGCAAGGTTGATATGTATAATAAATGCTTATTATAGTAGAGAAAAGCTGAGAAATTCAAATATTCAATTCAGGCAGCGGGCAGCGGGCAGCTGTGGGTAGTGTGGATTTTATAAAGGTCGGGTAATGGCGTTGTGTTTCGTTAGCCAAAGCAACGTGTGGCCGGGTCTGCTAGTTATATATAATGCAAAGTCAAGTCTACAAATTTTTTTGTTTTCATAAGTCTAACATTAGTTTTTCCAAATTCCTGCCCGAATTCGAATCTATATATATAAAAATCAAAATATGCTTTGGTGTATATGAGTGTATGAGATGTCTATGTATTGCTATATTATGCATACAAAATGTTTGAAACTTTCTAAATACCTTCTTTAAACCCCCGCAATGGTTTCTACATTATTATACAAACATGTAACAATACATCTGAAAAGTGTTTTTAATAATTACAAAAACTTTTGCGAAACCGTCAAAATTGAGGATGACATTTTGCAAAACAATGATTGTTAAATCAAAATTCAATTTTAGAAAATCTTTAAATTAATGAATTAGTGCCTTATACTTCGAATCGAATCAAGAATTATAGATATTTTATTGGTAAATAGGTACCTACGTTAGGTACCAAATTTGATTGATTGTTCTTATAATGCACAAAAATGAGTATTTGTCGATAATACACATATGAAAAATGGAAATTTTAATGCAAAAATTGTAATAGATTGCACGCGAGCGGTTTTAAAACTGAAAGTACTGGGACTGAATATATTGAACGCGGGAAGGGGGTTTGCGGGACGGAAAGGAAGGCGGGGAAGGTGGAAAGGGAACGTGAGAGGGGAAGGAGACGCGGAAGAGGAACGGGGACGCACGGGAAAGGTCATGCAGGGAGAAACAATTTATTTCTTTGAACATGACATTGCAATGCATGCCGGGAACCAGCTAGTAGTTCATATATTATATAGGTCACCCTCTCTTGGCGCCTGCCGCACTGCTTTATAGCATATCTGCGTTATTTTATTTCACTTTATAGTCAATAAAAGCATATCGATTTTAACGGCGACTCTTAAAAATACTTATTTACGACGTATCGAGTAGTTTGCGTTACCTAATAAAGTACGAAAAGTAAGACAAATACACTAAAATCCAAGACAATGAAGTACTATAAAGCCGGAAAGGCACACTAAAATCGATGCAATAAATTATATTTGACGTTTTGTGAGAATTCAATATTTCAATCAAAAATGTCTTTTGTCGTAAACAATTTATGCGTGTTGTAAAGTCTTCAATTTTGAGAAAAAATATTGGAGAAATTTTCTTTTTATACCCAATTTTTTTATTGCTAAATATTTAATAGTTCAGGAAAATATTTTTTAATACTAGAGGAAACGAATATAAATATCGAATGAACAGATGTACTGTCCACGATCATCTCTCAGTTTTGACATATTATGTAAACTGCAAATGATATAAATATGTGACTGAAAATATAAATAATCATATGGTTGATATTCAAATGATATACCAGAATGTAAGGAAAAATATTGAAAAAAAAAACAAATGTGTAGGTAAATAGCAAACAATCAAATAAATAACAGTCATTAAATTTGAATGCATAGAGAAAGGAGTGTCATATTTGCAAAATAATTTATTTTTATTTTTTACATTAACTCCACACAGGAGGCCCTGAGGAAAATAATTTCCCTCAGGGCCTATGTCATCTGGGATGCTGTGTGGAGGGTCTTTTTGAGGAGAGGAAGGAATGAACATTGGTCTTGAAGAGACTCATGTTGTAGGAAGGAGGAAACACAGGGGCCGGCAAATCATTCTACAGCCGAGCTGTTGAACACAAGAACGAGTCGAAGAAACGACCCGTTCTCATGTGACAAATGTTAACTGTGTACAAATGTTGGGCACGCGTTTGGCGTGTTTCCCGACTATGCACCGGTGCCGAAGGGATCTATGATGCTAGTTCCTCGGAGCGTCTTCCATTGTAATACCGGTAGAACAAGGATAGCATTCCCACCCGACGCCTGTGCTCTAAAGATTGCAATCCGTCTGTTAAGATGGGAGAATCTATCAAACGGACCGCCCGTTTCTGCACAGAGTCGAGGATATTTTTCAGGTATTTTGGAGCTCCAGACCAGAGGTGGCTGCCAAATTCAACCGTGGGGCGCACTTGCGATTTGTACAGGGTTAGCAGTTGTGTACTATTAAAGTATCTGCGGGCCCTGTACAGTACGCCCAGTTTTTGGGAGGCTAACTTTACTCTGGCTTCGATGGAGCCCCCATACCTCAGCTGGTCACTTAGGGTTACACCAAGCATATCAATGGAGGGCCTGTTCGGAAGATTGCTTCCGTTGAAAGCGACTAGATGTTCATTTCGATCCCTTTTAGACG
Organism: Limnephilus marmoratus; assembly: GCA_917880885.1. NCBI lineage: Eukaryota > Metazoa > Arthropoda > Insecta > Trichoptera > Limnephilidae > Limnephilus > Limnephilus marmoratus. The sequence continues at coordinate 34,032,517 of OU862924.1, forward strand.
TAATCAGACAAGATTGGGTCTTTGAAACATTAAATTCAACGAGATTATTTTTACCCCAAGAGAAAACACTCTCGAGGTAACCGTCCATTCTTTGCTTCAAAGCCTTACGAGCTGTTGGAGTTTGTGAGCCCTTTGGGGGCTTGTCAAACAAAAAGCTATCATGAACTGTCCTGTCATCCGAGTAACAATGAATTGGTGCACATGACAAAAGGTGACAAAAATATAGAATCAGAGAAGTGAAAAAGATTAAAGATTTTTTAGGATAAAAATTAATTAATTATTAGAATAAAAGCAGCTCCGTACAACGCAAATATTTCAAGCCTTTTGAATCATATAAATGAAATTGAAGTATTATTACGAGAATTCAAACCAGAATTTTTAATGCTAAGTAAACGTGTATAACTAATGACTTATGATAAATACAATTCTAAAGTATCATTATGTAGGGTATTCAACTGTAAAATGCGATTCATGTAGTCGGCATAGGGGAGGAGTTATTATGATAATAAAATATTGTAAATCTTTTAAAATAATATGAAATGAAGTGTTTAATGAATAACATATATGGATGCTGGAAGCAGAAATAAGAAAAATAACTTGATTAACGGAACATACGCTATATTATACCACTCAACAAACCAAAGCTATTCAAAATAGATTTCTTTGAAAAGTGGTATTCTAAAAATTTGAAACATCACGACATATTATTGACTTTAATATTTTCATGAAAATCAAGAATATCTACGACTTAAAAGTTTAGTGAATAATCTAGGACTAAAATAACTTGATCAAATGGTGATCAAATTGACTAAATCGTATACACCAGCCACCAATATTGTCTTAGTTATACCAAATATTTTTTCGTGATGTTAACGTTGTGGATACACCAAAAAATAACAGAACTTGTGTAGAGAGATAAAAGGAACAATGACCATTCTAAATTTTATGACACTTCAGAAAATATTACTTCTCAAATTAATGAAACAAATTTCTTAAATGAAAAAAGAAAACTTCTTTTCCGTTATTTGTTTTTGGGGTGTTATGCCGTGTTGCGCTACCTCCTTCTTTAGCCAACGTTTCGGACATCGTTGCAGTGTCCATCATTAGGGCAGATCCGGTAGATGTGAAACGTTGGCTGAAGAAGGAGGTAGCGCAACACGGCATAACACCCCAAAAACAAATAACGAAAATGCTTTTGGCCGTGAAAATCTTAAAACTTCATCAAAGAAAACTTCATTAATATTTCGAGTACCTATAGCAATCGGTAAAAATATGCCGATAAAATAGGTTAAGTTTAAAAATACTAATAAATTGGGTTCAATTCTGTTGCCCAACTTTCAGAAACAAAGAAATAATGCAAATGAAGCGGGATAATCGGAACTATCAGACGAAAAATGGAATGCGCATCGAAAAAATTATAATATTTATTCTAAACAAACTATACAACACAAGTGCGATTACTACAGGCAAAAATTAGAAACATAGCAGAATGAACCAAGGAGATTTTGGATAACACTAAAATAAATCATCAAGTTGTGTACACACACAGCCATAAAATATAAAATAACGCTCTCCATACAATCCATTCAGATCATTCACATCTAAGTGCTTTATGCGCAGATCAACCACAGACAATACACATCTTACGCCGTAATCGTTCCTGAGGCGATACACGAAAAGCTATGCGCCCCTTCTCCGCCGAAAACAGGAGAGGGGATCATTTTAATTACGGAGCTGCCTAAACCGGCGCATGATGTATTTTTATTGTCAAGTTGACAGATTCAGTATAAAGAAATGTGCATTCCGCGGCCCTCCCTAATTCATCTGACCCCCTCTCCTCCGATAGGAAGAAATACAAAACAAAACATAATTGCTCGCGGTTCAACAGATATCTGCTCGCGGTTTTATAGCTGTCTGTGTACACAGCTTAAAGCGTAAATAAAAATAAGTTGTAAAGCCTATGATTTCCTAGAGGGATTTGAAGATGAAGTGGAGATCATAGCGACTAAATTTAACAAGCATTTAATTTCAAGCGAACAACTTATAATTGAAAGTATTCCATAATATCCTGAGGACCAACTACATGGGCCTCGATCCACGGATGAAGAGTTTAAGTTTAAAAATATAGATTCATCATGCTTAAAAAGGGTGCTAAGTAATATGAAACCGAATGAATCTGCAGATGGTGTTACAATAAATATAATCAAAGACTCAATAAATATTATTGGCGAATTGATGGTCCAAATAATTAGTGAATCTCTGAATAGTGAAGTATTTCCTCAACCTTGCAGATATCTGTGATAACTCTTATTCCGAAAATTGACCACCCAAAAATTTTTATGACTCTAGATCGATAAATTGTTCGTCCAAATACGAACAAATATGAATGGATACTGAATTCATTGTAAAAGAGCAATTATCCAAATACACAGTACGGTTTGAATAATTATTCTTAATGAAGATTCTATTCCTGCTCAGACTACAAAAATAAAATAACTCGTATTGAGGCCAAGCAGATATAATCGATTACACTGTTAATATATTTATATTTTTTTAAGAGGGCATTACCAGAGAAAGCCGGAAATACGTCATTTTCCAAAAAGTTTTTAGACGTATTGACTCTTTTCCACAAAAAATTATAAATGGATTTCGAAAGATTGTTCATTTATCTAGCATTCGTATGTAATAAATTTTTAGAATTTTTTTTAATTTTTAGTATAATAAGGTTATTCCATAGGTCGTTGGCAGATTTGTTAAATTTTCAAAAAAGTTTTTGTATTATACCACACCCATTTCAAATAATGTAATCATGCAGTAAAATAAATCAATACATTATCTAGCAAAGTTATGTATTAGAATTTTAATTTTAGTTTCAATAAAATCATTAAAAAATATGTACGTACATGTGTTTCTTGACGAAAATTGGTCCATTTGTGTATTTATTTGCGCACTTACAAACTAATATATTTCAGATTTTTTTAACATTCTTATTAAATTTAGACATTATTGAAAAATGATAAATACTTATAATCAAAAAATAACTACAAAAAGTACACTATTTTAATAGTTTTATCATCACGCCTTTCAGCATTTTTGGATGAAGGTATAAATTAAAGCTAATTTGGATTGAAATAAATTCGATATTGAGTTATAATTTTAAAAAGCTGGTACGGAGAATAATTAATCTTTCTCATTGTAACCGCCCTGCACGATCGGAAGAACAACTTTCGACGAAATGTGGATTTTCGTCCGCTGGCTGGTTAAACGCTCTTAACATTACGAGTAAAACCACAAATTGTAATATTTAATTAAATAAAGACAATATAAACGTCACTTTAAACCAATTAATCTGTAATTATTAAACTGCACTTTTAAATCAATTTAACTATATTTTATAATTTTATATTTTCATTTCGTGTTTTAATTAATTTTTCTATCAGACGTAAGAAAAAAAAATTGCTTTCATCTAAATCTAATAAAGGTTCAAATCTAAATAAATTAAAAAAAAACATGCAAAGCAAAAAAAAAAGTTTTACATAGAAATATTTTTGAACTGATTTACAGCGGTCCACAGCGGTCTACAGTTACCATAATCTAACTGTGTTTTACAAACATGTAAACCATAATGTTTAGTATTTAATAAATTCAAGTATTTAATGACTAACCTTTGTAAAGTGGGTAAACAGATAATCGATTCATAAAGCTTATCTAAATAACTTTCAATATTCGGCAACATTATAAATTTTACAAAACAAAATTTTCAAATTCACCCTTCCTTATACGCAGACTAAAAGTTTTTCAATTTATTCCGGCAGAAGAGGCAAGGCGAATTAGTGATGTACAAACATGCAAAGTACTAAGTAGGCGTTGAACACTCCCAACAGGGTACAGCCTTATTTCTCAGTTGCCAGGTTGCCACTGCGCTGACACATTCTATAGGCTTCTTATAGGAGCCTTATATTTCTGTACCTATCTACTATCATCTTCCGCACGCTGGGTCAGAAAACGAATTAAGTGGCCTAACCCACCTAGCGACCAAATCCCACTTAAATTATGGCGAAATCTAAGGTCAATGTTTTAAGATGTAAAGCGCTGTAAATCTAAAATGCAGTTCCTCACGCGTGAGGGGAATAATAAAAAGTACTTAGGAGAATTACAACTCAGTCCAAGCCAATAATAACGCCTCGACACAGGTATATCCCAGTGAGACAGGCATCGAAAAATCCAATGTAAACATACTTTGCCCAGCCCACTCTCTTTTAAGAAGCTACATGGTTCAGTTCCGTAATCACGTATTCCATTATTAAAAATCGCGTTTTTATTTTATGTATACAACTTATAAACAACGAATTATGTGTGGAATATTGTTGTTCATCAGTTGTTTAAAAATTAAAACACGTTTATTAGTAAGGGCAATTATGTCTGAACGGTGTTCAGATACTAATGAAAAGAGATGATTTCACTGCAAATTCAAAGAAATTTTGTAGTGAAACTAACATTTTTCTACCGCCTTGTAAGTGAGTAAAGCAAGGATCACACTGAGCAGACGCAACGCCACGCAACGTTCCTGTACCGTTCACACTGGCCAGACGTACGTACGCGTCGCTGTGACCACGTGACAAGGGGTCTCTGGTTGTGCGCAGGCGCGTTTGATTTGACACATTTGACATTTATTTTTTAGGTTAAGTTTATGTGATTTTCTTAGCAGATGACAGCTTTGCCATATCTTGAAAGTGAATTTGAAAATGATTTGCTACGATTATTATTATTAAATCAATATTCTCGTAAAAAGAAAAAAAGTGAGAAGTATTTGGGTCCACAACATTAACAAACAAAGACAAATGTTTGGAGAGTTCCATACTTTAGTAAAGGAATTATAATCTGATGACGGACAATTCTTCATGTACTTCCGTATGAGTAAAGTGGTATTTGAAGAGATTCACAGCATAATTGAATATGACATAAAAAAAGAAAACACACATCTTCGAAAGTCAATTGGGACCAGAGAAAGACTGGCAGTGTGTCTAAAGTTTGATTGACATTCATTATAGGGGTATAATATTGAAAATCATGCCATGAATGGCTGAAATTTCTTCCTAAGTTGCACTGCGTATGCAGAATCTCTATAATCCTGTAATTTGATTTTATAAATAACTTCGTGCCGTCTAAAAGCTTCAATAAACTGTTCGTCATCCATTTTTCAATAATATCTGTCAAAAAAGCAACCATAGATATAGCCAAACAACGTTAGATGCTCAGATAACACTAAAAAAATGTAAAATCATCTCGTAGTTAGGCGTGACCATACCCCCTCCACCTTCCACATGGCCCACGCCGATCTGGCTGTGGCAGATCAACGTCGCGTAGGGGGCGTCGGTTTGCGTTGCGTGGAGCTAGTCTGATTCTAAAGCACCCGTTTCCATAGAAAATGTGTGGATGGTAAGCAGTCCAGATATGGAAATGGTGACGTCTACCCACGTGGCGTGGCGTTGCGTGGGCTTAGTGTGGTTTTACCTTTAATGTTCACCACCAGGAAATGTGTTTTTATATTTCTTAATTATTATTGTTTTTATGAAAACATCAATTTATTAGATGCTAAATTAAAACTATGTAAGCACTAACAAATATTTAAAAAGGTAAAAAATAGTTATTTTCTACCAGAAGAAAACTGTCAAATTTTGGGATTGAATTATAACCTCAAACACGTTCAAATGTTCTACATCCTTATTTCGAAATCGGAGCTCCTCGGTGTTGACATAGTAATGAAAAAAATCCATTAATCAGGTTTTTACACTACGTTCGTTACAGCTATAATGCTGCAGCTCTTTCTTACACATTAAAAAATGATGAGATACCCAAAATATGCGTGACTGTTTCCTCCAAATTACTACTTGCATATCATTTTCTTTACATTGTGAGGGAAATGTATGATAATGACTGTATGTTTCCTTGGGGGAAGGGGGGGGGGGGGTGCAGACGCAGACATACGTTCACCGTTTGTCTCGTTTTTGACTGCTTAATGCGTAAGAAAGAGCAGCAGGATTAGATGTTTAAAAAAAAAGCAATAAAGCAAAACCATCAGCGCATTGACATTTGACGTTTTTGAATATTTGGAATTCACACACACTTCAATATTATCCTCGTGACTATACACTGTACTTTCAAAATTTTGAACTAAATAAATTAAATTATATGCCACGGCAAGTAGTATTGGGTAGTTGAGGTCTAGGGAGATTTCACGGTGCGGTGTGTGAGAGAGATGCAAGAAAATGATGACTTTTTCCTTTGAAGGAAACAGACCTACGTACATCAGAGCTGCAGCATTATAGCGATAAATTAATGTAGTGTTCTGTTATTTAGTAGATACACTACAGATTCTCCAAATACTGGGATGGAGATTACTTGATGGGAATGAATAGATTCTTGTTCGTTATCTGGATTTATTTATACTTCGCGTATATACAATAGGGATTGCGGTAGTCTACCTAACTAGAAGCTAGCTAAAATGGTTCTGCCGAGTGTTTACAGAAAACACTCACTCTGAGCCCCTCCGATTCCCTGTCGGACAACTTAGGGAACGTACCCAAACTACGTGACCAAGTTTTTGCAATTTTTAACCCCCCCTCCCCCCGTGACCAAAATCCTAAGGAACCCGCCGCTCATTTGTATGGAGCGTGACCTTTTGAAGACCCCCCCCCCTAAAAGTGTCACGTAGTATGGGTACGTTCCCTTAGGTACTAAGCTACCTGCCATCTAGCGGAATCTACTGATAGTTCATATCACCGCCATCTGTGTCTAGAAGCTCTTTGGATACACAACAATAAAGTATGTTTATTATCTGTTTTTGCCGTCACGATATCGAAACCGTGAATCGTCACGGTGATTTTAAAAGCGCATATTAGGAATTTTAAAGAAAAAATATACAATTTTAAGCCTATGACGTTACATACTATTAGACGAGGGGTAGAAATCTCAAAGTGGGAAGACAAGAACAAGACAATTGTAACGATCTCGATATCTAGTACTTTAGTACTAAACTGCTACACGTCGAGTAAGGTTGCGTCTTACCAGCACTTACCAGTAAGTAAATTGCGTTTTAAAAAGTGTCAAAATGCCCTCCTGTGTGATGAGAAAATGTTTCAATTACACGGCAAATAATAGTAAAGGCGAATGATTAACATTTCATTTGTAAGTAGGTACATGCAAATTACTTAATATTATCGATTATTATAAATATTACAATTAATTTTCATGTTTCCCGCTCGCGGTTTTACATGTCATTAGAGAAAATTCAAGTCCTACTAAAGTAAAGGATCTGGACGCGCAATAGCCAAATTTATGTTGCTAAGTAAACTTCACTGTTTTAAAGTAGACTAATCAGCCTAAACACTGTTTATTTGTTTGCTTGCGGTAAAACAACACATAAATCAGTATTTATAACAAGTATTGATGACAATCGCCACCATTTGAAAACTGTTGTTGCCTTATTGTATTTATTGTATAGCTCGACATATCAAACTCCGACAGGCAGCCGGACCTTTTATTTTAGTGGGCCTCAAGAAAAGAAGACAGCGAACGTTCCTTCAAAAAGTGACAAGCAATACGCCGCCGGTCCTATATTCATTGCATTCATACACACACATAATTTGATTGTCTATCTTTATCACACAGGAATAAACTTTTGAATTAAGAAATTATACTGAAAATCGCTGAAAACAAAAGAGTGTTCCTTACTTTCCACATTATATTATGTGTATATGAGACTATGGCGAGTCTATTTATTTATGTAACGTCATTGTTTTTAGCACATTTCTTACAAAATAATAAATTAATTTTTAGATCTTATTCACTGTGCGGCGAGACTTGCCGTCTCTTCCCTCAGTCCTTAATTTAATCAGGTATCTCGCTGAAAGTTGTTCATTAATGAATTAAACATTTTGTTTGTTTAACCAAGTTTTATCGCCCGAGTCATTTATACAGGCATTGTGATCGGCAACTTCGTCAAGTATCTGGCAGCTTTAGGCACCGTTAGATGTGTTGTTGAATTTAATTAGATAACTTATTTTAAATAAATGTTCGTCGTTGAATAAACAGGTAAACTCGTTGGAAAAGGATGATAGTGAAGTACCACTCTTCTCTAAATGTACACGGCTTGTATAATATTAATAATATTGGGATGTTTTGTATAGTGTCGTACATCTTTATCCCAATACATATGTGGCGAGCCAACACTCAGGTACGTACCTACTTAAGGTATGTACCTGTGCAATACGGTGACATCGCCGCCTGGTACAACTGAGAACGGAACACGAAGAAGTACTTACCTGGTGACCCGACAATTCGTCCTGCGACAATTCATCCGGCGACAGTTCATCCTGCGACAGTTCATCCGGCCAACAGTTCATCCTGCCGACAGTTCATCCCGCCGACAATTCATCCGGCGACAATTCATCCTGCCTGATCATTTAGAAGATTTTTATTAAGTAAGTATGCAAAGAGGATATACGGCCGTACAACCAAAATCAATATACTTATATCTGAAGGCATCTTGAGTGGAAATCCGCTGTAAAAATATTTTTACTAACAATAATTTCGACTTTCCGAAGAAGCATGCGTGAATAACGAAATATGACATACTTATACTTATAGGTTAGGTTAGGTTAGGTTAGGTTGAATTGTCAGGATGAATTGTCGCCGGATGAATTGTCGGCGGGTGAACTGTCGGCAGGATGTACTGTCGGCAGGATGAACTGTCGGCCGGATGAACTGTCGCAGGATGAACTGTCGCCGGATGAATTGTCGCAGGATGAACTGTCATGGAACCTACTTACCTATCTGCGCTGAAATATTTGGCACACCGTCGCACTTTATGGAAAGTACCGGAGCATTCAAATTATCTGTACATTAGGCGTTAGAACCATCGAGAAACGTATCGTATTCTCTCGATATTACCAGCCGAATTATTAAACCGTTACCTCCGCCACGGCATTATAAAAGCCGGAGTACCTAATGGTTTGACTTAGTTAGTCGATAGAATAGCAAGCCCAACAACTTGTCCCGTTATTTACTACTGTCGCGCTTCGTATAATATTGTGAATTTTAATTCTTATTAAAAAACGATCAACAGTTAATTCCAGTGTTTTCTTTTACGCGTTTACGTAGCACGTCGGATTGCTACATATAAAAAAGTCGTGTTAGTTACACCATTTATAACTCGAGAACGGCAGGACCGATTTTTATGATCTTTGATTTGTTGGTTTTGTCTCTGCCCCGAAAAGCAGAATAGATATTAAAACATTGGAAAAAATCACGAATTAAAAATATTTTGTATGGAACGAATTCTCATCTTTTGAAAGAGATGCAGCAATATTGTGATAAGTATAATATTGAATAGTGAGTGTCAAATGTCAATGCGCTGATTGTCTTGCTTTTGTTCTTAAACACATAATGCTGCCCCTCTGTCTTACACACTTAATGTCAACAGTTGAAAATGAGACAAACGGTGAACGTATGTCTGCACCCCTCCAAAGGAAAAATACAATAATTATAATAAATCTCCTTCACACGTGTAAAGAAAACGAAACGCCATTTCCGTAAGTAAGTTGAAAAGTAAGAAAACCACCAAAAATATAAATCCGTACACAATGCCATCTGATTCTATCAAAAACAAAACACGGACAGATGCACATCGATAATTGCTTCAATGTGTAATTTTGAACTTAATAAAAAACTGAAATATTTAATTTAGCTAATAAGTTAACACAACAGATATTGATTTTGAGGCGGTATGAATTTCGCCGGGTCAGCTAGTTATATATATAAAAATCTCGCGTCACGATGTTTGTTCGAGATAAACTCCGAAATACTAAACCAAAGATATTGAAGAATATCTTTGTACTAAACCGACGAAATTTGGCTTACTGTGTGCAATTTGGTCAAACAAATATAGAATAGTTTTCATCGTGATTATTGACCTCAATATATTTAATTCCGAATTGAACAGAATGTTTGTTATAGGAAAATGCTTTGTAATTATTTGTAAGTTCCATAAGATTCTAACAGATGGCGGTGTGAGTTAATTTATCGACACAACACTTGATTATCTAGGTTGGGTAATCATCCAGTAGATGGCGTTGTGTTTAGTTAGCATTACAGCAACGCGTGGCCGGGTCAGCAAGTATTACTATATTTCTACAAACTTACTTCTAGGTACATAGTAGACCAACCATTATAACAACTTATATGTAGCTAAAAAATTGTATCCATCCGTTCATCCATCACTGATACAAAACTATATGTACAATGCATTTGACCCATGAAAGCGATGCTGCGTGAAAAAACATATATAGATTTATTTATATTCTGTATAGAGATAAACAAAAATTTTAACAAAACAAAAAAACGACTTCAAAAAGTGCACTAAAAAGTAAAAAAATAATTACGTATTCTTCTACAACTTAAAAATCAACTTACTTTTTCTATTCATCAATATGTAGGTACGGTTGTTATTTTTGGAGTCGGTGTCAGCCAAGGTATCTGGCCCGGCGGGATCACTTGACAGCTCCCCTCCCGCCGCGGCCCGCTCTCGCCTCTCACCTCGTCAAGTCGTGCGTGCGACACAAGCACATCTCACCTATAACTATGTATGTAGTTACAAACCTACCTTGGCTGACAGCGGCTCCAAAAATAACAATCGTACCTACATATTGATGAGTTGAAAAAGTAAGTTGATTATTAAGTTGTAGAAGAATACGAAATAATTTTTTTACTTTTTAGTGCATTTTTTGAAGTCGTTTTTTTGTTTTGTTAAAATTTTTGTTTATTTTTTGATTTTTAGTGAATCTGAAGTACACGAACTAATTCGATTAAGATTCGGCCGAGTATCGTAAATTTGTTCTTCAGAATTGGAGAGTTCCGTTACTTTGTCATGGATCCCATAATCAGAACCTAACCAAACTCTCATCAAACTACCCTTGAAGTACATCCTTTCCAATAAAAAAAGAATCATCGAAATCGGTTGGCGTGATATTGAGTTATTCGTCCATTTGTCGCGCACATACTTGATGCAAATTTAAGACTTATATGATTTTCTCATGGATGCCATTGTCAGAACTGGACCAAATTAAAATGGGACCACACGGGAAGCACCAGCTTTCAAATAAAAAAAGAATCATCAATATCGGTTCACCCAGTCGAAAGTTCTGAGGTAACAAACATAAAAAAAAAAAATACAGTCGAATTGAGAACCTCCTCCTTTTCGTCGTTTAAAAATATACAGGACCACATTTCCTGGGAGGTCACTTGCGATTAACACAGTTTATTGATTAGTTAGAGAAATTCAGATACGGTTTTTGAGATAAAAATTTTGTTTTAAAAATAATTAATTTTTTTATATATTATTTTAATAATAATTATAATTTATGTTTAATAAGTTCTCTTCTAGTGAGTGCGTTTGGGAAAGGGAGAGCAAAATTTAATGATGGGCTGTACAATAGTATAAGGATTTGATTAGAATATTTATCTTCCTAAGGACCTTTAATCAGCCAGCGGCCGAAAATCTACATTTCGTCGAAAGATATTCTTACGATCGTGCAGGGCGCTTCCAATGAGATAGATTAATTATTCTCCGTACCAGCTTTTTAAAATTATAATTCAATATCGGTTTTATTTCATTCCGAATTTGTTTTAATTTATACCTACATCCAAACATGCTGAAAGGCGTGATGATAAAACTATTAAAATGATGTTCTTTTTGTAATTTTTTTTGATCATAAGTATTTATCATTTTTCAATAATGTCTAAGCAAAATAAGAATGTAAAAAAATCTTTAAAATATTAAGTCGTAAGGCCGTAAAAGAGAACCGTAGACAAAATAGAGAAATTTTCGACGTAAATAAGTGTTAGGATATTTTTTTAATGATTTTATTTGAACTACAATTAAAATTTTGAAACATGCGTTTACTGGATAGCGTATTGATTTACAATAATGCATGATTACTTTTTTTTTTACATGAACTCCACACAGGAGGCCCCGAGGAAAATAATTTTGCTCAGGGCCTATGTCATCTTTGGGGATGCTGTGTGGAGGGTTTTTTAAGGAAAGGAAAGAGAGGAGAGTTCATGGAAGGAAAAGAGTTTAAGGGGTGGGTAGAAATCTGGGGTTCAGTGTGTCCTGGTCATCCGCCTCCAAGACTTAGACAAACCTCATCCCATGAACCCGGGCACCCCTGCTAAATCACCAAACGTAGCGAACCACTTGGGGTGACCTATGGCAGAGGTGTTGGTTATCTAATAAAGGTTTTCGGGGCGGCGGTACCCATTCCCGCCTCCCAATTTGTAAACGAAATATGTCTTGTAAAATAAGATTTTTAATTTGAAAATTGAACAAATCTGCCAACGACCTATGGTATAATCTTATTATACCAAAATTATAAACATTTTTTCTCAATTATTATTTTTTTATTGATAAACTAATGCTTAAGACATGATTTTTGCGCATAGCACAAAGGGTAGGTAACAATAATTATAAGTAATAATTATTAGCCAGAAATACTCATCTACATCTTTTCTCGAGAGATTTTTTCAATGTAGAAGAGTGTTTCAGGCTAATAATAATTTCGTATAATAATTTCTTCTCAGAATTAAAAAAAAAATGCGTTTACTAGATAAAAGAACAATCTTTCGAAATCAATATACATTTTTTTGTGGAAAAGAGTCAAACTTCTAAAATTTGATTGAAAAATGAAATATTTCCGGTTTTCTCTGGTTATACCAACCCTTTTAAGAGGAATATAAACGCTAGAAATATTTCCAAGCTCATGCCTGCAAAATTTTAAAATCGAGCGCCTTTTGGCACGAGGCTAGTAAGCGAAAAAGTGGTGTTTATTTATTTTGTGTATAATTTTATTAGAACGAAAAAAAGGAAAAACCTTGTGGAAAACCTCGAAAATAGTCTTAGCCATAAGGGTATTTTTTTTTTAAATTTTTTTTTATTACTTCATAGTTAAATCATGAAAAAACATATTTTTTGGTGGTTTACGCTTATATTTTTTGTTACGTAAATAATAATTTTATTGTAATTCCAATACATAGATAAACTAGTAAAAGCTTTGATTTATCCGTAGCATATTTTTTCAATGTTCATACTGTAAGCCGATTCGTAGTAAAGATTAATCAAAATAGTATCTAAATAGGATTTCACGTATATATTCATCTTCAATGTTATTCGTCCCTCGGTAAGTAACCGATTGATGTTAAAAATTCCAGCTCATTGTAATGACTTTCGTATAGTTTCGTATTTCGTAAGTTTTGAGAAATTTTTTTATTTTTTAGTATAATAAGGTTATTCCACGGGTCGTTGGCAGATTTGTTGAATTATCAAAAAAGATTTTGTTTTATACCACACCCATTTCAAATAATATAACCATGCAGTAAAATAAATCAATACATGATCTAGCAAACGCATGTTTTAGAATTTTAATTTTAGTTTCAATAAAATCATTAAAAAAGATGTACGTACATGTGTTTCTTGACGAAAATTGGTCCATTTATTTGCGCACTTACAAACTAATATATTTCAGATTTTTTTAACATTCTTATTAAATTTAGACATTATTAAAATTTGAAATTGAAAAATGATAAGTATTTATAATCAAAAAATAATTACAAAAAGTACATTATTTTAATAGTTTTATCATCACGCCTTTCAGCATTTTTGGATGAAGGTATAAATTAAAGCTTATTTGGATTGAAATAAATTCGATATTGAGTTATAATTTAATAAAGCTGGTACGGAGAATAATTAACCTTTCTCATTGTAATCGCCCTGCACGATCGTAAGAACAACTTTCGACGAAATGTGGATTTTCGTCCGCTGGCTGGTTGTGGTTAAACGCTCTTAACAATAATGTTTTACCGGACTATTGGATAGCGGACTAATATTGTTGAAAGACAGATGATATACGAGTAGAAGAAAGATCGGACAATTATACGATATTTAAATAACTACAGTAAAGTTGTTGTCTCCCTCTTCCAAAGATTTACTTTAGTCGCAGGTTCATCAGACTCTTCAATATCAGTTTAATAAAAATATTAAAACGATATGGATTAGAAAAACCAATAGAAAAGTAACAATGTTGGTTTGCGAGCGGGACTCGAACTCGGTTTTACCATTGTTTTATGCAAGTCACACATGAGCTCCATGATCTCGTAATACTTGTGGTATTTGCATCTATCACGATATTTTATGAGAGAATGAGAGTATAATTTTAAATCTTTGGAACTAAAACAAAAAAGTTTGTTGAATATTTTTTAGTGTAAAATAATACAGTAACCTTTCGTATTTAGTTAGATATTCTTTTGACTATCATCGACAAGTGTGTTGATTTTTTTTTATAGACCTTCCAAATCACAGTATTGGTACCATCAGTAAGGAATAGCCAGGTACTTCCCGAACTTCATTTTTAACTTCTCCATTCTCTTCCACTCTCTTCAGCCTCCAGCTTAACCCAAATCAGGATGATGGATGTTCTACTAGCTTTGGAGCTGGTCAGTTGTTACTCTTGTGTGCTATGTTCTCATAAACAAAACGTATACCAACAAAAATCTAAATTGGGTATGTTCTAAGCACGTACTTTGATCCGTTATGCACGGGGTTTTAGAATAACCTTGCGGCTACTCCTTGCTAAATAAAACTCTTATGGACTTCGATACGAATTATGCCCGATCACCAAACAAGATCCGGTATACACAATTAAGTAATACTCACTGCTGTTGTGTCTCGTGGCTTGATCTCCATTCGGCGACGGTCAGAGGTGAATCCAAAAGCGTACGATAAGATTGTTCTGTTCGGTTATTAAAACCACGATAAAGTTTGAGTCACGAGACGATTAAGCGGTTCACACAAAGCATTCGATAAAGACGGCGGTATAATGCTTCATATTACACACTTCCGATAGATAAAAATAACATTTCAACGTAGAGCGAAATGTCACGTTACGATTTGTTACGATGGTTATTGACAGACTGGCGATATTGCGGTACTTGATATAGGTAGGTACACTTAATGTACGGAATTCCAAAAATCTGGATTCCTCCGATCCCGTATGTCAATCGGAGCCCAAAACGAATGAAACCCGTCAGCGTTATAAAACATAAAAAAATATCCCTTACATGCTAACGTTAAATGAATCTTTGATATGAAAACATTTTTACTACGGAAAATAAAAAGTTCTGTTAAAATTATTGAAAGCTGTGCTTTTTAGTAATGACACCGCGATGGAATTTCTTATCTGCACATAAATCTCGTGTTCTCATAGAAGTTAGTAGAATAGAAGTGGAACACATGAAAGTTTATCCCAATCGTTAAACTTAATAGGTTCCGTACGCCCTCTATGTAGGTACATCTGATTCCCTTGGAAGGGAGAAAGCCCGAAGTGCTAACTTAGTCGCCGCCACAATCAAACCATTCATTCAAACTTAATGCCTGAACTAACAATCATTTCAAATGAAACAATGAACTACCACTGTTTCAACTTTCAAAGTTGTGAACTGATTGCGATTCCGTATCAATAAAGAATCATTTTACTTGGATGTAGAAATAGAAAGGCCTTTAAGGAATCAAAGGTTTTTAGTTGTGACATTAATGGAGACGTTATTCTTTATTCAACTCTCTACTAGACTACGCTAGGATCTAATCTCTGAACTCTTCCGAAATAAACAATGTAAATAAATAATTGCGACTTCAGGGTAAATAAAAAAAATTTTTGTAATCATTTTGACGTAACAGTATATTATTAGAAATATAAATGTTTTCAAAGTAAATAGCCGAGCTTTTCTTTTCAGTAATAGTTTTAAATTAGGGCAAACATTGAGAGGAAGTAGTTTATAATGTATGTAACTCTTACAGAACTCTAAGGGTGGGTTTTTTTCATTTACCGAGAATGCTAAATGCAATGCTAATTGTAAAAGTTAATAGTAAAAGTCATAGAAATGAGTTTTTTCATTTGACATTTGCCGTTTAATTTTAGCTATAATCTTACAGGCCCACAATGGTGCTGCAAATTCTAAAGTAAAAGTAATCAAAATGGCGGCAGACATTAGGGTTTATTTTCTTGCTATCTATTTTACAGGATTTGCTATTATTATATTATCATTATCATTATGTGCACAACAAGTGACAGTTCGTCAAGTTCAGATGATGAATCTACAATTAATTATATGATACGAGATTTTGGAAATGAAAAGACTTAGAAATCTTAGATTTCGTACGCCGATTTCGCGTTAATTAATAAAGAAACTGCTAGACTTTTGACAATATTAATTGCAGATATGATGTGCACTCCTAGTGATATGTATCTACTCGTAATATCTAACGGTTGAAAAAGTGTAATTACAAATATTTATTCAAATGACATAACGACGTAAATTAAATGAAGCTTTTACAATATCTTTCTCTCCACTGCTATGAATAATGCTGCCAAAACTCTGAGCTCTGAGTTGTTGACTTTGCGGTTTTATGCGACTGGGGCAATGCAAAGAGTACTTGCATATATTGCAAATACACACAAAAGTACAGTGTGTAAGATATTTTTTTATATGTCAAAGGCCATAGCATCACTCAACAAAAATTTCATATCAATGCCTAGAAGTGGCGCTGAAATGTTGGAAAATAAGGTGAAATTTGGCGTTTATTGTGCGAGTTGTTACATGAAAAAAGTATATGAACAGTTCCCAATATGAAAGTGTGGGAATTAGATCAGTTATCATGCTGTCATCCCTATTCACCTTTACTTTAGCAGTACAGGTCGTGGAAAAACTCATTTTTTCGTAAATGTTAAATGTACTGCTAAAATAACTGTAAACTTCACAGCTAAAAGTAAAGGTAAATTAAAAAAACCCACCCTAAGCAGACAAATAAAGAAAACAAAACGAATTGTGTACAAACCTTTTATTTAAATAAAGAACACTCCATAGAATCTAGATAATTCCTTTCTCACAATATTATAATAGTATATTAAAATATAAGTGGATAAATAGGTCTTTAAAACACGCGCGATTTTAGCAAGTGTTTTAAAGACCAGTTATCCACGAAGACTTTACGCTATTTTTTTTTATTGGTACACTTTGAAAACATAAATATTGATATTATTATTAAAAATTTGGAAATAAGAACTATTAATGAATTCGTGATGTGACATCATCTTGTTGTCATGGAAATGAAAAACACAAACATTAATTTGCAATCTGTCACATAAGATTAATAGTTGACATCACAGTTTTTACTAGTTATTGTGTGTTGTAAAATGAGTTCTAACATTGATAATTTAAATACCAAAGCAGAATCGCGGTTAATACCTGAAAAATCCAAAGACGTTTATAAAAAAGAATATGAACGGTTCATAACATGGATGGAGGAGCAAAACGTAGTAGATGTAGATGAACGAGTTGTGCTTGCTTACCTTCAGAAAATGTCGGAACAGTACAAAGCATCGACTATGTGGGCCATACATTCGAAATTGCAATGTCTGTTGAGGATAAATAAAGGGGTTGATTTAAAATCATTTGTGAAAGTGCATGCATTCATGAAGGCAATTAGCAAGGATGACGTTGCTAAGAAGGCGTATGTATTCAAAGAAGATGATTTGCGGAAGTTTTTCACGGAAGCACCGGACATTACGTACTTATTTTTGAAGGTGGTAGCCATTTGCGGAATCTTTGGCTCTTGCAGAAGATGTGAATTGTGCGATTTACGCTTATATGATATCAAAGAAGAAGGAAGTGTATTGCTTATTACCATCCGACCATCTAAAACAGTGAAGGCTCGACGCTTTACTGTTGCCGTCAGTGGTGCAATTAATTATGTGCGTTTTATGAAGCAATATTTATCATTGCGATCCCAAAATGTAAGTACAGACAGGGTTTTCTTACGGTATGATAAGGGTAAGTGCACCAATCAAGTGGTTGGTATTAACACATTTGGATCATGCCCCTTAAAAACCGCACGCTATCTTAAATTAAACGATTCTGAGAAATATACAGGACATGCGTTTCGACGTACATCCGCTACCATTATGGCAAATAGTGGCATGACAATTGATCAAATCCAACGACAAGTAGGATGGAAATCGGCAGCTGTGGCGACTGGTTACGTGGAAGAGAGCATTAGCAATAAGAAGAATGTTTCAAACATTATTGGAACTGCCATTAATGGAAGTGCAGCCTCATTGACTTCCGAGAATACTATTAATTTGAACAGCATTTCCTCCGATTTAAAAAACGGAGGTATTAATATTTCAAATAATACGAACTGCTCTTTTCACATCCATTTAAATAATTAGAATGTAAACGATGTAAAAATGAATGTAAACTTTGAATAAAATTTTTGAAACATTTGTAATGTTTTATTTGACGTTTAAAATATTCCTGTCAGATTTATAGTTAAAAGTTGACATTTAGACTTCACATTTTGTTGATTTGTTGATGTTGCCATGGTAACTTTAAAAAACGCGCGTTCCATAAAGTGCGATTTAAACACGCTAGAGCGTACTTTAAATGAGTAAAAAAGGGCACCAATAAAAAAAAATAACTTTCCACTTATTGTGATGAGAATAGGGGATTTTTAAATAGTTTGTAGGTTATTCGTATCCGGGGAATTTTTGTCTCTTTTTAAATATTTACATCGAAGAACTTTCACGAATCCTCTCTTCAACATAACATTATAAAAGCACTACTTTGAAGAAATCGAAATATCTCCGACTGATAAATGCGACAAATTAAATTAATAATTTTTATACTTAGCACTATTGCACACTATAATAAATGTTTGAAATTAGATGCTTTAATAATAATTGTGAAAACGGCCCGCTTAGCGCCAATGTATTTTGATTTTTTATAAGAAAAACTCTCTTTTTATAACTTTTGAAGGTTATTCCCATAATATATCATTGAAGAAGAAGATAACAATATTAATCTAAACGAAAATATGAAAGAGAACAAGACACGGAAAAATAGAAAAAGATAATGGTCGCAACTGGGACTCGAACCCAGACCTCTGGTCTAACCGGGACGTGCGCGTTAACCAATTTCGCCATTGCCACGTTCCGTCAAACCGTCATATTTGTCAATCTCATATTTCAAATTTTAGAATTAAAACAATATTATCTTCAATTTATTCTATTTTCCATATTATATATTCAAAAGTTATAAAAAGAGAGTTTTTCTTATAAAAAAATTGATGCTATCTAGATTACGAACCAATTCTTAGAATGATTGCTTCCAATAAAAAGGGTAGTTGCCCATAATGTGTGTTTTGTTCTCTGTCATATTTTCGCTCCCCCGTCGTCCCGAAACCCCCATCCCGCGTTCCATATATTCAGTCCCATTAGATTCAGTTTTCAAACAGTTCGCGTGCCACCTATTACAATTTTTTATTAATATTTTCATTTTTCGTGTATTACAAATATTCGTTTTTGTAATAATAACAATCAATCAAATTTGGTACCTAACATAGTTACCTATTTAAAATATCTTCGATTTAAGAAATCCTTTTCTTAAAAAAAAAACAGCTGCCTGCTAAATTCAATATCATCAAACGCGCGAACTGTCAAATGTGCGAAGTTAAAAAAGTCGTTAAGTTTTCTGAAATTATCCAATTATCTGCGGAATTTTTTAAAAATTTTCTTTCCGGAAGAACCTTCTACAAAGTATTAGAAAACTTTAAAAAAAAGATGAATGAAATAGGTAAAGTCATTCTGAAGTTATGGCGTGACGATGGGAAATGGGGATTTATTTTTATATATAAGGATTAGAATATTTTTTTGTAGTCTAATGATATTTTTAAATGGAAATCCGCAATCCTCACCCCCAGACTGAGAATTAAGTTCAGGTGTCGCTCGTAGTGAAGTCGGAATCTATGGAAGCCCGTTGTCAAACTCGACACTGTTCAACTCTAAGTGAGCTGTGTTTATTCAACACTCTACTTGTTATTTGAATTTGGAATTTGGGCTTGTCTTTTGTTTATTTTGTTTTCAGAATTACGTAGTTAACGGTCGTGATGCTTTGTTCGGGATTTCGCGCATTGTTTTCGATGGTTAGTCGAAACTAGGGTTGCCATCTCTTAAATTTGGCAACCAGGACAAGACGCGTGAAAACCCCGGATTTTAGGGCCCAGAACCCGGACATGCTAACAGGTTTTTTTAAAGATAGTCAGTGTAATAAAAAAAAAAAACAGTTAAAAATGTCATAAATCACCTTTTTATTTATTTTCAAAATAAATTTATTCATCTTTTATCATAATTTTAAATATACCTAACAAAACAAAATCTTATTACAGTTTGTTACAAATTGTTTTAATAACCAGTTAGAATTTTTTTATTCTTAAAATAAAACACAAATTATTAATATACTCTGTTATGAAAACAAAATCTTATTAAAATATTAAGCCTAACAAAATTCAATAAAATTTTTAAACAAAAAACTTAAAAGTGCTGAGACCATTTAAGTATTCAGTCTTACAATTTTTGAGGTAACTCTTTTAACTCAATAATAATTATATCTTTAAATTTTTATCAGCAGCCATTTAAACAACAAAATATCTCTTAGCATAAAATGAAATAAATTCAGTCTTCTTAAATCTTAAGCAACAAAACTGAAACTTTTTAAAGTTTAGACTTGTGCGTTACATTATTGATTTTTTTAAGAATAAAATAACCAAAAACTATACTCATTTATATCACCTTAAATAAAAACAATCATAACTCTATAAAAATGAAAAGAAATTATTGCACTTATAAGTACATTATTTGATTATCTAGCTATTAAAGCTTTTTCCTCAGCCTCTCGCCTTTCGTACTTCATTTTAGTTTTTTTTGTATTTATCACTCTTTCCGATAGCTTTTAGAATATCTTCCCTTTTTAAAAGGAATTTGTAAAAATCAATGCGGCTGTGTTCTTGGGAATAAAATTTAATTTTAATTAAAGATACATAAAACAATGTTACTTTGTTTGAACCACTTTTATATTTGTTTAAAGCCGACCGGCTTCAGAAAGACCGTTCCTACCTCAGGGCAAACGTATACGCTTGACTTTAAATTTTCAGATTTTAATTTTTTTTTTAAACCCGGACATCAAATGAAACCCCGCCCGGACGCTCCCCGGACGCCCTCTAAACTAGGACAAATCCGGGGAAACCCGGACGGATGGCAACCCTAGTCGAAACGAATCAGCGTGCAAATTAATTCGATTTTAGATAAGATGAACGCATCGACTATAGACCATCCATAAATTATTAATTACTTAATTACTTTTGCTTGTGTTAGGAAAGATTGGCATGTTATGTTAGGTTAAGTTAAACCACACGATGTGTTAGAAACTAGACTGTTATAAAAGTTAAAGTATGTTTAATAAAGATTAATGTTTTAAATTCACTTTTCAATACTTACTTACTGTAACTTCAAGACTAACTTTATTTACTTTCTTGAAACTACGAGCATAACAAAAAATCAACAAACTTTTATGTTTCACCTTTCAAATTTGTAAACCTTTACTTCAAAATTAACATTTTGTACTTGTACTAATTGATGTAATTTTTGTTTATATTACCCACGCATTTGACGGCCGGCGTAGCCTAGCGGTAAGGCTCTTGACGCGCACACCGAAGGTCGCGGGATCGAATCAAATAAATTTCATTTGATTAATTTGTGTTATTTCACAATTTATTCATTTAAAATAATATATAGTATATTTGCGGCACGTTCCAGAGTGAAAGATACTCTCAGTATCGCCCTGGTGTAAGACCACCATTCAGAATTGAAAAGTTGCTTGAAATGGCATTAGCCGTGTTTGGTGGCCAGATCTGAATAGCCAGGTACTTTCCCACCTTCTTTTTCTTATCTCCTTCCCCTCCCCACTACCTTCAGCCTGATTGGGGATGCTATAGTCTCACTGGCTTCAGACGGGAGTCATACTCCTTGGTGGGTTCCCATTACATATTTTTGTCTAACATATATTTACTTTTTGCTAAATTTTACATTAGTGAACGTACCCATACTACGTGACCTGTTCGGGGGGGGGGGGGGGGAGTCTTCAAAATACCACGCTTAGTACAAATGAGCGGTGGCATCCTTAGGTTTTTGGTCACCGGGGGGCGGGGGGGGGGGGGGGGGGGATCTTATATTTGCATCTTACTGTTTTTAGAAATTATGTAAAAGTTACTTTTGAAATGTATGTAGAAATAATGGGAAAAAAATGTAAAGAAATACTGACATGAAATTATTATTTTTTTTTTAAGAAAGACAAACATTCCCGGGTTACGAATAACCCAACAATGTTTGAAAATCTCCTACTACCACCACTGAAAGCCGAAAAGGTTGCTTGTGTTGTGATGGAGGATTTAGCCAGCCGAGGAATCGAACACGCGACGCCTGGGTGGGACCCAAGCGCTATGCCCACTCAACCACTGACCAGTCCTTTACCTAACCAATTTACCTGGTAAAGTCCTTCTCCTCAAGCGATGAGCAGTTAAGATTTTTGACTCCGTATCCAGAGATCGCAGGCTCAAAACATGGGTGCGAAGTGTTATTTTATATAAATATTCATTTTTAAATGAAAATAGAACTCGACTTAAACATGTTTTTCTATGCCCGAAACTAAATACGTTTTTTGCACAGCATCATTTCACATACCAGGGAAGAACTTTTTTCAATCGACTACCAGAAGAAATCAGAAGCATTAATGATAAAACCCGAATACTGCTCTCTGTCAAGAGACATTTTAAAAATATTCTTAAGAAAAAAACCACTGTCACTTAATTAATATTACAAAAATCCTTAGTTTTCGATAACATTCTTTCTTTTTTTAAATACACACTGTTATCAAAATAAATACTGCAGCTCAAATATATTTATGTACAATGAATTATTTAAACACTAACTAATAACATTAATGTACACTCCCCTTCCATACACAAGCACATGCTTTTAATGGAAGGGTAGTAAACAAAAACCTGAGATGTATAATTACCATACAAATACCATGTAAAACATAATATAAAAAATAAAACATTATTAAAAAAAGAAATATATATATTTGTTCTATTTACATTTAAGTAATCTAGTGTGGTAGATGCGCTCAGTATCGCCCTGGTGAAAGAAAACCATCCGGAATCGAAGAGTTGCTTGACATATAAAATACGTGTGGTATTCAGATCTAAATATTTCCCAACCTTCTTCTTCCCCATCTCTTTCCATTCTCCACTCCCTTCAATCTCAAATGGGGATGCCACAGCTTATTGGCTCTGAAAATGGTATGAAAGAAAAGAGAGAAAAGGGCGCTTTACAATTTGTCATTATTGAAAAGCTTATCTAAAAAAAAATTCTAACATGGTTAAAGAAAAGTTACAAGGATATCTTTTACGAACCTCAAGGGATTGAAACTTGGAGGGAATGAGGAAACGAGGTATTTGAGGTGGTACAGTCGGTTGAACCCTGTACCAACTCAAACCTAACAACCCAAGTAAGTAATGTACGACGATATGTCCCGAGGAACAGAGAACGAGTGATATTGTTGAGTGCTAGTACCTAGTGCACAAATAAATATGAACCGTTCTCGCAAATGTTCGTTGACATGAATAAATTACCATCTGGAAAAGCCCTTCGGCACACACCGCAACTACTGAACAGCCGTCGAAAGAAGTGTGTTGTGGACGTATTCGTGTATCTGAAATAGGCAAAAAATTTCCTTACTTCTAATGAAACAAATTTATATTCACTTATCTTGAAATACGTGGTAGTTTAGTTTTATAGTAGTTTCATTCAGAAAACCAATATCGTTGGCTGGGGCCTACGAATCGAAAAGCTTTATACACTAACTAGCAGACCCGGCCACATGTTGCTGTGGCTAACGAAACCTTTATAACCAACGTCATCTGTTAAGGGCCCGCAACCCGGATTTGTACCGATTTATTACATATTTCCCTTAAACACGGTAAGTTTTAAAGCTCTTATAAAAATATATGTTATTCTTGAAGATAATATCTAGACTTTGCCCGCGCTGAAACGCAAATTATGTAAAATTATGTAAAATTCCCTCGATAGAAAAAAATCGCAAAGTACGCTCCAAAAATTATTATTAACACGTTTGTTTCAGCTATTTTACAAGTTGTATGTATGAAAAAATTCACAGTGTTTCTTTAAATGCTGTTTAAGATAATGCCCGCGAGATTTTTGCTCTAATTTAAACGAGTGTTTTATTAAACATTTGCGCAATTTTCTCATCGATTTCGTCGCTGAAAATGTTAGCGATCTCCATTCGTAATTTCCATTACATCCATTCGAATCTACATTCGTAATTTCGTATTTCTTCATATTCTTCTTTTCGGGCCCGGTTGCAGAGCCTTAAATCAAATCCACACCGCCCGTTTGTCAGCCTGCTCCCCTTTGCCCGCTGCCCGCTGCCGCTTGGTCAGATATATTATGTATTCCAACCAATTTAAAAAAACCTTGACAAATCATATACCTAAAAACCTTCCGCATAAATCATTCTATCTATTGATGAAAACCGCATGAAAATCCGTTACTTAGTTTAAAAGGTCTTAGCGCACATACAGCACGAGCGACTTCATTTTATACTATGTAAAGATAAAGCTGATTTAAACCGAGAGAACCGAGTTTAGGATGTTTCTATGTGTCCAAATCAAGCCCAATTTATCCGTGCTTCAGGTGGGAATTTATTTTATTTATTTATATATTTCTTCTTCACACTTTAAATTAATTTTTTGGCATGTAATTATTAACCCCACTAAGGGTCGCCTGTAACGGTGTTAATAATTTCACAATTTTATAAAAGTAACACACATAAATATCGGTCGTTACTAAAGAGTTAAGAAAAAGCAAAATAATAAAATCAAAAAATAACAATGATAAATGTAGGAAATTTGTAGAAAAAATAGTATATGAACTAACAACAACGTGAGATCAAACAAAATGCTATTATTCATTGTATCATAAGTTCATACCATTTCCAACAATAAAGAAAATTAAAAAATATACCCTGATGGTTTATAAAAATTTTGGTAAAAAATAACACATTGAAAACAACAAAGATTTATAATCGATTTCATGTTAAGAGGGAATAACCAGATAAAACCGGAAAATATGTAATTTTTAAATCAAATTTTAGACGTATTGACTCTTTTCCACAAAAAATTATAAATTGATTTCGAAAGAATGTTCTTTTATCTAGCAAAACCTTGTTATAATTTTGAGAAAATATGATATTTTTAGTACAATAAAGTTTTACCGTAGGTCAAACTTTATTGTACTAAATAGATAGATTTGTTAAATTTTCAAACAATTTTTTTATTATACAACACACATTTCAAATAATATAATCATGCAATAAAATAAATCAATAAATTATCTGGGAAAGCTATGTTTCAGAATTTTAATTTTGGTTTAAATGAAATCATTTAAAAAAAGTTCCGCACACGTGTTTTGTGATAAAAATACTTCAGTTTGTCAATTTAATTACGGTTTTACAAACTAATATATTTAAGAATTTTTTATATTGTTATTTTGCTTAGTCATTATTGAAAATTTTCAAATAATTATGATCAAAAAATACTTACAAAAAGTACATTATTTTAATAGTTTTACCACCAAGCCTTTCAGCATTTTTGAATGTAGGTATAAATTAAAGCAAATTTTTAATGAAATAAAATCTATATTGAGTTATTATTTAAAAAAAAAACTGGTACGGAGAGTAATTAATCTTTCTCATTGGAACCGCCCTGTACGATCGTAAGAACATCTTTCGGCAAATTATGAATTCTGAATGAATATATTAATTTTCGGCCGCTGGCTGGTTAATGGCCCTTAAAAGTGAATCTTTTGACACGTACCTTTCTCAATTAGCAGAGAAATTCCGTTTGCATGAGCTCTCATCATCATCTCAGGGTCCTGCGTGGGATAAAAGAAAGCTACTCTGATGTAAATAAAAGAACTCACATTAAACAAAATGTACTTGTTATTATTGACAAGCAAAAACATAATCTACATAAATACCTTTGTAAACTCAAAAAAAATGTAGAGAGAGAGAGAGAGAGAGATAATTCAGTTATTTTAGTAGAATCCACTCCAAATGATCATTCGTAGCTTGCCATAGATAAAATGGCGCATCTCTTCTAACCTCAGCGACAAGGGCTCCAGATAGCTGGAGAAGAGCCCCAGAGCTGCCGCTTCGCAAGCCCATGACACCGTGAAGCATCCAAGATTCCAGTCCATCCACAAAGGCCCGCTGATCACAATGCGTCCAATGGCCATCTTTGAGCATTAAAAGGATAGTTCTAGATTGTTGATGTCATTTTAGAAGCGCCTGCAATCTTCATCAAAGTTGTCCTCGGTGATATTGGATTGTACGTGGCTGTAAACACGCCCGACCAAAACATCAATGTATCAACCTGTGATCAGTAAATCCCAATGGCTATTTATCGGTGGGTTGTGTGCCGCGAAATTACGAGCGTCAAGCAATATTTCTTCACAGCACTAATTTGAAGGTGTAGTCGCATAATATTGCAAATTTACACAATCATTTACGAGTATAAAAACTCCTTACAAATCAAACTTCCGACCAGTCCATTGTTATGTCATCACATCACCCTTACAACCGTTTCTGCTTTTTTTTTCAAAAACAATCGAGCAACGGTCCAGGCAATTTGAATTTGTTATCAATCGTTCCAACGGCACCCGAAATTAATAATACTCTTTCTGAGCAAGTACTGACTGAATAAGAAACATGAAAATAATTACGTTACAATTCCCCGCTTCCCCCAGAAATTTTACGCCGCAGAGTGAAGTAAAATTTACCAAAACAATATGAAATATCTCTCTTCTCCTGCACTTGTACATAAGGAGCAAAAAATAATTAAAACATTAAAGAAAATGGCACAGAGAATATCAAAAAACCAAAATAGTTATACATATATATTCACAATAACAAGGAAACCCCAAAAAGAAAACCAATACGCAGATTGGAGTTACACAACCTATTTGTTTATATATTTTATTTTATATTTATTATTATAACTATTTTACATATATTTATTTTAATTTTATTTTAATGAGAATGGAATCTCCACTTTTTATCTCCAAAATGAGATTGGAAAACACTTTCTCACACAGAGGGAGTCAATCTCTCAGAAACACTTGTGAGTACGGAGGACTCAAGCTCCCACTTTTGAGATCTTTGAAGAAGATGAGAAAAAAAAATCACATGGATATTATTAACGGAAAAAAATAAAGAACCAAATAAAAATTACCTAATTTTTTCTCTCTCTCCCCTCTTTATTTTTACTAAACTAAATGTCTGACTTAAGCTAAAAAAAACTTAAACAATACATCTCAACAACTAACAATATAGCTAGACTTAAATATGTCTATTATTATTTTTTTTTATTCAATTATAAAAATTGATGTACAAAGTGGTCAGTGTAGGGTTTACATTACTAAATACCTATCTGTCAAGTATTTTAGATGAGGTTTCAAATTCCGGAGAAATACCTATCTGTCAAAAGTAGTTAAATTAGGGTTTACATTTTCCAAAATACCTATTTATCAGATATATTAATGTCATCAGTAATCTTGATTGTAAACAGAACAAATACAAGAAATACCTATCATATACTCTTCGTATGAACATTGCTTGCTCAAGAAATAAGACCAAGGTAACAACCCGAATGGCTTTCATCGAAATTTCACTTACTACGTAAGCAAAGTGTCAAAATTTCTCGGACAAACAAAGATATAAATTGGTGCTCAATCATGTACTTCAGATGACTGACACTGTATTAGCAAAGCACTGGTATTAGCAGTGAAACACTTAGGTATATATTACTGTTTACAATTAATAAATTATACTTATGACTAACAAAAACTGTACAAGAAAAACTACACTCTCCTGTATTAAAGGTAGAGTGTCAATTTCCAGATCGGAATTATTTAATAGTGGTGCACGCCGAAGCAGTACTTCCCTTTATTTGTGACAAAACCAATTTCCTAATGAATAATGTCTTAATTACTTAACTTAATATTAACAGATTGTCAGAATCAACATTTAATTAGGTATATTAAACAATAAAACAGATTTAGTTATAAACTAAACTAATTTTTTGGGCGCCACTGATCACTAAGATCAGAGAAACATCTCTTGTGGAGATGTTCCTATTCTAGTCCAACGAGGATAAATAAATGAAGTCTATCATCAGTACACTAGAATGTAGTGCTCACTCCGAGCACATGCCTTGGAGGTACCAAGCTTCAAGACACGTGAGCAAAATGTCACACAAAAGAAAAAAAATAAATGAAGCAGTATGAAGGCTTGGTATTCCTTCATGCCACCGCATAAAAAGAAAAAATATTAAAATAATTATGTAAAACTAGTATTAAAAAAAAAAAAAAATAATAAAAATAAATAAATAAAACTATTACTAATAAACCTAATTATGTAAAACTAGTATTAATTATTCTAATAATATTCGCAAATTACTATTTATAAATTTATGTATACCTATAACCAAATATAGCTAATTATATATAAACGTCTACCTATAAATATGTACAAGTAACATAAGATTTTAATCAGTATAAACACGTGAGGGCTAATATTCTCAACAAAAATTGTGATCAAAATATACGCGTCCGTATTTAATTTGATGAGCGGTGATCTTCTGCGATTCTCGCACGCAGAATGCAGAGGACCACGATGTAATTTTGTATATAACGCCATCTTTTTTTTTCTCAAAAAAAATAAAAGAATGAAATATTTAAAAAAAATAAATTATTTTATAACTTGTAATACAAGTTCCCAAGCACACTGCATTCAAAGAAAAGTCATTAATTATGATAGCTTAAAAACAATTAATAAAATTCAACGTAAATAACAGTAATTCGATAGTAAATAACAGATAGTAACGATAGTAAATAACAGATAGTAGCCTCTTATCGTGCACCAAGAGAGTAATCTACCCTCTTTAAAACGTTGGGCGCCAAAAAAGACACGTACCTTTCTTAGTTAGCAGAGAAATTCCGTTTGCATGAGCTCTCATCATCATCTCAGGGTCCTGCGTGGGATAAAAAGAAAGCTACTATCTGATGTAAATAAAAGAACTCATATTAAACTAAATGTACTTGTTATTATTGACAAGCAAAAACATAATCTACATAAATACCTTTGTAAACTCAAAAAAATGTAGAGAGAGGGAGAGAGAGATAATTCAGTTATTTTAGTAGAATCCACTCCAAATGATCATTCGTAGCTTGCCATAGTTAAAATGGCGCACCTCTTCTAACCTCAGCGACAAGGGCTCCAGATAGCTGGAGAAGAGCCCCAGAGCTGCCGCTTCGCAAGCCCATGACACCGTGAAGCATCCAAGATTCCAGTCCATCCACAAAGGCCCGCTGATCACAATGCGTCCAATGGCCATCTTTGAGCATTGAAAGGATAGTTCTAGATTGTTGATGTCATTTTAGAAGCGCCTGCAATCTTCATCAAAGTTATCCTCGGTGATATTGGATTGTATGTGGCTGCAAACACGCCCGACCAAAACATTTATGTAACAAGCTGTGATCAGTAAATCCCGATGGCTATTTATCGGTGGGTTGTTTTCATCGTCATTACGAGCGTCAAACAATATTTCTTCACAGCACTAATTTGAGGTGTAGTTGCATTATATTGCAAATTTACACAATCATTTACGCGTATCAAAACTCCTTACAAATCAAACTTCCGACCAATCCATTGTTATATCATGACGTCCCCTTACAACAGTTTTTTCTTTTAAAACAATCGAGAAACGTCCAGGCAATTTGAATTTGTTATGAGTCGTTCCAACGAAATTAATAATACTCATTCTGAGCAAGAACCGACTGAATAACTACCATTAAAATAATTACGTTACACTTTCTTATACAATATTTAATTCAATACGTGAGTATCAAATAATTCTGAAATAAATATGAAAGAAACCTTTTTGATCAGAACATTTAGAATAGTTTCCATTGAAGTGCCCGTTTTCATTAAAATACGATTGTATTTTATTGATGTATTTATTGTATAAGTGTCACCTTAGAAGTACCACCTGTGTGATCTTTTAGTTTTGACAAAGTTGTGGGATACGATAATCCCTATATATTTTTATTATTTTTTATTTTTATTTTATTTTATTTTTTATTTTTTTTATTTTTTTTGATATATCAAACGTTTATTGATTATAGCATATAAAATATAATGTACATTTAGATGATGTATTAATTTGCTTACATGTTCATATTCAAATATGTTAATACCACTCTTCCATGGAAGCGTTAGCTTGTGTCTGGAAGAGTAGTGTACATTTTTTAATGCTATGTTTAAGTTCCTTAATTACAATGTGAATGTAAAAAACAATAAGTTGTAAGTTCGGTGATATGTAATTATAAGTATTTATCTACTATCAAAACAATTTTACTGTTTGGATAATGTGTCCAGAATTATTGTAATTAGTTGCTAAAAACAATACAAAATTTAACTTATTTGAAGAATGGAGTATCACTTGGAAACTGAGTTATAAGTAGATTAGATTAGTCGGAAACTGTTTTTTTTTTGAGATTATCTTTAAAATATTTCAAATTAATAAATAACGTTGTATTAACCACTTAATTATTTACAAAAACCGACATGTTTCGTCAGCAAAGCTGACTTCCTCAGGGTTTTGACAGAACTAATTTTTAAAAATAGACATAAATAGGTAATAGAGAAAAATAATAGACATAAACAATAATAAAATTTGAAAAAAAAGGTGTAAGGGACGAGGGGCAATATAGAACAATTAAAATTTTTTTTAAATTTTTAAAAATTTAAAAGGGAATAGATTTAATAATGGGTCATTTAAAAATGGGTCATTTTGTCGGTTTTTGTAAATAATTATTTATTAATTTGAATTTAAAACGTTACCACAAAATAATTTTGCACTAGTAGAAGAAGTGATTTAAAATATTTTTTATTTATTGTTTCTTTACCTTTTTATAATTTGGGTGTTATTATTTAAATTTAAATTTTTAACTTAACTTGGATTTAGGTCTTAGGACTTAGGGAATGGTTACTTCCATCAGCCTATCTGATTGGTAAGCTGGGTTTTAATAGCATCACCAACAGAAGGAAAACTTGTTTACTGAAAACAGCATGTAACCTTCTGAACCGCCAAATCTTTATTCATAACAAATTACTTACAAAAATATTGAGTTTTATGTTTCCGGAAATTCACAAGAGCGCGCAGGCACAGAACTTTTGTTGTTCCGAGGTGCAGAACTATTCCATCATTGGTAATGCCACTCCAAAAACGATTCTCTTATTAAATACCTTGACCCCTTAATAGGTTAAAAAAAATAAAAAACATATTTAACTGTGATTGCAATAATCATCATCAAACAGTATTAATAGCCTAGCGACTGTAGGGTTGAAATTTAAGAATACAACTCTGACACCACGTATTACGCAAAACCGTTTTCGTACGTGCAGTTTGTATACAAATTTACTTTTGTAATAGAATCGAATTAAAGCAAAGCCAAAGATTGCGCCACTTATGTTAACAGCAAGCGTGGGGAGCATGCCTGGCAGGCGTAAGTAATTGTAATTTCGTAAATCTTTCCGGATATGAAGAAATCGACGATAATATGATTATTAATGAAACTGGCAGTTGTGAATATTAATACCACGCATCTTATTTCATATATGACGTCATTGCCTGTCGCGGTTACTTTGCCCCAATGACTAGCTATCACTGGATATCAGTGGATCCGAGTGGCATTTATTATTGGCAATATTTACTGTAATTGTAAAAATTATAATAATATAATAAAATAAATATCAAATTAATTATTATTTTTAATTGTAAAACTAACGTTTTTAAGACAAGATTTTTTATGCATAGCACAAAGGGTAACAATTATTATAAGCAATAATTATCAGCCTGAAACACTCATCCACATTGAAAAATCTTCCGAGAAAAGATACATGACGCCAACGGGACTTGAACCCGTGTCCTCTCGATTGCCGGTCGATTGCTCTGACCACTGAGCTATGGCGGCTTATCTCGTACCCGCCAAATGATTCAATATATGCTAGTGTTTCATTCAACAATTACTGCTTATTATATTTTTTCCACCTGAAAACAACCAACTTTATTTTTGCGAGAGAAACATTGTAAGTGTTAAATCCCTCGCTAGGTGGCGTCGAGACAAATTATGTCTTCATTTATTGGGGAAATACTTAAACTTGTCAAATATTAATTATTATTTTTAATTGTAAAACTAACGTTTTTAAGACAAGATTTTTTATGCATAGCACAAAGGGTAACAATTATTATAAGCAATAATTATCAGCCTGAAACACTCATCCACATTGAAAAATCTTCCGAGAAAAGATACATGACGCCACGGAGGACACGGGTTCAAGTCCCGTTGGCGTCATGTATCTTTTCTCGGAAGATTTTTCAATGTGGATGAGTGTTTCAGGCTGATAATTATTGCTTATAATAAATATCAAATTCTTTCTTGAACAGAAAAAAATAATATAAGCAGCTCTAGGGCCCAGGATTGGAATTTTCTTATGAACAGAAGAGATAAACCGATAGCAGTGTGTTGTGGGCGGTTCCATGCCAACTCAGAATCAGGTCTACTCAACACCTCTTTGAAAAGTCATTGAAAGCTATGAAATTTTTTTTTTTTAAATAGCCCACAACACTAACCCAGCGTAACCTATTTAGTCATTTTTTTCATTACTTTTAATGATTTTTCAAGGAAGGTTCTGAAATGATTTTATTCCGAATTGTCATGTCACCGTTGTGGGCATGTCAGTGAAACCGAAGTAAGCTGAGTTTATTTCATGGTTCTGTCTAGAAGTCGGAACGTATTATCTACAATCCATACAACTGGCGACACAATCTTTGTTCAAAACGGTACAGATCACACTTCTAGAGAATAAGTGATCAGTGCTCGCAGTTATGTTATTTACAGGAAAGTTATGCCGAAATTCTGCATGATGAAGCTCAGTTTTTATACAAACAACCAACACATATTTATGCGAGAAGGCAGGGTACATTATTCGCACGAAACTTCCGCAGGAATATTGTGTAAGCCCAAAAATCCCGGTAAAAACGGGAAATGGGATATCCCACATTACCTTCACGGTGTTTTGCTTGTTAATCAAAACTGAGGCTTTGTTAAGTAGATACTGGGTATGAGTGAGATGGGCTTTAGTGCAAAAAGCTCTAACAAAAAATAACTTGTTATGTTAAAGCTTTTCAAGATTGTAGATGATAAAATGTTGTACTCACCTTCAAGTAAAATATATATATAGACTATTTAGCTGGTAAGAAATAAATAAATATTTACTTAAGGTGAAAAAAATGTTTCTTCGTGTGTTTTTGTGCGGAAGGACACGGCCACGGCCACAGCTCGAGGCATCTCATTTCTTTAATACAAGAGAGGGAGATGCAAGAAAATGATTACTTTTTGAAGTGAAAACTTCATTAGCACCGTTGTGATTTGAAATTAGATGAAACGCAAAAGAACGATACTAAAAAGAGACAAACACATATATCTATAGGATTTAGCCTGCGAGAGAAGAAGGTAGACTAATCGGTGTCCTTTCTGTGCGGTGCTTCGTCGCCTATCGGCCATCTCTTTGTGCGGTGCTTCGTAGAATAATTTTTAAACTTGGTAACAATACTATTGGTACCTACTGTTGGTAACGATACTCTGTATTTGTCTCATTCTCTCGAAGTTTAGTTTTCTGAAA
Organism: Limnephilus marmoratus; assembly: GCA_917880885.1. NCBI lineage: Eukaryota > Metazoa > Arthropoda > Insecta > Trichoptera > Limnephilidae > Limnephilus > Limnephilus marmoratus. Next base: position 34,066,345 of record OU862924.1, read on the forward strand.
GTTTCACTTCTACCGCGTGTGAACTGCACACATGTTTTTTTTTTTATTTCGGAGGAAGAAGCGTGCGAACATCGTTTTGTCTCATCCTTTGTCTTACTATTATTTGGTGTGTAAGAAAGTGCTGCAGCATTGTTGTGATAAGGAACGCACGTATATTTCCTTTTTTGTGCCGTAACCGTGGGAATTGTAAAAGCAGCTGATATCTTCTTCTTATTCAATTAAAAATAACGAAACCGCATTAGTATCACTCATCAAAGACCTTGATGCTATTTTCGGTAGGAAACTTTTTAATTTTTAATTTTTTTTTTTTAATTTTTAATTTTTTATTGAAATATATAACAAGGTTACAATTTTACAACATAATATATACATCAATATTTCAATCACTCTCCTAATAAAGCAGCTGCTTGTGTTTAGGAGAGGACAACTAAAAAAATTACATTTGTTTAAATTAAAACAAAAAATATTAGTAATTTAACAAAAAATATTAGTGATTTTATGAGAAAATACAGATAAAAGTAATAAAAATATAGGTTAGATAATAAATGATTTAAAGTATTTATAAGGCAAAAAACAAATTTCTAAATATGCAATACATATCGGACTCCAGTTCCCCGTCGGACGTATCCACCACCTGCTGAGGAAGGGCAACTACGCCGAGAGGGTGGGCGCCGGTGCCCCCGTCTACCTGGCCGCCGTGATGGAGTACCTGGCCGCCGAGGTGCTCGAGCTGGCCGGCAAAGCCGCCAGAGACAACAAGAAGACCAGGACGAGGAGCTGAACAAGCTGCTCTCCGGGGTGACCATTGCTCAGGGAGGTGTTCTGCCCAACATCCAGGCTGTTCTCCTGCCCAAGAAGACAGAAAAGAAGGCGTAATTTTGACAGCGACAAACAACATCAAATAAACACCACACCAACCGCATGACGTGATTCATCAATATTTCTAAATATAATATACAATAAGTTAAGTTATGAGGTGGTACTAGAATATTTTATTTAAATATTTTTTTTCGTAGTTTTCTTCCGATCGTATATCAAGGGATAATTTATTAAATAATTTTATACCCTTGAATATATAGTGATGCTGTGCTGTTGTGGTTCGCACTAGTGGCACGGTAAATCCTCCAACAGATATTATTCTTTTGCTAATATTTAATTGTGGTAAATTATTTTTACTAAAGATATCTTTATGTATTTATAATAGTGCAATTTTTCCATAAATTTTTGTAAGTGGGGGAACCGGGAAATCTTGAAAAACATTTATAGTATAACTTACTTTTCATCGTCGCGCGTCGCTGCGAAACAATTTCCTACAAGGCCATGCAAATTTTAGATTTTGTAGTAGAACGTAACCCAAGGACTTTTCATTACATTGTCTTTGAAATTTCTTTACTACTCTCTATTGTGAGACTGCTTCTAGAATGTTCACCTACTGCATATTTATACTTACAACGCTTGGATAAAGTACAAAGGAAGTTTCTTGAAATATGTTCAATACAAGTTGAGACATCCTGTAATTGATATCTTTGCTACAAAATATTAATGTCTAATCTAAAACTACCACCACTTCCCACCAGGAGAACTATCAATGATATTCTCAATCTTTTACATTACTGAACAACTCCATATACTGCCCTTTTAAATGATCAGTCTTATAAATATCTACATCCCAGTTAAACCTATTCGACTCAGCCATCTTTTCCAATGTGACAAAGAATGGCACTATTGCACTATTCATAACACTCACCAAACTGCCGATACATACAGGCACAGACCTTTTCCATATTCCTATTCAAAACCTCTCTGTCCTATATCAAATCTATTCGACTCCGCCATCTGTTCCACTGTAACAACCATGGTACCATTCATAACACTCAGCATTCGTACATAACCTTCACCGAACTGCCAATACAGACCTTTTCTTTATTTCTATTCAAAACCTCTCCGTGCTACGTCATGTTTATTCGTCTCCGTCATATTTTCCTCTGTGACATCCATGGCACCATTCATAATACTCACCATTAAGTTCATTACGTTCACCGTAGATACTGCCAATAGATGCAGGTATATACCTTTTCGACTCACGAGTGGCTCGAACCGCCGAGTTCCGGGTACAAGTACTACACTGGGTTCTTTGGGAGTAGTTGATTTGAAAATGGAGTAGGTGTAGCAGCCGCTTCGGGCGACGTACCCGAGTTTAAGAGCCCACTCCAGCTGAACCTACACACTACACATCACTAATTCATAACACTCACCATAAGGTTAGTTCATAACGTTTACCGAACTGCCAAAACATTTAGGTAAAAGACCTTTTCTATATTCCTATTCAAAACCTCTCGACCCTATATCAAATTTAATCGACTCCGCCATCTTTTCCACTGTGACATCCATGGCACCATTCATAACAATCACCGTTAGTTCATAACGTTCACCGAACTGCCAACAGACCTTTTCTATACATATATCTATTGGGATTTATTTTTTGGGTATTATATCCTATTGCGCTACCTCCTTCTTTAACCAATGTTGCGGATAGGGTTACGGTATCTCTCATTAGGACAGATGTGTCATTTTCAAAATTGTACTGATTGTGTGAAGAATTTAGACAAGTGATAAAGTTACCACCTATGATATTTATGATGTAAAATAATTATTTTCATTGTCATTTTCAAAATTGGAACTGATTATCTATACGTAATACCAATAATCGTCACTAAAAATATATTATAGGTATTAGTAGATACTTTACGGCTTCCCTGGATTAAAAAAGATAATTTTTATATTTTTCGTACAGTAAGCACCAATTCCATTTTTGAATTTGTCACAACTCCATTATAATATTAACAATAAATTAAGAGCGTTTAACCAGCCAGCGGACGAAAATCCACATTTCGTCGAAAGTTGTTCTTCCGATCGTGCAGGGCGGTTACAATGAGAAAGATTGATTATTCTCCGTACCAGCTTTTTAAAATTATAACTGAATATCGAATTTATTTCAATCCAAATTAGCTTTAATTTATACCTTCATCCAAAAATGCTGAAAGGCGTGATGTTAAAACTATTAAAATAGTGTACTTTTTGTGGTTATTTTTTGTTTATAAGAATTTATCATTTTTCAATAATGTCTAAATTTAATAAGAATGTTAAAAAAATCTGAAATATATTAGTTTGTAAGTGCGCAAATAAATACACAAATGGACCAATTTTCGTCAAGAAACACATGTACGTACATATTTTTTAATGATTTTATTGGAACTGAAATTAAAATTCTAATACATAACTTTGCTAGATAATGTATTGATTTATTTTACTGCATGATTATATTATTTGAAATGGGTGTGGTATAATACAAAAACTTTTTTGAAAATTGAACAAATCTGCCAACGACCTATGGAATAACCTTATTATACTAAAAATTAAAAAAAATCTAAAAATTTATTACATAACTATGCTAGATAAAAGAACAATCTTTCGAAATCCATTTATAATTTTTTGTGGAAAAGAGTCAATACGTCTAAAAACTTTTTTGAAAATGACGTATTTCCGGCTTTCTCTGGTAATGCCCTCTTAAGGATAAAACACACATAATCCAATTCAAAGCAACTCATAATATTGCTTTAATCCACGCTTTTCCAGACCCCATGTAATCAGGTTCGGTTTTATACCTCGTCAGAGGGCCTCCCCGGCTATAAATATTCTGGATTTAATGGCTTCGTTAATAATCATACAATGTAATAACGATCGGTTTAATTTCTAGCCTCTGTTGGATGAAATTGGTTGGAAGTTTATAGAAAATAATTTACACACTATAGTAGAAATTCGCCCAACCTGAAATATTATAATTAAAAGGGTAATCTAAACAGAGATTTATCCAATATGTGAATATATTTTTCATTATAAATTACATAAAAAATTGAAACTGAATTCATTTACGAAATGCAATCTATTTATTTAATTAATTAATTGATTTAAATTCGACGTATAATAGTATAATATTATAATTTTAAGTTCTCACGAAATTATATAATATTCAAATAAAACAAATACGAGAAACTGCAATTTTGCAATATTAATTATTATGATTAATTATTAATTATTACTTCTATAATGTAACCGCTATATTCAACTGTCACAAAATTTTAATTTACTTTTATCTAAAAAACAAAGTATGTATGTAAATATTTAATATACCAACATATAATTTATCTTTTTTATCTTTTTACATACATATATATATTTGTTTAAATACACACATTTATTTTGGAACAAACATAATATGTGATTTACTCGCCTCGGAACAGACTTTGTCTAGTGAGGCGGGTAAAAGAAAAGAAAACAATGTAAATAACCATGAAACTAAATAAACGCCCGGGTTGCCGGCACTGAAACTGAAAAACTGAAATATAACAGTAATTTGATATTAATGCATTGCACGTATGTAAGTACCTTGTAATGTAAAACACGTTAAAGATTTTTTTATAAATAATACCTCCCTAGATACGTTTTAAGATTTTCACGGCTAAAAGTATTTTCGTTGTTTGTTTTTGGGGTGTTATGCCGTGTTGCGCTACCTCCTTCTTGAGCCAACGTTGCGGACAGCGTTGGTCCGGTAGATATGTGATCTCGATCTGTGGCTCAAGAAGGACTTAGCGCAACACGGCATAATACCCCAAAAACAAATAACGAGAATACCTTCCTAGTCTACGATTTATTTCGGATAGATTCCTCGCTTACGAACATAAAGGTGGAAGCTAATAACGGTAAAGTAAAAATAATAAAATTGATTTCCGAGAAAATATGAGATCGATGAAAGCGGCAGTAGAGAAATGGGTTTCGGTAGCGCATTTGACAAGAACATCATCCCGGCAAGACAAGGATTGCGTGTTCAAGTTTCGGTCGCTACCTGATCTTTTTTCTATAAGTTTTCTTAATTAGTATTGTGTGAATTTAAATTATTTTAAAAATTTTACAATAAGGTAGAGGAAAAAAGGTTTAATGTAGAAGAAGCCTTTTAAGCCTAGGCTGAATTACTTATTTATCTGTTACTAATTATTATCACTGTTGAGTGTTATGTCGTTCTATTCTGTTGGGGCAAGGTCCGGAGAGTACGGTGGATGTCTGAGACATTCCAATTGAAGCTCCTCTAATTTGTTAGCCGTCTGTTGTTCAGTGTGTGGTCAAGCGTTCTAACGCGCGATTATTGATTTGCTTCACTCAATTGGTGAGGTACCCACCTTTCAAGCTTTTTCACCTTCCCAATTTGTTTCAAGTGGATTAAAACAGTGTTATCACTAACACCGCAGCCTGCAGCTAACTCGGACGTTGGAACCAAAAACGCACTGTGTTTTCTTTTGCGGCACCGTCGCCATACACATCATTAATCCTTCGAGCTGTTTCTGCAGCACTGGTGCCACGGCGGAACTCGTACTCATAAATAACGCGATATTTCAAGTTTTCCATTTTGTAAACTAAGTGACGCAAAGAAAAAAACAATTTAGGAAAAAACAAATGAATTATAATTTTGGAAACACAAATACATGAGTAAATAGCTGTAAAAATTTGAATTTGGAATTCCTAACCAAAGAGAAGATATTTGAGATCAAAATTGCCAGTACGGCAAAACGCCAATTTCATATGTAAGGACCCAATATTATCGAAACTATTGTCATCAATTCCTTGCAAAATCTCCATCATTCCATTTCTAAAAGCCTTTCAGTCGGCACCTAAAATCATTTCACTCTCTTGTAAGTTTATCTGAACTATTTATAAGCAATTAATCAATATACTAGTAATACAATTTAAATTAATTTTACAGTAAATTAGTTTAGTAAGTGTTAAAATTTCATTCCGAGTATATCCTTGCAAAATCTCAATCATTCCATTTCTAAAAGCCTTTCACTCGGCATCTAAAATCATTTCACTCTCTTGTAAGTTTATCTGAACTATTTATAAGCAATTAATCAATATACTTGTAATTTAATTAAAATTAATTTAACAGTTAATTAGTTTAGTAGGTGTTAAAATTTCATTTCGAGAATAACCTCAAATTACTGTACGATCCACCCCTTGTTTTGAAAGACGAAAGAAGCCAAACAACGAGCTCGATTTACGATCGACTCCAGACTTTCAGAGTCCTTTAAGGACCGCACAACCATAAGCCATGATTTTTTTTATTAGTTCTGTATAAATGTTTCGAAGATTCAAATTTCCTATTTACAAACTAATTGGTTATATTATTTAATGTAGTGAACTTTAATGTGGTAGGTACCTACAATTATTTATTTTTTACGATTTCTGATAAGGTCATTTTAACATTACAATTATTGCAACCCGCTATTTCTCCTGAATCCTCTTGCTTGCATATCCGAACACTCTGAGCTTTCTTTTCTTTAAGTTGGTTTTTGCCTTTACATGTTTTACCTATATGTACTTTTTTTTTAAAGATTTCAGATTAGATCATTTTAACATTATAATTATTGGCACCTGCGATTTCTCCCGAATCCATCTGCCTTCATGTCCAGACATTCTGAGCTTCCTTTTCTTAGTGTTAGTCTTTGCTTTTAATTTTTTTTTAACATATTGTGGACTTTTTGTTGTTTTGCCTAGGTTAAGCACCCTGCATCACAACAAACAAATGTCTGGAAAATATACAGGTTATTCTCCTCTCTTCCCGTAGTTTACGAACTTTAATAACCGTATCCAGTATTACGAAAATAAATACGTTTGCCAGTACCTATCGCCTACGCGTTAGTCTGGTAAAATATACTATATTGAGCAAAAAGAGGAAAACCATTATTTTTCAATATTTTTGCAATACTAACCGTACAACCCAGTACATTATACAGTACGTTTTCACAGTGAAATGCATTATCCGTTTAATACAAAAGTTTTAATTTGTTTTTAAGATAAAGTGCTCACAATATATATTTTTTAAAACAGTATGTAAAAACTTATACTTCAAGTAAAATGGATCTCCAAACGGGTTGTAAACGCAAATCATTTTAAAGAGAAAAAGTTTGACAAGTTTGGAACACCCGCCCGAAGGCCCCTCTTATCCCGCAACTATTTAAAATATTCTGGGTGAGTTTCGAGGTTTATCAATGCCGTTTAAATTAAGACTTGCGATTCAATTCGGCAATGTTTTCTTTGCTCTAAAGTCATGTTTTTTCATTTCCAGCTTCCCATCAATTTTTTTTTGTTCGTTCAGTCAACCACTTCACGAGCACTTTTAAAGTGATTTGCCCTTACAAACGAACGATACATTGAATACACATCATATTATTACTGGAAAGTTTATGTTTATATTTTATTTTATTGGTTAACATTAATCTCACACTATAAGTTTTTTTTTACCCTCTGAGCTGCTGCGAGCAGTTTGTCAACAGAAGCTTAGTTCAACGATATAATATTACATATATGATATGTGTAACACGACAATAAATAAAGCAACCATGAAAATAGCAGCACAATAATACGAGAGTGTATTATTATGCCCGTTGTGATATTTGTCCACAAGTTGAGTGACTTTTTACTGAAATATATTTATAGTATGTGGCTAAGTTGGAGCACCAGATGTAATAAATTATATTTTGATTAGGTCCGTACTTCGGGCACCCCCGCCTATACAAGATTTATTATGTTATATGCGTATAAAAGGCAATATCCGCGAATAACAGAACTTTTTCCATGTTGGTCTATTTATACACTTTATTTCTGTTCGCTTTTTCCAATTCACTGAATTTCAAGTAAAAATCACGATTTTTATTGGATAAATATTAAAATCCGTAATATTTTTAACATGTTATTTAAATATTAAAAAAAAATAACCTAGCGCAACCTATTTAACCATTTTTTTATGTATTTATTCACCACTTTTAATGAATTTTCAAAGGGCTGTTGAAATTGCATGATTCTGAGTTGTGATGGAACCGTTTTGTTTATCAGGTATAGTGATTTTTGTTGGTAATATCAATATTTCTGATATTTTATTACCATAGAAAATTTAAAAAAATTCAATCTAAAATATAATTCCCTGAATTTAACTTGTTTTCGGCAACTGAAAAAAAAGACCGTTCCAACTGCTGCCAAGGGATTTTTGCTGCGAGACCCCGCAGACGACTTATTTCGCTTCGCCGAATTGAGTACCTATACCTACACGTAAAGGTCGGTTAGTAGAGTTTTGCTTCATTGTACGGTACGTAGAACGTGTGCAAAAACTTACTTAACAAATTAGAAAATCATCAATTGTGTTTCGTCGAACATCAATTATATTTCGACAAATCTTTATCCAATTCGCAAAACATCTTCGTCCAGTTTGCCACAGTTTCAACTTGCAAAATATAATCAAATTTGTCGATTTGAACTTGAACAATTCTTTATCAAATCGGACAAATTCCAATGAGAAAAATACCATCTATTCAGTCTATTTGGACCATTGTAGTGCAAACATATTATCAAATTTTTCAATTTGGAAAATTCTTTGTCCCAATTGAATGGGGGTCTTTCACCAGGGCGATACTGAGTTTACCTACCATTCTGGTGGTATCTATGATCAGGGTATTTAAAATAAAATAAAAAACAATAAAGAAAGTTTTTCCTTTCTATGCTCCATACTTAATTAAGATTCTCCATTTATTAGCCGAAGTGAAAATATTCGATACGAATGGTGGTTTTATGCTAGGTTACGCTATTTTTTACGCGAAAAGGTATCAGAAATATTAGAAATATGTTGAAAAGATTATGTTTTTTACGACCGGGTGCAGGTAATAAAGTGTGTCTTTAATACCAAGGTTCGAAAATTGTATTTAAATTTGAAATTTATGAAGGGAATATGGTTAAATGAGCTATTCAGTGTCGCTTTTTGAAGTTATTTTATATTGGATTTGAAATAAGGTAGATACAGCCTCTAAGACAGGGGTGGGGAACCTTTTTTTTACTGCCAATGGATAGTTAGGCCATCCGCTCATGGAGAAACTGAAAAAAAAAACCGTGGTCGACGCAATCGCAATCAACCTCCTGAACAAAATTGTTGTTTTTTGTTTGTTTGTTTGTCCAAAAGAAATTTCTGCGTTACGTCAATTACAGAATGAGCGCACCTAAACGGGGATACACAATTATGCTCTGAAAATATAACGTCTCCACTCTATCTAACCGGCGAACATACCTTGACCTAATGACCCTGTATAAAATCTGCAACAACGTTATCGACTGTCCTGACTTACTCAAACTAATTAATTTTAAAATACCACCCAGAACAACTAAGCTTAACGACTTATTCCACATTAACCGGACACGAACAAATGCTGGTGTCAGGGATCCAATCAGAAGAATGTGCGAATTGTTTAATAAAAACACAACGTTAAGGATTTCGATATATTTTTTGATACTTATAGCACTTTTGGTAGAAAATTGAAGGCTGTTTTCCTATAAAAAAAGAAAACTCATACATCATTCACTATACTTTTTATGTGCTTCTTTTTAAATAATTTTCGAATCATTATTAATTATGACTTATTTTAAAACATGTATAAAAAATGTATTTGAAAATCATTATCTATCAAGTCAATCAGTGAGAAATAGTTGGGGTGCAGGCGAATTCTTAAGTTGTTGTTCATAATATTGTTTTGGTAATTGTTGTCCGTATCTGTGTTTTCTCCTTAAATTAAAAAAAAAAAAAAAAAAAAAATCGATATTTTTATGGTCTGACATATCGCCGATTACTCGAAAATATGACAGTTCGTTAGCTACTAACATGGCAACCTGTCAACAATGCAACTGGCAGTGCTGGTTGTTGACAGGTTGCCATGGCAGCGGCTCACGAACTGTCAAGTTTTGTTATGTTTTGAGATATCAGATCAGAAAAATATCAATTTTGTTCAGGAGGTTGATTGCGATTGCGTCGATAACTTTTTTTTTCAGTTTCTCCATGAGCGAAGGCCCTTGGTCATTCAAGAGACATGTGTATTAGCTTGTGTCGCTCTCCAAAGAGAGAAAAAATTCTCTTATTTTTAAAAGCCTGGGGTTTCAAAAGTTGCGCATGATCTGCAGCTATTCGGAAACTTAAAAATAAATGAAATTTGTGTTTACTATTGGCTCCGTAAAATGGCCGGAAGTTTGGAAAAAAAAATAGATTTCGTTATTTGGAAAAAATAAAATAAAACAAAGGGTCCGTATTTTATATTTTACAGCAAACTTCATTTTTATTCCATAACTGCAGTACAAAGAACGCAATTATATAATAAAAATATATGTGATGCGTTTGTTAAAAAAACAATAGGAAAAAATAACACCGTTTCTGGATACAATCAGGATTCTTGTGGACTTGTATTCATAAACATAATTTTTTTTTTCATTTTTAAAAGGCTAAATTATTGAAAAAAAAAACATGTTTTTTTTCTGATTTTCGATGCATTTTAGCGAACTAATAATGTTTAAAAAAAATAAATACAGTTCTAATTTTCTTTCCAACAACCCTTGAGATGTCAGGCGTTTCTAAATTAAAAAATAATATATATATATTCTGTAAAATTGCTAGGTCTTCATTCAGGAGAAATCTTGGGAATGCCTTTTTATAAATGAAGCACTTCTTTATAATTTAATTTCTTGATTTTTTATTGTTATGATTTGATATTTATAACTGACGACAATAATTTTTCCCCACCCAACGGACAAGGGTTCAGTAGTTTTTAAAATTCTTAATGCAAGTTTTCGTAAAGAAGTGAGTTAATTTTACTGATGCAAGCCTTTTTATAAGGATTTCGTACATCTATATTTCCCTCGTTTGTTGGGTGAGAAAGGGACAAAAATAAAAATAAAATGATTTTATCGACATCTAACGAACAAATCAGACAACTCTTGGATCGCAATCCAACCTTTAATGGTAACTCAAATCCATATCCATAATTGGTTTGAGTCCTGGGTTTAAATCCAAACAATTCTTTTCTAGATATCAACCACCTATCAACACTAGGCTATGTACCATAACTAACTAACTAACCATCATGCCGTTTCCCCGCAGGGGTAGGCAGAGAGGACGGACCGCCAAACAACTCGGTCTTGGCACACACTATTTGCCTCACTCACGTTCATACATCGTCTCATACATTCTCTTCTATTATTCTGACTTTTGACATGGCCCGACTCAAGTATCTGATTCACTTGATCGTGCCATATCTTCCTCGGGCGTTCCCGACTTCTTCTACCATTCATATTCGCGTCGTATATTCTTCTTACACTACTTTCTTCGCTCATTCGCTCTAGATGCCCAAACCATCTGAGGGTCCCTTTCTTAATCTTACTCATTATGCCTTACATTCTTTGCGGATATCCACATTTCTCACGCGATCATACATTGTTTTACCACACATACGTCTCAGGGATCTCATTTCAACAGCAATCAGTTTACTTTCATCCTTCCTCTGCCAGTTCCATGCCTTACTGTCATACATCAGGGTAGGTACCAGGACTCCATTGTGGACTGCTAACTTCGCTTTTTTGACAGTTTTTTATTAGCGCCAACGGCATTCAGTCCACCATTAATGGAGTTACCGGCATTCACCCTTCTTACAATATCTCTATCAGCCTTCCCATCTCTCGTAAAACTTACTACCCAGATACACAAACTTATCCACCTACTCCAAGTATTCATCATTCACAACTATCTTGCATACTGTTTTCGTACTCTCTCTTTCACACACTATGACTTTAGACTTACTTACATTCTTCATAAACTCATTCTTCATATATTTATTTATTTATTTATATTTTATTAACGCCCTAGTGGGCTTTTACAAGAAAAGAAGCAAATATATAATTAACAATATTAATTACATGTATTACATAAACAATAAAACAGAATAAATATGAATGCAATCGACTCGTTAGGTAAAGAATATTACAACATAAAAAAGAAATGAAATGAAATAGTACAAGTCGTACTTACAAAAAACTAAAACAATTCAGCTTTAAATATTTATACATATTATTAACAATAATAATAAGACCTGACATAGAACAAAGTGTAAATAGAACTGCAAAAATATTATAAAGTAAGTATACATTTTACTGGTGAGGTTTAGATGAGAAAATATTTTATGAGAAAAACAAAAAAATAATAAAAGTTAATTATTAGCAGATAGAATCGAGGTTAGTTGATTTTTGAAACATTCAAAACTGTCAACACTAAATATATCTATAGATTCGCAGTATTTATTCGCAAGGTTATGGATTCTTGGAATTGGTGAGTATATGGAGTAATTAGTGCTGAGTTTATTGTTGCATTTAAAAATATCTTTACTACGAGTTTGTCTAGCAGGTATGCTAATGCAAATTAGTTCCAACAAATTAGGGCTGTCAATTAAAGATTTTATAATTTTGTATAAAAATAATAAATCAATTAACACTCTTCTATCTGATAATTTAAGAAGTCTGGTTATATACTTCGTTCATCCTTTTTCGGGCTTTTACCATTAGAATTTAGTACATGTTAGGTTAGGTTTGGTTAGGTTAGGTTAGGTTAGGTTAGGTTAGGTTGGTGAACGATGATTATAGAACGGTTCGGACTTTTACCATTAAGAGTTGGTAAATCTTAGGATTTACCAATATTCGGGCTTTTACGGTGACATATAGATTGAATAACCATGGTGACATTACGCAGCCTTGCTTGTCTCCTTTTGTGATATACGATAGGTGGTTGATATTTAGAATCGGCGTCACAGATATATAAATAAGTGGCTGAGGATTGAATTCATCTAAGAAGTTAGATAGTTTAAAAACAATGTTTATTTTACGAATGATATAAACTGATCACAAAGAACCCTCCTTCTCCCAACAACTGACATCAAAAATGAAAACTAAATCAATTTCCGACTAAAACTCGAGTAAAGTAACTTTCATAACGGAAGTGCACTCCACTTCAATAACCCAATAATTAAAAGTGCCATCATTTGATTATTCTCATTTTATATCAACCTTAGACTCATTTTATGTCAACAAACATTTACTAAAATACGTACTGAATAATACCATTAACCGTTTTTGCCTCAAATATGGTTACCTACATATATCTAATTATAACAATATCATGAGCTGGGCCTGAGAGGCATATTACAAGACTTACACATTATTATTATTTTAAACTATATTAGGCACTCATAAATTATTGCCTTACTTACTATGTTAGATTGCATGACTGCTATAGCCTAATTCACTTATCGCAGTTATCATTTTTATGTGTAATTCACCATTTACTCACTAATATTTACTTGAAAACTCCCCCATGTCTGTAGCCAAATATTATCAAAATGTTAGAGGTCTTCGAACCAAAACAACGACGATCCTTCAAAATACCCTTTTAAACGATTAAGACGTAATCGCCCTTACAGAATCGTGGCTCACCAAAGGCTTCAGAGACGAAGAACTTTTTGACCCTCGATACTATGTATATTTCAGGGACCACTTCCACTGGTGAATGTCTTGGTGGTGGTGTAGTGTTAGCTATTAAACAGGAGCTGATCAGCGTCGCCCGACCTAAATGGACTTCTTGCGCTGAAGATATTTGGGTCACCATTCGCACTAATAGTACACCTCACAGGTCGGTCCATATATGCTGCGTATACATCCCCGGAGGGACTCAACATCAACATTTAATTGAAGATTTCCTAAACATGTTATCAGATTAAATAACCCCATGGATTCTTTTATAATCTTAGGTGACTTTAATCTTCCTGACATTTCATGGACCCAAAGTTCGTCATCTGCCCACTATGCAGCTAGTAATTACTCTACTAACGTTAGTAATCATTTCGTATACCGTACGCATTTTCTGGATCTCCCTCAATACAACAGTTGACTTAACTCAAGCGGTCATATTCTAGATCTAATCCTATCTATTAATCAAATCAATTAATTTCCGTCGAATCTAATGATAACCCGCTAGTTCCCGAGAATGCACATCATGAACCGGCGTTCATTAGTGTGCCATTTCAGGAAACCCTTTAAAGGAAAGTTTTTCTATAGAACCGTGGAAACCACGAATCAATTAATTTTGCTCTAGCACAAGCTGATTGGCCATCCATTTTCTCTACCTCCCTAATAGAACCAGCGCTTGATGCTTTCTATAAGTTTTTGAAATCCCTCATAAATCTTCACATTCCTCATATATTTTCGTGGAACTTGAAATGTTCTCCTTGGTACAACGCTGCCCTTATTAAGGTAACTAAGGAAAAATCTAAATATTTTAGCACATATAAAAAATACAAAAACCAGGCTGATTATGACGCATTTTCTCTCCTTCGTAAACGGCACAAGGATTTATGTCGGAAAAGCAAATCTCATTACTTAAGTAAAATCGAAAATAATACATCCTCAAACCCGAAAAACTTCTGGAGCCACGTCAAATCCTCTAACAAATCCCAAGGTATCCCAAAATGTATGTATCTTGGAGAGCTGAAAGCCAATAATGGATCCGACATTAATTTTTAATTTATTTATCAATAAAAAGTATATAAAAAGTATACATTGCAAATTTATTTTCAGAATATTTCAGTTCGATTTTCAGTAAACCCTCCGATCCACTTACCCCTGATCCAACTGACGTCGGGAACCATACTTCCGATATAAGTACCTAATATTGAGGTGACACACAGAGGTGCCAGACTCGACGAAATATCTTCAATCTATATTAAACGGTGTGCACACAATCTAGCCTTACCCCTTTCTTTAATTTTAAATCGCTCTCTAACCGAATGTACTGTCCCCGTTATTTGGAAATCCGCGTATGTATCTCCCATCTTAAAGAATGGTAAAAAAACTGACGTTAAAAACTACAGGCCAATCTCCAAACTTTGCGTATTTAACAAAATTCTTGAAAAAAAATGTTTATGATCAACTATATGCTGCTCTTCAGCCTAGCCTGAATATGACCCAACACGGTTTCATTAATGACAAATCTACAACCACAAATCTTTTAACTTCTACAGAGTACCTCCAGGATAATTTGGATAACAGAATACAAGTGGACACTGTCTATACCGACTATAGTAAGGCATTTGACAAAGTGTATCACTCAACCTTGTTGAACAAGATTTTAAAGATCGGTATTCACGGCAATTTTATCGATGGCTCTCTTTTTATATCTCCAACCGTAGTCAAATAGTAGTGGTTGCTGGATTTAAATCTGATTCTGTTGCTGTTACATCGGGAGTTCCTCAAGGCAGCTTGTTGGGACCATTATTATTTCACATCTACATCAATGATGCTGGTAACTGTTTTTTAAACTCGCAGATGACATGAAAATCTGTTTACCTCAATCTGTTTAACTCAATCGTGGACTGTCAGAAGCTGAAAGATGATTTGCAACATTTGAACACGTATTGTAATGCCCATTGTCTGGAAATAAATATATCTAAGTACTTCGTCGTGCGCTTCATCAGAAATGAAAACATATTTATCCACGAATACTCAATTAATCATCAACCATTATCCATCAAATCAGAAATTAAGGACCAAATTTTTATTCCTTGCATTTAGCTCGTCTTATTAGCATAGCAAGTTTAGCAACTTGCAGAAAATTTACTCCACTTTTTTACCTTTCTAAAAGGGAATTTTTTTTTGGAAAAACGTTCAGTTTTTGAATTATAAGTAGGTCGTAAAAAAACGTAAACGAGTGCCTAATTTTTTGTTGTTTTTCCGGGTATGGAAAACTTCTTTTTTCATCACTGTGGCAACCGAATCAGTTGAAATAATCGTATTTTTACCTTACAAAATTATCGTATCCCTTCTTATGTACATGTTATATTCTTTATTGTCATCAAAAACGTTTAAACAATGATATTAATTGTTTAATTAATTAGAGATAGGAAATTCACAATAGAAATTAATAATTACTTTTTAATTTTATGAGTAAAATCTGAAATTATAATATTTAATTAAATGAAGACGATGTTAGCGAAACTCAAGATATTGGTACCTCTGGGACTCGAACGCAGGACCTTCGGCTTTCTGGGCCACAGCTCTACCAACTGAGCTAGCAATCATACATAAAGATAGCACCCAATAAAATATGCGTTAAGAAAATGAAGATAATGTTGGTAGTTCTTAGTCGAAGTATGATACAGTTAAAAATGACCGAAACGGATAGGGACACCTTAGCTCGGTTGGTAAAGCTGTGGCCCGGAAAGCCGAAGGTACTGGGTTCGAGTCCCAGAGGTGCCAATATATTTTTCTGTTTCCAGTTTTCCGATTGAGCTTCGCTAATATTGACTTCATTTAACTTTACACAATAATAATCTCAAGTAATTCTAATATTATGTATGTATTCTTCTCTGTGTCAGGAGAAAGTACGTAATATAAGGTAATATTATCAATTTTATTATGTTGTCATAATATTCACGGAGAAATAAAAAAAGAATCTTTGAAGATGAAAAATATACAAAGATGTTTAATATGCAAAGCAAGCAACAATTGCTTCTAGACTAATCGATTTTTATTTTTCAAGAATTTTTTTTCGTTTCGTTTCTGTGGTAGCTATTTATAGCGAGCCGGACCAAATGAACTTGCGAACCGCAGATTGCCTGCGGGCCGGAGGTTCCGGAACCCTGCTCAACGCTATGCTGAATTTCTTATTAAATAACAATGTTGAAAGGGGTACATTGGGGATTTTTACGCTTATTTTCGATATCGTAACTTTCCATTTGAAAAGGGTAAAGTAATCATCGTTCAAAAATACGACTCTACGCACTTCGAAAATAAGTAACTAGTACTCGTATTTACACTATCACAGTGACTATGGTAACACCAATTGAGTAATGTTGCAATGCTAAAGACAGTGGGGAGTGAAAGAGAAAATTTATAAATTACCCGGCTATTTAATTCTGGTCCCTAAGCAAGGCTAAAACATTTAAAGCAACGTGTTGATTCTGTGGAGATCCGCAAAGAGTGCAAGGCTAATTTAAGAGTAATAAGTAACATTAAAAAAGGGACGCCTAGATGGTTTGGGCATGTAGAGCAAATGAACGAGAAAAGGAGTATAAGGAGAATATACGACGCAACTATGAAAGGTAGAACAAGTCTGGGACGCCCGAGGAAGACATGGCACGACCAAGTGAATCAGAAACTTGAGTCCTCGTCTGTAATGGACTGCTGGTACCTGCCCTGATGTCTGGTAATGAGGCATTGAACTGGCAGAGGAAGGAAGAAAGTAGATTGAAGGCTGTAGAAATGAGATCCCTGAGGCATGTGTGTAGTAAAACCATCCACGATCGTGTGAGAAACGTGGAGATCCGTAAATAATGCAAGGCTGATGTAAGCATACTGTAAGGTTAAGAAAGGGACGCTCAGATGGTTTGCCATGTAGAGCGAATGAACGAGGAAAATAGTGTACACGTTCCAAATGTGAATGGTAAAAAAAGTCGAGGAAGACATGGCATGACCAAGTGAATCAAATACTTGAGTCGGGCCATGTTAAGAGTCAGATAATAGAAGAGCAGGTATGAGACGATGTATGAATGCGAACGAGGCAAGGAGTGTGTGCCAAGATCGAGTTGTTTGACGGTTCGTCCTCTCTGCCTACCCTTGCTAAAAACGGCGTGGTGGTTAGTTAGTTAATTAGTTAGTGTTGATTCTGCATGGTGGTGTTCCACAAAAAGTTATTTCGAAGGAATATCGCACAGTCATACCTCGGAGTCCATGGCACGATTACTTCCCCGATTAGGGTTCTCAATGTTGTAAGGCTGAGGTAGTAGGACGGGAAGGAGATGGGAAAGAGGAAGGTCGGGAATATCAAGCTATTTTAATTTAGTCACAAAATACGTCTAAAGCCATTTAAAGCAACGCAACGATTCGGTTCTGATTCCCGTTCTTACACAAGGGCCAAACAGTATCCACCAAAGATATTGGAATATAAGTAGATGTGCTATCTGCTGTTTTTACTATGTGGGTCTGCGCTTCCGGGTGTCGCCGATATTGTTTACCAATTAACAAATAAACTAAAAGAACAAATAATTAACGAATAAACCAAACGAACGTTAAACTAAATGAACGAATTCTTTCCTTATTCAAAATATATTGTTAACCAATATTAATGCACATTTTCAAAAAATCAACGAAATGAACAAATTCTTTTTGTATGAAAACTACGCTAATTAGCGCGTAGTCCGGCGACAGTTGCGCGGACACCATAGCATATCTGTTCTGTATTTGAATATCTTTGGTATCCACCATTGATACAAGCAACATCAAACTTATAACCTATTTACATTCAAGTCAATATTTGTAATTTGCATATAGTATGTAGCACTAAGCGCTGTGCACATACTGCACATATGCTCCGACTATCAAAGCATCTGAGCATATCATAATAAACATCTGACAGGTAGAAACATCGAGCGATTTAGTTATTTAACTGGTGTGCGGTTTTCTTAATGCGCACCTCGGGGCTCCGCGGTTACAGCAATTTATTTTTCAGCTAAAAATGCAATCAATCTCCCGCAAGTCCCAGGGAAATATAAGCGGCTCGCGGCTTTACGTAAACATTTTACGCATTTATCACCACACGGAAAGTTCCAAGCTCTCATAGGGGTATTTAACATACCCCCTGTCGTGCCATTTGAGATTATCTTTTTTCCATTCGCTGAACTGGGTATTAGCATTCGGTACAATGAACAGATATAATCACTAGAAGCGTGATATATTAGAATTTAAAAAAAAAACTGATATCGCATTTTTTAAAGTTGTTTTTACACAAATAAAGGCTGAACCCAAATTTTATTTAGTAACGGGATATCTCAATTATTCAATCAGACACTCATATTAATTAGACAGGTCAATTAGCATTAGTTTCCTTAGGGCACACGGACACGCCAACAGCACACTTCAGGAGCTCTAGTCTAGCGTGGTGAAATCGATAATTTTACAATATCGAATCGATGGGTGTAACTTCCGATGATTTTATATCGACATCCTTATCACAGTTTCACTGTTGATAGCCGAACCGATATTGACAGGGAATAAATAAGAACTCGATACATGCTGGCAACACTGGCGGATCTGTCCATGAATTCACATTAAGAAACGCCAATCAAATACGCAAAAATATTAATAATTTTGCAATGTTGAATTGAAATACTAACCTAAATATGCGTTGGCATTCCGCATTTACTTTTTGACACTAAACGGGAGTTAATTAGTTCATAATTTCTTTCATATTTCAACCACTTCAGTTTCTTAAAATTCGAACGGAATAATTGGTCGCGTCTTAGTTGAATTATGAAGTCTATGGATCGCGTATATGACTTCTTTCAATACAAAAACTTGGTTAGTCCCAAAGATATTCAAATACAGAAGAGATATGCTATGGTGTCCGCAAAACTGTCGCCGGACTACGCGCTAATTAGCGTAGTTTTCATACAAAAAGAATTTGTTCATTTTGTTGATTTTTTGAAAATGTGCATTAATATTGGTTAACAATATATTTTGAATAAGGAAAGAATTCGTTCATTTAGTTTAACGTTCGTTTGGTTTATTCGTTAATTATTTGTTCTTTTAGTTTATTTGTTAATTGGTAAACAATATCGGCGACACCCGGAAGCGCAGACCCACATAGTAAAAACAGCAGATAGCACATCTACTTATATTTCAATATCTTTGGTTAGTCCAATACGTACATTAAATAAGCCAGTAATTTTGATTAACGAACAACATAATTCAAATAAATACGTATATTGACAGTTAATCGATACTTATCTATTGAGTTCGGGTCAAAATTTATCAATCGTCGTCGGAATATCTCTTACCAATTTTTGACCGTAATCGCTAATATTGACAACTGACCATAGGTGACGGTTTTGGTCAATATCGTATTGATATAGGTTTTTATCAATCGACCATGTTAGGGACACAGTTCATCAGAACTTTTAGCTCCTATGCCAGAGAGAGTAATGTAATAGTTTATCTGCTCAAGAAAGAATTTTGATAATAATTGAAAATAATCGATCATTTTTTCTCAGTAGCAATCTAAGGAAAAATATGCTTACTTCAAGTACACGGTCACGCCGATCTTGCATTTCTTACGTTTTATCTCTTCATTGTAATGTTTTAGGAGTGATGCAAATCTAGTTCGTCCGATGAATGTTTAATTTGACCCTAAGCTAAAGTGTTTTTCTTTCGTGTTGTAAAAAAAGATAACAGTTTAATTTGCTACGGACGAACTATGTTAAGAACCCTCGTGCACTTTGTTGTAGGCAACTTGATGAATGAATTCTAAAAAGTATTTAATTATATTGACTGGTCAGTGGTTGAGTGGGCATAGCGCTTGGTTCCCACCCGAGCGTCGCGTGTTCGATTCCTCGGCTGGCTAAGTCCTCCATCACAACACAAGCAACATTTTCGGCTTTCTGTGGTGGTAGTAGGAGATTTTCAAACATTGTTGGGTTATTCGTAACCCGGGAATGTTTGTCTTTCTTTTTTAAAAAAAAAAAAAAAAAAATATGGGATAAAATCTCTGAACTATATTGCCAATACACTATATAATTCTCTTCCGGATAATCCAGCAGAATAAAAAAAATCAGAGTAATGCTTTAAAAGAATATTTTTTAAGTACATTTATGGATGAAATCATGTAATTTTCTTGTCATGTTCAATTATGTTGTTTCTTTTCTCTCATTTTCTTTTCCATTTAGTATAACCTTGTTCCTTTTTTCTTTAACTTTTTTCTATTGTTGTTTGTTCTACTTAACCTGTATTTTATTTTTCGTCTATATTGTATGTGAAAGTAATATTATTAGTGTAGTGATCTTTTGAATGTCTTCTTATGTAACACTTGGCTCATTACTACACTAGTGCCGGGTGTAGGCCTCGTCCAACCCGCAGTGTCATTACACGCGACCACCGCTCTACCGGTTGACAGCCACTTCCCCCACTCAGTGTACGTGAGACAAATATACTATATCTATTTCATAGATACAAACACTACATCCCTTCCTTTTTCAACAATTTTATTAACTTTTCCTTATCTTCGATTGTCTGACCTTCCTTTTCTTTAGTCTCGTCCACCAATTTCCACTGGCCTTCCACACGCTTAAGATGAATCACATTTCTGCGTAATCTTTGTCCAGTTTCTGTATTTCTTATTGTAACGTCCACTCCTACTGATTGTTCTACTACATGTGGTGTAGGATTGAAATTAGTTGATAGCTTATTAGTCTTCTCCATTTCTTTTTCGTACACCTTCTCCCCTTCCATCAATTCTGGATTTTTTTTTTTCTTTTCATCGCGACTGTAGTAGTCAAAAATAACAAGTAAATAGTTATTATTCGGTAACTGACCCAATATATCCATTCCAATATCCACCCATGCTTCAGATGGAAGTTCGCGACGTTTCATTGGTACTGGAGGATTTGGTAAGCTAACAAGAGTGCATCGCTTGCAACTTTTTTTACTACCAATTCTACGTCTTTGTCCATTCTTGGCCACCAAACCTTCGAACGAAGGCGATTCTTCATAGCCACAACACCTGGGTGTCCCTCTTGAGCTGCTAATAATACCTGCTTCCTGAGATTCGTTGGTATAATTATTCTGTTCCTTCTCAAAAGGATGTTCTCATAAAAACATAATTCATCCGAAAATATCCTCTATGTATTCATAAAGTCACCCCATTGGCTATTGAAAATTCCTTTCTTAACATTAGAGATTTCCTGATCGCCCTCTGAATGTTTTATTATTTTGTGCATTGATGTAGCACAAGGTCTTGCAAGTTCAACTATCTAATGAACGTAATTCTCTTCTGATAGATGAGTTGACTGATCCGAGTATTTACACAGCCTCTTTTTTGTTTGGCTATATCGTCTTTCACATTCACTGAGAATTCTATTGCTGTATGCAATAATTCTTGGTCCCTTATGATCAATCTGCTCTTCTGATAGATGAGTTGACTGCTCCAAGTCCTACGGGGCATCTGCTATTACCTGTGTCTTATCTTTGATGTCGTAATGTCCCAACGTTTTTATTTCAGAGAGCAGCTCTTTTAACTTTTTAAATGTATTTGCCTCAGTATGTGCCTCCTTCCAGTATTCTTCTATTGTGTGTGGTACTCTAAACTCAGATATACTTTTCTTCTAATGGTATAGGTGTTCTGCGGTAGGGTTGCGTAATTGGTTTTACTGATGAATCAATAGGAATCTCAATAAAAATTTCGGAAACGGTACATTATTTGATTCCTCTTCAAGATGATTTACACTCGCACTTAACCTAAGAACACCCAATCGCAATGGGGTATCTTTACCCAGTGGGTTTCGTGATCCGTTTTCCATGACGTAAACAGTGGCACGTTCCGTTTTTTCATTAGCTTTTATTTCTGCTTCAAAAGAACCCTTGATCTGTAATGGTGTCTTACTTCCTTTTCTTTTAGATATTCCCAGGTTTTACAGGATATTAAATTTAATTTACATCCTGAATCAATCAGCATTTCTAAATTTACTCCTCCTATTTCACATTTCATTGTTGTATCGTCGTTCATATTGAATATGTATTCCACTTCTTCATTTCTTACGGAATTAACTGCAGTTTCTCTTCGTTGTCGCTTGTTATGATAATCATTTTCTATGTCTTCGTTTTGTGAAAGCTTGCGCTTCTGTTGAGTTAACTTAGTTTTACAGCATCTCTGGTAATGACCGAGTTTTTGACAATTGTTACATTTCTTGCCTATTGCTGGGCAGGGAACCCCTCCAGGGACATGTGCGAAATTTCCACATCTAGTACATTTTGACATCAGTTTCCTTTCATTTGACTCTTTTCCTTGTTTATTCCATCTTGTATTATCTTTATCCCTATTTCTTATTAGATTAACTTCATTCATTTTAGTTTTTTCTTTTTTTTTTTTATAACTAACATTTTTTTTCCTTAATTCTGATGACAAAGATTTTTCTAGAATTTGATCAATTATATGATCGTCTGGTTTTCCGAACTTACATTTTGCTGCCTGATCTCTTAATTTAATTAGAAATTTTTCAAAACTTTCTCCTTCATCTTGCTTAATAAGTCGGAAAATGTGCCGTTCAAATGTCTTGTTTTGTTTAGGGAGGAAATAGTCATCTAATTTACTAATAGCTATTTCGAAAATGTCAATATTCTCTCCAGGCTCTGCATTTGCTCCAGGTAAGTTATAATATATTTCCTGGAGTGCATCTCCTCCTAGAACTAACAATGTAGCCCTTTTCTTTGCTGGATTTGTGATATCCGTGGCTTCAAGATAAATGTGAAGGGACCGTTTTCATTTCTCCCATCTCAAGCCGACGGATGCACTGTCACCCTCTATCTCCAATTTTTCAGGTGGCGGTAGCTGACCTGCCATGATTGATTGAATCGGGGCGACCCAAAGATACATCCAATTGAATGAATGTCATAATGCCTTCAATTTAATGAGAGCCAACAGTACATCGAATTTAATCAATATTCAAATATTTTAATTTTAACGAAAATCAACACATATATCCAATTGAATGGACGTTAAAATGCCTTCAATTCAATGAGAGCCAACTGTATATCGAATTTAATCAATGTCCAAATATTTCAATTTAATGAAAATCAACACATACATCCAATTGAATGGACGTCAAAATGCCTTCAATTCAATGAGAGCCAACTGTATATCGAATTTAATCAATGTCCAAATATTTTCAATTTAATGAAAATCAACACATACATCCAATTGAATGAACGTCAAAATGCCTTCAATTCAATGAGAGCCAATTGTATATCGAATTTAATCAATGTCCAAATATTTTCAATTTAATGAAAAACAACACATACATCCAATTGAATGAACGTCAAAATGCCTTCAATTCAATGAGAGCCAACTGTATATCGAATTAAATCAATATCCTAATATTTTCATTTTAATGAAAATCAACACATAGGTACATCCAATTGAATGGACGTCAAAATGCCTTCAATTCAATGAGAGCCAACTGTATATCGAATTTAATCAATATCCAAATATTTTCAATTTAATGAAAATCAACCATACATCCAATTGAATGGACGTCAGAATGCCTCCAATTTAATGAGAGCCAACTGTATATCGAATTTAATCAATATCCAAATATTTTCAATTTAATGAAAATCAACCATACATCCAATTGAATGGACGTCAGAATGCCTCCAATTTAATGAGAGCCAACTGTATATCGAATTTAATCAATATCCAAATATTTTCAATTTAATGAAAATCAACCATACATCCAATTGAATGGACGTCAGAATGCCTCCAATTTAATGAGAGCCAACTGTATATCGAATTTAATCAATATCCAAATATTTTCAATTTAATGAAAATCAACCATACATTCAATTGAATGGACGTCAGAATGCCTCCAATTTAATGAGAGCCAACTGTATATCGAATTTAATCAATATCCAAATATTTTCAATTTAATGAAAATCAACCATACATCCAATTGAATGGACGTCAGAATGCCTCCAATTTAATGAGAGCCAACTGTATATCGAATTTAATCAATATCCAAATATTTTCAATTTAATGAAAATCAACCATACATCCAATTGAATGGACGTCAGAATGCCTCCAATTTAATGAGAGCCAACTTTTCATCATATTTAACCCCTCTATTTTGGAGATTTTATTGATACCGCTCATAAAAAGTAGTTGTCTATTTCCGGCGAATTCTTGAGCATTTCCTCATTCCAACAAAATCAAAATAATTTGAAATACTTCCGAACGCATCCAAAACCCAAAACTGCTACTGAAAAGCGATTAAATACGCTTTAAAATCGTATTATTAAAAGTAAGCATGTCATATTCGAAACATCAAAACCTTGAATGCAACATTAAAAAGTTTCACAATACATTGTTCTGGTGGAAGTTTTCCGTCATAAATCCGTCATAACGTCGTGTTTTCTCTTTCCCACACCGTCCAGAACATATTTCACGTCATTTGAGTAAGGGAGATAAAGCGATTTCCATGAAACCACACGAGCTGATCCCCAAATATGTCAAATTTACTGTGTCAATGGCCCATATGTTGTTCAAATTTTCCATTCAAATGTAGTTCATATTGATTTCCATGATCTTTTTTTTTTCATTACGGTGAAAAATGCACAAAATATTTCAATGACGCGATTGCAAGGTGAGAATATCACTTCCTAACCGCAATACACCGGGCTCTCTGATTGGTCGCCATTTTGTCCCACTTGTTTTCAAGAAGTTAATCATTTGCACGCGAATTAAAAACTTTCAATGCACAATACTTTTACTGACCTTTATTCTCGTCGCCACTTGTAGTGATCTTTTGAATGTCTTCTTATGTAACACTTGGCTCATTACTACACTAGTGCCGGGTGTAGGCCTCGTCCAACCCGCAGTGTCATTACACGCGACCACCGCTCTACCGGTTGACAGCCACTTCCCCCACTCAGTGTACGTGAGACAAATATACTATATCTATTTCATAGATACAAACACTACAATTAGTATCTTAATTCCTTTGTAAAATTCTGACTATTTCCTCCCACCCATGAATTGTATGATCCTCCGGTCCTAAAATGAGTACTGTAACTCATCAGGATTGCCCTAGCAAGAAATAAAAACAATGTGACCCTTTTTAATGCGAATACCACATAACATTTCCAAATGCTCTGGAGCCAGTGAGACTATCGGTATTTCCAATTATAGGGGAACTGGCAGATCTGATCACCTAACAAGACTAATGCCATTTTCAAGCAATGTTTCGTTTCCGAAAAGTGGTAATTCACCAGGGCTAAGAGCTCCTGTCACTCTGGCACGTGCCGCAGAAAACTACACATTATTTTATAATAATTAATTGTGATATATCACACATCAATTGAAGTTTTGGAATTCGAACCCGTTGAATTCCGTTAAATCTGGAAAAGCTGGGTAATTTATACATTAAAAAAGGTAATAATAATAAGATACGCTTTAAAAATTTCAATTTTAAAGCAGAGTATATTCTGAGCGAAGAACCAGGAGGACAGAAATCACAGCTGGTAAATTGGCACAGGAGTTCGGCTATGGAACATGAACGCAATACAATATAATATGATATGACCGAGTATTAAATGGTCGGCATTAGCGTTCGCGTAACTGCTCCATTATTCATGGGCGGCATTATGCCCGTCATCCGTTTCGAGCCCGGCCTGGAGCTGTGAGCTTGCCTGACTTGTTTCGTGGACACTTTTGTTCGCTATGGCCCTTTTTCTTATCCCGACCACAATCACCACGGCAAGACGCAGGGACAAAGGCATACTTCAGACGACAGACATAGGCGCAGGAATACCGAGAAAATGTTCATGTATAAACTAGACAGGTTATTCAGTTACTAGTACAGATACCTAGTTTGAAACTGCGCGCATAAAATTATTGCCAAGTTTCGTCGGATTCTTGCATTTAGGTCGTAGCTCGGCCACAGTCAGCACGCTTATATTGCCGTATCTTTCTTTGTTTCTATTATCTGTAGTTGTCCAATTTTGAAATGATCCGATAGGTTTTCCTGAGAGCATGCATCGACTATGGAGATTCTGTGTCTTTAATGAGAGTAGTAAGAAATTGACGTTATATTTAAGACACAGGTTGCTATCGAGAAAGCTGAATTTGGCAGACCTTTTAAGGTCGGCCGCACACATCCGATTTTTCCATCTAATAGTCGGTTCCGATAGTTTGATCAGACTATCTGGAGATCTTCGCGCGCAAACATTTGATGAGAAAGCCGGCACATGTCCGTGACCGATAGTCGGATCGGAGGGCCAACGCGAAACGGCGTGGCGTATTTAATTACCGATCCGATGTGTGGCGGCCCAAGAAGAGCAAGAAAGAACAAGAACTTTCCAAGAACCATGTCTTCTTTTGAAGATGCTAACTATTGTGGAACTAACTATTATTGAATGGCCTGTGAGGTCTTTGGAATTGATGGCTGTGGGTATTTTTAGAAAAGAAAGAGAGGGAGAGGATTTGAGATTCTCCTGAGGGTGTAAGTCTTCTTTGGGGATCCTGTGAATTGATGTTTTAAGGTGATAGTTAGGTGTTTTTAAAAAGACCCATATTTTAAGAAGAAGCAGGAAACACCAAAGCCGGCTTGTTGTTCTACAGCCGTTTTACAAACGAAAAAGTTATCCAAGAAAATTCTCAATTTCGTTGAGATTAATTAGTATTATTATTAGTCTCATCTAGAAGGTTCCATGTCAATGTTTCCCACCAAGCAAACTTTATTCTTTGCATATGCCATTACCATATTTTAAAAGGTATGAATGGCCTTATTAGACGGGAAATCTGCGTTCATTACTGAAACAAGATTGTTTTCCCCAAACCCTAAATTAATTCACGCACAGAATACCATGAAAACCGGGATTGCCTAGTGACAAAGACTCTAAAAGTTCTGGGTATTCAGTTGAGTTTCATAACAACGGAGAATGATTTTTTCACTCATTGGAAAGAGCGACTGAGGCATATTAAGGTGATTTTAGTAACGTTAAGTGATGAGATCTGCCCAGTCGGGTTCATCACCTTTTTGGGAAATAGGGGTGAGGAAGCTGAATTTCCTTTTAGAAGGAAAAGATCCTGTTAGTAAATATAGATTGAAAAGCAAATACAAAGAACATGCTAGTGTGGTAGCACAAGTATTAAAAAATATAGGAGGTATATTATCGGGGCCACCACTTTATTATGATCTGTATTAAAATTTGACGAAGAATTCACAGAAGTTGGTGTATCGCAGTCATAAATGTTTTAAAAGAAATATTGGCTTTTAAATGTACCTATATAGTTGGGTTTGCTTCCCATATAATCACAATTAAATTAAATTCGAGAACCAGGATGTGCTTTTACGTCGGATTTAAAATTATTATTATATTTTTTTTTACATTTGCTCCACACATGAGGCACTGAGGAAAACAATTTCCCTAGGAGCCTGTGTCATCTTTGAGGATGCTGTGTGGAGGGTTTTTTAAGGGAAAGGAAGGAGAAGAAGATATGGGAAGGAAAAAGGTATGAGGGGTGGGTAGGAATCTGGGTTCAGTGTGGCCAGGAGTGACGGACGTATGAATCTATTCCTCACACTGCGGTGCAAGGCGAGGGGTCGGGAGAATCCGGCTGGAGAGGTCAAAAGGCCTCCCTCAATCAGTCTGAACGGTATTATAATTAAGCTACGTATAATGTTTATTCAGGGAAAACAGAGAGTATAATTTATTAAATTAATTATTCAATTTTTTGGAGCCATTTATTGGATAACCAACACCTCTGCCATAGGTCATCTCAAGTGGTTCGCTACGTTTGGTGACTTAACAAGGGTGCCCGGGTTCATGAGGTGAGGTTTGTCCAGGTCTTGGCGGCGGATGCGTCTGTCCACCAGCTGCCAGCTGCATGGCAGGCCGGATTGGGAGAGAGTGGTTGAGGGAGTCCCTTTGACCTCTCTAGCCGTACTCTCTCGGAACATCGCCTTGCACCGCAGTGGGAGGGATGGATTCGTACGTCCGTCACTCCTGGACACACTGACCCCCAGAACTTCCTCTACTTCCTTTCTTTAAAAAACCCTCCACACAGCATCCCCAAAGATGACAATTATTTTCCTAAAGGGGATTATTTTCCTCAGGACCTCTTGTGTGGCGCGGTGACCGACCAACTCTGATTAAATAAATAAAAACACAGAAGCACCTCAGATAGGTGTGATAAAAAAAATGGTTAAATAGGTTACGTTAGGTTAGGGTTAACGGCTATTTAAAAAATACTATTTCATAGCTTTTAATGACATTGCAAAGAGGTGTTGAGTTGACTCCATTCTGAGTTGGCATGGAATCGGTGGCGCTAATGTAAAAACAAAATTCTCAATCTCACAATACACTTCTTTTTTCGATGACATACTATCTCTGGAAGCACTTATAACTTTATGGTATTCAAAATGAAATTAAATAAACGTACTGCATATATTATATTTATAGTTTCAACCTTTTCAGATTTAGGAAAAGTAAGCTTTTAAAAATCATAATATATGTCAAAATAAAAATAAATAAAATCAGGAACGTAACGTACGATAATATTCCAAAAATATGTTCGTGGTATAAAAATAAGAAACGAACGATAATGAAATTGAGAGGTTGCTACTAGCAAAAGGGAGATATTCTTGGCTTTGTTATTATTTTACTCTCTTGGAAATTTAGTTACTTCAAAAAATATGTTTTCAAAAACGTACTTAAATGATTTCCTTGTTTTGTGATTTTTAACAATTTTTTTGTATTGTCACTGAGGAATAAATGATTATAATAATACAATAACTAAAGACCGGATTATATGCAACAAAAACAGCCCAAGATATGCATGCAATAAAAATAGCTAAAATATGCACGAAAATCCACAAAAAGGGCCAAAATATGCAACATGAAATAAAACAGGAAGTCGTATTTTTAAATATTTATTATTTTAGTAAGCTATTAGTTCTCAAGGATAACAATCGTATTTTAGAAAATATCAACCTTTAAAAATCTACCTTCAAAAACGCACATGACTAAGTACCTACTGTTCTAAATTTCTGTAGACAAATTGTGTCTACGATCGCTTAATATATTTTTGTAAGCCGAATTTTTTTTTTGACATGAGATCCACACAGGAGGCCCTGAGAAAAAAAAATCCCTTAAGGCCTATGTCGTTTTTGGTGATGCTGTGTGGATGTTTTTTTTTAGGAAAGAAAGGAGAGGAGAGTTCTGGGAAGGAAAAGGGTTTGATGGGTGGGTAGGAATCTGGGCGTGAATCAGTGTGTCCTGGTCATCCGCCTCCAAGACCTAGACAAACCTCGCCCCATGAACCCAGACACCCCTGCTAAATCACCAAACGTAGCGAACCACTTGGGGTGACCTATGGCAGAGGTGTTGGTTATCCAATAAAGGTTTCTGGGGCGGAGGTACCCATTCCAGCCTCCCAAATTGTAAAATAAATTTGGCACAAGGCTCAAACCCTGGGTTTGACTTGTTTTATTGTTCAGTAAGTTTTGCAAACTTTTCTTCGAGTTTACTCTTTTTCGAGTTTACTTAGCTTTGGCAACGAGGAATTCATAAGGTGAATTTTCTTCATAACCTGAATAGATTCATTCAACGCCAATCCATGAGGTCTTGCATATTTACGAGCATTAATTTTTTAAATTTTTTTATAGTGATACCTCAGAGTCTCAGCTGCTCCCGTCTGGAGCCAGTGAGACTATGGCATCCCCGATTAGGGTATGTTGTGAGGCTGAAGGTAGTGGAGAGGGAAATAAGATAGGGAAGAGGAAGGTGGGGAAGTACCTGGCTATTCAGATCTGGTCACCAAACACGGCTAATGCCATTTCAAGCAACTTTTCAATTCTGAATGGTGGTCTTACATCAGGGCGATACAGAGAGTATCTTCCACTCTGGTAAATATGCAAGATCTCATTTTTTTTGCTAAAATATGCAACTACCGATGAAAAGGGTCTAAATATGCAAATGCATATGCAAATATGCATTTGCATATAATCCGGTCTTTAATAATAACCAATTGCAACGATATTTCTGTGCTCCTCAAATTTTGTTCTTGTCGGCAGGTTCACGTTTTGATGTTTATTGTTGTTTTGTGTACACACGTAGTTTTTGTGACGTTAGCGCCACTGCGGAAATTAACACATATTACCCAAGGTTGGTGTGTTTGTCTGTGTTCCTGGCACGTATTTTGTATGTTAACAGGTTCACGTTTTAAAGTTTATTATTTATAGAAAGCACATTCGTGACAAATCACGGGATATTGTAATTCTAATTTTGAAAAAAGGACCAATTAAAATAATCTTCTATTCAAATATTATACATACGCAGGTATTATAGATAACTACCTTGACGATCTCCGTAGTCCAGTGGCTAAGACTCTTGACTCACATTCCGGAGGTCGCGGGTTCGAACCCGGCATGCGCAAATAAATTTTATTTGATTAATTTGTGTTATTTCACAATTAATTCATTTAAAATAATATATAGTATATTTGCGGCATGTTCCAGAGTGGAAGATACTATTAGTATCGCCCTGGTGTAAGACCACCATTCAGAATTGAAACGTTGCTTGAAAATGGCTTTAGCCGTGTTTAGTGACCAGATCTGAATAGCCAGGTACTTCCCAACCTTCCTCTTCCCCACCTCCTTCCCCTCCCCACTACCTTCAGCCTCACAACATACCCCAATTGGGGATGCCATAGTCTCACTGGCTCCAGACGGGAGCAGTTGAGATTCTTGTGCGGTATTCACAGTAAAAAAAAAAAAAAAAAAAATAACGCTTGTACAAATTTTTCACACAAACTTTGAACATTTCACATGGCAACATGGCACTTAAATAGGAGAGGGGGGCAAGACGGGGTAGTTAACGTTTAATGCTAAATAAGTAATAAATAATAAGCTGGGTAAATTAAAAAATATATATTTATATTTATTCTTGATAAACAAAATAATGATTGAAATATTTATTATCTTAATGTGTATAATTATTTTTAGTTAAATGAGTGAAAATGTAATTTTCTTTTAACTGGAATAAAAAAAAAACGTTGTTCTTCAAATCTAGGAACAGTCGGCCCATTCTTGACACATTTGGTCATTTGGCAGGCAACCCATCATCCTACTGACTCCAAATACCTCCTCTTACAATAAAGGCAATACATATTTTTGTGTCTTCAGAAAACAGAAGTTTTTTTCGACCGCTGACTTCTCTCAATTTTTTTTTGCCTTTTGCAGATTTCTGTTTCGTGTTTTAAATAATTAAAATAATCGTAAGGAAGGGAGGGCATGATGGAATTACCCCGTCAAGTCCCTCAGTCGTGTTTTTTTAAAATATTATATTAAAAATGTGACTTTATAACTTCAGCCAAATTTAAAACTCTTACTTTAAGGAAAATACGTAGTCAATGTCGGATAACCGTCAACCAGTCTAATCAATCAAATAACCTTCAATATATCATGCTCGAGGTGCACTCGTAATATTAGATGCAACAAAATATTAGATGCGTGAAAAAATTAAATTCGCTCAGCGTTAACGAAATCAACACGGCGTGACTGCACTCGCAGTACCAAAGACACGGGGTGCGGTGGGGGCACCTATGGACGAATTTTCAGGATCGTAGCATGTTTGAACAAAGTAATACCTACAGCAAAAACTTCATCTTGCTCCCCACCCCGTCTTGCCCCGCCCTCCCCGACAAACTAAATGCGAGTTCTAGAGTTCATTGAACCAGAGTTATAGACACACAACTAGTAAAGTTAATTAAGGATACTTTGAAAATTATGATTCCGTGTCCTCACAGAATGAGCACAATATTTTTATGAACACAATTATATATACAGTACATAAATATCTTAATGAAGCCATGGATGCCCTTTGCACCTGGCTCACTTTAAATGATCTTGAACTTTCAGTCCAAAAGAGTCAGTTTGTCACCTTCTCAAACCGTCATAATAACCCCCCTGTTCAAATTTTATTTAAAAACTCTCCAATCCCCAATGCTTCCGAAGTTAAATTTTTGGGAGTAACATTTGATAGGAAACTTAAATGGTCTTCCCACATTAATAATATAGTTACTAAATGGAAAAAAAATTAAATATCATCTGATCATTGACTGGCGTTTGGTGGGGTGCACATAATCCTATCTGCATTAAGTTGCTCTACAATGCACTTATTCGAAGCCATATCGACTATGCCTGCCCACTTTTTAGTACTGCATCCAAAAATGCTCTCAGTAAATTAGACAAAATTCAATCTAAGTCATTGCGAATAATAACTGGAGCGATGCAATCGTCGCCCATCAATTCCCTTTAAGTAGAATGTTCTGATCCTCCTCTTTATTTATTTATTTATTTATTACACGCTCTGATGGGCTTTTACATTACAATTTATAAGTTGAGTAACAAACAATGATGAAAATATAATACAATGAGAAAAGAAAATACACAAAACAGTGTAACAACAAAATAAATAATAAAATAAAAATACATATTATGTAAAAATGATAAGAAGTCTCATATTCAATATAAACAAAAGTTGAAGAAATTATGTAAATCTATTTGTGCCTAGAAGAATAAAAGTGATAGAATATACAACGTTTATACAGATTAGCTTTAAGATGAAATATATCACCTAGATTAGAATATTTATTTCCGAGACTGTGAAGTCTCGGAAACAGAGAATTTTGATAAGCTAGTGTCCTGGTGTTATTGAAGGAGAAGGGTAATAAATGTCGACATGATTTTTGGGGAACATGGATATTGATAAATTGAAGTAATTCAGAACAGTCAATTTTGTAATGCAGTATTTTATGTAATAGTATTAAATCTGTGCTTATTCTTCTTTCTGAAAGTTTCAATAGAGACGTTTTATCCAGGAGATAATTGTAATCAATGTTTAGTATAGGAATATGCAATTTATAGTTTATAAACCTTAGAAACTTCCGTTGAATCTTTTCAATGTTGTCTGAATGAATGTTGTAAAAGGGAGACCATAACGTAGAGTTATATTCATGTTGGCATCTGACAAGAGTTTTATGTAACATAATAAATGTGCCTAATCATTGAAATCTTTTGCAGCTCTCAAAACAAAACCAAGAGTCTTTAGGGCTTTGTTGATAATATTATTAATATGACATACAAAGGTGAGTTTACTGTCGAACATAATGCCTAGATCCATAATTTCACTAACACAATTTAAATTGTCATCATTACTGAAAAATAATAGGATTATTTATTTTGGGAAAATGAATGAAATGACATTTATTTATATTTAATGCTAGTTTGTTGATAGAGCACCATTCAAAAAGATATATCAAGTTAGTTTGAAGTATAATACAATCATTAATGTGGTTAATCTCTTTATATAGTTTCATGTCATCGGCAAACAGTAGCACATTTATGTCAGTAAATATATCAACAATATCATTTATAAATATAATAAACAAAATGGGCCCAAATGAGAGCTTTGCGGCACTCCACTTGTTGCTATAAATTTGTAAGACTGTGTGCCATTTATTTTCACACTAAGAATTCTTTTGGACAAATAACTAACAAACCAATTTAATAAGCTACCACAAACTCCAAGTTTCGCCAATTTATTTATTAGTATTTTGTGACACACCTTGTCAAAGGCCTTGCTAAAATCAGTGTATATTGAGTCAACCTGGCACCTGTTGGCTAAAGATTTAGATATAAAGTTTTAAAGCGTCAACTATTTGCTGACAAATTTGTTCTAAAATATTTAAATTCTAAAAGTCATCAGGTTATTCCTAGAGTCTTGTTGATCAACGACTCAACACATTCATCTACAATCAGAGCTCCAACTAAACCTCTCCCTGCCATCTGCAAAAATTTTCGCTCTCTCTCAGAGCTTTAAATTATCAAAAATGATCTTCTTCCTTTGTACAAATTAAAATATAGTCACGTCACCCTATCCCCAACGATTTTAGAAGGGATCGGCATCCTTAAAAGTCATTCCAATCTCCCAGCCCGTACTGTCAATAATATGTTCAATGACATTATTTCTTCTAAATGGCCCAACACTTCTCTTTTATTTACTGATGGCTCCAAATCTCCAGACTCTCTCTCTCGACTGTGGTATACGTATTAACGTTTAACTAAACACGAAGCATCCTGCCGACCTGAGGGCATCGGTGGTGGAGTATCCATATTTATTCAAGAAA
This sequence comes from Limnephilus marmoratus, assembly GCA_917880885.1. NCBI lineage: Eukaryota > Metazoa > Arthropoda > Insecta > Trichoptera > Limnephilidae > Limnephilus > Limnephilus marmoratus. The sequence continues at coordinate 34,101,032 of OU862924.1, forward strand.
ACTTAGAATATAACTTAATCGATAATATAATAGATCCAGATAACAACTTCCTTTGGATACACTTAAACAAACTAAGCCTAAACATCGGAGTGATATATAAAAAACCGAACACCAATTTTCAAGATTTTCTAGATAAGTTAAACATACAACTGAAAACTCACAAAAGGTCCATATTACTGGGGGATTTTAATATCAACTTACTTGATTCCACAAACACACATACTTGTAAATACACCGAAATCATCAAGTCAAACGATTTCACTATATTGAACAAAATAAACAAATTACATGCAACACGTATTACAGAAAACACCAACACCATTATTGATCACATCATTTCAGACGTAAACCTTTCGTATACTATAACAAACTGTGACACGTCAATATCTGATCACAACCTACTGATTCTTGACATACTTCATACGTACACTAAAAAAAACTCGCAAAAATCCTCTTACAAATGTACAAAAATTGATTATGATAAACTAAAGGAGGATATCCGACAAAACCCCTTTTCTATAAACAATAATGAGGACTCGGAACTGAACTACAATAACTTTGTAAACTATCTGATAAACAAAATTAATTGCAACAGTTCAATAACAATTTTTTTTTTTTTTTTTTTTTTTTTTTTTTTTTTTTTTTTTTTTTTTTTTTTTTTTTTTTTTTTTTTTTTTTTTTTTTTTTTTTTTTTTTTTTTTTTTTTTTACAGTGAATACCGCACAAGAATCTCAACTGCTCCCGTCTGGAGCCAGTGAGACTATGGCATCCCCAATTGGGGTATGTTGTGAGGCTGAAGGTAGTGGGGAGGGGAAGGAGGTGGGGAAGAGGAAGGTTGGGAAGTACCTGGCTATTCAGATCTGGTCACTAAACACGGCTAAAGCCATTTTCAAGCAACGTTTCAATTCTGAATGGTGGTCTTACACCAGGGCGATACTAATAGTATCTTCCACTCTGGAACATGCCGCAAATATACTATATATTATTTTTTAAAAGAATTAATTGTGAAATAACACAAATTAATCAAATAAAATTTATTTGCGCATGCCGGGTTCGAACCCGCGGCCTCCGGAATGTGAGTCAAGAGTCTTAGCCACTGGACTACGGAGGTCGTCAAATAAAAATAAATAAAACCTGTCTTCCTGATTGGATAACAAAGGACTTATTAAAAATGATTAAAAAAAGAAATAAACTGCACCTTAAAATTAAAAAACAACCCTGTAACCTATCATTAAAAACAGAATATACTAAAATACGTAACGACATAACTATAAAAAAACGAAACTTAAAAAAACAATACTACAGCAGCCTATTTAAAAAATGTGAAAATAATACCAAAAAGACTTGGAACGTAATAAACAGCATCATCAAGAACCAAACAAACACGCAGAGTAAACCATGTACAAAATTAAAGAACGGTAATGAAATCATCACAGAAGACATCAAGATATGCGAATACTTTAATAACTACTTTTGTAATATTGGCGCTTCTTTGGCTGATAATATAATTAACAAATACACACATAAACTGGATGATAAAATTACATTAAAGTATGAAAGTGCGGAATCAATATACTTACAACCCACAACTGAACCCGAAATATTAGCTATTATAAAATCCCTAAAATCAAACGCGAGTGCTGGACATGATCAACTAAAATGTACAACAGTACAAAAACTTGCCCCACTACTAACTCCTACACTAACTAAACTGATTAACCTGAGCCTGAAAGAAGGTCAATTTCCGGACAGTTGTAAAATTGCAAGGGTTATTCCAATATATAAAGGGAGCTTGAAAACTCAAACATCTAACTATAGGCCCATTTCTGTCCTACCGATTCTATCAAAAATATATGAAAGAGTAATATACGATAGGCTAGACAACTTTCTGAAAAAAAAATCTTTTCTATATGCCAAACAATACGGTTTTAGAAAAAAATCTAATACTCTCTCTGCAACTAATGATCTTATAAATAAACTTAGAACTAGCATAGATAATAAAAACTATGTCATAGCAATTCTCGTAGACCTTCAAAAAGCCTTTGACACCGTAAGTCATGAAATACTGATTAAAAAAATAGAAAAAACAGGTGTAACAGGTCCAGCTATCAAACTAATAAAATCCTATCTGTCCAACAGAAAACAATGTGTTAACATAGGAGATAAAAACAGTCAACTCGAGAGTATAAACTACGGAGTTCCACAAGGATCAATACTGGGGCCACTTTTATTCCAAATATACATAAATGACATCTGTCAGCTAAAACTACATGGTGAAATCTTCTTATACGCAGATGACACGGCAATTTTTTACTTCGGCAAAAACTTAGAAAGTCTATTAGAACAATCTCAAACGGATCTTAATGTACTAAACGATTGGCTAATAAAAAATATATTAACAATAAATATTAATAAAACCGGTTACATGATCTTAAGCTCACCTAAAAGAATATTACCTTCGCATAAACCATTACAAATAGAAGAAAGAGACCTACATATCCTAGATAGCGAAAAATACCTGGGTTTATATATTGATAAACATTTAACATTTAAAAAACACATAGAAAAACTAAAAACAAAAATCATCCCATTAATTGGTGTATTTGGTAGAATTGCTCATCTTCTACCAACAGAGGTAAAGAGGGGCTTATACTTTAGCTTAATCCAGTCCCATCTAAATTATTTAATAGAAATCTGGGGAAACACATACACTACGTACTTAAACGACTTACAAATAATACAGAACAAAGTTATTAAAAACCGTTATTAAAGTTATATAAACCCAGACACTCCCACAAAAAAACTATACCAGGAAATGAACCTTTTGAAAATAAGAACATTGTACGAATATAACATATGTCTTTTAATCTACAAAATACAAAATGGACTTATACACACAAACACAACATTTATAAAAACATCACAAGTACACGAACATTATACTAGACAGCACAATAAATTGTACACAAATACCGTCAAGACTGAAAGTGGCAAGAGAAGTATTGGTCACGAGGGAGTTCATTTATATAATCTCCTTCCAGAACACCTAAAAATGGAAACTAATATAAAAACCTTTAAACAAAAACTATTTAAACTCAAAATGTTAGAACAAAATTTTACTTCTTACTAATGTATTATAAATGCTCTGTATCTAAGTTAAGAAAGTGAAATATTATGTTTCTTTTAACTTAATAATAATAAAAAAAAAAAAACGTTTACCACAATAATTCTAATGAAAGAATATTTCATTCAATTTCAAACAAATTTTCAATCTTTTCTGAGAGTGCATTGCGATTATTGAATCTCTCAAATATATAATAAAAACTAATTTTGAACATTCTCTTGTTCTCTCCGACTCTCTCAGTTCCCTCCAAAAACTTAAAAACACTCCTCTTCTTCATTCTGATGATCACTTTGTATGTCTTATTCGAGTACTGATAACCTCCATTCAAAGCTCTGGAAAAACTGTCACTCTGATTTGGATTCCTGAACAAGTTGGCATAGTGGGTAACGATATTGCTGATTCCATGGCAAATCAAGGAGCGTCTAACCCTACCGTTACCCTCGTAAACCGTATTCCCCTGTCTGATATTTTTTCCATCATCAAAGATAGATCCCGCAATGTTTGGACAGAGTATTGGAACTTTGCTAGTCAATCCAAGGGTGTCCGCTACGCCTCAATACAAAGGACTATCCCATCATGAATAATCTATGGAGTTTTTCATAAGTAACCAAATATTTTTGTCCTACAAAAAGTTTCAAAAAAATGATATCTAGATTATGTTTTTCACACAAAACTAAGTGTATCACATTAAAAAAGTGGATCGTTTTCCAATTAATAAATAATCACAGTGAGAACACATAAACTATAAGAGTGAAATTAAAAACAAAATCTTGAAATTAACATGACAAGTGATATTTGAATTTCAAACCATTTGAATTTGAATTTGAATTTGAAGTTTGAAGATAAGTGACATTTGAAGCCATAGACAAAAAGTTAACAGAATATTGTTATGGCTGTTACTGTAACAAGAGACAATATTTTAAATTTTAAATAGAGTGGGGGCATTTTTGAACCCAAATTGAAGAACCAAAAATGACGGTAGCGAGCTATCTAAGTGAGTTAAAGAGTGAGGTTTCGAAAATTCAGACTATCAAGGACCAGAAAACAAAAAATACGATTGAACTCATAATAACAAAATTGGAAGATGCTATTAACAAAGAGAGTCTGTCATTACAAGAAAAAATAATTGAATTACAAGAAAACATTATCAGCAGTGATAGAAAATATATCAGTAACTTAGAAAAATATCAAAATCTGGAAAACAATGCTACTACGAGAAGTTACGCTAGCATCACCAGCGGAAAAAACACAACACCTAATATTCCAGTATACCCCATTATAATTAAAACTAAAAATGATAACGAAGACATAAAAGAAACCATCACGAAGAACATCAAAATATCTAAACTAGGAATCGGAGTAAGTAGCTTCAGGAAGACATCAAAAAATGAATTAATAATAAATTTACAAAAAGCGGATGATATGGCCAACATCAAAAATGAAATTACAAAGTTAAAACTTGAAGGAATACACGTTGAAAGCATTGATAAAAAAAGACCGTGCATGATCTTTAAAGGAATAGACGAAAAATATACACAAGAAGAATTTATATCAGATTTGATTCTGCAAAATGAAGACATAAAAATTATTTACGAAATGGACCCAAACCAGATAAAATACAAAGGAACCATACAAATTAAAAAATTTAAACAAAAAAATATAATTCTCGAAACCAGTGGAAATCTCAGAAATCTTCTAATTTCGAAAAAAAGCGTAAACCTAGGATTTTACCAAATTAAAGTAGAGGATTGCAACCCCCTCATGCAGTGTTACCATTGCCAAAAATATGGTCACACAGCAATGCGTTGCCTCCAACCACCAAACAAACCAATATGCCTTCATTGTGCGGGTGAACATAACCTAAAAAACTGCAACAATAAGAACAAAATACCAAAATGCATTAATTGCACAGAACTTAATTTAAAATTTAATACTACGACTCCAACAGACCACAAATCAAATAGTGAAAAATGCAAACACAGATTGAAAATGCTTAACTTTGCTCAAGAAAAAATTAATTATAATTCAAAATGACCGAATACATAGTAAAACAAATTGACGAAAAATACAAAATAAACCAAGAAATATGTCAAAATATCAAAGAAGTTAATAAGTGGTGCGTTACAAACAGTTCCCCCTTTTTATTACTACACATGAACATTCGAAGCATCGCAAAAAACCTTGATGAATTTTTGATAAATATAAATGATCTGCTTTTATCGCCCACCTGCATAGTGTTAACAGAAACGCACTGTAATAACGATCAACACATTAATGCACTACCCAACTACAAAGGCATCGCAACAACAACACCAATTAATAAAAATAGTGGTATAATTATATTTGTTCATGACGAGTGTGAAATTATTAACATTGAAGAAATTGATATACAACATGTAAATTGTCTAAAAATAGATATAAAATTAAAAAACAAATTATAACAGTATACAGAACACACATATCAAACATAACTAACTTCATAAATGAACTATATGAATATCTAAGCAAATTATCGAAAATTCTTACTTTTGTATGTGGTGATTTCAATATAAACATCTCTGCTAACCATAACTCAATAGAAAAAAATAATTTCATTAACATAATGACACACCTCAACTTTAAATCTTGTATTAATAGTAACACTCGAGAAATTAAAAACCAAACTCCATCATGTATAGACCATATCTGGTGTAATATACATTTGAATGAAATAAAAAATATTAAATCTACTGTTTGGAAAACTAATATAACTGACCATTACGCGTGTCTTATATTACATGAGACAAATAAAAAACTAAACACAATACCCAAATTAAATCTTCCATATTCCCAAATAGACTATGAATTATTAAAAAAATCATTAATAAATGAAAAATGGGAAGAAGTTTTAAAAAATAAATGCACCAACCAAAGTGCCTTACTGTTTGAAAAAACTTTAACTAAACACGTTTTAGAAGCAACAAAAACAACACAGATCGTCCCCAATTCAAAAACAAAGAAAATTAAACCATGGATTACTCTAGGATTAATAAAAGCCATTAGAAAAAAAAATAAACTTTATAAAATAACACAAAGACCACTAGTTAACAATAAAATTATAATATATTATAAAAAGTATAAAAATATATTAACTACTCTAATTAGAAAAATGAAAAACGACTATTACTCAAAAATTATAACAGAAGCTAAAGACAATAATAAAAAAATATGGTCAACAATAAATGAAATAATAAATAAAAATAAAACATATAAGCACATATCCGAAATATCAGATGGGAAATTAATATATAATGTACAAAATAACACAAAAAAATGTTGTAATATTTTAAATAACCATTTTAATAACGTTGGAAAAAACCTAGCAAAATCCATAAATTCGACCAATATATCAAATCCACAACACAGAACACAATGTCAAATAAATAAATTTGAGCCAGTCACAGAAGCCGACATTGACAGAACTATTTCGGAACTAAAAGGAGGTTCTGCCCCCGGCTTTGATAACATAAATGCTAAGACAATAAAAGCGATGAAAACATACTTAATTCTCCCAATAACACATATAATAAACCTAAGTCTAGCAAATGGCGAGTTTCCCAATAATTACAAAAGAGCAATTATAACTCCCATTTATAAAACAGACTGTCCTAAAGATCCACAAAATTACCGCCCGATTTCCCTTCTATCAAATATATCAAAAATATATGAGAAAATTGTAAAAAAACAAATTAAGACATTCTTAGATGAAAATAAAATAATTAATGATAATCAATTCGGCTTTAAAAAAAATACAAGTACTCACGACGCGATAGCAAAAATAACCAACTATTTATATACGGCCCTAGATTCCGATAAAAAATGTATCGGAATATTTATAGACTTGAAAAAAGCTTTCGACAGCATATCACATAAAAAATTAATAAATAAATTAAAATCTATAGGAATTAATGGGAAAGTCTTAGCATGGATAGCTAGTTATTTACATGAAAGACCACAACAAGTAAAATTACTAAATCAAGTCAGCGATTCAAAATATAGCGATTTTTCAATACCCCAAGGTACAGTTTTGGGACCATTGTTATTTATTATATATGTCAATGATATATTCAATATTTCTAAATATGGAGACATTGTCTCCTACGCTGACGACACAGTCCTATTACTAAAAGCAAACACCTGGTCTGAATTAAACAAAATGGCAAATACAGATATCAATGCACTAAAATTGTGGTTTGATAAAAACCTGTTGACTTTAAATTCTAAAAAAACCTATTATTTACCATTTTTCATTAAAAAACAAGAAACACCTAAAGAAATAAACTTAATAATCCACTCTGTGACAAATACAGAAAACCACAAATGTAATATATCATGTTCAAAAATAGAAAGCAAAACTGATATTAAGTACCTGGGCATAACAATAGACCAGCGTTTAAAATGGTCTCCACACATAAATATTCTGAACAACAGAATAAGGAAACTAACATATATATTTAGATGTTTAAGAGATATTTTAAACGAAAAATTACTTAGAACCACATACTTCGCTTTCTGTCAATCAATTATACAATACGGCATTATAGGATGGGGCGGTACATATAAAAATCAAACACAAACAATTTACATATCACAAAAACTAATAATAAAAACAATTTTAAAAAAACCCTACTCATATTCGTCAGAACTTTTATTCAAACAATTTAAGGTCAGAAAATTAAGTGCATTATACTTTTATCATGCAACATTACAAATTTATAAAGATAATATTAAAAATCAAGTTGCACCCTTTAAAAATAACAGAAGTCTTAGACAAACATCAATACTTCCCACTCCAAAATGTAAAAAAAAAATTGGACAATTGAGTCATAAATATCTCGGAGCAAAATTTTTTAATTCATTACCAGAAAAAATTAGAAACATGAATACCAATATAAAAAGTTTTAAAACTCACCTAAAAAATTATACTGAAAACTTAAACTGAATGATATTAAAAAAGCAATACAATAACACCCCCCCATACACACAAGCCTTGCTTAATTATGGGGGTACATCAAATATTCTACTATGTAATTAATTACTGTATAAAATTTATTTGTAATTTATGTACCTTCTATTACTAATAAAAAAAAAAAAAAAAAAAAATCAAAACCGTGGTTTAAAAAATTCCCCCATTTTTCCAAAAAAGAAATTTCCTTACTTATTCGTATGAGAATCGGACATTGTTCCGTTCCTTCTCACCTTTATAAAATTCATGTGCTTGACTCCCCAGATTGTACGTTCTGTGGTCTAGGTGTGGGAACTTTAGATCACATATTTTTGATTGTCCCTCTCTAAATAAATATCCTCTCTTCTATCAAGCGTTATCAAAAATTGCCTCTCCTCCATTCAACATCTCATCTCTTCTAAGTCTGAACTCTACTCCAATCTTCCATAAAATTCTGAAATTTGCACATTTAAATAAAATTAATATATAAATTCACCTTTCCTTTCTCTGTAATTATAAATGATGGCCTAGAACACACTTGAAGGATGAAAGCCAGAAATAATTGAAAAAAAAAAAAGTTATTGAAGTGTGAGAGCTTGGCGTGTACCTTACTTACACTGTACATAAATGGAATTACTGAACATGTGGAGGTATTCACGGTGTTGTGTTTTGTGAACACTTTACTAAGAGAACTTGTACCGAGGTGTTTGGTGCATTCGCTTCGTTTAAATAAATGCTGTGTGTTGTTAGTTTCAGAATGTGGGAGGTTGTGGAAATTATTATTTTCAAAGCGGTAATGAACTGTTAGATAACCAGCGCGAGAGTGGTCTAACCACAAATTTATACAATGAGATAAACGCGTTTGAAATTTTGCGGTCTTTTTCAACTGTCATCATTATCGTATATTATATTGGTAGAAACTATACAAATACAAAAAATTAACCCATCCGGTTTTTGGAACGACTCATAAAGGTCCCATAGAAATCGTTGAGTCTCCCTTTCTATAATGGTTAGAAATATGATCTAAACGATGTTTGAGAGAGAACCCCATGCTTTATATTCAAATCTAAAAGTGAATCATAATGAAATGGAAATGTAGGTACTTTGGCAATTTTTAATTAATTATTTTTACATGGAACAATAAAATAAATGAGTTGAAGATAATGTTTAATAAAATACAATTGCCTAATAAAATATGAGCGTGTTTTTATTTTTTATCGTTATCAGACATTTTAGTTAGAAAAAACATAAGTAATTGTTTGCATTTAAAAAAATATATATTTCAAATCATTATCAGCCTTACTAATAAAAATGCCTCAACGACCGTCAAACGGTGAATCTATTGAATGACCGTTAAACGGCATTTTGGCAGCTTTACTAATAACATTCTGAAGTTTTTATGTTGCCTGCGTTGACCTTTGCTTGATTTAAATTTTTAATTGTTTGAAATAGCAAAAAGTGAAGTGACACTTTTCTTCCAAAATAATTAAATAAAATGACCGTGTTTTATTTTAATTTTGAGGCGGGTATTTATATAAGAAAATAGTCGTTAGGCAATGTCCAGTTTATTTTTCTTACGTAGGGTTCACAACTTATAATAGAAACAATAGTCCAGTCAGTGGGGAATTTTACCTTGCAAAAGGTCATGTAGTAGCGATTTTGATGTATGTTGTTTAGATTGGGACTCTAAAGAAAGAAAAAAGTTTTCGACCTTGGGGGGGGTCATCTTCCAATCCAAGATGGCGACTCGAGCTCGACCCCCCCAAGGTCGAAAAAATATATCAAAATCGCTACTACATGACCTTTTGCAAGCCAAAGACCCTTTTTATCCCCCACTGACTGGACTACAAAGAGTACAGAACAGTTTAGCACTAAAATAGAGTCACTGAGAGTTTAAACAAAGTTCACTATTGCCCTCACTAAACACTTAGCGTATTTTAGCTAAATATCCCAACATAGGACCCGCGGTCTCTGAGTTGGGTTAAGGATGCCCAGCAAGCACTGACCACTAGGATGCTGTTGCTTTAATTCCCAAGGAGGACCCAGAGGGTTCTCTCGCCTTGGTACGGGGTTTTGTTAACCGAGCACTGACCACTAGGATGCTGTTGCTTTAATTCCCAAGGAGGACCCAGAGGGTTCTCTCGCCTTGGTACGGGGTTTTGTTAACCGAGCACTGACCACTAGGATGCTGTTGCTTTAATTCCCAAGGAGGACCCAAAGGGTTCTCTCGACTTGGTACTGGTTTTATTAAATGAGAACTGACCACTAGGTTGCTGTTGCTTAGTTTAACCAGGAGTCCGGCTACTCTGATTTAATATCGGCCAGCACTGTAATATATACCCCTTAGGTCAAGGTAGGGCCTGCTGTGGCCGGCTGGCGACGGAAGATGGGGGTAGCTCGGGCCAATGGGATGTCTTTTCGGCCGCGTAGCGAGGCAATAGTCGCCGAGCGAAACGACACTGTGCGTGTGAGGGAGAAAGTATTCGGATCCGTGCGTCGGACAAAATACCAAGCGCTACAATTTTCAATTTTCCGAAAATTTTCTACGTTTTAATAGAAAATGTTTACGATAAGCTTTTTTTTTCAATTTTTTCATGTTTTAAACATGGAAATTTATTTCAGAAACAACAATCTAAAAGGTCATTTTATCTAGTTTCTATAAAGGTATTTTTTTTAACAACATCTTCAAAAATAAGAAATATACAAGACGTTTAAAATACATTGGAAAAATTCCAAAATTCGTTCTGTAATTTTAATAAAATAAGCATGTACAAAAGATAAGCAATCTCCTCTGGCTGTGTAAGCAATGTTTTGTGATTTTTTAATTAGTAATGTTTTCACATCCACGGTCATTTACAAATTGAATAAAATTTTTACGACGTTTTTAGTAAGCCTGTTTGTGTTTATTTCGAATTATAAAATTTGAAAGCGTAATTCACCACCCTTCATAAAAAGTTTTTAGTTTTCAGATGCGTTCAGAAAAATTCCATTTATTTGGATTTAGGACAAAATAGGACCGAAGCGTGTGGGGGTCTACATTGTAACGATGTCTTTAGAATTGCATTTTAAAATAATTGAACATATTAATCACATTTAAGGGTGTTTCTTATGGTAAAATCACCTTAGTTGTCCTAGCGCTTTGCAACTTTACATGCTTTGTAAGGCTTCATAGATTTTAGATTTTTGCTTTAAGAAAGGCGAAATGAGGTTGTCTCCTAAAACAAAATTTCACGACTTTTAGATTCCATATCGCATACAGAGGACATAACTCTTAGAATTTTTGGAAACTACCAAAAAGTACCACCTTATAAGGCGTCAAAATGTTACATTGCGACCGGCCGAAAAGCTTGAGACATCACAATACCTACAAGCGCAGCAGTACTGCAGCATTGCCATTCGAACTATGAATTGAGCCAAATCGTGTCTCGTGACCCTTACAATTTGCCAAAGTTCACTTTGAATACTCATAACATCATCATTTTTTTTTTTTTTTTTTTACAGTGAATACCGCACAAGAATCTCAACTGCTCGTCTGGAGCCAGTGAGACTATGGCATCCCCAATTGGGGTATGTTGTGAGGCTGAAGGTAGTGGGGAGGGGAAGGAGGTGGAAAAGAGGAAGGTTGGGAAGTACCTGGCTATTCAGATCTGGTCACTAAACACGGCTAAAGCCATTTTCAAGCAACGTTTCAATTCTGAATGGTGGTCTTACACCAGGGCGATACTAACAGTATCTTCCACTCTGGAACATGCCGACAATATACTATATATTATTTTAAATGAATTAATCGTGAAATAACACAAATTAATCAAATAAAATTTATTTGCGCATGCCGGGTTCGAACCCGCGACCTCCGGAATGTGAGTCAAGAATCTTAGCCACTGGACTACGGAGGTCGTCAAATTGGAGATTTCGAAAAAATTATTTTACTGTCGTTATTAACTCATTCAATTTGATACATTTTCATCAAAATAATTAATTTGGAGACCAACCTTGTGAAATATTGGTGTTTGCTTCAGTGAATCAATAAATTTTATTAAAAGACAAATAACTTTATTATTTTTAATTGATAAACTAATGTTTAAGACAAGATTTTTATGCATAACACAAAGGGTATCAATTATTATTAAGTTATAATTATTAGCCTGAAATACTCATCTACATTGAAAAAATCTCCCGAGAAAAGATACATGCCTTTCATTGTTAAATGAAACACTAGTATATATTGAATTATATGGCTTGTAGATAGGCCTACATAGCTCAGTGGATAAGAGCAGTTAACCGGAAATTAGAAGGACGCGGGTTCGAGTCCAGTCGGCGGCATGTATCTTTTCTCGGGAGATTTTTTCAATGTATTTAAGTGTTTCAGGTTAATAATTATTACTTATAATAATTGTTACAAATAACTTTGTTTACATCACTTTATTTTATACACACTCTACATGTTTCACTACAATAAAATCAATAATCTTACAATATCCTTACAATTCAGTTGTTAGTGTGGCAAATTAATCAAACCAATTGATTAATTTAGCAAAATATAAAATTATCAAGTCTTAAAAAGAGAATTCTTAAAAAGATATTCTTTACTTAACACAACTCCAAAAAAAGTAGCGGTTACGCCCATACACATAACTACACATACCTACACAGCACGCATACATACTGTCACTGCTTGGGATTGGTATTAATATTGTTGCAAATTCCTTTCCTACCTATCCCTATTGCCTATCCGTCAATTCCTACTCAGTCTGTAATAAACTCCCATCGCAACATTTAGCATTGTGCTTCCGCTATCGGTGAACCAAATGTGTATTATCAAATAAATATCTATTGCTGTTTGTGCCTGTTGGATGGGAGAGAAAGCAGACGAGGGCATTGCCAGCCTACAAGTTCTTTCATCCTTTCGGTGAGTGCTTTCCTTTCTATGCCACATGTATTTTTATCATTTCAAGCAGTGATAGTTATACAAAATCAAGGTCCTTCGCCAGTCATTTTTTTACACAAACATATCTATCCACTCTACACAATCATAAATCTCACTCAAGTAGATCAGTGGCGGACTAAGGGGGGGGCGGGAGGGGCGGCCCGCCCCGGGCCCCCAGTCCTGGGGGGGCCCCAAACGCCTCCATGTTCCCTTGATCAAATCCTAAATTAGCCTCCCAGAACACTGTAAAAAAAAAAAGATTTTTTTTTTCCATTTTTGAAAGATGCACTTGTTAAGAATGCTCTCACTAATTTTTTTTAAAGAAATTCGAAAAATTGACGGAGATACAAAATTTCATGTGAAACCGTTTGAAACAGTTTTGAATTATCCTTCAGAAAAACTTTGAATGCGTTTTTCTCGATACTTTTAAACACGTTTTTCAACCTGGTTGACAACATAAAACAAACTATACATCCGATTTGCATTCACCAATTCTTAAACTTTTTGAAAATTCAGTGTCTATGGCACCATGTAGGGGAATTTCGATATCTAAAACAAAGATAAAAATGGCGGACCAGCGAATTTTATTTTAATTTTTTTATGGTAAATTTTCATCGTTCATGAAAATAAAAATAAATAGAAGGGGCCCTTTATAAAACAATCCCTACGTGATGTCATAGTCAGGGCCCCTTTACCCTAGGGGCCCCTACCCGATGCGGGGCCCCAAGGCTTTCAAAGGCAGAGGCCTATACTGCCTTATGTTCAATATCTAACCTTAAGCGCGTGTAATAAATAAATAAATAAATAAATACGGCCCTGCCAGGACCGGCTTAAACATGTTGGAACCCCTTTACCCTAGGGGCCCCTACCCGATGCGGGGCACCTAGGCAGTTACCTACACATCTTATGTAGACAACTGCCTACCGATAATAGGGCCCTGGCTACAGTGACTGGATTATCGAAGGCAGTGGCCTACACTGCCTGGCAGGGCCGTCTTAAACAATTTGGGGCCCCTAGGCAATGCACGTCTCGGGGCCCCTTTATCATAGGGCCCCTAGCCGATGCGTGGCCCCTAGGTAGTAGCCTACATGGATTAAACATGTCGGGGACCCTAGGCAATGCGCGCCTCCAGGGCCCCTTTCGCCTAGGGGCTAGTACCCGATGCGGGGCACCTAGGCAGTTGCCTACACGTCTTATGGATAACACGGCCCTGGCTATAGTGACTGGATTTTCAAAGACAATGGCCTACACTGCCTTATGGACAAATCGGACTTACCAGGGTCGGCTTAAACATGTCGGGGCCCCTAGACAATGCACGTCTGCACGTCACAATGCAATGCACGTCACAATACCCGATGCGGGGTCCCTAGGCAGGGGACTGTCTTATGGACAATCGGGCCCTGCCAGGGCCGGCTTAAGCATGTCGGGGCCCCTAGGCAATGCTCGTCTCGGGGCCCCTTTAGCCTAGAGCAGGGATCGGCCACTTTTGACTAGGAAGAGTTAAAAATTACAATTCACAAAATTTTAAAGTTTTAAAGAGCCACAAAAAATAGTACTTGCATAAATAAATTTTAGGGAGGGGGGGCTGGATAATTTTACTGTGGTAAAGGGGGCGATTCCTTTAATACGTTTAAGAAATACTGGTGTACATGATTTTTAATTCTAGAAAATATAGTTTTTCTAATATGTTGTCAACCAGGTTGAAAAACGTAGTTTTGAGAAAAACGCGTTCAAATTTTTGCTGAAGGATAATTCAACATACACACTGTTTAAAAAGGTTTCATATAAAATGGTGTATCTCCGTAAATTTTTCGAATTTCCTTAAAATGTTTTATGATCGCATTATTAACAAATGCATCTTTTAAAAATGGAAATAAAAAATTAAACGAAATAAATTTTACTGTGACCAGGCCTTGTTTAGGTTTTGATCAAGGGAACACGGAGGTGCTTGGAGGACCCCAAGACCAGAGGCCCGCGTGAACTGAATAGAAATCTTGTAAAATTACAACTTTTACTAGGGGGGGGGGGGCCTCATTCAGCTTTGCCGCCCCGGGCCTCTGACGGGCTTAGTCCGCCACTGAGTAGATATGATTAATTATTAAATAATGTCAATTATAGAAGTAATTATTTTATTTAAAAGTAACGATAAAGCTTATGGCCAAATCTTTTGACACAATGGAAACGAGAATTAATGATTTTTCCTTTAAAAATAAATTGCAAAAGGTTTTTTTTTTCAATTAGATCAATAACTCATCTTAGTGAAGGTTAAATTACTCTTACGGTCGTGACCTCAATTATTAATGTTATTTTGTTAACTATTGCAAAGCCTTCATTATATTGAATTGTTATTATAAATCTAAGTATGGATGTTGAACAAAATAAATTACTTGATGTGAATTATTAATCCAATACTTGAGTAGGTACTTTGTTGAACAGTTTACAAGCAAGTTAACCATTTAGGCGCAGAACGCTGATAGCATGCCGACGCGACACGGCGGACTGATAAGGAAGACTACTAGAAATAACTTCCATGTAGATTTGAATGGTAACCAAGGTCGCTACTAACAGAGCACCTTTTGGTTCTAGTCCATTTAGCATGTTTGCTTCACTTAAATCGCCATCCATTGAAATTTTAAAATGATGGTGAAACACAGTTCCGCATAATGTGAAATTTAAGCAAAGATTTGGATTTTAAACACGGGACACTTGGAATTTCTCGTGTGTTTTACTTTGTTTTATGACTGGTCCATAGAAAATTTCTAGCAAACTTGGTTACAACTTGGGAAATACGTGTCTCTGTAACATGCTCATTTGACATAGGAAATATAGGCAATTACTTTTTAATAGAGCTTGTTAATGTCGTCAATGATTAAAAATTACCTTTTAATTTAGCAACGAAAAAAAAGTTATGTCGTAAAAATAACACATATTATTATTCCAACCAACCATTTGGCCAACTATATGGTGGAAACTAGTCACACCATTAACTTCAATAGTGGAATAGAATTAATGCATTGTGATGTCAACGGCTTTCAGTTGGATAAACTAGAAATTTTAGAAATCCGAAAGAGTGTTAATGCGAATTTGAATATTATTAATAATCAAAAATTGTTCTTAAATGACCCAATACTAAACCTGTTCCCTTTGTAAATTGTCCCTCATTGCCCCTCCTCTCCTCTACCCACTCTCATATCTCCATTGATACCATTGTCTATGTCTATTCTTTTTCAATTGATACCATTGATTGTCTATGTCTATTATTTATAATTAGTATCAATAAAAACCCTGAAGAAAAATATTTACAATAAAAGGTCTCCACTGGTTCACTACTATTATGGATAATATGGGGGAAAGCCCTTACAAACACCTACTTGTACACAAACATACCACAAGATTTAGAGAAGGAAAGGGCCTAAAAACTCCTCGAATATTAAATAAATATGGAAGCCGTACTCTTGAATATCTAATACCAGTGATTTTCAATAAAATCAATAAAAACATAAAATTTGAAAAAAATGAGAGACTAAGTCCTAAAATGATAAAACTATGGTTAATGAACGAAAACTCCATGTATCTTTGAATATCTTAATATAGCTGCCTACATATCTTGTTATTAGGCAGGTATATTGAAATATCTTGTGACGTTAAATACTTACTTGTAATTCATACCCTCCAAACCTGGTCATCCATCCATGAATAGAATAAATAATCACATACAAAGCCAGCAAGCAAGCCATGAGGTTAGGTAGCAATAATAAGTAGGTTTGGGAACAATGTATAATTTATTATAAAAAAATCAAACCCTGCCCTTGGAACATATTATAATGATTAGCTATGAGACTCTAAGTTAAACAACGGAAATAATCATCAGGGGTGACTGGTTACGATGTATCGTACCCAGCTGTAAATGTTTGAAGTTTCTCGACACGTGTCAATAAGAAAGAAATTATATTGTAACGACATAAGAAAATTACTGATGGGCGCCTGTGACGTAAAACGTAACATATTTATGAATCAGTAATCCCTAAAAATAATCTATAAAGCACAATCTCGAACTGTTAATAATATGAGTAATTTAAATCTCACTTCTCGTGATCCAAAATGTCTTGAGTCCAGCAATATAACAGCCCGTCACACAAAAACACCTGCTCGATCTGTGGTACTGCCGTCAACTGAAGCGCCCGAACTTTTCCCGAAGCATCTCGAAACATCTGCCGCCCCTTCGGAGTGCAATGCTGCCAACCAAATCATGCGAAATTTGCGAATCGCTCACGACGCTAGCAGCAAATGTTACATTACCCCTCCACCAAGAAGAAAATATTTCCTCCTGGAAATCAAGTGGTCCATGTGTCACTTCCTGAAGAGAACTGCATACTATGTGAGCCTTGGCCGTAAATGTTAGTCATGGAAGAAGCCAAAATATAAGGATTGTCAGCCGGAAGGATCCTGGTGATAGAAGTACTCCCAATCCATATAATGTACCTCATGGAAGAAGCGGTGACCACCGTACTGCAATACTGAAGCCATGACATAATGCGATGAACAGAAAGACGCATCAATCTATGCAGCTTCTCTCCAATTATGATGCATTCAATAACTGATGACCCAAGATGGCCCAAGGTAGAGATGAAATATCTGGTCTGGAATCTCAAATTCAGCTTCTTTTGCTATTAATTTCTTCCAAAACTGTTGACCCAAGATGGCCCAAGGTAGCGATGAAACATTTGGTCCGAAATCTCAAATTCAGCGTCTTCTGATATTACTTTCTTCCAAAACTGATGACCCAAGATGGCCCAAGGTAGCGATGAAACATTTGGTCCGAAATCTCAAATTCAGCGTCTTCTGATATTACTTTCTTCCAAAACTGATGACCCAAGATGGCCCAAGGTAGCGATGAAACATTTGGTCCGAAATCTCAAATTCAGCGTCTTCTGATATTACTTTCTTCCAAAACTGATGACCCAAGATGGCCCAAGGTAGCGATGAAACATCTCAAAATTGGAGCAGACGAAAGTCATTAAGTGAGGTTCTGTGTAGGTGATGAAATTTTTCCCGCGCTGCTAGCTCTGCCGTCCAAAAGGAATGAAGATGTATGATGATCAAAACTGCATCTTGTGTAAGCTGAAGAAGATCCTTGAGTGAGGTTCTGCATACATTGAAGAAATTTCCCCGTGCTGATGAGGGTTGACAATGCGACGCTGAAGAGTATTCAGAAGTGAGATTTCTAACTAACCGCTCCACTAAAGCTTACATAATGTTACTGAGTAAAATTTGCATGAAAAAGCTAAGTTAAGTAAAGAATGAAATGTGCTTTACCTACTAAATGAAATGTTTCAAAAAAAAAAATTATTTGAAAAGGAAGTAAATAACTCTCATAGATGACCTGCAAGACTGAATACCTAATTAACATTCTAAAGTTCAATTGAATGAGGAAGATATTACATAAAAATACTGAAGTCCAAACACAAACATTTATTATAAATCCTAGTTTGAAAAAAAAACACCCCTGACACCTGTTGATCAAAAAAATAAATAGCCGAGAATCAAACCATTAAACTTCAAGCAAGTAATGACCCCACTCACAGAATGAAGACCTCTGTCGAAAAAAAAGTTACCCAAATAGAAGATCCCAATAAAATTGGATGAATAATTGAACTTGAACATGAATAATTCCCCTAGTATTAGATAGCATAATTGTAATCAGCAATTAAATATATGACAATAATTTATTGTAATAAATATTTAACTCAGAATTAATTTTCTCACATTTGACAGGGTGTCCAAATTCGCTCGAGCTCTAAGCGAACTTCAACAACCAGTTGAATATGGAAATAAAATTGTAGTAAACAAACTAAGTTCAAAATCTTTAGTATAAATAGAGGATAAAATGCACTCAGAAATTGAACATGGAATTAAAAATTGTTTAACCAATATTGTAAAACAAAACAATTACAAAACCCTTTATAATAATCTTAAAACAAAAATCCACAGCGGAATTAACTTAATAAATGTATTTATATTATGCTTACTCATCAAATATATGCACCGATGTTATGTATATCATAAAATAATAACTTAAGTATCATAGAATAGAACCTTAAGGAATATGTTCACTATTGCGTGTGAAAAACAACCATCACCATAACCAGAGTAAACAAATTGGAACAATGCCCATGCCATACGTTTCCTAAAACGATATGAAAAATAGATAATTTTGAGCTTCTGAAGCTATAGCCTTTTTCATATAAATATATATATTTTTTTTTTCATGGAAATTATTCCAAAAGACACCAACATAATGTAAGTGAAACAATAAGGTATTCTAGGTTTCTACACACTAATAGCAATAATGATACTACGCTAAACACCTCTATAAATCCGCACAATACACAGAAAATAGTTCAATAAAAAATTAATATAAAAGGTTTTGAAAACTATGTGTAAACGGTTTTGCTACAGGGAAACAAACCGAAATAACAAGTAAATTCAATGTATGAAAATGATGATCAGTCACTTTCACACGTTGAACTTCATATAACTTTAAGTATACTCAATTACACTTGCAAAGAACAAGACATAAGTGTAATATCTGAAACCACAAACACTCACAAGGACAATGCAATCAACGTGAGGACGTAAGGATAAGTCACGTCACCACGCTGAATGATCCACATGCAATTGCTGGACATGCATGCAAATACATAGAACACATATAACATACAAATAAAATGACAAAGAAAATCTCTCAACGGAGATAAGAGAACCCAACCCCTATTGAAATAACCCTAATGATCAACTGGAGTTTCAGATTTAATAATGTCTTTTAAATGATAAATACCCAGTTTTTTGCCATTCATGTCAGCTAACTGATATGCTACTGGAGAAATTTTCCCAATAATCTTGCTCCTAATGAATTTAGGTGCCAATTTTGCTGAAAAGTGTTTACTTGCATCTGATAATACGAATGAACGCCTCCATACGGTTTCCCCAACCCTAAATTGAATATCTCTACGACGCAAGTTGTAGTTCAGCTTGTTCCGTTCGTATGACTGCCTTAACGATGTCCGTACCTGTGAAAAAATGTCATTCAATTCTTCTAAACCTGACGCCCAAGAGTCACGCTTAGCAAACGTAATTTCTTCAGCATTGAAATCAGTGCCTAAATACTCTTTTCCTGAAATGATGATCTCTCTGCCAAAGTTGAGAAAAAACGGAGTGTAACCTGTGACTTCATGGACTGCCGTGTTAATGGCTAACTCAATTTCTGGAAGATGATTCGCCCAGGTTCTGTGGTCAGATCCAACATACGAACCAAGCGCTGCTACCAAAACCTTGTTAACACGTTCCACAGGATTGTTCTGAGGATGATATCTGCAGTTATAAAACATGTGACGAATATGAAACTTATTGGCTAAAGCTTTCATATCACGTGAAATGTATTGAGGACCATTGTCCAACACAATGGTGTCCGGAACTCCAAACTTCAGGAAAATTTCATTCTCTAAAATGGAAGCAATATTCAACCCAGTAGCCTTCCTCAGCGGGAACAGCCTCGTGTACTTAGAAAAGAAATCAGAAACTACCAAGAGATAAGTATAACCTTTCTTGTATGAACTCGGATAAGGCCCCAGTAAATCAGTTGCAATCATTTGCCAAGGGCGCTGAACCAATTTGGGATTTCCCATCAAACCTGGCGGTAACAAATTAGTACTCTTGTAACCTAAGCATATCTGACATTTACCGATGAAAGCTTTTACATCAGCAGACATTTTAGGCCAATAATATTTGTGTCTAATTCTGTTCAGGGTTTTTAAAATCCCAAAGTGGGCGCAAGTAGGAGGAACATGGTGCTGTACAATTAAACTATTCCTGAGTTCCTTCGGAACTACCTCTTTCCAGTCGTAGGACCTATGTAAAGCCTCCATACTCTGGATATGTTTATAGAGCCTATCGTTAGTAATTCTCCACGCCGGATACTTCTCAGGATTTGCCAAAATTTTCTCCTTTAATTTGACGTACCATTGGTCCGATGTAGAAAAATTTTGACTGATCGTATTAACCTGTAAAGGATCCCGTGATAACGCGTCAGGAATTACATTGTCCTTACCGTTTCTATGAATAATTTCAAAATTGAACTGTTGTAACCTGACTGCCCAGCGCGCGAGCCGTCCTGAAGGCGATTTTAAGCTGGTCAACCACTTCAGGCTGTAGTGGTCTGTTATAATCTTTACCGGAATAGGCGAACCCTCAATATAACCCCTGAATTTTTCCAACGCGAAAATCATAGCATTTAACTCTCTTTCTGTGGTAGAGTGGTTCCTCTCTTGAGCAGAAAGTGTTCTTGAAATGAAAGAAATAGGGTGTTCTAACCCCTTATCATCCATTTGTGAAAGACATGCTCCGAGCCCTACATTTGAAGCGTCTACGCTAATCGTGAACGGTTTCTTGAAATCAGGACATGCGAGAACAGGAGCGGATACAAGAATGTTTTTAAGTTTTGAGAATGCTAATTGCGCTTGATCATTCCACACAAATTTCTTACCCGCGAATTCTTTCTTTGTTAAATTATACAAAGGTGAAGCAATGCTAGAAAAATTGAAAATGAATCTCTTATACCACGAGAGTACCCCAATGAATCTACGTAAGCTCTTTTGTGACGAAGGGGTCGGAAAATCAACAATTGCCTTGACTTTATCCGGATCTGTGCGGAGACCTTTATCATCAATGACAAAACCTAGGTATTTGAGTGAGTCCCTGCAGAAAACGGATTTCTGCACATTAATCGTAAGACCGGCGGCCTGTAGTCTCTGTTTAACCTTCCTCAAGAGATAAATATGTTCTTCGAAAGATGAACTAATAATGATGATGTCATCTAAGTAACAAAAGACTTTGCCATCAAATTCAGGCCCTAACACTTTATCCATCAGCCGCATCATCCGGGAGCTAGCACCATGTAAACCGAACGGCATTGTGACGAAATGAAACAACCCTCGCTTGGGTATCGTGAACGCGGTTTTCTCCTTAGACTTTTCGTCTAGCGGAATTTGGAAAAAGGCATCATTTAAGTCCAAAGTTGATAGAAAACGAGCACCACCCAAGCTATTGAGAATGTCTGAGATTAACGGTAAATTGTAGGCGTCGCGTTTCGAGACGGCGTTTAAGCGTCTGCTGTCGAGGCATAGCCTGAATGTGCCATTTTTCTTAGGTACCAGAACAATGGGATTATTCCACGAGCTGTTGCTCGGTTCTACCACACCTAACTCTAGGAGTCTGTCAAGCTCCCTATGTACTTCCGGAAGTAAGTGCGGAGAAATGGGATAAACCCTTTGTTTGATAGGAGGCACATCACCCGTGTCTATGACATGATGTTCTAACCCTGTCCTGCCTAACCGATCTCCTGAGTAATCCATGTACTCCTGAACTACAACGTTCAAGACGGAGCGTTGGGATTGAGATAAATTTTTCTCACTATCCAGCCCAATACTATTCGATGCTCGAACACTACTAACAGAATCATTACAAGACATTAATTTTGAGATCTTAGGACAGATGTTGAAAACTTTCCAAAAGTCACAACCCAGAATAATGTCAGATTTAATGTCTGGCATAATAACAAAATTGAACGTTCTAACAACATTTTCAAAACGCACCGGGAGAGCTATTTTGTAAGAACAGGTAACCGAATGACCAGTCGCCGATACTAGAGCGAAATCAGAATCCAATTTTGACAAATTGAAACCTAAATCTAAAAATTTACGATGAAAGTTATTTCCTAAAATCGAAACGTGCGACCCAGAGTCTAGAAGACCAGAGTAGCCTGTGCTCAAAACTTGGAAAGAGATGTAAGGACGGCCGTCCCTGTTGGCCGCTCGCACCTCCTTCGAAGTCCTTAAATTCTTATAAAAATCTCTTACGGTATCCAGCCACAAAACCCATTCCCGTGAAGTAATCTCGGCAAACGCAGACGTCATAGCGCCCACCGACAGGACCTCACGGGCCATCAGTTTTTTTTGAGGACGGCAGCCGCAGAGAGGAGCCTTGACCCCCGGACGCCCGCAGCGAAAGCAGTGCACCTCCCTAGAATTCACATTTGACGGGTTATGCAAAACATTCGAAAAATCACGACGGTTATTCCTGAAGTTGAAATTAGGATCGGCAGAATTTACATAACCATCTCTATTGTTAGAATAATTGTTTCTAGAAAAATTCAAATTGTTGCAATCTCTGTTATTATTACTATTGCCAGCATGGTTGTTCCTAGACAAATGTAAATCATTCGAATACCTCTCATTGCCTCTATTACCAGAAAAGTTATTTCTAGAAAAATTAGATTTACTGTGATTCCTCTGATTAACTTTGTTACTAGAATAATTAATAGGATGAGAATTACTAGTGTTTGATCTGTCGTTTGAACGGCTGTCGGCCAACTCAATCATCCTACCTAATTTTTTTAAGGTTAACAAATCAGGGATCTCCGAAAGAGAAAGTTTCTGAATATATCTTGGCAACATATTACTCCGCAAAATGTCTAGGATCTCATCATCCGGCAACCTAGTGGACAAACGATTATTCAGCAATTGAACACGAGTGATAAAAGAACTAAAATTCTCTTTCTGACCTTGAAACGTCAATCTTATTTGTGCCAATAACCTCTTTTCATGGTCTAAAAGCTCAAATTCGTTTTTTAACGCAACCACAATGTCCGCCCAAGATGAGAAAGCGGAGCGGTTTACTCTGAACCATAGTAGCGCCTGCCCTGAAAACAATTCGACTGCAGAAGAAAAAAGAGAAGCATCACTTACGTTTCTAGCGACAGCAAGTTCTTCTACCCGTTCTAAGAAATTTCTGACATCCGCAGAGCCATCAAAGGTGAGGTTCCACTTGTGAACCGGAAACGACGGAAGTGACGGAATTGACAAAGCTGAACCGGACCCCGCCGGTGTATCATCCTGTTTCGCCATGATGAATTTTGCCGCTGTTCTACTTCTTGTACCTACTCCTTCATCCATAACCTATTTCTCGATTGTAGGGTAGAAAGAAAATTATTAGAATACATGCAACAACACGACATGAAAAATGACAATGCACATGCAATCACCAATTCTAGGAAAATAATAATAATGTATGCTGCCAGCGAACTGAGCAGCCAAAATGAGTTAAAAGCGTAATAACGCCGATGAGTTGACGGAAACCAAGGCAAAAAAAACTGTGTGAAACTATGTATTAAAAATATCAGATCGGCAAGTTAGTCGTGGGACGGGCTGTTATAAACCCAAGGAAAAGTGAGAATCAAATTAATAACAGATCGAGATGTAAAAACCATATGATAATCGTGAACAACCCTACCGCGAACACGTGCGAGAAAGAAAAAACATAGACAGGTTCAGCCGAAGCGCGCCAATGTAACGTTAAATACTTACTTGTAATTCATACCCTCCAAACCTGGTCATCCATCCATGAATAGAATAAATAATCACATACAAAGCCAGCAAGCAAGCCATGAGGTTAGGTAGCAATAATAAGTAGGTTTGGGAACAATGTATAATTTATTATAAAAAAATCAAACCCTGCCCTTGGAACATATTATAATGATTAGCTATGAGACTCTAAGTTAAACAACGGAAATAATCATCAGGGGTGACTGGTTACGATGTATCGTACCCAGCTGTAAATGTTTGAAGTTTCTCGACACGTGTCAATAAGAAAGAAATTATATTGTAACGACATAAGAAAATTACTGATGGGCGCCTGTGACGTAAAACGTAACATATTTATGAATCAGTAATCCCTAAAAATAATCTATAAAGCACAATCTCGAACTGTTAATAATATGAGTAATTTAAATCTCACTTCTCGTGATCCAAAATGTCTTGAGTCCAGCAATATAACAGCCCGTCACACAAAAACACCTGCTCGATCTGTGGTACTGCCGTCAACTGAAGCGCCCGAACTTTTCCCGAAGCATCTCGAAACATCTGCCGCCCCTTCGGAGTGCAATGCTGCCAACCAAATCATGCGAAATTTGCGAATCGCTCACGACGCTAGCAGCAAATGTTACAATCTTATATATTTATGGTTGTAAATTAAATTATCTAATATTACTATGCGATCTATTCTAATGTTTCCTTAAAACTATAAATGTACTTACAAATATTTTCTTAGATATTATATTAAGAATGTTTAAATTGTTAGAACCTGCAGACAAGCTGTCGTATGACAGCTTTGTGGGTCTACTCAAATTTTTGTACAAAATGTATTATGTAATTTAATATAGTATTATAGTTTGTTTCTATAAATAGACTCGCGCATAGATTCCTTATTAAATTAAAACCAGTTTTGTGATCGAAATGTAAAAAAAAAAAATCGTTTGGCGGCTCCTTCTCATAAGGCTGGTTGAGTAGAGTGTAAGGGAGGAATGCAGATCCCGCCAATGTGGGGGATTTAAATAAAAATGCACTTTCTAGATGAGAAAAGTGTGGAAAAGTTGAATAAAAAAGAAATTAGGGTGCGCTCGGCAAAATTGAGGGAGATACAGCCGTTTAAAGTATGAATAAAATGTCACTTCATGAACCGATACTGTCAGCCATTTTGACACTAATATGTTGGTATCCCTGGCCATTTGACACTAATATGTTGGTATCCCTGACCTGATAAAACCAAGAGCCTAGATACGATTGTAGCCGACTTCATGTGATAGATGAGGCGCGTAATTATGAAATTTGTCTAGCGGACTTTTTTCAACGATTTTTTAAACTGTTTATCACCAAATTAAAGTAACCTAACCTAAGACTACGCTAAACATGGTTTGTGTAACATGGTTTGTGCCCCTTTATAACGCCTACTCGCGTCAACGCAAGAAAAACATCCCAGTTTTCAAATAGTTTAGCGGCTACGCTAGGTTTGTGTAACATGGTTTATGTAACATGGTTTGTGCCCCTTTATAACGCCTAATTAATAGTTTTTGTAAACAATAAAAGTGGTAAAAACTAAATATTTTATTAATTTGAATTAAAATGGTGCCACAAAACAAGTTTGCTGTGTTAGAAGAAGTGACATATTATTATTTTCTTTTTACATCGATTGATGCGGATTCTCATGAACCTACGGAAAAAGAAATAATAACCCACCTAGAGGGTTAATGTATTACACATTATAGAGGCTATATTTTATATGGATGATGGATTAACTGAGCGGGATTTCGATTATCCCCGACCCCTTCTTCTCCCCCTCCTCCCGCCCACCGTTCAACTCGAATAATAATTAACATTAAGGGCTTTGTTCGCCTTTCACCTGTTTGTAATATTAGACGTTGGCGCTGTAGGCTTTACAAAGACCAAACAATGTAACGATTTTCTTAATATTGCTCTATAAATTTGATAATCCTTCTGTATTGCTAAACCGACAAGCGAAGTAAAAAATGTCTTAAGCTTACACTTTTTGTTTACAAAATAAAAGCTTGTAGCGTTTGGATCGTTTCAAAACTTACCATCTTACCTTCCAAGGTAAACTTATGTTAATACGTGCTTTTAAGCTGGGATTTTTTTCAGGATTATCTTAGAACCTATAAATTATCCGGTAAACAGCTTGACTTTCGAAATACCAAAAAAAAATTGACCATGAGGTTAATGCCATCTTTTTAATTCTGTTGATTCCAATAAGTCAATAAACTCTCAATAAGACACATCGAACGCC
The DNA here is from genome assembly GCA_917880885.1 of Limnephilus marmoratus. NCBI lineage: Eukaryota > Metazoa > Arthropoda > Insecta > Trichoptera > Limnephilidae > Limnephilus > Limnephilus marmoratus. Next base: position 34,127,759 of record OU862924.1, read on the forward strand.
AAGATCTTGACAAGCCTTATCCCATGAACCCTGGTACCATTGCTAGTTCACCAAACGTAGCGAACCACTTGGGGTGACCTATGGCAGAGGCGTTTGTTATCTAATAAATGGTTCCCGGGGTGGCGGCCGCCTCCCAAAATGCAAACGTACGAGTATTTGCTACTACTTGCCACGTTTTGGTTTAACTTTGAGAAATAATAACTTGTATTTGTATTGCGGAGTCGTCGTTAGGTAACCACTGGAAATCGCCTATCGGGTACAACAACAAGATGAATTTCCCATATTTATATTTATATCAAATATCGTTTGTCCAATAGATATGGTAGAAATTTCAGCATGAGAAACTAGTCCAAATAATAACGCCGATACACATATCGACAAGATTAGTCTCATTTGGAACTATTTGGGTCATGGCCTATTTTCCAACACTTCAAAACACCTATAAATGTTTTAGGGTTGCCATCCAATAATGGTCCTTAACCCCATAAATTAAGAGACCAGTGTTGAAAGGCAGATTTACCGTAACATCATTATTCTTCCTTTCCTATCCACATGTTAATCTGGTACTTAGTAACTCACTTAATCACTAATCACTCACCAAACTCACTTAATCACTCACCAAAAACGCAAACAACAATTTAATGATTTTGGAAATTAGATCTCGGAAAAACAATATTAAACCTACTAGCAGATATATGAGTCATATAATTTCAATACCCGCTATATCCGATTTTTTGACAAAATGATCTGAGTATGACATCTTGTTCACATTTCAGCGAGGGACAAGATTAATCTAAAATTGAGTTTCAAAACCTCCTTTATCACGACCAAAAACCATGTTAAAACTGCGAGTGAGAAACAAAACCCTCTATATCATTCAAGAAGTTACTATCAAAACCAATCACGAGGAGTTATTTTTTCAAGATGGTGGGTGCAGAAACACTCCCCTCAGGTCAGTTGAGTTTCAAAAGCCTCTATATTCCATACAAATCACGAAGTGAGTATCAAAATCCGCTATATCTATTTGATTTATCCAAATTAATTAAATATTTCTAGACATACATTGAAAAATGAACACTTTTCGAATGTATATTATTACTCCAATTCATTATATAAAAATTTAAATTTTTTATTTACGCTAGAGATGTGACAGTTTTTTGCGGTTTTATTTATCACTGAAAGTTGACATAGCGGATATAGAAATTGAACGACTCATATGTTATTTTGATGGAAAATGCTTAGAAATAAGAAACTGTGATGTTATGTATATCTATTGCTATTTATCGGCGTTAATTAAAACACTTGCAAATTGAAATAAAATTAATTTGCGCAAGTAGCATCGTATCGTATCGTAGTTTTTCAAATTTTCTCGCGAAAAATTATTTTTTTTTTCTTTTGTATTTTTATTATTAAGTATGTATCTTATTTATTAATTTAAGTTACTTTATTATTTTAAGCATTCATTAATAATTTTTGCGATCCCTGCCTATCAGTGCAAAAGACTAGCGAGTTTATAATACGAGGCTTATCCAGAAAGTAAGTGTAGGTACTGATTTTTTATTTATTTTTTGAAAAAGTGTAATAGAAAAAAAATACAGGATATTGTTGATACACTTGTTGACTATTTTTCCAAATAGTTGCTAACCCGTTCAATGCATGTGGTGAGCCGTGGCACAAGTTTATTTTGCCCTTCTCGAAGAATTCTCCCGCCAGCTCCTTCCCCCTCTTCAGGGCCACTTTCTGCACCTGCTCGTCGGTTGAAAATTTATTTTCATCCATACATGCCTTTAGGAAGGTGAAAAGATGATAATCTGAAGACGCCAAGTCAGGGGATTACGGGGAGTGGTTCAAAACATCCCAATCAAATGAGTCCATGATCTTATTGGTGGCTAAGACTTTGTGAGGTCGGACGTTTTCGCGAAAAAGGCAAACTTCTCTGGTCAGCATTCCCCTCCTTTTGTTTTGAATGCTCCATTTGAGTTTTTTTAGGGTACACAATATTGTTGTGCATTGATGATCTCAATCTGAGGCCGAAATTTGAACAAAATGATGTCTTTTCGGTCCTAAAACACTGAGGCCATGATTTTTTTTGCCCGAAATTGTGGTTTTCAATTTTTTCACAGATGGGGAATTGGTGTGACGCCACTTTGACGACTGTTTTTTTTCCCAGGCATGTAATGAGTCACCCACTTTCATCTCCAGTAACAATAGAGCTCAGAAATCCTCACCTTTTTTTTCTTGTAGGTGTTATTTCTTCCGTGAGTAAAAAGCAGATCACAGCACTTTGCGGGATTTTTTGCCGACAACTTTCACGCAACTGGACACTAAAACGTGAGTTTACGTACAACAATGTTTCTGCGATGCTCTTTCTGGTCAGGAGACCCCCTTGTACCACTAAGTGTTGCCAACCCTCAAAAAACTAAGAACCTCCGCCCGTTGTGGTCATAGTACACTTACTTTCTGGATATGCCTCGTACTTTAAAAATATTTTTTTGGTAGTGTCCTTAAAAAACCGGTTTTTCCTACAGTTATTGTAGTAATTTATGATAAATACAAATTTTAGTGATTAACATAATAACTTAGGTATTAAAAATCGACCGTTTTGCGTTTCGTCTGTCTGTGTGTTACATTTACGGTTAAAGGTAGTGGCCGTTTTAATGGTTCAGTAAAGATTTTTTTTTAAAATGAAAACTTCTTTAGCACCGTTGTGATTTGAAACTCGATAACACGAAAAAGCGACACCTAAAAGAGTACAAACACGTACATCTATAGGATTTAGTCTGCGAGAGATAGAATAATCGGTCTCCTCTTTGTGCAGTGCTTCGTAGCCTTCCCACATTTGTCCACTTCAGTTTTCTGAAGGTTTCACTTCTACCGTAGGTGATCTGCACACATGACATTCTAATATGCTTCGTTTTCTGTATTATGGTACCTACCTTCCTGAAAAAGGCTTGGAAAATGGATTGTCACTGAGGTAGGGATTTTTCTTCAGATAAATTTTATAATTGTTTATTGAAGTGAAAACTTATTTATCACCGTTGTGCTTTGAAACTCGATGAAACGAAAAAGCGTTCCTAAAAATAGACAAACACATCATACATCTGTAGGATTTGCGTGTTCGATTCCTCGGCTGGCTAAGTCCTCCACCACAACACAAGCAACATTTTCGCTTTATGTGGTGGTTGTAGATTTTCTAATATTGTCGGGTTATTCGTAATTTTGTATTTGATTTCCCGCAAAGCACTTGCATACTGCTTACTAACAACGTATGCAGGGACACTGGAGGTTTAGATTCCGTCATAATTAAATGTTTAGATTCGTTAATTCAAAAAAATTAGAGTCCTTGCGAGAGCCTTGAAGGAGTAACCTTCTTCTTCTTCTTCTTCAATGGCGCTACAGCCCAATTCGAGCCTTGGCCTCCTTCAAAATAAGCCTCCACCGCCCTCTGTCCTCGGCCGTCTTCTTCCAATCTGCAACCTGGAGTAACCATCTGTTACTTATACCAGGGCGGGTAAATGATGGATAACCTCCAAAACCCGGGAATATTTGTTTTTCTTTTATAAAAAAAAATTAAAAATTGCCTGCTAGAGAATAAAATAGAATAATCGGTTTCCTCTTTGTGCGGTGCTTCGTAGCCTTCCCACTTTTGTTTACGTTAGTTCTCTGAAGATTTCACTTCTACCGCGTGTTAACTGCACACATGTTTTAATTTTAATTTTTTTTTCATAAAATACGGAAATAGTTCATAATTAAGTGCGTAGATCTGCTTACAAATCTTATGATTTTTAGAGTAATTTTTTGTTTTCATTCATAGATAATTAAAACATATTTTTTAACCTATTTACAGAATTACTAGTGTCCCACCTACTAGTTAAAAAAATATATATGTATATAAATTTACCTTATAAAAATAGAGATCTAAAAATGTGTAGATGTCTCCAAGCTGTTTTGTCGCATAATAGGAATAAATTTGCCAATGAAATTTATACTCGGCGAAACTTCCCCAATTTGAATGAGGAATAAGCAATTTTCTATACGTTTACGTACGTCGAGTTCTGACAAAATCGCCTCAACCCAGGCCAGGACGCAGAATCAAGTCGGCCTATCATTTATATACAACCAGCAGACCCGGCCACACGTTGTTGTGGCTAACGAAACACAACGCCATTACCCAACCTTTATAAAATCCACACTAGCCGCTTGCCAGCTGCCGGCTGCCCGCTGCCTGAATTGAATATTTAAATATCTCGACTTTTCTCTACGATAATAAGCATGTTTTTATATATATAAACCTTCCTCTTGAATCACTCTATCTATTGGTGAAAACCGCATGAATATCGGCTGCGTAGTTTAAAAGATCTATGCGCACATACATTTTGAGCGACTTCATCAAATAAAATAATTCAAATCAAATACCTACTTACTCTAGGACATCTATTTTCCAATTTCTTCCGTAGAACGAATTTCAAAAGTGACTATAGTACGGCCCGCCATAAACATTCCTCTTCAATCATTCTATCTACTGGTGAAAACCGTATGAATATCCGTTGCGTAGTTTAAAAGATTAACGCGCACATACATTTTGAGCGACTTCATTTTATACTATGTAATAATAATAATGTAATGATAATGATGATATACAAGATCTTCGTGCATTATTTTGTTATCCGTACTTGCTTTTGTACCTTAAGCATTTCAATATATTTTATTGAAGTAGTAGTTATGTTTCAGCTAGATGTTCTAGAATCTACAGAAAAATGATTGCTATATACTTATAATGACAATTATTATAATGTATAAGGAAATTACTCACAGGAATAAGGTTTGATGAATTCTCCGCAATTTTTGAAGAAACGATTCCTCTTCGACGTTCATCACTATACCTATGTTTTTTATTGCTTTCACTTCTTATCACACCGTTAGTTGCGAATCATAATGATATTGGGGAAAGGAGAAAGGGAACAGATAATTGCTATGGAGCAAAAATGTTTTCGTTCCCAAATAAACACAAAACATTTAGCCGAGCGCAGCCAAATCTCAATTGGCACTAACAGTTATGTCAGCTTATGTCAAAGGAAAGTTGCTGGTTTCGATAATTTGATTGGAACACGGTTGATAGAGTAGCTCAATGTGTTGTGCAGGTACGTATTTGCTGTACAGCGTGTATTAGGCTAACTCTGTCTACCTGTACTACCTGTCTCATTAAGTGCCGAGGTAGGTGCTAGAGCGGCGATGCCGCTCACACGCAGTCACTAAGGATACTTCACTTGCTTATCAAAAGTTTGATTTCACCGCACCACTGCAGCGTTGTGAAACGCGTTGATCTTTGGGCTCGTACACATAAACACGATATGACGTCGCGAGCTTTTATGTAAATTTTTAATTTTATTTATATTTTAATTAGTTAGCATAAGACTTTTTTTAAATTCAGTGTCAAATATTTTTTTGTTGTTGAACACAATAATTTTTTACACAATAATAATTATGAAGAAAAAGATAATCCGAAATCCGAGAGGTCTATCTTAGCCCTTCTCACTATACGGTTCTCTGCTGACGCAAACTAGATTAGGATTGTAAATGGTTGTTTTTATATTTTAAGTCCATATTCAGTTTCTTTTTACTTAAAAAAAATCATTTGCATTGTCATTGCAAAAAATATTTTTAACTAACTAACTAACCATCACGCCGTTTCCCCGCAGGGGTAGGCAGAGAGGACGGACTGCCAAACAACTTTATCTTGACACACACTCCTTGCCTCGTTCGCATTCATACATCGTCTCATACATGCTTTTCTAATATTCCGACTCTTCACATGGCCCGACTCAAGTATCTCTGATTCACTTGGTCGTGCCATGTCTTCCTCGGGCGTTCCCGGCTTATCCTAAAATTTATTTATTTATTGTATAAATGAAAAATATTCACAATTCTTAGTATATATACATGACAACAAATGCAAATCTAAAATCTAAATCTAAAACACAAAATTCATAAGTGGATAATCAACAAAGGTATTGCATACTGCGGGTAGATAACTTAAACAATACAAAAACACACTCAACGCCTGTATTTTTTCTCTTATCCTCACAATTATTTTTGTGTTTCTAATTTGTTTCTTTCATATTTTTTTCTATTTTTCCATTTTTCTTGTCTCTTTCTTTTTCATTTCTTGTATTGTTCTTTTATTCTATTTATCTATAAAAATAATATATTTTTATTTTTATCTTATTTTTCTTCCAAGATTAAGATATCAAAATTAGTTTAAATTCCTGCCACCTCGGAACAGGCTCAGCCTAGTGAGGTGGTATATACAAAAAAAATGTATATGGTATTTTGACATATTATTTAATATATTGTTTTGTAATATCTTGCTTAATAAATAATAATAAAAAGAATATATATTTTATTCAAAGCAGTTACATCTAAATACCTATCTTGTAATCTTTTCTGGTTACTTCTTGTATTTTAAAAGCGTGGTTTCTTAGGATTTTTGAGTTTATATTAGGTCCTTACTGAATCCTTACAAAATTGGCATTTTGCCGTACTGACAACTTTGATTTCAAATATCTTCTCTTTGGTTAAGAATTCCAAATTCAAATTTATACAACTATTTACTCATGTATTTGTGTTTCAAAAATTATAATTCATTTGTTTTTTCCTTCATTGTTTTTTTTCTTTGCGTTGCTTAGTTTACAAAATGCAAAACATGAAATATCGCGTTATTTACGAATACGAGTTCCACCGTGGCACCAGTGCTGCAGAAACGGCTCGAAGGTTTAATGATGTATATGGCGACGGTGCCGCAAAAACACAGTGCGTTTTTGGTTCCAACGTTTTCGTTCTGGAAATTTCGACCTGCAGAACAAGCCCCGTGGACGGCCGGAGACCAAAGTTGATAATGAAGAATTGAAGGCTATTGTGGAAGCGGATCCATCGCAAACCACGTCCGAGTTAGCTGCAGGCTGCGGTGTTAGTGATAAAGCTGTTTTAATCCACTTGAAGCAAATTGGGAAGGTGAAAAAGCTTGAAAGGTGGGTACCTCACGAATTGAGTGAAGCAAATCAACAAACGCGCGTTAGAACGCTAGACCACACACTGCACAACAGACGGCTACCAAATTAGAGGAGCTTCAATTGGAATGTCTAAGACATCCACAGATTACCATTTTGTACATACTTTGATTAAATAAATATATTATATTAAAAAAAAAAATCGACTTTATGTTCCTCCCATACAAAACACTAATTTCATATGTAAGGACCTAATATTAAAATTTCATTAGCATAGTAATATTTGCTATACATACATTTAAGCATGCTGTATAAACGACCACTTTGTTCCTAAGAAAATAAATAAAAGGTAGAATGGCTTTATATATAATCTAAATAATCTTATTGAAATAAGAGGCCGACTTGATTCAGTGTACTGACCTGGGTTGAGGTGGTGTTGGTTCTGAGCAGCCTGAATATGGGGGGCGCAGGAAATATCGGTGTCATCCATTTCTATTTAGCTATCAGGTCTGCGTGGCGCCGACTGGCATGTACGAGGTCACACAAACAAATTTATTATATTATAGTACTTATAATCCAATAGAAGAAATCTACGAAAGTTGATTCAGAGGAAAATATTTCAGTTTAAAATGTTTTAAAAACATTTTTCTTGACCTGCTGATTGGTAACGAGTAGTGAGGTGTGACTTGTATTTCAATATCTTTGGGTGTGATCTTCGACCGTATATACTTGGTGGTTGGGTGTGACTTAGAATAATATAACTGTAAACATTCGTTTTATTTTTTAATGGTTTCATCGATTAGCTTCAATTGCAGTATTTTTGAAGCATGTTATGCAGTAACCAACTAAATAATTTTTCTTAAGTGTGTTTTTTTTTGTTCAGATTTTGAAAAACAAATTGGTTATAAACAAGATAACGTCACAGCAGTGGAAAAACTCTACGGTGTTACGTAATGAAGCTAATATTGCGGTCGTCGTGATACCATGATACCAGAGCTAACTTTTGTATACAGAAACCATCGGGGGCATGCGCACATCAAATACCCAAAGTTTCATCGCAATCAGATGCATGGTTTAGAAACGCATAGACATCTCATAGACATACTCATATAAATGTAAGCATATTTTGAGTTTTATATATAGTTATAGATGTTCCTTATTTACATCGATAATAAGTTCAATGTTTGTATTTTTAATAAATTATATCAGATTTTGAATTCACATTTTCAGGACCCTGATCTTCACATCTTGCAAGAATGACTTGAGAACAAGCCTGGGTGCGCGACCGCCAAATTACGAAGTCAGTGTTGTCGCTAAGTAAACCTCGCCGTTTAAAACAGTATAATCACTTTGTTTATTTAATATGCTTGCGGTAAAACTACTCACAACTGAGCACAACGAGTATCAACGGCAATCGCCGCACTTTGTTAACCGTCGTTGCGCGCTCAGGCCTGTATTCTTATTGGCCTTGTAGATCTTGCTACTGAGGTCATATTAATATATGTACCTATTCAAGGTCTAATGTTTAGACAGCTACGTGGGCACGATACCAAAGACGGTCCTTTTTCTTAATTTGTATTTGCAAAATGGTAATATTTATTTTATATCACGGTTGTGTTGTTTTTTTTCGGTAAAGTTTTACGTGGGTAACTATTTCGTCCGCAGCGAAACACCTGAGGCCTTATAAGCTGGATTAGAACCGTCAGTTTCAGGTATAATCTACCCGATTACGTAAAACAGAAAATATATTGGATTAATCGGCTTATTTTTCAAGGGATATTTGTTCTCATAATTCTCATTATCTTAGTACACAAATTTCGATGTTCAAGATTAATAGTCTATAATATAATGATAGTAAACAATAATATTTAACGCTTTAAAAACATCTATTTATATATATTTAAAGAAGAGTGTGTGACGTGCTTCCTTTAAAACAAGAGGAAAGAGATTGATCCCCATCCCATTTTAAAGCAGAATTTTGAATCTTATTGAAATTTTGCACCACGTTTAAAACAGAAGGAAAATCTCTTTTGCATCTTATTTCGAAAAACCCTGCGTAAAGCCAGAGCAACGCCGGGTACTTATTATTTAATGAAAAACGTTGTAAAATGAAGTGTTAACAAGATTATAAGCCCGATCAAAAATAGGAGATCTACATACCTGAACTTTTAATTCCAATAAAAATACCAATGAGATAAATAAATAACAATACCTTTAAAAAACAATTATCAAACATTAGAAACTCTTCAGACTTTACTTCCGGGTTAAATCTTCCCCATGGGAAAAACTAAACCCTTTCAAACAATTTTCCACAAATGATCATCTAGTCAAATCACGCTATGCAATTGCACTATATAAGTATTGGTTGCGCCAGTTTGGTTTTGAATTATTGTTTGTCTATGACCTATGCCATAGTAACTGAGTAACTGCTTCGTTCCCTTACCCTTATTCCAATTCCTACCTATATAAAATGCCAAAACAAAATAGCTTTGTTCGTTTTGCGCCCAAGTAGTGTTGTCATACAAAAATCTCTGACCGCCTGTGATATACGCAAAGATTCTCTATTGTATTTTGATCCGCCGCCTTAAAACCACGTATTTCGCACCACCAGTATTGTATTGTTGTTTCCCGCCACGCGAAAGTGTGTATGGTTTGTCCCGCACCTTGTGGAATCTATCGTGGTTATTAGATTGTTTGCCCGCCCTTGTGATTTACAAGTGAATAAAGATTCTTGTTTGTTGTTCCGCTACTTGTATGTTGTGAAATATTTTTATTGATACGTTTGTGAATTGTGAACCCGCAACGTGAACTTTTGTGAAGCATTTACGAATACTTGTATTGTGAACTGTTTAACTGTTGTAAGAGACTAAACCAGTGGCCTGAGATTGACTATAGAAAGTGCAGTTTTGTAAGTTTTGGCACCCCATTTTTAACCCTTCCTTCATTTGCAGTTATTCAGTGAATTGTCTATTTATTTAGCATATGCACCCCGCTTTGCGAACGGATTTGAGTTTGGAACAGCCGCAACCAAGTATAATAAATACAAAACAATACAAGAACAACATGTCAACCTATCAGAGACCAAATGGGATAATAATTTACCGACTCCAGATATTTTCATATCAGAGGTTTCGGCTCGGTTGAACTCCTAGCTGGACCGATAAATACTACTGATCCCTCAATATAAATATTTTAAAAAACCTTTCGTGATTGTACACGCATTTAAATTTTTGCATTTGTATATATATAAATTCTTTGACAAATCTAATAAGACTAAATTTTGAATGAGGAAGCTAGAATGCCAAATTCTTTTAATATCATTTCCTTTTGCATATTTAATTTATTTTTCAGAAACAAATTTTTGAATATTACAGGAATTTGGAATAGCGACCTCAATGATAAAAGTTATGTTTTTAAATTTGTTTTTGTAAAACTATAACGGGTCTATTATGACTAATTGTTCTGTCTATTAGTGTGGTTTTATCATATTGTATTTTATAAAATTAATTTTCTAAAAATGAATTTGGTTCGAATTTATAATATGGTACTATATTACGGCAGTCAATCAAGTTATGTTTAGATAAGTTTTAAGATTTTAACGGTCAAAAGTATTTTCGTTATTTGTTTTGGGGTGTTATGCCGTGTTGCGCTACCTCCTTTAGCCAACGTTTCGGACAGCTTTGCAGTGTCCATCATCAGGGCAGATCGGTAGATGTGTTATTTTCAGTGGTGAAATGAGTGCTCATTTACTTGGAAGCGATACCGTGTCGCCAGCTCCACTACAGTCACCGGTACAAAATAACCATAACAAGCAGTGGCGTCATTGCCGCGGAGCGGAATAGAAAGTTAATTAAATCGTGGTATTTTGCCTGGGGCACGTCCCTTTCCAAATTGCCGACGGAAGTGGCTCCATCTTTTAACGAATTCTAAAATTAGAAATAACAATGGTAAGAATATTAGAAATAGCATTACAATGGTTAAAGCGAATTTAGCCAATATAAAGGTATAAAAAGGTATACAACAAAATGGTTTACCACGAGCTAGTCTTACTGTATATTTAGACATGGTATAATACCCCAAAAACAAATAACGAAAAATGTTATTTTTAATTACCAAACTTTGGTGACTTATTTTTAAAACTTGATTTGCCTAAATGTATACTCGGACGGCGCAAATTATTCATTATTATTACTATTATAATATATAATTATCACTACATCTAGAAACCATGATATATAAAATTTGCAATTTATTTTAATTTGTATAATTTAATAACTTAAATTTTAAATTATCGTAGATAGCAAACACTTTGTGGCTTGACATTATATAGAATGAAACAAGTACTTTGTTTAAAAACCACTTATTTTTATTTATATTCGTCGACCGGTTTCGGTTGAACTCAACCTTCTTCAGGACAATAAACTTATAAACTAAATTACAGTACAGAGTTAAGATTCTAAGATTAAGACAAAAGAAAGAGAGAGAGCATATAAGAGAGGGAGAGAACATCAGATACTGGTTGGTGGAAGGGTAGGAAGCGGAGTCACGGGTGGGTGGGGGTGGGGGTTACATAGAGAGAAAGGGAATAACTTTAAAATCGGGCTGTTGGTTAATTCTAACTGTTTGTTTAAAATTTGGCCATTAAGTTTCTTTGACTTGGATAATTGATACTGACCATTTATTTAATATAAATACAGGAGTAAAAATAATAATATAAATAAAATAGGAATACGCCTTAATAATTTAGAAGCATTAGAAATATCCAAATCAAAGAAACTTAATGGCCAAATTTTAAACAAACAGTTAGAATTAACCAAAGTTCTTATCTTATCTTCTTTGTATATTATAAAAATAATATTTGTTGAAAATGAGTTTATATGTCTATCTATCTAAAAACCAAAATATGTTTGTTTCTGGGTTTGTATGGGGCCTATTCGTTGCTAAACCATTCATCCGATTGCGATGAAACTTTGGGAATTTGATGTTCGCATGCCCGCGAAAAAATGCATTCCTAGTAATACATAAACTTTGATTTAATTATAAGCAACACTTTGATAATTTTTGTACATTGATTTCAAACAGGGGATTATGTATGGAGAGTCTTTTAAAGGAAAGAATTGATAGTAATATCAGGGATGGAAAAAAGATATAAGGGGAGGTAGTAATCCGGGGGTCAGTGTGTCCAGAATTGAGTGGTAGGATCGAGAGATCAAAGGGTCCCCTCAACCGGCCTCTATCCAGCCGGCGTCAAGACCTGAAAAATACTTTCCCCCATGAACTCGGACAACCCTGCTAAGTCACCAAACGCATCAAAAGCACTCGTGGCACCGATATTGGCAATCCCAATAAATGATACCCACACCTGCCTCCCAAATTGAAGAGAATTTTTTAGCAAATTATTATTTGTTTAAAAAAATTACCTCTTTCCAAACCACCCTCTATAAGCATTCCATAAAAAATCAGACATTTCCTAGCAGAAATATAATTCTCCGCGTAAATTCCCTTTCTTGGGAACACGGAGTAATAACACATTTTTTTTAATAACTCCCACGTATACGTTTTGCATTTTTCTTTCTCATTTATGCATGTTTCTAACGCGGAGCGTTTAACGCTGTGACTCATTCCAGCTAATTAATTTTACTATTTTTAACAAGCAAGTTATTGTAAAGAGCAGGAAACTTTATTTTCGTAATATTCTCGCTCGTATGCGAAGGAAAACATGAAATTATCACATTTCATTTCGAAACTAACAGTCTTTCTTATGCTTGTAAACCTGCACACATCCATTCATGCATAATAAATGTTGAATAACTCCCTTTCTTCAAAATGTTTTCCTTTCGTCTAGGAGCTTTATGGAACAAACATGGTCGTTTTTCATCATTCATTATACCTGGCATACTAAGAAAAAAGGATTGGTCCGATGTCTGGGAAAAACATATTTATGTGTGTTTCTGGCGACGTTTTTTTTTAAATTAATTTGTTTTCAGGTGCACAATTTTTTCATTACCCCAGCACACATAATATACGAGTTAAATGTTACTTTTATCTTTAATTTGTTCCAATGACCAGAAAAAATAGTATACCAATATGGTTGTGGTGCGCGACTTAGTAATTAACATTAATTATAGTTAAAATGTTGTGTAAGCAGCAGCAGTGAGAGGATAAATAGGTAAGGGCTCAAATAATTTCATATATGATTCTCTCTTGAGGTCGTTTCTCAGAAAAACGGAGCTATAAAAATTAACCAATTATTATTCTTCTTCTTCTTCTTCTTCTTCTTGTGCCCTATCCGTGCAATGGACGTTGGCTATCATGTTGGCTATGCGGACTTTGTTTACTGCGGCCCGGAACAGCTCCACGGTAGACAAACCACTGTCTCAGGTTTTTCAGCCACGAGGTTCTCCTTCTTCCAGGGCCCCGTCTTCCGGCAATCTTTCCCTGCATTATGAGATGCAAGATCTCATTCTTCTCTGGATGTTTCATCACGTGTCCAAGATATTGAAGTTTTCGGATTTTTTAGTTCTAATTACTTCCTTTTATTTAATTATCCGAACCATAACATCTTCATTTGTAACCCTGTCCATCCAGCTTATTTTAAGTATTCTTCTGTAGATCCACATCTCGAATGGCTCAAGTCGCCTAATCAATTCTTCAGTAAGCGTCCATGCTTCCATTCCATAAAATAATATCGAAAACACGTAGCATCTGACCATTCGCATTCGTAATTCAAGGTTGAGATCATGACCGCAGAACATTTTTTTCATGCGGATAAAGGTTGCACGAGCTTGCTCAATGCGGCATTTGATTTCAACTGAAGGATCCCATCTATCATTTACATTGCAGCCCAAGTATACAATACTTTGTACCTTCTCTAGTTTTTTTCCAGCAATATAAAAATGTTCATCCAATGCGTCATTTTTGCTTATGAAAATGTATTTTTTTTATTTATATTCAGTTCTAGCCCAAAATTTTCACAAGTCTTCACCACTTGATTCAGCAAAAGTTGTAAATCCTCAATGTTACTTGTTAGAAGTACCGTATCATCTGCATATTATTATTATTATATAAATATACACACTTTATACTGCTGTGGAGAGAGCATCTATTTTTGGTCGGTGAAACATGCAAATTAGGAATCAAAACGTATGTAAGAAAAATAAACTTAAGACAATTTTTTTTTATGCAAAAAAAAAATTGTGTTGGTGAGTATAAAAATAATAAATTCATTGGTATTATTTTTAGAATATTATATCTACCCATCAATACAATGTTATTTATATTAATGAGTCTAAACGAAATACATAAACGCAACTGGGAATCGAACCCAGTATTTCAGTTTTTCCGGGACAAGGCAATTGAAGTAGTAATAATTTTCATTATGGGTTCTAGTTGTTCCCATGTCTCTTTTTTTGTGTCAAGGTTTTTTGATTGAGTTTGGATAATATTGTCTTTATTTAATTTAAAAAAATAAAATTTGTTAGCTCAAAAATATTGCTGAAAAACCTATTTTATATATAAATTAAACAATGTTACTTTGTTTGAACCACTTGTATATTTAGACACGTTTTAAGATTTTCACGGCCAAAAGCATTTTCGTTATTTGTTTTTGGGGTGTTATGCTGTGTTGCGCTACCTCAGGGCAGATCCGGCAGATCCGGTAGATGTGTAATTTTTAGTGGTGAAGTGTGTGCTTATTTACTTCGAAGCGATACCGTGTCGCCAGCTCCACTAACTTTCACCGGTACTAAATAACCGGATAAGCAGTGGCGTCATTGCCGCGGAACGGAATTGAAAGTTCCCTAAATCGTGGTACACTTCTACCGGATCTGCGTGATCTGCCCTGATGATAGACTCTGCAACGATGTCCGAAACGTTGGCTAAAGAAGGAGGTAGCGCAACACGGCATAACACCCCAAAAACAAATAACGAAAAAAAACATTTGTATATTTGTTTAAAGCCGACCGGTTTCGGAACGACCGTTCCTTCTTCAGGGCAAACGTATTCTGAAGAAGAAACCGAAACCGGTTGGCTTTAAACAAATATACAAGTGGTTCAAACAAATTAACATCGTTTCATTTATCTATAATGGATAACCACAAAGTTACAGCTACATTCAAAAGTACCTACCTATTTTATATTTAATATAAAATAGGCTTTCGGATCAGTTTTTATATTAAAATAGGGAGGGCTGAGAAAAACGTCATTTTTGGAGATATCGGGGCCTATTTCATTTTTAGGGATGCTGGGTGGTGGGGTTTTTTTAAGGAAAGCTGAAACAAAAGTTTTCTCTAAAAATATCCGTATGAAGTGTGTCCAGCGATCCAGAAAGTTTGCTGTTTTATTAATATTATCCACTCCCAATGATTAATAACATTTCTGATTAAATTCTTTCCAGAGCCTCTTTACTTAGAAAAATAAGTTCGTTGTGTATTTTGTTTGGGATGAAACTGGTAGCGCATGCGTTTCTCTTAAATATAACTAAAAAATAATAAATATATCACAAATTGACACGGAATTTTACACAACGCCACTTAGACCATACCATACCATACCCGCTTGAAATAAATTGTACACCATGCTAAGAAAGTGATGTTTTCGGAGACAGTAAAATAAACGGCCCTGCCAACGAACCGTGGTAGTGTGGAATGCGACAATCCCTCCTCGCTTGGCACCTGCTACCTACTAGCTTGTAGCTGCTACTGCTACGGAGAACACTGCAAGAACTCGAGAATTTCCCACTTTTTGCTAGGGAATAAGTAACACGCCAGGCACTTGAAACCTACTGGGGAATTCCGGGAATGGCACTTGTGACACGACACGTGGCAATGACGTCACAGGGTGTGACAGCCCCAATAATTCTCGGCAAGAGTGACGGGAGGGGTGTGGTGGGAAAATACCAGAAAACAAGAAAGTGTGATAAAATGGCACCCCATTTTGTTACAGATTGTTCAGTTTGACAGCTGACATTAAGAAATACAAACCATTTTATGATGATTGGGTTGCCACAAACATTATTTTTCGTTTAAGAGTGGTTAACATTACTTCAAGAATTAAATATTACTATTTAAGAATTTACTCAACAATTTATTACACTGCAAATAGTGACCTAATATTCAAAATAATGAGAGTATTCGATATTCGACAGATTTATGTAAAAACTATCCTCATACATCTCTTTAAAAACAAACATGTGCTTTACGAAAAAAAAATTAACTTAAGATTTACACGTAATTCCAACAAAGACATATTGCAAGTTCCAGCGCTCTCTTCCACCTTTGGTCAACGTAGCTTTAGATAATTTGCCACGAAAATATTCAACATTCTTCCAGAAAACATCAAACTGAGTCAAACTCAGAAAGAGTTTAAAAAATATGTTAAAATTTGGATTTATTCTAATGATCGAGCTTATACTGATGCTCTCACCCAAACGACCTGTCATTGACAGCTGTTATTGTAGTTTTGGTATTGTGTAAATACAAACAATAATGTAATCTAAAATAAAGTTTTTGCTGTATAGAAACCTACATTATACATTTATAAAAAACCATAGATAAAATTGTGAGAAACAATTTACAAACAATTCTGCCTCAATACAGGTTCACCTAGTGAGGCAGGCTATGCACAACTAAAAATATTGTATAATTATGCTACTTCTGTGTAACCGATCTTACATTACTTACTACTTGTTAATTTTTTTGTACTGATGTAATCTACATTGAACATGTACTTTTTAGTTGTAATGTTGCCAATTTCATTGAATAAAGATTTATATTATTATTATTACTTTGAAAATATAAAATACTAGCTGAACAACTCGGGGTTGCCCGGGCTTCTTTTTTTATATGAATACTGCACAAGAGTCCCAACTGCTCCCGCCTGAAGCCAGTGAGACTATGGCATCCCCGATTAGGGTATGTTGTGAGGCTGAGGCTATGGGGAGGGGAAGGAGATAGGGAAGAGGAAGGTGGGGAAGAACCTGGCTATTCAGATCTGGTCACCAAACACGGCTAATGCCATTTCAAGCAACGTTTCAATTCTGAATGGTAGTCTTACACCAGGGCGATACTGAGAGTATCTTCTACTCTGGAACGTGCCGCAAATACGCTATATATTATTTTTAATTAATAAATTGTGAAATAACACAAATTAATCAAATAAAATTTATTTGCCACGCCGGGATTCGATCCCGCAACTTTCGGTGTGCGAGTCAAGAGCCTTACCGCTGGACTACGCCGGTGCTTTAAGAGGTGGATGGTTTTTGGAAATCTCACATAGACAGTGACCTTTCTTATGTTTTAAAGGTCAAGTATGCAAAATTTCACATAAATTTGCATAAAATTCAAATTCACGCCGACATCCACAAACACTCTTCTTTACGTATTAGAAAAGTGATTATGAATGGGTTGGAGTAAAGTTTTGAGGTTTTAAATTCTAGAAAACTTAGTGTAGTTTTATGGTGGAAAGAGTAGATAATATTGTCAATAATTGAAAAATTTGCTTTTTTAGGTATTTTCGTTTACATCAGCCTTGTATGTATGTACGTCTTAATTTACCACAAAAAAAAACTGTTCTTCTCGGCGACCTCCGCTTCTTCAGTTCCACCTACCGCTTATACCCCTTACTTTTTTTACAACGTACGCCCCATTTTACCACACATAATTATTAGATTAAATTGATCGCGCAGTGTTTTCTTCGGGCGTCACTAAATTTTTAAAATTGGATATAAATATTATTATATTTTATTTCAAAAGGTTAGCTGGGGTAGTACAATGCATAACATTTAAAAATGCCATAAATGGAAATGACACAAATAGCCGTTGTGGAGGACATTTGACCGTCTCCCGTCTCCTGTCGGACCATCAAGGAGGACTCCATAAAACTCCATGGCAGACAGGATGGTATTCTTGGATTGGTATAGTCTGTGCCACAAGCATTCCGTGCGGTGACGGAGAAGTGCTCTGAAAGAGTACACCCTCCCACCAGTAAATTATCCACCATAGCACTGCAGTATTTTAGAAGGCGAAATAGTTGGCGGTATGCATTTGTCGCAGGTTAAGGTTTTTGATGCAGTGTAATCTACTTACTGTTCTGTCGAATGACTCTAAAGTAATTTTTGTGGTAACTTTTACCCAATTATAATAAGGAAGCAATGAAAATGCTTGATTTTCTTCTGTGAATCTTCTGTTGAAAACTTTTTCCCTGAAAAAACAACATCTCATATTTTTAAATAAAATAATATTGTAAATAAAATAATATTGTTAGGTCCGGCATTTCAATTGCTATAAGCTCGTCGTTGCATTTACGTTCGTCAAGTTAATATGGGATAAGAATCTGGCTGACAGACTCCCAATTTAAATTATTAGCTTCATTTCTGTGACCGAAATATTGTTTTGTTAAATAATGCATATTCATCTTTGCAAAATGGGCGCATATTATTTGCTGGCGAGCCGAAGCACCGATCTTGGGAAATGAACGAACCTACGGCAAACTGCGCGATCCACCTCCGTTGCGGTTTTACGTTCATTCCCCATGATTCGTGATTCGGCTTGGAAGTGTATACGCGCTATTAGAATATGATGTAGATTTAAATTCTTTCGAAAAGTGCCTGTGCTTTCCAAATACCTGAATGATTTGAAACTCCTTTTACCATCATCATTACAAGCAGAACAGTTACTTGCCCAATAATGCAGGACTATGGAGAGGACTATGAGGACTTGGGCCATGATGCTCTTGAAAAGATACACTACATAGTACCATGATAAAGTAAAACCTAGACGTGCATAGAAAGTAATAACACAAACACAAAGAAATCTTGTCATAAATGCTTTCTTCCGATCGCTACAATAATTTTATTATTTATCTCGGATCCTGGATGTTTGCCAGGAAATATCCGATTTTTAACTAAAAATAAACATAATTTTATAATATAAACAAGTGTCTCTTCCGGAAGAATTGGCTGAAAGTAGGTCAATGGATGGTGGATGGCATATATTGGATATGTAATCATTAAGTAGAAGCTAACCTTGGAGGAAATAAGCCAACAAATCATATTCCACGAAACAATATTTTCTGGAACAATCGTTTTGTTACCTACCTTCCTACCTATAAATTGTAAGGAACTTCAAATTTGGCATCGTGGCGCCTTTGAAGTGATTTGTTCACGAAAACTGCCTTGAACATATTAACATTATTATTATTATTTTGAGGATAATATCTCGAACGGAGAGCTTCGTGGCATTATGAAATTGGCACTGAATATTCTAAATTTGTTGAAATTTTTGACCCTTGCAAATAAAACTAGTATTATTTTATAACTTATTAATACAAGGTACGTTAACCGGGGGTAAAGTGCACCAACTTCGGGAGATGATTCTATATGATATTAAAAGTAAAAAAACATTTTTAAAAACCTTTGCGGAAATTTAAACTTTTCAAGGTAATTTTTTGGTACAAAAGATGAATTGATTTTACGGAAAAAACAATATTCTTCTCTGGAAAAATATTTTGAATTAGATAAAAACAATGTAATTACGAAGAAATTATTTGTCTATGAATTTATTACCTCTCGAAATAACCCCCATGAATGAAACAATACGGTCTTATATTACAACAATTTTAAATTGTATACATGCGAGATAATTTCCACATGCTGATAAAACACAATATAACTGTTTATAGCAAAAGTCTTCGATTGAATCATAGAGTTTTCAATATTGTTGTTATGAGAATTAGAGGGTAGTTATTCAGAATAACACAGTCATAATAACAAGAGTATCTACTGCCAGTCTGGGTTTTGTTACTTGAGTTTTATTGATATTTTTCGCCGCTTGGCAGAATTCAAAATTATTTTCACCACAAAAATAAACTTTTATTTTCTGCTCACTGTAATCGCACTGCGGAAAACTTTCATCGGTTGTTTTTAAAGTGCAATATTAATTTTTATTTAAAGTTCAAATGAAGCCTACGGGGGTGCTTTGGAATAAGATAGAGTTAGAACGACCGGTGCTTGAATTCAACGACCTGAGGGGTTCCGGCCTTACCCGGTGCTGACTCATTTCCCGATAGCCTATGTGGTCCAGCGATAAGTTTTGTGTCAAAATCCGTGTTTTCTAAGCGTTTCAGTATTATACCCGAATTAAGAGCATTGTTTTATTATTTCAGGTAGAATTTACCAAAAATGAATATTTAAACAAATGGGTGTCAAATGTTTTTCTTGGATGATACTAATTTTAATTAGTCCGTCTGGGGCCTGGGAATGGAATATGGCTTTATTAATATTCGCGACATCTTGTTTCACATCAACATATAGGTAGATGGAGGTATGTTGTGGCGCATCCGTGTACCCGAAGAAAGCTATATTTTTCCTAACGTTGCGTCATTTTTAAATCTTGGAAAGATAATCGATTTCATTGGTCTGTATGGGGTCTAGTAGTTAAAGTTCTTAATTATATATATGAGTTTTCTTTCAAAATGATTCTTAAGATGACACGTTTGTTGTTTATTTTTATTTTATTTTTTCGCGTTACTGTTCACTCAGTGTAGTAACCGCCAAACCCCCACCCCGACTCTAACTGTATTTTATAACCTACTGATTTTTTTATGTTAAAAAAATATGTCACCGGAGACCAAAATGTCTTCTTCATTCTTTATTCCAAATAACCCCAGGAATAATTGATAAAGTATGTCTGGTTACGTCACTTAACACCCAGTATATAAATATGTTCATTCAAATTGAGTTGAAATTGTTTTAAAAAATAGTAATATTAGACGATCTTCTTATCTTATATTAAAAATGAATCGCTAAATGTGTTGCTAAGCGCAAATCTCGAGAGCAGCTGAACCGATTTCGCTAATTCTTTTTTTAGAATATTCCTTGAAGTACGAGGATGGTTCTTACGGAGAGAAAAATTAAGAAAATTGCGCAGAAAATTGGATAATTTCAGAAAACCTAACGACTATCGCACGTTTGACAGTTCGCGTGTTTGAAAATGACATTTTGCAAAACAATTCTATTTTTCAAAATCTTTAAGTTGATAAATTTATTTAGAGTAGGTACTCCCCTAATAGTTTGAATCGAATCAAGAATTTTAGATATTTTAAATAGGTACCTGTATTCGGTACCAATTTAATATACATGAAAAATGGAAATTTGAATAAAAATTGTAAAAGGTGGCACGCGGGCTGTTTAAAAACTGAATGTACTGGGATTAAATATATGGAACGCGGGAGGAAGGTTGGCGGGACGAGGGAGCGGGAAAGGGAAGAGGGAAGGCGGGGAAGGTGGAAGGCGAGAAGGGAAGGAGACGTGTGAGGGGGAGGGGAACTCGGGAGGGAGGTTCGCGGGACGGGGGAAGGGGGGAGAGTGGAGTGGGGAGAGGGAAGGTAGAGGTGACGGAGTGGGAACGCGAGAGGGGAAAAGGACGCAGGAGAAGAAGGAGAGGCGCAAGGGAAACGGGACGAATGGGAAAGAACACTCAGAGGGAAACAATTTCTTTATTAAATGGCATAGCAACGCATGCCGGGACCAGCTAGTATTAAATAAAATAGTTATGTAAATTAACAATAAAATCAATGTACATAAGTTCTGATGACAAAGGTTTCGCTGCCATTTCTGCTTTGATATAACTACTCATGGTAGAGGATACACGGACGATGGGATTCGATGCTCTTTCCTTGGGACCAGCGACCCGCTAACTCGTAAACCTACGTCTACCTTTCTAAAAATCGCGTGCTTGACTCCAAGAATTGTACTTGCCGTGATCTATGGTGGGAAGTTCGGTTTATCATTAATTTTTTACCAATGTCCTCTTACCAATTGAGGAATCGTGTTTTATTGTACTTTAACACCACTTTCATTTTTTATAATGTTTTTTAGATGCCAATTTAAATAATGATTTTAGGTTTAAATTCGCCTCGCTTTTTCCGTCTTTTGAAAGGATGGCCAAGAACACATTGTTTTTTTTTATCAATATTATTTTTATCTATTTTAACATATTTGAGTTAAGCAGATTATTCTTTGCCTTTTACTGAGCTTAAGCTAACTAAAGCTCAGCTCTGATTTGATAAATCTATTTGATATCATATATTTTTTATAAGATTTTCCAGAAAAGGAGTTTTGTTGGAGTCGAGGTAAGGGTTTGGGATTTAACTCGGCTAGTGAGTTAGTGACCCGTCATTTTTGTTTCGAGAACAAACAACAGAATTTTTGTTGTTTGTTTTCGAAAAAAAAAATAAGCAACAAAAATTGTTACCGCGGACCAATAACGGATTTTGAATACCAAGGAGCTTCGAAGATTGGTGTAAAAGTCAGAAATATCAAGTACCAATTCCAAACGGATCATTGAATCAGTTGCTTACAAAATCTACAACAAAAATTCGCAAAATATTCCTTTAAGCCCAGCTTTGCTTCATATCTACTTTATTTCGCCGGTGGATTTTTCCTTTGTAAGCTCTGAGCGAAAACCACTTGTAGTGTTTACTCGCGGGCAATTTAAAAAATATACATATTGATGAACCGACAGTCGGACGGAGTAGCTTTTGCTTGCTGGAACAACAATGCTGTGTGCAGCGTTTATTTTGCCGTTCTGTATGCAAATGTCTCCGGAAAACATTTATTCTTCATGTTTGTCTTAGCAAAGGCAACAATTAACGAACAAAGAGGTAAAATCAAGCTTGGAAAAGCTTGCTCTGTATAAAATTGTAAAGGCAAAACGCGTCAAAAAAGCGAATGGCGCATAAAAGTACTTTTCTGCCCGGAACCATTGAGACTATGGCTTCTCGATTTAAGTATGCTGTGAGACTGAAATGAGTGGGGATGGGAAAGAGGAAAGTAGGGGAGCATCTAACTTATCAGATCTCTCCACTAAACACGGCTAGAATTGCACTTTCAAGCAAAAAAAAATGTGTTTTTGCCGAATTTTTGCCGAATTTTCGCCGAATTGCCGAATTTTAAGATTTAAAAAAAACGAGTGTGCCTTATGCGCGGGTCACATTATGCTGGTAGCCAGCCGCGAGTTGAAGAAGCCGCTTCTGCCAGCCGTCGATCAGCTTGGTGTGACAACAAAATTCGGCGCTGGCGTCGCCAGCCGGCGAGTATTTGTCAGCGGCTGACGAAGTTGGACATGTTTAACTTTTGGTAGCAGGCAGCGGCGAATAATCAATCACGTGACCGCTGGCACCAGCCGACAGCGCAGTCTGACCACTATTGCGTCTATCAGCAAGGAGAAAGCACGTGTTTTTTTTTGTGAAGTTATTTAGTTGTGACTATTTTATAATTTGTAATTTTTAATTGATATAATTAAAGTTATTTATAAAGTTAAAGTGGACTGCGAAACAGAGGGGCCGTCATTCTTAAAACATTGCTGTATGTTTCTGGATCCTCTTCTTTCAGTTCTTGGAGAAGTCTTGACGATGCCCCTAATTCTTCCCTTCTTTGTATCCATGGCCTGATCCACCATCGTCTCTGTTTGCGGTGAAGCTGGTTAAGCATTTCTAAACTAAGTTCCCTGACAAATTTATTAAGCACAAAGTTAAGCATTTCTAAACTAAGTTCCCTCTCAACAACTGCTTAATTAGCTCTTTCCGTGAAACGACAATTGGAGGACCCACCACATACCCGCCCTGGTATAGGTTACAGATGGTTACCCCTTCAAGGCTCTTGCAAGGACTCTAATTTTTTTGGTATAAACGACTCTACATTTGATAACGAATCTAGACCTCCAATGTCCCTGCATACGTTGTTAGCAAGCAGTATGCAAGTGCTTAGCGGGAAATACAGATACAATATGTGTTAGTATAACAAAAAATAGACAAGACAATGGGACAGGTTGGTGAAAGTCCACGAGGTGGCAAGCGCTGGGTGATTGTATCCAGCGTATCCTACAAGCACCTGTTTGGGAGTAAGACACAGTAGATAAGTAATAAGGGCATGGCAAACGGTTGGGAGTCCTCTCCAATCGGTTGGCAGTCCCAGCAAGAATGCGCATGTCTAGTCGTGAACCACACTCAGCTTCCGCGCCCCTTAGCCGGTGCAAGTACGTGAAGCGACAGACGATATATAGTGAATGACTAACTGGAGAGTGCGAGACGCGAGTAGCAGCAAGAGTAGTGTGACCAGATTGCCCGCCGCTGCTAGCTGGTACTACTACCAGCCGCTGGTAAGCAGCAGCTGGCAACCAGCATAATGTGACCCGCGCTTAAGACCGCACGACTGAAGGAAAACTACCTTGAACAGAGAAAGAAACTGTGTGACCTATGGGGTGACCTATGACCGTGGGGAGACCTACGACCGTGGGGTGACCTATGACATTGAGGTGACCTATGACCTTGGTGTGACCTATGACCTTGGGGTGACCTGTGACCTTGGGGTGACCCATGACCTTGGGGTGACCTATGACCTTGGGGTGACCTATGACCTTGGGGTGACCTATGATCTTGGGGTGACCCATGGCATGGTTATTCAATAAATGATTGTTCTCGCACCTCTCCCTCTTGCCCCTACGGTAATATACGAAACGTAACTCTCTCTCTTCCTATCTTCACTAACTTATATCTCGCTCTCAACTTCCGTTCACCTCGCCCGATCACACTTTTTCGTAACGCTCTCGTTCACCAGCTTACTCCCCAAGTCAATATGGTATTTTTCGTACTCCATGATAGAAATATCCTTGCATAGTGGGGGACGTAAATTTTAATATTGACGGTTATAATAATAAATAAGTCTCGTAGGTATGCACCATACGTTCTTGCTCAACTTATTATTAAAAATCGTTCCAAAGAACTAGACGTGGGCAAAATGATTCCCAGGAGTGAATAGATCCCGTCTAATTCCCCCGGCGTTTTGAATTGATTCCTTCTATTCATTCCTTTAATTCAATTAATTCAAAAAAAAAAAAAAAACACTAGAGTGAATGGGGAGACTACGAAACACCGCAGCACCGCACAAAGAGGAGACTGATAGGCTACCAAGCACCGCACAAAGAGGAGACCGATTATTCTATCTCACCACCTCGCAGGCTAAAACCTATAGATTAATGTGTTTGACTCTTTTTAGTGTCGCTTTTTCGTTTCATTTCAAATCACAATAAGTGGGGAGGCTACGAAGCACCACACAAAGAGAGGACCGATTATCTCATTATCTCGCAGGCTAAATCCTATACTTAGATGTATATGTTTGTCTTTTTTTAGTATCGTTATTTTTCGTATGTAAAATGTATTTATAGCTAGCAATTAAATCTTTAAATTAAACAGTTTTTTGTTTCACCCCTAAAGTTTTACTTATTTTATTTATTAAACTTAAAAGTATTTTATGACAGCTGACAACAGCTGATTGGCCTTATAATATATGCAAATTTACATATTACATCTACCCAAGATCCACGTCTAAAAGTAGGTAGGTACTTGTATTCCAATATCTTTCATACGTGCCAAAAAAACGATTACAAGTGCACTATTTTTGCTTCTCAATTTTCTAGCCGATGCCGCGATGTTCGGATTCAATGTCGAAAGTTTTCGGCTAACTATGTAATGAAATTGAAGGCTTGGCCCGCAGAGGAATTGGTGAACCGCTGCGCTCGGACGGATTAAGGGCCGGCATTGAGCAATGAATTAGTCACTTTTGACTAGTGTCTTGTGTCTTACCCCGCAGAGACTCGCGAGGAGCTGCGTTTCGAATACACTCGAGCCGAGATTGACGTGAAACGATGGCGATGTAAGACGATGACATCTGACGTCATTTCTAGGTCTGAGATTAACTAGAGACAACAACGTCACAAGTGAAAAAGATTTTTAGTTTTAATTCCTGAATAAAGCGCTTCGGACAATTTCCGATAGCGACAGACTAGCTACGAGTAGGTACCAGGGACGCGGACGGGACGGGACGCGCGGGGACCTTAGGACAATCTCAGGACTACTGACTACGACAAATGATTAATTCCTTGCGTGAAAGGGACGCTCGGACAATTCGGCTGAATCGCGGCCGCGTTTTGATCTACGGATTTTAAGAACGGCGGCCGGCGGTAGCGGGATACGAGTCGTTCACAATACCGTCGACAACTTCGCGGCGCGCCGCCCATTGAATAATATTTAAATACCTATGAAACATTATAATATTTAAATCGTTTACGGAACACATTATTCATTGAAATAATTTAACAGTAAAATAAATGGAAATTAAACATTTATGTTGCCGCTAAAAATCGTACGATATAAGGCCAAAGGTAAGGAATGAAGAATCAATTCCTTTTGAAATTGAGAATCAGATCAAGTGTGTCACAAGATTGAATTTATTCATTTAATTCTGTCATTCAATTTTGCCCATGTCTACAAAGAACCAATTTCCTTTGACAAAAAAAAAGAAAAAACGTTTTTACGAAAAAACATATTAAGATTTTAAAGACATATTGCTCGTGTACGATGAAAGATAAATGAGTTGGTTATTATATAAATAACTTTCTGAAAAATATATTAAAAAATATCACTGTGGATCAAGTAATTCCAGAAATCAAAGTAGGTTAGGTTAAGGTACGCGATATATTATAAAACTGCAAAATAGAGAAGATCAACATTCCCCAATTCGCCAATTAAAATGTTGTGATGGTAAAGAGAGTAGCAAAGGAAGGTGACAGGGAATATGAAGGTTGGGAAGATTCCGGTTATTCAGATCTGGTCATTTCAAGCAACGTTTCGATCCTGAATTGTGATCTTTCACCAGAGCGATATAGAGAAAATCTACAACTTTGGTACCTACACGCTAAATGCACTGATTTAAAAAAAATCTATTTAGGTTTGTTTAGGAAACCCTTATATACCTTACATTGCATAGTAAATATGATGTAAACCAGTTAAGTGTCATTTAGAATAATTTTTGTTATGGCTACAGAATATGAAGCAAATGGAAAATGTCAACATCTCTCAGGGCATTGTAAGATTTGTATATATACTTCCCAATAAAGAGCTTTGTGAGTGTTTCGATTTGAAATGTTGAACGTAAAATAAGGAATTCGATCTGGCACCTAGCATGGTCGATCGATATAGGTTTTATCGAAAATGTCGGTAACTTATCATCGCTCCCGAGCACGACTGCAGGCCGCTAACGAACAAATAACAATTTATGTCAAATAAATTAGGAATCCTTAATAGATGTGAAATGTTGTTTGTTCGTTAGCGGCCTGCAGTCGTGCTCGGGAGCGATTACAAGTTACCGACATTTTCGATAAAACCTATATCGATCGACCATGCTAGGTGCCAGGGTGTTGTGTTCAGGGCAACGAAATACAATCCTTTTTAATATGACTGGTGAGTCAATAAGGCAGTTCACAACATTATACAGGAACAGAACGTCAGAAAAAAGTCTCCGTTTATAAAGTGCAACAGGGCTATAATGATGATTTTTAAAACAATATGAAAGGTTTTTCTCAAAAAAATTATTTAGATATTTTTAATTCGGTTAATATACGTTTGATTTTGAGGATTCCAAATGACAGATACTGATAATGATAATGACAGATTGAGGTGAGATCTTACATTTTATGATAGTTAAAGGTTAAAATGTTTATTGAATGGTTTTGTGTGGCGTCGAATGATGTAGATTTGTTTGTGGGATTTTCTGAGTTCAAGATGATCTTTGAAGAGCAATTTAGAATCAAGAAGGCCTTAGGTCCTAGGTCTTTGATTTTGTCAACTTGTGGAAGAGGTACGAGGTTTAAATGGTAAGTATGGATGATTGGGTGACTTTTATTTGAACATGTTATCGCACAAAATTTATTAAAGAATAATTGAAAGAAAGAAATAATTGGTTTCTTTGAAAGAACGAAATAATTGGTTTCTTTGTAATATTCATTAATTTTATTAATATCTCCTGGAATTTTTTGCAACCATCTGCTGAGCTTATGAATTTGTTTATTTTCGTATTGACAGCGTAAAAAATAAAATCAAAATGACTTATGATATGTTTGATGTCATAGAAATTCAAATTAAAAACCAGGAACCTAAAATGGAAACCTTATGGAACCCGTGAGAAAACGGTTTATATCGGTGTTATGTAACTTTTAGGGCAACAGCTTTACTTTTCTTTTCAATGAGAGATGAGAGTTGTCACAAATTTTGTCCCCAACGACGCGGGCGCAGACCCAGAAAAACCCATCCACCGTACCCCATCCCGCCCCATCGTACACCATTAAGCCCCTCCCCGTCGAGGGTAAATACAGCTACTGTCACGATCATATTTACGTCAACGGGAAGGGCGTAACGGGATAGGATGGGGCGGGATGGGATTCTTTGGGGGCCCCGTCTGCGTTGAAAACCTATTCACTTTTTCCACGGTCGCGGAATCTCACGTGAGGGGGAGGGGGAGTCACATTAAATCTCACTTCATCACACCAAGGGGGGGGGATGTATAGTGTATAGATTGAACAAAAAAATGCTCCACTCAAAAACAGTCATTCTTTGAGCTATCTTCTAGTTCAGATGCACGCAAGCACAAACGAGTCGTGCATATTTCGATATGCACCAAACTTTGTTTTACCATACTAAAAGGACGGGGATCCACACTACAGGTATATAAATTAACAATGCTAGCCCTACAAAATTCACACATTGACAGTATCCACATTAATTAATTTGCTGCATAATATATTAGTACCTAATGAGTACATTTTAAATCTGAAATGCACTGCATGTCACGAGCCGTCCCTGATTATAAGTAAAAACCGTATTGGTCGTAAACGGTAACTGTTTCTAAATTTTAATTATTCTTCAAACGTTCTCAAACAAAATATTTTTTTTTAATATCGTTTTATTATTTCGCACTCCAGCAAAACACTGCCATAAGTAAAAAAATATTATATTTAAAATGATATTTTGAGATGTAGGTCGCACAACAAGAATTGAGGCGAACAACGTATAATTAGGATTGGTGCCCAAGTGCATGCTTCCGACACCGATATTATTGCTAAGCGTCACTGAAAAAAGCCCCCTGTTTATTTTTACTAGGGAAAAGTTCCTATAAGTGGACTAGACATTTTATCAGAAATCAAAAACCACAAAAAGTCAATTAAAAAACCCGTGTTAGTTTGATAGTATATTTGCTTTCAAACTTTTGTATTTAATTTTTATGGTTTTTAGTTTCTGTTAAAACGTCACACAAATATGTACATAAACATATATTATACACATCTAAGCTATTTTCTTATAAAAAAAAAACAACGACGTTTTTCTTGCGTTGTGTACTTTTTCTTTTTTCTCCGTGTAACACTATTTTTGTTTTTTTAATTGATAAACTAATGTTTCGACAAGATTTTTATGCATAGCACAAAGGGTGACAATTATTATAAGTAATAATTATTAGCCTGAAACCCTCATCTCACTCACTTTGAAAAAAACTCCAGAGAAAAGATACACCCGTCGCGTCGGCGGCATGTACCTTTTCTCGGGATATTTTTTCAATGTTTATGAGTGTTTCAGGCTAATAATTATTACTTATAATAATTGTCACTATTTTTGAATTTATTTTATCTCCTCAAACTTTTCCAAAACAACATTTGTAAATGTTCATTTATAGACATTTTTCTTTGTGATACAATTTATCTTCCCTTTAAAATTCATGCAAAAATTAAGGTTTATTTATCTACTACTAATGTTAAACCGTTAGAAATAGTTAGGTTAAAGGCGAATTCTCCAGTCAATGTTTTATATTGCCTTGTTGGTTAGTTAGGTTAGAGTTGGTTTTCCGGAGATCAGTATGGCTTTAGAAGAGGTGTAGGAACCAGAGAAGCAATATTGTCGCTACGAATACTACTTGAAAAAAGAATAAAAAGAAACCAAAACACATTCATCGCATTCATAGACCTGGAAAAGGCTTTCGATAAAGTAGAATGGAAAAGACTCTTCGAGATTCTGAAGAGAATTGATATCAAATATAGAGATAGACGAATAATCCAGGCGCTATACAAGAATGAGGCCTCTATAATTAGATGTGACAATGATACAAAAGAAGCCAGTATAAGACAAGGGGTGAGACAGGGATGCTCTCTGCCACCTGTTCTTTTTAACGCTTATATACAAAGTGCGATTGACGACTTGAGAGAGAGAATGAGTCACAGAAAAGGTGTAAAGATACACGGGCAAAAGGTGGATATGATAAGGTTTGCTGACGATATTGCATTGGTTGCTGAAAGCGAAGAAGAACTGCAAGAGGCCTTAACAACCATGCAAAGCATTCTCCAAAATAACTATAACATGAAGATAAATAAAGACAAAACAAAGCTGCTGACTGTAGGCCGAACGCAACATCAGATGCGAATAGAGATGTCAGGAGTTCCACTAAAGAACGCCAAGGAGTTTGTCTATCTCGGGAGCAAAATAACATGGGACGGTCGGTCTAAGAGCGATGTCGACAGCCGTATACACCAGGCTAGGCTTGCTTTCAATAAAAGGTCGAAAATAATTGAATCAAATAATATAGACCTAAAGCTGAGAATACTCCTCATCAAGACCTATGTATGGAGTATCTTGATGTACGGCTGCGAAACATGGTGCCTATCCAAAAGAGATAAACGGAGACTAGAGGCTTTTGAGATGTGGTCCTATAGAAAACTATTAGGAATTTCCTGGAGAGACCACATTACAAATGAGGAGGTTCTCCAAAGAATCGAAGGAGGAAGGCACCTGCTCAGGATCTTGTCCGAAAGGCGTGCAAGATGGATCGGCCATGTAATACGACAAGAAGGCCTCTTGCATTCCATAATGGAGGGTATGACCGAGGGGACAAACTCTAGGGGACGCCCACGCCGAGAGTACCTGGAGGACCTGCTGGTGGACGTGCGCTGCTTATCATATGCAGACCTCAAAAGAGCCGCACAAAACAGGGAAGAATGGAAGAGGAAACTAAAGGAAATTGCTGCAAACCAATCCCAGGATTGAAACCAGAGAGAGAGGGTTAGAGTCACGTGGGATAACCGTACGCAGAGTGTAAGTGTTCGCAATGATGTTTCCGAGGTGGTCGTGCTTGTTTCGCGCCCGCACGTTCCTTAATTCAGTAGCGTTTTGGGTCGCATTGAAGCAGGATACGAGTACAGTGAATCCTAATTTGAAAATAAAAATTGGTAGGTAAATTACTGTTTTTCGTGCTTTTTCTTAAATTTTGTCATCTGCTATCGACATGTTTGCTTACCGATGTGTGCTATTGTGTAACCAACTGAGTCAGAGCGATGTGGTCTATGATAATTTTTTGGTAAAATATTGTTAGTTACATGGGTGCAAAGTGATAATTCTATTAAAGATAACCACTAATCTGATTTGAACACTTCTCTACGGTATGCGAATACTTACTCCGCACGTGGGGTAAGTGTTCGTAATTGACATGCATGTAAACATTTTTATATAACTTTTTGATTTATGAATTACATAAGGTTTTTATGTTTAATTGAGATGCCTTAATGATCAATCATATTATCCAAAAAAATGAGCAAAATACCTAAAGCGTTTTAATACAAAAATCCCAATGTAAAAACTGCGTACGGTTACCCCACGTGACTCCTGTCAAAAATCAATATTCTGTGTTAAAATATGACGCAGTCGTAAAGTCCATCAAAATCTTTTTGTGGATTTCACTTTCATTTGTTATTTTTTACCAATCTTATTTTCTTTCTATTTATGATTGCCTTATATTTTTTCTTTCATTCCCTCAATATATCTAATTTAATTCTTCATCTTAACATCAGTCTTGCATTCTCTTTGTATCTCCACCTTTGTGTATCACCGTACAACATTATTGATTTACCTTGCTTCAAAGACTCAATTCCAAAAGCATCCAGTCTACTTTCATCCAACCTCTTGACATGACCCAATTTACAATTTGGGAGGCGGGTATAGGTACGGCAGCCCAGGGAACCATTTATTGGATAACCAACATGTGAGAATGGTTTTGGTGGCACACCTGCCTTTTCAAATATGCAAGAGCGAGACGGCAGAACTAGTGTATAGAAGGTGATGGATGTTCCTGCTGGCTCTCCTTACTTACAGACAGCTCCGATAGCTAGCACGTAGCTTGTAGACTTATATTGTGCAAATAAATGTTCATCTCGTCCACACGCGTATTATTTAAGATCTGCAAGATCACACATCACACGCCTATACACAAAGTTTAAATAACACAACACCTTTGTCATAGGTCACCGAAATTGGTTCGCTACGTTTGGTGATTTAGCAGGGGTGCACGGGTCCATGGGGTGAGGTCTACTCACCAGCTGCATGGCAGGACTGGTTGAGTTAGTTGCTTTGACTTCTCCTGCCATATTATCTCGGAATATCTTCTTGCACCGCAGAGGGAGCGATGGATTCATACGTCCATCACTCCTCGATACACTGACCCCCAGACTCCTATCCACCCCTCATACCCTTTTCCTTCCCAGAACCTCCTCTCGTTCCTTTCCTAAAGAGATCCTCCACACAGCATCCCCAAATATGTCGTAGGCCCTGAGGGGAATTATTTTTTTTGGGCTATTATTATTGTACCAATGTTATTGTTATTATTAATTCAACCAATCTATTGTGTGATTATATTCTAATATTGTAGGTATGTTCACAGTATTATAAATTGACATAAAATTACTGCCTCAACACAGGCTAGCCTAGTGAGGCAGGTTACGAGAAACCTAAATTTATAATTATATATCTATATTCTTTATGTACCTACTGTTTATATGTGTATTGTTTTCTGTTATTAACTTTTGTACTTATGCAACTTTTAAACTATTGTACGTTGTACTTTTTTGTAGTTATAAATCTTTAAATTTTTGTTCAATTAAGATAATTTTTTATGCACCAGATTTAAATGTCCGGGTTAAATTTTCCCCACAGGAAAAACTAAACCCTTTCACACACTTCCCAAATGATCATCTAGTCAATCCACACTATGCAATTGCACTATATAAGTATTATAAATACAAAACAATACAAGAACAACATGTCAACCTACCAGAGACCAAATGGGAAAATAATTCACTTGACTGAGGGTTCGGCTTTGTGGAACTCCTAATTGAACCTATAAATCCTACTGATCCCTCAATATTGAATCCTACTGATCCC
This sequence comes from Limnephilus marmoratus, assembly GCA_917880885.1. Classification (NCBI taxonomy): domain Eukaryota; kingdom Metazoa; phylum Arthropoda; class Insecta; order Trichoptera; family Limnephilidae; genus Limnephilus; species Limnephilus marmoratus. Next base: position 34,160,851 of record OU862924.1, read on the forward strand.
TCAATAAAAATATTTAAAAAATCTATCGCACCAGATTTAAATGTCCGGGTTAAATTTTCCCCCCAAAAAAAAAAAAAAAAAAGAAGGAAAAACTAAACCCTTTCATACACTTCCCCAAATGATCATCCAGTGAATCCACGCTATGCAATTGCACTATATAAGTATTATAAATACAAAACAATACAAGAACAACATGTCAACCTACTAGAGACCAAATGGGAATATAATTCACCGACTCCAGATATTTTCATATCAGAGGGTTCGGCTCTGTGGCATTTCGAATTGAACCTATAAATCCTACCGATCCCTCAATATAAATATTTAAAAAATCCTTTGTAATCCTACATGTATTTAAAATGACTGATTTTTGCATTTTTATATACAAATTCTTTGACAAATCTAATATGCTTAAATTTTGAATCAGATTCCTAGGTATTATGCCAGTGGCCGAAATAACAAATGGCAATATTTTTATAGTCCGAGAATGCCAAATTCTTTTAATCTCATTTCCTAAATCTGTGTATTTTCTTATTTTTTCAGAAATAGTTTTTTGAATATTACAGGAATTTGGAATAGCTACATCAATGATATAAGTTATTTTTTTAATTTTGTCATGTAAAACTATATCAGGTCTATTATGACTAATTGTTCTGTCTGTTAGTATAGTTTTATCATAATATATTTTATAAAATTCATTTTATAAAAATGAATTTGGTTCATATTCATAATATGGTACTATATTACGGCAGTCAATCAAGTTATGTTTAATTACCAAACTTTGGTGAATTATTTTTAAAACCTGATTGTGCCTAAATGTATACTCGGAAGGCGCTAATATAGAACATCCCGATATAATATATTCTATAGTTTCGGGAAAAGCCAAACATTTTCTACATAAATCATCAATTTGATTTATATCTTTGATTATATGCTTTCTATAATTTTTAGTATTAATGACTCTATCTTGAATGGCAAGCATAAATCCTTTTATTTCTGCGCTCAACTCTCCAATACTCAACCATTTGTTTGACGAAAGTTTGTCAACATACGTTTGGTTGAGATAATTGAAGTGTTTTGCGTGAATAATATTTATTATTATTATTATTATTACCGGCCTCTGTGTTTCCTCCTTCCTACAACATGGGTCTCTTCAAGACCAATGTTCATTCCTTTCTCTCCTCAAAAAGACCCTCCACACAGCATCCCAGATGACATAGGCCCTGAGGGAAATTATTTTCCTCAGGGCCTCCTGCGTGGAGTTAACGTAAAAAAAAAATATATTTTCCTCAGGGACTCCTGTGTGGATCTAATGTAAAAAAAATCCGATTCTAATACCACCGCGATCATGTCTTTCTCTGGCGTCCGCGATTTCTTCTATCGCTTCGTTCTTCGTTTGCTTTCACGTCACTTGATCTTCTGGCGTTCCTTATAATCTAATTATTTAAATCTTTGACGTATTTTGAATTATTGCAATTTAGAGGCGTTAGTGCGTTATTTCACGCTTGCGTTAGTTATTACATTAAGCTCGCACAAAAAGAGTTCGGGTAGCCCGTATCCCGGATAATCCGCACACTGGTCACATCCCGCTTGATAAGCCTGTATTTGGTCCGTTAGTCAAATATGTCACCGACTACTGAGTGACATCTGGGTAACACCCCTTTAAAATGAACGCAATTATAACCAACATCATTTTGTAGAGAATGTGTAATTAAAACGAGAACGAGCCTTGAAATATCGTTTAAAATTCATTTGAAATGTGCGGAGTAAAAAAAAAAACATGACGTAAACGTAAATTGTATTACCGGTTAGCTCAAAAACTGGTTGTTTACAATGTTTACTCCTGAAATTTTTCTGTCACGTGAAAAAGTCAAGATGATGTTAAAAACGTTTTACAGAATTAAAATGACCCCCATATTTTGTTTTAGTGAACTTTAGAACTATCTTTCAAAACATTATTTTTAACAAAAAAAATTTAAATGTGATGATTTGTAGTTTTTTAAATATGACCTAATTATAAGGTATACATGCTCGTGCATTTATAATGTTTTTCTTTCATACATATAATTAATATCTAATTTGGGAGGTGTGGACGGGTACTGCCACCCCGGGAAACATTTATTGGATCACCGACACCCCTGCCATTGGTACCTACTATGTAAATGGCATCCGACTTCCCGCAAGTATCTTTTTTTAATCTTTCTTTAACCCTTCCGCAGCCAACTGGGGCCGAAGGTAGACCCCAAAATAACTATCCTTCTTATATCTACTTAAATACATGAAATATATTTTTAGTATTTTAGGTATTCCTGCGCAAAGGATTAATACATAATATGCCATTTAAAAAAAAATGTGAAAAAATCGTAGATCGCAGGAAAAAATATTTTGTCAAATATAGGTAGGTAATATTCCCTGCAAAAACATAAAAAACAAAAAAAAATCAAAAAAAGAAAAAGTGTTTTCTTTGGTTTAAAAGTTAAAAAAAAAAAAAAAATGGGGTCGTCAGCCGACCCCCACGGTTACGGACGTCCTGTTTTGCATCTTGGCCTGTCAAGAGTTAAGAGAAACGTGAATTATAGGCATTTTTTCAGGTGCTATAAAAAATAACAATAATATTTTTAGTAGCCATTATTTTACCAAATATTTATGAAACATTAAAAATTAAAAAAAATTAAAGGAAATAATTAAAAATTCAAAAAGTTAGTGTTGAAAGTGGGGGTCTCAAAAAAATGGCGCCCCCTGGTTGACACGATTGCAACCATCCTTATAATCAGAAAAAAATGCCAAATTAATTCTTAATCCAAACAAATGCTGCTATGGTCCGTATCCCGGAAAAATATTTTTTTTTTCGAAAATGGCGGCTGCCTGAAATAAAAGTCATTTTCTTAGCAGTTTTTTTGAATTTTCCTTTTTTTTTTAAATAGTAAAAATTAAAATTTTGTTATAAGTAGTTCTAGTAGGGGCGACAGAGTAATGTATAGAAAAGGCTCACACCATTTTCAAGTAAATTGGTTTAGTAGAACTTGAGATATCGTGTCAACCGTCTCGAAAAAGGTAGTTTCGAGAAAATGCGTTTAAAGTTTTTTCTCATATTTAAATTCCTGTTAGATTCTATCTAAACCGTGACACTATGGTTATAACTTTTTAAATAATTCGAATTTCAAAAATCCTTTTAAGGAAATATTTTTGAGTATCTAAAATCTAAACCCTGGAAATATGATTTTTTTTCTAGACTAGAAAACCCCCTTTTGTGGAAAAATGTGATCAAGTATAAACCAAAGTCTCCCGTTTGGAGTAAAAATAACAATAGTGTATTTAATATTTCAAAGGGGTCCATCAAGTTGTAATATAGTTAATAGTCCAGTAAAGGAAGGAGTTGTAGAGTGCGTGAGCAGGAACCTAAGCGATTCTTTCAGGACTTGTTTAGGGTGCTTAGGGTGTGAACATACTAAAAGTCCTGACGTCTAGGTGGCGAGCTAGGGGGGGGAGGGGGGGGGGGGGGGGAAGGTCCCGATTTTCGGGTTTCCGTGTATATCTCAAAAACGGTGCGTCGCAGAGGAAAACTTTTTTAGAATAAGTAAAAGCTCATAAAATTATCTACAACTTTTATTCTATACGTAATTTTGGAAATCGAAGCCGTTTTTGAGTTATACGCTCCACAAATATCAATATTTTCGAAAAAAATCATTTTACCTCAAATTTTTCATCAAACATTCCTTCGTATCGTCTAAAATATTCATCCAAGAAAGAAATGCGTTTAAAAAAAGTTGTAGATAATTTAATTACCTTTTAGTATATTTATACATATCTAAATAAATCTCCAACCAGTAAATATTTACAGCAATTTTAAGTTTTTTCGTAAAATATCGTCATTTTCAGAAAAAGCTGTTTTTTCTTACCAAATTATTAAGACGGGTTTTTTCTTCATGGGAATTTCCTTATTAATTTTTGCACGCAAGAAAGCAGGTAAATTGTTCTCGAACAGATGATTAGTGGAATTCATTTTATAATCATTATTATTGTGATGGGTGATTAGGTTAGTCGTCGGAGATGCTACAATAACATGCTACGATGCTGTTCGAGTTGGTGAAAAGGCAATGAATGCGATAGTGGGCTTGAAATTCTCAGACATCAAGTTGTCCCGCAAAGATCGGGCATTCCCAATGTCTTCTGTCAGCTCGTCGATAAAAATTCACGATGAAAAGGTTGCAGTTGACCCAACATTGCTGTTTCAGCGGATGTGTATAAGTAAACGATCAGATAAGGATTCGATGAAATTTTTTGAGTATGAGTTGGCCCCATTTCCCTTGGCACTGTTCTCAATAACATCAAGTTACACTCTCAACTTTATATGGATTCACGTTTTCATATCCTCTTTGGACGTGAGGGTCCTGACAAACGTTGTTTATCCATGGCATCGTCATTCTCAGTGGTGGATGGTTCTTGCTGAAAGGGCTCTACGTCGTCTTCATCGTCGCCCTCGGCAACAGGCACGCTATTGAGGCATCTCCCTTGGCAGTGAAGGCACGCTGCAGAACAGGTCAGCATTGCTTTTAAGCATCCACATTTGCCAATTGCACAATCCTTGGTGCAGCGGCAAAATATCATTTTCAAAAGGACCATGTTTCCATCCCCATTCTTCAGGGGCAGCTCAATCCCGAGCCACTGCTGAACTTGGTGGTATGTCCGCCGGGAATGCTGTTTAGCTGCACTCTCTGTTGGAGGGAGGGAGCTGATGTCAGACTTCATATTTGCCACGGACCTTTGTGAACGACTGGAAGCGGTACTGGTTAAGGGAGGTCTGTCTTTTTGGCGCCGCATACCATTTCAGGAAGCATTTATTTACAGCCTCTTCAACCTCGTCGTGAGTAGAGGAGGGGTTGTAAAAGATCATTGCCGCTTGCTTGATCATTTCTGACTCCAAGTACAATTTTGAAAAGCCCACCTTGCTTCTCCTGAAAGTTGCAGACGTTGTATCGCATCCGGTAAATGAATGTAAAAATATGATGTATTCAAATCCACGATGCTGCATCTCTTGGGTGGACAGTGCCATTGTTTTGGTTTTCCCTCGTCAGGGTTTCAGCAGCAGAATATCTTAGGCGGGAGGAGTGGAAGCAATCAAAAGGACACTGAGGTGAACACCCTCACTAAAGATAGCCACTGAGTTGTGAAAGGATAGTTCCACAGCAGTCTTCACGATAAGGACGTCAGCATCATCGGTGGCCTGAAGAATCTGTATCCCATTCTCCCGAAACTTTGTCTGTAGTAATGAGATGAACTTACTTTTGTTGGTAGGATTGGATAAAAAATCTTCCTGTTTAACGGGTATTGATTTGTTACATGTCAAATTGATGTTGGCTGACCTTCTCAGTCTGTATCGTCGCATCTGTTCTTGTAATTTCGTACTATTGACTGGATTTGCGTACCCATCAAATACCACAGTGCGAGTCATACCAGGATAGTGGTGGTTGACATAAGTGATATAACGATCACAAATTGCGGCAACGGAGGCATCTTTTTGTCAAATTACTCTGTATAGTAGAAATCCTCCGTCCACAACTATGTTCATCTGAGACAGTAGAACAGTTTTTTTGGTAGGCTCGAATAAGCTATACAGAACAGATTTAGTTGTCTTTCGCATCCCACTTTCATTGAACAGTGCCAAGGGAAATGGGGCCAACTCACACTCAAAGAATTTCATCAAATCCTTTTATCGTGAATTTTTATCGACGAGCTGACAGAAGACATTGGGAATGCCCGATCTTTGCAGGACAACTTGATGTATGAGAATGTCAAGCCCACTATAGCATTCATTGCCTTTTCACCAACTCGAACAGCATCGTAGCACGTTATTGTAGCATCAACAACAATAATACTTCTTGGCAGTCAAACGTCAAAAATTATCTCCAGTTTAAATAATAAAATAAACTTACATACAGTAAATCTGAACACCAAAACTATACACGAGATTAAAAAGTGCTAACTTTAGTTAAGTAAAGTGTTAAAATCTCCGTTTTAGTGTATATTACCAATAAAACAAAAACAATACTGTGCAAACGTCAAAACATTATTTCCAGTTCAAATATTAAAACTTACTTACAGCAAATCTGAACATTAAAACTGTACACCAGATTAAACAGTGCTAACTTTAGTTAAGTTAAAGTGTTAAAATCTTTTTTTTTTGTGTTTATCACCAATAAAACAAAAACAAAACACTTCTTGACAGGTACAGAACCTACTAACTACCTATCTTAAACTTGTGACAGTGAAGCTCAACCAGTGGCTCTGAAATAAAGTTTTAAATTTTATTTAACAAAAAATTTATAAAAATTAAAAACTTAATTTTCGCAATGGACGTCCAGTCATTTATCGCCAACGCAGAAAGGGCGGTCAACGCAATTAACAAGGTACTTCTTGACCCCAGCAATAAATTTAACAAGGACCAAATTGCAAAAATCACTCCGATATCATGCGAAATCTTAGCCGCAATTGGCAGCATGTCGGCAGCAGTAGCTGCCAAAACTGGCACCTTAGAAGGTGAACTGCAGGCATACAAAGAAATGCTAAAAAATACTCCACCTCAAAACACGTCACCCGTGAACAATGTAGCCGACATCTGTGAGATGCTAACTGAGTTGGAGGAAAGGAAGTCTAGATCTAAGAACATTATACTATTTAACATCCCCGAGAGCAATTCCCAGTCAACTGCAACGAGAATCACCGAAGATATACAAAAGGTTTCATCTTCCCTGGAGGGTTTTGAAAACACCTTTAATCCCAATGAGATCAAGATCCACCGTTTGGGAATCAAGAAACCTGACCAAACCAGGCCCATTAAGATCGAATTCAAAGATTCAACAACTTCCAAATCCATTCTGATGAACAGAACAAAGTTGAAGAACGGTGTAAAAGCAGCAAATGACCTCACTAGTCTCCAAAGAAACGAACTTGCTCTTTTACGAAGTGAACTAGAATCGAGACTAAAAAACGGCGAAACCAACATAACTATCAAATATGTCAATTCAATACCAAAAATCGTTAAGGCTCAAACAAAAAACTATCAAAATCCAGCACACTGAACCTTTACTATCAAAATGTACGTGGACTGCGAACAAAACTAGATAACTTCAGAATTTGTATACCATCAGTGATATGTGAAGCCGTGGTACTGACTGAAACGTGGTTAGATCCGTCCATCAACTCTTCCGAACTAGGATTATCATCATATAATGTTTACAGGAATGACAGAAATCTTACTACCAGTTCTAAATCAAGAGGAGGTGGTGTCCTCGTCGCAATCAAAAAGAAATTTACTTCAAGGAAATTAAACACAAAAAACAGTAACGTTGAACAATTGTTTATATTGGTGAAATGTAAAAGTGAGAAAATAATAATTAGTTCTGTATACATACCCCCTCGGCCAACATTGTTGTCTTCAAAAACCATTATGAGGACGTAGAAATAATTAAAACAAAATATCCTGATGCCAAATTTATAGCCGTGGGTGATTACAATCTTCCAAATGTAAATTGGAATTTGCACGACCCCGAATTGTCGAATACTTGTAATACAACTATCTCGGAAAGTGAAAGAGTAATACTCGACATGTCAATATATTTAAACTTAACTCAACATAATCTTGTCAGAAATATTAACAATCGTGTTCTGGATCTCGTATTCTTCAATTCTCAATGTATTAAAGTGAGTAAGGCCATAGAAGTTGTCATACCCCCTGACGTCCATCATCCTCCACTAAATATTTGTATAACAAACTTTGGCGAAAAAACTCTGAAGTCTACGAGATCATGCTATAATTTCAAAAAGGCAGATTATTCGGCTATGTGTGACTCTCTTGCATTGGTTGACTGGTCTTTCTTAGATAGTGATGATTTAAATCATAATACTGAACAGTTCTACTTAATTCTCAGTAATAATATAAATCGCTTTGTCCCTTACACTCAATATAAGGAATCTAAATATCCAGTCTGGTTTAATAAAGATTTGATTAATTTAATTAGACGTAAAAAAACAGCTCACAAACTGTATAAGGATCACGGAACATCGAAGTTGTATATAGAATTCTCTAAAATTAGGAGTGATTGTAATAAACTATCAAGGGCGTGTTATAACGACTATATTAAGCAGACAGAGAATGACATTTTTAATAATATAAAACGTTTTTGGCGATTCAGTAAAACATTAAGAAGTGGTGACTCTGATATACCAAATACTATGTATTTTGAAGACAGAAAGGCTGATGGCATCAAAAATATTGTCGATCTTTTTGCAGACTTCTTCAAGAACGTTTACGATAAAAGTCAACCCAATCAGTTCTCCTTACCTAACTATACTCCCAGTTTCAATATAAACCTGTCACATGTGCACATTGAACTAAACGAAATTATAAAACAAATTAAACTTCTAGATCCCAATAAAAATGCCGGTCCTGACAACATTCCACCATTACTCTTACAGAAGTGTGTCACCGTTCTCGCTTATCCCCTGTACACACTATTTAGTCATTCTTTGTCGAAAGGTATATTTCCCGATCTATGGAAACATAGTTATATAACACCTATCTTCAAAAAAGGGGATAAAAACGAAGTAACTAATTATAGACCTATATGCATACTGTCAACAATTCCAAAACTGTTTGAAAAACTGATTCTGGATAAAATAACTAGCTCATTTAAAGAAAGTATATGTCCTGAACAGCATGGTTTTATAACCGGCAAATCAACACTAACTAACCACATTCTGTATCAAAATTTCATTTCCAATGCATTGGCGAAGAAGCTTCAAGTTGACTCAATCTACACAGACTTCAGCAAGGCGTTCGACAAGGTTTGTCACGCTATTCTTGTAGAAAAACTGTTTAAAGCTGGAGTTCGTGGAAATATGTTGCATTGGTTTATAAGCTATCTTTCAAACAGAAAACTCAGTGTAAAATTAAATGGGGAATCATCATATGTTTTTTTTGCATCCAGTGGTGTTCCGCAAGGTTCCCATATCGGACCTATATTATTTATCTTTTTTGTGAATGACATTTGTAATATATTTAAAGATATCGACGTACTTATGTTCGCAGATGATTTGAAACTTTATAAAGCAATTCGAAGCCTGGACGACTGTTATATTCTATCAGCAAACTTATCCAAATTAGTCGAGTGGTGTAGCGATAACAAGCTATACCTTAATGTTAATAAATGCATAACAATGAGATTTTTTAAAATAAAAAATCCAATTCTTTTTAATTATTCAATCAATAACTTCATTCTCGAATCTGTTTCCGAAATTAATGACTTAGGTGTTACTTTCGACACCAAACTTAGCTTCATACCACACATTGAGAATATCTCAAAGAAGGGTTTAAAAATGTTAGGTTTTGTACTAAGAGTGGCTAAAGATTTTACCAACATTAAAATATTAAAACTTCTGTACACATCACTAGTGAGGAGTCAGGTTGAATATAACTCAACTGTATGGTCTCCTCACTATGACGTGCATTCTCAAACAATAGAAAGAATACAAAAAAAATTCCTAAGCTTTTTAAATTATAAACTAAAAATACCAAAAGAACAATTGAACTACACTTATCTATTGCAATTATCTAATCTATTAAACTTGAGTGATAGAAGAAATATTTTTGACCTAGTTTTTTTATTTAAAATCTTACGTAATACAATTGACTGCCCTGAATTCTTGGCGCTCATAAATTTTAATGTGCCGGCTAGAAACACAAGGTCAGTACTACCATTTTACTGTGGTAATACTACGACCAGGGCACAATTCAATATACCACTACACAGAATCCAACACTTGGGCAATATGTATTCGCACATAGATGTATGGAATATGTCACTGACACAATTTAAAAATGAAATAATGAAATCATTTATCCGTGATACAAGTACTCGCTAAGGAATTCTTTGGTAAATTTAATAAACTACTCGTTCATCGACAAATTTGCTAAACTATCTCTACCTATCTTATTAATGTAATTAAATGTAATGTCTTAGTAAAATCATTGTAATATGTATTATAATATTATAAACCATCATAACCTGTAGTATTATTCAGTTATATTTAAAAAAAAAAAATAATAATTTTCACTATAATATTAAAATCCAAATTGGAGTTCTGAACCCCTGCAACTTGCAGAGGTACTGGAGGTACCATCGATGTAGCGGTTTGCCACTTTGCGAAACTAATACTTACGTTTTAGTAGACATGGTTAATGTTGCAATTTTGTAAACCTCTGATCACCTTACTTTAAAATTTTTGTTATTTGTATTTTTATATCATGTATGTATTTTTTTATCGTAACTTATCGTTATTATATCTTACTGTAATTTAAGTTTTTATTGCTTATATTTCTATTTAACTAATGTACTTTTTTATTTCTATTGTAATTTTATTTATATTATTTCCTTATCATGTTAAAGATGTACTGCCTTTATTTATTTATGTAAAAGCCCTCTGGGCGTATAATAAAACAAATAAATAAATAAATCTCCGACGACTAACCTAATCACCCATCACAATAATAATGATTATAAAATGAATTCCACTAATCATCTGTTCGAGAACAACTTACCTGCTTTCTTGCGTGCAACAATTAATAAGGAATTTCCCATGAAGAAAAAACCCATCTTAACATTTTGGTAAGAAAAAACAGCTTTTTCTGAAAATGACGACATTTTACAAAAAAACTTAAAATTGCTGTAAATATTTACTGGTTGGAGATTTATGTAGATATGTATACATATTCTAAAAGGTAATTAAATTATCTACAACTTTTTTTAAATGAATTTCTTTCTTGGATCAATATTTTAGACGATATGAAGGAATGTTTGACGAAAAATGTGAGGTAAAATGTTTTTTTTTGAAAATATTGACATTTGTGGAGCGTATAACTCCAAAACGGCTTCGATTTCCAAAATTACGCATAGAATAAAAGTTGTAGATAATTTTATGAGCTTTTACTTATTCTTAAAAAGTTTTCCTCTGCGACGCACCGTTTTTGAGATATAAACGGAAACCCGAAAATCGGGACCTTCCCCCCCCCCTCCCCCCCCTAGCTCACCACCTAGACGTCAGGACTTTTAGTATGTTCACACCCTAAGCACCCTAAACAAGTCCTGAAAGAATCGCTTAGGTTCCTGCTCACGCACTCTACACCTCCTTTTGGACCATTCGTTTACTGGACTATAAGACTATTATGAACCTCCCAACTATCTTCTCTTCATATTCGTTCCCTTTCTTCAGCCTCACAACATAATGTACCACAAAAACGTGGATGCTATTGTGGTACGTCGTATTCGCTATTAAAAATTAAAACTACCTACGACTGAATATTTTTTATATCTACCAAATCAAAAATCGTAACATACTCGCATAAAACAAAGTTGGGTTAGTTACACTATTTATAACTCGAGAATGCTGGACCAATTTTTATGATCTTTGATTTGCTGGATTTGTCTCCGCCCCAAATAGTAGAATAGCTATTAAAACATCGGAAAAATTCACAAAAAAATAAATTAAGAAGAAAATTCTTTTCCTCATACATTTGGTATGGAACGAATTCTCATTATTTGAAGGAGCTGCAGGAATTGTGATTAGTATAATATAGAGTAGTTAGTGAATTCCAAAAATTCAAAAACGTCAAATGTCAATGCGCTGATTGTTTCGCTTTTGTTCTTAAACATATAATGCTGCCTCTCTTTCTTACACACTTAATGTCAACAGTTGAAAATGAGACAAACGGTGAACGTATGTCTGCACCCCTCCAAAGGAAAAATACAATAATTATAATAAATCTCCTTCACACGTGTAAAGAAAATGAAACGCAATTTCCGCAAGTAAGTTAAAAAGTAAGAAAATCACAAAAAATATAAATCCGTACACAACGCCTTCTCTGATACTAACAAAAACAAAATATGGACAGTTATGCATCGATAATTTCTTCATTGTGTTATTTTTAACTTAATAAAAAACTGAATTTAATTCAGCTAATAAGTTAACACAACAGTTATTGATTCTGCGGCGGTAAGAAGTTCGCCGGGTCAGCTAGTAAAGCGAAGAACACCACCAGAAATAAATCATAATCATTTTGCCAATTACACCATGTAATATTGACTTAAAATGACAGACACGCCAAATGGAGAACCAGTTCACGAGTACATCCTAACGACCCCATTTATCTGTTCCCCCTCATTAAATCCCTTATGCATTAAGAAAATCCTGAAATACTGAAAGCTCCCAGTACCAGGAATACCCTCTTTAGAAGTTTATTATTGTATCATTTAGAACCTCTGAATAGAAAATACTTAGAAGTCTCTGTAATGACTTATAAGAAAATATGGGTCGCCCAATTACATACGACCTTTTGACTTCCAGGCCCTAGGCAGGCCAACGGTATTGATTATTATAAGAAGTGCTCAAGAAAGAATTTTGATAATTGAAAATGATTCATTGAATTTTTTTAATGTACAGTCAATTCAAGTAAATTTATATATTACTAGCAGAAGTCCCCGGCAATGTCCGGGCTTTACACTGAGTTTTCAAAATCAATGGAGACAGTGACCCTCCTCTTGTTTTGAAGGTCACATGTGCAAAATTTATTCAACTTCGGCATAAATCTGTAGATTTGCCTACAAATCAAATCCGCACCACCAGCTTGCCAGCCCGCTTGTTTACCACATACAGACATATATTTCAACCAATTTACACAAAAATTTGACAAATTACATACCTAAACCTTCCTCGTGAATCATTGGTGAAAACCGCATAAAAATCCGTTCAGTAGTTCTAGAGTTTATCGCGAACAGACTTTAATTTATAATATGTAGATATTTGATAATAAATAAAATAAAATTAATAAATAAAATGAGAATGAAAAAAATTAATTAAAACAGATGTAATTCAATAAAAGAGGAAATGAATAAAAAAACAAAAATTAAATAAATCGGAAAATTTTATGAGATGCGGTGGAATATAATGGTATTGCGTGTTACGTATGTATGTTGTATTCTTTTACATCATGTATATTTTTTGTAATTTTTCCTCTTTGAGATTAATTTTGTATCTGAAATGTTTTTTATTTCCCATATTTTTGAATCGAGTGAAATATTGTTGAATGCTTTTATTACGTAGTGCTTATGTTGTTGAGATGCGGTGGAATATAATGGTATTGCGTGTTACGTATGTATGTTGTATTCTTTTACATGATGTATATTTTTTGTAATTTTTCCTCTTTGAGATTAATTTTGTATGTGAAATATTTTTTATTTCCCATATTTTTTAATCGAGTGAAATATTGTTGAATGCTTTTATTACCTAGTGCTTATGTTGTTTTTGTACAAAGCTTGTGTTTACCTTCCGAGTTTTTTATGTTTTTTTGTCCGCTTACCTAACTGGACTGTTAATAATTTTATTGTAGTTTGTGTTTGTTGAATTTTGTTTGATTTGGTCAAAATCTGGTTTAGTAGTGTTTTTCTGTATAATTGGCGTACATCTAGTACGTGCCATTCTATGTTTTTTTAAAATTTATTTGCCTTTAAGACGGATTTATGCCAGATTTTCGTATGACCGATAGCTGAGTTAGTTAGCTACTCCCCAAGCAATGATTCCATATTTTATTATGGATTGAGAAAGTAAAAAAAAATTTTTGACGGTTTTTATTGCAATTATTTGAGAACAATTATTCCATTGAGGTAAGGACAATGGTGAAACCGAGGAACTTTATCACTTAAAACGTTAAAGATCGCGCCTTTTGACGAAATCAGTTTTTTTCCAATTGCTAACTGTAAAATGGCACTTCTAGGGATTGAATGTTCGTTGTTTGGAATGGACATTTCTTGGCCCTTGTCATATAAATCCTAATTTGAATCCCCTTGGGAGCCCGCTCACTTTGGGCAGAATTATAATCAGCTGCAATTCGTACAGAGGCTGTAAATTATATAGTGAGGGAAGAAATTATATTCAAAGGGAAAATTTCAAATTGTGTCGCTGCTGAATTAAATATTAAGACTCTCTGGCCTTAGAAATGTACCTATGTTTATTTAATGAAATATATTCAATAGTGTCTAATAGTATTTAGTTATTTGTGATTGTCACTAATGCGGCAAGTTTAGAAGCTATATGATATTTAGATTCGTTCATGTACCTTCGCATTTCCATGGAGAAAATAAATACAAAAATTATATTTAATTATTTTAAAATATATCGCAAGTCTCGATGGCTGTCGTCTTTCTGAAATAAAGACGAAAAAGACTTAGGAAGGAAAGGAGATGGTGAAGTGAGGAGGAAGGTTAAGTCTCGATTACATTGAGCGAGTTTACACGCTACTATCTGGGAAATTCACATGTTAGTAAACTCGCTCAGTGTGATCGTATTAATAGCTAACTATTGTGGACAATCTAAGAAAAAAGTTGAAAGGGGGTCAACTTTACTCTCTACTCGCTTGCGTTTGCCACAAGATGGCGGCCCACAAACAGCTGATTTCGTAACTGTCAGAATTAGCTCGCGCGGGAGTCGTAATTCTCGCTACAGGCTAGCATGTGGCGCTAGCTGCGAGCTCAAGCTTTCTATAAAATGTTGACAAAATTGGTTCGTGCGGGAGTCGTTATTTTAGCTGCTACTATCGCTACTGAGCGAGTAGACAGTTTTGTGTGTCATCATGACAATCTCACTCGCCGATTCACCCGCTTTTAAACTTACCGACTAGTAGCTTGTAAACTGGCTCAATGTAATCGAGGCTTTAGGAAGTTCTTCATAGATCCATTTTAAGGAATGTTTCGATTCCGAATTGTAGTATTTAATCAGGGCGATACTAACGTCGGTTTTACATGCCACTTTTTTCCGGTTCCCATTGGACAATTGGCCCCCAGCTAATTTATATACGTACAACTAGCGAGTATCCGGAATGCGTTGCAATTCGCCCCCGCCCGCATTCCCATCACCCTGCTCCCCTGAAACCCCTTCATTTGTTCCACTCGCCCCTCCCGAATTCCTTTCACCTTTCCATCTCTGCCGCTAAACTATATGAAATGCACACATTTTCGAATAATTCACACGCTACCTGTTGTAAATGCGTATTTTATTACACACAATGTCAGAGCTCACCAGTATGTATAAAAACCATCACAGGCTTGCGCACAACAACTCACCAAAATTTCATCGCAATCGCATGATTGCTATGGGAAAAAATTCATAACGCTCGAGGTCACCATTACATATAGGAATATTCGCGGGCATGCGTACAACAAATTACCAAGGTTTCATTTCAACATATCACCAAGGTTTCGTTTCATCGCAATCGGTTGAAAGGTTTAGGAACGCGTAAGGAACAAACAAAGAAACATTCATTTTTATATATGTAGTCGGTTTATGGAAAATACGGTACACCTTACAAAAAATATAACTAGATTTCTCCGAAGGGACGCAAGTTGGGGCAAGAATGCTATAGAACGCCTTTTTTTCTCAGAGAGGTTTTGCGGTGAAGATTTAAATGTGGCAAGGAAGGTTATAACAAAAATATAAAAATGAAAAAATATTTTTATTTATTTAATTACGCCATTTTTCGGAGCTTTTACAAACATTACATATGACTAATAATAAATATACAGCATTCAGTAATAATAATAACTGAACTGTCTCAGTAACAATATTTTATATTTATTTAAACATAAATTGAAGATGTCCACTGACTTGGTATAATTGTTTCCCTCATTAGTATTATTGGCAAAGAGGAATACATATGGTTGTTGGTACCAGAAATTCTGCACTTTTATTGTAATATATATGTACAATGTATTATTTAGTTAAATTATTCAATTTAGTTAAATAACTATTCAATTTAGTTAAATAGGTACTACGAAAACATTTTAAATTTTCTTTGTCTGACGTGTTTAACTCGTCATTACTATCATCATTATTATTATCACCACTACCATCATCAATATCATTACCATCGTCATTATCATCTCTACCATCATCAAGATCATTACCATCGTCATCATCATCCCTACCATCATCAAGATCATTACCATTGTCATCATCATCCCTACCATTAAGATCACCGTAATCATCACCATCATCATTTTTACCAACATCAAGATCATCATTATCATCAATACCATCATCAAGATTATCATCATCATCACCATTATCATCAGTACCATCATCACAATCATCACCACCATCATCAAGATTATCATCATCATCACCATTATTATCAGTACCATCATCAAGATCATCATCATCATTATTATCATTACCATCATCGTTCCGAGTGCTTTGATAAATTACACCTTTTCCAAGAAAAACTGCCTGTCCATATATTGATTACACCAGCGTATAAGTACAAAATAACGACATCGTAAATAAATTCGTTTGATATTCATACCAAAATTATCATTAAGATGAAGCCATAGTAAATAATGCAAAATCATACAAAATCATATGTTTTGTTTTGAAAATTTGATCGCTAAGAAGTATTGTAGATGCTTCAATTAAATTCTGCGTGTAGAACATACCTTGGACCTTAAAAATATCGGTCATTTTTTTTTTTAGTCTTTTAATAAGCCTATAAAAAAATAAAGTATAAGGTCTAAAAAACACACTTTCAAGTCCAAACTCTCCTATTTATAAACCCCTTTTCGGATATGGTTTTATTGTATAACGTGGCAAATTCAGTTTATTTTATTTTATAATGTTCGCAAAAAAGTTGATATTTACACCCAATCTTTCAAATTCGGTTTTTCAAAGTGAACCCTATGGCGTCCACCGAAGAACTACTGTAGTCGCCACAGTCGCCAAACCTCAGTCACGCCCCGAACTGAGCGGGAGATGGACGCGTCACTCCGCGTCGCTTGATTTCGTGAAAACAATTTTAAATTTCCGTTTTATTACAATAAACAATGCGTAAAACAGGAATTAATATTTTTTACAGGCCTTTACGAAATCAACATGTAAATTTAAACTCCTCCCATAAAGGGCGTGAATTCCGAATTTTCGATTTTTTCCTGAACTAGTGGATCGCTTTAAAGGTATTTTTGAAGTGGATTTTATGTTTGAAATCGGTAAATAATTCACAAAAAAATATAAACATCAACCATCGGATCTATTTTTTTTATTCCGATCCCAATGGTGGGTTCAAATAAAAAATCTTCGCTTAACACCATCATTATTTTTATATTTACAATTTCAAACAGATAGTTTTTTTACAGAAACTCCACACAACAGGTCTTTAGGAAAAAAAATCCCTCAGGGACTATGTCATCTTTGGAGATGCTGCGTGGAGGGTATTTTAAAGTAGAAGAAGGAGAAGATATCCTGGGAAGGAAAAATGAACGAGGTAGAGGAATCTGGTGGTCAGGGTTTGCAGGAGTGATGGAACTACGAATCCAAACCCTCTCACTGCGCTGCAAGGCGATGGAACAAAGAATCCTGTGTGTGGAAGAGGCCAAAAGATCTACCTCGACTAGTCCCTCCCGAATCCTCCTGCCACAGGGATGTATCTGCCACCAAGACTTACACAAACTTCACCCCGTGAACCGGGCACCCTTGCTAAGTCACCAAACGCAGTGAACCGCAGAGAACCTATGGCAGGTGTTTGTCATACAATAAATGGTTCCCGGGGCGGCGTAAGCCTACCCGCTTCCCAAATCAAATGCCAATGCCGTTAGGGAAGAAATAATATTTTAGGACGGTCCTGAATCCGTAAAAAATGGCGTGACCTTGAACATAACAATAAATCACAACCATGAAAGCATCTTTTTTTTATTTTAATTTTATGAGTAAAACTGTAATATTTAAATAAATGAAGACAATATAAGCGAAACTCAATCGAAAATTAGGAAACAGAAAAATCAGAAAAACATATTGACACCTCTGGGACTTGAACCCAGGACCTCTTGCTTTCCGGGCAAACGCGCTAACCACTGCACCACGGTGTCGATATGAAATTCGGTCATGTTTAACTGTACCATACTTCGACTAAGAACCACCTATATTATCTTAATTTTTCTTTAACGCATATATTATTGGCAACTATTTATATGTATGATTGCAAGATTGAAACCCGAACTAAATGCACTCTAGATAGTGTCTGGATAAATCTTTATCCACAATACGCATATTAAATAAAATGGATACATTAAAATGGGTACATTGGGTAGTAATAAAAATCATTACGATGAAGGGTCAAACAAAGAACGCATGAACAAAACGTTGATTAGATAACGGCCAAACTCGTGACATTGCACCGAAATGGCATTGAAAGATGCTTTCATGTTGAAATAAATGAAGACATTTTATTTAATACGCATATTAAATAAAATGGATAAATCTTTATCCACAATACGCATATTAAATAAAATGGATAAAGATTTATCCAGACACTATCTAGAGAGCATTTAGTTCGGGTTTGAATCTTGGAATTATACATAAAGATAGTTGCCAATAATACATGCGTGAAGAGGGCATTACCAGAGAAAACTGGAAATACGTCATTTTCAAAAAAGATTTTAGACGTATTGACTCTTTTCCACAAAAAATTATAAATGGATTTCGAAAGATTGTTCTTTTACCTAGCATTCGTATGTAATAAATTTTGAGAATATTTTAAATTTTTTAGTATAATAAGGTTATTCCATAGGTCGTTGGCAGATTTGTTAAATTTTCAAAAAAGTTTTTTATTATACCCAAAGATATTGAAATATAAGTAGATGTGCTATCTGCAGTTTTTACTATGTGGGTCTGCGCTTCCGGGTGTCGCCGATATTGTTTACCAATTAACAAATAAACTAAAAGAACAACTAATTAACGAATAAACCAAACGAACGTTAAACTAAATGAACGAATTCTTTCCTTATTCAAAATATATTGTTAACCAATATTAATGCACATTTTCAAAAAATCAACGAAATAAACAAATTCTTTTTGTATGAAAACTACGCTAATTAGCGCGTAGTCCGGCGACAGTTGCGCGGACACCATAGCATATCTTTCTGTATTTGAATATCTTTGATTATACCACACCCATTTCAAATAATATAATCATGCAGTAAAATAAATCAATTCAGTATCTAGCAAACGTATGTTTTAGAATTTTAATTTTAGTTTCAATAAAATCATTAAAAAATATGTACGTACATGTGTTTCTTGACGAAAATTGGTCCATTTAGACATTATTGAAAAATGATAAATACTTATAATCAAAAAATAACTACAAAAAGTACACTATTTTATTAGTTTTATCATCACGCCTTTCAGCATTTTTGGATGAAGGTAAAAATTAAAGCTAATTTGGATTGAAATAAATTCGATATTGAGTTATAATTTTAAAAAGCTGGTACGGAGAATAATTAATTTTTCTCATTGTAACCGCCCTGCACGATCGGAAGAACAACTTTCGACGAAATGTGGATTTTCGTCCGCTGGCTGGTTAAACGCTCTTAAAGAAAAATGAAGATATTGTAGGTGGTTCTTAGTCGAAGTATGGTACAGTTAAACATGACCGAATTTCATATCGACACCGTGGCGCAGTAGTTAGCGCGTTTGCCCGGAAAGCAAGAGGTCCTGGGTTCGAGTCCCAGAAGTGTCAATAATATGTTTTTCTGATTTTTCTGTTTCCTAATTTTCGATTGAGTTTCGCTTATATTGTCTTCATTTATTTAGACATGAAAGCATCTTTCAATGCCATTTCGGTGCAATGTCACGAGTTTGGCCGTTATCTAATCAATTTTTTGTTCACGCGTTCTTTGTTTGACCCTTCATCGTAATGATTGTTATTAGTACCCAATGTACCCATGCCTGATCGAAATCGCCCGCTGATAACCATATCTTGACCGATACGATATTATGATTATTGATTATATATGACCGGAAACCACCAAATCAATCACTGTAGCGTAGATGCCAAAGCATATCTATCTATATCTACATCCATCATTAAAAAAATGTTACAATATGAAATTAACACATACATATATTCATTAGTATGTACGTAAAATATGTAAAGTTCTCTTGTATTATTTCCTCAAAATAAAATGTCGAATCAGAAAGGTATTACCTACACGTTCACAATCAGTAATGAATTAAAACGACAATTCGTCCTGCGACAATTCATCCGGCGACAGTTCATCCTGCGACAGTTCATCCGGCCGACAGTTCATCCTGCCGACAGTTCATCCTGCCGACAGTTCATCCTGCCGACAATTCATCCGGCGACAATTCATCCTGCCTGATCATTTAGAAGATTTTTATTAAGTAAGTATGCAAAGAGGATATACGGCCGTACAACCAAAATCGATATACCTATATCTGAAGGCATCTTGAGTGGAAATCCGCTGTAAAAATATTTTTACTAACAATAATTTCGACTCTCCGAAGAAGCATGCGTGAATAACAAAATACGACATACTTACGTGCAGTCGGCTTAGAAGAACGGTAAAGATTCCTACTTGCATCTAATATAACTTTTTATCTGAAATTAACACCATCTTTTTAGGGTGAATTGACTGATTTAAAAAAAAAACACAAGAGTCCCAACCGTCTCGAGCCAGTGAGTGCCAATGGCATCCCCAATTTTGGTATAGTGTGATGCTGAAGGTAGTGGCGAGGGGAAGGAGATGTGGAAAACGTATCTTCCTGGCTATTCAGATCTAGTCACCAAACACGGCTAGGTTAGGTTAGGTTAGGTTAGGTTAGGTTAGGTTAGGTTGTACGGCCGTATATCCTCTTTGCATACTTACTTGAAGAAAAAATCTTCAAAATGATCAGGCAGGATGAATTGTCGCCGGATGAATTGTCGGCGGGATGAACTGTCGGCAGGATGAACTGTCGGCAGGATGAACTGTAGCAAGATGAACTGTCGCCGGATGAATTGTCGCAGGATGAACTGTCATGGAACCGTAATAAATACATATTGCGGTATTTGTTATTTATATTTTAAACATAAAACAATATAAAATTTCAATATTTTCACGTAATATAGTTACGTAAAACATTGAGAAATGAAATACATCAAATAATATCCGCCATCCTAAAACTGTATGAAAATCGGTACCAAAATAGAACAAGTACTTTTTTTCAACCTGAATTTTCAGAATAGATAAAATAGATGAAAAATAGAATGTTGTCAAAACTCCCATAAGAGTATCTACAGTCTATAACAATTTGTCAATTTCACGGGGTTGAGTATCATACCACATTTCAAATAAAAGTTGAGAAATTGCAAAACTTTTTATTTTTACATTAGCTTCACACATAGTAAAAAACTTAATAGTACACAACTGCTAACCTTGTATAAATCATAAGTACGCCCCACGGTTGAATTTTGCAGCCATCTCTGGTCTGGAGCTCCAAAATACCTGAAAAATACCCTCGACTCTGTGCAGAAACGGGCGGTCCGTTTGATAGATTCTCCCATCTTAACAGACATATTGCAATCTTTAGAGCACAGGCGTCGGGTGGGAATGCTATCCTTGTTCTACCGGTATTACAATGGAAGATGCTCCGAGTAACTAGCATCATTGAACCTTTCAGCACCGGTGCATAGTCGGGAAACACGCCAAACGCGTGCCCAACATTTGTACACGGTTGACATTTGTCACATGAGAACGGGTCGTTTCTTCGACTCGTTCTTGTGTTCAACAGCTCGGCTGTGGAATGATTTGCCAGCCTCTGTTTTTCCTCCTTCCTACAACATGGGTCTCTTCAAGACCAATGTTCATTCCTTCCTCTCCTCAAAAAGACTCTCTATCCCAGTTGACATAGGCCCTGAGGGAAATTATTTTCCTCAGGGCCTCCTGTGTGGAGTTAATGTAAAAAAAAAGAAAAAACACAGGAGGCTTCGAGGAAAACAATTTTACTCGGGCCTATGTCATCTTTGGGGTTTGAAGTGTTCCTCTCCTTCCTTTTAGGGAAAACGAAGGATATGAAGTTGTAGCAATCATAAAAGGCTGGTAGGAATATGGGGGTCAGTAGGTCAGTCTGTCTTGTAGTGACGGACGTATGCATCTATTCCTCCCACTGCCGTGCAAGGCGGTGGGTCGAAAGAGTCCAGGTGGAGTGGTCAAAAAGTCTCTCGTAACCAGTCTCTAGGTCGGTCGCCACCTAATAGGTAGGCAGACCGCCACCAAGACCTATACAATGAATGACACCATTAACCCGGGTACCCCTACTAAGTCACCAAACGTATAGAACCACTTGGGGTAACCTAAGCAGCAGTTTTCAGTGAGCTAGAGTACTAAGATTGGAAAATACGACGTTATTGATGTTGTTGTAGCTGAAAATGAATTTTTATTTTACCAAAATTTCAACTTTTTGTATGAAGCTGTACTGAAATGTGAATGCGGCGCATCCCCAAACTGAAAGTTTCCTGAAAATCTTCATACAAAATATTGAAATTTTGAAAAAAAAATCTTTTTCAGCTACAACAACATCAATAACTGGTATTTTTCAATCTCAAGCTAATTGAAAACTCACGGACCGCCACTGCTAAGCAGGGGTGTTGGTTATGCAATAAACTGTTCCCGGGGCGGCAGTACCCACATCCGCACCCCTTAAAAGTCTTCGTAAAACTTTACAATCGACAGCATTCTGAGTATTTCATTACGCGAACCAGTACGCATTTTAGTTCTATTTCAAGTAGTCCACTTCGCTACGTACCTAGACTTTAATACTACGTTGTGTAGACAGACACTACGCAGACCATTGTGCTATATCGACCCCAACGCTTAGTTGACTACGCTACGGAGATCCACACCCCAGTAGACCTTTAAACTGCGTAGACCACAAGGTCACCTAAACAATAATGATGGTTTGAAATATTCGGTAAACGTCCGGATCATGGTCATGGGGACTTCGTAATTAGAAAATACTTGGAATGCCTTCATTTAGACATTAAATTTTACTATCAGAAGAGATTGGGAATGAAATTGCTAATTAATTATTAGCAATGTGGCGTTATTAAATGGGTGACTTTAATAACGCCGTGTTCGTAAAAAACTTATCTCAAATGTACTTTACAACTTAATCTATACCTTCCGCAAATTACTTGTTGTCTGTCAAATTTTTATCATAATTGATTTATGAGTGTGAGAATAATGACGGTACCTATTGTTATCTCAAACTGCAATAAAGTGATTTTATCAGATTCAATATATTAGTGAATAAATTCAACAAACACTGTCATGGTACACACTCCTTGCTTCATTCACATTCATATGTCGTCTCAAACACACTCTTGTTTTTTTTCTCTTGATACGACCCAACTCAAATATCGGACGTTATTAATAGCGGCTGATTATTAATGTACGGCTGAAATTTAAGAACCCGATTTCGAATACATCTATGAGGCGGCGCATTATGCAAAACCGTCTTCGTACTTGAAGTTTGTTAAAAAGCTACTTTTGGCGTAGAACCGAATTCAAGCAAGCAGCCAATAATGCCAAAAGATGGTGCCACTTACGTTAACAGCTAGCGTGACGAACGTCAGCTGGCAGTAATTTCGTGAATTTCTCCGGAAATTGAGAGATTGAAGAAAATATGATTATTATTGTAACTGACAGTTGCGTGATAATACCACACGTCCATGTATTAAATATGAGGTCATTGCCTGTCACGGTTACTTTGTACCGGTGACTAGTTGTCACTGGATCCGAGGAACCGGCTATTTTTGGAAACAGTTCCTATCGGATTTATAAAATGGTCACCAACACTTAAACTGGGCGTTTTTTCACTTTACTTTCTTCGATCATTCGCTCCACATGTCCAAATCATCTTAAAGACCCTTTCGTAATCTTATTCATTAAACTGTCAGTCTTGTATTCTTTTGGGTTTTTACGGTTTTATCACATATACTCCACAGTGATCGCATGTCTACAGCATTACGTCTACTTTCACCCAAATTCTGCCAGTTCCGTGCCCAGCTTCCCCACATCAGGATTGGAATTAGCACGCCATTGTGAATTGCTACGTTTGACATCATCTAACAAGCTCCACAAGTTTATACTGCTAGGCCCTGCGGGCGGCTTTTGGTTCGGCTTCGTCCAGTTAGTGTTGGTAACCATTTTATAAGTCCAATAGGAACTGGTTCCAAAAATAGCCCATTCATCGGATCCACTGTCATCCAGTGTAGCTAGTCACCAGGAAAAAGTAACAGAGACAGTGCAATGACGTCATATGTAATATATAGCCGCTTGATGCAACACGTATTCCGTCGATCTTTCCATATCTGGAGAGATACTACATATTCACAAATTCGTAGCAGTTATTACATGTACCTAGGAGGGAAACGTCCCCATCCGACTTGCTGACGGAAGTAGCGACCTCTTGTGACGAATTCTTGAATTCGAAACCGAATCATAACAGGGGCTTTGTGTAAAATTCCCCGTACACAGATGTTATTTGTGGCGCGGCGCGCATGGCGTGGCATCAAAAATTCCACGCAGACGTTACCGTATTAATACTGTACGATAACTCCGAGAGTTGTGAGAGGAGTAAGAGGTTGCAATTATGCGAACATTTTCCAATTAAAACAAAAAAAAAACACAAAGCGGTAAAAATGAAGACTTAATAATCAAGTGTCCAAACACATATATCCATGATCATCTCCTTATGTTTCTACAACAAAAGTTTACTGTTATCATCTATGGTTATTTCACGGAAGTAGGTAAGGTGGGGCAAGGTGGGGCGTTTGCCCCACCCTGGCTGGCCGATGCAAGTCAACCGAGTCGCATTTTCAAATTTACAGCACTTCATAGGATGGTTTTCCTTCTTCCGGTCATATTATTTGTATTCATAGAGCCAAAAGTATGAATAGTAGAGTATGAAAGAGCCTGAAGAACCTACTCTAGACTTTTATTTTTTGCACCATCTCAGCCCATGACTTACTTTGTTATACGAGGAGATTGAACACACTCCGCAAAAATATATGATTACATACCGTTAAGAGCTTGTACGTATTATAATAGAATTTATTATACTTCCGTTGTGAATCAACTAGGCGAAGGAACCTTTAAAATATACGTAGTCAGTATCTACCTATCGATTTGATCGGAAATTCTAAATATTATAATCTTGCTGATTACTGATAACATTTTAACTTTGTGGCAAATTCGCTTAATTTCGGCTGATTTCTCCGAAATGGATTTTCCTTGCTAAGAAATCTACGTAAGGCCTCAAAATTCAATCTGAAAATTAATTGACCGAGGCACAAAATGTTTATTTCAAACGAAGCGTGTATTTCTAATAAAATTACAAAATTCTTGTAAAGGCCCAAATATTGGTTCCGCAGATTTGCTTACCCATAAATTGGTAAAAATCCTGTGTGATAATATATCTTGTTTGTATTGAAATATAAACAATGAATTTTTTACATAATAATAATATAAATGAAACAATTCAACTTTGTTTGATCCACTTATATAATGAGTAAATCCGACCGGTTTCAGAACAAACGTTCCTTCTTCAGAGCAAGCGTATACGAACCAAACAAAGTTGAATTGTTTCATTTATCTATAATGGATAACCACAAAGTTATAGCTTCATTCAAAAATATAATAATAACATAATATTATTAGTATTTTTGGATTTTTTTAAAGCGCCAATCTCGAAGGATGCTTTAGGCGATTTGATAATTTTTTTAACAATTATTTAATTTTACTGGCAGCCAGACCAAAATTTCCAACGACATTTCTTAAAATTCTTATAATGTACGAGTATTTTAAATATTTTATTAATGGATATCGTAGAAACAGTGAATAAATTAAGTTACCTACCTAACTTTTATCTCTTATGTCGTACATCTTAAAGTAATTTCTACTAATATATGTTATCATGTACTTGACTATATTGTTCACTTACTAATCGGCAATCGTTCAACAAGCTTATGAATTTATTATCATATAATTGTGTAAAAAAATTGTTTTTCTTGATAAAGTTGTAATGGAAATTCCAAAATATTGTGTGAATCATAATTAGACACAATGTAATTCTTAGTTTCCATTTATGGAGAAGAGATCTTTGATAAACATCCTCTCATTCACTTTACTCGCATAATATTTTTTTTTGTTATGTGAAGATAGACCATGAAAATATTTTTATTTAAATTAATAAATTGCACTGAATTTTTTTGATTACCTATATCCAAAACTATTATGCATTTTAATAGAAACAAATCCGAACATTCGGGTGAAGAAATATATCGAAGTAAGTTTTTATCTCTCTGTTGCACCAATCAACGAGTTTATTTTTTCTTTAATTTTTAATTTTTATTTTTATTATTATTGAGTTAGTTTATACTGCACGAATATAAACTAATAAGCACGATGTAACATTTCATTTGATAAATTTAAATATTTTTACAGTAAGCATAACATTTCTTTTTAAATACATTCATTCTTTCTTCATTCTTCATACTTTCAGGCATTTCATCATACATCTTTAGTCCTCTGTACATTAGGCAGTTCTGTGATTTTGATTTCTTCATTTGTGGCAATCGAACTCTGTTTATATTTATTGTTTCGTAATTATGAATGTCTCTATTAAAAACAATTTCATCCTTAAAGTATTTTGGCATTTGGTTTTTCATAATTTTATGCACAAAAATTAACACATTAAATAGCAGTCTCTTTTTTATTGGAATCCAATTTAGCTCCCCTCTCATTTGATTAATCCTTGCGTATTTGCCTTTCCCCAGTATACATCTCATAGCTTTGTTTTGTATAACTTCTAGTTTGTTCAAATTTCCTTCATTGGCCAAACATAACATCGTAGAGCAGTAGTCCAAATGTGGAGCAACGATAGTTTTATAGATGGGCTCCGTAGTGTTTCTATTTAATTTACGTCTTTGTCTTCTAAGAAAATTTACCTTTTTTGATACCTTTTTTAGCACATATTCAAAGTTTGCTGTGAAAGTCAGTTTTGAGTCGAGTATTACACCCAGGTATTTGATTTCATTTACTATTCCAATTTTTTCACCATTATTTGTCAAATTTAATCCTGTGTTACGTGTTTTATTGCCTATTTCCATATATTTTGTTTTGTTTACGTTGAGTTTCAACTTGTTTAATTTCAGCCATTTTGCTATATTTTGTAGGTCTCCGTTTATTTTGTTAATTACTTCTATGTAATCTTTACACGAAATATAGATTAAGGTATCGTCTGCAAATAGTCTAATTTTGCAATATTAAATAGTTTTGATAATATCATTTATGTAAATTATAAATAGAATTGGACCTAATACCGACCCTTGCGGAACACCAAGGTTTTCTATCGGTTCTGATTCTGAGCTTTCAACTTTCGTTACCTGTTTTCTTTTCTGGAGATATTCTTTGAATGGATTCAGAGCTACGTCAGAAAGACCTTTGTCTTCTAGTTTTTTCAATAGTATTTTCCTTTCTATCTTTTCAAATGCTCTTTTGAAATCTAAGAATGCTGCAATGGTGATTTTTTTTGTCTGTTTCTATCTTCCATGTATCAATCACTATGTTTATTGCCGCTTCGCAAGAGTTGTTGTTCCGGAATCCTGATTGCTCCTCACATAATATGTTATGTTAATATATTAATAATGGCTTTAATATATTATTATTATTTAATTTTATTTGATAGTCTCAGTAGCTTTTTTACTACTAATACTCTATTGAGTAGATTTATAATCTAGTTCTTTATTGTGAATCTGATAATTATGTAAATGGCACTTATGCCGCAACTTATTTTGTGTTAAGTTCTATAAATAAATAAATAAATAAGTGTTTATTCCAGTATGTGGGGAGGAGAGTGCAATCCCACACATTCCATAAGGGTATAATATACACATATATGTACAAAGTATTTGAATGGAAAAAAAGAAAAAGATGGTGGATATGAATGTACACGAAACAAAAGAAGATATCAGCATATTACATACCGCATTAAACCAGCTTCCTTATAATGTGTATGTATTATTATATCAAATAAATAAATAAATTGTTATTAATAATACAGAGTTTTTTTGTATATATCGGTATCGGTAACATGTATTTTGCCTGAATGGTACGGCTTTGTTTAAAACATCTTTTTTACACACTTGTAAAGCTGGGTGAGTTGTCCTTTTGCAGCACTACAAGTCAACACTATTATAATTTTCATTGAAGCCGACACTAATCATAATCCAGAAAACTTTCTTTCTAGCAAAACTGAGAGAATATTAAGCATTAAAATATATATATATTAATTCCACCGGCGATGGGCAATTCAAACCCTATTGCGATGAAAAACGACTTCTAATGTAGGTTAAAGACAATACCAAATTTGTACAACTAATTGTCTATGCATTTTGTGGAATATATATATACATATATATATATATATTCCACAAAATGCATAGACAATTAGTTGTACAAATTTGGTATTGTCTTTAACCTACATTAGAAGTCGTTTTTCATCGCAATAGGGTTTGAATTGCCCATCGCCGGTGGAATTACGGCATCCCTAATTAATTAGAATCCTCAGATTGCAGGGATACTATACATCCTTAGAAACAAATAAAAAATAAGCAATGGGGTTGTAACAGACGCATTGATGCATTAGATCTTGTTTACGTGAAACTTTGCAGCTGGCCGCCGCACGTGTCCCTTCAAAATATTACTGCCTACAAGAGAACAGTAAACAACTATGGACAAGTCGATTCTTGCAAAGTGTTACATGAAGAAACTGCACGTGTTATTCAAAAACCAAAAACACCTCGCTTTATCACAAACCACAGGTGCGAAATGCGGTCAACCCATGCAAGAAAACACTTCGTGTCTAAACTAGTTTGTTGTTTACGTAAAAAATCACAGCTGGCCGTCGCACGTGTCCCTTCAAAATATTACTGCCTACAAGAGAACAGTAAACAACTATGGACAAGTCGATTCTTGCAAAATGTTACATGAAGAAACTGCACGTGTTATTCAAGCACTAAAAAGCACTTAGCAACCAAAACGCCTTGCATTATATTGATGAATAAATCCTGCATTTTAAGCAGGTGCGTTCGTCCGCCTGGGGAAATCAGGTCAACTCAGGCAAGAAAACAATACACATGTCCAAACAAGTTTGTTATTCAAACCTGCCTCTTTGGTCTTTGAGTTTTTATTATCTCCCGAAACCAAAGTGACGATCGGAGTCCAGCGCCCCTATTGTTTGCAGTATTTGTATGGAACAAAGAAGTGGTCTCATACAAATTGGTCCTTTTCGAGCCAGGATCCCACGTCATCAAATCTTTCTTAGTGGAGATGCCATCACTACGCAGCGGCCGTAAAATCCTGGCCTCAACCGAAACATCACGGCCCTGCCCTGCAAACACAGATGTATCTATAACTCAACAGACCGTCGATCCGGTTCCACAGAAGGCTGATAAAGATGACAACACGCAGCAACACACTGGACAGCTCACAGATACGCGGCAACAAACTGAGCAGCAACGAGATATGCAGCTAACAGACGTCTAGCAACAAATTGACAGCAACAAGATATGCAGCTACCACACATGCCGCAACGAGATATGCAACAACACACTAAGCAGCTCACAGACATGCAGCAGCGAACCCAGCCGCAACGAGATATGCAGCTAACAGACGTCTAGCAACAAATTGACAGTAATGAGATACGCAGCTTCCACATATGGAGCAACGAGATATGCAGCTTCCACATATGGAGCAACGAGACAAGCAGCAACAAACTGGGCAGCAACGATATATGCAGCTACCACACATGCCTCAACGAGATTTGCAACAACACACTAAGCAGCTCACAGACATGCAGCAGCGAACCCAGCCGCAACGAGATATGCAGCTAACAGACGTCTAGCAACAAATTGACAGTAATGAGATACGCAGCTTCCACATATGGAGCAACGAGATATGCAGCTTCCACATATGGAGCAACGAGATATGCAGCTTCCACATATGGAGCAACGAGACAAGCAGCAACAAACTGGGCAGCAACGATATATGCAGCTACCACACATGCCTCAACGAGATTTGCAACAACACACTAAGCAGCTCACAGACATGCAGCAGCGAACCCAGCCGCAACGAGATATGCAGCTACCAGTATACAGCAACGAACCCAACAGCAACAAGATATGCAGCTTCCACACATGCAGCAACGAGACATGCAGCTAATAGACGTCTAGTAACGAGATATGCAGCTACCACATGCAGCAACAAGATACGCAGCAACGAACCCAGCAGCAACGAGATATGCAGCTATGGCATGCAGCAACGAGAAATGCAGCAACAAACCTAGCATTAACGAGATATTCAGCCACCAGATACGCAGCAACGAACCCAGCAGCAACAAGATATGCAGCTTCCACACAAGCAGCAACAAGACATGCAGCTAATAGACGTCTAGATACGAGATATGCAGCTACCACATGCAGCAACAAGATATGCAGCAACGAACCCAGCAGCAACGAGATATGCAGCTACGCCATGCAGCAACGAGAAATGCAGCAACAAACTGAGCATTAACGAGATATTCAGCCACCAGATATGCAGCAACGAACCCAGCAGCAACAAGATATGCAGCTTCCACAAATGCAACAACGAGACATGCGGCAATAAACTGAGCAGCAACAAAATATACAGCTACCACTCATGCAACAGCGATATATGCAGCTACTAGATATGCGTATATATGTATACTCGATACCCTGTGGCAGCCAGCCAGAGAATTCCCGAGCTTGCAGCAATTGGCCCGACCCTTAATGCTAGTTCTGGATATACTGAAAAACCAAGACCGTACTCACACTGGATGAACACATCGAAACATAGATCCACTGGCCTAGATCACCTCCGCGATAGAAGAATCACTCCACATTGCCAGAAGCAAGCCCTATCAGAGAGTACAACAGCTGGCCTGACACGCAAAGCAGATTGCTGACCCATTCGCGGCCCTGCGCGCTGCAACTCCACGCCAAGCTGATCACCAACCTGCCTGAATTTGCAGTCCCATACGAGCCTGAGCCGTGTCCTGCCATACCAATTTCATGATAAGTTATTCCTTTATATTGTTTATCCTAGTAATAGCAGCAACTAGCTTGCCTCCCAACTTGTTTGCGACAAGATACCCAACTCAAGTAAAGGCACCAACTAGTCCGCCTTCCAAATTGCTTGCGACGTGATACGCTACTCAAGTAATGGCAACAAATAGCCAGCCTCCCAACTTGTTTGCGACGAGATACGCTACTCAAGTAATGGCACCAACTAGCCCGCCTCCTAACTTGTTTGTGACGACATACACAATTCAAGTAAAGGCACCAAACTAGCCCGCCTCCCAACTTGTTTGCGACAAGATACGCAACTCAAGTAATGGCACCAACTAGCCCGCCTCCCAACTTGTTTGTGACAAGATACGCAACTTAAGTAATGGCAGCAAATAGCCCGCCTCCCAACTTGTTTGCGACGAGATACGTAACTCAAGTAATGGCACCAACTAGCCCGCCTCCTAACTTGTTTGCGACAAGATACGCAACTCAAGTAATGTCACCAACTAGCCCGCGTCCCAACTTGTTTGCGACAAGATACGCATCTCAAGTAATGGCATCAACTAGCCCGCCTTCCAACAAGTTTGCAACGAGATACGCTACTCAACCGAAGGCCAGCAAGGCTAATTCCATCTTCTAATTTCAATTCCAGCAGTGCCACTACCAGAATAGTGGTACTCCTCATCACCGCAGCCAAGGCGAGCAAGCCCTGCCCCCAGCAGTGCCACTGCCAGAATAGCGGTGCTCCTCATCACCGCAGCCAAGGCGGGCAGGCCCTCCCCAGCAGTACCACTGCCAGAACAACGGTGGTCCTCGTCGGAGCAGCCAAGGCAAGCAGGTCATTCCAGAACATCGATACTCTCCAATGTCTCCTCAGACGGGAGGAGCCTGTTTCCACATTAAAAGGGACAAAATTTCATGGAACTGACTCCGAGATGAAAACGCTCTAGTGGCACTGAAGCCACGAGACAGACGCGCAATTCTCTAGCAATGCCATGCATCAATTGGCTTTACTAATCACCAATAAAACCTCACAGTCTAGGATAGGTTAATACGACCCACGAAGAGGCAATACGACCCACGAAAAGGAGATCAACCCGGCTTTATTTCCTGCCTTACTATTCGGCCCAAAATACTACATCAAGCCGTGTGGCGCTCGAACCTGAGCTGGGACAAACCCATTGCCCCTGAACATATCCAAAAGTGGACCGATTGGCTGACCCTGCAAAAAACATACAAAGTCACGATCCCAAGACACTGCGTCAATTACAAGCGAAGCAGCGTAACCCTACACCTCTTCTGTGACGCGTCTGAAAAAGCCTGTTGCGCCGTCGCCTACTACACTGAAAAGTTAGGTGGCACCTTGCGGACCGCCTTCCTGGCCAGTAAATGCAAAGCCGCACTCATCTCAGCGAGACTCGCCCAAACAACTCAAAAGGAAAGCCAAGCCCTGATAACTCAAACCCATTTTTGGACAGATTCAACAACAGTATTGTGTTGGCTGCGCACCGATCCACACACTTACTCCAATTTAGTGGCAAACAGACTGGGCGAAATAGACGAGATAACCAACATACACAACTGGAGGTGGGTGCCAACCAAGCTGAATCCCGCCGACCTTGGTTCACGGGACTCAGACACACCCGACCTATCACCCGAGGGAAGGTGGTTCTCCGGCCCAACCTTCCTCATCATGCCTGAGACCTCGTGGCCAAAAGAACGAGCGCCTTTCCAAACACCCGACGAATGAACACTAGAAGTGAGGCCCCACTACGTCGGTCTTATGTCAACCTCAGGGGAGGCGCTTCCTTCCATTGAGCAATTCTCCTCGTGGAACAGACTAATCCTTGCAACAGCTTGGGTTCTCCGTTTTATAAATCGATGTCGGAGAAAAATCAACAAACCCTCAGAAGGCCCGCTGCGAGTAGAAGAGATCCACGAAGCGGAAGACAGTTGGATAAAGAAATCCCAGGAGGACGCCTTTAAAGCCGATATGAATGCCCTCAGACAAGAACATGTGTTACCATCCGGCAGCCGCCTAGCTTCATTGAACCCTTTCTTCGGACAAGATGGCAGGTTGCTGATGGGTACACGACTACAAGGCCTACACAACACCAAGGATGTAGCACAGACTCCCGTCATCCTGGACGGCAACAATCCTTACACACAGCTCTTAATCCACCGCTACCACAAAAAGGCAGACCATCCCGGTACAGAGAGAACAGTGGCAGAAGTACGGAGCAAATTTTTTGTACTACGCTTGCGCACCACAAGCAGAAAGATCGCGCGCACCTGCCCCATGTGCTATATACGAAGAAGCAAGCCCTCACCACCCTTAATGGGAGCATTTACTTCGGACCCATGACTATCACAGACATCGAGAAAAACGCTACGCCGCAATCTTCACTTGCTTCTCGATACGCGCTGTCCACCTAGAACTCGTTTCTTCTCTAACCACCGATTCTGCTATTATGGCCATACAACGAACGACAGCACGAAGGGGACAGCCCGTAACCATACTCAGACAACGGGACTAATTTCCATGGGACCGAAGCCGAGATGAGAAATGCCTTGAAATTACTAAGTCAAGACGTTAAAATGCTTGATCGAATGGAGATTTATACCATCAATGACGCCGCACATGGGAGGAGTATGGGAAAGACTGGTACGATCGGTGAAACGGGCACTAAACGCCACGCTCAAAGAACGAGCACCTAAAGAGGAAACTCTCCTGACTACTCTAATCGAAGCTGAATTCGTAGTGAACAACAGACCACTCACCCATATATCAATGGATCCTCGCGATGAAGAACCTCTGACACCTAACCATTTTCTTCTGGGATCGGCCAGAAGACGCTCTCTCTTGTCCATGTACGAAAAAGGGGACGAAGAAATATGTCTCCGCCGACAGTGGCGTGTCGGTCAACGACTAGCGGACATGTTTTGGCAACGATGGCTTCGACAATACCTTCCCACCTTAGCGGCCCGACAAAAATGGCACCACCCTGTCACACCCATAAAAAAATGATGACTTGGTGATCATCATGGATCCTGCACTACCTCGGAATCATTGGCCTCGCGGCCGCGTCATCGAGGCGATAACCGCAGCCAACGGACAAGTTAGAACCGCTCGAATCCAGACTAGTTCCGGGGTGTACCTAAGACCAGCCGTTAAAATCGCTGTCATCTTATCAGCTCCTACACCTGCTGAGTTATCTCCCCCTCCTCTTCACAAGGACACATAACAAACCAAGATACCTACATCAAGAATGCGTCCGACGAACTAGCTAGGTGCAATCAAACATTACACCAGGAGGAGAATGTAACAGACGCATTGATGCATTAGATCTTGTTTACGTGAAACTTTGCAGCTGGCCGCCGCACGTGTCCCTTCAAAATATTACTGCCTACAAGAGAACAGTAAACAACTATGGACAAGTCGATTCTTGCAAAGTGTTACATGAAGAAACTGCACGTGTTATTCAAAAACCAAAAACACCTCGCTTTATCACAAACCACAGGTGCGAAATGCGGTCAACCCATGCAAGAAAACACTTCGTGTCTAAACTAGTTTGTTGTTTACGTAAAAAATCACAGCTGGCCGTCGCACGTGTCCCTTCAAAATATTACTGCCTACAAGAGAACAGTAAACAACTATGGACAAGTCGATTCTTGCAAAATGTTACATTAAGAAACTGCACGTGTTATTCAAGCACTAAAAAGCACTTAGCAACCAAAACGCCTTGCATTATATTGATGAATAAATCCTGCATTTTAAGCAGGTACGTTCGTCCGCTTGGGGAAATCAGGTCAACTCAGGCAAGAAAACAATACACATGTCCAAACAAGTTTGTTATTCACACCTGCCTCTTTGGTCTTTGAGTTTTTATTATCTCCCGAAACCAAAGTGACGATCGGAGTCCAGCGCCCCTATTGTTTACAGTATTTGTATGGAACAAAGAAGTGGTCTCATACAGGGGTAAAGAAGTTAAAGAAGTACCTGTAAATTCAGAAGTGGTCGCTAAATATGGCTTAAAGCAATTTCAAGTAATGCAACGTTTGTATTCTGATGGATGGTGTTGTACCAGAGCGATTCTGAAAATATTTACCACCCTGAAGAAGCAAATGTTTGTTCATCTGTTGTTACATTTGAAAAAGCCGAATCCTTTGTTATCATGCAAACTAAAGTGAAATAAATTTCCATTATTTCGTCGATCTATTTAATAACTCTTGTACAAAGTTTTTAGTTTGACTTCTCAGAGAGTGATTTCTGTCATTAGGATAAATAATTTATTTCTGGTAACTAAAAATCACTTTGCAGAGCAAATAAATTCATATCTTCCAGAGTAATTATACAGTACTAGATTCACGCGCAACGGCCGACGGGTTAATAGTTCCGAAATTTAATAATAATTACGGACGGAGAACGTTAGAATACAACATACCGAAGATATTTAATTTATTACCTGACACTATAAAGCAATGTAATTCTATGAATAAGGTTATTATATATCATACATTTTTTCATAATTATGAAAATGAAAGTTGAATCTGAAGACATAAGATGTAAATAACTTTCAAAATGTATATGTAACTAAACTATAAGCAACTGTTGACAAGCCAAATCAATTGGCTTAGCAAGATTTGTTTTTTGATATGTATTAACTATTCTTTCAATAAAAAAAAATAAAACAATACAAACAATAAACAAAATATTGATTCGTTACACCCACCCAGTGTCTGGACTAGACTAATACCTATTCCGTGTCTGGACTAGACTAAAGTTGTTCGTAATTTAACATCATCTCTTTTTCAAGCAATGTTCAATAAAACTTCTTTACAAATGAGTCGCTCACACAGAGCGACTCAATATAGCCCAAAAAGGAGTACTAAAGACAATACTGAAAGTTCCGCTTAGAACTCCGACGGAAGAAATATTTAATAACTTTCAAGTCTTCAACGTTCAGAAACTTTATTAAAAAAATATTTTATTTAAACTGAAAAAAAAACATTATGTATACTCCACTGCCCAACATAAATACTCAACCAGGGCAGTAAGCAACAATATCCTGGTTACTCCCAGTTTGAACACATCTTTTGGACATAGAAATAATAAATTCCATGCTATGAAATTATGCAATGCTCTACCAGATCAAATCAAAAATATAAAGAAAATGAATTTATTTAAAAAAAAAAGTAAAAACATGGCTGAGAGATCAAAGTGATAATAAAATTACAAACATTATGAAGATGATATAAAGACAATCCATAACCAAATACAAATATTTTAAAAAACTACAGGCCACCTCAGAACAGGAAATCCTAGTGAGGAGGTCTGTGAAAAAAAAAGAATCTATACTTATACTATACATTATACATACAATACATACAATATATACATGTACAAAGTTTGCTATTGAAACTGATAATAAATAAATAAATAGATATGCAGGTACCTACCTAATATTCAATTTCTTATTTGCATGGCGAAACCTGAAAATTTATTAAGCATTTAAAGGAATAGGCAGTGTTTCAAGACAAAAGCAGGTTTTTGAAAACATAGTTTTTTTTTAAATTAGTTACACAGAAAAATAATTTTCCTCGGGACCTGCGTTATCTTAACGGATGCTGTATGGAGGGTTTTGGTTTTATTTTAAGGAAAGGAAGGAGAGAAATATCTGCGAAGGAAAAGGGTATGAGGGGTGGGTAGGAATCTGGTAGTCAGTGTATCCAAAAGTAACGGACGTTTGAATCCATTCCTTGGACTGCGGTGCAAGGCGATGGGCCTTGTGAGTCCTTATAGACTCCGTAAACCAGTCTTTCCAAATTTAATGCTGCCCGCCACACGGTAAGCGGGCAGACGCATGCCAAAACCTTGAAAATCCTCATCTTATTTATTTTTATTTAAGATTTTATTCCAGCAGAACTGGGAGGGTAGTGCAATCCCAGTCTGCCATATTACATAAACAACACTATAAACTATAAAAGAAAAAAAAATGTTTACATATTAGATAGTACCTAATTAAAACATAAAATGAAAACAAAATTCATCACATAAATAAAAAAAATAAGCATAAAATTAAAATAAATAATAATTAAACAGAACTAAAAATAAAAAGACATTTTTGGATTGTCCATCAGGGGGTCGCCTCATCATTTGCATCCATCGCTCATTTATTGGGGAACTGAGCCACTCGGATGCAGCCACGACAATGATATTTGTTGAAGTCCGTGTCCTTATCTTATGAACCCCGGCAACCCTGCTAAGTCACCGATATAAAGAAGTGAATCACTTGGGGTGACCTATGGTAGAGGTGTTGGCCACCCAATAAATGATTCCCGTGGCGGCTTAATGAATATACCTGCCTCCCAAATTTAAAGGAATAGCGGCAATAAAAACACGTATTAAGAACCTTTAACCAGCCAGCGACCGAAAATCCACGTTTCCTTGAAAGATGTTCTTACAATCGTACAGGGGGCCTAGTCACTAATTTTTGTAAACCTCCGTTTCATGAAGTTACGGGTTTAGCTACGTCACATACCCGTATTTTGACAGATTCGCCAACTTAAATAACAACAACAACGGGTATGTGACGTAGCTAAACCCGTAACTTCATGAAACGGAGGTTTACAAAAATTAGTGACTAGGCCCACTGGTCGGTTCCAATGAGAAAAAATAATCATTCTCCGTACCAGCTTTTTAAAATTATAACTCAATATCGATTTCATTTCATTTAATTCCAAATTTGCTTTAATTTATACCTACATTAAAAAATGCTGAAAGGCGTAATGATAACACTATTAAAATTATGATTAGGATATATTTTTTAATGATTTTATTTGAACTGAAATTAAAATTTTGAAAAATGCGTTTACTAGATAACGTATTGTTTTACAATAATGTATGATTACATGTTATGAATTATGTCTTGTAAAATAAGATTTTTCGTTTGATAATTTAACAAATCTGCCAATGACCTATGGTATAACCTTATTATACTAAAAATTAACAATGTTTCTTAAAATTTAAAACATGCGTTTACTAGATAAAAGAAGAACTTATCGAAATTAATTTATAATCTTTTGTGGAAAAGAGTCAGTTTATTGTATTTTTTATTTATTTCATTATTTTCATATTACATTTGGTTATAATAATGACGTAAGTATTGCCCATCTCACTAGGTGTGAAATGCCTGTGTTGAGATGGCAATTTACAGATTGGTTATCTAAGATTTTGTTTAAGTAATATTATGAAAATGACAGGTTGATATAAAATCTTTTTTCGTTAAATACACAATTCAAGTATGTTACATATATATAGAAGATTGCAATAGGTACATGGTTAAATATATACACACAGTAGGTATAAATGTAAGTACGTTATTAATTACTTGTGATGGAATGTTTATTTGAGGTGATCAATGATTTTACTTTTAAATGCACTTTTGGTTTGCGTGTTTCTAATTTCAGGAGGTAGAGAATTGAACAGCTTTGTTGCATTATATTTAAAACTTCTTTGCCCATAAGAAGTTTGACAAACTGGGATGTTAAAAGATTTTACATTTGAATCTCTTAAGGCTCTTGTGCTTACTGCTTATTCGTTCTTCAAACATGTGTGTATTTTTAAATTGATGAAGCAGGATATTTTTTTAATACAATTTTTGCAGGTTAGAAACATTTAGTTTCTTAAAAATAAAATCAGTGCTTGTTCTCAACGGGACTTTAAGAATAACCTTCAAAATTAGTTTTTGAATCTTTACTAAAGGCTCCAGGCAAGTATTTGTAGCACTTCCCCAGCTGATAATACCATATTCAAGTGATGATTGTATAAGAGCGCAATAAACTTGTTTCAGTTGTTTTCTATTTAATATATCTCTAACATTTTTAAAGAAATAGACGAGTTTCCTCAGTTTTGTCGTTAGGTTTGTAACATGTACGTTCCATTTAAGAAGATCATCTATTTGAATACCAAGATATTTAATACTGTCAACTCTACTTATAGAAGGACAGGTGCATGGAGTTAATAGGGGGTTACAGCTATGGAGTGGTAGTGTGGAGTCAATACGTTTAAAATTTGATTTAAAAATGACATATTTCCGATTTTCTCCGGTTATACCCTCTTAACTAGAGACTTTGAAACAAGGATTTAAACTAATTAAAAAAGTTTATCTAATCTCAATTTTCATCTGGTGAAAGCAGATTACTTATGTTTATCTAATCTCAATTTACATCTGGTGAAAGGAGATGGTGGTTTGTTTTTATAATTGTTTTTGAAAATCAATCATAAAATGACATCTGATTTACAAAAAAAATGTATACAGGGTGCTGTGAAAAACCGATTGATATAAAGATTCAATTTTGCTGTTCGTGTTTTCATAATTCATGTTTATGATAAATACTACATCAACACGATATTGACCAAATCTGTCATCTATGGTCAGTTATCAATATTTGTCATCACGGTCAACAATTGGTAAGTACTGAGAAATTTTCGTTTTTAATTTGTATATTTTAACGCGGCTTCCATAGTACCAGATAAGTTTCGGTCAACTGTCATACACACATTTATTTGGATAATGTCGTTCGTTATGCAAAATTGTTGGGTTATTTAATGAACATATTGACACATGGAGAAATGAAAGAAGTCGTTTAAGCGATCCATAGACCACGAGTATAATGCATCTAAGACGTGATCAGTTTATTCCGTTCGTTCTTTGAGAAACCAATATAGTTTGAAATAAGAAAAAAGACCTCAGTAACTAATCACAAAGTAAATGCGGACTGCCAATGCATATTTACATAAGTATTTCAATTCAAAATTGCCAACTTCTCAAACAAATTCTCAAATTAAAATATTTGTCCAAAGAAGAGAAACTAACTGAAGATCTGATTCCAATCCTGAAGATGGAACTCGTAGAGGAATGACCAAAGTAGATTGAATTTTGTACAAACAAGATTCCTGTGATGTATGCGTGGTAAAACCATGCATGACCGTGATGAAAATGTGGAGATTCGGAAAGAATGCAAGGCTGATGTAGGTATAACGAATGTACGATGTAATGTAGAATGGATAAACGGAGAAAGGAGTGTAAGGAGAGTGAACAATTCGAAAGTGAATGGAAGAATAAGTCGAGGACGCCAGAGGATAGCATGGTTTAAGTGAAATAAATACCGTCATGTGAGGGGTGTGTGTAGAACAACAGAAGGCTATGTATCAGATGACTTAAGAATGTAAATGAAGCAAGTGGTGCGTGTCAAGACAGAGTTGCGTGGCAGTCTGTCCTCTCTGTCTACCCATGGGGAGAAATGGTGTGAAAGTTAGATCCAATTAACTTAATTAACACCTCTTACAAACAATAGACCAGACCACAGACCATGTTCTTGGTTCCATTCCGTGGTGCAACAGCACCACAGCCCAACAATTTTACAAATATATTGAAGGGAAATGGTTTAAACAATTACCCGTTAACAAAAGAATGGAAAAAAATTGTGCGAAATTCAAAAGAATATTAAAAAATCTCTTAAAATAGTTTTTAACGATTATTAATCTTAGTAATATAATATATCTCAAAAATGACTTTAGATATTCCTTTTCCTTTTTTCTCTCTTCTTCTATTATCTCTTCTTTTTTTCTGTTTTTTTCAAATCTGTAATAATTTATTATTATTATATAAAAGGCACTGCTGAAACCAGCTGCATTCCGGAAGAAATTCTATAATTATTCCCTTTTATCAATAAAACCAATGTAATAAATAAAGTAAGATGTATAAATATGGAAAATCTGTTTTCAAATAAACGTTTTTTTTTTCGTTTTCTTACTCTTTGCTTTGCTCAAAAAAAGATACAATACGATTTCGGTTATATACAAAAATTAATAAAACCTTATACAATAAACACTTGGGATAGAAAAAAAGAGTTTTTAAAATCGTACTTTTTGTAAAATGAATACCTCACAAGAGTCCTCGAACTTCTCCCGTCTGGAAACAGTGAGATTAAGGCATTGCCAATTGGAATATTTTGAGAGGCTGATGGTAGTGGTGAGGGGAAGGAGATGGGAAAGAGGAAGGTTGGGAAGTATCTGGCAACGTTTTAATTCTGAATGGTGATCTTACACCAGGGCGACACTGAGAATATCTTGCACTCTGGATTGTGCAGCAGATATATTACATATCATTTTAAAATAATAAGTTGTGAAAGAACATAAATTAAACTGCGAACTTTTTATTTATTGTTATCAAGTTTATTTTGTAGAACTCCATTTTAATTTTATATTTATTTTATACATTTGATAATATTG
This sequence comes from Limnephilus marmoratus, assembly GCA_917880885.1. Taxonomy (NCBI): domain Eukaryota; kingdom Metazoa; phylum Arthropoda; class Insecta; order Trichoptera; family Limnephilidae; genus Limnephilus; species Limnephilus marmoratus. Next base: position 34,202,166 of record OU862924.1, read on the forward strand.
TTATTATAAAAGTTTATTATAAACAGAAGCAGAACTTGTTTATAATAAACTGTTTTTATACATTGAATAATAATATTATTAAATATATAAAACAAATAAAAACATGCGAACTTTTTAATATTATTTTTGACCCTGTATGTCATTTCGCAGTAAATCGGATTTGCTGAAACTATATATATAACTTTTATTTATTTAATATCGTCAGTTGAAAAATAGGTGGTGATCTTAATACACACTGAAAATGTGGTCGTACATTAAAATTACCGTGCTTCTTTGCTTTCTTTCAATAGTTTTTGCAGATGAACAAAATTATGAAGGTGTTTTTCAATCAATTGTTTCTTTTTCTCATCTCACATTCCCCTCCTTTTGTTGTGTTTGAATCGGGGATCGAAAGGACTCGGCCTTCCTGTTTGATGGTTCGATGACGGTTGATCCCACGACATTTAGCCCCCGTTATTTACAATATGCAGTCGTTTTAGGGAAAATACGGTACATCTATTTACACAAAACATAACTAAATGTCCCCGAAGGTGCGGAGAGGATATACCGCTGGTCATTCAGAATCTGTAGCTTGAAAAACCCGATGTTTTTTTGCTTTCTCAAGCCTCGCATTTTGTCCCTAATTTTGACGATCTTTGGCTGGATTTTTCCTTTGAATCGTCTTCAGACCATTTTTTAAAGATAAAACTTTTAAAAATTTCAATCTAAACCGTCATATAATACCACAGAAAACAAGAATGTTTTCCGACCCCAAGCTTCGCATTTTATGATCATTTCATGATCTTTTGCAGGATTTTTTTATTAAATTGTCTTCAGACCATCTTTTGAAAGACAAAACCAAAATTTAAATCTAATCGATCATATAAAACCAGATAAACCATTGAAATCTAAAATTGTATTCGTTAGGTTAGGTTATCACAGCTATTGCAAATAATACATTGCCTTATCTTATTTTTCGAAATTTGATGATTTTTAAGAGATTTTTCTGAAACTTTTATGAAAGTAAAGAATTTGAGATAAATGTTTTCTTAATTTTATTTCAGGAAATACTTGCACCGTGAAACAATCAGGAGAGGCAGGAGAATGCAAGGACTTCGCCAATTGCGCGGCCGCCGTACGGTTAGCTGGAGATGGTGTTTATCCACAGGTAAAGTCTAATTTAGGGAATATTTGCATTGTGAAACAAACAAGAGAAGCAGGAGAATACAGTGCGCCAGCATTACCTATCGAAATAGTAAAAACATGCTTTATTTTGTGGAAAATTTTGATCCTTAAAAAATACTCCTTACATACTAAACATATCCGATTTGGCATTCCAAAGGTTAATTAGATCGAATTCCTTCCTTTGCAAAATAATCAAGTAAGGTTTATAAAATATTTTGGGGTTCCAGCCTGAGGTGGCTTCCAACTTCAATCAATTGACGTATTTAAGATTTTTACAGGGTAGGCAGGTGGTCACTATTGAAGAATCTGCTAGCCCTATACAAAACGCCCAATTTCTTGGTAACCAGATTTACTCTTTAGATACCTAATATTTTTTTCTTTTCTGTGTCTTTTTCTATTTTCGATTACTTTCAGATGATTTGAGTTTTATTGTGTTCTCTTTCAGGTGTGTTCTTGTGAAGATGAAACTGTATGTTGTGGTCCAACCTCCTGTCCCCCGCTTAAACCGGGTACCGTCAACATTGAAGAAACCGGCTACAGGGCTTGGGATTGTAAGTTTTTAACCTTTCCTTTACATTCAAATGTCCCATAGTGTTTCTCTTAAAAAATCAAACACATCAATCAACCCCCAAACGATATGCGTAGGCCTGAGGCGTAACCACGCGGTCTCGATGTCCTTCCGTCCCCCATCCGGTAACCCGACGCTCATCTTTTCCTCAAGGTCTTCAAAAACTTCACCTTTCCTCCCAAGTACATTTCTTAGAGGCAAAATCGGGGAGCCGGCTAAAGGGCGCGGACTTCGAGCATCGTCTGCTATTGAGCCGATAGCTATACGCATTCTCATTGGGACTGCCCGGTGGTCTATGGAATACTTTCTCTGGCTTTTCTTTTTATATATTTTATTTTCTTTCTGATATTATAGTATTTACTTACATTATAACACAATCGTATAAATGTTTTTTCCTCATTACTTTTTTTTTTTTTTTTTCTAACACTATTATCTCTTTTTGATGTTACCTATTTCAGAAGAATTTTTCCACGGGCTGCTACTTCTATTTATCTTTTGAATAATGTTAATGTTACTACTTGCATACTGCTTACTAATCCCGTGTGCATGGACATTGGAGGGTCTAGAGTCGTTCAAATAAATGTAGCTTCGTTCAAAAAAAAGTAGAGTCTTGACGTGAGCGGTGAAGGAGGAAACCATACGTTTCTTTGTAACGCCGTTGGGAAAGTGGTGAGGTCCCCTTCAACATTAAGCATGTACCTACTTGTAATCCACCATCGGCGTGTATTTAACCCTAATATTAATAAAAAATGGTAACATTAAAAAAAAAAAGATTTTTTTTTTTAAATTGTTTCTTGGACATGTTTGGTTCTAACATTTTTTTTAATATGTCAGATTATTATTAAACTGTAAGTAAAAGTTCGTTATAAAAAGCTCCCAAAAACTCATGACCGCATCCACCACAGTCGGTGTTTTCTTTGCTTGTTTTTAGTCAATTCCTCGATCGAACTATCACAAATCAAACGAATTCCAACGCGCAACTTCGCTCAACGACGTTGTAGCGGGAATGGAGAAGTGAACGTTCATTTCTATAGCGCCGTCTGAACACGGAATGAAACTGCAATGTTATTTTATTCTGTGGCTCACTAGCCCACTATGTAAATGAATACAACGTAAGTTCTTCTTTGAGTTTATTGTAAATTATAATGGTCGGGAGTAATATTGTATTTGGTAGCGACTGTTTACTAGAGCTCTCTGCATTGCACTGCGCTCGTTCGGAATCCCGAACTTTCCCGAACGAGCGCGGTGTGTAAGTATATCTAGGTACATATAAATCATACACTACAGAAACGAATATGAACATTCGCTCGAGTAAACAATGACCATCCCTTATGTCTTTGCAAATACTGTTCTGAAATTCTCAATGTCTCTTGCAGATTGCATTAGCCTCGCCGACAGGGTTTTCCCTTGCAAGGAGACAGAAAACGGATGGACTAGACTAGACAACTGTCCAAGGATTCCAGACAAGGACCAAACTGATGCTGTTTTAGTGCCCGGAGAATATCCGCACTTGGTAGGTTTTTATCATTTCTTTTTTGTGTGAATGTATTTTTTTTTTACTTTAACTCCATACGAAAGGCTCTGAGAGAGGGCTTATTTTGTCTTTGGCGATGCTGTGTGGAGGGTCTTTTTATCGAAAGGAAGAAGAGGAAAATCTAGGAAAGAAAATGGTTGTCAATGTATCCAGGAGTGACGGAACTTGACGAACGTAAAAACGGCGATAAAAATAATGTACGTGTGAATTTGTTATTATATAATTATCTACATTAGTTTCAAATTACGATATTTATCATTTTGTAAATAAATATGTTTTTATTTAATAATAAGCTATACAGTTGAATAAGAAATAAACAGTCAAAAAAAGTTATACAAAAATTTATGACATTTTTTGTGAATGAAAGCATTATGCAAATATTTCTAGCTGTTTTTGTAAAATTTTTAAATTAAAACGATTCTTACGAGCTTCTATTTATAACTGTTTTTTAATGATATTATGTTTTTCCAATTAAATCCCATTCCAATTCAAATGTAATATACATTGTGAGAATCATAATAAGAATAAGATAAATATCATTCTTTGTTTCCATTCAAGAAATTTGTTTGATATATAATATTTTTTTAATGAAAATAGGAGATAGATCACGAAAACATAACGCTGAAATTTTATGATTACCTCAAATCTATCATGCATTTTTATAAAAACACTGCAGAACATTCGGGTGGAGAAATACATCGAAGAAACATTTTATTTTAAATTTTATAATTCATTAGTCTATGAGTTTATCTTTTCTTTATGGCATTGAGATATTATACTTTTATATTTTTACTTTGAACTCTCAGTAGCTTTTTATAATTAATGCTCCATTTAGTTGATTTATTGCTTTTAGATCATAGTATTTAACTGTGAATCTGAATTACGTAAATGACACTTGAGTCTTAATTTATTTAGTATCAAGAGAGAACCGGGCGGCGTTTTTTTTTCGTACAAACGTATTCCCCAATTTCCTCTCTAAATTTTGAAACTAGTGCAAATGTAAAAAAAAAAATAATTATTGATTTGCTTTTTTTACTTTAAGATACTTTTATAGGTGTTAGGACCCACAAAAATCATTAAAATTGCCTGATTTGAACGCCATTCACAGACGTTCAATGTACAGACTAGACAATGTATTTTTCAAATAAGCAAAACTTACATATACGGAGTATTTTCTTCTCTTGCAGTTAGTAAGAAATGTTTTAGAAATTGATCCAGTTTTGAAGGAGAAAAATGGAGAATACAAATCCTCTATTTTGATGATTTTATTTAAGTATTATCAGCCTGAGTAGCAGTTGTCTATTTCGCTCAAAAGTATCCGGGGGAGTAAGAGCGACAGTGATAGCAACCGTTGGGAAAAAACAATTATTAAAATTTCTCGGCGACCAGATTTACGTTCTACAAATTACAGCGTGTACTACCTAATATGAACATTTCCAGGCAATTTATTTGTTCTTATACGGGAAATCTTTCTAGTTGGACTGTCAAAGCTTTCTTATAATGTAAACGGATTTTTGAATCAAATAGATTTCTAAAAAAATACGGTCAATTTTGACATTCATATGAAATTTATCGAGCTGTATAGAGGCCACATTTATTAAATAAAAAGTAGAATCCACAATATGAGCACAACCATTTCTCATTTTGTCTTTAAAATAGAGGCCACATTTATAAAATAAAGAGAAAAATCCCCACTATCAGCGCAAGCGATTCTCATTTGGTCTCACAAAGCATAAAAAATAAAATTGCAACGCAAAATATTAAAAAATTTTTTTTTCATCTGTTGTGTAAAATTCATAACATGTTTATTAGTAAAGCACTGTTTGTTTTATTAAGAAATATAAGGCTAGCCACAAAGTAGTTGATTCTTCTGAAGAAATCTAAAATACATATATTTTTTAAATTTAGTGATAATATACTGCACAATGATTAAAATAATATTTATATTACATTATTCCCAATGAATTTAATAAAACTCATTTCAGGAAGGAAAGCATTACTTAATTTAAAGAAAATTATTTTAACGCAATAATAGGAATTTAAAGGGGAGATCAATGAAAAATACGAGTACTAAGATTTTAAAACAGACGAGACACACTTGACGCAGTTAATTGAAGAATATTTCATAAAGATATTTAGAAAGTTTGAGAGTACCAATGAAGGCTTTTGTCACTGGTGCTTAGAAAATATCCTTGTTGTTGTTGGAAGTTTTGGTTTCCTACGTAATGCTTTGTATTGCGTATACGCGAGGAGTAAATGCAGTATAAGGAGTGATTTCCAAATTTTTGTCTTTGAGTAGATGACGATAAGTGTATCTGATTTAGTGATCGTGTTTTATGCTGGTGTATATCGGATTTAAAAATGGTCTAGTGTTAGTGTGTGAGTAGCGTTGAATTATTTGTTGAATGGTAGTTGTTATTATTTCAAATGTTGATTGTTTTTCTAGGCTAGATTGGCCTACGGAGATTTAAACGACAAACCTAATTGGTATTGTATCGGCTCTCTTATCAGCGAAGAGTGGATCCTATCCGAATCTTGGTGCATCACCTTCTTCCCGTAAGTCCTCACCTTTTATCAGAAGCGTGCTGTGATGTTTTGTCTTTTCACCATTAATTTTTCTCTTGACTGTGATCAAATATATATTTTTTTAAGACTTCACTTATGCGAACGGTACGGCTGAAAAATCCCTCCCTTACGTCACGTACGCCTTTATGAAATTTTCCTTATCTTTTTCAATTTCAACCTTAGGGAGCCACTTAAAGCATCCTAGTACTACATTATCCATATAGATATATGTACTTAACTTCTTAATACATTATTTACGACATTGAACGTAAATTTCTCGTAGTTTGCAAAACGTTAATATTTTCATCTCCTTGCCATAATTACGAGATTTACAAAACAATTTTTAAATAGGCTTTTCCCCTCTCTTATTTGTTATATAATTTTCCACATCTTAAATAGTTATTCATGGAATCAGTTTTTATTTTCCGTATTTCCACCCATGACGTGATTTTCCAACGTAAATGATGTTTTATATTTTTATCTCGACTAAAGTTCTAAATATTTGCAGTTCCCCCCCCCCTCCCACCTTATTTCCATTTTTCATCCAATTTTCCTCTCGAACCTTCCTTTATTCTGCAATCATGAATCAGCGAATATCTGTTTTGAACCAAAGTGAAAGAGGCACTGCCTTTTCCTTTCCGTGGTGATAAAGTCCAATAGTTCTTTCAAATAGTTCTTTCCATTCTTTCAAAATTTTATCCAATTTAATTTTTTTTCACTAATTTACTTATCCGGCCCTGTATTCCTCTTCTCGTGGAGTAAAACTTAAGTCTCTTTTTGTCTCTATTCCCTAATTAACAATTAATCAATAATTTTATTACAGCTGTTATCGTAAAATCTCAGAGCTCTAATCAAATATCGTCTCTTTGACGTAAAAAGCGTAAAAAGAAATGGTTTCTGACTTATACAGGGTGTCCGGGGGTAAAGTGCATCAACTTCGGGAGGTGATTCTATATTATGGTAGGAGTAAAAAAGTAAATAACTTTTTCTGAAATACCAACTTTTTTTTTCCCATTCAAAAAGAGATACCTACTAAAAATCCTTAGTGTAAGGTAGCACTTACCCAAGTTAGCTTGCCGGGCGCATTTATTGCAACGTTGCTTGGTGTGATTTGGCCTGTATCCATGGAAACCGTTTGTAAACATAACAAGACCGAGAATTTGACGTTTATACAGATCGTATGTTTTAAACCAAATGTAAAAAGATAACTGCACTTAAATAACAATTGAAGATACGATTTTAACGATTAAATTGTTATAAACTAATTGAACACTTAACTAATGTCATCGCTTTTAACTAGTTTAACAAATTTTCAAAATGTCTACCTTCAGCTTGTAAGCAAGCGTGTAAACGTAAAGTAATATTATTATCAATTCGTACATTGTGGCGTATTTCATTAATGAATGTCTGCCCGTTCTTTGTTGATAAAGTAAGGCATTTACCTAATAATTCAATAACAAAATTACGCGGTATTGGCACAATAATTCAATGATAAAATTACGCACAAATAAACACCATTTTTACAGCTAGGCAGCTTAGCCATGTCTACAACTAAGAAAACAAAAGTAAGTCTGAAAAAAACACGCACTGAATGAAGTTGTTCCTTTAAGTCAGTCTTAATAAGTACACACTAGATAAAGACACATTAAATCAACAAGTTTTGACTAACAACAATAAAGTTTTTAAAGTGAAACACTACTACGCGAATAAAATTGTTACATTCGAATTCAACACTGACACTGAGCGCTTGGAGCGGGGATTCGGCATTCGGCAACAGTGTAAAATAATAAAGCCGCCCGCACACGCCGCGCCGGTCTAATTTTATCTTTTTACCAGAAAACTACCCCTAAAAGTTGAAATTCGAACAAAGTTATTTATCTTTTTTACTTGTACTATCATGTAGGATCACCTCCCGAAGTAAATGCACTTATATCGGTTTCGGTTACGGTTACAGATATTTTATTTATTTCGGATATCCGATAGTTTCGGTTACGGTTACGGAGCTTCATAACATGGTTAATTTTGAGGGCCGGATTTGGCCCGCAGGCCGCCAATTGCCGATCGCTGGTCTAGGGAGCGTAAGGGGAAGGGGTTGTGTTCAAACAAAGTTTTTTCATTCGACTTACAATTATGTACAACCACAAAGTGACTGCTAACTGAAAATTTATTTTATTTTGTGTTTTTTTACAGTGATCCAGATTTTGCAGTTGTGGGTGGTTGGCCGGAAGGAGGACCCATTTTTTCCGATACGAATACGTATCCCATACTCAGAACCATTTTGCATCCCGATTACGATAACTCCACGTCATACAGTAGTACTATCGCACTGTTGCAATTGACGAGAAGGTGAGAAATTATTGTTATTGTTGTTTAATGTTACAAAAGAGTCCGTGGACGGGAACCAGAGTTTTATTTTATGTTCTAGTTTTCTACCAATGTTTTCGCCATGAAAATTAATAAACAATAATTAATTAACAATCCCGCTCCCAGAAGCCCATAGTTTTTGAATACAACATTAAAGGGAAAACATTAAAACATGCCGAGTCAATAGCTTTAAAGATCTCGGTATCGTCTTTGATCCCAAACTGACCTTCTCGGATCATATATCACGGCTCACTCCAGCATGCTACAAACTCCTGGGTTTTATCATCAGAATATGTAAGCAATTTGATGACCCAGATGCAATGATAGCCATGTTTGATGGAGTCATAAGAAGTAAGCTGGAGTATGCCAGTGGTGTGTGGACTCCGCACCAAGCGAAATATATTAATATGCTAGAACAAATTCAGAAAAAGTTCCTTAGGTATGTCTATATGCGGATGAATGGAACGTACCCGAGATTCATGCACCATATGGAATTACTTGAGGCAACAAATAGATTTAGCTTGGAAACTAGACGTTATGCAAATCTTGCAATTCTTAGTTTTAACATAATCCGTAATCGTATTGACAGCCCATTCCTCTTAGAATGTTATGGCTTATACGTGCCTGAAAATTTCAGACGTAGTCGTCGACACGACTTGTTCAAAATACCATACGGCAGAACAGATGTTCTAGCACAGCATAGCATGACAAGAGGAATGGTGCTGTTGAACGAAATATCGGAAACACTAGATATATATAACTCTTCTTTAGATAGCCTTAAGATTTTTTTGTATAATAATCATCTTCCTAGGTGTTAAGACTGTAAAAATGAGAAAATTGTACAGTAATTGGATAAAAATCTGTTGTACAATTTAAAAAAAAAAAAAACAATACCCACAAACTCCTTCGCCAAGCGGTTAAGCTCATCGACTCCGGACCCAGAGGTCATGGATCGAATCCAAGAAGGAAACAAAGAGAGGAGGCTTTCGTACGAACATTTCCTAAAAAACTTTTATCACTAGACTGCGGTGATGAAGTATATAGTGGGGAAGCATGTGGAGCGAATTTAAAATTGACACGGTCCATCTTGCAGCTCACCAGCGAAAAATTTAGCCAACTTGTAGATGGCAGTAATCAAATATTGAATAAAATTTCTAGCTTGGATAAAAAATATAAGGATAAGAAATAAATAAGATTTTGGTATGATTTTAGATTCTCACGGCTATAAGCATTAGTGTTATTTATTTTTGGCGTATTATGGCGTGTTGGCTACCTCCTTCTTTAGCCAATGTTTCGAGCAAAATTACGGTAACCATCATCAGGGCAAAGGTGCAGCGCAAAAGCTTGGAATAAATTCTAGTTTATATTGTGTGTCTGGTTCAATGAAGTCTAGAACTCAGATTTTCTTCAAAATTTTCAAAATTAATTGCATGAATTCATAAAAGCGATAAAGTAGGTACCTATCTATAATTATATATGATCAGGGGTCCATATTTTATAAAAATATTTGATTTTTTCTCTATCATGTGAATTAATGTAATTTTTTCGATTATAAAAATAAATAAAACACTTTGTATTTTAACCACGAATTTATTATATTACATATCGACCGGTTTCGCTTACATCAAGCTTCTTCAGGATATAAGTAATAATAACTAAATGTTAAGTGAGAGCTATGGCTTATATATAAGTTGAGTGACAGAGGGAGAAAGAAAATGACCAAGAACATAATTAGAAAGAGAGAAAGTATTTGACAGAGGTAAAGTGGATAATCAATTAGTGGGAGGGAGACAACATACAATAATCAATTAGTGGGAGGGAGACAACAATATAGATCTAATCACAAATAAAAACCAACAGTTAACGGTAATAAATGAGATATTTAACAAACTTTGATGTATTTTACATTATAAGATAAAGGACGATATTTAGATATATGATAATATTAATAATGAAGGACATCAGACTAACACTAAAACACATACATAATATCATGGGTTAGGATGGATAGCTGGATAGTAATTGCTTCTTATGAAAAAAAAAAAAAAAAAATAATAATTTTTTCGATCTTAAATGGAGAATTAATATTTTTTTCTCATTTTGGCTCCTATGTATATGTCGCAGGCCGATCGTAAAATCCTCGGGGGGAGGGGGGGGGAGGGGGAGGGGGGAAAGGAACTCAGGAAGGGGGGTTAGCGGGACGGGGGAAGGGGAGAAGTGGAGTGGGGAGAGGGAGAGGGAACGCGAGAGGGGAAAGGATACGCAGGGAGAAACAATTTAGATCAAGGTATGGTATACGCAGGGAGAAACAATTTAGATCAATTCAGCTAATAAGTTGACCACAGTTTTTAATTCTGAGGCGGTACGAAGTTCGCCGGATCAGCTAGTTTTTCTTATAAATTCCCTGAACAAAATGTTATGCAAATATCGAATTCTGTCAATTTTTTTTTGGTAAATATTTCCCTATTCGCTCGCATACACCCAAAACATCTTTAAAAAATGTTCTTGGTAGATAATAGTTAGTAATAAGTAATTCAGTAACCAGAATCGAAAAATATTCCGTTTAAAAGGTTATTTCGTTAACTTTAAAAACGCGAAATGTCAATTTTCAAGGACCGCCATGTTCTTAATTACGACGATGAAATACGCAATTTTAAATGAAAAAATCATTTTCTGGTGGATAATAGTTAGTAATAAGTAATTCAGTAACCGGAATTGAAGAATATTCCGTTTTAATGGTTATTTCGTTATCTTTAAAAACGCGAAATGTTAATTTTCAAGGACCGCCATGTTCTTAATTACGACGATGAAATACGCAATTTTAAATGGAAAAATCACTTTCTGGTAGATAATATTTAGTAATAAGTAATTCAGTAACCGGAATTGAAGAATATTCCGTGTTAAATGGTTATTTCGTTAACTTTAAAAACGCGAAATGTCAATTTTCAAAGACCGCCATGTTCTTAATTACGACGATGAAATACGCAATTTTAAATGGAAAAATCACTTTCTGGTAGATAATAGTTTAAGTAATTAAGTAACTGGAATTGAAGAATATTCCGTTTTAATGGTTATTTCGTTATCTTTAAAAACGCGAAATGTCAATTTTCAAGGACCGCCATGTTCTTAATTATGACGATGAAATACGTAATTTTAAATGGAAAAATCACTTGTTGTCAGTTAGACAATAATAAGTACGAAATGCAATATTCGGAAACGATAAATAATGCGTACTAATCATTATTTTGTCTGGTTTAATAAATACAAAAAATCATTACTTATTACGCGTGCATAACGCGAGACGCGAGCCCATATGAAATATGAAACTGGTCCATGTGAAACATGAGTTACAATATGCAATTTGCAAATGAGCTAACCTTAAAATTAAAAAAAAGCTTCCACGAAACGAGTAGCTAGAAACGATGAATAATATTATTACGAAAGTACCTGTTATGTAATTATTTCAATATCTAGAACGAAAATAAATAAAAGAACAAACATGCGTTTTCATTTTCAATAACATATTCATCCCAAGTTTTTAATTGATTCGTACTGTAAGTATGGTTTGTCTAACGGGTTTATGTAATTATTTGAATACCTAGAACGAAAATAAACAATAGAACATGCACGTTGTTCGCGCGTTTTATATGGGATTGATTGGGTATTGCATTCGCAGACTTGGTGGGTAGATATGTCAAAATCCTGAATTTATCCCACCTACCTAATCTTTCCTTCCAAAATGTCACCATAAAAATTGTTCCAAGAAAGTATTCAACTTTGGAGAGGTGACAGTGTGATTTGCTGCTCAATACAAAATAACATCTCAGATGGGCGCATGTATCTTAACCTCTTGTTATAAGAATATTGCGAATTTTAAACAGTGAGAAGTGTACACCAAAACTGGAGATCAGCGAGGCCCCATCGGCAACGGTGAGTCCTATTTTCCTTATTCCAATCTGTGCTTATCTAATATTCCAAAAGCACAGATCTGAACTATCGACTGACTATCCATCAGGTTTTGCGAGTGTATGCTATTTAATCGTCCCGTATAACTTAGCGTTTTCACGTAGTTTCGGGACTGGTCCTTCGAGGGCTGCATAGGCTTTGCTTTGAAGCATTTACCGCCAATTAACAGTGGAGTCGCAGTTTCGCGACACCACACGCGTTTTTCTTATAAGCGAGATATACATCCCAGGTTTTGTATAGTTTATATGGCAAGCAGGGTTTGTCTAACGGGTTTATGTAATTTTTAAGTTTTATAATAATTAAAAATACATACCCGTTAGACAAACCCTACTTGCCGTATAAACCATTCAAAACCGGGAATGTATATCTGGTTTAAAAGAAAAAGGCTTGCGCATTCTTTTATTTTTTTCGTTCCAGATATTAAAAATATTACACAAAACCGTTAAACAAACCAAAAAAACCATTCAAAAGTATTAGTTTTTATGAAAATTTAAAAAATATGAATTTGACATTTAAAATACATCGGAAAAATTGCAAACTGGGCAAAATATTGAAAAATCTGAAGGTTTCATTACATTACAAACATCTAATTCTATTCTAAATTATTGACAGACTCAGTCCCCTGTGAGTCTTCTTTTATTCGATTTTTTTTCAAGGATCTGCGCTATCAATTAAAGCCTTATGTTTAAAATGTGATTTCAGGGTGGTTCTATCGAAATTTGTGCTACCCGCCTGTCTTCACACTGGCATCCCCTTGTCTGATGAAGGTCTTATTATGACTGATTGGTATTGGACTGATCTGTACCTGACTGCCTATCAAAAGGTGAGAAATTAATTCACAATGGAGTTATGATACCAAGACTCATGAATGTTAATGAGACACGGAACTTAAACAAACTTCTTATCGAAATCCAACGAATATCATTTATTAATATGATGGCTTTACAAAGTAAAAAAAAATAATTTTTGTTATTTTTTTTGTATAATGTTTTTTTTTCTGTATTGTGTGGTGCGTTTGGAAGTCTTTATTGTAATGTAGTTTTTCTCTTAAGTATATTTGTTAATTGTAAATTGATAAAATCTTGTAAAAAGTTAAAAAACTATAACGTTATAGAAAAGTCTTTGTTTAACACGCATTTCTAATTTCTTAAGCATTTTTTTGGTTTGATTTATATTTATAACACCACAAAATTTTGTCTCCATGGAATTACTTGGGAGTTTTTCCTTTACTTACGATTGTTTATAAATTAGCAAACATCAATTTTACACTGAAAGAAATGTTTAGGTACTATTTACTAAATTTTCAGTAAATATCTACCAAACAGTTTAGTTGCTGTGGTGACTGCCGAACATTTAGCTACAACTGTTTGCTAAACAGCAGTTTATTTATGACAGCTTAACGATTCAGATATTCTAGCTAAACTAATCGGTTGAGACAGCTTTCTGTGTTTAGCTGTGTTACCTAAACTGTTGTGTATTTTATATCTAAACCATTTTGTAGTGTTTGGTTAGAAAAACATAACTGTTTAGATGTACTTACCTTATTATTTAGTTAATATTCCAAAATTTTTAGGTTGTTTAACTAAACTTTGGTTGGAATAGCCCTACCGATATAGGTGTTTTAGCTCTCTACTGCTAGCTAGCTTTAGGTACTGTAGCTTAGCTTTTTGGTTGGATTATGTATATTAAATAGGAAGTGCAGCTTTGCAGTTTAGCTGAAAACAATACAGGGTGTAAATGTAACCACCATCAATTCAAAGGATTATACCCATGATTCAGAATCATGGGTTAAATACTTTGAGTTGCTTGTAGTTTATTACAACCCTTTTGAGAGATGAAATCTAAATAAATAAATATTATGTGTTGTAAGACTAGAATCTACTTATTAAACCTCACATAAAAGTTATTTTGTTAAGAATCGTCTCTCAAAATATTGTTTCCAGCTACCAGCAAAGCCACAAAAAAGAAAACACACACACACACCTTTGATCATACACACATCACCTTTAAATTTGTCTATGCAAGCTTCCAGATTCCATGAAATTAAATAATTCATTACAACTAGAAACAGCGGCCGGCATATAATAAACGCGCGCAACGAACGTCAATTCCTGTCTAGTGCGTACTGAGAACTGAGAACGGCGCCATCTTGGCCGGGACACTAGCGATAGCGAAAAGGCCGGTGAGTGCTCGGCTACCAAAGTTTGGGAGATTTAACTAAAGTTTTGTAGCAGTTTGCTCAAGTTTGTGCAATGCAACTAATTGTTATGTAAAAATACCAAATTTAGATATTCCAACCTCAGTTTGGCTATTTGAACAAAACATTTTACCAAACTAGATGTTTAGTTAAATTTAGCTAAATACTTTGGGAATTAATAAATAAACTTAAGCTACTAAAGCGAAATAGGTTTAGTAAATTACTTTAGGTTAATTAACCAAACCGATTATTTTGTTTAGGTAAGTAAGCTTTTAGTATGCTATTATTAAAGTTTAGTTGTAGTAGCTCAAGCACCTTTTACTGAACAGCGACGGTATCTGCACATAAAGTAGTTTAGTAACTAGTAGCTGAAGTTTAGGCGATGGTTACACAACTTCAATTAGCTTAACACTTTAGCTAACTCATTTTTTTCAGTGTATACCAATTCTTCTATGAGGAGTCAGCTATTTAGCCATCTTTTTGGCACTATCCAATTTAAGAGGTGGGTATGTGTACCGCCGCCCCGGGAACCATTTATGGGATATCCAACACTGCTGCCATAAGTCACCCCAAGTTTTGGCTGTGTTTGGTGACATAGCAGGGGTGCCCAGGTTCATGGAGTCAGGTTTGTCTAGATCTTGGTAGCCAATGCGTTGCGGCCGGATTGGGAACGACTGGTTGAGGAGAACTGTCGACCTCTCCAGCCGGACCCGACCTATCGCCTTGGGAGGGATGGATTCATATGTCCGTCACTCCTGGACATATTTACCCGTAGTTTCCTATCCACCCCTCAAACTTTTTCCGTTGCAGAACTTCCTTTCCTTAAAATGACCCTCCACACAGATGACGAGCTGGACACATTTTTTTCCCTCAGACCTCCTGTGGTGGAGCAACGATAAAAAAAGTAAAAGCAGCATTTTATTCAAGAGGTACCTTCGAGTCGTAGATATTTTCATCTTTTAAAACTTTTCACCGTCCAATATTATTTGATTTATGGTAATTTCCACCGTAATTTCTCGAACAAAGATGTACTACATGGTATGTAAAAACCCTCTGGGTGTTTAAAAGAATATATTTTGCAATTTCAGTACCCCATGACTAGGGTGTCCCACGAAGAGTGTTTACAGGATAACCCGAATGGATTAAAGGAATCAACTTACATCTGCGCCAAAGTGACAAGCAATAAAGGATCGGGCTGGGTAAGTTTTCCTCGTATGAAGCATTGGACGTTTGTCTCTATTTTCCAGATTGTACTATCATTGTCGACTCTCATTCATCCTAGGTCAGTAGATCTCTTAAAAAAATTGGTCCTCTCCAAAGATATTGAAATATAAATAGATGTGCTATCTGCCGTTTTTACTAGGTGGGACAACGCTTCCGGGTGTCGCCGATATTGTTTACCAATTAACAAATAAACTAAATGAACGAATAATTAACGAATAAACCAAACGAATGTTAAACTAAATTAAAGATTTTTTTCCGTATTCAAACTATATTGTTAATCAATACTAATGTACACCTTTAAAAAATCAACGAAATGAACAAAATATCTCTTTTGTATTTGAATATCTTTGGTCCTCTCAAGATAGGTGAACTTCAATAATAATAATAATAAATGAGATTAAAAGAATTTGTCACTCTTAGACTATAAAAATATTACCATTTGTTATTTCGGCTACTGGCATTATACCCAGGACTCTCATTCAAAATTCAGGCATATTAGATTTGTCAAAGAATTTATATATAAAAATGCAAAAATCATTTTAAATACATGCAGGATTACAAAAGATTATTTAAATATTTATATTTATAAAAACAAATACGTCACAAAAGAAAATAACCGAGAATTGATTGAAAAAAGATGGCTGCTGCATGCCCCAAAAGATGGCCGCGCATGCGCGGATCAAGCAAAAACAATGCAACCAACATTATAATATGATCATGTTATTGGAAAAAGTGTAAAAATCCGTTCATCGGGCACGCAACAGATATGCCGTTTAACGATCGTTAAGGGTTTTTTTTTGGTAAGACTGATTATGTTTAGTTTTAGAAGTGTCATTTTAAAGCGTGTAATTTTGGTATGTGTAATTCCTTCTGCCTTATTCAATGGAAGCTTTATTGCAGGTGACCAGCGGTTCCGCCTTGCAGCAGTACAGTTCCGACAGGGTGGCCTGCACTTACCTGCTGAGTGGAGTGTACGCCTTCACCAGCGCGAAATCCAAGACACGCGTGTTTACCAGGGTGGCCCCTCACGTGGCGTGGATTGAGAGCTACGTTTGGCCACGCATTCGGACTGAGCTTTAGGGTGGCCACTGCATTGCAAATGATTTCTCGCAAAATTTGAAACAAGCTCTAATCTAACCAAACCCAACCTAAGTAGTAGTAGTATCCTAACCTAACCTTACCAAAACTAACCTAACCCTACTTAACATAACCTAACCTTACTCTTACCTAAACTTATCCAACCTAACCTAATTATTATTATTTTATTTTACGGTCTCCGTAGTCGAGGGGTAAGGCTCTCGACTACCAATCTGCACATATTAATGACAACAAAAGATATTTTTCCATAGCACTATCCTTTACCCGTGTCCATCTGATGTGATGTTGTCTTGATAGTTAATTATCAGCAAAGTTTTTCGAGTTGTGACTATAACTGTATTACTTTTACATAGTTTGGAATAAAATAACTAAAAAAAAATGTTTTTTTATTGAACACAGCACAATAATCGTATCATCCAATTAATAAAAAAAAAATATTATTAAAAAGTTATGCATACACACAACATAATTTATTACCAAGACTATGTAAATGTTGTATTGGGGAATACAAACTGAAGTTAGAATGAGATGATATGTTATGATACGTGATTCATTTCAATTCAATTTATTCATTTGAAAAACATTACGAAATAAATATTTCAAATCGTTTTTAAAATAAAGATAACGAAAATCAATAAGTGCCTACGGATAAATGCCCTCCAAATCCAAATTTAAACACCCAACTGAGTTGTTGGGTTTTTAAATTGTCATCCAAAAGTTTTAGAAGGGAGTTTAGGAAAGCTGTAAGATTTTAATAGCATGGAGGCTTGTATACAGCAAAAACAGATAGATCAAATACTAATGATATTTTGATGCAATTAGCTTTCTTTATATTAATTTCAGAGATACAGGGATTTAGCGACTCTGTAACGAAGATGGCTATCCCGTCATTTTGGTGAAGTTTGGCAGTAGTATGGAATGTCGAATATCCAGGTAAGTTGATTTCGGTGTAAGCAGTACCGGATTATCCCTAAGGCAGAGTAGGCAACTTCCTAGGGGCCCCGCATCGGCTGGGGGCCCCGCGTCGTGAGAAAAAATGACTAGCTACGGAAAAAAGTCAGCTTTCAAGATGTTTTAATTTTTTAGGAATATTTACAGGTTAATAACATTAGGTACACGCATTAAAGAAAACAACAAATTATAATAACTAGGTTATAACCCAATAAATAACCAAAGTTCTCATGATGCACTAATAATAAATAAAAAAGTCTATAATTAAAACAAATATATAAACATAGTTGCATTTTAACAATATATATTTTTGTTTCTATTTATGTGTCCTTTTATGTGCAATAAATGGTTATTGTATTTTATTCGTTTTTTTATTGAATGGGGGGATGGCATACCTTTCGTAATGTAGTAAAAGGACAGATTAATTATGAATAAAATTACGTTTCGGTAGAAAAATAATAATTTTGGAAGTTAGAAAAGGGTAAAGGTGCAGTGCCGGTCTAAGTCCGTCAGAAGCCCGGGACGGCAAGGTTGAATGAACTCCCCCCCCCTCCTCAGTGAAGTTGACGTAATCTTACAAATTTTTATTCAGTTCACAAGGGCCTCTTGACTCTGGGGGGCCTCCAAACGCCTACATGTTCCCTTGATCAAATCCTAAACGAGGCTTTAAGGACACTGCAAAAAAAAACTTTTTTTTAATTCATTTTCTGAAAGATGCATTTGTTAATAATGCTCTCACCATTTGAAAAAACAGTAAAATTCATGGAGATATAGCATTTTATATGAAACCGTTTTAAACAGTTTGTATGTTGAATTATCCTCAGCAAAACTATGAAAGCGTTTTTCTCGAAACTACAACCTGGTTGACAACATATTAGAAAAACTATATATCCGATTTGCATGCACTAAGTCTTGAACAATTAGAAAATCCAGTCACTATGGCACCACTTCCGGATTTTTTTTATAAATGTCTATTTTTTTTATGAACAATGAAAATTTTCCATAAAAAATCGAAAATAAAATTCGCTGGTCCGCCATTTTTTTTTTTTAGATATCATAATTCCCCTATGCCATAGACAGTAGATTTTCGAACAAATGATAATTCAACATACAAACTGTTACAAATGGTTTCACATAATATGCTGTATCTTCGTCAATTTATCGAATTTCTTTGAAAAATTTGGTGGGTGCATTTTTAACAAATGCATCTTTCAGAAAATGAAATAAATAAAAATACATACAAAAGTAATTTTTACAGTGTCCTGGTGCCTTAAGGGGGGCGGGGGGGGGGTAAGGTTTTAAAGGCAAAATAAAGGCATATTGCTATGAGAGCGAATCTCCAGAGGCGCCTCGAAAAAAAGTTGTTAAGCGGTGAACTCTATAACTCATCACCGGATGCGAAACAACAAAATCGAAATGTGTTTAAAAAGTAATATGTTTTCCTAGGTAGTCAGAGGGAGTTTTTGTCGATTTTATTTTTAAATTTTGGCAACATTTTGAAGTGAAAAACGCGATTTTCGCTAAAAAATTTCGCTGAATTGTTATTATATAATGGTAAAAAAACTCCCTCTGACTACCTGTTGATTTATGTGTAGAAATAGTGTACAAAATTTCAAAAGCATCGGTCAAGTCAAGTCAAGATTTTGTGTTATGATGTTCACGAACTTCAGAAATGTTGTTTGCGAGAAAACCTTCCCCCCCCCTCCCCCCCCTTTAAAACCTTTTTAAGGATTTGATCAAGGGAACAAGAAGGCGTATGGAGGCCCCTTCAAACCCCCCCCCCCCTCCCCCTAGTCCCCATTGGCAAAGGGGCCCCGAGACGTGGACTGCCTAGGGGACCCGACATGCTTAATCCGGTCCTGGGTGTAAGAGCCGTCTGTCTAGCATTCACTTAAAATTATAATACCAAAGTGGGAGTCAAGGTCTTGTAAAAGAACTGTAAAGCTGTCAAAGTTCTTACGAATGCTTCTAATATTTTAGGAGATTATATTTAAAGAGTTATTTGTATGAAATATTTTGAAATCTTGTGTATTTTTGAAAACATGTTCTTCATTGTCGGGTGGTTCAAAATCTATATTTAGTATTGAATCAATTTGTAATGAATGGAGTTACATATATAGTAAACAGTTAAAAATAATGTAACCAATTAGATGATAAGCAGTAAAATGCCGACATATTTAATGTTTATTATTTTAGAGGTCTGGTCAGATTTGTTTTAGTGAGGATTTTATAGTTTTTGAACCACGTATAAAGATAGCGATTATCTTTTGTTTTTTGCTTGGTTTTCCATAGCAGCTCTTTGAAGTAAGGGTAATAGTTCGCCTACAAATACATTATTCTCTCTCGCGGGAGTTTAAAACTGTCTGCTGTGCTTCCTCATCTTGGAGTTGTTCTTTGTACCTGTAGGCTCAGTCATCCTTTTTCTGTGTACGACCTTGATAACGGATTTTTGTTTTATTATTTTGTGTGTTGCAACATTTAGTTGTATCTCCTTAAATACTCTGTTGATGGTGTCCATTGGTTCTTCATTAGGCATGGTAACTACACCAGCAAACTCCGCCCAGTTGTAGCCCATACTGGCCTGTTCGATTTCGGCCAGTCGAGTTTCTAGAATGTTAATTCTGGTTTCTTTTTTCATGTTTGCTTCTTCTAAGATTTCTACCTTTTTGTTTAATTGAAGTATATTGTCATCATTGATTGAGATATCATCATATGATAGACATGAATAACTTGCATTCCGCGGAACTAATAAGGACTCGAAATCTTCAACAGATTGGAATTGAGCTGTCCGGCCGGATCGACTCGATACGTGGGACCCGGGGTGTGGGACGACGACGTCACAAATGAATAAGAAACAAATGTTTTGATTCCTTGAATAAGTGAAACAGAGATTGGGGTTGCAGATTGTAGGACTATGACCACGAAGGAACGATTCCTCATTCCTCCGTGACTACGACGAACAGCGGGACTAGCGGAGCTCAGAATTACTTGGGTCTCGGCTGACTCGTTTGTCTGTTGGCGGTTTTGTCGCTTGGACTGGGGACGGGGACTCTGGCCTACGGGTTTTTTGTAGGTATAAGATTTACTGCGCGGGATACGCAATACGCATTTGGTAGGCAATTTCGCGGCGTGCATCGCCTGTAGTAGATGTACCTATCTGCGCAACAAATATCCAGAATAATATTTAATTTTATTCCTACGAAACACTACAATATTTATAGAGTACATTATTATTTTCTTACCTCCAATATAACATGAAATATTTAACTGCAAAATAAATAAATAGAAATAAAAATAAATATGGTGCTGTTAAAAAATCGTAAGATGCAAGGCCAAGAGTAAGGAATACAGATTTAATTCCTTTTGAAAATGAGAATCAGATCGAGTGTGTTACAAGATTGAATTTATTCATTTAATTCATTCATACAATTTTGCCAACGTCTATTACACAGTGCAGGCCTATTGTCTGTTTCACACTGTAGGAGCAAGAGAGAGCAGTGCGCGCACATTTTCTTTCTCTTTTCCTATCATATAGATGGAGCAGAAGTTTTACGTCAGTTGTGAGGTCTAAAGGACACTTGTTTTTTTTTAAATTCTAACATTTCACATTCTAGGTTTTTCTTTATGTTTGATGTCTCTTGTTCTATTTTTTTAATAGTTGTTGCTTAATTTCATAATTTTTTTGTCCATTTGTTTTATAAATTTTTCATAATGCTCTTCACCGGCATTTATTTGTGGTGGTGTCTCAGTCGGTTTCGATCTATGGCATGTTGTAATCTCCAATTAAAAGGAAGATATCATTTGGATAGTTTGTGGTTAGATCGGATATTCTGGACGTATGACTGTTGAGAAGAGATAATCGCTGACTGCTTGATAGCTTTGGACCGACTCCGGGTAAGTACGAACAACAGATATGAATATTAAATATACGACGTTTTGGGTCTTTTAGTACTATTGAAATCCAAATGTCCTCAGCTTCCGAGCTCCATGACTCGTGCAGTAAATTTTTGTAAATACCAATTGCGGCACCACTTCCTTTGGTTTTACCCGTGAGGGACGTGTCTCTGTCTTTTCTGTAAAGATTGTACCTGGATTCGAAGAGCTCGTTATCAGATATACTGTCTACTAACCAAGTTTCAGTAATTAAAATTATATCGAATTCATTTATCAGAACATTGTGATAAAACTCGTTCGTTTTAGTACAAAGGCCACGTCCATTATGGAAAAAAAATATATTTTCAGATATTGGAGAATGAAGTCAATTATTTTATTTTTTATTGTCTGCCACAAGTCCACTGGAATATGCATTCGGCGAGTGTATCGCTGGATAATATTCTGAATGTGCAAGAGTATAGGTATGGTTGTTGAACATTTTAGCTGTTGATACCGATAGAATGAATGTGTTGTTGTGATGTGTTGTGTGCGCTGGAGTAAAGGGTAGGTAATTATGATTTAACGAAATATAAGTGAAGTGGATAGGAAGGGTAGAAGTTTTTATAGTTATACCATGTTTGATAATTGCGCAGGGTAAGATGTCAGGATTGCAGGAGAGGTTTCGTTCTTTCTTATGTATATCTTGGCGTTTCGCACCCATAAAAAACTAAAGTTGTTAGCAATTTTAAACTCTTTCGCGGACCGTAATAAATATTTTTTTCTTCTTTTGAGATGGTCGTTAATAAATATTTTTCCTCCGACTAAACCTATGCTACTGCAGTCGAGTCCCTTCTTCTTCTTGATTGTAGCAATCAATTCGTCTTTCAATTTCTTGCTAGCAAATTTGGCCACAATGTTTCGGGGGCGGGGTCACGGGGGGTAACAGGTCCACGACCATCGGGTAGAGGACGTTGGCGTATTTTCACCCTGCTGGCGTAAATAATATCTTCTCTGTTTATTGTATGTCCCACGTTAGTTACAACTTTTAAAATGGTGTCAGAAAGGTCCTCGTTAGTTTTTTCTGGGATTCCGAAGATTTCAATATTATTTTTGAGCAGCTGTTGGTCGTGATTGCTATTCCTTATGTCGAGGTGATTTACGATTTTCTTGAGATCAGCAATCTCGCCTTCAAGCCTAACTGACTTTATTTTTTCTTCTTTTAGATGAAGGTCCATAGTTTTTAGTTTTCCTTCGTAATCGTCGATTTTTTTTTGACATAAAATCTATTGTCTTTATGAGGTCCCGGATTTCAGATTTAAAAGAAATTTGAAAGCTTTCGAATTTTAGATCGATGTGTTTTAATAATTCGGAGTCATCAGACTGCACTTCTTAGGAGGCATTGCAAATTGTTAAAATATTTAAGAAGTCGTTTATGTTAATCACGGCCAATAGGAGTGGGCGGTGACAGCAATAAGCCAATGACAAGGCTGCGAGAAGAAATGGCGGCGATTACACACGATCACAGCTGTCAAAACGAGGATGACAAGTAAATTTGCAGGAGTCACTGATATAAGGTTAGAAATTACAATTTTGTGTTTAAATTTAAAGCAAGTTATTCTGCACAGAGAATGTGGATAACAGTTTCACTTATGGATGCCACTAAGCTCTATTCGTTTTACTGGAACTGGATTGAGATGATATAGAAATGAATAATTTTAACGGTTAACACAATAAGCGTAATTTGAACAGGTAAATGTATATGCAAATGTATATGTATATTGTTAATCTAATAACCCATTTTAATTTAATTACCCTCTTAATTACGATGTTGTTAAATGTTCCTCGAGTGATTGTTTATTTGAAAACCAAACAATTGAATTATTTGTTAAATCTGTCCGGCTCGTCCATTGATGGGCAACCCGTAACTCCACAATCCCACTTATCCTGTCGTTTTATGGTCATACATTTGCATATCTCTTACGTGTGAAATCTACCACTAATCTTGCGAATGTCTTTCAATTCATTTCCACAGGAGGCCACCAATATCTTCCTCGCCAAATTTCATCAATTTCATTCTCTATTATGGTATATCATTCTTTTCTGGCTTTAAATTCAATTTACACAAATTTCGCTCTCTTTCTCTTAATTTTAAAAAATGAAAAATCACTATGTTTTTCTCCATATTTTTATTTTAATTTTATAAAAGCAAAAAAAAAACCTTTCTCACTTATTCTACCTATGTAATACTAACTTTTTATACTAACTTTATATTTTATTTGTTTTTTAAGTCTATTTTATACTTTGCGTACTTAGAAATACAGTATTTTGTTTTAATATTACCCACACTCAGGCAGTGCCTTAGTGGGTTTTCATTCCTTGTTCATACTATTTGTTATTATATATTATGTTATTATATACTATTTGCTATTATACATTATATGTACAAAGAAATGGAAATAAATAAAGTTAAAAAAAAAAAAAAAAATTTTTTTTCAAGTTCTTCTCCGATGCTGCACAACATTTTATTGTATCTGTACGAGCGTGTAAATAGCCCCTGACACGAGGGAGTTACTACCCTATGTAAATTAACGAAAATTGAATTCTTCCCTATGTGACACAAAAACAGTTGACCCAGCAATTCCAACCAAAGTGAAACAAAACAATACTCACTCAGAGAATTCAGCTCATTGGCGATGTCCAACACAAAAGACACTTCTTTTCATTAAAAAAATATCAAGGCGGTATTGCATAATCTTAACAGATGTTTCGCACAGCAAGGAAGTTTCAACAATGAAAAAATAAATCTGCCCATCAATAATATGTGCCAAATCCTAGGCACAACAATAATTCACTCACTGGGTGAACCATTTAATAATGACTGACCAGGAGTGACATCTGTTGGTTTTGACTCACACTCCCGTCGGAAGCAATTGCCTGATTCACAGAGGTAAGGAAATGCATGAATATACCGAATCTCAAGCCACATAGGTAAATTCAATACAATACAAAAACCATAGATGGCGCCCTCATGGTCTCATAGCATAAATCATTAATTGATTAAGAAAATGGATACAAATATATTTATGGCGCGTATCCATATTCCCCGCCTTGGAAGTTCGCGGAACTTTCAAAAAAAAAAAAAAAAGTTTAAATTAAACTTATTAAGGATAAAATCACTAAGTTGAAAAATGTTTAAAAATAAAAATCATGTTGCTAAGTCAACTAAGTGTTAAATAAAGAATGTCATGGTTAAGTTCGAAATAATGAAACTTTAACAAAATATTAACTTAAAATAATGATATAATTATTGCGTTGGGATGGGATATAATTTAACAGGACGTTTAAAAAATCCATATCTTGTCTTTACCGTCGTAACGCGAATAATTCCATCAGTACCAGAATTAACCATTATCTGAATACAAGAATGTCACACATGGCCACGCCGAGAAATAAAACGGCTGAAAGCATTTGAAGTTAGGTCAAAGACCAACTCAATATGAATGGCCTTGGTTACAAGGCACACAAAAAAATATATATATGCCTTTTGTGAAAGTTGTCCTCTCAGACGAGCAAGCGTGATACAGAGGGGACCTGCGTAATCTACACTGGTGTGAACGAAAGCCCTTGCTTCTACAACACGACATGAAGGTAAAGCTGCCATTTTCAGTGTAGGATGCGATAGATTTAAGCGGAAGCAGCAATTGCATTTCCGCACTTTTGCCCTAATAACAGTCCTGGCATCTAATATCCAATAGCGCTGCCGTAAGATGGACATTAGAAGTCCAGGGCCTATATGAAAGTACATGACATGGAAATGATCAACGATAAGATCCACAACACAGTCATGTTTAGGAAGTAAACCCGGAAGTTTAACCTCAAATGGTAAATCCGATTTAGAAGGCCGCCCCCCAATACGTAACAAATTATCCTCATCGAGAAAAACTAATAAATTCCGAAGCTTTTTTGAATTGTATATGGACAATTTGCCTTTCTGGAGTTCAGCAATATCTTCTATAAAATGAAAACTCTGCACAGAACGAATCATAACTTTTTTACAGGAAGGTGATACCTTTTTTACGAATCGAAGGACATAAACTACTATCCTTAAAAGTTTATCCCATGTGGATATACGCTGAGCCAGTTCACTCAGGACCGATTGTTCACACGGAACTATTGCAGTGAGCACATTAGTTTTGTGCCCAGGCATTTCACCGGTATTTGTGAGATGAAAAGGTTTTATTGGCCATTCCGAAGGTGGGCTGCGAATCCATGATGGGCCGTTCCAACATAGTTCGTGTGAAACGAGCGGGGAAGGAAGCATGCCACGTGTAAGGCACTCACTAGGATTTTCACTAACGGCGACATGATAAAAATTCTCAGGAGGCAAATTCTCCTGACATTGAGCCACGTGATTACTAACAAACACCGACCATCGATGTGGCGACGAATGTATCCATGAAAGCGCAATGCTAGAATCTGAAAACGCGTATGTCCCTGCAATAGTAAAACGCGAACGATAATTATCTTGAACCATCCGTATTAGTTTGGACATCAAGACCGCAGCACACAGCTCCAAACGAGCAAGTGTTGTCACTTTGGTGGGAGAGATCTTTGATTTTGCACAAAACAATCTCACGGTAATATTCCGAGATGGATCAGTTGTGTGTAAATATATCACACAGCCATAACCATTCAGGCTCACATCGCAGAAAGCGACAATGAGTACTGTACTGTCCTTTAGGACACCAACATGACGCGGGATTTTAATCGTAGAAATCAAAGGAAATTCCTGTATGAGTGACGAGAACCTTTGAATAACGCTCTCAGGGGGGGTATCATCCCAACTAATGTTGCACAGCCATAGCTCTTTTATAAGCAATTTAGCGTACAAAATGATGGGGGCGACCAAGCCGAGGACATCAAATAAGCGGGCGACTATGGAGAGTATGCTCCGCTTTGTGTACTTCTCCTGAACATAAGATGTCGTAAAGAAGAAGCTGTCATCAGCTGGTTCCCACGAAAGGCCCAACACCTTAGAGGTATTGTTAGAACCAACAGTGAAGTCCACCGCACTGCGGTGAAAATCTGGAAGGTTTTCAAGTACAACTTGAGAACTAGTAGTCCATTTGACCAAATCAAAGGCACCGGACTTGAACAATGAGATTAATTCTCGAGAAAGACGTATGGCGCTGGGCTCATCTGCAATAGAATAGACCAGGT
Organism: Limnephilus marmoratus; assembly: GCA_917880885.1. Lineage (NCBI taxonomy): Eukaryota > Metazoa > Arthropoda > Insecta > Trichoptera > Limnephilidae > Limnephilus > Limnephilus marmoratus. Next base: position 34,228,890 of record OU862924.1, read on the forward strand.
CGTCCATGTACAGCTTGGACTCTGCCACTTTGGCAGCGTCCGGGTAATGTGGTCTCATATCCTGGGCCAACTGGCGAACCGTCCGCATTGCTAAGTATGGACTTGCCGTCAAGCCGAAAGGAACTCGATTGAACTGAAAAGTTCGTATGAGACCATTATTTGAGAATCGAAATAAGATCCTCAGGTATCTGCGATGCTTGCTAGGAACTTCAATCTGTAAATACATTTGCTTTATATCCGCAGTCATAGCGATGGGAAAAAGACGAAAGTCAAGCAAAAGCAGAAACAAATCGGCTTGCAAATTGGGACCAGTATGAATAATATCATTCAGTGACAGCCCTGTGTGTGTTTTAGCACTAGCATCGAGCACAATACGAGGCATTGGTTTGTCTGGACGAGTGACAGCATGATGTGGGATGTAATATCCATCTTCTGTGATATCAGACTCTGAGACTTCTGATAGGTAATTATTTTCAATATATTCATTGATAACCTTGTTATAATTCTCCTGCAAAGCAGGGGAATGTTTAAATTTTCGCTCCAATGCCAAAAATCGGCGTTGGGCAGCAGTACGAGAATTACCCAATTGTCTTGAATCTTTACAGAAAGGTAAAGCAACAGAATATCTACCATCATCAGTGCGAGAAATTGACGAAGTAAAGAGATTCTCACATTCTGTCTCCTCCGGACTTAGAAATTTTATATTAGGTATCTCTTCTAACAGCCAAAATTTTTGCACTAAATCATTCAGTGCGAGTGCCGAAAATGATGTGTTTGTGTTGAGCACATTATTGGGGTAATCACCCATCAACACGAAACCGAAAGCGGTTGATAACGCGGGGGGTGCACTAGTACCCGATTCAACCCTGTTCCCTAAATAAATATATGGGAACAGTTGCGCACCGATGACGACATCCACGCATCCAGGAATATTCCACGTTAAGTCTGCGAGAGGTATGCCCTCTAAGTACCTCATGTCACCCTTGGCTATATAGTGATTAGGTAATTGGTCGGTGATACTGTCAACGACAAGCGCATGTATATTATATTTATTCTCTGGGTATACGCGAGACTCAATATCCAAATACACGTAACCGAAAATTGGTCGAGACGTTGATCCAATTCCTTTGACAAACGAATTACTCAAAGGAATTATTGGTAAATTCAGCGTCTTACAACAATCGACCGTAATCAAATTATTTTGAGAGCCATTATCAATTAGGCACCGAACAATAACTTTATTTCCGTTTTTAAGCTTCGCGTATACTTGTGCGGTCGAAAGTAAAATAGAAGAGTTCGGTGTTACTTTGGCACAAAGCGAACACGAAGGATTGACATTCGCGGTCCCCTCCACTTGCTTATCACCAATGCCAGTTCCATTGATGCTGGATGACACTGGAGGGGGGACTGACGGTTCTTCACTGGTAGGTACTTGCGACGTATGTACATGAGTATTGGTTTTCATATTATTCACACTGCCGAAATGTAAGAATGTATGATGACGTTTATTGCACAAATCACAAACTAACCCCGATTTGCATGACTTGATTGTATGTGAACCACTAAGGCAATTTACACAGGCATTTTTCGATTTTATAAATTCAAATAGAGCCTGTGGGGAACTCATACATTTAAACTTTGAGCAAACGTTGACTAAATGATCAGTTTTGTTACACAGAATACATCCTTTCGGTGGAGCTGGGAAGCGCGGAATATTCGCATTACTCGCGACGAACGATTTAGTATTATTTGATCGGGAGGACGAAATGGGATGCGTTTTATTTACGACACCATGCGAGTTACTCGTTCGTTCTAAAATCTTTACTTGATCTTGTACAAACGAAACTAACTCATTATAAGAAGGAATTTCTTTATTACGAACTGTCAGCTCAAAGTTCTGAGCCGTCTGTGAATCAATTTTTCTTACCGCGCAGTGAAACAAAATAAAATCAGTTAAATCTTCAATACCTAACTGCTTTAATGCCGACACTGACGAAGAATATCTTTCAATGAAAGAATTGAGACTGGCAGATGTATTCGTGCAGTTTTTCGCATCGAGAATATTATTTAAATAATGTGTTCCTAGTGTACGTTTATCTTGATATTTTTTAACTAAACTCTCCCAAATGATCTGATATGTATCACCCGAAGGCACAATGCCTGCGGTTATGTTCAAAGCCCCGTGTGTGAGTTTTCCGACTAAGTACTGCACACGCTGCGAGTCAGTTAGCTGTCTATTATTATGGATATTGGCTTTAAATGACTCAAAAAATTTCGACCAGCTTTCATTCTTACCATCGAAGGTTGGAAGATCTATTGCAGGAAGATTAATCATACACGGCTCCCGCGACTTATTTTGTGACGTCAGTGATTCTCTTACAGAAGTTTTCATATTCGATCTAGTTCGTTTGACCTTCAAAAAAAGATCATCAAAAGCATTTAAAGCTTGAAAATCTGGTTTAAATTCTGGATTTAAAGTTAACTGACGATCATTGATGCTATCTATAATATTTTCAAATTGACTTCGCATTTGATCAATCATCTCTGACTGAGCCATAAACACTTCGTTATTTCTTGACTCAAAATTAGATATATTATTTGTTGCATTATACAGATCGTTCATACGAAAAAAAAAATTTTCCTTTTTTGTGGTTAAAAGAATAAGCGATCTGTCTTGAGCCTCATCAAAACCCTCTTCCGTAATTCTTGGCATTTTTTATATATGCGAAAAGATTACCACAAAATTTTAAAATAATGTTACAATGTTAATAATTAATTAATAATAATATTGCGAATAATTATCCAAAATTACGATAATTCTGCGAACATCCAAATATGTCATCCAAAAGCAAAAAACAAGACCAGCTATAGTTCTCAAAAAATGAGAGGTACTTCAAATTTACCAAAAAAAATACGTAAATTCGAACATCCATGTAATATCAGCTATAATCTCGAATTGAATGAATAATCCGGCTCGAAGGACCATTAAATATGTAGGGGCGTGTAAATAGCCCCTGACACGAGGGAGTTACTACCCTATGTAAATTAACGAAAATTGAATTCTTCCCTATGTGACACAAAAACAGTTGACCCAGCAATTCCAACCAAAGTGAAACAAAACAATACTCACTCAGAGAATGCAGCTCATTGGCGATGTCCAACACAAAAGACACTTCTTTTCATTAAAAAAATATCAAGGCGGTATTGCATAATCTTAACAGATGTTTCGCACAGCAAGGAAGTTTCAACAATGAAAAAATAAATCTGCCCATCAATAATATGTGCCAAATCCTAGGCACAACAATAATTCACTCACTGGGTGAACCATTTAATAATGACTGACCAGGAGTGATATCTGTTGGTTTTGACTCACACTCCCGTCGGAAGCAATTGCCTGATTCACAGAGGTAAGGAAATGCATGAATATACCGAATCTCAAGCCACATAGGTAAATTCAATACAATACAAAAACCATAGATGGCGCCCTCATGGTCTCATAGCATAAATCATTAATTGATTAAGAAAATGGATACAAATATATTTATGGCGCGTATCCAGTATCTTCAATCCATCATTTCTGGTTTCGTTCGCCAACAGTTGCCAATCGCCTGCTTCTACCACCGTGAGAACATGTTTATATTATCGAATATTGATCCCGTAGTAACCTCAAGGCCAGTAATAAAACAAGTAGTCCCGACTGTGACATTTCTTTTGTCCTTTCAAATGCTTCTTTTGATTGGACAGTCAATTTTAATAGCCAAAAGGAACACGCCCACTTTGGTTCTTTCCCTTGTCAATGACATCTTTGTACAATTTAATGTTACTCCAATTAGTTTGATTAATAACAGCCCTCTACCCCAAAACGATTTTAATCCGAGAGAGGCCGTTGATTTGTCTATTTTTCTCCGTATACCCGACGTATTTTAGCCTACTCGTATGGTGGAAAACTTATGAAAATCCGTGCCATTGGGGATTAAAGGAATTCATCACAATACCTACATCCGCCCCCTAAATTGTATTTTACTTAAAAAGTCTTCGTAAAACTCTACAATCGACAGCATTCTGATCTGACAGTACTTCTTGCGTGAACCAGTACGCATTCAAGTAGATCACTATGCTACGTCGACTTTAGTACTACGTTATGTAGACTAATACTCTACGCAGACCATTGTGCTGTATCGACCTTAAGGCTCTGCAACCGGGCCCGAAAAGAAGAAGATGGAGAGATACGAAATTACGAATGTTAGAGGAGAGTGCTAACATCTTCAGCGACAAAATCGATGCGAAAATTGCGAAAATGTTTAATAAAACACGAAACGTTTAAAATAGAGCAAAAATCTCGCGGGCATTATCTTAAGCAGCATTTAAAGAAACACTGTGAATTTTTTCATACATATAACTTGTAAAATAACTGAAACAAACGTGTTAATTATAATTTTTGGAGCATACTTTACGATTTTTTTCTATCGAGGGAATTTTATATAATTTGCGTTTCGGCGCGGGCATAGTCAAGATATTATCTTCAAGAATAACATATGTTTTTAAGAGATTTAAATCTTACCGTGGAAATATGTAATAAATCGGTACAAATCCGGGTTGCGGGCTCTTAAATTGAGCAAAAAATCTATTTTTACCTGTTTTTCCATGATTTAATCACACAGATGAATGGCGCCCGATCGTGTTAGAATTTGCATTGCGCCTGACGGAAGGATAAAATAAATTTATTTGTACAAAACATGAAAACAATTGATAACAGAATAATAAATAATTACGTGTATAATATATGAAACATTTCATCTTCATAATTTTGAATCTACATTTTTTATTTAAAGATTTACTCCCATAAAAAGCTAAGTTTAAATGTATGAGAGGAAGGTGTTATTTATTAACAATAGACTTAGGGAGGGTCGAAATCGAACATATGTTGATTTTTAGATACAAATATCTATTCTACGCTAGTCCAATTATTTATTGTTGCTATAGCAAACCAAAATTTCCTACCGCATTTCTTAAAATTCACATAATATGTTTTATGCATAAATTATTTATTACACTATTACATTAAGTTACCTACCTAATTTATCTCTTATTTTGTACATCTTAAAGTAATTTCTACCATGTTATCATGTACCTTGATTACATTGTTCACTTACCAAATATACTTATCAGCAATCGTTCATCTAGCTAATGAATTTATTATCATACTATCCGGCATGCGTTGCTATGCCATTTAATAAAGAAAGTGACCTTTCCCATTCGTCCCGTTCTCCTTCCGCCTCCCCGCGTCCTCTTCCCCTCTCGCGTTCCCACTTCGCCTCCTCCACCGTCCCTCTCCCCACTCCACTCCTTCCCTTTCCCCGTCCCGTGAACCCCTCTTCCGAGTTCTCCTCCCCCCTCCTAGGTTACCCTCCCCCTTCCCGGGTTTCACTCTCCCCCCTCCCGCGAACCCCATTCCTGAGTTCCCGGTACATTCATTTTTCAAACAGCTCGCGTGCCACATATTGCATTTTTTTATACAAATTTCATAATGCCAGAGCTCACCAGTAGATTTATACAAACCATAAAAAAAAATCCAATTTGGTGCAGTCGTTCGGAAGTTATTTATTTATTTACGCCTATTTAGGCTTTTACATACATATATATATAACAATATTAACAAAATTATACTGGTAAATAGTGCAGGAAACTACTGTTTAAAACACTTGCACAAAAATAAATACAAAGTAAAAATATTAGGTATTGAATTTAAACCACACAGTATGTAGGTACAAAATATAATAAATCTGAAATAGTTTTTTTTTCTTTCAGCAGACAAAATACTGCCAATGAATTAGACAATTTTAATAGCTTTATCAAAGTATTATTCCCTTATGTGATGAAAAAAACTTTAATAAGGTGCGCTTATATAATAAAATTGATGTACTAAAGATATCAACAACTTCAGAGTATTTGTTTCCAAGCTGTTGAATCCGTCGCATAGGAGTATAATATTGATTTGTTGACTTAGAATTGCTGCAATAATATGGTAGGTACTGTCTTGTGACTGACCTGCCTGGAGTATGAAAAGAGATTTCATATAATAAATCAGGGGTATCAAACATTGAATTAACGATTTTATACAAACAGGTTACGTACAAACATTTCGGAGATTCATTTTTATTCATACAGACATATAGATTTTAACTACGACGCGTGAAATTAAATTTCCCGCAAATATATCAACATCGTTTCCAGGGCAACCATTTGTTTTGCTTTTCTCTTTTGTCAGGAAATTTATTTGACAATAAACGTATAATAAATATAATATATTAATATTTATAATTTCATAACGCCAGAGCTTACCATAATATACAGCCTATTTTACTTGCACATAATGTAGCTTTCTATGTGGTTTAGGCGTGTTTGGTAACAAACAAACTCGCCCACTTTCGCATTTATAATATTGGTATAGATAATTGTGCAAAAAAAAATTGTTTTACTTGTTAAAGTTTTAATTGAAATTTCAAAATATTGTGAGAATCATAATTAGAATTAGTTAAACGTCATTCTTATTTTCCATTTATGGACAAGAATTATTTGATAAAATCCTCTCATTCACTTTACTTGCATAATATTTTTTTTGTTATATGGAGATATTAATATCACGAAAATATTTTAAATTAAATAAAAAAAATACACTAAAATTTCATACTCAGTCCGCACCTGAACTCGGACCCGGGACCTGCTCCTAGAATTTGAGTTATTTTTAAACGAAGGACTCCTTGGAGGCCTACGGCAAAATGCAGAACTCACCCATCTCTAATTCGGATGCGAAGGACAATTTTTTGGTTTGACAATTCAGAGACCAATTCTCTTTTTCAGGCAATGTTCAATAGAAATGCTTTAAAAATAGATATGCGCTGATATGCAGGTACCTACCCAACGTTAACTTTATTTTTTGACATGGTGAAACATGAAAGTTTATAAGAATTTAAAGGAAAAGGTAGTGTTTCAAGACAAAAGTAGCTTTTTGAAATCATAAATGCTTTTTTAACATTAGTTCCAAAGAAAAATAATTTACCTCGGGGCATGTGCCATCTTTACGGATGCTGTGGAGGGATTTTTTTTAAGAAAAGGAATGAGAAGAATATCTGGGAAAGAAAAGGCAATTAGGGGTGCGCAGAAATCTGGTAGTCAGTGTATCCAAGAGTGACAGCGCTGTGAATCCATTCCTCCCACTGCGGTGTAAGGCGATAGGGCGAGTGAGTCTTTATTGAGAGATAGAAAGGTCTCCGTCAACCAGTCTCTCCAAATGCAGCCTGCCACACAGTAAGCGGGCAGACGAATCCGTCGCCAAAACCTTGAACATCCTCACCTCATGAACTCGGGCACCCCTACTAAATCACCGAGATTAGCGAATCTCTTGGTGATATATGGCCGAAGTGTTGGTAATCCAATAAATGGTTCCCGGGGCGGTGGTTCTATTCCCGTCTTTAATGGAATAGTAGCAATAAAATAGCCACTATTAACTTCAGAAGTAGAAAGAAACAAGTATTAGGATTTAAAATATTTAAAAAAGAAATTACCTACTTATTTTTATCTCATCTCTTATACATACCTACTGATTATTATCTACAGACGTAGAAATAATCAGTAGATATGTATGTATGTATTAGGATTTAAAATAGTTAAAATCAAATTACTTGTTTTTATCTAATCTCAATTTTCATATTCTGATTATTAAGCAGATGGTAAGATGTTTTAAATTATTTTTTAAAATCAATCAAAAAATGACGTCTCTGTTATTCAGTACAGATTAGCTCATTTATAAAAACAATGTATTCTACAGGATGTTGTGAAAAACCGATTTATATAAAAAATCTGTTTTTCTGTTCATTTTTTATTTTTTTATTGGTTTTCAAGGTACAATCCCGTTAAACCGCAATGAAGCAATTTGTCAACAGGATGTTAATTTTCAATTACAATTTAAACATACATACATAATATTATTACAATCACCACATAAATTGTCACAATTAACACACATGAATTAATATAAGTCATCTATTTAGTAACCATTGCTTCAGCATATATCTCAATCTATTTGTAGAATCTCCATTTTTTAAATTACTTGGTAACATGTTAAATATTTTTGATATATTATATTCCAGGGTTCGCCGTCCGTAGTTATTATTATATTTTTAAACGACTCCAAAAAGGAGGAGGTTCTCAATTCGACTTTTTTTTTATTTTTATTTTTATATTTTTTTTTATATTTGTTACCTCAGAACTTTTGACTGGGTCAACCGATATTGATAATTCTTTTTTTATTTGAAAGCTGGTGCTTCCCGTGTGGTCCCATTTTAATTTGGTCCCATTTTAAACCGACTCCAAAAGTAACAATCGTACCTACATATTGATGATTAGAAAAAGTAAGTTGATTATGAAGTTGTAGAAGAATACGAAATTATTTTTTACTTTTTAGTGCATTTTTTAAGTCGTTTTTTTGTTTTGTTAAAATTTTTGTTTATGGAACAAGCATTCCTTCATTCTTTGTGAACTTTAAATTATGTTCATGTTCTACTTTCCTCTTATAATCAGACTCAGACATATGCTGAATTGATATTTTGTACCATAATAAGGCCTGCACCGGTAATATTGTTAAATTCCGATACAACAATGATATGTTTCGTCTTTGGGAAAAAATGTGTTTTTGAACTAATAATTTAACCTAGCATTTTATACTGATTGTAGGTGGTTTAAATTAGTTTTGCAGGAGTATCCCCAAGTGGTTAATCCATACCGTAAAGTTGATTCATGTTTATATAATTCAAAGATAAACACTGAATCAATATGGTATTGACCAATTCCGTAACCTATGGTCAGTTATCAATATTTGCGATCACGCTCAACAATTGGTAAGAGATATTCCAACAGGCAATTGATAAAATTTTAGCTTTTATTTAAAATTTTTTTTTTAATATATTTTTTTTAAATATATTTTTTAAAAATTTTATAACAATATGTAATAATGTCATTCGTTACGCAAAATTACTGGGTTATTTAATGAAGCTATTGAACTAACGAAACTCTTAGAAATGAAGAAAGTCGCCTAAACGACGCGTATACTGAAATAATGCATCTAAGACGTATTCAATTTATTCCGTTCGATCTTTGAGAAACGAAAATGGTTGAAATATGAATAAAGACCTCATAAACTAATTAACTCCCGTTTTGTGTCAAAAAGTAAATGTGGAATGCCAATGTATATTTAGATTTTCCACAGTGTTCCTGCCCGTCTATAACCCAAACAAAAAGTATTAAATATCTTGGGATTTAAATTGATGTAAAACTACAGTGGAATTCACACATTGATCTTACCTTAAAAGAGCTAACAAAACTCATCTACTTCTTCAAAAAATTAAGAAACAACTTGTCGATGACGGATTTAAAGAGAGTATATTATGATTTATGCCACTCTCGATTGGAATATGGAGTAATAGGATGGGGCTCAGCAGCATCTAATCACTTAAAACAACTTAAGATCACTCAGAATTGCATCATAAAGACCATACTAAAGGTCCCCATAAGGACGTCAACAACAGAAATTTTTAAACAGTTTGATGTTCCAAGCATACAGAAAATCTATGCCAAAAACATTTTAGTATATCACCACACAAATGATTCAGAGGCAGACACCTCACATGCGCTCATAAAACCAGAGCCAAACAAACAGACATACTTAATATGCTAAAGTGTAACTCTTCATTTGGTCAAAGAAGCTCTGAATTTTTAGCAGTAAAGATATATAACAAACTCCCACTTAGTATCAAACAAATTAAAACAAAAAATGGCTACGTTAAGGAAATTAAATGTTGGCTGAAGAAACTATCGGAAAATGAACTTACTAGTATATTTAAAACATCGTCATAGAAGTTTCTGGAAAACCTTATCCAAACAATGAAGTTAAACCGTAGAAGTCGCTGAAAAACTTATCCAAAGCATAGTCCCCCTCAGCACAGGATCTCCTAGTGAGGAGGACTACGAATATATTTTCTATTTTATATATACATCTAACTAGCGTGTTTCATATAAAAATGTAAAAAATAATATATGTATAGTTACTAAATAAAAAAAGATCAGTATTTCAATTCCACATTGGATAAATTCTCAAAAAATTCTAAAATTAAAATATTTGTCCAAATAAGAGAAACTAAGTTCTGATTTCAATCCTGACGATGGAACTCGCAGAGGAATGATCAAAGTAGACTGAATGTTGTACAAACAAGATTCCTGTGATGTATGTGTGGTAAAACCATTCATGACCGTTATAAAAACGTAGAGATTTTAAAATATTACGTTTTTTTGAAGATTTAATGAATACCTCTCAAGAGTCCCAGCTGCTCCCGTCTGGGGACAGTGAGACTAAGGCATCACCAATCGTGATATTATGTTGTGAGGCTGAAGGTAGTGGGAAGAGGAAGGAGATGGAGAAGAGGAAGGTGGGGAAGTACCTGGCTATTCAGATCTTGTCACGAAACATGGCTAAAGCCGTTTCAAGCAACGTTTTATATCTGAATGGTATTCTTACACCAGGGCGATACTGAGAGTATCTTCCACTCTGGAATGTGCCGCAGATACACTATTTTTTTAAAAATAATAAGTTGTGAAATAACACAAATTATTACGCACCAAAATATCAAACATTTTATTATTTTAAATAAATAGGAAAAATAAGAGATTTCTTACAATCAAACTGATTGATCAGTTTTGTAAGATTTAAGTAAGATAAATTATTGTACAATTAATAACAAAATAAACATATTAAAAAAAAAAAAAAAAACTGCGAACTTTTTAATATTATTTTTGGCCCTGTATATCATTTTTTATTAAATCAGATTTTCTGAAACTATATATATATAACTTTTATTTATTTAATATCGTCAGTTTAAAAATAGGTGGTGATCTTAATACACGCTAAAAATGTGGTCGTACATTAAAATTACCCTGTTTCTTTGCTTTTTATCAATAGTTTTTGCAGAAGAACAAAATTATGAAGGTATTTTTCGATCAATTGTTTCTTTTTCTAATCTCATATTCCTCCTTTTGTTGTGTTTGAATCGGGGATCGAAAGGACTTGGCCTTCCTGTTTGATGGTTCCATGACAGATGATTCCTCGAAATTTAGTCCCGTTATTTACAATATGCATTTATTAAATTGTTTTTAGACCATCTTTTGAAAGACAAACCCAAAATTTAAATCCAATTCATATAATACCAGAGAAAACGACTTTTCCGAATTATTTTTTAAAAATGTTAATGTGAAATCTAAAATTTTATCCGTTCGGTTCCATAAAGTCGCATAGTTGCAAATAATATATAGCCTTACCTTTGAATAGGCTAGCATTTTGTTTCGAAATTTGATTTTTTAATTGAAACTTTTATGAAAGTTAAGACATTTACGTCAATGTTTAAAAAAAATTATTTCAGGAAATGCTTGCATTGTGAAACAAACTGGAGAACCAGGAGAATGCAGGAACTTCACCAATTGCACGTCCGCAGTACAGTTAGCTGGACATGGTGTTTATCCACAGGTAAAGTCCTAATAAGATCAAAAATTAAACATTAAATAAAATTTGAAACTTTGTAAAAGACGCCCAATTTCTTGGAAGTCAGATTTACTCTTTAGGTACCAAATATTATTTTATTTTTCATTACTTTCAGACGATTTGAGTTTTATTGTGTTCTGTTCCAGATGTGTTCTTGTGAAGAAGAAACTGTTTGTTGTGGTCCCGCCACCTGTCCCCCGCTAAAGCCGGGTACGGTCAACATTCAAGAAACCGGCTACCAGGCCTGGGATTGTAAGTTTTTAACCTTTCCTTTCTGGCGCTGTCAATTAAATTAATATAGTCTATCGGTGTGCACAAATAATACATTCAAACGTCCCATTGTGTTTCTTTTGTTTTTTTATTATTTTTTATAACGATGAATTACCTTTTCCACAAATATCTTACAATATTATTTATTCATGCGCATTTTCGGTCATCTACCTATTAACCTACAGTATTTACAAATTATAAGAAAAATATTAATTTTAAGTTTAAATTAAGCCCATCTCTACTTTTCACGTGATTTTCATCACTTAGGTACACCGAGCTTTTCTAGTTCAAATATGATTTAAAAAATAATTATATTTTTCCTGAAGGCTTTCATTTTTCGCCAATTCCTTTATGAATGGTGTTTGTAATATAACAAAATAAGCTTGATGCGGATTTGTGTGGGAAAATATCGAAACTGATTTTAATAAAAAAAACATAGTTTTTCTATTTTAAAAAAATTAAAATTATTGTGCGATTTTGATATATTCATGCATTTTGATATCTCAAAACATGCCAGTAATATATTATTGTTTAAAAAAAATTGAAGATAGTTAACATTTAAATATTAAAAACAACTATAGGTACAATTTACGCATCTTTCAAAGTAACCTTCATGTTTTTCGTGTCTTGCATTCAATAAATAACCTAAAACCTGTGGTACCTATAAAAAGACCAAATAAATATGTTACAAGTTCGTGTAGAAAAATATCAAATCCGATTTGAATAGAACATTTATTGCTTTCTTTAAAAAAAAATATCGTGCGATTTTGATATACTCTGCGGAATAAATTCTCGAGTAGTTAAAAATTAAATATTTTTTAAACCTCGTAAAAACACACAAGTTAAACGTTATTTTGTTAAAATCTGGAATGTTGAATTTTAAAGTTTTCGAAAAAACTTCACTAAATCCTGGTGATGTATAGGTTCAGCTGGAGTGGGCTCTTGAACTCGGATTCTTCGCGGGAAGCGGAGCCTACTCCTACTTCTTTTTTAAATCGACTACTCTCAGAGAATCCGGTTCAATACTCGAACCCAAACCCGGAATTCGGCGGTCCGAGCCACTCGCGGAATCGGAAGCAGGTATCGGTTCAATTTTTGTGCGGGTTCCGGCTCCGAGGTCCAGCTCCGGTCGAACCCGTGCATCTCGGTCCGAGCCACTCGCGAGTCGGGAGCAGGTTCCGGGTTCGAGTTTTTTTTGCAGGTTCCGGTTCCGAGGTCGGGCTCCGCCCGAACCAGTGTATCTCGGCAGCCACAACAGCACCTTGTACCCAGTCCGCACATAAAAAGTCGGACCCGGGAACAGCTCCAAGAACTCGAGTACTTTTAAACGGAAGCATTCTTTTTATTATTATCTGTTCAACATCGTTTCCTAAGAGGAATTGCTTGGAGGTTGGGTATTGAAAGAGGCGAGTACTCATATGATGAAATTGAACACATTTTAAAAATTTCTTCTTTAGAAAAACGTAGAAAGGACTGTGATCTAATTTGCATATTTAAAATTATAAACAATATTACTGATACACCTGCATTGTTACAACTCATCCAGTTGAACATCCCTTCACGTAGACTCCAAAATAATGAATTGCTGTTCCTCAACCAACATTCTACTAATTATAGATACCATTCCAACCTTATCCAAAATGCCGAGACTTGTCAACGCAAGTCAAAGCATTGATTTTTTCGGTGTAAATCTAAATGACTTTCGGCAGTCGATACGCAATATTTAAATGCTTCTTCATGCTTTGACTTGTAGTGTCTTCTATATGCACTTTTTACATTTTATATTGTCATTGCCATTTATTTATATGTGCTCTCCCTTAAATGTCACCTCTGTTTTTTTTTGCGTGTTATTATTATGTTTTAATGGACTATCGTCCGTAAATCAATAAATAAATATTAAGGTTGTTCATCAGATTAAAGTGTTTTACTTCGGCATACAAAAAATGGAGACCGTTTTGTATTATTTAAAAGAGATAGGTAAGTTCTGCATTTTGCCGAAGGACTCCAAGTTTTAATTTTAAAAGTGCGCTGCGAGAAGTGAATAAAATCAACTCATCGCTTTATTGATTAATCAATTTAACTAACTTTAAGGCTGTTGTAGTACTCTACCAGTGCATTATTCAACCCAATTAAGAAAGCATTTGCCACGCTGACTACCTGGTAATATCCTCATGACGTCTTCATTCAAGAATTCCAAAGTGATTTACATACTTTGTTTGGGACGGTATGCAGTGCATCCCTTTAAAATGATTTGCTGTTTAATCTGTCACTGAAAAGATGATTTTCCTGTTTAATCTCCCTCAATTATGAAAATGTGATGCTCGAATGCACAATAAAATTATTAAAAATAATAATTTTGGTTGTGTCTCTGAAGCTGTCTGTTATTGCAGTTCAGTAAACTCCAGAATTTTTACCGTGAATTGAAGTGTCATTTTCAAAATTGGAAATCATTGTCTCCCTTACTGTCTGTTTCGATAGCTGATTGGAAGCCTGTTACTTTCTCCCGCGGAGTTCGGAATCTCCACCTATCACTGTTGGAATGGAAAAAGGGATGAAGGGGAAAAAATGGGATGTCCACCGAAAACAAGATGAAATCCTACCTTGCTGATGACGTCCTGGGTCCCACACTTCATGCACTCAAGATAACTCGCGGTTGAAAGCATATATTTTGCGCGGATCCGGGTTTTGACTATAAGCGATGAGACACCAAAGTATTTGGGCTGCCAGTCCGCGCGGTGTTGAAATTGTACTGATTTCACGGTCAGGAATCACTCTTGAACCGGTGACAATAGCAAGATGGATGTAACAGGATAGGTAGGTAAGACGGGAGGGATAGATGGGAGTAGGTACAGATTTGCCCGAACACTGTCATAGTGATAAATATGATCTAAACGGTACTAAACAACATTCTAACACTGAACAACAAAATAATAAAAGTGCACACCTTTGAAACCAAAGAAAATTTCGGAAAATGAACTTTCTAATATACTTAAAACATCGTCGTGGAATACGTTTTTAAGATCACGGCCAAAAGTATTTTCGTTATTTGTTTTTGGGATGTTATGCCGTGTTGCGCTACCTTCTTCTTTAGCCAACGTTTCGGACAGCGTTGCAGTGTCCATCATCAGGACAGATCCGGCAGATCCGGTGGATGTGACGGTACATATCCACCGGATCTGCCTTGATGATAGTGGATGTGTACCGTCACATCTACCGGATCTGCCGGATCTGCCCTGATGATGGACACTGCATCGCTGTGCGAAATGTTGTCTAAAGAAGGAGGTAACGCAACACGGCATAAAACTCCAAAAACAAATTACGGAAATCGTCGTAGAAATTTTTGAAAAACCTTCTACAATCCATAAAGTTAAACCATAGAATTCTCGGATTCCAACTGCACTTAGAAAAAAAAATCGCATTTGAAAAAAAAAATTATGAAACTTTGTAAATTTTTAATAAATTATTTTTACAAAAAACGAAAAAAAGTAAGGCGAAATTAACTTTCATAATTCATGTAAGTTTTATGATTTTCACGGCCAAAAGCATTTTCGTTATTTGTTTTTGGGGTGTTATGCCGTGTTGCGCTACGTCCTTCTTTAGCCAACGTTTCGGACATCTACCGGATCTGCCTGATCTGCCCTGATGATGGACACTGCAACGATGTCCGAAACGTTGGCTAAAGAAGGAGGTAGCGCAACACGGCATAACACCCCAAAAACAAATAACGTTTATAATTCATGTTTATATTTTTTTATTGTTTCCAGTAATTCTAGTTAGAAAAAACGGAAGGTAAGCCTATTTAAAAACTTTTTAAAGTTTACATCCAAAATTATTATAAAAAAAAAATTAATGGTTATTTCTAATAATAAAATTTGAAAGTGTATTTCATCCCCTTGAAAAACAGTTTACGAGTACGCTTATAAATATTCCATTTATATGGATTTTATTGCAAAGCGGAAATATTCTGATTTAATGACAGAATATAGTCGAGGCCTGATGCGTGATGTGAACATGTTTGGTTCTAACATGATTTTTATTTTTGTCAGATTATTAAACTGTAAGTAAAAGTTCGTAATAAAAAGCTCCCAACACGTTCCTCCTTAAAACTCCTGATCGCATCCATCACCGTCGTCGGTGTTTTCTTTACTTGTTTTTAGTCAATTCCTCGACCAAATTATCGCAAATCAAACGAATTCTAAAGCGCACGACTTCGCTCAGCGACGTTGTAGCAGGAATGAAGAAGTGAACATTCATTTCTATAGCGCTGTCTGAACATGGAACGAAGATGAACATTCGCTCGAGTAAACAATGACTATCCCGTATGTCTTTGCAAATACTGTTCTTTTTTTTATGTCATGTATATTATCGAGGCTTCTGACTCATACAATGTTGTCATTTTTTGCCTCATCTATTTTTAAATTATAATATTATCATTATAATCTCTAATGATCTTTAAAAGGTACTTAAAGTCCTTTTATATTCATTTCGTATAAAAAATAACTTTCAAATATTTTCCAGTTTCCATGATCTAATAAATTTCATAATTCTCGATATGGCATGAAACTCAGTTGAGGCTATTAAATTCTGAACTTCCGATGAGTTCGAGGTCATTAGTATTGTAACTCTCTGTCGTTCATATTTAATGCACTTCGATAATGTGTGCTCGACATCTAATGAATTTTCTTTTAGTCTTCGGGTATTTCACCCCAAATATTCAATTCATTCTTTGAGGCTTCACTGAGTGGTTGGCTGAGGGACACGGAAGCTAAATGTAGTTTATGATCAGACCGAAAGCCATTCACATTTTTTGTTGGTACTTGCCAATTGATTTGAGATTTATTGTATTACTTATGTTCTCTATTTTATGCAGGTGCTTGCGGGTTTTTACAGATGCAATGCCGCCTCATGGAGCCTCATGAATGAGTTTTTCTTTTGCCCTGTTTAATTTATCTTTGTCTTACTAACCTATTTTTAGCATTTTGTTTTTCCTGTTAAGCACTTGCATACTGCTTACTAACAACGTATGCATGGACACTGGAGGTCTAGATTCGCTCAAAATAAATAAATATAGCTTCGTTTAACAAAAAAAATTAGAATCTTACGAGAGCCTTGAAGGAGTAACTATCAGTTACTTATACCAGGGCGGGTAAGAAGTGGATTACCTCCACTGCTCGACATCTTCAATTTGTTCACATATCGAGCACATTGGAGAATCAGAGAGGCCTATCAAACACAATATTCTTCCCATTAGTGCATGTCCGGATCTTAATCTAAAAATGATTCTCATTTCCGATCTTTTCAGATTTACCTCAGTGAACCATAGTCTTTTAAACGGTTCGTTTTGGAGCTTTCTGTACCATATTCCTTTATTTGTAGACAATGTTTCAAAATGATTATTCCACATATTATTACATATGGAATTTATTTTTTGGCAGTAATCTTCAGCGTCTGGCGTCCAGTCGTAGATGATTCCATTCGCACATGCTTCGTTTGCCAACAAATCCACCTCTTCATTCCCATGTATTCCTACATGAGATGGAATCCATTGTTAACATATGGACACATCTTTCTGCTGTAGCCACCTTATTTGTTCAGCAATATTGTAGGCTATTTTCCTACAGGTATAATACTGTTCTGAAATGCTCAATGTCTGTTGCAGATTGCATTAGCCTAGCCGACAGGGTTTTCTCTTGCAAAGAGACAGAAAATGGATGGACTCGACAAGACAACTGTCCACCGATACCAGACAAGAACCAAACTGATGCTGTTTTAGTGCCCGGAGAATATCCGCACATGGTAGGATTTTATCATTTATTTTTTTTGTGAACGTATTTTTTTTACTTTAACTCCACACAAAAGAGGGAGGGGCTATGTCATCTTTGGAGATGCTGTGTGGAGGGTCTTTTTATGGAAAGAAAGGAGAGGAAAATCTGGGAAGGAAAATGGATTTAGGAATGGGTAGGTATCTGGGGTCAATGAATCCAGTGAGTGAGTGACGGAACTTGACGAGCGTAAAAACGGCGATAAAAATCTATATAAATAAAAATGAATCCCCGAAATGCATGTACGTGCATAGGGAACGTACCCATACTACGTGACACTTTTAGGGAGGGAGGGGGGGTCTTCAAAATGTCACGCTCCATACAAATGAGCGGCGGGTTGCTTAGGATTTTGGTCACCGGGGGGGGGGGGGGGGGGGGTTAAAAATTGCAAAATGTTGGTCACGTAGTATGGGTACGTTCCCTAACTTCCGAACCATTTGGTAAAAAAAAAATAAAAATTCAAATTCAATGTTTCTCGGTGACCGGATCAACTCTTTAAGAGCGTTTAACCAGCCAGCGGACGAAAATCCACATTTCGTCGAAAGTTGTTCTTACGATCGTGCAGGGCGGTTACAACGAGAAAGATTAATTATTCTACGTACCAGCTTTTTAAAATTATAACTCAATATCGAATTTATTTCAATCCAAATTAGCTTTAATTTATACCTTCATCCAAAAATGCTGAAAGGCGTGATGATAAAACTATTAAAATAATGTACTTTTTGTAGTTATTTTTGATTATAAGTATTTATCATTTTTCAATAATGTCTAAATTTAATAAGGATGTTAAAAAAAAATCTGAAATATATTAGTTTGTAAGTGCGCAAATAAATACACAAATGGACCAATTTTCGTCAAGAAACTCATGTACGTACATATTTTTTAATGATTTTATTGAAACTAAAATTAAAATTCTAAAACATGCGTTTGCTAGATAATGTATTGATTTATTTTACTGCATAATTATATTATTTGAAATGGGTGTGGTATAATACAAAATCTTTTTGAAAATGTAACAAATCTGCCAACGACCTATGGAATAACCTTATTATACTAAAAATTAAAAAAAAAATTTATCAAAATTTATTACATGCAAATGCTAGATAAAAGAACAATCCTTTGAAATCCATTTATAATTTTTTGAGGAAAAGAGTCAATACGTCTAAAACCTGATTTGAAAATGACATATTTCTGGTTTTCACTGATAATGCCCTCTTAAATTCTACAAATTACAGCGTGTACCTACCTAGTGTGAACTAATCCAGGCAATTTGACTGTTCCGATACGGGAAATCTTCCTACTTAGACTGTCAAGCCTTTTTTATAATATAAATGTATTTTTGTGTCAAATAAATAAATATGGTCAATTTTGAACTTTATATAAAGTTTACTCAGTGAGGCCACATTTATTAAATAAATAGTAGAATTAACACTACAAGCGCAAGCGATTCTCATTTTGTCTCACAAAGCATAAAAAATAAAATAGTTTTGTTCATCCGTTGTGTAAACTTTGAAACATATTTATCAGTAAAGTCCTTAGTGTTTGTTTTATTTAAAAATATTATGCCTAGCCACAAAGTAGTTGCTTCTTATGAAGAAATCTAAATATATATATATATATATATATATTTTTTTTTAAATTTAGTGATGATATACCTGCTACAAAATTATTTCAACAGTATTTATATTACATTATTCCCTATGAATATAATAAAACTCATTTCGGGAAGGAAAACATTATTTAATTTAAAGAAATTTATTTTTACACAAGAATACGAATTTGAAGGGGAGTTCAATGAAAAATACGATAACTTAGATTTAAAACAGAAGAGACACACTTGACGCAGTTAATTGAAGAATATTTCATAAAGACATTTAGAAAGTTTGAGAGTTCTAAAGAAGGCTTGTGTCACTGGTTAATAAAGCTGCTGAGAAAATATCCTTTAAGAGCTTTTGCCATTGTTTTTTTTTGTTGTTCTTGTAAGTTTTAGTTTCCTAGGTACTGCTTTGTATTACGTATACGCGAGGAGTTAATGCAGTAAATTAACTTAGTTATTTCCAAATTAACCTATGAGTAGATGACGATAAGTGTATTTGATTTAGTGATCGTGTTTTATGCTGGTGTATATTGGATTTAAAGATTGGTTTGGTATTGGTGTGTGAGGAGAGTTGAATTATTTGTAGAATGGTAGTTGTTATTATTTCAAATGTTCGTTAATTTTCTAGGTTAGGTTGGGATACGGAGATATAAACGACTACCCTGGTTGGTATTGTGTTGGCTCCCTTATCAGCGATGAGTGGATCCTAACCGATTCTTCGTGCATGAACCTTGCCAGGTGAGTCCTCACCTTTTATCAGAAGCGTGCATTCCTTTATAACATAGAATATTCCGCGTAGGCGTAAGGGAACGTACCCATACTACGTGACCAACTTTTTGCAATTTTTAACACCCCCCCCCCCCCGGTGACCAAAAACCTAAGCAACCAGCCGCTCATTTGTACCAAGCGTGACATTTTGAAGACCCCCCTCCTCCAAACGTGTCACGTAGTATGGGTACGTTCCCTAAGCAGTGCCTACTAAGGTGAAGGGTTTTTTTTTTCAAAATTTCGAAATCCGCGTAGGTTGAAAAGATACCCCATACACATACAGGATGCATTTGCGTAACTTTAACCAGTGATTCCTGACATCATTGGGGGTAAAATAGATGAAATTTTGGTCCCCAGCACTGACATATGAATATATCTGGACCTGCCCTAAGTGATAAAAACGTATTATTTCCCCACCACATGGCGCCTGCTGGAGCTCCTCCTTGGAACCAGCTCGCTCCATGGGGAGGGGATAGAGCCTCGCTTGAATCTAAAATGTGTGACGTCATCATTCTTGCCGTGAACAGCGAGAAGCTAACATCCATACATTTTACGAAATAACACGCCAAAACGGTAGCTTGTGCTATACAATATATCTACTTATCAATGTGCACATAGCGAATGTGGGCGGTTCTCCAGTGTGCTCGTCGCTGGTTACAGGGGTAAGTAAATTATGAAACATTTGTAAAAGTGTTTTAACTAAACACGGCAACAAAATATTGCTATGTGTATTGGGGCGAGTCTTTTTGGGGCGAGCATTTGGCCTTAGCAAATATGTTATTAACGTGGCAAGCAATTCGCGCTCCCATGTAAAAAGATCTATTCATTCAAAGCAGATTTTGCTTTTAAGAATTAAATGGTGATATTGTAATGCGAGATGCCTATATACTGTCAGATTGATTGTATAACGAATCACAGTCATCTTTCCCCTCTTCGCCCTCCATAGTTTGGTTTTACCCCTCATCTGTAACATCTTGTCTATCCATTTGGATGTCTATGGACCCCAGTGATTTTTTCGACGTTTTTTTACGTGTTTTGAAATAACACGACCGAACAGTAAAAAGCGTGATAGTTTTTGAATTCCACTTGGCGTTGAGGGTTCTTAAAAACTTACATTTATGTTTTCTTCGCAAGAACTAGATACGAAAAATAAATGTAGTGACACTGAAAAGAAAAATGCCTAAAGCACCATACAGCTAAGACATTAAAGATGAACTTATACGAATCAATTTTTCTATAGTTTCCCATATGTTTTGGGAAAATCTACAAAAATTTCACTTGGTGAACACAAGTACAAACAAACAACTCAGCTTATTGTGTATGTTTTTTTAGTCATATTCATTTCCAGCGTCGATATGAATGTGACCAGTGGTGCGCCAAGTATGGCGAGAAGGAATAATCGTCCACTCAGGAGCATTTTGAAGGCCGGATTCGGCCCGCTGCGCGCTGGACGCCAATTGCCGATCTTGCCAATTGCCGGGGTTGTGTTCAAACAAATGTATTTCATTCGAATTATAATTTTGTATAACCACAAAGTGACTGCTAACTGTAATTTTTTTTTATTATTTTGTGTTTTTTTTTACAGCAAGCTAACTTTTGTAGTTGTGGGCGGGTGGCCGGCAGGAGGTCCCATTTTATCCGATGCGAATGCGTATCCCATACTCAGAACCATTTTGCATCCCGACTACAATAACCCCTCGGCATACAGTGCTCTCGGACTGGTGCAATTGACGAAAAGGTGAGAAATTATTATCATTTGTTTTAACGTTACAAAAGAGTCCGTGGATGGGAACCAGAGTTATTTTATGTCTTAGTTTTTTAGCAAGGTTTTCCCGATGAAAATTAATATACAATATCGACAAACTCCATCGCCAAGCGGTTGAGCTCATCGACTCCGGACCCAGGGTCGAAACCATTTTTTTACATTAACTCCACACAGGATTCCCTGAGGAAAATAATTTCCCTCAGGGCCTATGTCATCTGGGATGATGTGTGGAGGGTCTTTTTGAGGAGAAGAAGGAATGAACATTGGTCTTGAAGAAACCCATGTTGTGGGAAGGAGGAAACACAGAGGCCGGCAAATCATTCCACAGCCGAGTTGTTAAACACAGGAAAGAGTCGAAGAAACGACCCGTTCTCATGTGACTAATGTCAACCGTGTACAAATGTTGGGCACGCGTTTGGCGTGTTTCCCGACTATGCACCGGTGCCGAAGGGATCAATGATGCTAGTTCATCGGAGCATCTTCCATTGTAATACCGGTAGAACAAGGATAGCATTCTCACCCGACGCCTGTGCTCTAAAGATTGCAATCCGTCTGTTAAGATGGGAGAATCTATCAAACGGACCGCCCGTTTCTGCGCAGAGTCGAGGGTATTTGTCAGGTATTTTGGAGCTCCAGACCAGAGATGGCTGCCAAATTCAACCGTGGGGTGTACTTGTGATTTGTACAGGTTAGCAGTTGTGTACTATTAAAGTATCTGCGGGCCCTGTACAGTACGCCCAGTTAGAACCATGGAGGAAACAAGAGAGAGGAGGCGGTCATACAAACATTTCCTACAAAACTTTTGCGGTGATGAAGTATGTAGTGGGGGGCATGTGGGGCGAATTTAAAATTGGTAGATAGCGGCAATCAAAAATTGAATAAAATTTCTACTTTGGATAAAAAATATAAGGACAAAAATAAACAAGATTTTGATATGATTTTTGATTCTCACCGCTATAAGCATTTTTGTTATTTATTTTTGAGGTATTATTCCGTGTTGCGCTAACTCCTTATTTAGCCAATGTTTCGGACCACATTACAGTGTCCACCAGGGCAGATGTGTGGCCCAACAGCCTCGAATAAATTCTAATTTATATTGTGTGTCTGCAACTCTGGTTCAATTAAGTCCAGAACCTAGATTTTCTTCGAAATTTTCAAAATTGATTGAATGAATTCAGAAAAGGGATAAAGTAGGTACTTATCTATAATAATATAAGGATGGTTGAAGGGGGGAGTGGAATGGGGGGAGGGGTGGGTGGAGAGGGAAGGGGGTTGATGAGGGTGGTGGAGTGGGGAGAGGGAAGGTGGAGGAGGCGGAGTGGGAAACCCCTAAAACTATGCGAGAGAAGCCGGAGGAAAAAGCTAGTACATAATATTCGTGATTTATAATATGTTGTATTGTATTTATTATAAGCTACTCATTGTACTTTTTTATGTTGATACTACAATTTCTATTGATCTCTTTTATATTTATATTTTTCTTTTTTTAATCTATGTATATTTTGTATTCATATGTAAAATAATTGTAATTCTTTTGTAAAAGCCGTTATAATCGGCGTTAATAAATAAATAAATAAATAAATAAATAAATAAATAAATAAATAAATAAATAAATAAATAAATAAATAAATAAATAAATAAATAAATAAATAAATATATAAATAAATAAATAAATAAATAAATAAATAAATAAATAAATAAATAAATAAATAAATAAATAAATAAATAAATAAATAAATAAATAAATAAATAAATAAATAAATAAATAAATAAATAAATAAATAAATAAATAAATAAATAAATAAATAAATAAATAAATAAATAAATAAATAAATAAATAAATAAATAAATAAATAAATAAATAAATAAATAAATAAATAAATAAATAAATAAATAAATAAATAAATAAATAAATAAATAAATAAATAAATAAATAAATAAATAAATAAATAAAAAAAAAAATAAATAAAAAAAAAAAAATAAAAAAAAATAAATAAATAAATAAATAAATAAATAAATAATCTGCCTGATTTTACGATCGGCCTACGACAT
This sequence comes from Limnephilus marmoratus, assembly GCA_917880885.1. NCBI lineage: Eukaryota > Metazoa > Arthropoda > Insecta > Trichoptera > Limnephilidae > Limnephilus > Limnephilus marmoratus. The sequence goes on from OU862924.1 coordinate 34,252,751, forward strand.
TCACTAGGTGCCATGAATAAAATCCTAAAAATAGCCAAAGTAAATAATTCACTTTTTGTGCCGATTACATGACATTCTGTTTAATTTTTAAGTTATATCTTTTTTTTATTGTACGAGTATGATCAAGTAAAAAGTGAAATAATTTTTCTTATAAATTCCCTTAACAAAATGTTTTGGAAGTATCGAGTTCTGCTAATTTTTTTTTAACATTAGCTTCACACAGGAGGCCCTGAGGAAAATATTTCCCCTCAGGGCCTATGACATCTTTGGGGATGTTGTGTGGAGAGTCTTTTTCGGAAAAGGAAGGGGAGGAAATTCTGGGAAGGAAGAAGGTATGAGGGGTGGGTAGGTGAGGGTTAATATTAAATATTGTTAGACTTAGCGCTTTTAAATACTGTCTGATGAAATAGCCTTGAATTGGCAGTAAAGATAATAGATAATTGTAATGACAATGTTACATTTGAATTTCTGCGAAACAACTGAGCTTTAGAAAATATTGATTATAAAAGTCTCAAATATCAGGAAATTCACTATTTGGCATTCGAATAATTTTTTTCGCATAACGCGATTTTTCACGGATCTGTGCTATCAGTGATATGTCTGTACCATCTGAGGCCCGTGGCAAATTCATTGGATGGGCCCCCCATTAAAAATCGTCACGTTGTTATTGAATTTTAATAAATCACTTAAAAAACAGAAATCCGGGATTCCCCTAACACCATGCTTCGCTAGTCTGTCAGCGCCATGAAAAAAGTACTTTCTTGCTTAACAAAATGCGGGAATACGTCACTAGCTCGCCCGCGCTACCAAAGTACCGAGACAAAAAATTAAGCAAACCAATGGATGCGTCCTAAAATTGATCGTCATCCCATTTTCATGGATGCATTTCAATATTAATAATTTATTTGAATTTGTTATATTATGGTCTTTAGTTATGTCTTACTTTAATTAGTTTTATGTACTTATAAAACTACTTAAAGTAAAAAATTTATAATTTTTACTAAATTTTGTATAACAATGTTGGGTAACTTGTGAGCTCACGGCCTCTCGGGTCGGGGCCCCGGCCCCCGCGGGGGGCCCTTCCACCCTATAGTTACGCCACCGTGCGCTATCAAACTTACAAGATTTATATTTAAACGTGATTTCAGGGTGGTTCTATCGAAATTTGTGCTGCCCGCCTGTCTTCACACTGGCACCTCCTTGTCTGATGAAGGTCTTATTATGATTGATTGGAATTGGTCTGGTCTGGTCCCTACTGGCTTTCAAAAGGTGAGAAGTTAATCCACAATAGAGTTATGATACCAACACCAATGAATGACAATGAGGCACAGAACTTAAACATACTTCTGAATGTTATCCAACGAATATCATTTATTAATACGATGCTTTTATTAGATAAAAAATACTATTTTTTGTTATTTTTTTAGTATAATGTTTTATTTCTGTATTTGGTGCATGTGGAAGTCTTTATTATAATGTGGTTTTTCTCTAGTAAATTTGTTAATTGTAATTTGATAAAAACTTTTAAGAAGTTAAAAATTATAACGTTATAGAAAAATCTTTGTTTTATACGCATATCTAATTCCTTAAGCTTTTTAAATTGATTTTTATTTATTACACAAAAAAATTTTGTTTCCTTATAATTATTTGGAGTTTTTTCTAAGCTATCTACATTACTTGCATAGGGAGTACTAGAACAGTAGTCTGTGTGTGGTGCTACAATTGTTTTATAAATTAGTAAACATAATTTTTTTACCAATTCTTCTATAGAAGTCACCTTTTAAGCTGTCTTTTTGGCACTATCCTATTTGGGAGGTGGGTATGGGTACCACCGCCCCGGGAACCATTTATTGAATATCTAACACCTCTGCCACACCATAAATCACCCCAAGTGGTTGGCTGACTTAGCAGGGGTACCCAGCTTCATAGGGTGAGGAGTGTCTAGAAGTCTAGATCATAGGTTTTCAACGTGGGCGATAACGCCCCCTTGTGGTGTTTCAAACATTCAGGGGTCGGTAGAAGACCCAGAGAATATTTGGGCGCAGAGTGAGGGCGTGGGCAGGTTAACAAAATATGGTCTAAAAAAACACGCTAATCACGTACTATCGTGTATTATAATTATTATTATTGAGAATTGACACTGTATCATGAATACAAGAAGGAAGGAGGTAGCTTTTTAAACTTGTTAAACAAGAAATTATAACCTGGTATAGGTATAATATGTAATAATAATATAGGTATAATCCGTAATAGTTGAGCCCAGCCCCCCCCCCCCCCTTTTTTTCTTTTTTAACTTGCTAAATAAGAAGGCATAACATATAATGTAGGTATAATATATATAATAATAAAAAAGGTATAATCGTGATAGGTGAGCCCTGACCCCCCCCCCCCCAAGTAAAAAAATGGGGAACCTTAGAAAAAAAATATTCCAGAAGAGGGCAGTGAGCAAAATAAGGTTGAGAATCTATGGTCTAGATCTTGGTAGCCAATGTGTTTCCTGCGTGGCGGGCCGGATTGGGAAAGACTGGTTGAGAGACACTTGTCGACCTCTCCAGCCGGACTCGAACTATCGCCTTGCACCGCACTGGGAGGGATGGATTCATACGTCAGTCACTCCTAGACACATTTACCCCTAGTTTCCCACCACCCCTCATACTTTTTCCTTCCCAGAACTTCCCTTCCTTAAAATAACCCTTCACACAGGTGACGACCTAAACACATTTTTTTCCTCAGGGCCTCCTGTGGTGTCAAGTAAAATCGGCATTTTCTTCAAGAGATATCTTCGAGTCGTAAATATTTTTATGTTTTTAAACTTTTCCAAGTTTTCACCGTCCATTATTATTTGATTTAAGTAAATTTTCACGAAAATTTCTAAAACAAAGATGAACTACATGGTGTGAAAAAGCCCTCTGGGTATTTAAAATAATTTTGCAATTACAGTACCCCTTGGATATGGTGTCCCATGAAGAGTGTTCAAATACCTTCCCGAATGGATTAAAGGAATCAGCTCACATCTGCACCAAAGTGAAAAGCGATGGAGAATGGACTAGCTGGGTAAGTTTTCCTCATATGAAGCTTTAGACGTGTGTCTACCTCAATTTTCCAGATTTGCCTATCATTGTTGACTCTCATACATCCTAAGTCAGTAGATCTCTTCAAAACATTAGTCCTCTCAAGTTAGGTGACTTCAATAATAATAATAATAATAATGTTTTTTTCCCAGGATGTGGGGAGATAGTGCACTCCCATACGTCCTATATAAGCTTTATTTACATGCTTTTACAGTAAACAATTAGACTTGGAAAAAAGTTTTAAAAATATGAAATAAATAAGTAATAAAAATAATCAATTATGTTGGGCGTGGTCTTGAGTGAGCTCGGGCCCAGCGCTCACCTAGGAGCAGCAAGCAGCCTTCCAGCACTTGGTGCTGGAAGGCTGCTGGTCACCACCGTGTTGTCAGTCATTAGACGCATCCTGGATCTAGTGACCCGGTGGCGTATTTCCAAAACCTATACCGGTTCAGTCGCTTTTCATTTTCAATATCAAAAATTTAAATACTTAGAAATAAAATTATTAATTTCTAATATTCACACTGGAAAGATAATTTTATCTAGATTTTAGAGACATTTTTGCTTTTGCAAATTGATAAAAAAATTATCAATATAGAGGTGTATTTACAATATATGGGAATAAAATTAAAATTTAAATATTTACAAATAAAATTATTAATTTCTAATAAACATATCAGAAAGATTATTTTATCTTGATTTTAGAACAATTTTTGTTTTTGCAATGTGATAAAAAATAACCAATATAGAGGTATATTTAAAATGTAAATTGTCGCTACCGCGACTGAATCGGCATTGGTTTTGGAAATACGGTGTCTCATCGGGCCGGCGAAATCATTGTCCTAGTTCCGTAAACATTATCGATGCGCTGCTGTAGGTGCTGTAGAATCCAATATAATAATTCTGTTGGCGTTATTATATATAGGCTAATAAAAAATGTTTAGTGAACAATGTTTTTTTTTAAATATTATTGCGACGTTGGTCTAGACTCTGTGACTCCAACGGTCATCATGCCTAGGGTTGTCATACATGACTAGGGTGTCGTCTGGACGTGAAGGGAGTAAATATATCCAAATCCCAAAATACGGAGGTAAAACAGACGCAAAAGCTATCGGTTTAATTTATATAAATTTAACACGTAAATTATCATTTCGTCGCCTCAGTTCTTAATTGTCCAAACGACCATTTTAGTTTTTGTTCAATCTCCACTGTAAAACTAAAAATAAAGTATAAAAAATGATAGTTAATCACTTAACTAACAATAATTTATACTAATGAGACCTTTGCCTTTATGGAAATAGCTTTATTTAAACACCTATCACAATTTTTCATTGAAATAATGAAAGAAAACCTTCTCCTCCTGTAAAATTTTCAAATGGTCGTTTGGATAATTAAGAACTAAGTTATTTTAGGACTCGTAATTTTAGAAGTGTGATTTAGGGCGCGTTATTATGTTATATTTATTTTAGAATGTGCCATTTTAATACGTATAAATTATACATTTGTTATTTTAGGATGTGTAATTTTAGAACGTTTAATTTTAACACGTGTAATTTTAGCACTTGTAAATTAAACACGTGTTTTCTGTGGGGAGCCATGCCTTGAAACAAGGAAATTATCCAACGCATCACTTTGAAGTTAATGTTTTATGGGTTAATTTTGAATTTTCGTATATTTTATTTACCGAAACACATTCATTGAACAAAAATCTATCTAAAAAATAACATTACTTACGTTAATTTGGTAAATTGATAGGTTTTACGATATTTTTGTTAAGTATCACGCATCGGACTTTGACAGTTTGAATCGTGGCAAAATTTGACATCGAAATTCCACAGATAAATCATTTAAAAATATTCTGGGATTGCCAGGTGAACGAAACTTTTGGCTATATTTGTTCCGTACGCGAAATTTGTTCCGTGCGCGCCCACGCGTCTCCGGCCAATAAGAGGTTTTTAAGATGGTTAATTTTAGAAGTACCATTTTATATGTAATTTTACCACGTGACATTTTAGCACGTGTAATTATATTATGTTTAGCTTATTCAATGCAAGCGTTATTACAGAGGCAGAGGGGTTCCAGCTTGCAGCAGTACGGATCCGACAGGGTGGCCTGCACCTATCTGCTGAGCGGAGTGTATTCCTTCTCCAGCACGACTGTATCCCACATGACGCACGTGTTTACCAGGGTGGCTCCCCATGTGGCGTGGATCGAGAGCGTCGTTTGGCCACGTGTTCAGACTAGGCTTTAGGATGGCCACTGCATTGTAAATAATTTCTCGCAAAATTTGAAACAAGCTCTTTGAACTAATCTAACCAAACCTAAGTAGTAGTAGTATCCTAACCTGACATTACCAAACCTCACCCAACCTTACTAAACCTAACATAACCTTATGGCCGTTATACACGACATATTTTTTCAGCCCGATTCCAATTAGAACACATAAGTCAACATTTTTCGCTCTACGCGATCGCTATTTTCATCTCTGTTTTTATATCTACGATTTCAATTGTCATCACTTCAGACAACACATGAACCATGCTATTTGCTGTGATGCCAACTGAAATCGTTGATATGAAAATAGCGATCGCGTAGAGCGAAAAATGTTGACTTTTGTGTCTAATTGGAATCGGGCTGAAAAAAGATATCTATCTACCTCTCACTACCTAACCTAACCTTACCCAACCTTATTTTACGGCCTCCGTAGTCGAGGGGTAAGGCTCTCGACTACTAACCGCCCATATAAATGACCATAGAAAATCTATTTCCACAGCACCCTCCTTTACCCGTGTTCATCTGATGTTGTCTTTATAATTAATAATCAGCAAAGTTTCTCGAGTTGTGACTATAACTGTATTACTTTTACATAGTTTGGAATAAAACACCTAATAAAATAAATCTTTTTTTATTGAACACAGCACAATAATCTTTTCATCCAACTAATAATAAAATTATTATTACAAAGTTATACATACATACAGCATAATTTATTACCACAGCTATGTTAACGTTGTATTGGGGAATGCAAACTGTAGTTAGAATGACATGATATGTGATTCAATTCAATTCAATTTTTAATTGAATTAATGAATAGCTCTATATACATAAATAGACTGGACCACACTTACAATACTCGATTTACGTTAAATGAAGGACTAATCGCACCTAAACACTTAAACAAATATGGACAAAGAACGCTGGACTACATGATACCTACTTGCTTAAATATGTTAAAGAGTTTTGTGTATTTATTTGTTTAAAGTAAGAGGTAATTCAATGAATGAAGCCGAGTAGTTTAAGTGATTTGTTTACGATGTTATTAATGTGCCCCCGGAAAGAAAGTTTAGTCCTTGATAGATGTGACAGTAGAGAGACAAACATTATTTAGTTTAACTGAATAGGTTTTTTTAGGTTTAAAAGGATAAAATTTTGCTTATTATTTTTAATTGTAAAACTAACGTTTTTAAGACAAGATTTTTTATGCATAGCACAAAGGGTAACAATTATTATAAGCAATAATTATCAGCCTGAAACACTCATCCACATTGAAAAATCTTCCGAGAAAAGATACATGACGCCAACGGGACTTGAACCCGTGTCCTCTCGATTGCCGGTCGATTGCTCTATTTTTCAATGTGGATGAGTGTTTCAGGCTGATAATTATTGCTTATAATAAAATTTTGCATTTATCTACATTAAATTCCACGCAGTTAATTTTGCACTAATCATTAAATGAATCAATATCAAGTTGAAAAAGTAAACAATGAAGATGGGATTTAATTATCATAAGAATCTTATTGTCATCGGCAAAAAGCCAAAAACGAGTAAGAGAAAAAATTTTAATGATATCGTTAATAAAAAGTTTAAAAGAAGCGGGGCCAAATGGGCTCCTTGCGGAACGCCGGAAGTTACATCAATGTTAAAGGATTCAAAGTTATTTATTTTAACCCTTTGTTTTCTATTACTCAAGTAAGAGTGAAAGAATGATAACAATGGGTCTCTAATGCCTATAGTATAAAGTTCGGCCATGAGAATACGGTGATTAACTTTGTCGAAGGCTTTTTAGAAGTCAGTGTAGAGGACATCAACGTGAGTGTTGTCTTCTAAGGCTTTAAGAATGGTATTTATAAAGGACAGTAAATTAGTTGTTGCAGATTTCGCTGATCTAAATCCATGCTGTTCCTCGATTAGAACGTTTTTGAAAATAGGAGTGATTTTCTTTGTAATTATCGACTCAAATGTTTTTGGAATATTAGATATAATTGATATTGGTCTGTAATTTCCAATATTTGACTTGTTTCCAGACTTAAAAATGGGTCAAATTAATAAAATTTTCCAAGAGTCAGCAAATGTTCCGGTTGAGAGTGATAAATTGTACAACATACAAATTGGGTTAGATAATGAACATTTACATTCTTTTAGCAAGATTTCTGGAATGCCATCAGGTCCGGTACTTTTTTTGTTAGAAAGATTATTTAAGGATTGGTAAACCTCTGCAAGTGAAATTTGGCAATAATTCAAGTCAATATTATAGTCATAGTTAAGTGGAGGGATGGTGCATGAAGCATCAGAATATACAGAGGAAAAGTGTTTAGCAAAAAGGTTGACCATTTGTAGCTTGAGTTTCATGATAATACATACTTGAAGGGAGATCATTATCTGTACGCTTTGGCGCAACAAATTTTCAGAATTGTTCAGGATTTTAAGTAATTTTGTCTCAGTAACTTCTACAAAAGATTTATAGCATTTGGCTGATTCGATTTTAGACAGTTCCCTTAATTGAGAAAATTTTAGGTTGCCAGTTTCTGTAAATATCTTATGAGTTTTCTTTTTTTCAATTATTAACTGCTTAAGTTTCGAGCTAAACCAATTTGGAAACTTGGGTTGAGAGTAACATCCCTTGGGAACAAAGAAATCTATAGCACGTGTTCCACATTCATTAAATTTAAATACGGCGTCATTTATATCAGAATTTAAAAATAGTTTTGTTCAATTAATCAAGGAAAGATATTTGTTCATGTTAGAATAGTCACCATTAAGATATTTGTAGTGATACGAGGCACTTGGTTTCAAAGATTCAAATTTAAAAAAAAAATTGTGATATTAATAGAGAGAGGTTACTATGACATTAGGAATGCTAGTGAAAATTAGGTCCAGGCAAGAACCTAGATAGTTAGTGACTGAATTTACTTGAAACATATTCATAAAGGCAAAAAAATCTACAATTTCAATAGCTTGTTGGGAAAGATTACTAGTACGAGTTTTGACTCCTTGGTTGTCATTCAGCCACAATATTTTAGGTAAATTATAATCGCCACAAATAAGTAAGGAATCAGCATTTCTAGAGACACGCTCAATTGAAGCAGTATGCGACTTGTAGACTTCTACCGAAGAGGAAGGAGGAATGTGAACACAACCAAGTACAGCTTTTTGGTACCAAATATAACCCATAGGAACAATTGATCAGAAACATTGTCAGATGTTTCTAGAATATGGCAAGGGTATTTTTTATTTACACATATCATCACTCCACCACCTTTACTCTTCACAGAAGAAGTAGAACGGTCACAACGAAAAATGTTGTAGTCAAACAGTTCAAGTTCAGCAGATGAGACATTATCAGAGAGCCATGTTTCGGTAAGAAATAAAAAGTCGTAATGACATACACTGACTTTACAGCAAATAGTGTTCAGTTTTGTATTTAGGCCACGAACGTTTTGGTAGTACGTTGAGAAGGAATTATTCATAGAACGATTCTTCAGGTTCAACCTAAAAAATTATCCTAGAAAGTTCATGTCTCTCAGCAGCTTAGCGGGCAGGGCATTCTTGAGCTCCAGTTTTGTGGAAAGCCGTTTTTCTGAAGAAAGTGCAGGTGGCACATAATGGAGATTTCTCCCTTTTGGGGTAGGCATCACGGTTGTGACCAACTTTGGCACAGTGTCAATTATATGTGGCCATATAATTGACAGTGGCCACATTTCAGGCTATCTACCCAGTCTCTTACACGGTGTAGCCGCCAGTGAATGGCAAGTTTTGAATGGGATATTAGAGAGTGACGAACAGATGAAGGGACTCTAAAAATGTGGATGAAGTTACCAGTGCGAGGGCCCGATTTATGAGAGAAAGATATGTTTTCTTTTAAATTTTCTAATGAGAGACCGGTGTCGTTGGAAGATTGATGATGAATCGCCGAGATAATATCCTTAGATGAAATATCTTGAGGGAGGTCATGTATAGTAATACGAGGGAGGCAAGTTGGGGCGATCGTTGCTTTTAGACCAGCTTCGGATAGAGCTGGAGCATTTGCTAATTTCGTCGCTTCAGCAGAAGTGCTAGGGTGGATTATCACCCCACCACTTTTCAGTTCACGCATACCCGTTACTCGTATGCCAAGTGTGGCAGGATTGACCGCAGTTTTCAGGGTTTTCATGGTGGCCTTGGAAGTGGAATGGGTGTTGTTGGCCGGAAACACGAGAACTGAAGGTCTAGCAGGGCCAGGAAGAGCATTATTTCTTGTAATTAGCGGCAAACAGGGATATTCAGTTCTACTGGTATCAGAAGTGGAAGCAGCGACAGTATTCCAGGAACGGGTGGGCGCAGACGGTGTTGTATAAGGCATGCACTTGGACGTAAACACAGAAAGGGCACCTTCTAGTGTACCCATTTCCAGAGCCATCATATTGGAAATGGAGAGAACACTGATGAGCTCCTTTTGAATCCTGATCTGCTGATCTTTAGTGGCTGGACCCTCTCAGCCAGCTGCTTGACATAACCTGCAGTGTCACATTCAGGTATTGGGGGTGTTTCAATAGCGGACACTTGGGCAGGGTCACTCCTGGGAGGCACCTCATCCTCTTCATCATCAGAGTCAGGAGCTTGATAAGGCGAGCCAGGTGGTGTTCGCTTCATTTTGGAATATGGTTAACGAAAGATTGTTTACTTTGAATATATTGAATAATGCCCGGCACAAATTTTTATTTTGCACCTGCGATAGTGTATTATTATTTTTTTATGGTTCGTAAATAATGCTGAATATATAATATATTTATATATGACTTATGTATACCTACAACATTTAGTAACACAATCAGGAGATATAGCACGATCTAAATGATAACTTAATAATATTGGATGGATAAGCTCAAATTGCGATAATTTGATATTGAAATCCCAGCACTATCGGGCTGTTTATAGCCGAGCCGATATTGACGGCGAATAAATACGAAATCGTTATAAGATGGCAATACTGACGGATCGGTCTATGAATTTATATTCCTGAACGCCAAACGGCTACGATAAAATTACATATAGATAGATACTAATAAATTGACAATGTTGAATTGAAATACTAACTTTAATATGTATATATTGGCATATATTTATGTACTTTTAGACAATAAACGGGAGTTGATGGGGTATTTAGTTATGAAATGTTTGACTGTTTTCGTTTCTCCAAGCTGGAACGGAATCAATTGATCGCGTCTTAGATGAATTAAGTCTATGGATCGAGTATGATTTCTTTCAAATCTAAGAGCTTCGTTAGTTCGCCTCCAATCATTAATCAACCAATTATTTTGAATAACGCTTAATTGGATCTCGATGAGTTTGTTCTGATTCACGTACAAAGGCCAGAATTCAAACCTATTGGTGGATTTCGCACACTGGGTGCTTATACTGGCTGATAATTGCGGGTTGTCAGCCGTTGTTAAGGAGCCAAAACAAGTGTTTGTTTTTCTTCAGTCTTCTCATCGTAACGCATCTGTCAACATTACCGTTTATAGGTGATGGCACCTCCTTTCAATTTAATTTGATAAATTAATTTTTTTTTTTTACAGTAAGCATACATTTTTTTTAAATACATTCATTCTTTCTTCATTCTTCATACTTTCAGGCATTTCATCATACATCTTTAGTCCTCTGTACATTAGGCAGTTCTGTGATTTTGATTTCTTCATTTGTGGCAATCGAACTCTGTTTATATTTCTTGTTTCGTAATTATGAACGGCCTCTATTAAAAATAATTTCATCCTTAAAATATTTTGGCATTTGGTTTTTCATAATTTTATGCATTTTGAAATTCTAAGATTAAATTAAAGTTAAAACGAGAAAAATACTGTTACTAGCTGTTATAAAGCCGCTCTGCAGGTTTATACTGCTAGGACTTGCGGGAGCTTTTGGTTCGGCTTTGCCCAGTTAGTGTTGGTGACCATTTTGTAGATCCAATACGAACAGATTCCAAAAATAGCCCGTTCCTCGGTTGCACTGTTGCTAGTCACCGGGACAAAGTAACCAAGACAGAGCAATGACGGCATATGTAATATATAGCCACTTTGATACTGGATACTGATTTTCATATCCGGAGAGATACCACATATTCACAAATTCGTAGCAGTTATACCTAGGGGGGAGACGTCCCCGTCCGACCTGCTGACGGAAGTAGTGACATGTTGTGTCGAATTCTTGAATTCGAAACCGAATTATAACAGTAGCTTTTTGTGAAATTCCACGTACACAGATGTTATTTGTGGCACAGCGCATATGGTGTGGCGTCCGACATGCACTCGTAGCTGAAAGTCAACCACGCAGACGCGACGGCATTAATACTGTTCGATACTTTATTTCCTTGCCAAGCAAATACAATATAATTTAGTTTGCTATTATGTTTAAAAAACCGGGGCAAGTTCGGTAAACTATCCAAGGTGAATTTGTCGGCATACTACGGGTACAAACGTCAAAAATCCAAGGTGGATTTCTTGACACTCCAAGGGTGAAGGGATTAATATATTCGTGAAGTTTTAAAAATACTCGTTAAAAAGTGAAAGTTGCACTAGGCCAGGTTGGCCTACTTTATTACTTGATGAGGGGTCACCATTCGCATGATAATCTCCGATCTCGTCAGAACCCCTACAAGGCCCGGGAGCATTATTTATGATGGATTACCCGACCGGTAATTGAATTCCCAGTAACTTAAGTGTAACTTAAGTATGAAGGGTATCGCGCCGGTAATGTGGGCTTTATTAAAAGCGCTATAGACTCACGAAGCAACGTTCTTAGAATTTCTTGGGAAATACGCGATGTTGCCTCGAAAGCCACTTGCTTTAGTATGCAAAGTTAGACTGCCTCTCATAATATAAATACAACGTAAATATATTGGCGGTATTCTGCGAAAACACATCAAGTAATTTTTTTGCTGCCATACAAAGCATCCAGGGTTACAGTTTATTTTTTAACATTAGCTCCACATAGGAGGCCATTTCAGGGAAGGGAGGGGCATTTGAGGGTCTTTTTAGGGAAAAAGGAGATGAAGTTCTGGGAAAAAGGCATGAAGAATAAGTAGGATTCTGGGGGTTTAATGTGTCCAGGAGTGACGGACGTATGAATCCATCCCTCCTACTGCGGTGCAAGGCGATGGATTGAAAGAGTTCGGCTAAAGAGTTCAAAATGACTCTCTGAACTAGTTTCTCCCAATCCTGTCAGCCACGCAGTAGATGGGCAAACGCATCCGCCGTTAAGACCTAGATGAACCTCATCCATGAACCCGGCACCCCTGTAAGTAACCAAACATAGCGAACTATTTCTGGTAACCTTTGGAAGGGGTTATCCGATAAATGGTTAGTTACCGGGGCGCGAATCTCCAAAACCTATACCGGTTCAGTCAAATTCAATTTACATTTTCAATATCAAAATTTAAATATCTAGAAATACAATTACTGATTTCTAATATACACATTAGAAAGATTATTTTATCTTGATTTTAGAAAAAAAAAGGTTTTTTTAAAGTGATAAAAAAAAAACAATACAGAGGTGTATTTACAATATACGGGAATAATATTAAAATTAAAATATTTAGAATTGAAATTATTAATTTCTAATATACACAATGGAAAGATTATTTTATCTAGATTTTAGAACAATTTTTTGTTTTTGCGAAGTGATAAAAAAATATAGAGGTGTATTTGAAATGTGAATTATCGCTACCGCACTACCTACACTGAGCCGGTGTAGGTTTTGGAAATACGCTACAGGGGCGGCCAAAACCCGCCTTCCAAATTGTGCACGAACTCCGGGAGGTGATTTTATATGAGTGAACCTACAAGACGAAAATATAAACAATGTTTTCGAAATTCAAATGTTTGAGGTAATTTTTTGACATAACTAACTTTGTATATATTAACTCAATTTGGGAGATGGGAATGGGTACCGCCGCCCCGGGAACCTTTATTGGATAACCAACACCTCTGCCATAGGTCACCCCAAGTGGTTCGCTACGTTTGGTGATTAAGCAGGGATGCCCGGGTTCATGGGGTGAGGTTTGTCTAGGTCTTGGAGGCGGATGATCAGGACATACTGAACCCCAGATTTCTACCCACCCCTTAAACCCTTTTCCTTCCCAGAACTCTCCTCTCCTTCCTTTCCTTAAAAAAACCCTCCACACAGCATCCTCAAAGATGACATAGGCCCTGAGGGAAATTATTTTCCTCAAAGCCTCCTGTGTGGAGCTCATGTACAAAAAAAAAAAAAAAATATATATATATACTTACATAAAATTTTTAACATGCTTCACAACCAAAGATATTGAAATATAAGGGTTGTGAAGCATGTTAAAAATTTTATGTAAGTATATATATATATATACAAAGTTAGTTATGTCAAAAAATTACCTTTGTGTATTTGAATATTTTTGTTCACAACCAATGGTTTCATCAGGATATTAGAATGTGTCTACGCTAGTTTATCATGTTCCCCGTGATCTCGACCCTTTGGAATAACAAGGTTCCATTTGTCACGGTAAAGTCATGCAATAATGAATTCAAAGTAGCTGACTGTAGGTCCCATTATCGCATGACGTTACTGCGACAGACGGAAACTTATTATTCCAAAGAGTCGATCTGTAGATCCACAGTTCTAGGAGCAGACCACTGTCACACGCACATCGTCAACGATGGGTAATGGTAATTTAATTAAAAAATTTGTCGTTATTTTAATCCTCCGGTCATTATTCAATGATCTGTTCATTATTTAATGATCTGGTCACTGTTTAATCATTTCGTTAATGAGAATTACATAAATACGAATGTTATTAGATTGTTTTGTGGTGTGGCACAATAATTAAAAGCAAATCGATGGCTTAATCCGTCTGCTTGGTTCAATATATTCGCACCTCACAATCCGGAAGCCTCGGTTTCGCGCGTACATTCTGAAACCGTCACTTTGGATCGAGATTGTAAAATATCTATGCAAGATAGCTTTCATGTTTCAAAGACAATAAGAGGCGTTATTTCGTTCTCTTTCTGGTTAAAAGAAAAATACTTTTGTTTGCATGAGAGGAAGAGAGATATATAGCTTTTAAAATGTAAGATCGCTCGGGACGTTTTTGGTCTCATGAAAGTATGATGCGATTACATGTTTTGGGATGTATTTAATCCTAAACAAGCGGACGGGTTAAAGTTAAAGTGTGGTAAATTCATTTTTTTTAAGGGCCCGCAACCCGGATTTGTACCGATTTATTACATATTTCTCTTAAACACAGTAAGTTTTAAAGCTCTTAAAAAAATATATGTTATTCTTGAAGATAATATCTAGACTTTGCCCGCACCGAAACGCAAATTATATAAAATTCCCTCGATAGAAAAAAATCGCAAAATATGCTCCAAAATTTATTGTTAACACGTTTGTTTCAGTTAATTTACAAGTCATATTGTATGAAAAATTCACAGTGTTTTTTTAAGTGCTGTTTAAGATAATGCCCGCGAGATTTTTGCTCTATTTTAAACGAGTCGTGTTTTATTAAACATTTTCGCAATTTTCGCATCGATTTTGTCGCTGTAAATGTTAGCGCTCTCCTCTAACATTTGTAATTTCGTATCTCTCCGTCTTCTTCTTTTCGGGCCCGGTTGCAGAGCCTTAATGTGCATCATAATGTGCAATGAAATTATTATACAATGGCACTTGACATTTATATAACTTAAATTGAAAAATTTTACAGTAATAGATATTTTAGAGTTCTTGCCTTCTCTTGAAACGTTCAAGGTCAATGTTGAAAATGTCAAGAGACACCTAGAGATATCATTTAGCAGAACCATACATCTTGTCATGCCATGCTGGGCCAGAACGTCCGTTCTGCCTTGTGGAATACATGTGATGACGACTGATGTATTAAGACCGTTTTTAACCAGCCAGCGGACGAAAATCCACATTTCGTCGAAAGTTGTTCTTACGATCGTGCAGGGCGGTTACAACGAGAAAGATTAATTATTCTCCGTACCAGCTTTTTTAAATTATAACTCAATATCGTATTTATTTCAATTCAAATTAGCTTTAATTTATACCTTCATCCAAAAATTCTGAAAGGCGTGATGATAAAACTATTAAAATATTGTACTTTTTGTACTTATTTTTTGATTATAAGTATTTATCATTTTTCAATAATGTCTAAATTTAATAAGAATGTTAAAAAAATCTGAAATATTTTTACGTTACAAAGTGACAATGTTTTCCCCAGCTCACTGCTCCCCCCATTTTATGCCAGAATAGTTCGTAGTACCTAAATTCCCCGCACCGCGCTGAGCTCGACACGGGCAAGCCCGCGCCGGCCGGCACCCGAGCCATTCCTCCGCTTGCCTCGGGCGTGACAACAGTGTCCCAAGTGATTGCGCCACGGCGCTCTCCGAGAACCTAAACTCGTGATGTTTCTATAATGTGAATTGTGCACGAAAAGGCTCCCGCCCACCAGTAGCCTGTCTGCTGACTACCGCATTTCCTGCTGGCTGTGAGTAATATGAACCCTTGCCCTCTTTTGTGTGCCACGTTCCGCCCTTAAATTCACTAACACGTGTGGATAGTTGAGAGGAAAGTTCCCCCGTCATGATAGAATTCTAGTCCTAGCAAATACCCATGTGTAGTGTGCCGAGGCTGGCAATTGTAAAACCCTGTCTCCTTCTAAATGAATAAACGTTTTACGTGCAAAACTGTGTTCTGATTGAGGAAGGAGACCTGGAGATTGTGAGGAAAGGAGGAGGAGGTATTCACCAGCGAACCACAAGCACTCGCCCTGGTTTTGAGAGAACCTTGCTTGCGCCGGCTTTCCTGAGCTAGTATTGTTGGCCTATTAATTGCGTGTCCTTTCCAGGTTTGGTTTAGCAAATGGCCGTAAGTATGCGATAATGCTAACACTATATTAGTTTGTAAGTGCGCAAATAAATACTCAAATGAACCATTTTTCGTCAGGAAACACATGTACGTACATATTTTTCAATGATTTTATTGAAGCTAAAATTAAAATTCGAAAACATGCGTTTGCTAGATAATGTATTGATTTACTTTACTGGATGATTATATTATTTGAAATGGGTGTGGTATAATACAAAATCTTTTTTGAAAATTTAACAAATCTGCCAACGACCTATGGAATAACCTTATTATACTAAAAATTTAAAAAAAATTCTAAAATTTATTACATGCGAATGCTAGATAAAAGAACAATCTTTTGAAATCCATTTATAATTTTTTGTAGAAAAGAGTCAATTTGTCTAAAATCGGATTTGAAAATGACATATTTCTGGTTTTCTCTGGTAATACCCTCTTAATGCACAGTTGGGTTTGAAATGTCGTGTTTTGTTTACCGTCAAAATGTGGTACAACATTGAAAAATAAGTTAATATTAATAATCTAAACCGAAATACGAGAGAGAGCAAGATACAGAAAAATAAAAAGATAACGGTAGCAACAAAATTTCTGCGTTTTATAAATTTTAAATTAAATATCCCTCTAGAAGACTAAAAATATAATTTATTATTAAATATTCTAAAAATACACACACTAGAAGACAGACGTAAAATAAATGACTTAACATTTTTATTCAAAATACTTAACTCAAAATTTGACTGTTGCGAACTACTGCAACTCATAAACTTACGAATATTCTCACTATTCTACCGTAGCATTCATAAGCGGAACTACATTGCCCACTCTCCGATACAACGATTTCACACTATGGGAAATCAGTACTTAGGTGATATTGACATATTTAACATAAACTTGGCTAATTTTGTTGATCTTGTAAAAAACTTATTCCAAAACTATTCCTAAACATAAATATCTGTATTTTTGTAAACCTATGAAATTGCTGTATTTTTGTATTTTTATGATTTGCGTGCTTTTTTATGTAGTTTTATTTTTATTATTTCTTTATTTGTTTTATTCCTAAACATATCTGTTTTTCTGTAAACCTATGAAATCGCTGTATTTTTGTATTTTTATGATTTGTGTGCTTTTTTATCTAATTTTATTTTTATTATTTCACTACCAAACATGTAAAAGCCCTTTGGGCGTTAAATAAATAAATGAATAAAACTCGGACTCGAACCCAGAACCGGTAAGACGAGAGGTACTGGGACTTGCGACCGTTGTTTTTATGTGTCTTGTTCTCTTTCATATTTTCTTTTAGATTGTCATGTCATTCGTTAGTGTTATCTTCTTCTCCAATGACATATTACATTGATGAGAATAACCTTTAAAAGTTATAAAAGGAGAGTTGTTCTAATAAAAATTGAAAATGTTGAAGCTCACCGATTTAAAAGTTAGGTTTTTGAGGTGTGGAGTTGTTTTAATATCAAAATGTCGTTACAGCTATTTCAACATTTCGCCAAATTTGAATTGAAGGAATAAAAGGGTGTTACATTTTGATTCTAAACAACTACTGGTCGGTTATTTTTAGTTCGGAAAGCCTTAGCGTTACAATCGAAAACCTTAAAATTCCGGAATTTTAAATTCATTTAAATAATTTTTAAAATATCGAAATTAAAAGGTTAAATTAAACATCATATATATTTAGTTAAATTTCCAAATGTTGTATCAGGGTGATTTTAAAATTTTTTGAATTATAGACATTATAACAGTTGATTTTAACTAGTTAATTTAGGTACTTTAATAAAAAAATAAGTAATAAGTACCTACAACTAAATAAGTAACTTAATAAGTAAACTTGAGTCTTCATTCTTTTTTTTATTGGCAACATTTTTTGACATATGTGACCAGGTACAAACATAATATAAAATATAAGAGAGTAATAAAAAAGATCCCACGAAGGCGAAGCCTGTGCGTGGGTATTATATTATGTGGATATTAAACAGTGGTGGTTAAAATACTAAACAGTGGTGGTTCAATTGTGAAGATTGTTTTATGCAACGGTTTTTTGCGTTTTCCAAACAATTGTCATTTTGTAGTTACCACAGTTTAAATCCATGCCATCGGTATTGTATTTGTACGAAGCATCATGCATGGCGGTCACAAGTTTAAAAACTCATGACCCCCGGACCCAAAGTCAAACGCCTTAGGGCTTTGACACAGAGGTTGTCGCCGTTTACCTTGCACTAATTAAACCTTTGCAAGTGAAAAGCCTTCTCAAGGCTGGCGTAAATACATACATCATATGCATGGTTCCAAAGTAATAAGGGCTCGCATACCACATATGCACACACATTTTCATTCACGTCACCATTTGTCAAACTCACTTTAGTGTGTTCCCGTGACCATAGTCATGCCAAAAAAGGTATTCATCATCATTACAATAAGTTAATGAACAATGTGCGAGTGAGAAGGCTCCGTCTACATTTAAATTCCGATAAAAATCCGAGTATAAGTGTTTATTACGGCTGTTTAAGTAATATTGGCGTTTTTAGAGATAAAAATAATTTTGAGACCTCCACATTTTTAAATGGCATTTTTAGTTTGTGGAAATAACGTATTTGGTAAATGTTTAGATGATTAACCTTTGAAAAGCCGAGTTCCCGTGACATAACACCCCCATGGTGTGCCGAGGGTAAAAATTATACCAACAAAATGTAATAAGAAGACACAATAATCAATAAAGTAAAACTGTATGACGTAAGTGAAGAATGTATGGCATATTGGACGGACCTACGGACGAATTTTTCCCTAGCAGGCCTAGAAAATGGATTTTCCCGCGGGGTGTATTTTAACTAATTCTGAATAATCAATTACCAAAATCTCAGATGTTACTATCCAAATCTCTCGGGAAGTTACAAGTTCATTGTCTAGAAAAAAAAGTTGCTTACAGCAAACTTTGTAAAAAGTTTTATGTACTGTTTTCAGTAATCTGAAATATAAATAACATCCCGCGGGCATCCGGTTGATAATAGACGTTACTACGGTGACGAATTCTTCAGAATTAATTAAAATGTGTGCCTCGGGCAAACCCCCATTAAGAGAGTCTTAAATCAGATTTCCATAAGGATACGCCGACGCTCAACGAATGCAATTTTTTTTGTATCCAATGGGTAGGTACTTTGGTGCTTGAAAAGTTAGGAAAGGTGTTTAGTGAACACAAAGTAGAATTTGACCCTTGAAAATCGTCAGAAAAATATAATAATATTAATAATTATTATGTAGAAGTCACCGTGTTTATTATTTATTTATTTGTTTATTGTAAGAAACAAACAGCAGTTTTATACAGGATGTTAAAAATGAAGCGGTTAAAAATGAGGTAAGCCAAAACAGTTTCTAATGCTAATGGTTATTATGATATAATAAAAGTTGAAATGTTGAAAGGCGGTCACATCACGGTGGGATGTAGATCTATGCCTGAAACGCGGAGACTTGAAGATTCCTGGTTCTGCAGTGAGAAATGTGAGAGGTTTGTGGAGATGATGTGGCAAATTCCTTCTGGCTAACGCTCAACACCGTTGTATCTCCGAAGAGTCAGCCCTAAAATAGTCCTATAATATGAGTTGTGACTTTCGCCGTGAGTAACCAGTGGTTTGCAAAGTTATTCTTAATTAAAGAGAAATAAATAGTTTAAAGGGGGTAAGATCTTACCGAGCCCATAGTTGGAAGACTTATACATCATGCTTCATCCTAACGTGATCGTTACTCAGCTGACCGCGCGAGAAAGTGCGTATATTGGGTTAACAACTCCCACTACAGTGGTCGGTAGACCGCGGCTCGCGAGCTAACTCCCTACTATAGGGGTTGGCAGGCCGCGGCCCGCGAGCCGATGCGGCTTTTCATAGGCATTTGCGGCTCTTCAACTCCAGTTTCATTGCCACTCAACGGTTTCATCAGAAGAGCATGATACACATGCACAGCCGTCAAATAGACTCAAACTCGAACACAATCGCAATGCGTATCCTCTACCTGCCTGCTCGTACCTACTGGTAGTTTTTTTTTAAAAGTATATTTGTTTTAGCCATAGAGTTTTTTCATTTTATATCTACCGTAATCTATTCTAAAACTACTGTAATAATATTCTATTACCTACGGCCGAACATTTGGACTGAAATTGAGACAAAACCCAATAATAGCTACTAGACTTTTAGTTTCCTTAACATTTAAAATGAATTCGTTGAACATTTGAAAATAAGTCGAAATGGTAGGAAAATTATGCCAGTCTTAGCATCAAATGCCTAGGACATAATACTCCAGACGACATGAAAGACATCGTGGATATGGAAAGACAGAGAAGAGCGATATCTGGAAGATATACTGAAGAGAAGGTATGCTGTCGCCTGTCAGTAAGGCGTTATCACTTCTGCAGTACAAACGTCAAATGGATACTATTCAACGCATTCTGCACTTCGCTGTATGTGCAGAATGTGTCATTAGAACAGATCAAACTGCATCCCAATGGCATAAGTTAAAATTCGCATACAATGAGGCTTATCGCCAACTATTCCGCCTACCGAGATACTGCAGCTCTACAGAAATGTTCCAGGAGCGATGACTCAATTTGGGAAGCGGATATGGGTACCACAGCCCCGAGAACTATTTATTGGATAACCAACACCCCAGCCACGGTCACCTCAAGTGATTCGTTACGTTTGTTGACTTAGCAGGGGTGCCCGGGTTCATGGGTTCAGGTTTGTCCGGATCTTGGCGGCGGATGTCCGCCCACCAACTGCGAGGCAGGCCGGATCGGGAGAGACTTGTTGAGGGAGATCTTTTGACCTCTCCAGCAGGACTCTCTCGGAACATTGCCTTGCACTGCAGTGGAAAGGATGGATTCATTCGTCCGTCTCTCCTGGACACACTTACACCCAGATTCCTACCCACCCCTCATACCTTTTACTTCCCTGAACTTCCTATCCTTCCCTCCCCTAAAAAGACCCCCCATACAGCATCCCTAAATATGACGTAGGCCCTGAGTGGAATTATTTTCTTTAGGGCCTCCTAAAGGGAGGAGTGTAAAAAAAAACTTACTTAAACTTTAGCACATATCTTTCATGTCTAAAGTAGCATTTTAAGAAGCACTATAATTTTTTTATGCCTATAACATGTTGAATAACAGAACCACATAATACGTTTTTCATAATTTCCTACCCTTTTCCTATAATCCTCTTTCTCTCCCCTTCCTATGATCCAAAATTAATTTTAAGGTATTAAAACTTCATTTCCAATGTACTTTAGCATAAGAAACTTCTGTGGCTTGACTTTCTATATATCTTATATATGGGATTGATTGGGTATTGCATTCGCAGACTTGGTGGGTAGCATATGTCAAAATCCTGAATTTATCCCACCTACCTAATCTTTCCATCCTAAATGTCACCATGAAAAATTGTTGCAAGAAAGTACTCAACTTTGGAGTGGTGACAGAGTGCTTTGCTGTTCAGTGCAAAATAACATCTCAGACAGGGCGCATGTATCATAGCCTCTTGCTATAAGAATATTGCAATTTTTAAATTAAACATTGTGAAGTGTACACCACAAACTGGAGATCAGCGAGGCCCCATCTGCAACGGTGAGTCCTATTTTCCCTTTTCCAATCTGGGCTTATCTAATTTTCCAAAAGCACAGATCTGAACTATTGACTGACTATCCTTCAGGTTTTGCGATTGTTTGCTATTTAATCGTCCCGTATAACTTAGCGATCACGTAGTTTCGGGACTGGTCCTTCGAGGGTTGCATAGGCTTTGCTCTGCAGCACTTAACGCCAATTTACAGTGGAGTCGCAGTTTCGCGACACCATGTATATTTATCACTGTATATTATGTAAAAGCTGTTTGATTTTACAAATAAATAAAAAAGTTTCGAAGCGTCTTTCGCAATTTTTTTCCGTCGAGGGGAATTTCGTGTAATCCATTTTTCGACCCGGCAAATGTACCTAGATTATTTAAAAAAATAATGTATTAATATTTTTTTAAAAGCTTAAAAGATTTAACAGTTCTAGGGAAACATGTTATAAATTGGTAGAAATCCGGAATGCGGGGTCTGAAGTGGGCAGGTATTTAAGTACCTACTTACAAATCTTATGATTTCAGAGAAAATTTTGGTTTTCATTTACGAAATGAGAAAATTAGAATCATAACCTTTTGGACGCGATGTCTATTTTTAACAGAGCTACTAGTAGATATTAGATTAACTATTTAAGATTATTATTTTACACGATGCAAAGCAGTCAACTGATTATGACGTAATATTTTAGCAGTCTTGGCGTCAAATAAACAAAAGTTGTTACGTTAATGCAATAGGCCTCTTGCATGGATTTCATAACGACTTGGAAAAAAAAATGTGGATGGATTTTTTTGCTAAGATTATGAAAATGTTAGTAAATTTTTTTAGAAATGTACAGTTTTTTATTATTTTTAAATAAATAAGTCCATTATTTGGGCCCGTGACGTCACTACATGAAAATGATCCGTCTCCGAAAATGTTCCTATTAATTTTATAAAATTCCACAATGATTTATTTTTTTAAAATGGCAACACTTTGAGTTCAGGCGAATTTTTGAATTTGACATAAACGTTCACTAGATTTATTGTTTGTTCTCTGCGAACTTATCATTTGGTTTGACTTTTTGACAGATGTTATGAAGTGAACCCCGTACATTTTACGATTTCTGTAAGTGTTTTAGAGGTATAATGGTGCTGATTTAAACAAAATCAAATTTTATAAAATTCTTATTATTATTATAATTTACAATTACAATTATATTACATTGGATTTAGTAATAAAGACGTTGAACATTATAATGATTTATGATCAATAAGATGGATCAAGGAAAAAATATTTATGAGATGTAATATTTTTGGTATGCCTCGTTATTCTCCTGTGCCCTTTCTTGTGGAACACGTTCTTTTTTTAAAATGATTTTCGGCTATGTAATTATCGTTTTTTCGCACCTATAAAATTATGTCCCGTCTTTTCGGTTTATAAAAAATGGTCTAATTTTTCTGATTAACATTTTCATAAAATCACCAGGGTTTCAAAAATACGATAAAAAAACAAAAATACAGAGTGTCTTAGAATATTTGCCTAAACCGGATTTTTTTTTTAAATGTGATGCAAGTGGCCTATTATGCGTGATTCTTAACATGAAAACATAAGGAGATACAACGAAACCTTCGATAATGACCTGTCCACCTGCGGCCAATGATGGCCTGGTCATGAATGTTACTCCTGAAATGATTGAAAGTGCAATTAAGCAAACCGCCCACGGTAAAAGTCCAGGATACGACGCCATTGGTATTGAGCACATAAAATACGCAGGAGATCAACTTCATACTATTCTAGCCGTCCTGTACTCAAGCCTCCTAAGACACACACATATGCCGATGGATATGAGCAAAACTATTATCGTACCAATCCGGAAATCCAATCAGCTGGATGCATCGGTATTAGGAAATTACCGACCGATTTCCTTGGCTACAATGCTTTCGAGACTATTTGAAAAAATCTTATTCGCGCTAGTCAAAGAGAAACTATTTACCCTTGACAACCAATTCGGCTTCAAGAGCGCCTCATTAACCAATATGGCCATTTATGGAGTAAAACAAACAATAGCCTACTACAAAAAAAAGAAAAACCACCGTCTATGGGTGTTTTCTTGACCTCAGCAAGGCGTTTGATCGTGTTTCCCATCAACTACTATGGGAAAAACTCATAAAGCGAGATGTTCCAGCAGCAGTGGTCAATATGCTGGCTATTTGGTACGGACAACAGGAAAATCACATTTAATGGGCAGGAGCTTCTTCAAGACCTTTATTCCTTAAAAGCGCGTACTTGACTTACTTTAACCAGTGATTTCTGACATTATTTGAAGTAAAAAATGTAAATGAAATTTTGGTCTCCGGTGACTTTTTCGACGACTTTTTTTTTTTTTTTTTCAAAATTTTTTTCTTCAAAATCAAACAAAAAAAATTTCTTCCGCATGTTCACTGGTCACTCAGCCGAGTAACCGACCAACCCCTAACTCCGCCTCCTACTATCCAAAACCTACAACTTTTTTATGTTTTGTAGGAAAAATAAATTAAAAAAACATCAAAAAAGTCACCGGAGACCAAAATTTTGTCAGGAATGTCAAATTTCAGGAATCACTGGTTAAAGTAAGTCAAGTACGTCTCTTAACACCCTGTATACAGACAGGGTTTAACAGGACGTCCCCGAGGGATTTTAACCAGCGATTCCTGAAATTATTTGGAGTAAAAAATGTAAATGAAATTTTGGTCTCTGGCGACATTTTTGATGTTTTATTTATTTATTTTTTCTATAAAAACATAAAAAAATTGTAGGTGTTGAACAGTTGAAGGCGGGGTGAGGGGTTGGTCGATTACTCGGCTGTCCAATGACGAAAAGCAGAAGTTTTTTTTTGTTTGAATTTAAAGTAAAAAATGTCGTAGACAAAAATTTCATTTACACTTATTACTCCAAATATGCTTAGAAATCGCTGGTTAACCCTTGATTTACCCGGTGACTTCATACATACACAATTTAATGGTGGAGTCCCTAGGACTTCCAGAAATAAAATCGTAAATTATACATGAAATAAACACTTTTTTAAATGAAATGCTAGTTATATTTATTCATCACATATTTGGTTTTACAATGGCATAGGTTTTTACTAAAAATTATTGAATCACAGCCTTTTATTAAGGAACTTCTAGAATATGGCACTTTTTGTTGCAAAATTACGAACCAACTTCTAGTCTCAACATTTCAAAATTAAACAATTTTTCAAAGTAATTCTTAAAGAAATATAACAAACACATAATCAATTCTTATAAAGAGTCAAAAAAGTAATCACGCTAGTGGTGTCCCACGGACTCCATCAGTATGATTACTTACCAATCGGAGCCGCGTACATCGACGTCCGCTCTCCCTCGCGTTTGGCGCGTCACTGCGTGAAGGTACTGGAACGCACAATTTTTAATTCCAAAAACAAATGGTTTTATGAGCGCTGAAAGTTTTCAATGGAGTCCCAGGGACCTACCGGGTAAATCAAGGGTTAAAATCCCTTGGGTACCTCCTATTACACCCTGTATAATAGTGAGTTCAGGCATTATGAAATTATGCGTTGCCATCCATTCATCCGATTGCCATGAAACTTTGGGGATTTGATGTGTGCATGCCCGCGAGGGTTTTTATATCTACTGGGGAGCTCTGGAATCATGAAATTCGTATAAAAAAATTGCAATAGGTTGCACGCGAGCTGTTTGAAAATTGAATGTACCGTGACTGAATGTACGAAATGCGGGAGGGGGGAGGGGAACTCGGGATGGGGGTTCACGGGACGGAGGAAGCGGGAGAGGGGAGGGGGAGAGGGAAGGCGGAAAAGGCGAAGTGGGAACGCGTGATGGGAAGGGAACGGAAGGCGGAAGGGGAACAGGACGAATGGGAAATGACACGCAGGGTGAAACAATTTCTTTATTAAGTGGCATAGCAACGCATGCCGGGAACTCTTAGTTAACAATAATAAATAATGTAATAATAAATGAAAAAAAAATCTTTACAAAATTTAAAAATAATAATAATAATATATCTTTATTGAACAAAAAAATTAAGATTTATAATTACAAAAACAAAAAGTTCATCATAAGTACCTACAGTAAAAGTACAGTTTAAAAGTTGGATGAGTACAAAAGTTAATAACAGAAAACATAATACATATATCCAGTAGGTACTTAAACAATAGAGATTTATAGTTATAAATTTAGGTTTCTCGTAACCTGCCTCACTAGGCTAGCCTGTGTTGAGGCAGTAATTTAACGTCAATTTATTATACTGTGAACTACACTTAACATTATTTATCCAATTCGATTTATTTATAAATAAAAAAAATCAGCGGAGTTTTACGAATTAAACACAATGGAAGAAATAATAATGTTGAATTATTTAAATATTAATCCGAAAGCAGAATTATTATGATTTTCTCAAATAATAATAAAGCAAAATGAATAACGTTGGTAAGCAAACAAAATATCATTTCAGAAAAAAAACACAGCTTTTTACATAATACGTGATATTAGCTGTGGAGAGATCGAGAGTCTTGAAATAACTCAAATTAGTCAAAACACCCAACAAAAATCTGAGAAAAAATATACACAGTAATCACTGAATATACTCTTCGGTGAAAATCGTTGCCTTTATAAAAATGTGCGTATAAACGGTACACTTTATAATAATTAAAAGAGGAGATTCCATTACTAAATGGTGCTTTCCGAAATAGAACAAATTTATTTTACTCTTGGTTTTGCCTCAGTCTACTCCACTAATTTGTAAAGTGCCCTTGGGGAATTTTTCGCCAAAATGGCTCTAAATTACTTTCAAAAGTTTTTGAAGGTGAAATAAAATTATGCATTCAGTGCGTCGTTAATCACGCGGTGCCACAGATTAAGACGAGTGTGGCTTACGAACTGACATTAGATTTTTAAGATCTTTTTCTGAGACATCGGTCAAGAACTGTCGAGCGGCGAGGTCTAGGTCACTCCAGGGGTGAAAGTTGAAAAAAACCAGAACAAAAAATTTCAGACACCAAGCTTACAATGGCGATCGATATTTACCCGGCGGCGCAAATAAAAATGTAAATAACTTATGTTTTATAAAGAAAAATAGAAAAATTGGCGACGACAAAAAAAATATAGAAAAGACGACGTTAAATTTAGTTTTCGTATAAAAATCAATCTCGAAGTCTGCATCTTATTTAACGTTAGTGCTTCATTGGACGCCAGCAATTCATACAACGCTTTTAAGTATAACTTCTTTACGCACGTTTGACTTGGGGAGTCATCTGGTGAATCCGTGACGGGAGCGTTACGAAAAGTGTGATCGGGCAAGGCGAACGGTCGGGCCTTTATGCACGCTTGACTTGGGGGGTGAGCTGGTGATTGCGTGACGAGAGCGTTATGAAAAGTGTGATCGGCGAGGCGAACGGAATTTGAGAGGGAGAATTTTTTTTTTTTACAGTGAATACCGCACAAGAATCTCAACTGCTCCCGTCTGGAGCCAGTGAGACTATGGCATCCCCAATTGGGGTATGTTGTGAGGCTGAAGGTAGTGGGGAGGGGAAGGAGGTGGGGAAGAGGAAGGTTGGAAGTACCTGGCTATTCAGATATTGATCACCAAACACGGCTAAAGCCATTTTCAAGCAACGTTTCAATTCTGAATGGTGGTCTTACACCAGGGCGATACTGATAGTATCTTCCACTCTGGAACATGCCGCAAATATACTATATATTATTTTAAATGAATTAATTGTAAAATAATACAAATTAATCAAATAAAATTTATTTGCGCATGCCGGGTTCGAATCCGCGACCTCCAGATTATGAGTCAAGAGTCTTAACCACTGGACTACGGAGGTCATAGTTAGCGAAGTTTTACTTCAGTCGTGCGGTCTAAAGCACACTCGTTTTTTTGCATTAACTCCACACATAATAACTCCCCTCAAGGCCTATGTCATCGTTGGGGATGCTGTGTGGAGGGTCTTTTTAGGAAAGGACGGAGAGGAAATTCTGGGAAGGAAAAGAGTATTAGGGGTGGGTAGGAACTGAGGGCGTCCAGGAGTGACGGATTTATCAATCCATCCCTCCCACTGCGCTGTAAGGCGATGTTCCGAGGGAGTATATCTGGAGTAGTCAAAGGGACTCCCTCAAGCACTCTCTCCCGATCCGGCATGCCATGCAGCTGGTGGGCAGCCGCATCTGCCGCCAAGACCCGGACAATCCTCACCCCACGAACCCGAGCACCCCTGCTCCACCAGAAGTGGGCGAACCACTTGGGTAAAATAATGATTATCTTACTTACCAAGACAGCTACACTAATGGGACAGAATTCTACTTATGCAAATACATATAAATTCCCTGATTCAAAATTGTATAATGCCCTTCCAAATTAAATTAAAATTGCCATGATTTAAAATAATCGCGTGCAGTTTACACGCGGTAGAAGCGAAACATTACCAAAACAATCTAAAAAAATAAGAGCCTTGAAAAGTGAGGTCATAACCAAAGCGGCCAATGTACGCAGACCTAGCGTCATTTCCGTTTCATATCTCAAAAGTGACATCATAATCTAAGCGGCCCATGAGCAAAGTTCGATTTACGTTTTATCCGTCATTTACGTTTCATCCGAATTCCAAATCAAAATGGGGCTAAAGAAGTTTCACTTTAAAAACTGAAAATGAGGAAATCAAAAAAACACGAAGACGAGATCGAAAAACATGGGATGAAATCATGATGTAACACCAACTTAACTACCTACAGTCCACCTCAAGCAGAAATCACTAGTGAGGTGTTATATAATACTACTAGCTGACCCGGCGAACTTCGTACCGCCTCAGAATCAATACTGTTGTGTTAACGTATTAGCTGAATGACATTCAGTTTTTTATTAGCTGAATTAAATTAAGTATAAAATTACACAATGAAGCAATTATCGATGCGCAACTGTCCGTGTTTTGTTTTTGTCAGCATCGGAGATGGCGTTGTGTACGGATTTATATTTTTTGTGATTTTCTTACTTTTCCACTTACTTACGGGAATTGCGTTTCATTTTCTTTATGCGTGTGAGGGACAATTATTATAATTATTGTATTTTCCTTTGGAGGGGTGCAGACATACGATCACCGCTTGTCTCATTTTCAACTATTGACATTTAGTGTGTAAGAGGGGCAGTATTATATGTTTACAAAAGCAAAACAATCAGCGCATTGACATTATTTGCCGTTTTTGATTTTTTTGGAATTCACTCACTATTCAATATTATATTTATTACAATATTGCTGCAGCTCTTTCGAAAGATGAGAATTCGTTCCATACAGAATGTATGAGGAAAAGACTTTTCCACATAATTTTTTTCCGTGAATTTTTCCGATGTTTTAATAACTATTCAGCTATTTGGGGCGGAGACAAATCCAACAAATTAATGGTCTTAAAAATCAGTACAGCCGTTCTCGAGTTATAAATGGTGTAACCAACCTGACTTTGTTTTATTTATAAGATGTACCTACTTTACCCATGATATGGTTAAGGTAAATATGTACCATTATATTCAGTGTATCAATTTGTGGACTCACCAATTAAAAAATGGGGTGAAATGCAGATTCTGCCACAATTTTGGAAATTTAATAAAAAGGTACTTTCTAGATGAGAAAAGTGTGGAGAAGCTGAATAAAAAAAATTAAGGCGCGCTCGGCAAAATTGAGGGAGATACAGCCGTTTAAAGTATAAATAAAATTTTCTCTTCGGGAACCGATACTACACTTCGCCCGCCATTTTGTCACTATTATGTAGGTATCCCAGACCTACAAACAAGAGCCAAATACGATTGTAGCCGACTTCGTGGGATAAATAATAAGGCGCGTAATTATGAAAAACTTAATTAATAATATAATGTAAATGAACCTCTAATCAGGTACTGGAATGGAGACACCACCATTCAAATCCTGGGATGTTTGTTAAAATGAAGATAATATACACAAGCCCGCTACACAAACCCTGCGTAGCCAAACAAACCATTCAAAAACGTAGGCTGTTTTTTAAAGTAAAGATAACATACACAAGCCCGCTACACAAACCCTGCGTAGCCAAACAAACCATTCAAAAACGTAGGCTGTTTTTTAAAGTAAAGATAACATACACAAGCCCGCTTCACAAACCCTGCGTAGCCAAAAAAAAACATTCAAAAACGTAGGCTGTTTTTTAAAGTAAAGTTAACATACTCAAGCCCGCTAGACAAATTTCATAATTACGCGCCTCATCAGTTATCCCACGAAGTCGGCTACAATCGTATTTAGCTCGTCTTTGTATCAGGGATACCAACAGTGATGAAATGCCCGCTGGCACCCGCCGGTCTGTCATAGTGTGAAAATTATTTACTTATTCAATTTTTTTTTCTATTGCTTTCCGCACTTTTTTTCACCTTTCAGATTAAAGTTCTCAGCTTAAAACGCGGTGGAAACATGGTTTTTGGCAAAAAACAAACTTTGGCAGAATCTGCATTCCTCCCAAAAAATGTGTAATCACTAATTTGAAAAAAAGTTTCAAGTTTACACAACTACGGGAGTTACTAAAGATTGGAATTGGAAAGGACTGACTTACCCCATTTGTCTTCTGACATTCTTGTTGATAATAGTATTATTATAACATTATGGCCTTAAGGGATAATGATACAGTACACACTACACAATCACACATGCGAGATTTCTTACACCACCAGCGAGGAACATGCGAGGAAGTCCCAGCTGGTCACTGCCAAGATTTTTTAATTGAGTCGATATTAAATTCACCGAGATATCACCATAAGAGTTGATCATTGCACCGGCTCCTTTAATGGACTGATAGCTCCATGATTTATTGTTGCAAATAAAACAAGTCGGTATATTGGCCATCCATATGGCCACCCGGATAGGTACATAGAAAGTAGGTTGGGTGGAGGAATATATAATATATA
Source organism: Limnephilus marmoratus (assembly GCA_917880885.1). Taxonomy (NCBI): domain Eukaryota; kingdom Metazoa; phylum Arthropoda; class Insecta; order Trichoptera; family Limnephilidae; genus Limnephilus; species Limnephilus marmoratus. The sequence continues at coordinate 34,283,503 of OU862924.1, forward strand.
ATGTCGCGTCAACAATATGTTTTATTGAAGAGAAAACTTCTTTAGTACTGTTGTGGTTTGAACATAAATATACCAAACCACCCACGGTTTGAAACTCGATGAAACGAAACATAGCGACACTCAAAAGAGACAAACACATAACACCTATAAGATTTAGCCTGTGAGAGAATGAGATAGTATATTTGGTCTATTTATGCGGAGCTTCGTAGCCTATTGGTCTCCTCTTTGTGCGGTGCTTCGTATTCTCCCCACTATTATCTACTTTAGTTTTCTGAAGGTTTCACTTCTACCGCGTGTGAATTGCACATTTAGCCTGCGAGAGAATGAGATGAGAAACCTTACTTACGCACAATACCTACGAAACGTCACACTATGTCAAGTTGCGCGCATTGGCCGCTTTGATTATGAGCTCACTTTTCAAGGCTCGTATTGGGAGAAGGTTTTACTTCTACCGCGTGTGATCTGCAATCGATTTTTTATAATCTAAAATATTGACACATAAATCATAATAAAAATACAAGCGTACAATTCACACGGGTAGAAGTGAAACCTTTAGAAAACTAAAGTAGACAAGACTAGGAAGGCTACGAAGCACCGCACAAACAAGAGACCGACCGGCGTGGTCTAGCGGTAAGACTCGCAATCCGAAGGTTTTGGCTCGCAATCCGAAGATTGCGGGATCGAATTCCGGCGTAGGCAAATAAATTTTATTTGAATAATTTGTGTTATTTCACAATTAATTCATTGAAAATAATGTATAGTATATTTGCGACACGTTTCAGAGTGAAAGATACTCTCAGTATTGTCCTGGTATAAGACCACCATTCAGAATTAAAGTGTTTGGTGACCAGATCGAAATGAGTTTTATTAAACTCATTGGGAGTAATGTATTATAAATTTTATGTAATAATTTTGTAATATATTATCTCTCTAATAAATAAATAAAAAATAAAAAAATAATAATAATAATAAAACGTTTATTTGTTATAGAGAATACATCAATACAAAGAAGCTTTGACTGTCCAACTAGGAAGGTCTCCCGTTCTAGGACAGTCAAATGACAAACATTTTGATAGGCGTAAATTTAATTTAGAAATTACCAATTTGGGACACAAATCAACAAATCATCGCCAAAAAACTTTATCTTATTTACTAAAGTTCAGGCAAAAATATTTAATTATTTATAATGTATGCATAATTTAATTATTTACTAATTTAGTTATTATTAATTATCTATAACTATGCACAAGTGTCCTTTACGTACATGTTTTTTTTTTCAATATAGAAAAAAGAAAGAAATGTAAAATTATAAGTTTACTTTTAAATAAACCAAAAGAAAAATAATACATATTACCAAAATAAAAATAATACATTCTACCAAAAGAAAAATAATACATAAGAAAAATAATACCTATTAATTATAAATAAACCAAAAGAAAAATAATACATATTAATACAAAGTTATTGAAAGCAGTGAAGAAGAAGCAAACAGAAAATACTTGTATATGGTGACCTTGTTAAAAAACGTACTGCTAAATTGTTTAATTAGTACAGCTTTATACTTCAGTAGAGGCATACAAAAAATATCAGAATCTGAATACCAACTTCCCCACGTTCCTCTCCCCCATCTCCTTCCCCTCTCCACTACCTTCAGCCTCACAACATACCCCAATTGTAGATGCCATAGTCTCACTGGCTCCAGACGGGAGCATCTGAGACTCTTGTGAGATATTACTTTAAAAAATAAAAAGACCGAATATTCTATCTCATTCTCTCGTAGGCTAAATCCTAAGGATGTATGTGTTTGTCTTTTTTTAGTGTCGCTTTTTCGTGTCATCGAGTTTCAAATCACAACGGTGCGAAAGAGATTTTCACTTAAAAAAAAAACATGAATTTTATCAGGTGTTTATAAAAAAATTAAATACATATTGACATTACTGATTTAGCTGAATCATTTGAGAAAACTTATTATTTTGTAATTCATTTTTACTAAAGCCATCGCAAAAGGAAGACAAAAAAGGCATTTCAAGATCGAAGATGTTTAGTTTTGGATTGATTCAAAATAAATATCAGATAAAGCAAAATTTTACACCGTTCTTTTTGAAAAATAGGTTTTCAAATAGAGAGCTCTTTCAAGGACCACTCAAGGAACAAAAAAACATTCTCGCGAAGGGTTATAGAGTACGAGCATTGCCATCAGCCTCGGGGGATGCAACGACGAAAGGATGGAGCTATTTCGGCCCTAGAGATCGGCCCTGGGGCTTATCGCGAAAGGGGGTACCTTCCCTCCTAATACACGAATGATGGAAAACCGTGGAAAACTTTCACAAGTGGTGGGGTATTCCGTTAACAGCCAACCACAATATCGAGCTGAAAAAAACTATTTTAAAATTGTTATTAATTCTAATAAAGCTCGCAAACGAGAGACTTTAGTTGCGGAGACAATTGTGGGTATACAAATTCATTATGGTATATGGAAGTGCGCAGTGCGCACCACACAAGAGACTTTAGTTGGGAGACTTTTTTGAATTTGCGTAAATTTGGAATAGTTAATAGTAATTTGTTTATTTATTCTTAGTACATTTACATAACAAAGGTATAATATATTGTCCTCCATATTAGGAGTTCACCTGTATTATAGAGGACATTTTTCAGTTGTAAATTACAATTTATTAATTGTGAATAGTAAAACAAAACAGTGTTCATAGTTAATATAAAAAAAGAGAAACAACAAAAATCAAAATATAAAATATAATTCGAAAAAATTATCAATTAAAACTTAAAAAAATTGTAGCCTGTTCGTGCATTTTTATATGGGATTGATTGGGTATTGCATTCGCAGACTTGGTGGGTAGATATGTCAAAATACTGAATTTATCCCATCTACCTAATCTTTCCTTCCAAAATGTCACCATAAAAATTGTTGCAAGAAAGTACTCAACTTTGGAGAGGTGACAGTGTGCTTTCCTGCTCAGTACAAAATAACATCTCAGACAGGGCGCATGTATCATAACCTCTTGTTATAAGAATATTGCGAATTTTCAATTAAACAGTGAGAAGTTTACACCAAAACTGGAGATCAGCGAGGCCCCATCTGCAACGGTGAGTCCTTTTTTCCTTATTCCAATATGTGCTTATCTAAATTTCCAAAAGCACAGATCTGAACTATCGACTGACTATCCATCAGGTTTTGCGAGTGTGCTATTTGATCGTCCCGTATAACTTAGCGATCACGTAGTTTCGGGACTGGTCCTTCGAGGGTTGCATAGGCTTTGCTCTGCAGCACTTAACGCCAATTTACAGTGGAGTCGCAGTTTCGCGACACCATGTATATTTATCACTGTATATTATGTAAAAGCTGTTTGATTTTACAAATAAATAAAAAAGTTTCGAAGCGTCTTTCGCAATTTTTTTCCGTCGAGGGGAATTTCGTGTAATCCATTTTTCGACCCGGCAAATGTACCTAGATTATCTAAAACTGGTCCTTCGAGGGCTGCATAGGCTTTGCTCTGCAGCATTTACCGCCAATTAACAGTGGATTCGCAGTTTCGCGACACCATAGCCAGTTCCTTATGTGTTTTTTGTATTCAATAATATTATTGTGTTGGAAGAGAATTGTATAGTTTTATAGCTTGGTATCTGTAGTGTTTTTGTCCAAATGATGTGTTTGTTTTTGGTATTTGCTGTTAGTGTGCATGTCATGTTCTAGTATTGTGAGAATTTTGTGAAGTGTTAAATGTGTTTAATTTCTTGTAAAAAAGAAAGTTAGTATTTGTTTTGAATATAATTTTTGAATTTTCTGCACTGGAAATTTTTCGAATATGATTGAAGTGGGTGTTAGTATTGATAATGTAATTTAATTTAATGTCTCCGCAACTAAAGTATCTCATCCGCTTGCACTCCAAGAATCTGTAGAATGAAGAAAAGCACAAAAATGCGATGCGGGCGGGTTTTGTGACCTAAAATTCTGTGCATTAGATTTACAACAAAAAACTGTGTTTTTTTTTTAAATTTTATTTTTTAAATTTAAAAATTTGAATGGGATGGCTATATAGTATTTAGGCAAGTGTAAGAGAGACGAAAGGTTCATATCTAACGTTTTTCGTGATCCAAAAGTCTGGCCATTCGGGCCTTAAATTTCTAATGCGAAACTACTCGAACGAGTACGTCAAAATTATGTCGATATGTTGCAGTTAAACTCCGTTCTTAGTTACAACGCGTTTTCTCTAGTATAACTATATACTCTCTGTTTTCAGTTAATGTCTATGTTACAATTAGAATTAACTGTTATTAAAAAATGAATATAAGTGAAAACTAGTTCTAACTAGACAAAAAAGCGTTTTCTCGAAATGATTCTATTGAAACTGTTTCAACCGATGTCTAAGTTCATCGTGCTTTATTCTGATTGGTTGAGTGACATCACCTGATCCGACGCTAGGGAGCCAACTCACTTCATTTCATTTTATATTTGTTTTAATTAAGCTGTTTTTAATTAACAATTATTAAATATTTTAACAAACAGTATCTGTATTTCCAATCCCCAACAAGTTTTTATAATACTAGTTTTAACTAAGGTTCAATGTTGGAACTTATTTTTTTTTAAATTTAAATATCAGCCTTACTAAAAAACCCAGTGAAAATTTTATTCAATTGACAAACGGCCGCGGATCTGAAAACATTACTAATTAAAAAATTGTTCATGGTAAAAATACACGTGGTTTACATCATGGCCTGAGGGGGGAGTTTATCTCTGCTTTATTAATGAGGTCGGAACGAATTGAATGTACCATATATTCCTTATTTTTAAAGGTGTCATAAAAACAAATACCATTTATGAAAACTAGATAAAACTACCTTTTAGATTTGTGTATTTGAAATACACTTTAGTTTTCAAAAACTGCCATATTTTAAGATTCAAACTCGGAAAAAAATGGAAAAAAATTTCCTCCCACAACATTTTTGACCAAAATGTAGAGAAATTTATAAAATCAAAATTTAAGAAACACAGTCCTTTTATGTAATAAATTTGGAAGGAAACTATCACCTCACTTTTTCATCCTGTAAACAATAAAAAAATAATAAAAAATTTCAAAGTTTTTTTTATTGCCAAAAAAATTACTTAGAAATAACACCGAAATTTAAAACAGATTTCTTGCAGCTCTAAAGACGTTTACGAACACATGTATTAGATTTTAATATTATAAAAAATTATCACTTTTAAGAAATTCTCTTAAAATAAAGATCTTAAAATGAAAATTTTATCTTTTAAGTAACCTATAAAACATATTCTTTTTGTTATGGCGTTTGTACAATAACTTGATTAAACTGATGTAAACCACACAAATAACATGGTAAATATATCAATTATGTGAACAGAAGAGTAAATTCATCACTACAATAGAAATTATTAAGTAAAATCTCAAAATTTTCGATATCCCGCCATAAAACACGCCAAGCTCTTTTGTCATCGCGGGCTGTCGCGGGCCGAAGAACATAGGCGCGCCAATAATGCCCCTTGCGGAGAAAAATTAAAACAACATTGTTTCCTAGTAAATTAAAACCATATACAACGTTGTCAAATCTTCAATGCGTTTTAACAGCGTGACCACGTAAGAAACGTTATTGGTAATAAAACGTGTTTTAGTGTATACGAGGTTTATTTATGTTATTGCAATAACACAGTTAATCGGTCGCGCTGTGGTTTTTTTTTAGTAAGGCTGTTAAGTATAAATTTTAGTTTTAACAAAGGCAGTTAGTAAAAACAAGTTTTAACTAGAGAAAACGCGCTCTAATAAAACGGGTTTAAACTGTAACAGATATACATATATCTTTACGGTTTGGAAACTTGAAATGTGATACTGGAGAAAAATGCTCAGGATTCCTCGGACAGCCAGACGTCAAATGTGTCCATCCTGGAAGAGCTAGGTATCCACAGTAGGCTTTCAACTACAACGTCTACAACGTACCTTAAGATACTTTGGGCACGTTGCTCGCCAAACTGAGGACTCCAACTTGGAGAAACTCATAGCCACTGGCACGGTGGAAGACAAAAGAAACAGAGGAAGGTCACCAATGCGTTGGAGTTACCAAATATCACAAGCGTCTGGTACGTTGGTATCCGCAGTGGAGGAGTCTTGTTCACTATGGAAATTGGAGCAACGGTCACGATCCTCAGTAGTGAGGAACCGACTCGAATAGAAGAATATTTATTTTGGTTCCACGACAACTCAACAAAGTGGCATCTCAACACATATTGAAAAAGTCATTAAAATTTTTTTTTTGAAAAATAGCCCATAACTTATCTAACGCATTTTTTTCATCCCCTTTAATAATGACTAGTGTATGTGTGAATGTGTATGAGAGCAAGCTTGCCGGATCTATAAAAGGGAATGCATACATTTTGTGTGCCTCTTTTCCTACAAGCAGCTCCCGAATAAATACCAGTATATAATTACATATATTCATTTCGAGTACTACCTGACACGCCACAATAAAGGCACGACACAACACACTGGCAAGTCTGTAGGTACATTACCATGACTTTTCAAAGGAAGTGTTGAAGTCGTACGTTATTGAGTTGTCCGGTCACCATAACCATACTAATTTCCTTCAAGGCCTATGTCACATCATAACGGGTTGCTTTTACGACTCGTTCTTGAGTTCAACAGCTCGCTGTGGAATGATTTGCCGGCCTCTGTGTTTCCTCCCTCCTATAAAATGAGTCTCTTCAAGACCCATGTGCACCCCTTGCTCTCTTCAAAAATCACATCACATCATTTTCAAAGATATAAGAAAAGGCTCTAAGGGAAATCATTTTCCTCAGGGCCTCCTGCGTCGAGTTAATGCACAAAAACAAGATATTAAAAAAAAACGACCACACGACTGAAGTAAAACTTCACTAACTTATATCTCCCTCTCAACTTCCGTTCGCCTCGCCTTCACTTTTCAAAACGCTCTCGACACGCATTCACCAGCTTACTCCCCAAGTCAAGCGTGCATAAAAGTCCGACCGTTTGCCTCGCCCGATCACACTTTTCGTAACGCTCTCGTGACGCAAACACCAGCTTACTCCCCAAGTCAAGCGTACGTAAAGAAGTTTTACTTCAAAAACACGATACGAAGATAAAATCGTACGAAAAATGAATTTGCTTGGTTAAAACATACATCTAATTTTGTAAGGTCTAAAAATTGGGGAGAAATGTTTCGTTGAAGTTCTATAATTTGCATTTACGAATTGCGGTTGTATTTCCAGCCGTTTGATCTACGAGAAAAGCCGTTAGACAAATATTTCACAATAACTAAATAAATATTTACTCGCAAAACCGATCCACATTCTCCCATGCTAACATTTAAAACTTCAATACTTAACAAAGAGTTGTGTGTTTAGTGGAATTACCCCTCGTGTGTACCAACATAATCCAAAGAATAAATCAACATAATGCCTACCAAAGAATACGCGAGCCGTAAAAGAAGAATTTTCCCGCTTAAGGTTGCTCGCTGAAAAACTGGAAAACATCGGGTAACACATTTACCAAATATTTGAAAAACAAACTATGTAATATTCTGTAAATTTAAACTTGACTCGGCAGATCAAAGATTAATAACATTTTTATATATATTCAAACGTACAATAACTTACGACGAGTAACTCATATTGAAGAAATGCAATAATATATTTTGTCTTCTACGTGATTGAAGATTTAATATTCTAGTCCATTTTAAAAGTGTGTAGATATATGACTTTTTAGCAATCCTTCACTTAAATTTAAATTTAGGTTCTTGTAATTTGTATTTTCCTACAAAAACACGTTGGAAAGTATCCCAAATAAAAATCGCATTATCGAGGATTGGTTAAAAAACATTTATAATAAACAAGCTGGTCCCGGCATCCGTAGCTATGCCATTTAATAAAGAAATTGTTTCTTCCTGAGTGTCCTTTCCCATTCGTCCCGTTCCCCTTCCGCCTCCCCTTCTTTTCCTGCGTCCTCTTCCCCTCTCGCGTTCCCACTCCGTCACCTCCACCTTCCCTCTCCCCATTCCATCCCCCCCCCGCCCCGCGCACCCCCCTCCCGAGTTCCGTCACCTCCACCTTCCCTCTCCCCACTCCACTCCCAGGTTCCCCTCACCCTCCCTGGTTCCCCTCCCCCATACATTCAGTTTTCAAACTCGCGTGCCACCAATAGCAATTTTTTATACAAATTTCATAATGCCAGAGCTCACCGGAAGTTTCATAAAAACCTTGTCCTGACGAATAACGAACACAGAAAAAAAAGAATTATCCAATTTGGTGCAGTCGTTCGAAAGTTATGCGCTTAGCAACACATAAATGTATTTTTTTTAAATTGCTTTTTTTTACATGAGCTCCACACAGGAGGCCCTGAGGAAAATAATTTCCCTCAGGGCCTATGTCATCTTTGGGGATGCTGTGTGGAGGGTTTTTTAAGGAAAGAAGGGAGAGGAGAGTTCTGGGAAGGAAAAGGGTTTAAGGGGTGGATAGGAATCTGGGGTTCAGTATATCCTGGTCATCCGCCTCCAAGACCTAGACAAACCTCACCCCATGAACCCGGGCACCCCTGTTAAATCACCAAACGTAGCGAACCACTCGGGGTGACCTATGGCAGAGGTGTTCGTTATCCAATAAAGGTTCCCGGGGCAGCGGTACCCATTCCCGCCTCCTAAATTGTAATGTGAAGGTTAGGTATTTTTTTTAATAAATGTGATAAGTACAAGAGAAAGGAATAATTAAAGTACGAAAGTAGATTTTTCGTTGAATAAAATATAAATTATTTTATTTTACATTCTGGAAATATTTTGAATTTTACGTCGGCCTCATAATTTATTATTCGCTGATCGCGCAAAAATCCAGAAGCCAAAAGTCATTATCTTCTGGGTTCAAGGTCCGTCTACGGCTGTTTACAATAAATTAGGTTTGTCCAGGCACAACGAACGTGAGCTATTACCGAAAGGGCAGAGTAAAGTGCACGAAATCAATTGTGATTATATTTAGTTCGGGCCATCCCATCAATGTTATTTAACTCTAGAAGCCCAATCTAGGTCATTTTTACCAATACGCAAAAAAAAATATCTGCTTTCTCTTTCGCACACTTCCTTCGATTGCCCTGATTGATCGAACCAACATAGTACCCACCAAGAGCCCATAGGAGACGGCGCTGTTGCCTTGGTAAGTCCCATCATATTGGAATTATTGTACTGTTGTAGGACAATTTGACCTATGTTTAGGCTTTTTATAATTTGATGATATGTGTGAAAGTGTTTATATAAAAAAAAATGTACAACTGTTTAATTGTTATAAAACATTCATTGGTTAGTAGAAAAAAGTAGATTTTGTTTAGTTTTTTTTTAATATTTTTAGTTTAAAAGAAGCAAACCGAAAGAATATCATTTTGTACCAAATTTTTGTTTTAATTAGTAATAGGTTTTTTTAAAGTCTAATAAATAAAGTTTTTTCCTTCTCTAAATAGTTAATAAATAATGATAAAAAAAATTCCAATAAATAACGAACCATGTTACAAGACTTGAACCTACATGAATAAGTATACTTAGTGTACTTAATCAAGTAGGTAAATTTGACCTATGATTGGGCTTTTTAGATAGAAAATTAAGATTGGGCTTCTAGGGTTAATAAATATATGTTTGAAATTTCTTATCGTATTTGCTTGTTGTATCACGCGTTGTGTGAAATTTCTAGGCGAAGTTATTTACTCGTTATTCCGATTTCCAATAAAAAAACGTGAAGAAAAGCTTTTAAAGTTTTATTACCATATTCTATATAAATATAATAACATTAAATATTTAATATGTTGTATGTTGTAAGCGGATCTGTCCGATGGAAATACTAATAGTCGTATTGTGAACCAAATTCGAAAAATAATAATCCAGTACATATTAAGTATTTGCTCTGTAACTACTTTCATAGTATCTACTTACTTCTTTATACATATATGTAATTGCTGTAAACCTTTTATTTTATTTTTTCCTGATAATAACAAACTAACGTAAAAATCCTTAAATGTTTCACATTGTTAACAGTAACAAACTTAATACCCACTGCTCTGTAACTACATTCATGATAACTACATTCATAGTACCTACTTACTTATTTACATATGTAATTACTGTGTACCATTTATTTTTTTTTCTCTTTTTCATAATGATAACAAACATACGTACATTTATGATAGCAAAAAAAAATAATAATTAAAAAAATAAATAAATAAAAATAATTAATTACAAGAAAATTACCTACTTTTATATTAATGTTTTACACCACTGCAATACCGGTATGCTTCAAGTATATTTGGAATCACATTTTGTGTGATATTGTGACAATAATTATTGAATATAATGTAGCGTGAGCCCAAATACGAATCCGCTGGTTGAACTCCTTTGTAAACAATTACTCGAATATTGATACCGACTTATGTTAAGCCTACTTATATCTTTCTAGCTCTGTTTATCATTTTATGTAGTATTTACTTATGATACTGCATACTTGTTATAATGCTCCTGTACAATTTATTTTATATGTAAAAGCCATCAAGGCGTAAACAAACAAATAAATAAATAAGTATGCCAACAAAATATATTTTTGTTGAACATCGTAAAAAATCGAATAACCTTTGACGAAAACGAAAAAATTTTTTTTTTCTTACATTAACTCCACGCAGGAGGCCCTGAGGAAAATAATTTCCCTCAGGGCCTAAGTGATCTGGGATGCTGTGTGGAGGGTTTTTTTGAGAGGAAGGAATGAACATTGGTCTTGAAGAGAGAAGAGACCCATGTTGTAGGAAGGAGGAAACACAGAGGCCGGCAAATCATTCCACAGCTGAGCTGTTGAACACAAGAACGAGTCGAAGAAACGACCCGTTCTCATGTGACAAATGTCAACCGTGTACAAATGTTGGGCACGCGTTTGGCGCGTTTCCCGACTATGCACCGGTGCCGAAGGGGTCAATGACGCTAGTTCCTCGGAGCATCTTCCATTGTAAAACCGGTAGAACAAGGATTGCATTCCCACCCGACGCCTGTGCTCTAAAGATTGCAATCCGTCTGTTAAGATGGGAGAATCTATTAAGCGGACCGCCCGTTTTTGCACAGAGTCGAGGGTATTTTTCAGGTATTTTGGAGCTCCAGACCAGAGGTGGCTGCCAAATCCTACCGTGGGGCGCACTTGTGATTTGTACAGGGTTAGCAGTTGTGTACTATCAAAGTATCTGCGGGCCTTGTACAGTACGCCCAGTTTTTGGGAGGCTAACTTTACTCTGGCTTCGATGGAACCCGAGCTGGTCACTTAGGGTTACACCATGCATATCAAAGGAGGGCCCGTTCGGAAGATTGTTACCGTTGAAAGATACTAGATTTTCATTTCGATCCCTTTTAGACGTAATCAGACAAGATTGGGTCTTTGAAACAATAAATTCAACGAGATTATTTTTTACATTAAAATTACCGTTAATTATTAAATAAATAAAAAAACAAAAATGTATCGTAACAGTAAAAAAAAACAAGTGTGCTTTAGACCTCACAACTGAAGTAAAACTTCTGCTCGATCTATATGATAGGAAGAGAGAAAGAAAATGTGCGCGCGTATTGCTCTCTCTTGCTCCTACTGTAATATACGAAGCGTACTCCATTTCAACTACCGTTCGCCTCGTTTTTCGTAATGCTCTCGTCATGCATTCGCCAGCTTTCTCCCCAAGTCAAGCGTGCGTAAAGAAGTTTTACTTGAAAAAGTTAAATATTAACCTGAAAAACGATTTGTAGTAATCAGGGTAATACTTATGTCATTCTTCGTGTTATTCACTACTGGAGGTTTGAAGTCATTGAATAGGTAATGGTTTATTTTTATGACTAAGTAGATATTAATAACCTTGCTATTCCACAAGGCTGGAGTCACATCCACTAACATTAAAGCATAAACTACTTCCAGGCGTCTTACAAAATGATTGCCCTTTGTAATAGAACTCATCTCAATCAGAGTAAATTATCTCATAGGCTGACACCTACAATGAGCGTCTTGCATGGTAACTTTGACCCCTCAGGCTATGTTCGCTTGTGGGACTAGCTCATATGGTATCATAGAAATAGTTGTGACTCCCTGACTATCATGGTGAAAATTTTTATCTAAACAGTGTTAACAATAGAAAACAACACTCTTCATGTTAAAATCTATAAGAAGACCACAGAATAATTAAAATGAAACCAAAAGTTCTGACCGCAATTAAAATTTGGTGAATTTTTTAATTGATGATTTTTATGTGAAACGAACAAAAAGTGATGGAAACGTTTGTAATGCATTTGTTTAATAAAATATGTGTGTTTTCATTATCAGTACTTTTAGTTAATAAAAATTTAAATAAAAAAGTTTTAAAAAATTGTGATTTCGTTATCAGTTTAAAAAAACTTTAATTTTTTTATACTAAATCATTTTAACCCTGCATAAGCCATGTTTGCTTAAGAAAAATTATATTTAATAATAGTATGTGTTTATTTCCAATAATAATATTTGAGGGCGTATTTTATCACCTTTTAAAAGGAGGTTTATTTTTTATTTTTCGGAAACGTTCAGATATACATTATTATTATTATTACAATTATTTGGATTTTATCGCAAATCAGAAATCATCCGACCTCCTGACAGAAAATCCCTTCATATTATACAGAACTAGCTGATCTCCGGAATGCGTTGCAATGCCATTCAAAGAAATAAATTGATTCTCCCTGCATGTCCTTTCCCGTGCGTCCTCGTTCCCTTCCACCTTCCCCACCTTCCCCTCCCTCCTCTCTCGTCTCTTCCCTCTCCGCGAACCCCACTTCCCTCGTTCCCCTTTCTCCCGCCTTTCCTCCCTGCCGCTAAAATATATGAAATATACACATTTTCGTAACGCTAGAGTTTACCATTATATATAAAGCCTTTATGTTATTCTGATGTATGAGCTATATTATTGTAAAGTTTCATAAAAATCCATTCAGTAGTTTTGCGTGAAAGAGTAACAAACACACATACATCCATACAAACTTTCGCATTTATAATATTAGTCAGATTGTATTTTTCCTTTGGAGAGGTGCAGACAAACGTTCACCGTTTGTCCCATTTTTGATTGTTACATTTGGTGTGTAAGGAAGAGGGGCAGCATTATAATGTTTAAGAACAAAAGCAAAATAATCAGCGCATTGACATTTGACGTTTTTTTTAATTTTTGGAATTCACTCACTATTCAAAAAAAAAATTATACTTATTACAATATTACTGCAGCTCTTTCAAAAGATGAGAATTCGTTCCATACAATATGTACGAGGAAAAGAATTTTCTACATAATTATATTCTTCGTGAATTTTTCCGATGTTTTAATAGCTATTCTGCTTGGTGTCGCGAAACTGCGACTCCACTGTTAATTGCCGGTAAATGCTGCAGAGCAAAGCCCACGCAGCCCTCGAAGGACCAGTCCCGAAACTACGTGAAATCGCTAAGTTATATGGGACGATTAAATAGCATACACTCGCGAAACCTGATGGATAGTCAGTCGATAGTTCAGATCTGTGCTTTTGGAAAATTAGATAAGCACAGATTGGAATAAGGAAAATAGGACTCACCGTTGCAGATGGGGCCTCACTGAACTCCAGTTTTGGTGCACACTTCTCACTGTTTTATTTAAAAATCGCAATATTCTTACAGTAAGAGGTTACGATACATGCGCCCTGTCTGAGATGTAATTTTGTTCTGAGCAGGAAAGCAAACTGTCACCTCTCCAAAGTTGAGCATTTCTTGCAACAATTTTTATGGTGACATTTGGGAAGGAAAGATTAGGTAGGTGGGATAAATTCAGGATTTTGACATATCTACCCACCAAGACTGCGAATGCAATACCCAATCAATCCCATATAAAGATGCGCAAACACTGCTATTTGGGGCGGAGTCAAAACCAAAAAATCAAATATCATAAAAATCGGTCCAGCCGTTCTCGTGTTTATAAATGGTGTAACTAACCCGACTTTTTTAAAAATATATTATTAAAGAAGATGTTAATACACGTATTTGACTAATTTTTTCCAGTGATTCCTGACATTTTTGGTGTAAAACATGTAATTAAAATTTTTGTCTCCGGTGTCATTTTTAATATTTTTTTCAACTTAAATCATAAAACTCAGTAGGTACTGGACGTAAGGTCGGGGTAAGGGTTTGGGCGGGAGTATCTGGATGTTTTTTGTTTTGTTTCGTTTTAAAGGAAAAAACACACACAAAAGTCAACGGAAACCAAAACTTTGATTTACATTTTTACTCCGAAAAATGTCCGGAATCACTGGCTAAAGTTAGTCAACCTGTATATTCAATTGAACGAAAAAGTGAAAAATGGCTTGAGCCAATTTTTTAGGCAAGGAATGTGTGCCAAGACCGGGATGTTTGGCGGTCCGTCCTCTCTGCCTACCCCTGCGGGAAACGGCGTGATAGTTAGTTAGTTAGTTAGTTAGTTAAGCCCTGGCCAAAATATGTTATGAACTTAATGCTGATATGAGGAGGACCATTATATTTTATATATAAGTGTGAAAATACGACATCTCTATTTTTTTTTTTTTTTTTTACATGAATACTGCACAAGAGTCCCAACTGCTCCCGTCTGGAGCCAGTGGGACTATGGCATCCCCAATTGGGGTATGTTGTGAGGCTGATGGTAGTAGGGAGGGGAAGGAGATAGGGAAGAGGAAGGTGAGGAAGTACCTGGCTATTCAGATCTGGTCACCAAACACGGCTAAAGCCATTTCAAGCAACGTTTCAATTCTGAATGGTGGTCTCACACCAGGGCGATACTGAGAGTATCTTCCACTCTGGTACGTGCAGCAAATATACTTTATTATTTTTTAAATGAATAATTGTGAAATAACACAAATTAATCAAATAAAATTTATTTGCCACGCCGGGATTCGATCCCGCAACCTTCGGAGTGCCAGTCAAGAACCTTACCACTGGACTACGCCGGCCGTCAAATTTCTCAAATTTCCGCACCATTCCATTATTTATTATTTCAACATGTTCAAATCAAATATCTAACTTCATCTATCTAGGAATAATGGTTCACGGAGTTACAATAACATGTTTATTTTTAATTTTTAACTTTATGAGTAAAATCCCAAATTTTAATATTTAATTAAATGACGACAATATTAGCGAAATTCAATCGAACATGTGGAGACAGAAAAATCAGGAAAAGATATTAGCACCCCTGGGACTCGAACCCAGGACCCTTAAAATAACCTCATATGACACAAATCAATCAAATAACATTTATTTGCTCACGCCGGGATTCGATCCTGCGACCTTCGGATTGCAAGTCAAAAGCCTTACCCCTCGATCACGCCGGCCGTCAATAAATTACTATCTCGTTGATACATTATATTTAGACTAGCAGTTAAAAAACCCACTCCGCAGGTTTTTACTGCTAGGCCCTGCGGGCGGCTTTTGGTCCGACCTCGCCAAGTTATTTTGGTGATCATTTTGTAAATCTAATAGGAACTGGTTCCAAAATTAGTCCGTTCCTCGTATCCACACTGTCAACGTGTCAACCAGTGATGGCAGTGATGGCAAGTCACCACGAAAAAGTAACCGGGATGGACGATGACGTCATATGTAATATACAGCCGCTTAATACAACTGAGTATTACCATAAATTTTTCGAAATCCGGGAAATAGGGAGATCCTCCAGGTTCACAAATTCGTAGAACTTATAGGAAGGGAACTTCCCTTTGCATCTTGCCGACGAAAGTTGCGTCATCTTGTGACGAATTCTTGAATTAGAAACCGAACTATAATGGTAGCTTTGTCTGAGAATCCAAGTATACGGATGTTTATGTGGTGCGACGGGTAAGGCGTGATGTCGGACATGCAATCGAAGCCGGGTTCTGAAATTCAACCACGCAGATGCTTGCCTAATACTGTTTGATGATTGATGATGATGAGATACAAAGCGAAAAAATTGTTTCCATTTTTTTACTTCCAGATAGTCCAATTTGACGAGACACGTGTGCAATAGCGCTTCTACGTATATAAATATATTTAAACCAATAAATAAAGTCACTTTCAAAATTTTCTGTAAATTACATATGTCATTATATTATGTCCGTCTCTATACGATACCAACTCTCCTCTCAGCGACACAAACGTAACAAAAGATGCATAATTATGAGCCTATTGTTATTTATTAAATAAAAAAATAATAAAATTTAATAATAAAATGCATGCACGGGGCTCATTCCGTTTTAAACATTTCTTCCGCCCCCTTAAAATTTGACATTCTTCGTCGCCTTCATCACTCTCACCCAGAATCAACAACCGCCAATGGCCGACGGTTGATATTATTTGATGGTTGATGCTTGATGGCTGATCAGGCCGATAATTCGCCGTTGAGGAAGATTGATGTGAGACCTTATTAGGCACGTGTCGAGAAGTAAGTTATATCCAACTAAGTCAGCTGATTGGTTTGTTGGAGAAGTGATTAAGTTTAATCATCGCGCATCAGGAGCGATGAGTCAATCAACGAACAAAGAAGATGGGCCGCGAACAATTATTAGCATGAAACATACAATAATGCTGCGTACCCATTTGCGAATACAAGTGTGAGCCGAGCCAAGAATTATGGGAAAGGAACGTAACAACTGCGAATCTACGTAGGCTATTGCTTCAAACCTTTTCCAGTCGGCTCGCGTGTATACGCAGCCTTATAAATCGGATCTTTCATTGGTTCTGTGGTTTTGATAGTCCACGCAGTTTGGTCGAAGTTCCGTGTCAAATCGCCCTTCATTTCTATTATCTCTTGTGTTAACCTACCCATTAGCTTTGTTATCATGTAAGAAATTAATGATTGAATGAAAATGTATGAATCTTTAATACTTTCAACGTTATTGACATAAAGCAGCTCTTTGCAAGATACATACTTGTTAATTTGAACCAAAATATAAAACCAAAAACCACTATATAATCAATATTATCAACATGTTTCGTCAGGATAAGATTAATAAACTTTAGTTAATAATTAATATTAGTAAACTTTACATTATATTACATACAAATACTTTACATCACAATTTTATTCACTGTCTTTATTTTGATGATCAAACAAAAAATGAATACATATTTTTTTTAAATGCACCTAAAATTTTCAATTTTGTCTCAATTATATAAATTGCCCCCCTCGTAACCAACGGATTGCTAACCCTGATTGCTTACGGTGAGCATGAATGGTGTTCGAAAGCATGTTATTTTATTGTCGAGCAAATGTCTACGTATTGTGACGTTTTAATGACTTCTGTTTTTTTATGTGTGAGTTTATTATTTAATTTTTATATAAGGAGACATGTATTATATTCATATACTTCTCTTAATGTTAATATTTTCGATTCCTTATATATATATTGTGAATATTGTGGATCCGAAGTGAAACAGGTTTTTGATTACGCTGTTTAATTTTACCTGTAAAATATAAATATTTACAAAAATGCCAGTATTTATAAAAAAAAAAAACAAAAACGTACGCATAGATGTTTCCGTTGTTTTCACAAAAATATAAATTTATAGATTTTTAAAAAGTTTTAAAATACTATGTTGTATGAGTTGTTTCTGCTGTCCAATTTTTAAATAACCTTTTTGAAATGGCTCTCCACTCAATGGTTGAAATGTACCTGACTTTCCCTAACAGACTCCAGAGCTGATAATTTGTAGTAATAATGAAGTTGGCATGTTATTGGTCTCCGGTGACTTTTTTAACCTAAAAAATTAAAAAAAACAGTAGATAGATATTGAGTGAACAATGAGGATATCGTGAAAGAATTAAAAAAATCACCAGAGGCCAAAATTTCATTAAAATTAGATTACTCCAAATGATGAATATCAGGCTGGCAGTATTTTTGTAATATCTTACTTGTTCTTTGCAAATGATATTTTTTCTAAATTGTATCATTTACCATATTTCATAAAAAAAATATATCTCTTTTCCAAGCCGTTTCTCCGGGACAACTGATTATATTCAGAGAAATGTTTTTTCTCTCTCCGGTATTATAAAAAAATATAATATTAGGTCCTTACATATGAAATTGGCGTTTTGTATGGGAGGAACATAAAGTCGATTTTTTTAAATATAATATATTTATTTAATCAAAGTATGTACCATTGCTATCTATGCACTTTTGCCATCTCATAGGTAGTTCATCGATCCCTTTACTAAAAAAAACATTCGGACGGGAATCGATAAAATCTTTAAAGGCGGTTTGGACTGCCCCATCGGAGTTGAATTTTTTCCCTTGCAAGAAGTTATCCAAATTTCGAAAAAAATGATAATCTGTTGGGGCAAGGCCCGGAGAGTACGGTGGATGTCTTAGACATTCCAATTGAAGCTCCTCTAATTTGGTAGCCGTCTGTTGTGCAGTGTGTGGTCTAGCGTTCTAACGTGCGTTTGTTGATTTGCTTCACTCAATTCGTGAGGTACCCACCTTTCAAGCTTTTTCACCTTCCCAATTTGCTTCAAGTGGATTAAAACAGTTTTATCACTAACACCGCAGCCTGCAGCTTACTCGGACGTGGTTTACGATGGATCCGCTTCCACAATAGCCTTCAATTCTTCATTATCAACATTGGTCTCCGGCCGTCCACGGGGCTTGTTCTGCAGGTCGAAATTTCCAGAACGAAAACGTTGGAACTAAAAACGCACTGTGTTTTCTTTTGCGACACAGCCATACACATCATTAATCCTTCGAGCCGTTTCTGCAGCACTGGTGCCACGGTGGAATTCGTACTCGTAAATGACGCGATATTTCAAGTTTTCCATTTTGTAAACTAAGTGACGCAAAGAGAAAAAAACAATTAAGGAAAAAACAAATATATTATAATTTTCGAAACACAAACACATGAGTAAATAGCGGAATAAATTTTAATTAGGAATTCCTAACCAAAGAGAAGATATTTGAGATCAAAGTTGACCTAATATAATAATGACAAATATGAATATTCTTTCTTTCGTATTTTTTTAACATTTTATAGCTATGTAAATAAAAAAAAACCTTTTGAATGATAAAAATATGTAAATACAGTTCTATGATTTTTGAAAATCGGAATTAAGACTTTTGATATGGAATTTTACGACGCGCTTTTTCACACGTAACATAAGTTTACATGTGATGAAACGATAGGCTAGAATAATTTTAAAATTATTTCCCTGCCAAGCGAATAAAGTGTATTTTATTGTGCTATTTGAGTATTGCGCGATCTATTATTAAAATGAAAAATTTTAGACACATAAATCGCTAAAAAATCGTTAATGTAACTACAACACGTGTGATTTTTGTTACTAATGTGGGGGGCTGTCGTAATACTGATTTCAATTGAAAAAAATATATTCGATAAGCTTTGATCGAAAAGAATGATTTGAATTCAGTCGGTGTTCGATTTTTAAATACCTACTACCTCGCACAGAAGACACTTAAGCACCCTTAAGACTCAGGCCGGTTACAGTGCTCGACCGACGGTCGGTGCGTACGTCGGTCGCGCTTGTCATTTGTATGAAAATTCCTAAATCGTTCAGTGCAGGACCGACCGTACGCATGCGTATATCGCTACGCAGTGCGTACGAGAATCGTCGGTCGAGCGCGTGCGCATGCAGGAAGTCGGTCGACCGACGAGCTAGAAATGCTCTCTGGGCGACGATCGGGTGTACGTCATATTTACGTCTTCTGTTCCTAATACGTCTACGAAAATAATAAGCAGTTATTAATTAATTAATTTCGCGTACGACGTCCGATCAGCTCAGCTTGTTCGTCAATCGTGAACGGTCGGTACGCACCGACGGTCGGTCGGTGGTATGCGATCATCAGGACCGACCGTACGCACCGACCGTCGGTCGTGCACTCAATGTAAACTTTTTAAATTTTTTTTTTGTCGGCCTCAATGTAAACTTTTTAAATCATTTAGATTTGTATTATTTAACATTTCAAGCTAATTTGTTCACTTTTCGGAACAACTGATCTAGGTCTCATAGAAATTGTTTTGTCTCCGTTACTGTTACAGTGAAAAATATGATATAAACGGTGTTAGAAAGAGAAAACACCATGCTTTATGTTTAAATCTAAAAGTTTACGCAAAAAAGTACGAGTAAAATGTACACCTTTATGTAACCAAAGTTCGGCATGGCAATTCGATTTTTTACGAAAAAAGACAGGCGATCATAAATTGTGTAACAAGGTATGTATGTGTTTTAATTTTTTTTTCGTTATCAGTAATGTTAGTTAGAAGTAAGGTGAGACATTTTTTAAAAAAAATTTCTGTTTGCATGCAAAATTTTTATATTTCAAAAAATATATATTTAAATCGAATTATACAATTTAAAAGCGTATTTTATTTCCTTTCTAAACCAGTTTTAGGTTTTCGGATGCGTTTAGAAATATTCCATTTATTTGGATTTTATTGCATGGCGGAAATATTTTGACCTCTGACAAAATATGGCCGAGGCCTAAGGGGTTAAGTAAAAATTACCGTAAAAATCATTGACTTATTATACCCAAATAATGTTTCGTCATGTCCCTTTTGTAAAGTAAATTTTTCTCTGAACAAAATATATCAACGTTTACACATTTCAAATCCAGCCGCGAGGTGTAATACATAACAGGAGGGGCTGGCATTTATACAAAGGAACTACACGGGAACATGTCAGCTTCTGAGCCAGAAGACCCCGACACCGTGGGAGTCTCAAGAGGCTGACAAATCCGGACAAAATACCACCCGACTAGAGGAGAAACCAACACCTTCAATTTCAAATAAAACTGACTTAAGTTTTACGGATAAAAGAGAAAATTTCAAGCGACACTATTTCTAAAAGGTATGTTAAACTGTTTAAAATTTTAAGGTAGATTTTTTCGTCATAAATCGAATTAAAATCGATGGATTTGATTCTTCAAGTTTGTGAGGTTTGACGTGAGCGATTAAAAAATGATATTAATTTTAATTAAGTGTTGTTGAATGAATGTTAAATTGTTAAAGGGAAATGTAATGATGTGCCTTTGTCAGGCTCGGGTGTAATCTGCAAGTCAACTTTGATTTCATCTTAGGAAATCTTGGACGCCAAACTCAGTGTCATGTCTGAGTATGTCAACAAGCGGAGAACACGATACTCATTTCTCAGAGTGTGGGCCATTTATTTTATAGCATTCCCGAAAAGGCTGCACAGGGAATCTATATAATAAAACAAGTGGTAGGGTAGAAAATCAGTTCACTGTATTATGTTGATATGACATATTAAAATAAAATGTATGGACTCACCCCGGGACCAATAACGTATTTTATGCTATGCCTAGCTAAGTAAATTTACTGCCGCCGTTCCCCCGATGTCGTGAGAAACCACCACCACCTCCTGGTGGCAAGGGAGGTCCCAACCTCCGCGGCACAGCATGGACCTGCGACCTCAGCAGCGGTCGCATGGAAGGGATGATATTCCTGGACCCTCAGAGAAAGGAAGGAGTACCCTAACACTCCTCCAAATTGGAAAGGAAGGCTCATCAGCAATGGCGACGGAGAATTGTTCGACTCTGCGGTTCTTTCGGGTTTATTCCATAAATAAACCCCAGTGAGAATTCGATAGTTGCCCTGCATCAATCACGGGCGCGGCGAGTTATTATTTAAACCGATGTCTCGGATAATGAGGTACAATAATCGTTACACTCAAACATCGCCATTAAACTCGTGGGTCACTTTGGGACCCTCGCGAAAACTCGCATTTTACGCGAATAAATCTTTGGAATATATATTTAAAAATACATGACGTGTTTCCTTCGCCCGAATGCTGACGCCCAAAACTTGGATTCCACTCACATGGTTTCAAAACTTAAAAATTAAGTGACTGTTATTTGCACAGCGATCCGCACATATCGCCACGCAAACGAGAGTCCGGAAACGGAAACCAACAAAACGCCGCCTACCGACGCGTTGAACAAAACTCTCCGCAGCCTTGCCAACCTACCCAATTAAAATGCATTAAAAAATAGTACCTAACTAACGATAAATAAAATCGCTTCATAACAGTGTGATGATGTTTACTTTAGAAGATCCTACCGGTTGTAACAATATGTAATGATCCGGATATGTAGTGATCTCAATACTGCGATGTGGAGAGACAATAATAGTCTGGAGGTAGATTCAGTTACGTTTATCGTGAGCTATGTTCAATGTTTTCTTCCAGGAAGCCTATAAGATTCTTCGAAGTACCTTTCTTCCGAAGGTGTCCAGCTATTCCGCTGACTTTGCTACCAGTGTTCCCGCCTCACATCCATAGGCGAAGACCGTTCTAATATATTTTTTTTTATATTCGGGATTTGAACACTGGCAGCAACGCGAGGTAAGTGCTGTTAGCGGCTGTGTTATACCCTCGAAAAAACCACAATCACACCCTTTTATGCATTACTCATGCTGTCTCACTCATACACGAATGTCTCTTTCATACCAACATTACAAAGATCAATCAAGTGTGACACACGTCATTTTTTGCTCTCTCAAAGTTATTGCTTTCCTACAGTTTAAACATCAAATTATACATTCAAACTTCGCACAATTCTTCGGTGAATTCGTACAAAATTAGTTTTCGTATTTTCTCTAAAGTGTTGATGGTAATTCATTGTTGAAACCAAAATTATAAAGTGCAGTTCTGCGTTGCCATACATTAGAATTTAGGACTACCTACGTGTAATAAGTGTATCCGCGCCGGGCAGTGCCGCGGCCGTCCCGTGCTCCGTTGCCTAACAGACATACAATACCTACTTATATATCCACATCGCTGTGCGCCTGACAAGCCAGAGGCGACCAACCTTTTAACATGTTCTGTTTTAAGTGTCAACTAACTATGACAGATGGCATCACTTGTAACTCCTGCAGTAAGCAGTTTCACTACGAATGCGGAGGGACATCTGAAACTACATTTCGAAAGGCTAACAATGAGAAAAGAAGAACCTGGCGCTTCACTACCTGCAAAACTTCACCCCAATCAACAGCTACGTCAACCAACCCCATAGAAGATGTGATGGTTGAAATAAAAAAAATATTCTCGGAACTTGCCTCCCTCAAAACCCTTAATAACCAAGTAAAGGAAGACATGTGTGAACTTAAAAAATCTGTCGATTTCAATAATTCAAAATTAGATGATTTTACTAAACGATTCCAAGCATTTGAACAATCGATGAGCAAAGTAGACAATCTGGAACGAGACGTTTCCTCTCTTCAATTAACAATAAAATCAATGCAAGAAGATTCAAACAAAAGGGAACAATGGATGAGGCTTCAGAATATTGAAATAAAAGGAATACCTCAAGATAAAAATGAAAACATTCCAAACATCCTATCAGAAATAGCAAACCAGATTGATATTCACAACTTTAAAACCAGTGAAATCGAGTTCGCTACCAGAGTCTCAGCGAAAGACCCACATCATTCTAAATTAATCAAACCAATAATTGTAAAATTCACCTCCCGCTCACGTAAAAATGAATTCATCTCGGAAATTCGACGAAGAAAAGGAATAAGCACGAAGGACTTAAATTACCCCGGTGACGAAAGAAAAATCTATGTCAACGACCATCTGACCAGCTTCAACAAAAACCTCCTTTTTCGGGCAAAGGGGTTTGCGAAGGAGAAGGGGTACAAATTCACGTGGCTAAAAACAGTATGATATTTGTAAGGAAAAATCCTACTTCGCCCCCCATACTAATTACCAAGGAAGAGGACCTCAAGAAAATTTCCTAAGTTCTCCTGCATCCTCTTCGCATCGTAAAATAGATTTTTTATTCTGTCATGTATCTCCCCACACATTCCCCTACTCCCATCATCCACTCCTATTATACCTACCCTCCCTCTCCTATTTTGCTCTCTCCCTTAAAATTCTT
This sequence comes from Limnephilus marmoratus, assembly GCA_917880885.1. Lineage (NCBI taxonomy): Eukaryota > Metazoa > Arthropoda > Insecta > Trichoptera > Limnephilidae > Limnephilus > Limnephilus marmoratus. The sequence goes on from OU862924.1 coordinate 34,307,428, forward strand.
AATTCACTTCTAACAAAATCAAGTCAACTTTTCAAGAACCAATTTGAAAACCATGTAACCGCCTGTTGGCGACCACTACCAGCTACACGCTTTACACTCAGACCTACTCGACGAACTATCACGGTCTCGCTTACACCAATTGCCTTTTCTGCTGCTGTGGTAAGCAAATTATTATATACTCATTTGTCCACAATAATTTCACTAAAGTACCTACTAAATAATATTATGAATAGTTCTTACCTTAAATATGGGTACCTACCTATATCTAATAAAATCAACATCAGAACAATAGTATCAATAGCCGGACCTGAGATGCGTATTACAAGACATATACATTATTATTATTTTAAACTCTGTGATGCACCCACATGCATTGTGTTAGATGTACTTACTCTGTTAAATTGCGTGCCCTATAACCGAATTTACTTATCTTACGTAAATACTTGTTCATTAATGCACGTTCGTAGGTACTTAATTTACGTAGGTACATCTAACACATGCATTGTGTTAGATGTATTTATTCTTTTAAATTGCATGCACTATAACCGAATTTACTTATTACACTTATCACGTATATGTATAACTTACCGCTTTCTCACTAGCAATTACTTTAATACTCTCCCATGTCTTTAGCAATATATTACCAGAATGTTAGAGGTCTTCGAACCAAAACAACGACGTTCCTTCAAAATACCTTTTCAAACGATTACGATATAATCGCTCTTACAGAATCATGGCTCACCAAAGGCTTCAGAGACGAAGAACTTTTCGACTCTCGGTACTATGTATATCGTATAGATCGCGACTACGCTTCCACCGGTCAACGTCTTGGCGGTGGTGTAGTATTAGCTATTAAACAGGAGCTGATCAGCATCGCGCGACCTGAATGGACCTCTTGTGCTGAAGACATTTGGGTCACCATTCGCACTAATAGTACACCTCACCGTTTAATCCATATATGCTGCGTATACATCCCCGGAGGGACTCAACATCAATATTTAACTGAAAATTTCCTAAACATGTTATCAGATGTGGTAACAAATAATCCCATGGATTCTTTTATTATCTTAAGTGACCTTAATCTTGCTGAAATTTCATGGACCCTAACTACGTCATCTGCTCACTATACAGCTAGTAATTACTCTACTCATATAAGTAATCATTTCGTAGACTGTATGCATTTTTGGACCTCTCACAATACAACGGTGAACTAAACTCAAGCGGCCATATCCTAGATTTGATACTGTCAAATCTATTAATCTCTGTCGAATCTAATGACAACCCGCTAGTTCCCGAGGATGCACATCATAAAGCTTTGTCCATTAGTGTGCCATTTCAGGAAACCCCTTCATTGACAAATGCGAAAAGGAAAGTTTTTCTATATAATCGCGGAGACTACGAATCAATTAATCTCGCCCTAGAACAAGCTGACTGGGCATCCATTTTCTCTACCTCCCAAGTAGAACCAGCGCTTGATGCTCTCTATACGTTTTTGAAATCCCTCATAAACCTTCACATTCCTCATAAATTTTCGTGGAATTTGAAATATCCTCCCTGGTACAATGCTGCCCTTATAAAGGTATTGAAGGAAAAATGGAAATATTTTAGCAAATATAAAAAATACAAAAATCAGGCTGATTATGACGCATTTTCTCTCCTTCGTAAACGGCACAAAGATTTATGCCGGGAAAGAAAATCTCGCTACTTAAGTAAAATCGAAAATAATATATCCTCAAACCCGAAAAACTTCTGGAGCCACGTCAAATCCTCTAACAAATCCCAGGGTGTTCCAAAATGTATTTATCTTGGAGAGCTGAGACCCGATAATGGAACAGCGATTGCAAATTTATTCTCAGAATATTTCAGTTCGGTTTTTAGTAAACCCTCCAATCCACCTGCCCGTAATCAAACTGACGTCGGAAACCATACATCCAATATAAGCAATATTGAGGTGACGCGAGAAATCGTCTTAAAATACCTTAAGGAAATAGATACTTGCAAAGGTGCTGGTCCTGACGAAATACCTTCAATCCTTATTAAACGATGTGCAAACAATCTAGCCTTACCCCTCTCTTTGATTTCCAATCGTTCTCTTACCGAATGCACTGTCCCAGTTATATGGAAATCCGCGTTTGTGTCTCCCATCTTCAAGAATGGTAAACAAACTGATGTCAAAAACTACAGGCCAATCTCCAAACTTTGCATATTCAACAAAATTTTTGAAAAAATAATCTATGATCTATATGCTGCTCTTAAACCTAGCCTGAATATGAACCAGCACGGTTTCATTAGTGGTAAATCAACAAGCACAAATCTTTTAACTTTTACAGAGTACCTCCAGGATAATTTGGATAACCGAATACAAGTGGACACTATCTATACCGACTTTAGTAAGGCGTTTGACAGGGTTGATCACTCAATCTTGTTAAACAAGCTCTTAAAGATTGGTATTCACGGCAATCTTTATCGTTGGCTCTCTTCGTATATCTCCAACCGTAGCCAAATAGTAGTGGTTGCTGGATTTAAATCAGATTCTGTTGCTGTTACATCAGGAGTTCCTCAAGGCAGCCTGTTGGGACCATTATTATTTAACATCTATATCAATGATGTTGGTAACTGTTTTCTAAACTCCCAAACTATCCTGTATGCAGATGACATGAAAATATTTTCACCTATAAACTCAATCGAAGACTGTCAGAAGCTGCAAGATGATTTGCTACGCTTGAGCACGTATTATAATGCCCATTGCCTGGAAATAAATATTTCTAAGTGCTTCATCGTGCGCTTTACTAGAAATAAAAACGTATTAATCCATGAATACTCAATTAATCATGTACCGTTGTCTATCAAATTCGAAAGTAAGGACCTTGGGGTTATACTTGATAGTAAACTGAATTTCAACAAACATATTGACCATATAGTCACTAATGCATCTTCTATGCTTGGTTTCATAATCCGCTCCTGTAAACAATTTAAAGACCTTACTACTTTCAAAACACTGTATTTCTCATATGTTCGTAGTATCCTTGAATACGCATCTCAGGTGTGGAACCCAGGCTATGCAGTGCACAAAAATAGAATTGAAAGCGTTCAAAATAGATTTTTAAGGTACCTCAATTTCCGCTCTTTTCGATCTCATGTTAGTAATGAAGACTCTGCAAAGTTCTTCAAAATACAAACGTTAACTTGTCGAAGAAACATAGCAGATTTGGTAATGTTATTTAAAATTACACATAACTTAATCGATTGTCCTGATCTTCTTCAACGCCTATCATTCCATGTTCCAAATTGCAACAGCAGGCAGTCACTTACCTTTAATCTCCCTATTTGCAAGACCAATTCCAAACAGAACTCATTTATCTACAGATCCACACACTCATTTAACTCAAATTATTACCACATTGACATTTTTAACTCAACTTTACGTGACATAAAACGAAAACTCAGCAAGCACCATGACTCAAACTAGAAAGTTCAATCCCTATATATATTCCCGTCCTTTGCCTCTTAATCCTATTCCTATGTTCCTCCTCACTCCCCCCCCCCTTTTTATATTTTGTAACTAAAAAATAAAACTTACATATCACACTTTATTATTATAATTATCATCAGTGGAAAGTTCATAATTGGCATAAATAACATCCTAATATTTTATTATTTTGTAATTTATGATCTGCTGTCAACTTTCTCCAAAATAAATAAAATAAAATAAAATAAAATACATACGTTCACCACATTACATACATATAAAAATTGAAGGACGTTTTAACAAGAGCTCTGTCCGGAGTCGATGGAATTATGACATCCACAATAAATTGGGTTAAGTCGTGAGGTTGAAGGAAGTGAAGTTGAGGTTTAGGATGAACCTATTCAGATCTAGTCACTAAAGTCGACTGAAGCCATTTCTAGCTCAACGTTTTGACTTTTCAACACACTGAGATTCCTCGTGACCTCTTGATTAATTTCGACCCTTTTTAAATATGTTTTCGAAGAAAGAATTTTTTTTATTAATAACTGGAAAATCTCCTACCGTCATTGTAAGCGAATAAAAGTATTGCTTGTGCAAAGAGTATTGTCAGACGAGGAATTGAACTGACGACGCGACGTATAGATGAGAACCTAGGAAACACCTTAATTATATAAATACATTAAATCTTCACATGTTGCAAACACTTTGTGGGAATTCATAATTATAATAAACACAATTAAATAACTTAAAAAACAAAAATATTTTGTTCACCCATTTTTTTTAAAAATTAAATCCACACAGGAGGCCTTGAGGAAAATAATTTCCCTCAGGGCCTATGTCATCTGGGATGCTGTGTGGAGGGTCCTTTTGAGGAGAGGAAGGAATGAACATTGGTCTTGAAGAGACCCAGACTATGCACCGGTGCCGAAGGGATTAATGATGCTAGTTCCTCGGAGCATCTTCCATTGTAATACCGGTAGAACAAGGATAGCATTCCCACCCGACGCCTGTGCTCTAAATATTGCAATCCGTCTGTTAAGATGGGACAATCTATCAAACGGACCGCCCGTTTCTGCACAGAGTCGAGGGTATTTTTCAGGTATTTTGGAGCTCCAGACCAGAGGTGGTTGCCAAATTCAACCGTGGGGCGTACTAAATAATAATAATCAAGCATATTTGCATGAATTCGTGTTTAAAATGACTTAAGCTAAAATACATGACAGCTTACAGCTGAAATTCTGACATCGGCCCATGGAAAAAGCAAATATCAGCCATATAAAATCACACAAATCTGACAGCAGATCTCGGCCGAGAACTATCTCGTTATCAAAAGATATAGAATAGCTCGTCAGATCACCGTCGACCCATCGTCGACCCCATTATTGCCAATGTTGCCAATCGATAAAAAACAATAGAAGGCGATCGATTAATTGCATATCTGGCCAGGAGACAACAAATAAGAAATCGGCAAATCACTAAAAGAAGTAGCAAGGGGTTTTAGGACGGGACAACAATTATTACAGAAATAATTATTATCGTGAAACTCCGTCGTGGGTTCTCCCTTTATCGAACTGAAATCGATTGTATTTACTTCTCATTTTGGATGGCAGATGGCGTGTTGTTATTAAAGTTGTACGTAAATTTTTACGTGAGAATTGTTCGTATTTTTTTTAACTGTGGATACCACGTGTGCTCGCAGTTCCCACGAAAACAAATCGTTTTTATTTTAAAGCCAACTTCAAACGTTTTCAAACATAAACTCCGGAATGAAAAATAATGAGGTCTTGGACTGGAAAAGGTTATTTCAAATTTTTCGGTTGTATAAAATTGTAATTAATTTATAGACTTACGACTACATTTTTTTTGCAATGTGCACTAAAACAACGTTATGTACTGTGATGTTCTTTTATTGTGGCCTTAGGTACTTGCCACACAATAATAATTAATAGATAAACGTAAGTTCTTCGTCCTTTATTGTAATGTACAATAGATTCAATGAGTAGTATATTATTTATCTCGGTAGCGACTGATTATAACGGAAGTTAGAATGGATGGCAGCTGCCACAGACTAGAGCGCTGTCCCGGCTCGTAAGCCCTTTCGGCAACGTTTGGCGGACCCGAACATTTCCGAATTACTTCATGGATATAATTGCATATATCACACCCTTCCCCCTGTAAATCAGTCGCTACATATTTATGTATTTCAAGTATTTCATGATTCTATATAATTCAAACACTGTAAATATTATACTGATATTTCACTGAAGTTCTTATAATGTTTTTTTCATAAATACATCATTATTAATATTCCACACAAAATTATATTAAGTTAGAAGGCTTTCCGTTCCTTCCTTGTGGACTATCTTGGGCGGAGTCTCCCCAACCAGGGATTTGAACTTTTACTTGGACCAGCGATTGCCGTGTCTGTGACCTCCGGTGACCTCTCTCCTCCCTCCGCAAATCTGAAATCAGGAGAAAACACCGTCAACTCACTCCACAGATTGGACAACTCTTTCTCAGAGTGCGCAGTCCTCGTGTCATCAGACGCGGAATCTGGCAAATCTGACTCAACATCACTCCAAGACACTGACAAGTTCCTCATCTGATCCACATGACGTTTCCAAATTAATTGAGAATCACAAGTTTTTACCAAATATAATTTTTTTCAAATTTTATCTGTAACAATTCCCTTTACCCATGTAATTTTTGTCCCACAATAAAATTTCTTGTTTTTACACCACCATAATACTTAGTTTGTTTACGTTGATTGGCCTCAATATTTTTATTCGCCAAATCATGTTGTTTTGACACAACCCGTTCATTCTCTTTCGGAATGAGACTGTCAAAAGTAGATCTAAGTTTCCTACCAAACAATAAAACTGCTGGCTCGACTCCCATCGTACAATGTGGAGTATTTCTATAATCGGACAAAAAATGTAACAATTTATCCTTGTAATCAACCTGAAATTTATTTCCTACCATAAGTTTTTTAAGAAAACTCTTAGTAGTTTTCACTGAATTTTCAGCGATACCATTACTTTTTGGGTGCATAACTGGAGATGACATGAATTTAATATTGTTTTCCCGAAGAAACTGTTGGAAAATTTCACTCGTGAAACAAGTTCCGTTATCTGACACTATGAGTTCAGGGTAGCCAAAATTTGAAAATAATTTCCTCAATTCAAATATAGTATTAGCTGAATCTGCCCTTTGAACTTCAATACAGTCGACCCATTTAGTGAATGAGTCGCAGACGACCAGAAACATTTTCCCTGCCAGCGGTCCACTATAATCCAGGTGTAACCTACTCTAGACCTTCCCAGAATTAGGCCATACCGACAATTGACTCTTTGGCGGAGATTGTTTCGTCGACGCGCATTCTGGACATTCCTGAACAATTTTCTCTAAATCTTTGCTCAGCGATGTCCACCAAAAATAACCTTTTGCTAACCCTTTCATCTTAACAATACCTAAGTGTGAACGGTGCACGAGCTCTAACACTTTTTTATGCAACGAACTTGGAACAATAATTCTATGTTGCCAAAATAAACAATCCTTAACAATCGAAAGTTCGTTCCTTTTTATCCAGAATTTCCATAATTCCTCCTCGCGTTTAACCCGTTTGGGCCACCCTTGCCTTAAACACGTCATTACGCCTTGAATGACCGTATCTACTTTAGTGGCTTCCCTAATCGAATTAACGTCAAGATGTTCACAATTGCTAACAAAACTTACGAAATCAGAACCGTAGTCTTCTTTCTTCACTTTAAAATTCACTTTGAATTTATTAAATCGCCCTAGTTTTCTCTCAAAAACTTCTGACGAAACTGAATTGATAGCACTTTGTTTTGAACTAATGTTGAGGTTAAAGATTTCCATGAAATCTCTTCCTACAACCAGAACCGATCCGTTTGTCACAACGATAAAGGTTATTAAACTAACTAGATTATTGTATTCGACCTTGAAATTTGCATTACCCACAGTCAACATATTCCCGTCGTAACCTGAAATTTTTCGTGTTTCGGGTGACAACTCTATATTACTGAAATGTTTACAAAACAATGTCTCAGGAATAACACAAACTGATGAACCTGAATCAATCATCGCTTCGAAGGATTTCCCATTTAATTTCAATTGTGCCTTGATTGCCTTAACAAAAGCTACATTTTCAATATTTTCATTATTACAATTCATAACTGATTTTACTGACCCGTTTTTACAAAATCTCTGTAAATGACCCAATTTACCGCAAGAATAACATTTAGCTTGCTTAAACTTACAGTTATGAGTGTCATGATTTGATTTCCCACAAATCTTACACTTCTTTAGAGATGAACCGGTTTTAACTTGTTTATCCGACCAACATGAATCGGAACTATTCGACCGATAATAAAGTTTTCGCGCCGGAGAAGCCGATCTTCCAAATTCCTTTACCGAATTTACTTCCAACTTCATCTTGATTGAATCGACCTCCGGACCTTTCGCGGTCACTGCAAGTTCAACTAGTTGATTAAAGTTTTGTTTAGGCCCTTCAACAAACAATTTTACCCGTACTGGACCCGGAAGTAGACCGATTGCAAACACGTCTACAAGATTATCCTCCAGCCTGTTTCCGAACTGACAGTATGAACTGAGTCCTCGGAGTCTAGCGGCAAAATCCCTAAACGATTCGTTATGATTCTGTTTAGCTTGGAAAAATGATTCCCGCTCTTGAAAAAGAGATCTACATTTACCACAATGTTTTTTTAGCAACTCAATCAATTTCTCAAACGTAACATCTGTGATTTTAATCGGGAAACATAAGTTGGACAGAAGAGTCAAGGTCTCCGTTTCAAGCGAGTTTATCAGATAAGCCTTTTTCTTAATCTCGGTAATGTCATCATGTAACACGAGAAACTGCTCTAATCTGAGTTGAAACACATCCCAATCTCCGTTTATGTGAGAGAACGGTGGAATTCTCGCCGATTCCATCTTCACAAAAGGAAAAAACAATAATCACGCGAAGCTACGACAAGAATACTACCCCGGAAAAAATTACAAAAAAAAACCCAGACAAATCCTCCACAAGAAAGAAAAGAAAAACCTAACTTTGAAGTTGCGGTTGCAACGTCTCCAGGTTGTTTCCTCTTGATGAGTGAGTGACCTTCCTCGACACTAGCACTGTTTGCCTTGTATGAATGCCTTCCCTCGGCACTCCCTCGGAACTTCACCTTCGTGGAAAGGCTCTGTTGAGCCCCAAAAACGACCACCGCCTCTTGCTTCTGAGTACCCTTGGATAGTACTCCAGAACGCTGACTGTGGCTCCAGGAATAGTCAGAGATACCTTTGGTTTGTTCTGCCGGTCCTTAATCTCGGTCAGACAAACCCAAAAAATACTCCGATGTTCCGTCTCGGCTGTAGGTAGCCTTGAATATTATTTGTCTCGGTAGCGACTGATTATAACGGAAGTTAGAATGGATCTGGCAGCTGCCACAGACTAGAGCGCTGTCCCGGCTCGTAAGCCCTTTCGGCAACGTTCGGCGGACCCGAACATTTCCGAATTACTTCATGGATATAATTGCATATATCACATGTACATAGGTTGGCATTTAAGTATATACGCACAAATCTTATGATTTCAGAAGGAATTTAGTTTTGATTTATTAAATAAGAGAAAATTATAAATATTCTTCTTATAGGTCTACTGTTCACAGAACTAACCGCCATTTAGTACGTCTCTTCAACCAGTCGTCATCTCCTTCGTCGCCATAAAAAGACCTTCATCACTGCATCTTCAAATATGTTGATGAAGACATTAAAAATAATCCTCAAGGCTTTTATTTTGGATTTATTGGATGTATATTTTTTATGAGAAACCACATTATTCTTAGGCTAAATAGACAAATAACAAGATAATATTTGACAAACTTTGAAAATCGTCACTATGTCGTGCATTACCACCATCATTAAAAGTTGACGATATTTCTTGCTGGATGAAGACTCAACACGGTTGAAATTATAAATTCATACTAATCAAAAATTTGTTACCTAAATTATATTGTTTCACAAATTGACGAATTTAAAAAAAACACAATGTTTCTCAACTCAAAACATGTTTGGGGATCTCTGTTCGTGGCTTAGGTGTTACTCGTGTTACACATTTTTATAAGAACGGCCAGATTGATACATGTTCGTATTATTGAGGTAGAAACTAACCCCCCTGCAACCTCAAAGCAACCCCCACACTCTCCCCTTCAACCCCTCCCCCCCGTAGGCCAGTGGGAGTCCTCGAAAGCCTCCAACCGTCACGGGTTTATGATGAATGGCCCTCCACCCAGAAGTGAAAGCGTGTGACGTCATCATAAAACTTTCACAACTTTATTTAGGGAAGCTTTCACGTATAACTAACTGAATGTGGGAAAAGCAATCTTATTTCTGAGTAGGTACGTAAGTTTAAGATAATTTTATTATCGAATAAGTACCTACTTCCACTGGAGCGATTATGGTCGAAAAATGGACCACTTTTATTTTTCAGCGATTGATAGCTGTCCAACATTGGACCACATTTTCCTACCATTCATAATACATTTATTGTAATTGGCTGGTTAGTGGTTGACTGGGCATAGCGCTTGGGTCCCACCTGGGCGTCGCGTGTTCGATTCCTCGGCTGGCTAAGTCCCCCATCACAGCACAAGAAACATTTTCGGCTTTCTGTGGTGGTAGTAGGAGATTTTCAAACATTGTTGGGTTATTCGTAACTCGGGAATGTTTGTCTTAAAAAAATATATATATATAAAAAACATTTCCATGTCCAGCCATTTATTTTAAAACTAAGCTTTTGAAATGGTTTATCTATTATGACCATAGATGTCGCAAATACAAACTTTGCAGACTATTTTAGAACGATGAAAAAATAATTTTTTAAATATTTTTTTCCCGCCGAATTTTTGATCATCTGTTTACGGTTAAAATTATGTACCTTTTCCATGACATGCACCTTCCATTATCAAGTATAATACAGATAACACACAGAAATCAAAAATATTCTATGTTGACTCGACTAAGTATCCCTCACGGCAGTTTCAAAGTAAAAACGCGCAAGTTTCGTGCGGTTAATCGATTTTACGATTTTTTTATATTATTTTTTTAAATCCTACAAACACGAGATAAACAGTAAAATACAGGTTAATTCATTGTCTATATAGCACTACAGTAAGTTTTTATGTCTCCATGTCGAATGTATGATTTTTTTAATGTTGGCGAAAATTTAAAAAAATGATCTTCTGGGAAAGCTCGAGCAATCGAGGCAAATTTATTTATTTTACCTGATCGCTCCAGTGCAGTGGTTGTACTTAAGTTTAATATAATCTTATTATCGAATCTTTCATATTAAAGAGCTAGGTGATTGACAACACTTTTCAATAAACCATAATTTGTAATAATATTTTTTCTTGCAGAACACCGCACAAGAGTTATTCATAACCAAAACCAATGTGGCTATATCATCAACTATTGGGGCATGTTGTGAGGCTTAAGGGGAAGGAAATGGGGAATAAAGGTGTTAAGTAGTTGAAATATTGTTGAATATTAATAATTTCTCTCTGCCAATTCCATTAAAGTGGACTGAATATTGTACAATGAGATCCCTGAGGTTTTTAAAAGAAAAACCGTCTTTGGCCGTCTCAGAAATTTGGAGATCCACAAATAATGCAAGAATCGTTTAAGCTTAACGTTAAGAACTCATTCTTGTTCGAAAGAGATTAAAAAAATAGTGTTAGAGGAATATTTTACGTGAAATTAAATGGTAAAAGATATCAGAGACCAGAAAAAAGATGTGGAATGATCAAATACATTTTGTTAGATACCTGAATCTGTGATTTTTTATTTGTTGTTTATTTATTCAAACCACCTACCATGAGTTCACCTTGTTGGATGTTGTGTGTTGTGATTGTCTTCTTTCATATTTAACTTCATTTAAGCACTGAGCACCTTTAATATATCGTTTACTACATCTCGATGTATAGAGTCTTTTACGTTAAACTTTCCTGTCTATGCCACCTTTTATTCAAACATTGCAATACTTTCTATGTCTATGCTCGCTTTTGTTTGTGGCTGCGTTAAGTTTCTCTTTTTACATTGTATAAAAAAGCTCTTTTCAAAACTGTCATTCATTCTTCTCGATATTTTACGAATTACTCTCAATTCTTATCGCCAGTCAAGTGTTCAGAACCAGAATCAATATCTATCTGTAAATTTATTCAACAGAATAAACTGAAAGTTACAAACACAAGTGTTTTACTTACAAAAGGATAACCTCAAAACAACTCTCTCTATCTCACTGTACGTTCCCTTGGTGTGGAACCGAAAGAAGTTAACAAAAGCAGCTCAACAAACACCCTGACTGCAGACTATCTGGAGACCAGACCCTTGGGAATATACGCACACCTCTCTTGAAAAATATCATATTTTACTAAAGAGTACTATTTTTCAAAGAGGGACACTTGCTTGATTCACAATTCTTCAAACGAGTTTCCCAAAACTACTGCTTTCAAATAATAATAAAGTCCTCTCTAATATGTATATAACAATCTTCTGGAAGATTTCTCTCAAAAGCCTACTCAATATAACACCTCTCAGACCAAAACCAAAAAATCACCTACATTTTCGCAAAAATTCTCCCAACCTCTTCTAGTTTCTAAAAATATCGTACAAAACTTTTTTTTAATATTTCATCAAATTTGGGTTACCATTGAAGGTATAGTGACACTTGACAAATTGTGTATGAACTGGCTTGTGAGGACACACATTTATAATAAACGAGGTTACTCAAAATAAATCCTAAAAAAATGAAAAATGAGGAATTTTGTTTCCACGAAATTAAAAAATATTACAGTTAGCATTCAAATAAATATATGGAAAATTAAGTCATTTTGCCAAATAGTTAATTTTTGACTGGATAGGATATTTTATAAAAAATCTGATTTACCATGATATTTACAATTTAATAAATATTTTTCGTTGTTATTTCATTTTACTTCATAACACACAACAATGTGAAACATAAATACACTTTAAACCATACATTTATCAAAAATTCTTTTACAAAAATAATGCATTCACTCATTTTTGACCAAATGATTTGTCTTAATCTTTGACATCAAAACGCGTTTGTTTAAGCTTAGTTCATGATAAAATGACCGTCAAAAGTAATTTCTTTTAAATAGATATTCCAGATGGAGAGAGCTGTGTTTATTTAAGACGCCATAGTAAATACGCCATATATATTGCAAACATTATTCTGCTATAAAGTTAAGATAACGACATAAGTTTTGTTTTCCTTCCAAATAAAGATTCAACGCAGTGAAAGAACAGATTGAGTTAAGTTATCAGCCTGCCTCCTTAGGGAATATTCACAACCCAATTTGAATTACGATACGAAAAGAGAGATGGCGCCAGATTCGAAAAACTAATTTATTTTTTTTACAACATCCAATACAGAAATACACTACTACTGTATAGATAAAAAGAAGAGAGTAACATATAGATAACTTATTACAAAAGAACAAAAGGCGAGGTCCCCAAGATTGGGAACATAATTGTGTAAGGCCTATGTCTGAAGCCGGACTCCAGAAATTTCACAAAGAAAAAGAAAAACATTTTAATTGATTTTTGCCCTAATCAGGCTGAGATCCCGACACCTTTTCTAGACATTGAAAACCGCTGAAAACGTAACCACTGGATAACCTAAATAGATACTGTAACTATTTTAATAATTTTGTGAAACATCTTCTGAAAGGCGTTGTGAAAAGCGAAATTTACTTTGAAACATGCAAAACAAACTAACAGCTACTGAAAGTTTTTAAATATCTTAATTATTTTATCTTTGAAAAGTTCACGTTATAAAATTATAAAATTACTTCTAGCGGTAAATTGTTGCCCTAATAGCGGTGAGGACTTCCATTGTACGTTTTTAAATACAGTTCTGGAATAGTAAAATTCCTAGTTCGGTGGATATTTAATTATGATAATAAATTATTAGTTTACAAGCCATTTTTTGTAAAAGTTAATGTGTTGTTTGGGATTATATTGTAGTCTCAATATCTTTCAGCAGATGTCGTTAGTTTTGAGGTGTCTAAACAGATGTTAATTAAGTAGAAGATACCAGTCGGCTTTCGTGTCTAATGCATGAACGGTTACGGAAACAGCCATTGACACATATCTGGACTTCTTTAATATCGAGTTCACTCGCTTCAGAATTACTTAGAGCATCTAGAATGAACGTTTGGTCCAGCTAAATATTCATTGTAAACCTCACGATAAAACCAACGTAAATAAAGTAAGCTGTAATCTCAACGAACATCGTTCATTATTGGAGATTCCCCTATCACTGGGATTGCCAAACATTACAGATAAGTACAAATACTATTTAAGTTTATTAGGTAGATACATTCATTCAATTACGCTTAATACAGTTTAACTACAATCCTACCCTCCCCCTAAAATTATAACGCAACATTTAATAATAACGCCACATAATTGATTTATTCAAAATGAACACTTGACATAATTTTTTAATAATAATTTTGATGATCACCCAAAAACGTAAAAAATTGAGTAATAAACAATTATTATAGCCCACTGATTTTAATAACATTAAACTTATTCGCAAAATAATGGTTTTTCCGCAAAACACTAATCCAATTTCAATTCCAAGTACTCGTAACAAAGTGCATTGAAGTGGTAATCAGGCAAATGCTGTGTAATTTTACCGACCTAAATTAAATTTATCGAGAATTAAAATTAATGAATATTTGAAATTTTTATGTTAAAGTACGATAAAATGGAAAAATAAACCGGTTAAAATAATAATATTTTCACAATTTAATTATCGATTTATATATAAAAATCAATGAATATTTGATTGCTTGCATGCGTGTATGTATGCATGTTTGTTCCTTATGCGTTGCTAAACCATTCATCCGATTGCGATGAATCTTTGGGGATTTGCTGTACGCATTTTCGCGATGGGTTCTATATATAATAGTGAGCTCTGGCGTCACGAAATTATGCGTTCCTAAACCATTCATCCGATTGCGACGAAACTTTGGGGATTTGAGGAGGGTTCCTGGGACAGGAAAGCGGGAGAGGGGAGTGGAGAGGGGGAAGGCGGATTGGGAACGCGTGAGAGGAAAGGGGCGCGGAGAGTAAGGAGAGGCGGAAGGGGAACGGGACGAATGTGAAAGGACACGGAGGAAGAGACAATTTCTATATTAAAAGGCATTGCAACGCATTCCGATAACTCGCTAGTAACGTATATAATTGATTGACAAAATAACATTTTGATGCTACCTATAAGTTGCTCTTTAAATTTGTAACTAACTAACCATCTCGCCGTTTCCCGCAGGGGTAGGCATAGAGGACAGACCGCCAAACAACTCAGTCTTGGCACACACTCCTTGCCTCATTCTCATTCATACATCGTCTCATACAAACTCTTCTAATCTTCTGACTCTTAGCATGGCTGATTCAAGTATCTGACACACTTGATCGTGCTATATCTTCCTCGGGCATCTCCGACTTCTATAATTCACATTTGCGCGAATATTCTTCATACCATCCTTTCTTTGTTCATTACGCTTACATCAGCCATGCATTCTTTGCGGGTCTCCATATTTACAAATGCCTCAGGGATCCCGGATCTCATTTCTACAGCATTCGGTTATACCTATTATTTATATTTCCAAGATTTAAAAAGTTTCTAAAATTTTCTGTAAATTTTTTTATTATTTGAATACTCTAACGTAATATTAATGGTGATGACTTATAAAATATCACACAACTTTTCCATAAGTACCTACCTACTTAGGTTCACCTGAATTGCAACAGACATTTATAAGAAAAAAAGTATTTACGTATTGAAATAAATAGGTAAGCAATGAAATAAAAGCGAAAAGTTTGTTTAAAATATTCCTTTTCGATTAAAGACAGTCCAGCTATAAAAAAAACAAAGGCCGGAAGAAAATAATTAAGATGGATGATTATAAAAAGTATTTTTGTATTAAAATGGTCTCTGGAATTGGAATAAAAGATGTTGCAGGGATTACTGATAAAAAAACACGATTCTACCTTTTTTCTTTAATATTAGGGAAGGTGTATTTTTATTCCAGTTCGTGCTAAACATACTTTAACACCAATAGGGAGAATTTTGGGAAAACGATTTTATTCCCTTACAAATAGTATTCTCTGTCCATTTATATAACACTTTCTGAGCTCTTTTGTCGCCTCCATTAGAAGATAGCGAAGCTTTGAACCTTTTTCTTTATCCTTCCGGCAGAACTGGAAAAATATTTTACCGCGTCATATTTTGAATCGTTTGGATTTTCCGGAAAGACCACCCGGCTGAAGGTGCGATTATGGTATATTAATATATGGCCATCTTCAGATATAAACTAATAGTTCCTTTAACAGATATCTACTAATATAACGTAGCTTCTGCTTACCTAATGGAGAAAATTTTCTCGAAAGCACATTGACAAAAACGGTAGCAGAGGTAAGCTACTTGATTCTGGACTCAAAGAAAGCTGTTTCGAAACCCAGAATGATTAAATTAAGTACAGATTTACTTAATTCATTTGGGGGTTTTCATGTAACTTCAACATTTGTTTTTACTATCCCAAACGCTCATATTGTTTTAACTAAGTTCACATTTTGCATTCATCGTTAGTTCGTAGACAAGTCGAATACAACGCTTCTATTTAATTCTTAAACTTTAAAGTTTAATGGAAAAAATACTACGTTAACTTAGTCACTAATTGAAATAAATACTTAAACTTCCAACATTTAAGCGACACTATCGATGACCTGTTGCCCCGCTACCCTACAGCAGAGTTTGTGGTCCTGGGGGACTTCGATATTCGTAACGAACCTTGGTTGAAGTTCTCAGGATCAACAGACTCGGCTGGACGCCAAGCGGAATCTTTTGCCCTTTGCTACGGATTGGAGCAAATGGTTCAGGAGCCTACAAGGGTTCCTGATTTCCAGACTCACCGTTCCAATCTGTTAGACCTATTTTTAACTACTGTGCCACACGGTTACAAGATTGAAATCACAGCGCCTTTAGGATCGTCCGACCACTGCCTGGTGACGACATCAATCCCTGTAAACTTCAGACCGCCAAACGAGAGACTGTAGAGAAAAGTGTGGCACTATAGGTCAGCAGATTGGTTCGGTCTGCGGGCACATTTGAATGATTTTCCGTGGTCAGCTGTCTGTTTTCGGACTTCGAATCCCTCAAGATGTGCACAGGAAATTGGTAAAGTCATCACATCCGCGATGGATGGCTTCATCAAATCTACTATTAAGGAAACTAGTGTAGGCTCAAAGCCGTGGTTCAGTCGACAATGCGCTGAAGCAGTGCGACGAAAAAACGCGGCTTACCGAGCCTACAACACATCTAGAACATCCGAAGACAGAACGGCTTACAACAAAATGGCAAAGGAAACTAAGAGAATCATAAATAGGTCCAAATTCGAGCACGACCAGCAGATCAGCAGAAAGCTGGCTGCATGCCCGCATGGCAGCAGGCAATTCTGGTCGCTTGCGGGCTCTACAGGTCGCAATTTCTGCAAATCCAGTCTGCCACCTCTTACCAGACCTGACGGCTCACTAGCAAACACCGCCACCGAAAATGCTATCTTATTAGGTAAAATGTTTGCGGATAACTCAACCCTCGATGACCAGGGTTTTGTCCCGACGTCGGTTCCTCACTGCGGTTTTCGTATGAAAAAGCTAAGGATACGGCATCGGGAAGTACTTCAAGTTTTACGAGGACTTGATGTTAATAATACCTGCCCTGGTACTGCAGAGGGCGCTGCAGAAATAGCTCCAATTTTGACGAAGCTTTTTAAAATGTGCCCTCTGGTTGGAAAAAAGCGGTTATCCACCCTATTCCAAAGAAGGGTGACCGCTCCAACCCGGCCAACTACCGACCCATAGCGATCACATCAGTTCTGTCTAAGGTGATGGAACGTGTGATCAACGAAAAACTGCTCACATACCTCTAGAACATAGGTTCCCAACCTTTTTTTGCCCACCGCCCACTTTGAGAATATTTTTTTTTCTAGCGCCCCCCAACATGTAAATCTGAAACAGCAATTGTCGTCACGATTATATTTACCAAAACGGGGGAGGGGCGGGGGGGGGGGGGGGGGTGGAGATAGGATGGGGCAAGATGCGTTTTTAATTTTTTTTTTGCATATTTTATTTGGTGGCCAACTCAGAAGCACCTAATAAAGGTCATTAAAGAGTGATGATAAAAAATATTGGTTAAGTTAGGGTTTGAAATTATTTTTTCATAGCTTTTAATGACCTTTCTGAGATGGTTTAATTCTGAGTTGCCATGGAACCGTTCTGAATTATTTTCATTTTTTTACTTGGGTTTTATTGCTCAGAAAGATTGCACTTGTGCAGTAATTCACGTGACACGCTACAGCGGTATTGTAGACCAATTTCCGTAAATTGACGTCTAACTTTCCCTTTATCCTACTTTTCTTTTTCTTTTTAATTTTTTCTGCAATTTTTTAATTTAACATTTCAAAGTTGGTGTTTAGTTTTAATTTGTTATAGATTATGATTCCTGAGTATTTAATTTCTTCAATATTTTGATTTTCTATATTAAGGGTAGTAATTTCGTTGAGTTTCTTCTCTAATACCATGAATTTACTTTTATTTACATTTATTTTCAGTTTATTCGAAGACAAAAAAACTGTTAAGAAATTAAAGTTGATATTTAGTTGAGCAAGGGTTGAAATGTTTCTCCGCTTTTAACAAAGAGGTCAGGCATAGTTGTGGTTCGAGGATTTACACATAGATGTCAGGGTTGGCTATAGTCTTCCCTCCCAAATGGACCCTGTTGTAAATTTATAAATAGGATGAATTCATTATTTTCTACCTCTTTCTGCATTAGTTTGCCTTTAAAAGGAAACGTTAGATTATCAGTCCGTTGGGGGGATTTAATAATTTATTTGGATTGGAATTGTTGTACATTATTGCCAATAAATTAATTTTGTATCTACCTTGAATTTCTTGTTGAAGTTTTTGAAGACCTAAAAACTTACATTATTTGATTAATCGAATCAAAACCCTAACATTTGATCCTTCGTGCCGCATTAACGATTGAATCGCGAGTGATAAAAGAACCAGCATCTTCAACATTCATCAAGAGAGATCTTCAGAGAAAAGGGCAAGTGACCAATTCCCATTCCTATATACCTTATTTTCCCAGGCAGGAGAGCATGATTGATGGAGTACATAACCGTATTTCTTTGTTTGTTTTAAATTTATTTAAAAAAAACGGGCTGATTATTGCTGTGGTGTTAAATTGATTTCATACCCAACAGCAACATTGTCGATAAAAATTGTTACATCAATGTAAAAAGAAGTTTTAGAATACTGAGAAAGCATTTTAAATTTCATAAATGATTAATTACGAATGATTATTTGAAAATCCGTAAGTTAAAATTCGAATTTTACCGCGAGGCGGTTGTTTAAACGCAGCCGTAAGCCTAACGCATGCGCGGTAGGAACAAATAACAAATAATATTATTCTTAATTTTGACAGCTAACGGGCTGTGGCACTTTGCGAGATAAGATTCATTTCATGGTTAAAATTCATTGTTTATCGGTTAATAAGTAAAATTCTGTGATCAAGGGCAGTGCACGTGTAGTGATTAATTACAAGTGATTATAATTTAACGTTTGTGTTCTGTGAGTACCTTATTTTTGATATTTAAAAAATGGATCTCAAAACATTAGTGGCCCAGAGGGGAATCTGTAAAGCTAAATTAACTCGATTCAACGAATACATCCAAGGAAATAATTTGTCGCAATCTGAAATTGAAGTCAGGTTAAAGAAACTCGAACCAATTTTAGATTCTTTCGATATAATCCAAGATCAAATTGAAGCGCTTTCAGCGGACGAATTGGCTAAACCATTGGAAAGGCAAGCATTTGAAAATTCCTACTATAGTCTTGTTGCCAAGGCTAAAGATAAATTGTTAATTAAGGTTCCGAATGCAATTTCACACAATATTAGATTGCCTATTTTAGAGTTGCCTAAATTCGACGGCTCCTATGAAAAGTGGTTAAATTTTAGAGATACTTTTGTAGCTCTGGTTGAAAATAACCCATCCTTAGAAATTATTCAAAAGTTGTATTATCTGCGATCATGCCTGGAAGGTGACGCGGCTAAATTATTGATATCATTGCCAAATCACCAAGACAATTATTACACGGCCTGGGAAATGTTGACCAGCCGATACCAAAATACAAAATTTATTATACATAAGCACGTGGAAGCATTATTCAAATTGCCTGAAATAAAATTTGAAAATTCCACAGCATTAAGGAATCTTATTGATGAATCCGAATTACATTTAAAATCGTTGAATAATTTAAATATACCCACCGAAAATTGGGATATTATTTTAATATATTTATTGTCACATAAACTAGATAGCGAAACTCGAAATCATTGGGAAACATTTGCAACCAAAGATAACCTACCTACATATAAGGAGTTTATAAAATATTTATCAGATCGCGTCCAGATTTTAGAATTTGCCGGGATTACTGAAGCAAAGGTTAATCAAAATAAAACATTCCCTGTCAAGTACAGAAAGGAAGCTATGATTTCATTAACGCCGCAAATGATAAAATGTATTGTTTGCAAAGGCGATCATAGGATTTATAATTGTAAAAAATTCTTAATATTAAATGCTAAGGATCGAATTATAAAGATACGTCATTTAGGTGCTTGCTTGAAATGTTTGTGCCTAGGTCATAAACTAAAGGAATGTAAAAGTAAATACAACTGTCGAATATGCGAAAATAATTCGCACAATACATTGTTACATTTAAAAAAGGAAATAGATAATTCATCTCATAATAAGTCTCCTCAGAATAATGATACACAATCAACATCAAATAATGAAGTTTTAGTTACCAATCATTCAACGAAGGTATCTAATAATTTTATTTTGTTATCTACGGCCGTTATTAAAGTGTTGAATAATAATGGAAACTTAATTAAGGCAAGAGTATTATTGGATAGCGGAGCGCAGTCTAATTTTATCTCAGAGAAATTCGAAGCTAGGTTGCAATTAAAACCCAAAAGTGCAAACATACCGATTACCGGAATACAAAACAGAATATTGAATATTAAGAAAAGTGTAAATTTAAGGATTTTTTCAAGCTATTCACCTTATGAAAGAGACATAGAATGTCTCGTTTTGAAGGAAATAACGAGTAATCTGCCGCAAATTTCTTTTCAGAAAAAGGATGCTAGCGTACCCGATGGTCTACAGTTAGCGGATCCTACCTTCTACGAAACAGGCTCCATAGATATGCTACTCGGAGCGGAAATCTTTTGGGAAATTTTGAAACAAGATCAACTACGAAATGGAGACTCAGGACCTGTACTGCAGAGAACGGAATTCGGGTGGCTGGTGTCAGGACCTATCGTCACAACAAAAACAAAAAGGCCAGTAAAATCTTGTCACCTATCATTAAATATATTACATAAACAAATGGAAAACTTCTGGAAATTAGAAGAATTCCCGCCGGTGAAGCACCGGAGCCATGAGGAGCGAGCGTGCGAGGAAATGTTCAAGGACACGCATAAAAGAAATGACGAAGGTCGTTTTATGGTAAGCTTACCGCAGCGCCCCTGTGTTAAACAGTTAGGCGAAACACTGCCTATGGCAGAAAAGAGACTTTGCAATTTGCAAAGAAAATTTTCTTCAAATCCTGACCTGATGAAAAAATATAAAGAATTTATGCAGGAATACATAGACTTGGGTCATATGACCCGGTGCGAGGCACCTTCTAATGAAAAAAAATATTATTATTTACCACATCATGCAGTAATAAAAGAATCGAGCACTACCACGAATACTCGAGTAGTATTTGACGGTTCTGCAAAATCATCCACTGGTATATCCTTAAACGATGCGCTCATGATAGGACCTGTTTTACAGAAAGATTTAGCTGCACAATTGATATGTTTCAGAAAGCACCAGTACGTGATAACAGCAGATATAGAGAAAATGTACAGACAAATATTGGTGCGACCCGAAGACAGGGATCTACAGCGTATAATATGGAAAAATTTCCCGGAGGAGGAAATTCAGCATTATCAGCTTAACACCGTTACCTACGGTCTGGGGCCGTCTTCATTTTTGGCAACTAGATGCCTTGAGCAGTTGGGAAATGAAAATATGTCATCAAATCACAAGGTCAGTCAGATTATAAAGAATAATTTTTACATGGATGATTTGCTTACTGGTGATGAAACAGAAGAAAGCTGTTTATTAATTAAAGAGCAATTAATATCTATCATGGCATCCGCTGGAATGAACTTGAGAAAATGGCGATCAAATTTGCCCTCATTATGTTCAAAGCAAGAAAGCATGTCGGATATGATTATTAGTACAGATTCAAATGACAGCAAAATATTAGGCTTGTCATGGAATAACCAACAGGATAATTTCTTATACACGGTGAAGTTAATAAAAAATCCAATTGTTAGCAAACGACAAATGCTATCAAGCATTGCGTCCATATTTGACCCTTTAGGATTAATAGGTCCTGTCACTGTTGTTGCTAAATTGTTGATGCAAAAATTGTGGCAGACGAAGGTTCAGTGGGATGAGCCTATTCCACATGACATGTTGAAGACATGGGAAGCTTATGTGAGTGAACTGCCTCAATTAAATAATTTAAGAATAGGTAGAAAGATTCAATGTCAAGATCATGTAAATTTACAGCTACATGGATTTTGTGATGCCTCAGAGAAGGCATATTCGGCCTGTGTCTACCTGATATCTACTGATAAATTGGGTAAGAGATACTCCAATTTGATAATGTCCAAGTCACGGGTAGCACCTTTGAAAAGCGTGTCTCTACCCAAATTAGAATTATGTGGAGCTGTATTATTGACAAAGTTAGTGAATTATATTAAAGAAGCCATATGTACACCGGATATACATACAACATACTGGTGCGATTCTCAAATAGTACTGTGCTGGGTCAGGGAGCAGCCTGCAAGATGGAACACTTTCGTTGCGAATCGGGTGGCGGAAATCCAGGAAACCAGTCAGCAGGAGCAATGGAAACATGTAAGGTCGGAAGACAATGCAGCAGATGTGCTCTCCAGAGGAACCGGTGTTTCACAATTGTTAATTTCCAGCATTTGGTGGCATGGTCCAGCTTGGCTGATACTGGATTCAGCGTGCTGGCCGAATGCCGACACATTTTGTATTGATCCACCAGAGATCAAGACAAGCTCGGTTCTGTTGTCTGCAGTGAAACAGGACTGGGACATTTTTAATAGATATTCTAGTTTTTCCAAATTACAAAGAGTAACGGCATACATTATTAGATTTCAGTTTAATTGTAAAAACCCTTTGCAGCGCCGCTATGGTAAATTAACAGTTAGTGAGTTGGAAAATTCAGTAAATAAATTAATATCTCGGGCGCAATCATACTGTTTCAGCGTCGAAATTCGAGCTTTAAATAATGGCAGTAATATACCTAGAAATAGTTTTTTAAAATCATTAGATCCTTTTATTGAAAGGGATCTAATTCGAGTGGGGGGAAGACTCTCCAAAGGTAAAATGGTAGATGAAAACCAGCAGCACCCAATTATATTACCTTCACATCATAAAATAACAGAGCTAATTGTAAGACACTATCATTACTTGAACTTACACTCGGGAACGCAGTCATTATTGGCGTTGATTAGAATGAAATTTTGGCCGATTAAGGGAAAGAATGTAGTAAAAAGGATAATTAAAAAATGTATAATTTGTTATAGATGCAATCCCAAACCAGAACAGCAGTTGATGGCCGACCTACCAGCTGAAAGAATAACTGAATGCCGGGCATTTCAAAATACGGCAGTCGATTATTCCGGTCCAATACTGATAAAATCGGGTATTCACAGAAAAACCCATAGCGTTAAATCATATATTTGCTTATTTGTATGCATGGCATCTAAGGCAGTGCACTTAGAAGTTGTGCTGTCTTTGAGCGCAGAAAGTTTTTTAAACGCTTTGAAACGATTTATCTCGCGTCGTGGTAGACCAAGTAAAATGTTCTCAGACAATGCAACCAATTTTAAAGCGGCTAATAATGAATTAAAGGAAATTTATAATTTTTTAAATATGTCCAATGATAAAATTGATAAATATTTATCCACATTAGGTATTCAGTGGAGATTTATACCGCCTCGTGCCCCGAACTTTGGGGGGCTATGGGAAGCCGGGATAAAATCAGTTAAACATCACTTAAAAAGAATAACAAGTATCGCTTCATTAACGTACGAAGAAATTAGTACGGTGTTATGTCAAATTGAATCTTGCTTAAACTCCAGGCCACTGACTCCCTTATCAAATGACCCTTATGACCTTAATCCCTTGACCCCTGGTCACTTTCTCATAGGAACTAGTATGGCAGCGATTCCAGAGCAAAATTTGGAACATATCACGTTCAATCGATTAAATAATTACCAAAAACTAATACAAATTGTTCAAATGTTTTGGTCGAGGTGGCGGAAGGAGTACCTGGCAGAGCTACAAACCAGGAACAAATGGACTAACAGGAGTCAAGGACAGTTACAGCCTGGCGACATGGTAATACTGAAGGAGGACAACGTCCCTTCTTGCTACTGGAGGCTGGGACGGGTGAGCGCCGTACATCCTGGCGCTGATGGACGAGTTCGCGTGGCGACCATCATCACTTCGAAGGGCATAATCCAGAGGGCTATTTCAAAATTATGTCTACTACCAATAGAAGACAACGGACCCGACGCAAATGATGTTCATACAAAAACTGATGAAGAAAATAATTGAAGGTTCCACAAGAAAAAACTCGACGCAGAAATCTAATAAACTTCCCGCAAGTAAAACCAAGTGGCAGTGAAAAGTTATTTTCTAAAAAAGTTATTTTTAAAAAAAACAATGTTTCAAGATATAAATCAAGATTTAAATAATTAATTTAAAGCAAAACTACAAATTTAATTTAAATCAAAAACAGCAAGAGGCTTAAAATTCAAATTTAAATATCAATTTTTCTACACACTTCAAGATTCAAGATGGAACCATATCCGAACATTCAAACCTAGAAGGAAGACCAAGGAGCTTCGCACGTCAAGATCTCAAGATTGCTATTTATTTATTTTTTATTGTTAAAATTATAAATTTTTGTTTTTAAATGAAGTTATAATGTTTATTAATAATTAGATTATTATTAATAGTTCTTAGAAATAGGATAGTTTTTATTTGGAAATTTTTATGGTTTAGTTAAAGTTAAATTATTATTATTTTTTGTTTCTTCCAAATTGATTTTAGCATATGTTTATATTTAGGTGTTTGATTTTTTATCCTTATTTTGTTTTGATATTTTAGAAAAAGTGACCTCCGTTCCCTTTTTCGGGGGGAGTATATGTTAAGAAATTAAAGTTGATATTTAGTTGAGCAAGGGTTGAAATGTTTCTCCGCTTTTAACAAAGAGGTCAGGCATAGTTGTGGTTCGAGGATTTACACATAGATGTCAGGGTTGGCTATAGTCTTCCCTCCCAAATGGACCCTGTTGTAAATTTATAAATAGGATGAATTCATTATTTTCTACCTCTTTCTGCATTAGTTTGCCTTTAAAAGGAAACGTTAGATTATCAGTCCGTTGGGGGGATTTAATAATTTATTTGGATTGGAATTGTTGTACATTATTGCCAATAAATTAATTTTGTATCTACCTTGAATTTCTTGTTGAAGTTTTTGAAGACCTAAAAACTTACATTATTTGATTAAAAAAATCAAAACCCTAACAAAAACTTTAATATATAAAATAGAAGTATTCTTTAAAAAAAAGCTTTTTTGACACTGCATCTTCGATATTATTCGGTATAATATATAAAAGTATGTCATCAGCAAAAGTTTGATTGACCAGTACTTTAGGCACTTCACTATATCATTAATATATATACTTAATAAATAGGAGCGGTCCCAACACAGATCCTCGAGGAACTCCGAGGTTTACTTGTTGTTCTTCAGATATAGCATCTCCAATTTTGTTTCTTTTTTTTCTATTTTTAATTTTATTATTAGTATTTCTCAGTCTATCGTTTCAAAAACACGTCTAAAATCCAAGAACACTACTATTCTTCTGATCCATACTGGTTTTCCATTATGAATATTTTGTTTCTAAACCCTGCGGTTTTACAAGAATGTTATTTTTTTTCAATAAATTTTCTCATTTGTTCTTTAACTGTGGATTCTAGCATTAGTTCATATTTAGATTATCCATGTATTTTTTTTTATTTCTGAGGTCTTCGAAATTTTTAGTATTTATTATTTTGGGTACTGGTGTTATTATGGAAGTTTTCCACGACTGCGGAAAAATTCTCTTAAACACAGATTAATTTATTAGTGCAACTACTTAAATTTAATTATGCCTATACAAATTCCAGACGACGATGATTTTTGCGTCATCGTATTAAAACTTTTCATTAAATACTCACTATTACCTGAAAATATTATTATTCTCTCTTCTTTCCGATGATTGAGAAGAAGTATATGTGAATAATGAAATACTCTTATTTAAGTTTTCGACACTTAGTATTAAATTAGGCTATTTTAGTTTTATCATCTTCAACTCCATCGGGAACCGAACTTCCTTAATGTTTTCCCTCTGTTTGCCACTTATAATTTCTTTAAGTGTAGTCCACATTTTTCTTGAATCTCTTTGAGAGGTAATAATTTTTAGCCTAGAATACGAATTTTTGGTATGTTTTATTTCTGTACCTATACAATACATGTTTCTAAGTTTCTTACAGGTTTCCCACCTTTCTTCTGGAAATTGTATTTTACAGGCTTTATAAGCTGTATCCCTTTGTTTTTTTAGAAGATGTAGGGATTTCGTAGGTATACTATTTATTTGTATCTTTTAATATACTACTAGCTGGTTCCCGGCATGCGTTGATATACCATTTTTAAAGAAATAAATTGTTTCCCTGTTCCCCTCCCGCGTTCCCTTTCCACCTTCCCTGCCTACCCCCCCCCCCCCTCTTCCACTTCCCCATCCCGCCAATCCCCCTACCGCGTTCCATATAACAGTCCCAGTACATTCAGTTTTCAAACATTTCGCGTGCCTCCTATCACAATTTTTTTATTCAAATTTTCGCTTTTCATTCAATACAAATATTCATTTTTATATATTATAAGAACAATCAATAAATTTTGGTACCTAACGAAGGTATCTATTTAAAATATCTAAAATTTAAACGCGCGAACTGTAAAACGTGTGAAGTTAAAATAGTCGTTAAGTTTTCTGAAATTATTCAATTTTCTGTGCAATTTTCTTTCCGTAAGAACCTACTACAAAGTATTAGGAAACTTTAAAAAAAGTGAAATGAAGGCGTGACGAAGGGAAACAGGAATTCATTTTATATATAAATACTAGCTGGTCCCGGCATGCGTTGCTATGCCATTTAATAAAGAAATTGTTTCTCCCTGAGTGTCCTTTCCCGTTCGTCCTGTTCCCCTTCCGCCTCCCCTTCTTCTCCTGCGTCCTCTTCCCCTCTCGCGTTCCCACTCCGTCACCTCCACTTTCCCTCTCCCCACTCCACTCCCCCCCCCCCTTCCTCCGTCCCGCAAACCCTTCTCCCGAGTTCTCCTCCACCTTTCTCAGGTTTCCATCCCCCTCCCAGGTTCCCCTCCCCCCTCTCGCCTTCGCCTTCCACCTTCCCCGCCTTCCCTCTTCCCTTTACCGCTCTCTCGTCCCGCCAACCCTCCTCCCGCGTTCCATATATTCAATCCCAGTACATTCAGTTTTTAAACAGCCCGCGTGCCACCTTTTACAATTTTTATTCAAATTTCCTTTTTTCATGTATATTAAATTTGGTACCTAACATAGGTACCTATTTAAAATATTGATTCGATTCAAACTATTAGAGGGGTACCTACTTTAAATAAATTTATCAACTTAAAGATTTTCAAAAATAGAATTTTATTTAACAATCATTGTTTTGCAAAATGTCATTCTCAAACACGCGTACTGTCAAACGTGCGATAGTCGTTAGGTTAGTAATAGGTTTTCTGAAATAATCCAATTTTCTGCGCAATTTTCTTAATTTTTCTCTCCGTAAGAACCATCCTCGTACTTCAAGGAATATTCTAAAAAAAGAATTAGCGAAATCAGTTCAGCTGATCTCGAGATTTGCGCTTAGCAACACATTTAGCAATTCATTTTTATATATAAAAATATATTATTCGTTGTAGGCATTAATTCATTTACTACTGTTTTCAGGTGTCCTATTAGTTCATCGGCTTTTCTGTCTAAATTTCCTTGGTTATCGCAGATCCACTTTTTGTTTTGTAATGCCGTACACAATTTATCCTTATTATAGTTCTTTTTATTCCTGAATATATATTATTATATATAATTTTTTGTAATAATCGTTTCGTGATCAGATTAATTTTGAATTCTTCCGCAGCATTAACTTCCGCGTAAAAGTCATTTGAAATTACCAAATCAATCATGGTTTTAGAGTTTTTTCATATTCTTGTATAATTTTTGACAAGTTGCTTCCTACCTAGGCAATTTATGATGATTTGTAATCTTGTGCTTTTTGTATTGAATATTAAAATCTCCACAGATGATTTTCAAGTCTCTTGTATTTATTTCCTAACGGCACCATTCTTCAAAAAAAATCTAAGATTTTGTATCATTTTGATTTGGGGAATGATAAATAGCTGCATAGGTTCCCAGCTTAAAATCCTTCAATAGCCAGTAGGTATCCAGGCATTATTTTTATCTAGTACCGCATTTGTTGTGACTTTGTAAGAGATATTGTTTTGAATAACTCCACCTGTATGCCTGCTAAATGAGTCGCATCTAACTGTCGAATAGCCCTGAAATGTTGTTTCGTTTTGGTAAATTTCTTCGGTAATACAGGTTTCGCTCATCATCACCATGTGCAGTTCGTATTCTTTTAGCATGTCTTCGACTTCTTCGATATGTGCTAGTAAACTAGCTATGGGTTTCTCTGGGTCTCCTACCGCCCCCCTGAAAGCCTGAAACGCCCCCCAATTTTCTCTTTGCCTTCTACCGCCCCCCTGAAGGTCTGAAACGCCCCCAAGGGGGCGTTATCGCCCACGTTGGCAACCTATGCTCTAGAAGAACAAAATTATTAACGACCGTCAATACGGATTCCGGCGGAACGTCTTGTGCGGTGATCTTCTCGCGTATGTGACGCATGTTTGGGGGCGATGCCTGGAACGTTTCGGTGAGACCCAAACGGTTGCACTGGACATTTCCAAGGCCTTTGACCGGGTTTGGCACTGAGGACTTGTCAACAAACTGCCTTCTTACGGACTTCCCGCATCCTTGTGTACGTGGATTGCCGACTTCTTGAGGGAGAGATCGATTCAGACGGTAGCCTATGGTTTCACCTCTTCCTCACACTCGATAAATGCTGGCGTCCCGCAGGGATCGACACATCAACGACCTTTTGTCATGTGCACCAATTCAATGTTACGCGGATGACAGTACAGTTCATGATAGCTTTTTGTTTGACAAACCCCCAAAGGGCTCACAAACTCCAACAGCTTGTAGGGCTTTGAAGCAAAGAATGGTCGGTTACCACGAGAGTGTTTTCTCTTGGGGTAAAAATAATCTCGTTGAATTTAATGTTCAAAAACCCAATCTTGTCTGATTACGTCTTAAAGGGATCGAAATGAAAATCTAGTCTCTTTCAACGGAGCAATCTTCCTCCATTGAAATGCTTGGTGTAACCCTAAGTGACCAGCTCAGGTAAGGGGGTTCCATCGAAGCCAGAGTAAAGTTAGCCTCCCAAAAACTGGGCGTACTGTACAAGGCCCGGAGATACTTTGATGCTCCAAAATACCTGAAAAAATACCCTCGACTCTGTGCAAGAACGGGCGGTCCGTTTGATAGATTCTCCCTTCTTAACAGACGGATTGCAATCTTTAGAGCACAGGCATCGGGCGGGAATGCTATCCTTGTTCTACCGGTATTACAATGGAAGATGCTCCGAGGAACTAGCATCATTGATCCCTTCGGCACCGGTGCAGACCAATGTTCATTTCTTCCTCTCCTCAAAAAGACCCTCCACACAGCATCCTAGATGACATAGGCCCTGAGGGAAATTATTTTCCTCAGGGCCTCCTGTGCGGAGTTAATGAAAAAAAAATTAAAGTGCAATAATTATAAACTTTGTCTTTTTTTACGTGAATACCGCACAAGAGTCCCACCTGCTCCCTTCTGGACATAGTGAGACTATGGCATCCCCAATTATGGTATGTTGTGAGGCTGAAGGTGGTGGGGAAGGGAAGGAGAAGGGAAGGAGAAAAACAAATTTTCGAAAATAATATATGTGTTTAGAATTATGTTAAACTATTTCCTAAGTTTGTTAGCTTGAAGATACACTCTGAAGATAATGAATTATATATATTGACAAAGTTAATACCATCCTATTGTGTAATGATATCAAAAATATCAGTTAAAAGGGCACACAAGATTTCACATTTATGAAGATGATAAAAAATAACAGAGAAGGACAAATAAAAATCTATGTGTATAAATATGTAGGACATGTAGGTACTAAAATACACAACTAAATAGATAAAATAAACACAAAATATGTAAGTATCTGATTGTCTCTTATTAAAAAAGCTCCTTCGAAATCATAAAATTTTGTAAAAAGTGTAAAAAAAAACTGTGCTATATTTTTGATTAAACCGATGTGGTTGTTAGTTAAACCGATTTGGATTTCTTTAAAAAAAATCTCGTTAACTTTAAATGACACACACCTGAGCTGTTATTCCTAATCACAAATTAGCAAAAGCCGTTGATTAAAACTTGTGCAAACACGTTTCTTCTTTCACTCTCGCATCACCCGTTTCTCTCTTCCAAACTCACATGTTGAAATATCGTCGCAAATCCATCTGTTTATAAATTTGAATTTCATTCCGAAAATCAACTGACTTGATAGCTATTTTCAAATCATCAAAGTATTCACGTTGTCAGAGAAAACCAACAGTCAAACGGAAATAAATTTTTGATCGGTATTGCAAATTTTTTATAAAAGTTTGGCCACGATGTCAAAGTCACCAAAGATTCAAAAGTCGCTCCGGATTCATGAAGAGACTTATCGGCTCTCCAAATAAAATACTATGTACGTATTTTATTCGTGAAAGTCGTAAAAATATTTGCCACTGATGCAACTCATTCCACTTTTCACTAAAACAAATATCCGAAAAATTTCGGTCACCACAAATTCTTTAAAGAACGAAAAATTGGTTAAAAAGTTAAACATTACAAATTATATAAAGCTGGTATGAAAAACAAAGGATAAGAAGTCGGATACGATTAAAAATGGAGTGGGTACTTAACAGAAGAGTAAAAGTATCTCGTATAAAACGGTGCGTGAATGTGAATGAATCTAGGAGTGTATGCCTGAACGAAGGAGCGTGGCTTTAATTCTCTTTACTTGATTGAATTGAAATGATGTTTTCGTTATATGTTTTTGGGGTGTTTTGCCGTGTTGCGCTCCCTCCTTCTTTAGCCAAAGTTTCGGACAGCGTTACAGTGTCAATCAGAGGGCAGATGTGTGAAACGTTGAAACGAAGGAAGTAGCGCAACACGGCATGAAACCCCAAAAACGTGTAACGAAAATATTTTTGGCCGTGAAAATCTAAAAACGTATCTGACATGATGTTATTTAATACTAACAGTAGTATTTCTTGGGAGAATTCGCCATTACCCGAAATATTGATCTCTAAATTGAAAGATTTAAAAGGTTGTATCAGCCGTTGTTTATCAGAATTGAATTAGCACAGAGTAACTCAATTTACCCGTGTACTGATGAGTCATTCACTAGTATAAGCTAATCCTTTGAAAGGGATTACAATAATCATTTTTAAATACATAAAATTGTTCACTTTTACAAATTCCGCATTTCCAAATACCCTATTGCCTGAAATTAAAATAATTGATAATCCTGATTAAATTATTTAATTAATGTGAAAATTTTGTTCCATAATTTTGGGTTATTTTGTCTGTTGCCGAATTTGTTCGTTTTTCATTGTGGTATTTGAAAAATTACTCATTCGTTTATACACGCATGTTTGATTACAACATAGTGAACAAATTAATATGTTATATACTTGAAATTAAGTGGGGAAAATTGCAATAACAAATATTTCGATTATCGAATTTTTTTGGGTTTTACGACTACAATACACCCATTTCCTCTAACCTTCAAAATAAATATATATTTCTAACTACCCGGCCACGCGTTGCTGTGGCTCAGAAACACAACGTCATCGAGTGGATGGTTACACAACCTAAATAATCAATTGTTGTGTCGATAAATTACGAAAAATAACGTAGATAATTATTTTTTGTGTCGATAAATTACGATGAACAACCTAGAAAAACAATTGTTGTGTCGATACATAACGATAAACACTCTAGATAACCAATTGTTGTAACGATAAATTACACCAGGTTTCTGGTCAATTTGAGCATCATGTCTTGAATGAAGGGAACGTTATATTTTCAAAGAGGGTGAACGACTAACTCACACCGCCATCTGTTAGAAACTTATTGAACTTAGAAATAATACAAAACATTGTCCTGTAACAATCATTTACAGAACATTTAATTCTCAATAATAAATATTGAGATCAATAATCAGTTTCAGTTTCAGTGCCGGCAACCCTGGCGTTTTTTTTTTTATTTTAATTTTTAAATTTTTTTTTAAAAATATTATTTATTAACCAAGAATAACATTACAATATATACAATATACCCACATATACATAGATAGGTATTATTTATTTTTTTGGTGTATACCACCTCACTAGGCTGAGCCTGTTCTGAGGTGGCAGGAATTTAATATAATTTTGATATCTTAATCTTGGAAGATAAACATAATTTTTATTTAAATAGATAAATGGAATAAAAGAAAAATATAAAGAAATGAAAAAAAAGATATGAGATAAATAGATGAAAATAATTAAGAAGAAAAGAGAAAAAATACAGGCGTTGAGTGTGTTGTTTGATCAATTTATCTGCATGCAGTATGCAATACCCTTGTTTACTACCCACGTATGAATTTGGCGTTTTAGATTTTCTGTCACTAGAATATCTTTTATATCCTTTTCAATTAAATAAAAACATTTGTGTACATAGATTTCTTTTACCCACCTCACTAGATGAAGTCTGTTCCGAGGCGGGTAGTAATCGAGATGAACTATTCTTTATTTTAAGTTGTACCGAATTACACACATTGAGCCATCGTGATCGGCGCACAAACCCGCCTACCAAATTGATATCTGTGTGTTTTCATCCGCCGCCAAGACCTGGATCTGCCGGACTAGCCGGGGCCTGCTAGTTTAATATAAATTAAATAAATTTATTTTTTAATTAAGCCTTAAAAGGAATTTTTTCACCTCCATTTAACATACCGTCTATGTATGAACTCCACTCTGAAATGCCATTTATATATTTTTTTAATTGTCATTATTACCCAGGCATTTATTGAATTTTAATTTGAGTACCTAAGTACCCTTTCTGAAAAATGTACATGGTAGGATGAAGACAGGGAAATGAAGCTTGGATTACCAGGCAGATCTGATCTGATCGGATATCTTCTAAATAGTCCCACAAACTAACAACGTTTTGATTCAAATGTGCAAACTTGCTGACTTTCGCCGGAAGCATCTTGAGAAAATTGTTAATTCAAGAAATGCCAAAGAGTTACAAAATAAGAAAGCGTTCATAACTTAAATATTTTTATATGATAAATGAAACAATTTAACTTTGTTTGAATCACTTTTATATTTGAGTAAATCCGACAGGTTTCTGAAAGACCGTTCCTTCTTCAGGGCAAACGTATACTGATTTGACAATTTTGAAATATGGATGGGAACAATGTATTATTAAGGTAGGGGTGGAGCCATTGCTAGGTATTAATGAAGAGTGGGTGGGTAGGGGAACATATCCGTGATTGGGCTATAAGGCAATATTTTTTGTTTCTTGATAATAGATTCATTTAAAATATTATATTATAGCCCAATCAGGCTCCACCCCTACCATAATAATACATTGTTCCCATCCATATTTCAAAACTGTCAAATCAGTATACATTTGCCCTGAAGAAGGAACGGTCGTTCTGAAACCGGTCGGATTTACTCAAATATAAAAGTGGTTCAAAGAAAGTTGAATTGTTTCATTTATCTACAATGGATAACCACAAAGTTATAGCTACATTCAGAAGTATTAAATATTTTTATTTGTCCATCGTCTTCATCGCCTTTTGGACTTTTTTTTTTTTTTTTTTATTTATCAAAAGTATACAATACAGAATATAGTATATTATATAAAGCATTGTACTCCCAGGAGTTAATAAACTCATTCGAGCCAAAGCTCCTGTATATCTCCAACTCACGAATATCCAAGCTTTTACAATTCAGTACCAAGTAGGTATTTTGATAAGGTTTTAATTTACTGATTAATGTTTAACGTTGCCTAATTTTAATGTTAGCAAGTTAATGTGATATTAAAATCACCTTCTGTTATCATTTTACCATAATTTTAACCCCTTAAGCTTCGGAAGGACATTACTAGCCACAAGCATCAAATTTTTTTATTTATTTTAACGCCATAAAATGGCTATTACAATCCAGTGATACATGATTCATGATACACAATGGTACACAAGAGGGTAATTACAATGATAATAATGTACATTAAACAATAAATAATAAATACTAGTTTTTATCATTAAACAATGATAACAACTAGTATTTAGTTATAGGATACAAATATGTTTTACAACAAAAAAAAAAGAATATGAGCTCGTACAAAATACACATTTTTATGCAGAATAAAAATAAGTAAATAAAGGTGAATTCTTAGAAAAAATCTCAACATCAAGCATAATATCTACTTTACTTTTATTTGTAGATATTGTTGGATTCTAGGAATTGGCTAAAATGGAGTAACTTAGTAATGATATTATTGTTACCTTCAGACGAAATAACATTAGAGCCTCTGAAAGACAGATCCAAAAAGCGATTCTTTATCTTTTGTGAATACTGAATCGATTCCATACGTAATCGATTGCCAAATTGTCTATGGCTTGCAATTGCCTTTTCTATGGGCTGAGATGTCAGCTTTCGGCGCTGTCGCCGATTGCAACTAGTATAAAACACGAAATTTCGTAAGTAAACATGATTATTTATTCATATAACGTTCGTTTAAAGTTGTGTTCCGTGGATTTGATATTTGCGAAGTTTCGTTTCAATTTAAATACGCATGAATTAGTTTGCCAAAACTAAGAACCTATTTACGGCAAAGCTATTGGGGCAGTATACTTGCACAGAATAAATGAATATTTGGGGACGAAAAACAATTATTTTTTTACTAACCGCCGCACTCTTAGGCACGAATTATGGGAATTACACTTCAATTCAACAATTACTACAAGAAATAACTATTTACGTGCACAAAATAGATTACAGTTATTAGGGTCTTAATTTGGGCAAACTAAGTAGGTAATTCATGCGTTTTTATCATTCATGCGCATGGTACACAACTTTAAACGTACATTAAATGAATTAATAATCATGTATAATTACAGCATTTCGTGTTTTAAACTAGTTGAAATCGGCGACAGTTGACATATCAGCCCATAGAAAAAGCAATTGCAAGCCATAGACAATCACAAAACTTTGACAGTCGATTAGGTATGAAATCGATTCCGTATCCACAAAAGATACAGAATCGCAATGCTGATCGGGGATTTTTTTTTATTCTGCGGTATGTAATTTGTTCGTCATTGGAAAGAGAAATAATTATTCTTCTCAGTTTGATTGGATGAAATGATGAAATCAAAAAAAAAATGTCAAAGATTAAGATTAAAAGTTGGCGTGATTTTTTTGTTCACAGTCGAAAGTTAAAAATATATTTATATTTTTATTAAACGACTTCGAAAAGGAGGAGGTTCTCAATTCGACTGTATTTTTTTATTATTTTTTTTTTATGTTTTTTACCTCAGAACTTTCGACTGCGGAACCGATATTGATGATTCTTTTTTTATTTGAAAGCTGGTGCTTCCTGTGTGGTCCCATTTTAATTTGGTTTAGTTTTGACAATGGCATCCATGAGAAAGTCTTAAATTTGCATCAAGTATGTGCGCGACAAATGGACGAATAACTCAATATCACGCCAACCGATTTCGATCATTCTTTTTTTATTGGAAAGGATGTACTTTAAGGGTAGTTTGATGAGAGTTTGGTTAGGTTCTGATTATGGGATCCATGACAAAGTAACGGAACTCTCCAATTCTGAAGAACAAATTTACGATACTCGGCCGAATCTTAATCGAATTAGTTAGTGTACTTCAGATTCACTAAAAATAAAAAAATAAACAAAAATTTTAACAAAACAAAAAAACGACTTAAAAAAATGCACTAAAAATTAAAAAAATAATTTCGTATTCTTCTACAACTTTATAATCAACTTACCTTTTCTACTCATCAATATGTAGGTACGATTGTTATTTTTTGAGTCGGTGTCGGCGGGAGGGGAGCTATCAAGTGAACACGCCGGGCCGCGGGTACCTTGGTTGACACCGACTCCAAAAATAACAATCGTACCTACATATTGATGAGTAGAAAAAGAAGGTTGATTATAAAGTTGTAGAAGAATACGAAATTATTTTTTTACTTTTTAGTGCATTTTTTGAAGTCGTTTTTTTGTTTTGTTAAAATTTTTTGTTATTGTATAAACGGCATAAAAAATGAAGTGACAGTTTTCTTATTTTTTCTCTACACAAAAGGATTTTTTTTTTTAAATCCGATATTTTTCAAAATTGAGTCGAAATATTTCCATCTGTTATTTTGTCAATATTTTCATGTTTGATTACAAAATTTTATTATTTACAAAAAATGTCAATGTTTATTTCAAATCCAAAACATCACAAAGATAATAATAGGTATTTCTTTTTACGAGCTTAAAATAAGAAATAAGTAGCTTATTCCCAGGTATTTATTAATACCTTCCGAAATTCCTAGAAATTTCATCGTGTCGTTGGGACTTGTATGTGAAAATATTTTAAAGACTGAAGGGTTAAGGAATATGCTAAAGCAATAAATAATATACCAGCAAGTGTCTCCAGCTATTGGTGACATCCAGGCCGGCGCCGTGAACAAGGAACGGTTATTTATGTTTTAACATTGTGTTAATTAATGAATATGCAACACCTGCTTACCTTGCTCGGTGCACCTTGCGTATTATGTTAGAGATATCTATGTACGATATTAATAATTAATGATATGTTACCGGAACATACCCTGAACCCCTGAAAGGGACGTACTGGAATCAGGCCCGAATATTTAACAGTTTCGTAGGTAATTGTCCGGAAGACTTAGGAAACCAGAGTACGCAATCAACTACCGTCTGCTTAGGGTTTATTTTTTTATTGCTTCTTCACAATTTAAATACATTTTTAGTATTTTTAGTATGAACCCCACAAGGGTTAATAATTTCACAATTTGATAAAAGAAACAAACTTAAATATCGGTCATTACCAGGGAGAAATGAATATATTTTATATACTTAATCTTTTGTTTTATAAAATTTTTGATCTCATACTGCTTTATTATAAATTTATTATTTAATTTTTTTTATTATGCTGTTAATCAGAGGTAAAGTCACATGGAGGAAATCCATAATTGGTTTTATTTTGGCTATACAAACATGTACAAACTGGAAAAATGTAAACTGTCGATTTCCCGAAAATAAATAAATAAATAAAATAAAATAAAATATCTGGACCTGCCCTAATTGATAAACACGTATTATTTACCCCTCCCCATGGAGCCGGCTAGACTCCGCCTTGGACCCAGCTCGCTCCATGGGGAGGGGAGAGAATCTCGCTTGAATCTAAAATATGTGACGTCATCATTCTTGTCCTGAACAGCACGGAAGTAACATCCATACATTTTTCGAAATAACACGCCAAAAACGGTAGCTTGTGCTATACATTTTACCCAGATATTATATGGACATAGCGAACGTGGGCGGTTCTCCAGTGTGCTCGTCGCTGGTTACAGGGGTAAGTAAATAATGAAACATTTGTAAAAGTGTCTTAACTAAACACGGCAACAAAATATTGCTATGTGAATTGGGGCGAATCTTTTCGGGGCCAGCATTTGGTCTTAGCAAATATGTTATTAACGTGGCAAGCAATTCGCGCTCCCATGTAAAAAGGTCTATTCATTCAAAGCAGATTTTGCTTTTAAGAACTAAATGGTGATATTATAATGCGAGATGCCTATATACTGTCAGATTGATTTTTTATTTATTTATTTATTTATTTATTATTTATTTATTTATTTATTACACGCCCTGATGGGCTTTTACATTATAATTTATAACTTGAGTAACAAACAATGAAGAAAATATAATACAATGAGAAAAGAAAATACACAAAACAGTGTAACAACAAAACAAATTATAAAATAAAAATACATATTATGTAAAAATGATAAGAAGTCTCAAATTCAATATAAACAAAAATTGAAGAAATTATGTAAATCTATTTGTGCCTAGAAGAATAAAAGTGATAGAATATACAACGTTTATACTGATTAGTTTTAAGATGAAATATATCTCCTAGATTAGAATATTTATTTCCAAGACTGTGAAGTCTCGGAAATGGTGAATTTTGATAAGCTAGTGTCCTGGTGTTATTGAAGTAGAAGGGTAATAAATGTCGACATGATTTTTGGGGAACACGGATATTGATAAATTGAAGTAATTCAGAACAGTCAATTTTGTAATGCAGTATTTTATGTAATAGTATTAAATCTGTGCTTATTCTTCTTTCTGAAAGTTTCAATAGAGACGTTTTATCCAGGAGATAATTGTAATCAATGTTTAGTATAGGAATATGCAATTTATAGTTTATAAACCTTAGAAACTTCCGTTGAATCTTTTCAATGTTGTCTGAATGAATGTTGTAAAAGGGAGACCATAACGTAGAGTTATATTCAAGTTGGCGTCTGACAAGGGTTTTATATAACATAATAAATGTGTCTAAATCATTGAAATCTTTTGCAGCTCTCAAAACAAAACCAAGAGTCTTTAGGGCTTTGTTGATAATATTATTGATATGACATACAAAGGTGAGTTTACTGTCGAACATAATGCCTAGATCCATAATTTCACTAACACAATTTAATTTTTCATCATTTAAAGAATACTGAAAAACAATAGGATTATTTATTTTGGCAAAATGAATGAACTGACATTTATTTATATTTAATGCTAGTTTGTTGATAGAGCACCATTCAAAAAGATATATCAAGTTAGTTTGAAGTATAATACAATCATTAATGTGGTTAATCTCTTTATATAGTTTCATGTCATCGGCAAACAGTAGCACATTTATGTCAGTAAATATATCAACAATATCATTTATAAATATAATAAACAAAATGGGCCCTAAATGGGAGCCTTGCGGCACTCCACTTGTTGCTATAAATTTGTAAGACTCTGTGCCATTTATTTTCACACTAAGAATTCTTTTGGACAAATAACTAACAAACCAATTTAATAAGCTACCATAAATCCCAAGTTTCGCCAATTTATTGATTAGTATTTTGTGACACACCTTGTCAAAGGCCTTGCTAAAAGCAGTGTATATTGAGTCAACCTGGCACCTGTTGGCTAAAGATTTAGATATGAAGTTTTCGTATATTAGTAAATTGGTCAGTGTAGATTTATTTGAACAAAAGCCATGTTGGTAGGGAGTTATAATTTTTTTTATGTTTGTGGATATTTTATGGAGGACAATTTTTTCAAAAAGCTTGGGAATCGATGATTGGATACATATTGGTCTATAATTTGTTACGTCCGTTTTGTCCCCTTTTTTAAAAATGGGTGTAAGAAAACTGTGTTTCCATGTATCAGGGAAACTGCCTGTCTCTAGTGACTGGTTAAAAATTAGAAAAAGAGGAACAACTAAGCCGTTTAAACATTCTTTAATTAGCACAGGTGGAATATTATCAGGTCCTGCATTTTTTCTAGCATCTAACAAATTTACATGGTTTTTGATATCTTTAATTTCTATGCGTACTTCAGATATATCCAGACTAAGATTCGATGAGAATATTGGAATTTCGTTGCTAGGTATATCGTCTTCATACACAGACTTAAAATAATCGGCGAATAGATTTACAATGTTTTTATCATTACACCCAATTTTTCCTTTGAAATTCATAGAAGTTGGAATACCTAAGTTAGTATTTTTTTGAGAATTAGTGTAATTCCAAAACTGTTTTATATTTACACGAATTTCACTTTCAATTTTGTCAATGTAATTTTTATAGCACAATTTTGAGATTTTACAACACTCCCTTCTTAACAATTGAAATTTATTGTAATCACTCGTCAGTCTGGATCGCTTGTAGTTTTTATGAGCTATTTTCTTACTATGTGTTAAAGTGATCAAATTGGGACTAAACCAGTTTGGAAAATGAGAAATTCTATTACATCGAAGGGGCACAAAATTTGCAATAGCATCATTTAGAGTGTCATAGAATTTATTTACATTATCGTTAATATCTGCGTTTTCCAGAAAGGACCAGTCTGTTGTATTTAAGCAATCAGAAATTTTTTGAAAATTTGCTTTACGGAAGTTATAAGATGACTTGATATTTTTAAGATGAGTGTTGTTAACAAATGGAATAACTATGTCCAGAGGAGGATGGTAAACGTCTACAGGTAATAGTTCTTCCAAAGATTTACATACGTTAGCAGTGGGCTCACTGCAAAAAACTAGATCAAGAATGCGACTATTTATATTAGCGACAGTGTTTAGTTGTGGGATTGATAAATAATTCGACATACCCAGAATCTCTCTCTCACTAAGATTAGCAGTTGACATATTAATACCAGACAATTCAGGGTCATCATGGTTCCAGGATATATTTGGCAAGTTATAGTCTCCTACTACGACCAGTTTGGCACTGGGATATTTAAACCTTAAAAATTCCACGTCCTCAATATGTTTTGTATACAGCTGTGTATCGGAGGATGGCGGTAAATATAAACATCCAATTATTAACTTGCCAGCATTTTTGTTTTCGAGCAACACGAATATTTGTTCAACCTCACTATTTATGTTTTTAAGCACTTTTGACGGAATACGTTTGTGGACAGCAATCAGGACTCCACCCCCTCTTGTATTGGAGCTGGTGTTTGGACTACGGTCTACTCGGTAGATGTGGTGATCATGCAATCCAAGTTCTGCTGAGAAAATTGATGGTGTTAACCAGGTTTCCGTTAACATGATGACATCGTGTGAGAGAGACGGGGCACTTATTCTGAATTCCTTTAGTTTCGTTCTTAGGCCTCTGACGTTCTGATAGTAGATGTTACATTTATTTAGTTGGAGTTTTTTGGCAAAACATTACGTTTTTAACGAATCACAGTCATTTTTTCTCTCTTCGCCCCCCATAGTCTCATCTGTATGTTCTGGTCTATTGATTCAGATGTCTATGGTCATTACCGAATAAAATCAAAATAATAAAATTTAAAAATAAAATGATTAACTGAGGAAATTTGTAGAAAAGATAATATTATATGAATTAACAACGAATTGTTGAGAGATCAAACAAAATGTTATCATTCTTTGTATCATTAATTCATACCGTATTCAACAATAGAGAAAATTAAGAAATGTATATCCTTTAGGTTCTTAAAAATAATTTAAGTAAAAAATAACATAATTAAAAAACAAAGATTTGTAAGCGATTACATTAGAGTGAAGTATCAAATGATCAAGAAATAAATAGAAAGAAACCTTTTTGAACACAACATTAAACTGTTTTCATTCCATTTAAGTGCCCGTTTTTATTAAAATGCGATTGTATTTGATTGATGTATTTTACAGTGTAAGAGACACCTTAGAAATGCTACCTGTGTGATCTTTTAGTTTTGATAAAGTTATGGGAAATGAAAACCCCTACATATTTATTTATTTATTGTTTATTTACCTTTTTAATTTAGATGTTATTGTTTAAATTGAAATTTTTTACCTCACTTTGACTTGAGGTTAACAATTTTATAAAGTACACAAAATAATATGTATGTGTTAATGTGTTGAAAGGCATATTTGGTATATGTGTTGCTCGCCAAACTAAGAGCCCAAACCTGGAGATACTAATGGTCACTGGCAAAGTGGAAGGCAAGAGAAGCAGAGGAAGATCAACGAAGCCTTGGGGTGATCAAATTTTGCAAGAGACGGAACTTCGTTGTTCACAGCTCTTCGTGTAGCCCGGAACCGCGAGGAGTGGAGGAGCATTGATTGTTCACCAGGAAAATTGAAATGGAACTCGCTATTCTCAGCAATGTGTCAACATTAACAATCACTGCTAATGTACACTCACTGACTTTACTAAAATATAAATCATGAGTTTAAAATTTTTGACTAATGAATGCAGTTTACCTTAAGAGCCCGCAACCCGGATTTCTACCGATTTATTACATATTTCACTTAAACACGGTAAGTTTTAAAGCTCTTAAAAAATATATGTTATTCTTGAAGATAATATCTAGACTTTGCCCGCGCCAAAAATTATCCTAAAAAAACCGTATTACTACCCAACAATAAACGTATTCCAAGAATTTCCTGTTCCCCCACTTGCAAAACTTTACGAAAAAATAGCACCACTTCAGCTACACAAAGATATCTTTAATAAAAATATTACCCCACTGCAAAATATTAGCAAAAGGAATACTACTTCTATTGGTGGACTAACTGTACCACCCGTACAAACCACAACTGCACAGAATCACTATGTATATAAAGGAATAAAATTATTTAATCAATTACCCGCTGATATACGAACAGAAAAAAATTACGACAAATTTAAAAAAAAAATTAAATCTTATTTTGGTAGTACCACCATATAATTTTAACTTTCTCCTAGATATATTTTTGACTGTTTGTTATTCCTAATGTTTTATGTACATCCTTTATACATTTCTTGTTTAATTACTCCTATAAACTTTTAAAATATGTTAAGTCTAAATCTCTTCACAAG
Organism: Limnephilus marmoratus; assembly: GCA_917880885.1. Taxonomy (NCBI): domain Eukaryota; kingdom Metazoa; phylum Arthropoda; class Insecta; order Trichoptera; family Limnephilidae; genus Limnephilus; species Limnephilus marmoratus. The sequence continues at coordinate 34,350,076 of OU862924.1, forward strand.
TAAAATCTAAATCTCTTAAGCTTGTGATAAGACTGATAAGGATTTTTTCTTGTTTTTAAATAATTCTTAAGTTGTTAACAAGTTGTCTTCTCCTAATCACAAGCATTTGCTTTCTTAGGAGAGTGTATAAAATATGTAAGCTATATTATGTTTATATTATGAAAATGTAAATGAAATAATAATAAATAAAAAATATATATATAAAATTCCATCGATAGAAAAAAATCGCAAAGTATGCTCTAAAAATTATTATTATAAACACGTTTGTTTCAGTTATTTTACAAGTTGTATGAAAAAATTCACAGTGTTTCTTCAAATGCTGTTTAAGATAATACCCGCGAGATTTTTGCTCTATTTTAAACGAGTCGTTTTTAATTAAACATTTTCGCAATTTTCGCATCGATTTTGTCGCTGTAAATGTTAGCGCTCTCCTCTAACATTCGTAATTTCGTATCTCTCCATCTTCTTCTTTTCGAGCCCGGTTGCAGAGCCTTAAGTAAATTATTACCCGGCGTAACTTCAGAAAACTTGTTTATTTTTTTACAAAATTAAAATATTAATTTATTTATTTCGAGTGGGGGGAAGTTATTTTATAAAAGTATAATTTTTTATGCTTTTTTTGCCAATTTCAAACTTAAAATTTTCTCAAAAAATACTGTTAAGTTGGTATTAAGCTAATTTATATACAGTATCAATTTTTCGTACTTATACGCTGGTACATACACTAGTTTTATCTTTGATGCATTTGAATGAAAATATGTTTTATTCTTTTGTTATTCGGCGGTACATCCTCTCTTAACATCCCTACGGAGTTTTTGTCTAAGTAGTTATACCGTATTTTCGCTAAACCGACTGCAAATTGTACATAAGTTTGCCAGGGGGGCCCACTGTTAGGTATGAACTCTCATGGAATAGTCTGTCAAAAAATGGTTAATATCTTCGAAAATGGTCGATGTTCTCGAGGATTGCACATATTGGTTAAAATTTTCTGGAATATCATCGAAGATATCACATCAATGTGTTGATCGATTGGAGGCTGAGTTGGCATCGCGTTGGGGTCCCACCGGCTGGCCTAGTCCTCCATTGCGACGCAAGCAACATTTTTCTCTTTCCGTGGTTCTAGTAGGAGATTTTTAAATATTGTCGGGAATGTTTGTTTTTCTTAAAAAAAAAAAATCCTTCAGATGATTTTTCACAAAAACGTCGCTCTATAAATTGTCCATTATTAAATGTCTAAATCAATTTATTTATCGGAAAAACCAAGGGTATAAGCTATTCATTACTGAATAACCTTTTATAATATTTTTTTAAGGATATAACTATCAATGTCATATTTAATAATTGTAGAAGAAGACAATACTAATAAATCTGAACGAAACAAAATTGGAGGAAATCCATAATTAGTTTTATTTTGGCTATTTAATACTATGTACAAACTGAAATAAATGTAAACTGTCGATTTCCCAAAAATTAATAAATAATAAAAAAATAATAAAAAAAAAATAAATAAATACATAAAAAAATAAAACAAAGAAACGCGAAACAGAACAAGACACGGAAAATGAAAAAGGCAATGATCGCAATTGGAATTCGAATCAAGGATCTCTGTCTTACCGGAACAATGCATCTAAACATTCGGCCATTGTGATCTGACCATTAGCGTTTTATTTTCAGCGTCTTGTTCTGTTTCATATTTGGTTTGGATTTATTAGTACTTTCTTCTTTTTTAATCATTGAAGATAATATTAACGCCTCTCAAACGAAAAAGATTCGATCACGTCTAGGAATATTTTACTGTTTATTTCTGTTTCACATTTTCGTTTAAGAGTCGATAAAATTATCGTCAATGAATAAATATAACGATTTGACGTTTTACTCGTAAAGTTATTCCAAGAATGAAAATTTTATCTTCTTAAATTAAAAAAAATTCTTCGTTAACTTTATTAATTGAAGAAGAAGATAATAATTTTATCTTCTTCTTCAATTAATAAAGTTTACGATATTGTAACAGACGTATCAGCGTCTTCACAAGAACTGAAAAATAGTACCGGGTTTCAGTGCACGAACAGGATGGTGATGAAAGAAAATAATAAAAAACTGACCTCCCAGCACCCAGTGCCTGATGCGTGAAGGACACTGGATGTGCCTGTCCTGCCTGATCCTGGCACCTGGCGGTTTGCCTAGAGTAGGGCCGGCTCGTCTGGAGGAGGTAGGCACCAGGACTGAAGACAGGCAGAAGTCGGCGGGAGGCAGTTGGGTGATGAATAAACTTCCGAAGAATAATACACGAGTTGACAAGTAGAGAAGAACTGATTTATTCACAAAAACTTGCCTCCTTTTATACCCAAATTTGGGATAAAATGTGGTCACGTGGTACATATTTGGGGTGGGAGGTTTGACCTCGCCCGTAAGTATAAATAGTGCGGCTTTCCTTTCGCACCTCATTTTGCCGGTGTCGCCCAGGAAAGTGGTCGCTTAAATTTGATATTTTAAAATAATTATACAGGTAAAGGTATTTACATAAAGGTGTATGTCTTAATTCTAACATTTGTATAAAGGTATTTTCTATCCGCAGATTTTTAGTTCAATGCATTTAAGATGGTTTTTAGAAAAGTTTACAATTTGTTGGTAGGTATTTGATGTTTTGTTAAGTTTGAGAAGTTATATAAAGAAGTTAGCATTTTTTCCAGGTCCCCCGTAAGATTGGCCACCGAAACCTGTTTGTCTCGTCGTCATACGAGGTTCCTGGATTTTTGAAATGGGAAAAGACTGATTATGATTGGAAATTTTTCTAAGTCCTTTATTTTGGACGAAAACGCATATGGCGTTGGTAGCTTATGGGTTAGAGGCTTAAATTCTATTTCCTTGAATGCCCGGCAGGACTCTGCAATTAAATGTCTTTGTTTCATTGTCCTACGGGGTGTGTGAGTTGAGTTATGTAAGTAAATGTATTTGCAAGCAAGGGAAGGTCAGAAATTACGGCCCTCCTTGGGGCCGCAATACTGGCCTTTGCTTTGAGCTAGGAAAAATGGCCCTCGTCGGGGCCGTAATACTGTCCCGAGCCAGGATAACGGCCCTCTTTGGGGCCGCAATACTGTTTCGAACCAGGATAACGGCCCTCTTCGGGGCCGCAATACTGTTTCGAGCCAGGATAACGGCCCTCTTCGGGGCTGCAATTAAATTAAAAAGGAGGCAAGACAGCCTGGTCGCCTTGGAGGCGGAAATAATCATAAATAATAATGAGTTTAGAATGTCTCCCGGTGGCAACCTGGCACACAAGCTTTATTTGTTGCACCGGGGCATTGTACATAAAAAAGGCATAGTAATAAAATGATAAATTTAAAATTAAAAAACGAGGGTGCGTAACACGTCGGTTACAGATATGTTTAAACATGATGTGTAGATGTGACTCACTTAACTGAGTTTTCATTAATTTAGATACTAACGATGTATTAGAAAACAAAATTAACAGACCTCCATATTAGAGAGTAAATTCTTGTCTTCGTCTTAATTCAGTTCGTTCTATGAGATGTCCGGAAATTTTAAGATGTTCATTATAAGTTCAATAAATTCAATTTTTTTTAAGAACAACTCTCTTTTCATAACTTTCGAAGGTTATTCCCATCAATGTAATATATCTATTTATAAATCTTCTCATATATTAAAATGAATCGCTGAATGTGTTGTTAAGCAAAAATTTCGAGAGCAGCTGAACCGATTTCGCTAATTCTTTTTTTAGAATATTTCTTGAAGTACGGGGATGGTTCTTACGGAGAGAAAAATTAAGAAAATTGCGCAGAAAATTGGATAATTTCAGAAAACCTAATGACTATCGCACGTTTGACGTTCGCGTGTTTGAGAATGACATTTTGCAAAACAATGATTATTAAATCAGGATTCTATTTTTGAAAATCTTTAAGTTGATAAATGTATTTAAAGTAGGTACTCCCCTAAAAGTTTGAATCGAATCAAGAATTTTAGATATTTTAAATAGGTACCTTTGTTAGGCACCAATTTTAATATATGAAAAATGGAAATTTGAATAAAAATTGTAAAAGGTGGCACGCGGGCTGTTTAAAAACTGAATGTACTGGGATTGAATATATGAAACACGGGAGGAGGGGTGGCGGCACGAGGGAGCGGGAAAGGGAAGAGGGAAGGCTGCGAAGGTGGAATGGGAACGCGGGAGGGGAAGGGGACGTATGAGGGGGGAGGGGAACTTGGGAGGAGGTTCGCGGGACGGGGAAGGGGTGGGAGTGGAGTGGGGAGAGGGAAGGTGGACGTGACGGAGTGGGAACGCGAGAGGGGAAGAGGATGCAGGAGAAGAAGGGGTGGCGGAAGGGGAACGGGACGAATGGGAAAGGACACTCAGGAAGAAACAATTTCTTTAATAAATGGCATAGCATCGCACGCTGGGACCATTTAGTTACATATAATAATATGGAAAAATAAGTCGAAGACAATATTGTTAATTCTAATATTTTAAATATGAGATTTGATGGAAGGCGGCAATGGCCGAATTGGTAGAGTCGCCCGTCCCGGTTAGACGAGAGATCCTAGGTTTGAATCACAGTTGGGACCATTATCTTTTAATTTTTTCTGTGTCTTGTTCTCTTTCATATGTTCTTTTGATTATTAGTGTTATCCTCTTCTTAAAGAAAATAGAAATCGATTAAATAATATGCTTAATTATGTGAGGTTAGCAAATCTGGTGGTTGGTTTTTTTCACGTATTGAAGCAAAGAATAATGATTGGTTTTATCGAAGGAAGCAAACACTTTGTGGTGTGACATCATATATTAAATGAAAGAACACACTTTGTAAAACACCACTTTTTATTATAATTGATATTTAAAAGCCAACCAGGTTTCGCTCGATCTCGAGCTTCATCAGGGCTATTATAACAACTGTTAAAGTTGTTATAATAGCCCTGATGAAGCTCGAGATCGAGCGAAACCTGGTTGGCTTTTAAATATCAATTATAATAAAAAGTGGTGTTTTACAAAGTGTGTTCTTTCATTTAATAAATAATGATTGGATTTAGAATTTGTAATATTGCTTAGCTGGGATGATGATTTACAAAAAATTGAGGCCAATTCCTAAATTATCCAGTCCACGACTGACCTGCAATATTGAATTCTGCCCCTTCCGTGTGTACTGTAGACGCTCTACATACTAATTGCCGTAGTCGGCGTTAAATATTAGCGGTGCAATGTAATATCTTTTGTCAGAGAAGCAATACCTTACCATATTGCCCTTATCCACTGGAGCGATTATGGTCGAAAAATGGACCAATTCTATTGTTCTGTGATTGATAGCGGTCCAAAATTGGACCTATTTTCCTACCATTCGTAAAATATTTATTGCAATTATTTTAAACCTTTCCTTGGCTAGCCATTTATTTTAAAACGAAGCTATTGAAATACTTTATCTATTATGACCATAGATGTCGCAATTCCGAACTTCTTAGACTATTTTAGACTATGTTAAAAATAATTTTTAATAATATTTTTTTCCGGCAGATCTTTTAATCAGCTGTTTAGAGTTAAAATTAAGTCGTTTTTCCATAGATATGTACCTTTCATTATCAACTATACCACAGAAAACATACAGAAATTGAAAATATTCTATGGTGACTCGAATAAGTACCCCTCACGGCAGTTTCAAGGCAAAAAAACGCAGGACTCACGCGGTTATAAACTTTACGATTTTTTAATATTTTTTTTTATAAATCCTACAAATATGAGATAAACGGTAAAATACACTTAAAAATTCATTGGGTAAATAGTTCTATAATAAGTTTTTATGTCTCCATGTCAAAATTCGAAGATATTATTTTTTTTTATGTTGGCGATAAATTGATCTTCTGGGAAATCTCGAGCAATCGAGGCAAATTTATTTATTTCACGTGATCGCTCCAGTGGAATCGGATTGTATTGGTTCAATTGCGTACTTTATCAAGATATATATTTATTTATTATTCATTTTTTTTCAGGTTCTCCATAAAACAGTTATACACCAAATTATTACGGAGAAGATTACAAAATATAAGAGAAAAAATGTCCAAGGGGGCAGTTTCACTATGTTGAGACGTATGTCAAAATATAGTTACTAAAAACTCTCTATGGGTAACATTGAAGTTGTCAATGCTCAATGCAGAATCGTTAAGCAGTTAAATTGTTCTATTTAATTGGGCATTCTGAAAGGAAAAAGTTCTCGCTTCCGGAGCATAAAAAAGTGTGTGGGATCTCCCACGAGTATAGGCGAATATATGGCGCAGGCCAATCGTAAAACAGGCAGATCATTAGGTATGCGCCTCAGGCACTTCACGATCTGCCGCCAGGCATTTCATGATGTGACTAGGCGCATCATGATCTGCCTGATTTTACTATCGGCCTACTTCGGGCTTTAAAATTATAATTGGAAACTTTTATACAAATGAAATTATTTATATTTAAAAAAAAGCTTTATGCAAAATCTAATAATTGACTTTGGCATTACGTTTCGTTCGCGAAATATCTGTAGGAATATGATTAAAGATATTCGATACAACAGTATCTTCGTACAAGACACAATACGTCTGAGAAATAGATTTTTTATGAACTTTTAGGACGATCGTCGATGACGTGCATACTACGAATGACACACTAAGTAAATAGTTTCGATAAAAATTAAAATTCTCTTTTACAGCCTAGCATTTTCAAGAGCATTTGGTTCCTTAAGCTAGGAACTAATTGCGACCTTAGATATTATTGTAAGCATTTAATTAAATTTAAATTAATAAAATGCTAAATATTGTGCGCGATATTGAAAAGATTAAATTATAAAGTTACTTCTTTGTAAAGGGTGGACTCACATTTATCAGGGGTGGACGACATTTAAACTAGAAAAACTAATGAAAACAAAACAATTTTCAGAAATCATAATATTGCCGATGTATGTTCTTATGCAATGTGTCGTTTAGGTATGTATTTGTATTTGATTGTAGCTAGGTAGTTAACATTTTCTCCTTCATTTAGACTGTTTTTCGGTTCGTATTATGTGCTTCGCATTGTGTTAATAATAATAGACCGTAAACAAATTAAACAATTAAACATATTGTAGGGTAATAAATAGATGTACACCTGTATATTAAAATACCATCAGGCTGTTTCAACACAGGGGTTGGCAGAGAAGAAGAACCACACAGCGCTGTCTTGAAACATACTCCTTGTTTTATTTACATTCATGTGTAATGATGGACGATTAATCTAATGTACAGTAATAAAACAATAATAAAATAAAATAATACCCTTCTTCTATTTGGTATGACCACTGACCTTTGGCATGACTATTATAAATTATTTGATTCACGTAAACGTTCCACGTCTTTCTCGGGTATTCTTAACTTCTTCTTCGTATTCTTCTTACACTCCTTTCACCGTTTATCCGCTCAATTTACTACATCCAAGCTATAAACGTTGCTCATATATTCATAACGCTCACGCCTTGATTTTTTCTGTTTTTCCACATTGAGCCTTGGCATGACCCGAGAAAATACCCGATAAAATATTTGATTCACTTAACGATTAAACGTGCCATGTTTTCCTCAGGCTTTATACTAATAATTATGATAAAAATATAATTGAAAGGACACAAACCAAACAGAAAAAAAACACAGAACCAAGAGGCTTCTAAATGTTCTTTAGTTTTTCTATTTTATTCTTAGAATGTTATCAATATTGTTGTTTTGTTTATTTGATTTGGGCAAGATCGAGAGTGATTGGTTGAAGGAGACCTAACCTTTGCACCGCAGTTGGAGGGATGGATTCGTACGTCCGTCACTCCTACACATAGACCCAACATTCCTACCCACCCGTCATACCCCTTTCCTTCCCAGAACTTTCTCTCCTCCCTTTCCCTAAAAAAAGACCCTCCACATTACATCCAAATATGATATATTCCCTTAGGGGAATTATTTTCCTCAGGTCCTACAGTGAGGAGCTAATGCAAAAAAAAATGCGACAAGGGATCCACACGAATAGGCCTGAAGATACTGCAAGGTTTAATATTGAGCCCGGTTTTGTTAGTAATCTAAATTTCAGGTCAGTTACAGTGACAAATAATAACTAACACATTTTGGACAACCTGTAATGTACATGATCAGCTCACCCAAACACAGTCTTAGGACAGGTTGTTTCAAAAAATTTGATGAATTCATCAAACATTTGAAGTTAATTTTCACATTCTGTGTAGATTCTATTCAAGTTCTGTTATTATATCATTTTTTTATTTACATATGCATATATATTACAATACATTACAATGTGATCATTAGTCTGTCCAACTGGGCAGAATACCCATTTCAGGACAACCAAATTGTATATTTAGTTCATAATATTCTTAATAATGGAATGGTTTCGTTCAAGATATCACGGGAATTTGCTTCTGTCAAGACAACTTTTGAGAACATTAAAAATTACATGTAATTAAGGGATGGTTTCTTTATGTCTTTAAAAGAATCGCAAAGATGTGATTTTTTTTCAAGGTCAATTTGGAGAACATAAATAAATGCATTCAGAGTGAATGCATTTATTAATGTTCTTTGAGTACTTATTATTAATGTTCTATGAGTGTTTTTTTTAGTTTTTCTTTTCTTTCTTTTTTTGTTTTCATTATAGGCCAGTTGCTGCTTGAAACTGAAATAATCACAAAACTTGAATAAAACATACACAGAACGTGAAAATTAACTTAAAATATTTGATGAATTCGTCATTTTTTTTAGAACAACCCATCTTAATGTATTTTTAATCGGCTTTGATGTGTTATGGATTTACGTGATGCTATTTAAATAAAAAAAAGTCTATTCCAATTGAATTTTATAAATGAAAAAAACTTTATTTTTAAATCTCCAAATATTGATTAGGTGGTTAGGTGGTTAGGTAGGCAGATATTCTTCAGAGAAACGAATGCGAGAGTCGAGAGCTTTCAACGGAAAAGATTTACTTTCGCCCCAAATGACCTAAAGATTTCCATGAACATTATATAAATGAAGAATGAATGTTCCTCCGTAAATTGAATAAATATACCTTTTAAGGTATTCTTCGAATAGTTCCAGTCATTTTCGTGCCATTTCCCGTACCGTATTTAGCTAAAATTACCTACAATTTGAATTACACGCCCGCCCAACCAGCAGCGACTCTGTTCATTGATGGCGAAGTAAATATTATCACAGTCGAATTTTGTAAGCTGTCTCTTTCGGAATTAATGTCCCCGTTTAAAGGTAATTCGGATCTTTTCATTCATATCTACTTACTTGATTTCTGGTGGAAATCCGAGATCTCGGGATTGATTTTGGAACGCTGCCGTAAATTTGGTGGAAAGCTATTGAAACTGTCCGTTGTGGAACTGATTCAAAAGGAAATAGTAACATAAATTAACATTTACACGTACCTGTGGGGTAGTTTTTCGTGCATTTTTTTTGCACAGATAGGTTATAGGTTAGATTCCGTGCAGTGCAAGCTTAACCCTCCGCCCGTCGCGCCTTTTTTGTAATGCGAGGTGTCGCGTGGGGTCGCTTAGGACCCCAAAAATAAATTTGATTAAATTGTTGTTGTAGCATACATTTTATATGTTATTTTAACTGATAACAGTCAGGTGATAATGATTGCTTTGAAATAAAAAGAAATGTTAAAAATTAGTTATTTATTTTCAATGCAAGAGCTTAAAAATCAACAAGGAACATTTTTTTGAAATTTTGAATCGTATTTTTTAATAGAAAACTTTAAAAAAAAATCTAACCAATTTCCATCAAACTAATAACTATTTGAGGTTGATATAGACTTATTATTATTACAACAAAAAAATCAACAAAATACAATAAAAAAAACATATAAACTTGATTTTTCATGGTATTTTGTTGATTTTTTTAGCCTCACGCCGAAACACAAGTCTGTATCTCACATCGCACATGCGCAAACTAAATTATAAGTATAGTCCCTTTTAGGAAGCTATCTAAAGTAAGAAATCAGTGGGAACATTTAAAATGAACATAATTAGCATTTCTGTAAATCCTGGGCTTTTAAAGACCCCACGCGACGGGTCGAGGGTTAATATTCTAATTTTTTTTAAATTGTAGTTGTAAGATACAAATCGCAAGATATCGGGAATTGGGTAATGTTTATTTAATATTAACGGTACACATAAATACCCCACTCGAGCCACAGCGCGATTCAAAACTTTTTCCTCCAATTTATTATGATTTTTTGGAGATCATTTTGAATTTTTGTTATTAGTTTTTGGGATATTATGCCGTGGTGCGCTACCTCCTTCTTTAGCCGACGTTTCGGACAGCGTTACAGTGTCCATCATCAGGGCAGATGTGTAATAGTTAGGTGTGATGTTTGTACTTGTCTACTTAGGAGCGATACCGTGTCGCCAGCTCCACTCCTCTACGAGCTGGCGCTACAATATACTTCAACATGTTTTTTGCGTTTAGCCTTGATGTAACCGTCAATTACCGGATACCAAGAACTATTGAGCTTAGCTCCGTCGTCTCTATTAATATTTATATGATTTTTGTGAATTTCAATTGCCTCCGTAATCAGGCGTGCTCTATGAGTTTTGGGTCTTTCCAGGACCTCAGGGACAAATCCAAAGTAATGGCCGGTTTCGATTAAGTGCTCGGCGATATCCGATTTGTTAGGGTGGCCAAGTTTACAGGCACGAAAGTGTTCTGATATCCTTTTGGATATCGTCCGCTCTGTCTGGCCTCCTTAAACCTTGTCACAGCCGGAACAGCTGAGTTTGTACACTCCATCTGTTTCCAGAGGAAACTTGGTCTTTGCAGACCTCAAAACACGGCATAATATCCCAAAAACTAATAACATAAATACTCTTGGCCGTAAAAACCTAAAATCGTATCTGATCATTTTGAATGTTTTCCGCCCACATAAAAAAAATCGTACCGCCGAATTTTAATACGGTGACAAACAAAATGATTATATTCTATATAGCCAATGAATCCAACTATCTTTTGTCGATTATCACATATTCGTAGGATTAATAAAAAAAAATCTAATATCATAAGCTTTGTTCCAAAAACTTTGGTTAAAAAATGTGGTCCAATTTTGGCCCGCTATCAATCGCATAAAGCGGTCCATATTTTGACCTAAGTCGCTCCAGCTGTTAAAAACTCTTTACATCTCACAAAATCATAGTTACTCTGAACTGCGTACACTGTTATGCATATTGAGTTATAATTTCTACCTTTACCTAATTACGTACATTCGCCAACTACCTTGTAATGAATATCTATTGCTCGCGCTGATTTATTGTTGCATTGTTGCATAGTTGCATTTTGACAACTACCGATCGTTTGTCCTCCTTTTTTATTAAAAATTTGATACAATACATATAATTTTATAATACGCATTCCCATTTCAATTTGGGAGGCGGGAATGGGTACCGCCGCCCCGGGAACCTTCATTGGATAACCAACACCTCTGCCATAGGTCACCCCAAGTGGTTCGCTACGTTTGGTGATTTAGCAGGGGTGCCCGGGTTCATGGGGTGAGGTTTGTCTAGGTCTTGGAGGCGGATGACTAAGACACACTGAACCCCAGATTCCTACCCACCCCTTAAACCCTTTTCCTTCCCAGAACTCTCCTCTCCTTCCTTTCCTTAAAAAAAACCCTCCACACAGCATCCCCAAAGATGACATAGGCCCTGAGGGAAATTGTTTTCCTCAGGGCCTCCTGTGTGGAGCTCATGTAAAAAAAAAAAAAAAAAGATACATAATAATAATAAACAGAAAAAAAACTTGTATTATGCTTTTATAAATGTATGAACAAAAAAATCCCACAAAGGTAATGCCTGTGCGTAGGTATGATATGGATTTTTATTTTTATTTCTATGGTTAAAGTGAAGATTTTAAGAATATATAAATTAATAAATTTAAGCATATAACAATTAAGTATAATAAATAGTAAATGAATAATAGCAATTAAAAACTACAACATAATAACTAATTGCACTGTTATTATCGTATTTGTGAAAGTTTTATAAGAATGAATGTTACAAGTGCAATTAAACGACAAAAAAGCAAACACTATAATATATCTACTCTAAAAGCTGTCGATAGATATAATTAATGGCTCTGTAAAAACTTATAAGAAAAAATATCTGTTTCGGTGTTTTTTAGCTAAGTTTTGGTATATTTTTATAAGATTGAAGATTTTGACATGTGGTCTCTTTAAAGGTTGTACATAGTAAATTATACATTTTGGAGCTATAAAACTAATATGCCTTTGGGACAACCTAGTTTTGCAGTGGGGCACAGCATACTCACAGGCGCCACGTCTTTGGCTAGTACGATTTGAATTTTTTTGGAAAGTTGTTTGGACGCATATAAATAAATTTAAGACATTGAAAACTATAGGTCTGTCTAAGGTCCAAGATATCGGTTTCCTTAAACAATTGTTTAGACGGATAAGATTTCGTTTTCTTGTACATAATCTTAAAAAAAATTGATTTTTGGGCAATTTCTAAAGGTGTGTAAATTTACAAATGATTATTGTAAGTTCCACTCCAGCCAATAATTCCGTAGGAAAGAGATAAATGAACTAGTGCGTCATAAACTAGTTTTATGGTTTTTATATTTACTATGTTACACATTCTTTTAAAAATATAATTTGAGTATCTGAGTTTGTTAACGGCATTTTTGGTTGGTCTATTTAAGTTGACAATCTATGGTTACACCTAAGTACTCAATCATTTTTCCTGATTTCGTCTCTTCACAGGTAGAACATGTGGTTGGGTTTCAATTTATATTATGAAACTTTAAATTAAGTTTAGTTTTGGGAGCTAACTTCTATGTACTATAGAAAGGGATACAAAAACTATTTCCATGATTCAAAGTAAGAAGGTTTCAAGCCAGTCTTTGAAAATAGTAATACATTTGTTAGGTTTATTAGTTGTCTTCCCATGACTTTCCTTGGACTATTATTGCGGTATCGTCAGCAAATGAGAAAATTTTACCAGGTATAACAATGTTACATAAGTCATTTAAAGCCTCTACCTCAATAGTTAACATGAATTTATTTTACCGCAAGAGAAACAAGTCCTCATAAACCGTGACGTTTTTACGCTGATGAAACCGCATAATTCGCTAACCATATTGCTAAAAGATAGCTTGCTTACTATTCGCTTACAATATTGACTCCGTAAAGCAAATATCACCGCATTCCCATCTTCTCTCCAAACTAACTATTACCTTCCCGGTGACATAAACTCAGAGCATGAGAGTACACAGCAGTTTGGAGATATTGGTAAGTCAATTCCAAGCATGTTATAATACATAACTGAAATAATCATAATATATTATAATGAAACAAATTAAAAACGTATTTATACTTTAATTTTATTGAGCGTAACCGGATTCAGCTCGTTAAAGCCATCTTCAGACTGGTAGAACTAGTAGAACTGGTAGAACCAGTCTGAAGATGCCTGTGGCGACACATCATTATTAACTTCGCCATCAAAAGAAGATACGAGAAACATCTGATATTCGCGCGGCGCTAGCAAGCCACTCACCTATGTACCTATCTACCTACGACGGCAGGATGGACTTATAGCCGTCTGCCGCGCCGATAAATAATAATTTCGCCACCGCCTAGAAAGGTCTCGAGATAGCACCGTACAATATCTGTACGGCGCCGAACATTCTCGTCAACTGCCGAAGTGGCACGTATTACCTACCGCGAGAGTAGTTACTCGCCGCGGCTATATAAGCAGCCGATCGCTCGCCCGCTACAGTTCAGTCTCACACTAACAGTCGGCCAACATCTCAGCATGTAACGATCTCCGCACAAGTGCTCCTGCAGGCTCTACACATCCAGGGCAGCTTCCCGAGGTCCATCACCATGCTCAGTTACAAGGCCCATCGTGTCTTCAGCTCCTGAGATCAGTTACATCCCGCGACTTACAAGGCTTGCGTCACCTTCAGTCCAGGGATCAGTTCACCACTTTATGGCACCCCGAAGCCCCACCGTGCTTCGCTGCCATGGAAACACGCTCCGCCTCGCCAGGACTACCTGCTGGTGGCTCAGCACACCGAGCCACTCACCGTTCATCTCCGCGACTTAAAGCGTCGAGCAACGGCCTGGAAGATAGGTCATCTCTACCGCCATTAACGAGCTGAAACCGGTTACGGTCAATAAAATTAAAGTGGAAATAAATTTTACAAATGTTTTATTATAATATATCGAAATGGAATTCCACCATGAGTCAGTTTCAAAAATCGAAATCATCAATTTTTAAGTCCACAAAACGCCACAACTACATTTGATCCTTCCACCGCATCATCTACTCGTATATATTTATATTTACCGTTTTTAGTATGCTATAAAATTAATAAAAAAATGTGTACATGTTGGAGAAGCAGAGCTGATTTTTTGGTTTTGTTTTCAGATTTAGGTATTTTGGCTTTGTTTTTTTTTTCAGATTTTGACATGCTTCAATAATTTGGCTGTTAGCTTTGACCGTTACTGCCGCTAGGCAGTAGACAAGGATTTTCCATTTGAACTATGGGCGTTAATTGGACAGTAGCCTCTAGTTATTTACGTATGGTGGAACTTATATCTTATCGTTAGGTAGAACATAAGTATTTATTAGTTATTAAGTTATAAGGTTCTTATAGTACCGGACAAATTCACATAGATACCACGAGATATTGCGCAATACACGGATCAATCGGTTACACGACAAATTATACAGCAGTGAAAATCTTAATGGACTAACCTAGAAGTTCTGTAAACGGTAGACCTCGCGTTCATTAAAGATTTTCATTTCGACGGTCGACCACATTTAAAACAATATATTTACTGAACCACTAACCCTTCGTGATCTGACGCTAAATTTTCGCCATGTGTCAGCTGATTCTATTTTAGTAATAATTTACGCATCGAATTTTTGTATATGGACAGTTTTAACAGAAAATACAATTTTTATAATTATATCTTTCTTAATAGTAGTATTAATCTATCATAAGTATTTTCTCTAGTATAGCTAGTGATATGCAGAGGAATGATTTTTGACATTGCCTGTCGGCTGGTGCACTTAAAACGGCCACCATCTTTAACGGAACCGTAACCTAACAGACCAATTTTTAAAAAGACGAAAAACAAAACCTTCGTGTTTTCCGAGTTACAACAGGACTTCGCTAAGCTCAGCCAATTAGGTAAGTAGTAATATTTTATTTTGCACAATTGCACTTGTGGGAACTGGGAAAATAAGAAAATAAATAAGTTGTGTCTTAAATGTTCCAATGTAAGTAAGTATCTTTTTTCAACGGATTTCCAATGCTGGTAATATTAACATACTAAATATTGTAAACCATGCCATTTTTATATTTAGGGCAGTATAACCAGGCACAACCGAAAATTTATCTTTTTAAATCGAATTATAGAGGCCTTTATATACTACGAAACAAGTTATTTCAGAAGTAATTAATTAAAAAAAAAGTAGTGTATTTGCGGCACGATCCAAATTGGGAGCTACTTTACGGGCCCGCAACCCGAATTTCTACCGATTTCTTACATATATCCCTAAAGTTAAGTTTTAAAGCTCTTAAAAAATATATGTTATTCTTGAAGATAATATCTAGATATTGCCCGCGCCGAAACGCAAATTATATAAAATTCCCTCCATAGAAAAAAAATCGCAAAGTATGCTCCAAAAATTATTATAAACACGTCTGTTTCAGTTATTTTACAAGTTTTATGCATGAAAAAATTCACAGTGTTTCTTTAAATGCTGTTGAGATTTTTGCTCTATTTTTAAAAAATTGTGTTTTATTAAACATATTCGAAATTTTCGCATCGATTTTGTCGCTGTAAATGTTAGCGCTCTCCTCTAACATTCGTAATTTCGTATCTCTCCATTTTCTACTTTAAAAGCCCGGTTGCGGAGCCTCAAGTATTTCCTTGGTGAAAGACCCTTATTCGCAATCGAAACGTTGCTTTAGTCGTTTTTTGTTGGTTGGATCTGAATAGGTAGGTGGTTTCCCACCTTCCTCACCCTATCTCATATCCCTCCCCACAACCTTCAGCCTCACACCATACCCAATTGAGAATGTCTGAATATGGACGCTCTCACTGGCTCCAGGCGGTTAGTAGCTGTTTGAACTCTTTTGTGGTACTCACGTAAAACTAAGAATTGAAATAAAAATAGTTAATAAACTCCAAAGATCTCGATCACTTCACGAAGCAATGCTTCAGCCATGCTTGGCCACCAGATCTTCCAGCCAAGTAGGTACTTCACAACCTTTCACTTTCTCATCTCCTTTCCTTTTTCACTCTAGGTACATATCATTGCCAGCTCCGTAACACACATCAATTGGTAATACAGTAATTCCACTGGTTTGGGATGGTGAGTCGTTGAGACCCTTGCGCGGGATTCATATAAAAAAGGCATAGTAGAGGAAGACGATGCATCTCATTGTAAAAATTTTTTGAAGTGAAGGCCCGTTAGCTATTTGAAATTCGGATAAAATGGAAATGCGTCATAAAAATTTATTGTTTGACGGTCCTCCGTTCTAACATAATGCGGTAAATTCACGACTACGCGCAAGCCTCCAATAGCGCCGCGGTATGAAACGCCTGACTCTCAGCGCCCAGAGAGATATCCAGCAAACGGAGGTTCGAAACCTACCAAATCAAAAAGGAAATAAACATTTTTATTTTTGTAAAATCCATATATCCAATCTTCTAACTACTTTAAAATAAACTCTAGTTTCACTTCTACTGCTTGTGAATTGCACACTCTGATTTTTTTTGGACTAGTGCAGTTCCGTTGTCATTTGTTTTTGTTGCACATCAACGACCTTTTGTCATGTGCACCAATTCACTGTTATGCGGATGACAGTACAGTTCATGATAGCTTTTTGTTTGACAAGCCCCCAAAGGGCTCACAAACTCCAACAGCTCGTAGGGCTTTGAAGCAAAGAATGGACGGTTACCTCGAGAGTGTTTTCTCTTGGGGTAAAAATAATCTCGTTGAATTTAATGTTTCAAAGACCCAATCTTGTCTGATTACGTCCAAAAGGGATCGAAATGAAAATCTAGTCTCTTTCAACGGAAGCAATCTTCCGAACAGGCCCTCCATTGATATGCTTGGTGTAACCCTAAGTGACCAGCTCAGGTATGGGGGCTCCATCGAAGCCAGAGTAAAGCTAGCCTCCCAAAAACTGGGCGTACTGTACAGGGCCCGCAGATACTTTAATAGTACACAACTGCTAACCTTGTACAAATCACAAGTACGCCCCACGGTTGAATTTGGCAGCCATCTCTGGTCTGGAGCTCCAAAATACCTGAAAAATACCCTCGACTCTGTGCAGAAACGGGCGGTCCGTTTGATAGATTCTCCCATCTTAACAGACGGATTGCAATCTTTAGAGCACAGGCGTCGGTTGGGAATGCTATCCTTGTTCTACCGGTATTACAATGGAAGATGCTCCGAGGAACTAGCATCATTGATCCCTTCGGCACCGGTGCATAGTCGGGAAACACGCCTAACGCGTGCCCAACATTTGTACACGGTTGACATTTATCACATGAGAACGGGTCGTTTCTTTGACTCGTTCTTGTGTTGAACAGCTCGGCTGTGGAATGATTTGCCGGCCTCTGTGTTTCCTCCTTCCTACAACATGGGTCTCTTCAAGACCAATGTTCATTCCTTCCTCTCCTCAAAACGACCCTCCACACAGCATCCCAGATGACATAGGCCCCGAAGGAAATTATTTTCCTCAGGGCCTCCTGTGCGGAGTTAATGTAAAAAAAAAAAAAAATTCCAGGCACGTTGCAGAATTCGTAGAAAAAGATTAAAAAATGATAACGACATAAAATTGAAACTTTATCATTTGTCCTAAACTGTTTTAACTGATTCGGATTAACGAGTTCTTCAACTTAGAACTTGGGAAGTTATTTGTTATCTTTTGCGTAAAATCCATTACTGCTTTGGCGTTCAGCCAGATATTTATATTTCAACCAAATCGGGGAGATTGCACGAAAAGTTATTATTTTGGTTATTTAAATGTGCATAAAGCAATTAGTTTAATTGGATAATTTAAACATTATTAAAAAAATATTTTTCTAGATAAACAGAAAAGGTACATACAAATTTTTCAATCGGGAATTAATGTGGCCTATATTTTCAAAGTGAACTTATTCCTGCACTTCAAAAACAATTTCAGCAAATGGAAATATTATCTGATAACTATTTCGAAAACAGTTTTTGGTCAATCTTCTTATATCTAAAAATCAATATTGGTTTAGAATAATGAAATAATTTTACTTTGTATAAACGACTTATTATATTATTAATTATTTCATTATTCTATAATCGATAACCACAAAGTAATAGCTACATTAAAAAAACAAAAAATACAATATTGGTTTGTTTATTTGTTTGTTTGTTTGTTTGTTTGTATGATTGTTCGTATCCTGTGCGCTGCCACACCGTTCATCCGATTGCGATGAAACTTTGGGGATTTGATGTGCGCATGCCCGCGATGGTATCTGTATACAATAGTGAGCTCTGGCATCATGAAATTACTAGTTAAAGCCGTCCATAGGGCGTAGCAACGAAAACCTGCGGAGCGGGTTTTTAACTGCTAGTTATTAATAAAAATTTAAGTCCAATAAGCGCACTTCGGAAATTTAGGCTTCAAATAATGACTGGTCTAAAGCGGCCCCTAGAAGTTCAGTATTATGGTCAATATATTGCACAATAATTTTAATGGTCTATAAAGACTGAATTTGACTGACTGAAGAATTGCATAATGTATTGAGTCAATGAAAAATAGTTCGATATTTATTGTGCAAAATGATCTTATCTGATAAATATTGAATCGTCTCTGGGTGATATTGCACAATAATGGTTCGTTCTGTCTCCGTAGTCAAGCAGAACATCATTGTGAGATGTAGGTTTATGATCGAGATGGCTACGAATGATAAAATAAGTAAAGACGAAGAGAAAAAAAATTATTGTGGAGTGTATTGAATTATACATGCACCAGATTTGGTAAGCCTGCTGATCATTCAACTGGAGGCTGGGACAACTGCCCGGCTTACATGGCGGCCCTCAAGAAAGACCTCGCTACAATATATTATGGAGTGTAATAGAACTGCGTTCAGTAAAATGGAATCCCTCTTCTGCAATGACAATATCAGTTTAAAACTAAGGCAGAGAATGCTAAAATGTTATGTGTGGTCGGTCTTGCTGTATGGATGTGAAACATGGGTCTTGAAAGCAAAAATACCATAAACAGGTTAGAGACTTTTGAAATGTGGTTTCACCGGAGAATGCTCAAGGTCCCATGGACCGGCATGATCACCAACACTGAAATTTTCAGGCGGGCTAGAACAGAAAGAGAACTGCTTACATTAATAAAAATCAGGAAAATTTTATATCTGTAATTTTATAACATATACTTCAAGGGAAGAAGTATCACTTGCTCCATTTAATATTGAAAGGCAAGATAGAGGGTCGCCGAGGGCTGGTAGGAGACAAATGTCTCGGCTGCGAATTGTATGAGAGTGGACCGGCATTAGAAGTGTGGAGGAGCTATTCCGGGCAGCGCAAGACAAAGATAATTTTCCAGAGTGATCGCCAACGTCGGGGGGACCAGATAGGACACACAAAGAAGAAGAAGTGGAATAGACACGAACGCGAGAAGCATCCGAAACAAATTTAATGAAATTGAAGAATACCTCGGAGGATTACGCGATATTGTTCAAGATCTTGTCATCACTGAAATATGGCTGGATGTTGGAGAAGAAAAGTTTTTTGTCTTAAGGTTACAACAGTGCTTTTGCTTCTCGCCCGGACGAGGGAAGAGGTGGTGTCGCCATATATGTGCTGGATCCTATGAAATTCTCTATCATTGAAAAATTTTCACAACGAGAATTCATTTTTAGGTATACATAAGTGTGTGTAGCAAGGATAGGAAACCGGTTAATATTTATTCCATCTATCGGAAACCTAACCCTAACATACACGATTTCCTGACAACCTTGGAAAAATACTAGACAAAAGCATACAAGATACATTATATAATACTCAGAGACTTCAATATTGACACTTCCATAAACACATCCTCTTCTTTAAATTATTTCAACACCTTAGAAATATACAATTTCTCAATACAAAACAAATCATTTCCCACTAGAGTCACTAACACAAGCAGCACCATTATAGATCACGTCATATCAAATAGACTAAACATTCCAACTACCATATCGAACATAGATGACCCACTAAAGCGGCCTAAACACGACACTGCATGTAGCGACTGCGGCAGTGACTGCAGAGAGCGTGGAGTTGAGCGAACTAGCGCTGTCTCGTTTGTTAAAGGGCCGCTAGAACGAGACAGCGCTAGTTCGCTCAAACCCACACTCTCTGCAGTCACTGCCGCAGTCACTACATGCAGTGTCGTGTGTAGGCCGCTTTAGTGACCATAACTTTCTTATTATTGATTTTAAGAAGAACCCAAAAAAGTGGCCTAAGACGACATAGGCCCTGAGGGAAATTATTTTCATCAGGGCCTCTTGTAGGTATAGAGCGAATATAATAAAAACACCAAAGATCTTTACAAAATCAGACAGCTATATAATATAAATTTATAATAGATTATGTAAAATTATAAACAAAAACATGGAAAGAAACGCGACACGCTTGACAAATTGAATGAAAAGTATTTGAGGTATGGTATTACAGATTGCGAATATTTTACAAAATAATATCATGTTCGTAAATGGGTATATATTTTGCTCTCATTTACGAAATGGTCTAATGGGTGGGGTTGGGTGGGGTCGGGTCGGATAACAAACTGTTAAGATTAAATCACCGCATTCGGGGGTGATTAATTGATGTGCATTCGCGGGGTGGAATCACGATGAATAATTATAGAGAACGTGCAGGGAACTGGAAAAATTTACTACCCGCTAGTATATTATTAAGTGCCGAAACTAATGACACCGTTTTTATTTTCTGTGGTCTGGCCGCATTGTTTTTTTTTTCTTTTCAAAAGTTGATTTATTAACAGGCATCAAACATAAAAATAATTATATACATTATATTATGATTTAAAACAGATGACATTAACAGTGTGAAAGGAAATACAATTTTTTATATATACAGTTTTAATTATGATGTGAAAAGCTGGTTGTTTGAAACGGTACCGCGCGTTTCATTCCGCGACGAAATATCCCCGACAAAATATCTCTCGAAGTAATATCCCAAGGACAAAATATCCTACGGACAAAACATCCCCAGAGAAGGGAGGAAGGTGGCAGAGTAAGGAATCTATAGTTTTGATTTAAATTTTAAATTTGTCACCGAAAGGCTTTGTTGGGTTAGGTTAGCTTAAGTTTAAATTTTAAATTTGGCACAAAAGGTTTGTTGGGTTAAGTTAGGTTAGGTTTTGTTGAGTTAGGTTAAGTAAGGTTATGTTAAGATATTTTGTCGGGGATGTTTTGTCCATAGGATAATTGGTCGGGGATATTTTGTCGGGGGATATTTTTTTCGCGGGATGAAAAGTCGTGGAACAGTTTAAAACACCTTATACCTAGTTTCGGGACTGGTGTCACGTAATTTGCACAAATTTTTCTTCCTTGGTTGAAATGGGACCACCAAAAAAGGACATTCTTCATAGGAATGAAATAGGTGCCGGAAACCATAAAACTTAAACCTATTAATATATTCATAATAACCACAGAACCATAGAAAGAAAGAACCACATTCAGCAAAATGCATTTGTGTTATAATTTTTTTTTTTACTTTTTAAGCTTAAATGTACAAATAACTATAATAAAATTAATGAATAAGTTTTTTAGCAAGCAGAGGGCTTTTTTAAGAACTTTATATATATATTTTTTAATTCTCTATTCAACAACCAATAAATGTAATTCAAGATAATAGGTTAATTTTGAAGTGCATATATATTTTTTAAGAAGGCCTCTTGCATGCCATAATGGAGGGTATGACCGAGGGGACAAACGCTAGGGGACGCCCACGCCGAGAGTACTTGGAGGACCTGCTGGTAGACGTGCGCTGCTCATCATATGCAGAATTCAAAAGAGCCGCACAAGACAGGGAAGAGTGGAAGAAACGAATAGATGAAATTGCTGCAAACCAATCCCAGGATTGAAACCAGAGAGAGAGATATTTTTTTACATTAGCTCCACAAAGGAGGCTCTGAGGAAAATAATTCCCCTCGGGGACCATGTCATCTTTAAGGATGCTGTGTGGGGGGTCTTTTTAGATAAGGAAGGTGAGGAAGTTCTGGGAAGGAAAAGGGTGTTAGGGGTGGGTAGGAATCTGGGGGTCAGTATGTCCAGGAGTGGAAGGAATGTAATCATTTTTTAAATGGAAGACATTGTAATCTCTCTTGTAGATAATGGGAATTTAATAATAATGCAGTCGTTTTAGTAATTGGGTTATTGATTTTTTGTATGTTAATACCGTACAAAGTTCCCAGCTGCTCCCGGCTGTCCGGAATCAATGGGACATTTGGGGTATGTTGAGGCTGAAGATACTGGAAGGGCAACCTGTTTATTCAGATAAAGTGAACAAACAGGGTAAGGACATTTCCGGGTTCATAGGGTGAGGTTTGTCCGGATCTTGGCGGCGGATGAGTCTTTCTATCAACTGCGTGGAAAGCCGGATCGGGAGAGACTGGTTGAGGGAGATCTTTCGAACTCTACAACAGGACTCTCTCGGAACATTGTATGGTAAGGATAGATTCATAAGTCCGTCACTTTTGGATACACCGACCCCAGATTCCTACCCACCCCTCATACATTATTTCCTTCACAGAACTTTCTCTCCTTTATTTTCCTAATAACACCCTCTGCACAGCAGATATCGAGTCCAAAAAAGTATGTTTCTAGTTTTAACTTATTTAATAAAAATAAAAACCAGTTTTTCCTCTGAGATCATAAGACTTGTATGTAAATAGGTTCATACGTAAACGTATATACTTATTTTATGTAACTTTTTTATTTTATTTCAATTATTAAGGAATTTTTCAATTCATTTCAATCCTTTTCTGACCCTCGCTATTAAATGAGTTTATTTTTTATTAAACGACGCCACAAAATAATTTTGTAAGTAATTGAGTTCCCGTCAAAACAATATTATTTTTATAATTAACTTTTCTTTTCAATAATCAATAATAAAACCAATCATATTTTCGATTATTTTCTTTTTGTAAACATCTTAAACAAAAAGGCTCGCTTCGTTTAACGAAGTAAATAACGAATTCTTTTCTTTCTCTTTGTGATGTACGAAAAATAATTTCACGCTTAATTTTCCAGCAGCGCGCATTCCCAGTGGATATCATAAACAAATAATAAAAACCCATATCAATCATCAGAAGCATGCCGCCTTCTTTATCGTGCAAGAAATAAAGGAAATTTCTTAATAAATATAAACAAATATGTACTATGCGAGCGAATCTGGGCATAACAAATAAGAGAAATATGCAACATATATTCCCTCCGTAAAAATTTAACGATTTTCTCGGAATTTAAGGCATTTCACGTGAGCCTCTATGAAAAAATGTTATATGGACTTTAGTAAAGTTACATGTATTAAAAGTTCAGGATTTAGCATTTCAGGATCTAGCAAAATTTTCCAATTTTCACGATTATTGTAAATGAAAACTCTGAAATTAATGATTAATGTAATTTAAGGCATTTCACGTGAGCCTCTATGAAAAAATGTTATATGGACTTTAGTAAAGTTACATGGATACGCGCCATAAAATATATTTAAATACATTTGGGCATTAATCTCATTTAAATTAATAATTTATGCTATGGGACCATGGGGGCGCCATCTATGGTGGTTGTATTATATTGAATTTCCCTATGTGACATTGAAATTCAGTGAATTCAGGCATTTTCTGACCTGTGTGGGGCAAGCAATTACTTCCGACGTGAGTGTTGGTTAAAGCCAATAGATGTCAGTCATAATCAAATAATTAACCCATAATTAAATTATTGTTGTGAGATTTTGGCACGTACTATTAATTTGCAAATTCACATCCATCGTGTGAACTACGTTCCTGTGATAAACACCTGTTGAGATTGTGCACTACCGCCTTGGCAAAATCAATATTTGAAGGAAACTAGTGTCGTTTGTGTTGGACATCGTGTGGAGAGCTGCATTCTCAGAGTGAGTTTTTGTTTTGTTTTCACTGAGGATTTTGGAATTGCTGTATAATCTGTTTTGTGTCACATAGGGAAGAGTTCATCTTTAGTATTCATAGTATTACGTAGGGTAGTATTCCCTAGTGTCTGGGGCTATTTACACGCCCCTACATTACATGTATTAAAAGTTCAGGATTTAGCATTGAAGTCTAGCAAAATTTTCCAATTTTCACGATTGTTGTAATGAAAACTCTGAAATTAATGATTAATGTAATTCAAATGGCTTGAAAATGAAAGTACGAAAGATATATTTTTTTAAATATTTTTTTTTACATAAGCTCCACACAGGCGACCATTTATTGGATAACCAATAAGCCTGCCATAGATACCCCAGGTAATTCGCTACTTTTTGTGAATTATCAGGGGTGTCCAGGTTCATGAGGATAGGTTTGTAAGGGTCTTGGCGGCGAATTCGTTTGCCCGCCTACTGAGTGGCGGGTCGTATCGGGAGAGACTGGTTGAGGGAGATCTAACCTAGACCTATCCAGCCAAACTCTCTCGACCCATCGCCTTGCACTGCAGCGGGAAGGGTGGATTCATGCGTCCGTCACTCCTGGACACATTGACACCAGATTCCTACTCTTTGATTCATAACCTTTGCAGTCCCAGAACTACTTCTTCTTCTTTTCCTAAAAAGACCTCCCAACACATCCCCAAAGATGAGGCAGACCGATAGTGAGATAGAAGTGAAATATTTTCCTTAGTCCTCCTGTGCGCAGCTAATGTAAAAAATATATCAGAGTGTATAAGTCACACTCGGTAGAATTGAAACTAGAAAGTCGCTAGACGTTGCTGTCTTTTATTTTGCTTGTTTTTTATTTTTAAAGTGGTTTGAAGATTGGATATTGATTTCACAAAACAAAAATGTTTTTTTTTTGATTTCGTAGGTTGATTCGAATCACCGTTCGCTTGATGTCTCTCTCTCTGGCCGCTGAAGGCACGCGCCGAGGTGCGAATCACAGCATTATATTAGAACCGTGTATTTGTGAAGAACTGAGTTGTGACGCATTTCCGTTTCACCCGAATTTTAAGTCACTAACGGCGCCAAAGAAGTTCACTTCAAAAATCAATAATAATATTAACTAAAAAAGTACATGTTCAATGTAGTTTACAAATAGATTACATCAGTACAAAAAAATTAACAAATAGAAAGTAATGTAAGAACGGTTACACAGAAGTAGCTTAATTATAAAATATTTTTAGTTGTGCGTAGCCTGCCTCACTAGGTGAACCTGTATTGAGGCAGAAATTTTTGTAAATTGTTTCTCGAAATTTTTCTACGGTTTTTCATAAATGTATAATGTAGGTTTCTACATAGCAAAAACTTTATTTTGTTTGCATGTACACAATACAAAGACTGCAAGGTTATTACTACAATAACAACTGTCAATATAAAATAAATACAAATTGAAGGATTTCCCGATGACACATGAAAGTTGGAGCCGAGTTTAGACTAAATACGAGATGATATATTGAATTTAGGGAAAGAAATTTTAGATAAGGCTTGATAAGAAAGGGAATAGGTATATATTTGGAGAGTGATAAACAAGAACAAGTAATGGCGTTTACTTTGAAATAGAAGTTAGCGTCGACATTAGTGGGAGTAAAATACTGTGAATGAGGCTGTTCTGTAGACTACAGAGTATTGTCGTCTTTATTGATTTTCTACAATCTCTCGCTACTCGACATTCTTTACGAGTTAAGGGTGAGGTACTTGAAATATCTAGTGAGACTGGTATATTGTGTAAAAGTACAAAAGCAGATACACATTTTTAATTGAATTTGCGTTATAAAATTCTAGTTAAAATATGACGAATATATACTTAATATACCAAAGTGTAACTCTTCGTTTGGACAAAGTTCTGATTTTTTAGCAGTAAAGTTATATAACAAACTCCCACTTAGTATCAAACAAATTAAAACAAAAAATAATTACATTAAGGACATTAAATGTTGGCTGAAGGAACTATCGGAAAATGAACTTACTAGTATACTTAAAACATCGTCGTAGAAGTTTCTGGAAAACCTTATCCAAACCATGTAGTTAAACCATAGAAGTCGCTGAAAACTTATCCAAAGCATATTCCCCCTCAGAACAGGATCTCCTAGTGAGGAGGACTACGAATATTATTTCTATTTTATATATATATATCTAACATGTTTCATATAAAAATGTAAAACATAATAAATATATGATTGCTAAACATATATTTTTTTAAATTCTAAGATTGAATTAAAGATTGAGCTGGAAATATCCTCTAATGCCTCACAATTATAAAATTAGACTATCTCAGATTCTTATTTTATTTTTATTTGGTTTTATGTGAATATCAAACAGGAGTGCCAACTGTTCTCAACCGTCTAGAGCCAGTAAGACTAAGGTATCCGTAAATTGGGATTTTTTGGATAGGTGAAGGTAGTGGAAGGGTGAAGAAGATGGGAGAGAGGAAGGTGGGGAAGTACCCGGCTATGCAAAGCTAGGGATAAAATATGGCTAAAGCCATTTCGAGTAAAGTTTCATTTCTGAATGGTGGTCATCTACCAAAGCGATATTGAGAATTTCTTTAACTAATATTACAAATACTATTTATTACGGGACGCTCTGTAGAACCCGCTTGCACAGCGCGTGTGTAAACTGTGCGACCTAAAGCTAAGTTTAGACTTAGGGAATTCAATACTTCGTTTGTGTGAAAGCACTATGAAACAGAGATTATATCAACTGAATAAGTCGCGATTAAACAAATTAATTAAATATAATTTATTGCGCACGCTGGGATTTGAACCCCAGACCTCGGGATTGCTACTTGAGAATCTTGCCCCTCGACCACGGAGGTCATCAAAAACTAACCTTATACAGTCGGCCTCGAATTGGTCGGAGACGCGAACCTCGACACAAATATGTTTGTCAGTGATTTTGACCCTTCTATGTACAGAATTTGTACATAGAAGGACAAGGTCAGAATCGCTTGCGCCAACATTTACCCATAAGATGGGCATAAATTTCATTCACCTGGCAACCCCAGAATATTTTAAATAATTTTATCTGTGGCATCAAAATGTCAAATTTGCCGCGATTCTTTCTGTCAAAGTCGATGCGTGTTACTTGACGAAAACATCGTAAAACTTATCAATTTACTTAATTAACGCAAGTAATGTTGTTTGGTACAAAGTTTATTGTTCTAGGAATGTGTTTCGGTTAATAAAATAAACGATAGGTCAAAATTAATCCACAAAACATTCCATTTAAAATTCAAAGTTTTGTTAGGAAATTTCCGTGTTTTTCATAGCAATTGATGGGTTAATACGTTCATTGTAAATTATGACAAATTAAAACACGGCGATCGATTTAAAAATGCACATATTTATGTTATTGTAGAAGATCTGCATATCGTTTCTTTAGTGACTTATAACTTAGATTTTCGATTCAGTCATAACCCAGTTATTTCGCAGAAAATCTAATATTACATTGACATCAAATTGCCAATCAGTAACATTTTGCTTTTTGATAGTTGAAAGGTTCCCGTCAAATGCTGATTGTAAGTCCGTTTCGGCTTTTCAACAAATTTAACCAAACGTGGTCAGCAGAAGAGGACAATACATATATTAAGCTTTTTAGCTTATTACAATTTGGTAGAAAGCTGAAACGCATCTAGAACCGACGTCAACGGGGAACTTTCAATTTTGACCGGTTAATGGTTGAGTTGGCATCGCGTTTGGGTCCCATTATGGCGTCGTGAGTTTAATTCCTCCCCTGGCTAATTTCCCTACGACACAAGCAAAATTTTCCACTTACTGTGAAGGTAGTAGAAATGGTAATGCGCGTTTTCATTCCGCTACAAAATATCCTCCGACAAAATATCCCACAGACAAAACATCTCCCAACAAAATAAAAAAAAAACTTAACCTTAAAAACTTAAAACTAAAACGTAAAAAATGGTAAAGCAATGAAACAGACATACTGCTCGTAAATACAATAAATTATACTGTTGAATGTAGCTATTACTTTGTGGTTATCCATTATAGATAAATGAAACAATTTAACTTTGTTTGAAGCACTTTCATATATATTTGAGTAAATCCGACCGATTTCAGAACGACCGTTCCTTCTTCAGAGCAGATGTATACTGATTTGAAAGTTTTGAAAGGTGATGATGATATGTTTCCCTACCCACCCACTCTTCATTAATACCTAGCAACGGCTCCACCCATACCATAATAATACATTGTTCCCATCCATATTTCAAAACTGTCAAATGCCCTGAAGAAGGAACGGTCATTCTGAAACCGGTCGGATTTACTCAAATATAAAAGTGGTTCAAACAAAGTTAAATTGTTTCATTTAACAATAAATTATTGTTCAATAATAATAAAATGGGACAAAAATAATACAGATAACAATAATTTATTATCCTTACAGGATGTCTGCATTATTTTTGTCGCATTTTTTTGTTGGGTTAGGTTAGGTTAGGTTTTAGTAGATATTTTGTTATATTATGTTATATTTTGGGATATTAATCCACAGAGACGGAGGATGTGCAGCGGATGTCATCCATAGAATAGGTATGGGATGGATTAAATTTAGATCCGTAACAGGAATATTGTGTGACTCTAAAATGCCTATAAAACTGAAAGGAAAGATATACCAGACTATTGTAAGATCCGCAATAATGTATGGCTCCGAATGCTGGACTATGTACAACTCCTACACTAGGCAACTTGAAACAGCAGAAATGCGAATGCTTAGATGGTCGGCAGGAGTATCACTAAAAGGTAAGATCAAAAGTTCGCGCATTCGTGGTAGCCTGGGTGTCACAGACATAAATAGAAAGCTGGAAGAACGACAGTTGAGATGGTATGGACACATAAGACGGAGACCATCAGACCACACAGTGAGGCAGGCAATGTCTATGGAGCTTCATCGACAGTCATCCAGAGGAAGACCAAAGAACTCCTGGATGACTCAATGTTCCAAAATTCTTCAGAGAAACGGCCTGGATGAAGGCGTTACCCAGAACAGAAGATATTACAACCTGAGAACGAGAAGAGCCGACCCCAACAGCCTACCTAGGCAATGAGTTGGGACAGCGCAAGGAAGAAGATGTTTGTTTAGAATTAAACCCAGGACGCAAACCAATTATGAAGTTGAGTTACTATCAAAGGTTGGATTGCGATCCAAGAGTTGTCTGATTTGTTTGTTAGATGTCGATAGAATCATGTTTTATTTTTTTTTTGTCTCTCTCACACAACGAACAAGGGAAATATAGAGGTACGAAAGTGTTATAAAAAGGCTTGTATCAGTTTAATTTACTTACTTCTTTACGAAAACTTGCACTAAGAAATTAAAATACTACTGAACCCTTGTCCGTTGGGTGGGGAAAGTTATTGTCGTCAGTTATAAGTTTATAAATATCAAATCATAACAATAAAAATTCAAGAACTTAAAGTTAAAACAAAAAAGTGCTTCATTTATAAAAAACCAGTCTGCCCAAAAGAAATCTCCTAAGTGAAGACCTCAATTTTTTTACATTTGGTCCTTCGAGCCCCGTAGGCTTTCTGTGATGCGTCACAAAATCCATGCAAATGCAAATTCACATGATTTTGACAAGTGATTTTCCTAGGTACCTTTAAATTATTTATCTGCGGCAATTCTTCTATATAAGCTCTCCAAACTTTCAAAATTTCAGGGGGTATATCTTCATCCCACTGAGTTTTGCTCTGCCACAGACGTTGCATTAATAGCTTCGCTACTACCGTTACAGGCCCTATCAGACCCAGGGGATCAAAAATGGATGCTATGCAGGATAACATCTGACGCTTGCTTCTAATTGGTTTTGTTATGGGCTCTACAGTATATTTCCAATAATCTTGCTGATTATTCCAAGAAAGACCTAATATCTTTCCTTCCTTTGAGTTATCCTTTATAATCATATCGCTAACCTCCTCCTGATTTGAGCACAGCGACGACAAATTTGACCGCCACTTTCTTAGGTTCATGCCAGCAGATGCTAGAATAGCAGATAGTTGCTTCTTGATTAATAAGCAATCTTCTTCACCAATGTCGCCAGCTATTAAGTCATCCATGTAAAAATTTTCTTTAAGAATTTGACTGACCTTGGGATTTGTGTTTTGATTCTCATTTCCTAGCTGCTCCAAACATCTGGTGGCTAAGAATGATGATGGTCCCAAACCGTAGGTGACTGTATTCAGCTGATAATGTTGAATCTCCTCGCTGGGTGAGTCTCTCCAAAGGATACGTTGTAAGTCCCTATCCTCCGGCTGCACTAATATCTGCCGGTACATTTTTTCTATGTCGGCCGTTAACGCGTACTGATGTTTTCTGAAATTCAATAGATGTGCACATAAATCCTTTTGCAATATCGGCCCAATCATGAGGGCATCATTTAGGGTAATTCCAGTTGAGGATTTAGCCGATCCATCGAATACGACTCTGGTCTTAGTAGTTGTACTAGATTCTTTGATCACCGCATGGTGAGGCAGATAGTAGTGTATTTGATTTGGTGACGGTGGTTCACATTGCGTCATATGACCTAAGTCCTTGTACTCCTGCATAAAATTCTTGTAATCTTTCATTAATTCTGGGTTTGAGGCTAATTTTTTCTCCAAATTATACAATCTCTTCTCCGCCATAGGGAGACTTTCGCCTAGCTGTTTCGCACAGGGGCGTTGTGGTAAACTTACAATGAAACGGCCTCTGCCATCTCTTTCATGAGTAGCTGTGAAGCTTTCTTCACATGCTCGCTCCTCGTGATTCCTATGTTTAATAGGACTTAGCTCCTCTAATTTCCAAAAATTTTCAATTTGCTTATGTATTAAGTTGAGTGAAAGATTACAAATTTTTACTGGCCTCTTTTCTGAAGTGAAGATGTGTCCCGAAACCAGCCATCCAAATTCGGTTCGTTGCAATATTGGTCCGGAATCTTGAATCTTCATCCGGTCAGAGTGCAGAGTCTCCCAGAAGGTGTCAGCCCCGATCAACATGTCTATCGGGCCGGTTTCATTAAAGTTTGGATCTGCCAATTGCAATCCTTGGGGGATGCCGGTGCCTTTTTTCTGAAATGAGATTTGCGGCAGATTACTGGTCACCTCCGACAATACTAGGCATTCAATCCTCTTTGAATAGGGTGAATAATTGGAAGATATTTCTAAATCCACAATGTTTTTAATATGCTGTATTTTATTATGAATTCCGGTAATAGGGATATCAGTTTTTCTAATTTTTAATTGTAATTTAGAAGCGAATTCCTGGCTAATGAAATTAGACTGTGCTCCGGAGTCCAACAAAATTCTAGCTTTAATTGGATTTCCTTTATTATTTCTCACGTTAATCACCGCCGTTGATAATAAAATGAAATTGTTGGATGTTTTCGATGCATGATTGTTAACAAGAGGTTCTCTTGAAGAAGTATCGCTTCCCTGATGACTTTGCATTTTGTCTTCATTTTGCAAATGTCACAAAGTGTTGTGAGAGCTCGCACCACACTTGCGACAATTATATTTACTTTTACAATCCTGAAATTTATGCCCTACCGACAAACATTTCAGACAAGCTTTCAACCGACGTATTGTTGTCATTCTATCCTTTATTCCTAGATTTAAAAACTTTTGACAATTATAAATTCTATGATTTTGATTACAATTAATACATTTTAAATGTTGCGATGATAACGAAACATAAGTTTCTTTCTTAAAATTAGAAGGAAATCCCTTGGCATGATTCTGTCGCTTGTCGTTTGGTGCTGAGAATTCTAAAACTTGCACTCGTTCGTATAGACATTTCATGAACTCTTCATAAGTGGGGATTTTATTTTTTATTGGATATTGTTCCCAGCGCATTCTGGTTTCGCTATCCAATTTATTTGACAAAATATGAATTAACAATATATCCCAACTTTCAGTGGGTAGATTTAAATTATTTAATGCCTTTAAGTGCAATTGGGCTTCATCTAATAATTTTCGCAATGCCACATGATTTTCTGATTTTATTTCTTGCAATTTAAACAATGCATTAACATGTTTATTTATTATTACTCTGTCATTCTGAAACCTATCCGTGATCATTTCCCACGCAATGAAATAATTATCTCGAGTTGTAGGTAAGGACGCAATCAGTCTTGCCGCATCATCATACAAACAAGATTTCAAATAATAGAATTTCTGAATAACATCTAATTCGTCGTTAACGGCCGACATAGAAAAAATGTACCGGCAGATATTAGTGCAGCCGGAGGATAGGGACTTACAACGTATCCTTTGGAGAGACTCACCCAGCGAGGAGATTCAACATTATCAGCTGAATACAGTCACCTACGGTTTGGGACCATCATCATTCTTAGCCACCAGATGTTTGGAGCAGCTAGGAAATGAGAATCAAAACACAAATCCCAAGGTCAGTCAAATTCTTAAAGAAATTTTTTACATGGATGACTTAATAGCTGGCGACATTGGTGAAGAAGATTGCTTATTAATCAAGAAGCAACTATCTGCTATTCTAGCATCTGCTGGCATGAACCTAAGAAAGTGGCGGTCAAATTTGTCGTCGCTGTGCTCAAATCAGGAGGAGGTTAGCGATATGATTATAAAGGATAACTCAAAGGAAGGAAAGATATTAGGTCTTTCTTGGAATAATCAGCAAGATTATTGGAAATATACTGTAGAGCCCATAACAAAACCAATTAGAAGCAAGCGTCAGATGTTATCCTGCATAGCATCCATTTTTGATCCCCTGGGTCTGATAGGGCCTGTAACGGTAGTAGCGAAGCTATTAATGCAACGTCTGTGGCAGAGCAAAACTCAGTGGGATGAAGATATACCCCCTGAAATTTTGAAAGTTTGGAGAGCTTATATAGAAGAATTGCCGCAGATAAATAATTTAAAGGTACCTAGGAAAATCACTTGTCAAAATCATGTGAATTTGCATTTGCATGGATTTTGTGACGCATCACAGAAAGCCTACGGGGCCTGCGTGTATATGGTCTCCACCGATGACTCGGGTGGAATCCACTCCAATCTAATAATTTCTAAATCAAGGGTGGCACCCTTAAAAAGCACATCGCTACCTAAACTAGAATTGTGTGGAGCTATATTGTTAGTAAGATTGATTAATTATGTGAAAGGAGCTATTGGTATGCAAGATGTATCTACTACTTACTGGTGTGATTCTCAGATAGTCTTGTGTTGGATAAGGGACCAACCAGCTAGGTGGAACACCTTTGTTGCTAACAGAGTAAGCGAAATTCAAGAATCAAGTCGACCAGCACAATGGAAGCATGTGAAATCAGAGGACAATGCTGCAGATGTACTATCCAGAGGTATTAGGACTTCTCAATTATTGACATCCACCATATGGTGGCACGGACCCGATTGGCTAACCCTTACGGAATCCGGTTGGCCATGCGGAGAATCTACGTACATAGATCCACCTGAGGTGAAAACAAAAACTGTAGTGTTGGCATCAGTAACTCAAGATTGGGACATTTTTAGGAAGTACTCATCTCTAACCAAATTGCAAAGAGTAACAGGTTATTTACTTAGGTTTTTATTTAATTGTAGGAACCCATCGCTCAGGCGTTATGGTCAATTAAAAGTAAGTGAATTGAATGACTCTTTGAATGTTTTAATATCCAGAGCGCAAGCTTATTCCTTCAGGGAGGAGATACGAGCCTTGCAGTCGGGCAAGGATGTCCTAAAATGTAGTAATTTGCACTCACTAAATCCTTATTTGCATAATGATTTACTTCGCGTGGGCGGCAGGCTTTCCAAAGGAAAATTGCTGTCAATAAATCAACAACATCCAATTTTGCTGCCGCCACATCATAGTTTAACCGAATTAATTGTAAAAAACTACCATCATTTACATTTGCATGCAGGTACTCAAGCCTTATTGGCAATAATCAGGTTGAAGTTCTGGCCAATAATGGGAAAAAATTTAGTGAAAAAGATTATAAGGAAATGTATAATATGTTATAGATCAAATCCAAAGACGATGCAGCAAATAATGGCAGACCTTCCAGCCGAAAGGATAACGGAATCTAAACCTTTTACGATAAGCGGGATCGATTATTGTGGACCTTTTTTGATTAAGTCGGGTATTCACAGAAAAACTACTAACGTAAAAGCTTATATATGTTTATTTGTATGTATGGTGTCAAAAGCCATACACTTAGAACTTGTACTGTCTTTGAATACAGAAAGTTTCTTAAATGCCTTGAAACGTTTTATCGCGCGCCGTGGAAGGCCGAGTAAATTATTTTCGGATAATGCTACTAATTTTAAAGGCGCGAACAACCAGCTACGGGATATTTATGATTTTTTGTCAAGCTCTAGCGATGAAATCGAGAGATCATTATCGAAGCTATCAATTCAATGGGAGTACATTCCGCCGAGGGCGCCGCACTTTGGAGGCCTTTGGGAAGCCGGGATAAAATCTGTGAAATATCATTTGAAACGAGTAGCAAGTAACTCCTTATTAACATATGAGGAATTTAATACCGTTTTGTGTCAGATTGAATCTTGTTAAAATTCTAGACCTCTTACCCCATTGTCAAATGATCCAAATGACCTAAACTCCCTCAGTCCCGGTCACTTTCTTGTTGGTGAAAGCTTAGCGGCGATTCCAGAACAAGATCTACAAAATATTTCAGTCAACAGGCTGAATAACTATCAAAAGTTATCCTTACTAATACAATGTTTTTGGTCGAGGTGGCGATTGGAATACCTGGCGCAGCTCCAAAGCAGAACGAAGTGGACCAGCGGACCTAATGCGCAACTAAAACCAGGCGATATGGTGGTCTTGAAGGAAGACAACCTACCACCATGTGTGTGGAAACTCGGACGTGTAATTGCAGTCCATCCAGGAGCTGACGGGAGAGTACGTGTGGCAACTCTCAAAACCTCGCATGGAACTACTCAGAGGGCCATCTCAAAGCTGTGTCTATTGCCAATAGACGATAACAAGGAGCTGAAGATGTCAACATCCCCACCCAACGGACCAGACGCTGTGTAAGCACAAAATGAAAAAAAAAGGAACTTGTGCTTTATGAAAAACAAAAACAATGAGTGCATAAAACAAGATAAACCAATAAATAGTAAAAAAAACAATATAAAAATTTGTACGTTGAAAGTAAAAAATAATATAAAAATTTGTACGTTAAAAGTAACCAAAAAGGACAAAAGGAAGATATAATAATAAATTAAAAGTAAAAATCAGTGTACAAAATGTGGAAAAATGTGGAGCAATAAAAACTTGAGTGTGGTAGGGAGTGATATAAAAAATAATAAAACAAAAAAAGGATTGTAGATCCATATATTTAAAAAAAAAAAAAGGGATAAAAACACTTAATGAACACTTATAAACTAACATAGCCTGCTGGCTAGAATTGCAAACTGCATATATAGATATATCTGGAGACATTGTAATAATTCCAAATGTGGCAATGAACTATGGAAGGAAGGATGATTTGTCTTTATTTAATTTTTTCCCAAGGAAGGAAGGAAGGATGACCAGGAAACCTGCCGCGACATGATTGTGCTGTCTATATTATATGTTTATATGTAATTATTGTTATGGTTTCTGTTTGTTTTTAAAAATGTAGTTTGTTTTTGGAATTATCTTAGTGTGTTATGTTATTGAATAACTTTAAAATTAATTTAATGAATTTGAATTTGATTTGAGCAAAGTCAATATTTAATTTAGGCTCATAATTTGTTTGCATAATGTTATTTGTATAATTTGCAGAAAAATGGATTCGATATTTCAGAATAAATATCTGCCCATTTTGGGGCGGAGAATGTTTAGAATTAAACCCAGGACGCAAACCAATTATGAAGTTGAGTTACTATCAAAGGTTGGATTGCGATCCAAGAGTTGTCTGATTTGTTTGTTAGATGTCGATAGAATCATGTTTTATTTTTTTTTGTCTCTCTCACACAACGAACAAGGGAAATATAGAGGTACGAAAGTGTTATAAAAAGGCTTGTATCAGTTTAATTTACTTACTTCTTTACGAAAACTTGCACTAAGAAATTAAAATACTACTGAACCCTTGTCCGTTGGGTGGGGAAAGTTATTGTCGTCAGTTATAAGTTTATAAATATCAAATCATAACAATAAAAATTCAAGAACTTAAAGTTAAAACAAAAAAGTGCTTCATTTATAAAAAAACAGTCTGCCCAAAAGAAATCTCCTAAGTGAAGACCTCAATTTTTTTACAATGTTATATTTTGGGATATTTTTTTTGCTGAGTGAAAAGTTGGGGAACTAGTAGAAATTTTTCAAATATTTTTAGGTTATTTGTAACCCGGGAATATTTCTCCTAAAAAAATTTAAAAAAACGAAATGGCGCCGAATGGTCATTTGATGAAAATGTTATATTTGAATCTCTGCAAATCAACTAGGCCTTAGAATATGTTCGAGAACAAATTTTCCGGTGGCGTTTTAATATTAGTAATGTTTTCCAGAAAAATGGTATCATTCATGAAGTTTTTTAATATAAATAACTTTATATTTAATTAACTAAATGGTAAGAGGCGAGAAATAGGGAGCTTATTCTGTTTGTATTACAATTGGTGCATACAAAACAGTCCCTGTCTCAAGCCTTATTTCGTTTCATTCAGCAGCATAATTGTACCCAATTAGGTGCATTGAAGGAGAAACGGGTGCTTTGAAAATGTATTCATAAAGAAAACACTGCGTCTCTTCATTTTGACTCTAATTAAACTGTCTGTGTAGCACCGAACAGCTAATCTCTAGAGGTGTAATCTACGGTAATCGTGGTTTCATCCCGCGACAAAATATCCCCGACAAAATATCATCTGTGGCCTAAGCGCGTTACGAAGTTGAATGTTTGTTTCTCCTAACAAGAAAGGTTCCGCGACATTTTTATCACGCGACAAAATACCTATCCCCTGACAAAATATCCCCGACAAACGATCTACGGACAAAACATCCTCCGGCAAAATATCCTAGGGACAAAACATACCCCAAACAAAATATCTACTAAAACCTAATCTAATATAAACCAACATTATCTAACCTAACCTAACCTATCCTTAACCTAACCCAACCTAACCTAACATAACAAAAAAATGGGACAAAAATAATACAGACAACTTGAAAAGACAATAAATTACTATTCAAAAATATTTAAATGTAAAATGAGGTTAAGTTAGATTAGTGAGGTAAGGTTTTTAGTAGATATTTTGTTGAAGGATGTTTTGTCAGTACGATATTTTGGCTTGGGATATTATGTCGGAATATGTTGTGTCGGGGATATTTTGTCGCGGGATGAAAACGCGCGGTACCGATCAAAACCAAATGTTTTTCCGAATTATACAATTTTTCCAAAGAAACGTCTAACCATACCGTCTACCATAACATTGAAAAAAAAAAACAATATGTCATCTTTGGGGATGCTGTGTGGAGAGTCTTTAAGGAAAGAAAGGAAAAGGAAGTTCTGGGAAGGAAAAGGGTATGAGGGGTGGGTAGAAATCAGAGAGTAATGCTGGAGAGGTCAAAGGGGCTCCTTCAACCAATCGACCAACCAAACTGGTGGGTAGACGCATCCGTCACCAAGATCCGGACAAACCTCACTCTATGAACCCGGTACCCCTTCTAAGTCACCAAACGTAGCGGACCACTTTAGGTGATCTATGGCAGGACATAGATCACCTAAAGTGGTAGCATCTATGGACATCAAAATGTTTGATCTATTTAAGAAGTTAGAAAAATTGACCTTACCTCGGGCACACGGACACGCGTGTGACACATATCTATTAGTTGATCTCTCCAATGCGGGGGATGGTACAGAGCAGATTTTACAAGGAATGAAAAGATTATTTTAAATGTGTTAAAGAAGAGGGCCAAAAACGGCGTAACGCTTTCGAAAGAAAACCGTGGATTTGAAGACTTCTGAGGGGCAAATAATAGCTTATCATTATTATAATATAAAAATAAGTGCTATAATAACAAAATATCCAAGATGTAAAAAAACTAGCGGTAAACCTAACACTAAAGGAAGGAGTACGAAAGCAAGTAAGAAGGAAAAGTAAGTAAGCAAAACCGTTTTTAACCAAAGACGAGATATTAGTATCGTATATAAATCAATCAATGTATTACCTGTACGTGCTATTATGTGGCAAAAAATTGTATTGCAGCATATATCCGGCGGTCCGTATAAAACAATGGTCGATCATGCACACATTACTCTTCTCATACAAAATAAAGGAATGAAAGTAACTGTGTTTCAAACAAATATGGTCAAAGAACACTTGAATATATTATACCATTAGTATTTAACAAATTGCCATACGATTTAAAGAAAATTGTTCTACAATGAAATTCTCACTGATGTTAAAATCATGGCTATTAGGGAGTAACCTTATGTATTAAGATTATATTTTGCTCACTCTCACCATGTACTAATTTGCAATTATGTTATTAATGACTAGTGTTTTATATACTCAACTGTCTAATGATATTTAAAAAGAAAATTTCTTAATCTACATTTTTTCAACATAAAATACGGTCTCTGAATAATAATTATCAGCATTGCATATCACATTATCACGATATATAGTGTATATATATAAATATGTTTATGGTTAATATGCTGTTATATGTGAATGTTGTTGCCACGCTGACGCGTTTAGGATTATTTCATGTATTGTTTTAACTAATCTGTAGAACTAGTCTTCTGCTAACAAGCTACTTGCAGTAGCTTAGCGGGTATAAATTCCCATTGTATGTAACTTTTAAACAATAATAAAAAAAATAAAAAAAGTGAAAAACTTGGCTATTCAGATCTGTTCAACAAACGTCATTTTAAGCAACGTTTCAATTCTGAATGGTGGTCTTTCACAAGGGGGATACGACTATCATCTATTCTGAGACGTGCCGTAAATATGTTATATGTTATTTTTAATTAATTAATAATTGTGAAATAACTTAAATTAAAACAACAACTAAAAATACATAATAGGAATTCGAATTAGCAGTCTTTGAAGCACTGGACCATACAGAATGTACAGGAACAATGAACTACAAAATCTTATTGAACATGTGGCCGTTGCAAGATTCAGTTGGCTTAAAAGACCGCGAAGGACCGGGCTCCTAGAAAGATTTCCAGATGACAGGATACCAAAAATCATGAACAAGTAGGTGCTCCGTTATTTAAATCGCTTTTCACCATTGAAGACATGGATTTAAAATTGGATGAATAGCACTTAAATTCATTTTAAGGTGGATCTATCTACAATCTACACTCATCACCGCTGTTTGTGTTTTGTTTTGACCCACCGACGTTCATAGCGTGCCGGATTTTTTAAAATTTTTGGTGATCTTTTAGATAAATGTTGTGTTTTATTTCACACGATTTGTTGTACTACCCTATTTACCCATGTTTTGGAATCCTGCTGGGTGTTATTTGCAAATTACTTGTATTATTTGACTGAAAAACGCTCATATATGGATACGAAATGTATTCAAACTGTCTACCGATTTCAGAAGCGCCCTTACGTAGTCAGGACACATATTAAACTAACGACCAACGCAGGTATATTGAAATATTAATAATAAGACGTCATTATTTTAAACCCTTCTCAGAACAGACATCGTCTAGTGATGCGGGTAACGTAGTTACATAATAATAATAGTAACATAATTTTTGAATATCGCAGTGTGATGTTATTTCACTTCAAGTGCGCTCTACTATAAATATAATTAACATAAAATTAATAAGTTTGTGTTCGATGGTCACATTCTCAAAATTAATCATTCAGTGCTCCTTACATAATATTGATCGAATACTAATAACATTAACCAAATGCCAAAATACTTCAAGGGTGAAATTGTTTTTAATAGAGTTATACGTGATTATGAAACCAGAAATAGAGTTAGATTGCGCATATGAGAAAGTTAGTCACAGAACTGCCATGGAGGACTAAAGGTGTATGCCGAAATGCCAGAAAGTCTGAAGAATGATTAAAGGGATGCCTATTGCCTACGCTTACGGTAAAAATACTAATATAATTTAGTAAAATGAAATGTGACCTTGTGCATATAATCGTGATTTATTTTGGGGGTATTATGCCGTATTGCGCTTCTTTCTTCTTTTGCCAACGTTTCGGACAGCATTACAGTGTCCATCATCAGGGCAGACGCTTAGTCGATAGTGGTAAGTGTATGTTTATGTATGTAGATGCGATATCATGTTGCCAGCTCCAATACTCATCGTGCTGATATTACATTATAATTTAAGATGGTTTTCTCCATTTAGTTTTGGTGTAGGCGTCAATTGCCTGATATTGTGAACTATTGAGCTTAGGCTATTGATATTAATGAGGTTTTTGTGAATTTAAATTGCCTCCATAACTAAGCGTTCTCTATGCGTTTTGGGTCATCCCTGAACTTCAGGACCAAATTGTCGAGGTGGTCGAGTTTGCAAGCTCGAAAGTGTTCTGATATCCTTTTGGAGATGGTTCGTCCTTGTCATATCCATTTGTTTCCAAATAAAACTTAGTTTTTGCGGGTCTCATTAGGTCATGTATCTATACGTAAGCCCATTATAATATATTATAATTGATTATTTCGGTTGGATGAAGAAAAATAGTGCGTTCGCATGTTACTTCATATATTATCACCTTTATTTCATTAGATAATTTTTTTTGCGAAAGTTTTTTAAATTGTGATTAAATAAAATGCAAAATCTTGCAATCTTTTAAAAAAAATATATCATACTCTGCCTACATACGTACAATAATATAGATGATAAATTTACTACTTAGAATCATTCAATTTACAAGATCATAATAATTCCCCATTCAAAATGCATAAAGCAAATGTATCCTACAATTAAAAGAAATTTTTTGAGGAAACTTCGAAAAATACCACGTAATAAAGCTAAAAGACAATACTAAATTACAATTAAATAATTTAATCCAGATGGCGTATTCTAGACGGTCCTCTATGGGATGGGCGGCTCACCGATGACGCAATACGATTTTAACAATACGTGGAATGGAATTGGTTATTGATTACACTGTAATTATTATTTTGAATTTTCCTGACATCTAATGATTCAAAGAAATTTTATTTCAAGCCATTACTGAATAGATATAATGAATTTGATTAAATTGAATACAGTGAACAAAAAAAAATTCTCTCGTTTTTTTTTAACAACATACAAGAGTCCCAACTGCTCCCTATGATGTGAGGCTGAAGTTATTGGGGAGATGAAGGTGATGGGAAGAGTACACTACCTGACTAATTAGATCTGTTCACGGTGAAACTAAAGATGGGTTGTTAAATAAAATTTTAACAATTCAAATACGATACGAATATTTAAAATTAATTTTCACACTTAGGTAAGTTCTATCTATAACCATATAATAGTAGAGCTTCAATATAACATACATAGAACGCAAAAATTAACTTCTAATATTTGATAATTGTTAATTTTTTTAAAACAAATTATCCTAAGTGTATCGTCCACTCTGAGGCGTGCTGTAAATGTTATGCATTATTTTAATGAAATAATAATTGTAGAACATATAAAAACTAATGCAAAAAAATATTGATAGGCCGCGATTTGATCCAGTGACCTCCGAATTGGTAGTCAAGACCCTTACCCTCAACCACGGAGGCCGCAGAATGGATATTTTAAGGCTCTTTATAGCTAAAGATGAAAATTATTGACAGTGATATTTCAGAAAAAACTGTTCGAATTTTATAAGAATTGAGGGCAACCCCGAAGATTTTTTCGGCTTTAGACAAACAGATTTTTTGCCTTGTGGGTGGAATTATTAGAGGTTGAAGTAAAATGAGCAATACTTAATGTTATGCAATTAATGAAATTAATGGCAAGTCAGAGCCGATCACATCCAAAACATTATATAAAAACTTTTCATATGTGAGCTTAGATCTTTTAAACTACGCAACGGGTTTTCATGCGGTTTTCACAAATAGATAGAGTGATTCAAGGTTTATATGTATAATACATGCATATTATGGTAGAGAAAAGCTGAGAAATTCAAAGAATCAATTCAGGCAGCGGGCAGCTCGCAAGCGGGCGGTGTGGAAATTAATATTTATGCAAATTAACAGATGGTGTTGGTTATAAAGGTTGGGTAATGGCGTTGTGTTTCGTTAGCCATAGCAAGGTGTGGCCGGGTCTGCTAGTTTATTATAATTTATTTTTATGTTTTACACATGTTATTATCTCACTTTTTTTCTGCCAATGGTGTGGTGGATTTTGTTCAGTATTGCGAACGAAATATAAATAAATTATTTAGTACTAGCAGACCCGGCCACAAGTTGCTGTGGCTAACGTAACACACGCCATTACCCAACCTTTATAAAATCCACACCACCCGCTTGCCAGCTGCCCGCTGCCTGAATTGAATATTTGAATTTCTCGGTTTTTTCTCCACTATAATAAGCATGTATTATACATATAAACCTTCCTCTTGAATCACTCTATCTATTGGTGAAAACTGCATGAAAATCCATCGCGTAGTATAAAAGATCTATGCACACATACATTTTGAGCGACTTTTATACTATGTAATGAAAGCACACGGT
This sequence comes from Limnephilus marmoratus, assembly GCA_917880885.1. Classification (NCBI taxonomy): domain Eukaryota; kingdom Metazoa; phylum Arthropoda; class Insecta; order Trichoptera; family Limnephilidae; genus Limnephilus; species Limnephilus marmoratus. The sequence continues at coordinate 34,392,921 of OU862924.1, forward strand.
TATGACGATTTTTTCCGGAGAGTTCTTCATAAAAACTCCAACTGCCTGAAGCCAGTGAGATTGTGGCATCCCGAATGTGGGTATGTTATGAGGCTGAAAGAAGTGTGGAGGCGAAGGAGATGTCGAAGAAGAAGGTTGAAAATTCCTGGCTATTATAATCTGGACACTAAACGTGTCTAAAACTGTTGATATTTTTTTTGAAAAAGAGTGAAGATCTTTATTACCCGCAGGATCGTTCTATAAATTGCACACGTAGAGACGTCACGAGAAAGAACAAAATAATCCTTCCCATTATTTAAGAAAAAAGATTAACGCAATATAATAAATCTGGTCCAAATGGAATGAAATTACACCCATCAGGCTACCTCACGAATAAATCGGTTCGAATTAATTCAAGACTTGGAGGAAATTTCGCTACCAGCTCAATGCAATTAGACCCCTAGTCGTTAGGGGTGACCGAACGTGAAAAAGAGCAGGGGATGAATTTCGAAGAATAGGTAGTTAGCGGTAATTTAAGGGATAATCGCATCGACAAGAAATCGATTGAGAGCTTTTTATGAAATGCAGAAATAAGATTCCTGTTTTTATTGTTATTTAAAAACTAGAAATATCGGTACTTGGCACGCATGAACTCAACCCAAATTTCAGCAGTTTTCGGTAACATTAACGAGAGTATACCTTTGATAACTGAAAACAAACAAAACTGCTGTACAATGTGCAGCACAACCAATTGGCAAGCGGATGGACAGGATTCAATTTATTTTTTTATTTATTTACTGAACATCCTTAAGGATTTTATATGGCAGTGCAATACAATACCAAAAAAAAATATATATATATTTTTTTTACATGAATACCACACAAGAGTCCCAACTGCTCCCGTCTGGAGCCAGTGGGACTATGGCACCCCCAATTGGGGTATGTTGTGAGGCTGAAGGTAGTAGGGAGGGGAAGGAGATAGGGAAGAGGAAGGTGGGGAAGTACCTGGCTATTCAGATCTGGTCACCAAACACGGCTAAAGCCATTTCAAGCAACATTTCAATTCTAAATGGTGGTCTTACACCAGGGCGATACCGAGAGTATCTTCGACTCTGGAACGTGCCGCAAATACGCTATATATTATTTTAAATGAATAAATTGTGAAATACACAAATTAATCAAATAACATTTATTTGCCACGCCGGGATTCGATCCCGCGACCTTAGGAATGCGTAATGAGTAATGAGTATTTGATATAATATGTATCACACAGTACCAAAGATAAATGCATAATATTTTACAGACGTAATACTGAAATGCATACATACACGTAAACACCTCAGCACAGGTTCACCTAGTGAGGTGTTAACGAAACGAGCAATATTACACACGTACTTAACTTACTTAACTTACCTTACTCCAAACATAATAAAAGTTCAAAATATATTATGTAAAAATGTTAAGAGCCATTAACCAGCGGCCGAGAATTTAAATTTCGTCGAACGATGATCTTGCGATCGTACCCTTGCAACTGTACAGGGCGGTTCCGATAATAAATTATTAATTATTCTCCATACCTGCATTTTAACATAATAACTTAATATCGATTTTTTTCTATCAAAATTTGCTTTCATAAATACCTACAATTAAAAATGCTCAAACTCGTGATGATAAAACTATTAAAATTGCGTACTTTTTGTAATTATTTTTTTATCATAAGTTTCAATAATGTCTAAGCGAAATAAGAATGTAATTTTTTTTTAAATATATTTTGTGAGACCGTAAATAAATAGAAAAACTGAAGTATTTGCGTCGCAAAACAAGGGCGCGGATATTTTATTTGAACTAAAATGAAAATTCTTAAAAACAGCTTTCCCAAATAATTTATCGATTTATTTTACTACATGATTTTGTGATTTGAAATATGTATGTTGTATAATACAAAAATTTATTTGAAAATTTAAGAAATCTACCAACGACCTACGGTAAAATCTTGTTGCACTAAAAAAACACATTTTCTCAAAATTTAACACATAGCTTTACTAGATAAAAAACAGTCTTTCGAAATCAATTTATAATTTTTGTGGAAAATAGTCAATACGTCTAAAATTTGATTTAAAAAAGACATGTTTCCGGTTTTGTCTAGTTATTTCCTCTTAATAATTAAACGTAGCTGACATTAACTACTAAATGGATGAGCATAACGAAGTCCTGCTTTGACTTGATAACTTTGCATTGCGTCTGTCTGTAAATTTGTTTGCGTGATCCGTGTTTGGTCAATACTATCCAATCAATATGTATTTATTTGATAGTCTACAAGTAGTATCTTTTATTTAATTTAAGTTAGGTTAGGGTTACCGGCTGTTTTAAAATTATTTTTTCATAGCTTTTAATTACGTTTCTGAGATAGTTCTGAATTGGTTTTATTCTGAGTTGGCATTGGCGTGGAGTTGTATAAATTTTACAGGGAAACACACATAAATACCAGTTAGAGTAGTTCGTGAAATTATTTTTAATTACTTCTTTTAATAATTATTTAATGTATTTATTTTATTTTTTATATAATTATTTATTTAAAAAAAATATCACTTAATACGATGTACCACCATAATAAAGCTAGGTTTATGAGTATGAGGGATTTGTTATTTCATTTTTTTGATGTGAAATATACAATCTTTTAGGTGGTTATTTATTATCTGATACTTTTTTTTCAAAAAATACTCAAATCTCAAATATATTTATAATTGAATCTCCCCGATGTTTTTATAAAAAAATATGGAGTTGGAGTTTAGAGAATTGAAGTTTGTCTGAGAATATATTATTTTTCAATAGTTTTAATATTAGTTTATTAGAATATTAGCCTATTGGAATATTATCTTTGTGAATTTGTAATGTTTTAGAAGTACGAGTAAAATGCTTTTAGTTTTCTGACTTTAAATTCTTTAAGCGGTAGTTCTAATGAATATGTATACGATATAAGTAGAAATGTTTTCATTAAAAACTAGCTGATCCGGCGAACTTCGTACCGCCTCAGAATCAATAACTGTTGTGTTAACTTATTAGCTTACCTTTTTCCTTCCCAGAACTTCCTATCCTTCTCCTCTTTAAAAAGTCCCTCTCCATTCCCATAGCATCCCTGAGATGACATAGACCCTGAGGGAAATTATTTTCCTCAGGGACTTCTGTATGGAGCTAATGTAAAAAAAAAATGAAATACGTTTGAGGGATATTTATTATAATTATTGTATTTTTCCTGTGGAGGGGTGCAGACATACGTTCATTATTTGTCCCATTTTCGACTGTTGACATTAGTGTGTAAGAAAGAGGGGCAGCATTATATGTTTAAGAACAAAAGCAAATTAGCCCACTGACATTTGATGTTTTTGAATTTTGGAATTCACTCTACTCAATATTACACTTATCACAATATTCCTGCAGCTCTTTCAAAAGATGAGAATTCATTCCATTCAAAATGTATGACGAAAAGAATTTTCTTCGTAATATTTTTTCGTGAATTTTTCCGATGTTTTAATAGCTATTCTGCTATTCGGAGCGAAAACTAATCCAATAAGATCATAAAAATTAGTCCAGCCGATCTTGAGTTATAAATGGTGTAACTAACCCGACATTGTTTTATATAATAAAAAATAACATAATAAAAACAATTATTTTACTAAAATTACGTTTTGTAATTAAAAAAATTTATTGCAGTAGTATTTAATTTATTTTTTATTGGTGCCCTTTTTTACTCATTTAAAGTACGCTCTAGCGTGTTTAAATCGCACTATAAAACGCGCGTTTTTAAAGTTACCATGGCAACATCAACGAAGCACAACTCGTTCATCTACATCTACTACGTTTTGCTCCTCCATCCATGTTATGAACCTTTCATATTCTTTTTTATAAACGCCTTTGATTTTTCAGGTATTAACCGCGATTCTGCTTTGATATTTAAATTATCAATGTTAGAACTCATTTTACAACACACAATAACTAGTAAAAACTGTGATGTCAACTATTAATCTTATGTGACAGATTGCAAATTAATGTTTGTGTTTTTCATTTCCATGACAACAAGATATTGTGATGTCACATCACGAATTCATTAATAGTTCTTATTTCCAAATTTTTAATAATAATATCAATATTTATTAATTGTTTTTGTGTTTAATTCGTAGAACTCCATTTTAATTTTTAGAAATTTAATTAAAATTAAATTCGATAATGTTATTATCGAGTTCTGCAAGTTTTTTGGTTAGTGTTTTAGTTACAGCTGTTTCGACTTGTAAGGTCATTTTCAAACTGTGGTGAAGCCACGTAATTTTTAAAGGTGTCTTAGGGACAATTGACATTTAAAATCTTATAAATAAGTCGTCCGTACGTGGCTTCACCACAGTTTGAAAATGACCTTACAAGTCGAAACAGCTGTAACTAAAACACTAACCAAAAAACTTGCAGAACTCGATAATAACATTATCGAATTTAATTTTAATTAAATTTCTAAAAATCAATATTTATGTTTTCAAAGTGTACCAATAAAAAAAATAGTGTAAAGTATTCGTGGATAACTGGTCTTTAAAACACTTGCTTTATTTCGAGCACTCGGCTACGCCGTCGTGCTCGAAAAATCGCGCGTGTTTTAAAGACCTGTTTATCCACTTATATTTTAATATACTATTCCTCCTTGGTTTCTCGAACTATTCTTTATTTGAATGTAAGAAAATAATATTTTTTAATGATGAATTTCTCAATTTAAACTCATATCCGCGATATACATCTTTTTAGCATTATACAAATCTGGGCACGGACCCATCGCTTCGACAAAGCAACTCAGGCTCCCCAGACCTGGGCTACTTCAGCAAACCCAATCTCTCCTTGCACAGACTGGAGTTACTTTCCCCCACTTGCCCCGAGCAGAACACTAGATGTCTTCCCTCTGAAAATGCTATTATTATTTCATGCGGAAAACACTTAGGTCATAAAAAGTAGAATGCTCGAGTAATTACCTGTAAATTATTATTAATTAATTACACAAAACAATAAAATAACCTTAACAACTTTGAAGAGTCGCCGTTAAATTTAAGTGTAAATATTTGCAAGGGAGGTGCTAATGGCGCTACAGGAATGTGGATTTTTTCACTAAACGATCTCATTATTCCGGTGTTCCATCGGGAAGATTCCTATCCCGATCTTAAACGCAGAGTTTTGTTTTCTACCAATACCCGTTAAATTTTATTTTGTATACGCAAGCCAATGGTATAGGATTCGATAGGTTAAACAATAAGTATCAATCGATAGATCAATTAAGAGATACTGAAGTTTAGAGAGGCCTTTTTCAACGAAATGGATTTTTTTATAAAATCGTTGTCGTCTTTTAAACGTTTACCGACAATATAAAAATGCAAACCGTTGGAACGATTGTGGTTAAAAAATGGACCACTTTTATTTTTCTGCGATTGATAGCGGTCCAAAATTGGACCACATTTTCCTACCATTCGTAAAACATTTATTGTAATTATTTAAAACATTTACATGACCAGCCATTTATTTTTAAACGAAGCTAATTGAAATGCTATTATGACCAAAGATGTCACAAATCCGAACTTCGTAGACTATTTCAGAATTTTTTTTTAGTTAAATTTGTATAATATTTTTTTCAAGCCGAACATTTGATCAGCTGTTTACGGTTAAAATTAAGTCCTTTTCCATAGATAATAATAAGCACCTTTTATTATCAAGTATACCACAGACAACATACAGAAATCAAAAGTACCCCTAACGGCAGTTTCAAAGTAACAAACACGCAGGATTCGCGCGGTTATAACCTTTTTTTTATATATTTTTTATGAAACTTACAAATATGAGATAAACGGCAAAATACATTAATTCATTGGGTACATAGCATTAAAATAAGTTTTTATGTCTCTATGTTAAAACTCGAAGGTACAATTTTTGTTAATATTAGCGAAAAACTTTAAAAATGATCTTCTGGGAAATCTTGAGCAATCGAGGCAAATTTATTGATTTCGCGTGATTGCACCAGTGGTTCGAGATAAACCATGTCTGCATGGGTATTTCTGTTTGCCAGAAGTATGGTGGATTTTATCTGACTTCGGAAGAAATTTTTCAAATATCGAAATATTCGACGGCCTCCGTGGTCAAGGGATAAGGGCTCTCCACTAGATAAATCCAAAGGTAGCGGTTTCAATCCCATCATGAGCAAGTAAAATTGATTTGATTGAATTGTGTTATTTTCCAATTTAATGATTTAAAATAATACAAGGCAAATATTATGTGTCACGTTCCAGAGCGGAGTATACTCTCACTATCACCATGGTGTGAAACCCCATTCATAATTGAAACGTTGTTTGAGATGCTTAAGGGTGTTTGGTGAACAGATCTGAATAGCCAGATACTTCTCCACCTTCCTCTTTCTTATCTATTCTCCACCCCACCACCTTCAGCTACACAACATACCCCAATTGGGGATGCGATAGTCTCACTGGCTCCAGACGGTTGAGAGCAGTTGGGACTCTGGTGCGGTATTCAGATAAAAAAAGCCAAACACTTTCATTGGCCTGCCTGAGGCCCAGAAGTCGAAAGATTCATCCAGAACGTCTCAGAATAAATACAATAAAAAAATGCAATATTACATTTATTGACATACTGAACGCAATCCAGAATGTTTTCACACAGTCCATTTTCAAGTCCAAAAAGGCCATGGTAAAACACACCCTCCCATCATTAAATTAATTTGTTTGTTGAAATTTGAAATTCTTAGTTTAAACGTGGCGCGTAAGGCGTATCAGATAAAATGATAAAGAGTGATCAGGAAAGAGTTTTTGAATTTGTGTCGATGTATTTTTTTGACAAAGCCCAATCTGGAGGAATACAGTCCAATGACACAGGAGTATTGTTTCCTCCCAAAATGATAAGACGCCAGAAAACTAATTTGGCGTTTTTCGCACATTACCACGACGATAAGAAATGATCAAAAGCAAGTGCCCTTAAATATTTCCTAATTTGATTATCGCGGACATTCCCCGAGTCGACTGGGAAAACAAGAAAAAAAATCCAAGGCATAATCGCAGAGATTCGTATTCGAGGAGGGGTGGGGGATTCAATTTATTATGGACCGACAAATGGTCCATCGCGGGGTGCCCAACTTACATCACGAGTTGGACCAAATCTCGTATCGGGATTTGGAAAGTTTCGCCAACTTGAGAGAGGAATCTACCCGTGGGCGGGACTACAGGCCAAAATATAATGTTGAATTTGGTGTGGTACTGAATTTTTGCAATTTGCTTAGAAACCACCGCACATATTTTGGATACTTTCGTTGGCGACAGATTAGTTTTTTTTTTCAACGAAATAGTCACCGCGTTTGAAGACTTTTTTCAGGGTGACGCGCTGTTGTTATCGTCAAGCATGATTTTTTTTTGAGTTTATTTGTAGTTTTGAAAACGGGCCACAAACAACAACATTTCTTATGTAGTGGCCATAAGGTTGAAATTCTAATCAACCGCCTGTTTTGAAAGGTGCAACAAAAAAACATCGTTAATGTTTAATTTTTTTATTTTGTGAAGTTCAGAAACAAATTTTAAAATAATTTCCTTTCATTTTCTAAATATTTTTTTTTAATATTAAACAATTTGCTATACTTCACATTGAATCGCTTTTAGGAATGGATCTCTTAAAGGCATGGTCATTCCTTCCTATCCCCAAACATACCCTCCAAGCCACATCCAACGGATGGCATGACCCCGTGGAAAAATATTATCCTCATGGACTCCTGCGTTGAGTTAACGTTAAAATAACAGATATCTTATGTACCAAAGATAAGGAAAGTCAAAAACACCAATAATAGAGTAATTGAAAATCAAACCAACTTGTGCGATACTAAATATGATCCATTTTGAATAAAAACTCTCACTTCCTCGTCCCCTAGGTACCACCTCCCCTGGAGCATCGGCATTTTTGTTTCCGTCTGTAAATTGAAACACGTTGAAACGACTCCAGAGACGTATATTTTTTAAGGGAAAACTTGTTTATCACAGTTGTGATTTGAAACTCGATAAAACGGAAACGAGCGACACTAAAAAAGAGACAAACACATACATCTGTAGAATTCAGCCAGCGAGAGAATGAGAAGACTAATCGGTGTCCTATTTGTGCGACGCTTCGTAGTCTATCGACCTCCTCTTCTATCTTTTCGTACTTTTTTGTGCGGTCCTTCATAGAATAAAACGTTAAATAATTTTTAGACTTGGTAACAATATTATAATAAATAAACCCTACAGTTATCCTACTCCCGAAATTCTGCATCCGTCTCATTCTCTCGAAGTTTAGTTTTTTAAGGGTTTCACTTCTACTGCGTGAGAGCTACCCATATAATTTTTTTGATGAGATCACAATTCTCTTGAATAAATTCACAATCTTAACCACTCGAGCGACAGACCAATTTAAAACTTTTTCCTCGGATGGCTCGTGATTTTTTGGTGATCATATCGAATATTTTTCGCCCATGTTAAAAAAAAAATCATTCATCCGATTTTTAACACGAAGACACATAAACAGAATAAAGCGCCATATGGTCAATGAATTCACCTGTATTTATATAATCATCTCATATTTTTGTACGATTTATAAAAAAAATATTAAAATATCATAAGCATAACAATCGGAAATATTCTCTGGGTTTTCTAGCTATAAACTATATAGATGCAAACATGTTCTTTAATCCACAAAACCAATTAACTCATTTATTGCTTTATTCATTGAAAATAATTCATTTTAAAACTCATCCGATTCGGCAAATCTACTACGCAGTAACTTTACGAAAGCCACCCGAAAAATTTTGCATTCCAAATTTTCACTGTATTTTTAAGTCTCACAGTATTTAAACACGTTGAATACATTGAAAATTGAATCATAATTACTCTAGTATAGAAATATGTTACAAAAATTGATGAAAAATGACTACGCGAGTATTCTGACAGCGACCGCTTTATATTTGTTCCGTGAAATTTTTGTTTATTGAGTTTTTGTAGAGATGAATATTCTGTAAAAAAACAAAGGACAGAGACATCTACTTATTATTATCAGAATTTAGCTCTTCCAGCTGTCTTAAAACGTCAAGTTTATAACGCGGGAATATTAAAAAATATTCCAAAATTGGCAGCAAAGAAATCCGAGGTATTTTAAATAGTACCATATTATAGTACCAAGCGCTCCAGTGGTTAAAGAAGCGCGACGTAAGTGAAAAAGGTGTGCACAAAAATATTCAACGCACGCGTTGCCCGTCGGAATTTGTTAGAAAATCGATCTTTCGAGAGATGGATAAACGGGGTGTATTTTAATTGCTTCTGATATTACTAAATTATTTAATGCTATTATTATTAAAATCTCAGATCTTTGTAACCAAATCCCTGGAGAAGTTGATAATTAATCGCGCAGAAAAATGAATTCTGGTGCTTACCGCTAATTTTATAGTGGGACAACGTTTAACAATTTTTTAAAATCTATTTTACGTTAAATATTTTAATAGTAGGATGCTGCATTTACTTAAACATAAATAACTCATATCCCATGGGATCCGACGGAAAAAAAATAGAGTTACGAATTTGTCCGAATTAATTAAAATGTGAGCCTCGAGGAAACCCCACATTATTAGTATCGTGGCGTCATTACGGCCTTTCGGCCTTTATGCCCGCGTCCCGCCGCGGCCAAGTATCTCTACTGAGAGTATCACGGCCACATAAAGCCCCTATCGCCCGGTCCATCAAATGAGGCTGGCTTGTTTGGCTGAAATGGCCAGATATATTTGCCGATAAAGGTGGTTTAACAAAAATAAGTGATACAAGGTCGATGTTTGTTTATATTCCTCTCAAGGCAAACTTCTGCGCAAATTACTTCTGCGAAAGTTGCTGTTTTGACTATGCCGAGTGGATTACGATACATGCTTGAATTAAAAGTATTTTCAAATTTATTAACTATCTTCATTATTTTTCTTTTTAACTGTTTCAATAGTGTAAGTGTAGACCATTTTTCTGTTTTTTTTTGTAGATAATATAAACATGGGGATGGCCATGAATAATTAGTATTAAACCGCACACACAAAAATGTCGCTAACATGTTTCACCCATGCTACTGAAAATCGCGTTTGCGCACCAAGGCGCCCAGCCTTCATTTTTACCTACACACCAATCGTATAACTTTCATTGGCTCCGTGTCTTTGATAGTCCGTGCAGTTTGGTCGTAGTTCCATGCCACATAACGCATTCTTTTTATTATTTGTGATTAACGTTTAACATTGTAGTTAACATACTTAACGTGTAACATACTTAGTAGTAGAAATTGGTTTGTTTTTACGTGAATACTGCAAGAGAGTCCCAGGACTGCGGCATCCCCATTCTGAGTATATTTTAAAGCCCAAGGGAGTGGAGAGGGGAAAGAAGAAGTGGTTTGTACATTCAGATCTGGTCACTAAATAGGTACAATGTTTTTGGAAATTTGAATGGTGGTCTTTCACACATGCGATTCTCATGGTATCTGACACTCGGGAAATCTCTTGGTAGTTGTGGAATAATAAAGTTGTCAGTTTGACTATTGCAATGCTTGGATGAGATGGCAACAGACAAAGGTTCATAAACGGTAGTACTTACTCGCTCGCCCCCTTTCAAACCAAGAACTTCACAGTTCAGATGTTAGTTGTCGCAATATCCGTACACAATATAATAGTTTCGCGTAATTAATAATTCTTGTCGTGTAATAAAGACTGTTTCAATAACCCTGCACTTCATCTTTATGCATTTATAGCAGTACGTAGTTATTATAGTTGGCGTTTAACGAGATTTTACAAATTTCGAAAAGATTGTTATATTCATTTTATTTTTATGCAAGAAGGTGTCCTTTTTACTCTCTCCATTGTTTTCATGTATCCTAGGGATGATTTTTCACAAAACAGTCTTAAAATAATGATGAAGGATTAGTATTATTTACGACTTACGACTTACGACCAAAGTTAATTACGTGTATATATGGGGTTGACAGCTTGTACGGCAGTGGTCTTGATGATTTTTTGTTCCATGTGTGTAGCAGGTCCAGAAGAAAGTCTCAGAAAAAAATGCCTAGAAACAGACTTCTTAGAGTTCTTTGAGAGCTTTGAACAGCCGAACCGTCTCTACAGAGAGGAAAAGCTTGTCACAGCGCGTATCAGAAGTGTGCTTGCCTTCCGCTAAACTATAACAAGAAATGACTAAGCATAAAAATGGCAATAAAGCGTTCGCATGGGGAGCGACGATTATTTATGTGCGGAGCGTTTCAGAAAATGGAAACCATTCTGATACGGAAAATAACGGAATTGGGACAAATGTGTTGTGTAATATAAACAAGTACTTCATATACGTAATGAGGCAGGCGATATACACACAATAAAGAAGTTTTAGCTGAGGCAAAATTGAAAACCCGCAAATAGGGATGTTGTGGTTTTTCGTTGTTTTCCAATTGGAAACATCGCCGCAGGAAATTGCTGCAATACATTTTGTATGCGGAAACGGTGTATGCGAAACGAGTATTATAGATCGGTGTTAGTGTTGGGGTATGAAATATCGAACAGTTGCAAGAAGTTATTTATGCTGTGAAAATACACGTGCCGAATGCTGAATGGGTATATTTTTACTTTCTTGTTTTAAAGAAATCTCTTTTCTGGGATATTGTTGTGAAAATATTTCCACTTGTTTTTCTAAAAAAATATTTTTCAATATGAGTTGTTACAAATTCTCTCTTTCGCTAGAGATTCTCTCTTGCCGCTAGAATAAAAAATGGACTCTCTTTTTAAAAATATATTTCTATTTTAATGGAAATTATATTGTTGGGATGATAATTTATAAAACAAGATGCCGGCTATGTAGTTGGCGTTTTATAAAATCAGGTGAGATATTATTATTATATGTACAAGTTACTTGCCCTTACAACGCCCATGAGGTGATTTTTCACAAAAACGGCACTGTGCAAGTTAGCCAAATATTATAATTATTACTTTTTTTGATAAAAGTTCAAATGTGATCAACCGCCCTTAAAATTAGGCATAAAATTCGAAGTTTCAGTCGGACATCTATTCTAAGCTATGGTTACATTACATAAAAATTATATCTGTTTCAACAACATAAAAACACTTTTTTCCATGCTTTTTTTCCGGTAAATAATTTGAAATGGTCATAATTTTTTTTTTTTTTTTTACAAATCACAGATTTACTTCAGTTTTTATTACGATTTACGACTTTTTTTTTTACATTAGCTCCACACAGGAGGCACCGAGGAAAACAATTTCCCTAGGGGCCTATGTCATCTTTGAGGATGCTGTGTGCAGGGTTTTTTTAAGGGAAAGGAAGGAGAAGGAAATATGGGAAGGAAAAAGGTATGAGGGGTGGGTAGAAATCTGGGGTCAGTGTGGCCAGGAGTGACGGACGTATGAATCTATTCCTCGCACTGCGGTGCAAGGCGAAGGGTCGAGAGAATCCGGCTGGAGAGGTCAAAAGGCCTCCGTCAATCAGTCTCCTCTGATCTAGCCCGCCACGAAGTGGTTGGGCAAACGTATCCGCCACAACCACCAATCTAGACAAACCTCATCCCATGAACCCGGGCACCCATGCTAAGTCACCAAACGTAGCGAACCACTTGGGGTGACCTGTGGCAGAGGTGTTGGTTGTCCAATAAATGGCTCCCGGGGCGGCGGTACCCATACCCGCCTCCCAGATTGATTGAATCTTAGATTGTTTTAATAACCATGACCCCCGTGGTTTGGTGTTAACGATCATTGGCTATGAAGTGAGTAAGAAAATTTTATTTGACTTATTTATTATCCTGCTGATATTTATTAATTTTAAAAATACGTGTAGTGTATTTGAGCCACGTTCCAAAGTGGCGGATACTTTCAGTATCGCTCTGATGAAAGGCCACCAATCAGAATCAAAACGTTGCTTGAAATGGCCTAAGCCTTGTTTGTTGACCAGATATATGATCAGACTCCCTCACCCATCTCCTTTCCCTTTCCTCTAAATTCAACATCACAACACACCTATTGGGGACAACACACTTCACTCATTCTAGACCAATGGTTCTTAACCTTATTGGAGGTATTGAATCCCACCAGTTTCATATGCGCATTCACCGAACCCTTCTTAATTGGAAAAATAATATGATTTTTCAAATTCAAAACATAGGTATATATTTATACATAGGTGCACAAAATGCCCAAAACCATTATGGCTCTGCAACCGGGCTCGAAAATGTGATAATTCTCCTTTCCCCCTTTTAACTTTTAAATATATAAATATTTTTGGAATTCTTTCATCCCTTCAAGTTTTCTTGAACTTTTCTTTTGGCTCTGATCGATATTTAAATTTTTTAAGGCTTTGCATGTGTGTAGTAGGGATGGAAAATTCCTTCCCTACGTCACACAAGCCTTCATGAAAATTGGACCCTTATTTTCTTTGATAACTACAGAAAGCTACTTAAAGCTCCCTTGCACTATATACCTTTAGAAATATATGTACTTAACTAATTAATACGTTATTTACGACCTTGAACGTAAATATTTTCGTATTTATGTTGTAATTAAACTCCATCAAACGTTGTGTAATTTTTTTTGATTTATGATATGGGACTTTAATTACTTTCATTTTTGTGGTAACTTCTTGATTCTAGACAGAGCGTTGAGTTTCAAACTGTATTGGTCTCTCCCTTGCGAATCTAACTTTAAATACTTTCTCTAAATGAGCTAACTTTCCTCCGTCGTTTATTATGTTTTCCTACATCCTAACGAACTCGTAAATAACCTGTACTAATCGAATTACGCATATTTAATTGAACAAATAATTAAGTATGAATCAAATGGTTAATTGTTAGTAAATTTGATTATGATTGTTTTGTATCTGCTTGTCATCTCTCCAATCCGATTCAGCTGCTATAAGGTACATATAAAGATGGGTTTAGTAGGTTAATGTAATTAATAGATTGCACATTAGACGAACTCAGAATACCCTTTGTCTGCCGAAAATTTGGCTCCTATCCTCCTACAAGTAAACCAGGTGATCAGATTCTTACTAGAAATTCGCACAATCTTCTGGCGCGGATCGGTTAATTGATACCTAAGTTATCGCGTCCTAACCGTCCTTCCTTATGCCATCATGCACTGCCTTCAGGTCGTCATCCGAGCCCAGATACCCCCAAATTCCTACTCCTCCAAGGTCTACTATTTACTTAGGGCGAACCGGTTTCGTCCTATATGCAATCATATACTCACGGTGTTTTGCAGAGTTACGGGTCGTGAATCCTCCCTCCACGTACAAGAAATGATGTGAGAGTAACTCTGTCGAGTCTAAAACGCTAGTTGTAAGCGGGTCCACATCATCCAATGTACAGTACATAGAAAGATATATATGTAAACATACGTTTGGGTAGGATTATAACTCACAATATAAAACTAGCTAGTCTTATATTCCGAGCTCGGATTTCGTGAGAAGGAATTCTGCACAAAACCTTAGCCGATGACCGAATATATACATACCAAGAGTGGGAAATATTAATAGATACTAATAGATTAAGAAATTATCTCGGTTTGTTCTGGAGTGCCGAAAATTCCAAGCTTTTTGATTTGTTTGGTTGACAATTTTATTTAAGAGATTGCCATCTCTATTATGTGTTTGGTTAATGGTCCTTGTTTTTTTAAGGAGCGACCACTGCCTCCTATTGTTGAACTGTTTTCTAAATTTTCCCCCAAGGTTCAACTTTTGGTAAAATTTTTACTATCCCGTGATTTTTCAGTTGTCTCATGTAACTGATTGATACTTTTTATTAGGCTATCCCGTGATTTTTCAACTGCTTCTTGTAGATGATTGATGTCTATGAAAGTAATTACTCCACAAAATTTTACTCGAATCTTCCTTGTAATTCTTCAATACTCTTCTATTTGACTATCCCGTGATTTGTCAACTGTTTCATGTAAATGATTGATACTTACGAGAGTAATTGTTCTATAAATTTCTCCTCGAATATTCCATGTAATTCTTCAATACACTCCTAAACTAACCCGTGATTTTCCAAATGTTTGATGTACCTATTATTTGACTAGCTTATAATAAATCTATTTATTTTCAATTGTTCAGTTCAAAATTTATCTCCTCATGTTCAAATTAAAGATTGTGTTTAAAACTTTTTCTATAAGTGCGCCATTTCATGGCTTTGTCCCATTCTAAAGTTAATATTAATACCTGTCAACTACCTGATCCCAAATAAATGTAGTTATAATTTACATACATATACATATACATATATATTTTGCCTCAATAAATAAATATACTGATATATATACAATTATATTATAATTGAAATAAATTCTAATATCATAACTCATTTTTTTATCATTTTATATTAGCTGAAATTATAATAGTACATATATTAATAAAATAAGTATAAAAATATGAACTTGAAATTTTTCTAGCACACAACTATTTTTTAAATAGCATAGTGCGTTCTAAGTATTAGTAATCGATACCTTTTAATTTTATTTAAGTGTGTTTCTTTTTGATTGGTTTTCTTGGGATAAATATAAATATATATATATATAAATATACATACTTTATATATAATATTTCAATATAGGTACATATCACATATTAAGCAAGTAATACTTTGTTATAAAATTAATTCAAATACCAACTGTCTGCTGCATGCCGCTCTCACCTTGGAACCTGAAATTTTTTTTTATTTTAATTTTTAATAAAACTTACCCCAAAAGGTCTACTCCGTCGGGTTCTACACGACCGACCTTTTTGTGTTTCCTTACCTAATACCTACTCCTATGTTATCAACTAAATTCAAATAAAATTTTTCCGACTTCAATTTTATTTTATTCCCGTTTAATCTATCTAAATTAAATGATGTTTATCGTTCTAACTGCATTTTATTTCAAAACCCGTTGATTAAATAACTTTTTAATGATAGTTACTTCACGATTAATTCCGAAATGGTAAATCGTTACTTTCATTTAGCAATAAAATATTATTATGTATTATCATTCATTTTTATTTTTATTTAATTTTCTTTTCAAATTTTTTTTAATCTAATAATAGATTAACACTTTGTGGTAGGAATGTGCCGCCCAATTGTAAATTATTTAGCCGAATTATTCTGAGGTAAAATTTTATCCATTTAATTAAATCGGAAATTATAATTAAACACTGTTTTTTTTTTTTTTTTTTTTATCCTGCTACATGAACTACACTTTGACTATAGCACGAAATTATATCGACTACACTATTTTTTTTTAATTAATAAAAGACTGATACTTAATTTAAACACTCAATTTAATTAAAGATTTTCGTTGAACTTTTCCGTTTAACTGGATGAACTTATTTAATTATTATCTCTTTTCAATTTGCACTGTTTTTTTTAAATAATTAATTTAAATATTTGATATTTAATAGAACTCTTTCCGTTTAAACTGAACGCACATAATTTTTTATAACTTCTTTTAATTTGCACTATTTTTAAATCATTAATATAAATATTTGATATTTAGTAGAACTCTCTCCGTTTAAACTGAACGCACATAATTTTTTATAACTTCTTTTTAGTTTTTATTATTATTACATCACTTTATTTAATTACCACACCGACACTTGTCGCGACATTACTAAGTCTCCAAATATGATATTTATTGATTATAAAACCGAATTTTCCACTAATCAAATTGTATTTATTACAGAACTTTTAACTTTTCACAATTAAATAAAACGTAAACTTTATTTCTATTCCCACTGATTTTAATTTCTCAAATATTTATAAGACACTGGCTCGAATATGAAATTTTTCTAAGTCCTGTGATTCTAACTAATTAGAATTTTTCCACCAGTAAATTACCGAACGTATCGTCACGTCACTCCAACTTCCGCTTTTCAAAAACCCGTTCTGACTCCCGAAAAATCACTAAGTCCTGTCTTTTAAACCCCTCTCAGGATTAGAATGGCCTATCTAAGCTATCTTTGATCCACGAATTTAATCTCTAACAACTCGAGATTTCATATATCGATTCTGTCATTTTTGTTTAACTGTCGTTAGGTCCACCTTTCATGACTTTGTTCATGCCCTATCTCGTTTAAACATTTTTCCAGGATCGGACCGGCGATATTACGTCAAAATGCCCCTCATTCCTTTTGTCTGTTGGTCATACAAAATTAGCTTGAATTTCATAATTTTTAAGTTCTTTTTTTTCTCAATTCGTAAAAGGTCCGTCTTCGATAAACTGTATATAATTCTCAATTTTGTTTATCGCTACCAGAACATGAACAAACTCATGCCAAAACTTTTAATATGCATTTTCCAATTTTCTTTTTACTAAATTCTTCCATATCTTCATGCCACCTATGTGGATCAATTCAATTTTAAGCTGCATCGTCTCTACTTATGTCGTAGACTCGAATTTTCATATTTTCTCTTATTTTCCTTTTATTCACGATGTTCTTTTTTTGATTTTCCTCATTCATTCTCATGTAACTTTCCACATCCCTATAATTTTTTATATTTCCAGCCGTATTTATTTTATTAATTGTTAATTTAAGATTTTCTTTGCTTTCTTTGGCCGTATCAATTCACCCATAGTTTCACCGTACATTACTCTGATATCCGTATCGTTTTTCGATGTTTGCTGCCTCAATAGAAAATTTCATTTTCTATTTGTTACTAATTAATATATCATTTCCCACATTTTTATAGGAGATACTCCCACTCCGGTCCTTAAATTCCTGTCATTTTTTATTACGTTCTATGGTTCATCCTACAAATTCCGTCCCTTTCTCCCCTGAATTCACATTAATTTAAAATTTGACATGTGTTTAGGTCTGGACTTCGATGTACTCACCAATCAACTCAGCGTTTATTCGAGGGTAATAAAATATAATGGTTTTTTAGTTAAGTAAACTCTCCATAGGACCAATGGTAATTTTTATCGTCCTAAAAGCCATTAAAATGGGTTTAATCACCTAATACCATGTTCGTTTTCTTATTGTTTGAACAACAAAATCACGTGTGAGGTCGTCAACCCAAATAATGTTTCATTTTTCCTTGCAGTGTGTACTATCTCTCATAGAATTCTCTTCAAACAATTGACGTAAAACAACCCTTTTTGTTTGATTCACCTAATGCAATGTAACTAGTATGACCTCCCTATTCCAAATATATAACGATAGCTATTTAAACTCGTCTGAAAACGCAAAATTAAGTCGAAATCTTATATTGTTTAATAAACACTTCCGTTTGATCGTCCATTTTTTTCATTAGATTATCTTTCCAAATCGTTTTTCCTGACTCTATTGCTTCATCTAAAAGTGACATTCCTAATTTTCCAGTGTTTCTCTTCCTTTTAAATGTTTAATGCACGCTTTCCTCTTAATCTGGCCTCCTTGACTTTCTATGTACTCGTTATACAACTAAATATCCCTACAGTAGCTTTTCTTATGTTTTGCACGTCTTTTCTTTAATTTTCCTCTTATTAAAATTTTCTTGTTATTTTCTTGCATAGTTTTTCCAACATAATATGGATTAATTTGCTCGTTAACGGCGGTCGTCAACACCTTCATTGCACTGATTGTATATCTTAAATCTAGGGTCATTGTACCTGATGCACCGGGCGTGAGACCCTGTTTACATTATAGTGTATTGATCTTTCGGTCGATGACGATATTTTTTTTCCATAAATCTCTGATTAATTACCTAGTTCAAAGTCCATTTCTTTGTTCAAAATATGAATACGCCCTCCACTTTTGTGATTGGTTAATCATTCTTTGTGTTTATTATTGCGCCTAAGAAAGAGTCTTTCCCTGTCTCGTGACGATTTTTAATACCATCTGTGGTTTTTTTATTAATACTCATCTCACTCTACTTAATTGTAGATCCCTATCGTCAACAAGAATTCAATTTACTTTGAACCGGTAGATGTCGCAGGTGTGTCTGTTTTATAATTAATTGGTATTTTCTTTTTGAATTAAAGTGGGAAGCTACGATATTCTCTTATTTTCACTGTTGATTAATGCAATTCATCACAAAAAGAAGAAGATGGAGAGATACGAAATTACGAATGTTAGAGGAGAGCGCTCACATTTACAGCGACAAAATCGATGCGAAAATTGCGAAAATGTTTAATAAAACACGAGTCGTTTAAAATAGAGCAAAAATCTCGCGGACATTGTCTTTTGTCATTGATTTTTTTTCTATCGAGGGAATTTCGTGTAATTTGCGTTTCGGCGCGGGCAATGTCTAGATATTATCTTCAAGAATAACGTATATTTTTTAAGAGCTTTAAAACTTACCGTGTTTAAGGGAAATATGTAAGATTCTCATCACCCACCTTTAGATATTACTGTATTATGTAACCCTATAAAATGCCAAATTAAAAACCAGACGCAATCTCCTAACTTTAATAAAGCCAATTATGTTGCAATACGCGATTATCTATATAACACTGACTGGTCTATACTAGAAAGAGGTAATCTCGAAGAGAATATTAAAGCCTTTTATGATCATCTATATAAAACCATAGAAAACTTTGTCCCAATTAGTTATAAATTATCTTCAAATTTCCCTCGCTGGTTTAGCAAGGACCTCATTAACATAGTAATTGAGAAGAAAAAAGCGCATAAAATTTACAAAGAAACAACAAATCTTTCTGATTTTATAATTTTCAGCAAGCTGCGAAAAGATTGTAATAAATTATCAAACATTTGTTATAATAATTACATTAAGAATGTGGAATTTTCGATTGGTAACAATGTAAAACATTTTTTCAACTATTGTAAAGCCCAAAATAACAACAACCTTGGCATACCTGAAACTATGCACTATAAACTGAAAACTTCCTGTAAAATCAATGAAATTGTCAATTTATTTGCAGACTTTTTTAAGGATGTGTATGAAACCGATATCCCTGATGAAGACATTCCAAACTTCGAGTCAGATATAAATTTACAACTATCTCAGATACATATTAAGATTAAAGAAATTGCAGTATGTATCAAACTACTGGAACCTAAATCTTGCTCAGGGCCAGATAAAATTCCCCCCGTATTTCTTAAAAACTGTGGGGCTAGTGTCACTTACCCATTGTACCTACTATTTAATCAATCACTTTTATCTGGCAAGTTCCCGCAATTATGGAAAAATAGCTTTCTCACTCCAATATTTAAAAGCGGAGACAAGTCTTTAGTTGAAAATTACAGACCAATATGCATACAATCATCGATACCAAAAATTTTTGAAAAGTTAATTCTTCAAAAAATATGTTCTTGCATAAAATTTAATATCTCGTCATTTCAACATGGTTTTATCTCTGGACGATCTACTTTGACTAACCTTACACTGTACGAAAATTTTATCTCAGGTGCTCTCGCTAATAGAGAACAAGTTGACTCAATTTATACGGATTTTAGTAAAGCCTTTGATAAGGTTTGCATTAAAATTCTTATAAATAAATTAGCTAAACTAGGAATAAGTGGTAAATTATTATGCTGGATTAGGAATTATTTATCAAAACGTGTACTAACTGTCTCTATTAAGGAACACTTGTCTTACGAATTTGAAGCAACTAGTGGTGTGCCTCAGGGTTCGCACCTTGGTCCAATATTGTTCATACTATTTATAAACGATGTCACTTCCATATTCTCTGATGTTAACATATTATTATTTGCTGATGACATGAAAATTTATAAAATCATTAAAAATATATACGACTGCCTGTCCCTTTAATCCAATTTTGTAAAATTCGCAGAATGGTGTACCATTAATAAACTTACACTTAACATTAAAAAATGTCAAATCATGAGTCTCTTTAGAATAAAAAACCCCATCAAATACAGTTATTCAATTAACAATCACAGTTTAATGTCTGTACCTGTAATAAGGGACCTCGGAATAACCTTCGACACTAAACTACTATTTACTAACCACATTGATATCATTACTAATAAAGCTATGAAAATGCTGGGTTTCATTCTAAGACTATGTAAAGATTTCAAAAACATTCATACATTTAAATTACTCTATACAACTCTGGTTAGGAGTCATTTGGAATATAATTCCCCCATATGGAACCCTTTCTACAAAAGTCACGCAAACTCCATTGAAAAAATCCAACGCAAATTTCTCAGATCAATTAATTTCAAATTAGGAATTCCCTTGGATGACATAAACTATGATTCTCTATTACAAAAAATGCGGCTCTTATCGTTAAAAGATAGAAGAATACTCAATGATCTTATTTTTTATTTAAAATAAACAATAACTGGTTTGACTCCCCTGAATTGGTCTCTTTAATAAATTATCATGTACCTCGTAGAACAACTCGACTCAAAACACCTTATTATTGCAACAATACTCTCAGTAATGCAGAACAAAATTCAATAATACATCGTTTACACACTTTAGGTAATGAATTTGCTCATATCGATCATGCCGGAAGTCTGTCATCATACAAAAGATGCATTAGACAAAATTTATCTGCTAGTACTACCACGTAATCATAATAAATATAATCATGTAACCATAATATTATGTCCTACCAGTATGCACTCTAATACCTAATATCTAATACCTATGAATTAGAAACATATCATAGGTACCTACTTTTGATATCGCATTGTATACTCCGTAATACCTTCCTTTTATTAAATTTGTTTTTTTGTTGAAATTTTTTATTATCTTCAATATTTGGCTCCTAAGACCATTTCTTACTGTTTACTTGTCATACTTTTTTTATATTTATAACTTTTGTACTTTATTATTTATAAAGGTAACTTATAGTCTAAATTATTTCCTGCCTTTCAACTTTTTATTTTAACTTTTTACTTTTACATTTTACTTTATATTTTATAGTTTACACTTTTACTGTATACTTTCATTTTATACATCTTAATTCTATTTACTACTCATTGCCTTAACTTCTTTTTTTACCTTTTGTTTTTATATTTAACTCTACATTTATATGTCACTTTCTCATGTTATTGTATTATAATATATATAAATATAATTATGTCAATGGCACATGTTGTGCCGTATGTTTTGAAATAAAATAAAATAAAATAAAATAAAAATCGGTAGAAATTCGGGTTGTGGGCTCTTAAGAACAAAGAACAAAACCATCAAAACATGATTTTCATAAAAAAGCAAAAATATAGTAATGAATATTTACTGCAAATCAGTATAACTTCGGGGTGTGTCTAGACCTCCGCCGAACCCGCGAGACTGACTCACCAAAGCACTGGGGTTCTATCGAACCCAGGTTAAGAACCACTGTTTTAGATGGTTGTGAGTGACTCCAGTTACTAATATCTACAGCCTGTATGTCGGACGAATACTTTAAGCTGCCGGAATTAGAGCCATTTTTATGTTCTGAGTGTAGTTTTAATTCCCCGCATGGAAATATAATCTAAATTGAAACTAGTTTCGTGTTCAGAATGCAACGAAAAATTTCAGTTGTG
Source organism: Limnephilus marmoratus (assembly GCA_917880885.1). Taxonomy (NCBI): domain Eukaryota; kingdom Metazoa; phylum Arthropoda; class Insecta; order Trichoptera; family Limnephilidae; genus Limnephilus; species Limnephilus marmoratus. Next base: position 34,415,429 of record OU862924.1, read on the forward strand.
ATTTCATTTGCTGATGCATTTTGACGGAAACCATTCTCGTGTACAAAGTTCAGTTTTAAAATTCTGGTTGCAGACTATATGCAGCCAGAATTTCAGGAAAACCATTTGCATGTTCTGTAGCTATAGGTAATTAAAGAGTGTTGGCAGTTACGTAACTATTTTTTAAATTAGATACAGTAATACCAGTTCTTTGATTCGAATGCGGCTCACCCCGCATATCCACAGCTCATATGTTGAACTAATATCTACGAACTTCAGAGTGTTGACTAATATCTACAGAGCGTAGGTTGAACTAATATCCACAGAGCGTAGGTTGGACTAATCAGCTAAATGTGTCCAATAGTCCGATATCAGGGATTTTTACATACACACTTACATAATTTAAGTTTTTTAAACTGCATACGCAATATTACGTTATTCCAATATGCTATACATAATTGCAAATCCAACCTCTGCCAGTACTGTAGATATTCGTCAACACTTTGATTCTCATAGATATTAATTCGATTTTTTCAGTTTTTGGAATTCCTGTAGATATTAGTAGACGCCTCCTTGTGAGTGGGATCTTGTATCTAATCAACTTGGGACTCTTGTGAGGTACACACATAAAAAATTAAATATAAAATAAAAAATAAGCGCCCTAAAAATATCTATATAGGTATGTATTTAAAAAAGCAAGCATCATTGCTAAGATAAAATGGAACAACTCTCAAAAAGAAGCGAATCACAACCAAAGCAAATAAATTCAACAGTACAACGAACGAATGACCTTGTATACTTAAAGCCCTGCCTCGCTGGTCCGGATATAACTTATGTGTCTTCCTTACATGTTCCGCATTCCACTGTTTCCGGTTCCACTGTTCGCAATTCCACGGTTCGCAGTTCCACAGTTCACTGAATTTCTTTCTGAACTACCAGCGTTTTCACAGTTCATAATAATCTGGATAGTCATTCTTAACTTCAGTCGATGCTTCTGAGTTGTGATCGCTCAGAAATTACTTTGATGTTATTTACATAATATATTCCCTGTTCCGAGGGACTGGGTGTGTGTTGTGGACAGCTGAACGCGTAGCACTAGTGAGATTACGAATTAAAGCATCAATAGGTTTTTGTTTTCTAGAATTAGAATTAGAACATAAAATATTTGTTGGATTACGCCATACTTAACAATAACATTATATAATGTGTTTCACATTCATATGCATTCATAACGTTAAACTTTAAAATTTTAATCATGGTTTATAACTTAATGTTTTTTTAATCTAGGTATTTTTATATTCATAGTAACTGTACTTTAATCAATATTTCAATCAGTTTCAACACTGCGTTTTGGTTAAATATACATAATAGCTAAGTACATGTACGCAATTATTTAAATTGATTCAATTTCTCCACGGAAACAACCCAACTTAAAAAGCACCAAAAAGTTATGTTGTGAGGCCAAAATGAGAGTGGAGGGAAAGGAAAGATGATGGCTCAGTGGTGTTTAGCTATTCAGATCTTGCAATTAAACACGGTTAACACCATATATCACCTCTACGGCACTGAGAGCATCACTCTAGAACGTTCTGCTAATATTCTCTGATATATTATGTTTACATAAATTAACTAACAACCTAATCAACCATCACGCCGTTTCCCAGGGCTTGGCAGAAAAGATAAACCGCCACAAACTCTGTCTCTGCAAATACTTCTTGCTTCATCCAACGCTTTATATATATTCGTCTCGTACACGTGTTTTTCTACCGATAACTTCCGTCACATTTTCTCAGTACACTTCTTTCTTGGTTCATTTACGCTCTACACTCTACAAGTCCAAACCATCTAAGCGTCCCTATCTTAAGAGCGTTTAACCAGCCAGCGGACGAAAATCCACATTTTGTCGAAAGTTGTTCTTCCGATCGTGCAGGGCTTTTACAATGAGAAAGATTAATTATTCTCCGTACCAGCTTTTTAAAATTATAACTCAATATCGAATTTATTTCAATCCAAAAATAAGGTCCATAAATAATTTTTTAAGGTCCTGGGTTCATGTCCCAGCGGTGTCAATATCTTTTTCTGATTTTTCTGTTCTCAGATTTTCGACTGACTTTCGATTATATTGTCTTCGTTTAATTAAATATTAAATTTATACCTTCATCCAAAAATGCTGAAAGGCGTGATGATAAAACTATTAAAATAGTGTACTTTTTGTAGTTATTTTTTGATTATAAGTATTTATCATTTTTCAATAATGTCTAAATTTAATAAGAATGTTAAAAAAATGTGAAATATATTAGTTTGTAAGTGCGCAAATAAATACACAAATGGACCAATTTTCGTCAAGAAACACATGTACGTACATATTTTTAATGATTTTATTGAAACTAAAATTAAAATTCTAATACATAACTCTGCTAGATAATGTATTGATTTATTTTACTGCATGATTACATTATTTGAAATGGGTGTGGTATAATACAAAAACTTTTTTGAAATTTTAACAAATCTGCCAACGACCTATAGAATAACCTTATTATACTACAAATTAAAAAAAAATTCTAAAAATTTATTACATACGAATGCTAGATAAAAGAATAATCTTTCGAAATTCATTTATAATTTTTTGTGGAAAAGAGTCAATACGTCTAAAAACTTTTTTGAAAATGACGTATTTCCGGCTTTCTCTGGTAATGCCCTCTTAAACATAACCACAACTTTCCTTCAACCTTGCCTTCTTTCCGGACCTTCTAATTTTTAACGCTCATTCAAAGTTTTGACACACCCATGCCTTAGAGGTCTCGTTTCTGCAGCATTCAGCCAACTTCATTTGAAAATATAATAATAATAATAATATATCTTTATTGAACAAAAAAATTTAAGATTTATAACTACAAAAACAAAAAGTACATCATAAGTACAGTGAAAGTACAGTTTAAAAGTTGCATAAGTACAAAAGTTAATAACAGAAAACAAAATACATATATCTAGTAGGTACTTAAAGAATAGAAATTTATAATTATAAATTTAGGTTTCTCGTAACCTGCCTCACTAGGCTAGCCTGTGTTGAGGCAGTAATTTCACGTCAATTTATTATACTGTGAACATACCTACACTTATATTAGAATAAAATCACACAATAGAATGATTGCATTAATAACAACAATAACATTGGTACAATAATGACAGCATTGTTTCAATACTATTTTCGAATTTGGGTGATTGCACCGATAAATGCTCTTATCATTATTTTTTATCAAAATTTTTATGTTTTTTTTTTTAAATTTTTTGTGAATAACATTTTTTTATACTAATTGGAAGAATATTGTAAAGTCCTGTTGCAAGGTATCTGAAGCTTCGTTGACCAAAAGTAGTATGAGTTATGGGAATTTGTAGTAAATATTTGTTATTGTTTCGAGTACAGCGAGTATTTAATATTTTTTCATAGTATTTATGTATATTTGTGTACAGATGAGTGAGGATTGTTTTTGCATATGTCTGCCGAACGTCAAACACATTCATAATATTGAAGATTAAGTTCGAGTCTGTAATTAGAGGTAGTCTAAGAATTAATTTTACATTAGTTTTCTGTGCCTTTATGATTGGGTCTAGTGCTGATGCAGTACCGCCTCCCCATGCTATGATACCATACTCAATAATAGATTGACAGACTGCAAAATAAATCATTTCCAAGTGTTGTAAGTCGAGAAATGTAATCTCAACCGAATATGCTGAGCTTTACTTTCTATTTAAAGGTAGCTATTTTTCTTTCCTTACCAAACTTCGTATTTGGACGTCCCCAAATCCATAAGTAATGATAAATGTAAGAGCATTAATAAAAGCTTACATTCTTACAATGTCATACTATACTAGACATTTAATTATACGATTTTATCTCAGAAAAAAATCTTGTTTGAATAATAAAGACGGGAAGTGAAGCCTCAGCAATCTATGTACGACTTCCGCAGCCCCATTAGTTAAGGGCACCCAGAATATTTTCTCGACAAGAGCTTAATTTTTTCGTTCGGGTTAGTCATAGTTCTCTCGCCTGTATCTCAGTTATCGCGATATGTAGAGGCTTCACGGACTTAAGTGGCAGGTTTGTAAAATGTGTTTCTTTACTTAAATCAACTATTTGTACATCTTCCTTATAGCCGAGTAAGAAATAACAATGCGTCAAATTAATTAGATCTCTTCATTCCATTTTGATAACTCTACATGAGAAAAATAACTTTTTTATAGGAGTTATAAATTTCAGTTATAAATTAAGATTTAAAACTGAAAAATTTAAAAAAAATATTATAAATTAAGAGCAAAAGTATGAATTGAGGTTGAGCTTGTTCGGACAAATTAATTGGTTTTGAATAACTCTATGTGAATTGTCTTAAAAAATGAATTCCTTTTTTATCAATTCTTGAACATTAAACCAAAGACAAACATCGGTGTTCTAATTTTTGTTGCTGCGCATATGTTATATGATCGTTTAATAGCACTGTTCATGGAAACAACGTTACATTTTTGGAAAAACCCGCTAATTCATTATTAATTGTGAATCAGTCGTACCGTCGCAGATAATTATAATCGTTTGGGTTTTATCATGTGAATTATAATAATACTAGCAGACCCAGGAACACGTTGCTGTGACTAACGAAACACAACGCTATTGCCCAACCTTTATAACCAACGCCATCTGTTAATTGAATTAATGGACTTAAACACACAAACACAACATTTATAAAAACATCACAAGTACACGAACATTATACTAGACAACACAATAAATTATACACAAATACTGTCAAGACTGAAAGTGGCAAGAGAAGTATTGGTCACGAGGGAGTTCATATTTATAATCTCCTTCCAGATAACCTAAAAACGGAAAATAATATAAAAACCTTTAAAAAAAAACTATTTAAACTCAAAATGTTGGAACAAAATTAAAAATATTACTTCTTACTACTGTACTATATATGCTCTGTATTTAAGTTAAGAAAGCGAAATATTATGTTTCTTTTAACTTAATAATAAAAAAAAAAAATTGCATTCATATCACACCGCTTGCCAGCTTCCCACTGCCTGAATTGAATGCTTTTCTCTACTATAATATGCATGTATCGCACATATAAACCTTCCTCTTGAATCACTTTATCTATTGGTGAAAACCGCATGAACATCCGTAGCGCACCAAACAAGATCTAAGCGCACAGACAGCGGGAGCAGGTCTAGGTAAATTGACCGAATTGCAATTTTTCGAAATCAATTTTTGGAATTCAATTGTTCGAAATGCAATTTTTCGAACTTCATTTTTTTTTCACTAGTTTTTCGAATTGATGTATGTATACAGTACGTACAAGAGTATTTTATTATAGGCTGGACAATATCAACTAACCTAAATTAACAGTATCTCATTAGTCATAAGCAAGTGAAATATACATTATATTTTAAAAGTCGATTAAAAAATTAGAAAAATATGTCTTTCGGCCAATTGCTCTTCGAAAAATTAGTCATTCGAAAAACTGAAATTCGAACAATTGATTTCGAAAAACATGTCTGCTCCAAGCGAGAGCGACTTCATTTTATGCTACGTAAAGATTTTAAGAGACAATTGTTATATACCATGTGATGTATCCACCCAAAGAAGCATCGATAACCTACATGGACCGGGGTAAGTTTGTGGTGTTCCCATCTTTTCACCTCTTTACCCTGCATTACTAAGCAATTCAACACATATTTAATTTTACCAGCACAAGAAGTTATTTAAAAAATATAAACATACATTTTCTTGAATTCATTTTTTTTAGCATTTTGCAGCTACACAGGAAAGCCGACTGAAAACAAGATATTCGGACTCATTATAAGATAATTAGAGAATACTTATTAATGAGAACATTAAAAGAAGGAAATCGATAGAAATTTTTGGTGAAAAATGCTGGTGAAGCAGAGCTGAGTTTATACTTTATTTGCTGTCTGTTGAAACTCAGATTGCGCTACAACATTACAGCAATCTGATTGCTATTGCGGTAGATAGTTAAACCTGGTGTTAGGCTGGTAACAGTTTAACTTATTACCCCGATTATTTGGATGTTGACGATACAAAAACACCTCACTCTATGAGTTTGTTATTGCTAACTTCGGACGGGATAGTGGCGACATCTGGAGGGTAACAGAAGAGCGGGCACTCTACGGATTTCTCGTGGAGGAAGGAGGGCTGAAAAACCTGGTCTCCGGCTGGCATGGCTTCTGGCATCGTGGATTGGCGTTAGTTTCCTTTTACTGGTTTTCAAATAGGAGTTCATATTTTATTTACGGTCATGTCATTGAGACTGGCCTTGGCGCCCGACATGCAGATTAAAGGTTAGTTATTAGTTCAGATAGTTATGTTCACACATCGCTGATCCTCGTTTCTTTTGAAGTGACTTGCATATTTTGTTATCACAGGAAATTCTCTTCAAGGAACCCTGGACCACATCCTGAGTTTTGATGAATAATTATAATAATCTTTGAATAGATAATAGTCTCAAGCTTGCAAACTGTTTATTTGATTACAATAAATGTTAAAGTTGAACTTCTATTTCATTCATATATCCCTTATTTTACTGAGCACATGATTTGAACTGAGTATTTCTATTGCTAAAATATAAATACTTACAGCTGGTTTAACTATACCAAACCTGTACCGGCGCGCGAGAAACTAAAAAGGAAGTCGGTGTAATTATGTTTTTATTTATTTGAGACACAAACAGGATATTTATACAACATTTTTGTAGGTAATATATAATAAATTAGAATACAAATATAAATTATCCCTAGACTAATGTGTCTGCAGTAATCACATACGCATTTTCACATAAGCAAACTCATGAAAAATAATGCAAGTATTATTTATACATAACGTGAAAACTTATATACAAAATTTAAATACATAATAATAACAAGTATACAATATTTATAACGAAGTATTTACTGAACAGTAATAAAACAACAAATTTATTTTTTATTTTTGTTTTTAAGTGCACAAATTGTGGAGATATTTTTTGAAACATGTTATATTATTTACAAAAATATCTATGAAACTGTGTATTTTAAAAAGATCGTTGTATGATCGAGACATTCTAGACATAGGATTAAAATATCCAGTATTATTCGTAAAAATTTCGGTCCAAAATATGTTAAGGGTTCTTGTAGATTTGGGCCTGGCGTATAACTTGATTTGGTTGATTAAGTTACTGTCTACGCGATTATTCACAATTTTATAAAGCATACGTCATTTTTCAGCGATTCCAAATTATTCGTGAGCAAACAAATAAAGAATCTCTGTTATGATAGCTTAAAATTTAATGAGTGTGAAATGCTTTTTCCGATTTTCAGAAGATAATAGTTTTCACCAAAATAGAACAACCTCTTGAAAACCAACCACGGGGGTGGAAGAAACCGTAGCTGCGGCAGAGGGATGTGAAGAGAGGGGTCGGTCGGTTCGGGGGATGTCTGTTGGGTGAGCGGGGTTTGGGAGGGTGGGGGGGAGGGGCGCGCGTCGCTCCCATTTCCTCCAGTAGGCGTCGCGACGTCCCCACTCAAACACGCGTCAACGTAATACCCGCCCAGCGTTCGTGCGTAAACATCACTCTAATGAACGAATAACCCCACATTAATCATCGGAGATTTTTTTTCACCGAGTGAACCAATATAATCAGGAGAGATAATAACATTGAAAAAAAAAAAAAAAAATACGAAGAACAAATTTAAAACTGTGAGCGATAGTGTTTTTCGACATTCTACCAGTGATTTTTTTAGTGGAAGTAAGATTGTGCAATTTGTGATTTGTTACTCATTTTGAGAAATCGTGAAAAGATTTTAAACTTAAATAATTTTGTTATGCTTTTGCTTTCGGAAATGTGTGTTATCTAACAATAGAACCTAGTGCAAATTATTTGAAAGATTTCATAAAAGTAATTTTTGATACTTAATAATTATTATTAATTACAATCAATTGATTACAAGTGCATACGTATATAAAATAGGCAGACCCTCAATAATTGTTCAAAGTTAAGTGGAATTTATTGATATTGTGTGTTAAACGACTCGTACGAATGTGTAGATGAAACAATAGTAGAAGTAAACAGTTTAATGGTTCGATGTCGAGATGTCGCCTCTTAACTCGAAGAGGATGCGGTTATTTAAAATAATTAATATATTGTTTTGACATTGAAGTGCACAACCTACGTTGGTTTAAACATACTCTAAAATGCAGAAAGTAATGCTTCTGATGATGCTGTATATAAGAACATGTAAGTAGCCCATTCAATTCTTAAATAATCATTAATCATCAACATCATAATTTTTTGCCCTTAGTCGGGTCGGTAACCGCCTCTGGGGAGGCGTATCTTTCCTAAGCTCCATCAGCAACTTCAGTTCTTTGCAGGACCAGAATCTCTTTAACAATCAACATTGCATTTCTCAATATGAAATAAAAATAGGCAGATACGTGGGAAAACCACATATTTACGCATTGGCACAAACTTTTTTTAAAATTTTACAAATAAATATTTTATATTTGTAAAGTGTAATGATAGGGGTAGTTATCGCAACCCGGTTGAGGCGGGTTTATGTAGGAGCTCGAGGAAGGGATTTATTAACGTAGGTCTTGAAGAGGCCCGGATTTTTTGGTGGAGGAAACACAGCTACATCCTTGCTTCATTGACTCTCATTCATCGTCTTTTAAATAATCTACTCTACCATTATCCCCGACTCTCTTAACATGACCTGATTCAAGTACATCAGCTCTTTTCGGGTCATTCCCGAAATCACCTTTTATCATTCTTTGCTTCATGTTTTGTCAGAAAAATTCTCACCCTATTTGCCCTCTGAAAGAAATCTTTCAGAAAGAGATAGATACCCCTGATAAATCTGTAGTTTCGTCAATCTAGGTTTAAAATCCACGAATGCTTGTTAAATTTTTTAAATTTATTGCGGATTTTCAGATGTTTAGCACGAACTAATGTGATGTTAGTTGCGTGCTTGATGTTTTAAAAGTGTAATGAATTGTGAAAATTTTAATAAAAATCTGTGAATCGTTGTGAATGAGTTGCGTGCTTCCTTTTATAATAGCACAGTAATAATGCTGAGCCTAACCAACAAAACATTACACCCTTACTCACAGCAGAGATAATTAAATGTCACACGCCTCATTCTTAGCGAATTCGCCTAATATTATGGCGAAATTCGCATTTTTTGGGTAAAATCGGCGTCATTTTTTTTTGCAAAGGCGGTGGCGTTTTGCAAAAAGGTCTCGATATGTTAACTTTTTTGGTATTTTCGACGTAAAGTCAGCTTCAACAGAAAACGAAATATTTAGAACATGTTCTTTGACACAAGACGGGTATGACTAAGCCGGGGTGCTTGGGTTCATGGGGTGAGGTTTGTCCAGGTCTTGGTGGCGGATACGTCTGTCCACCTGCTGTATGGCAGGCCGGATCGGGAGAGAGTGGTTGAGGGAGTCTCTTTGACTTCTCCAGCCGTAATCTCTCGGAACGTCGCCTTGCACTGCAGTGGGAGGAACGGATTCACGTGCTTCACCCCTGGACACACTGACTTACAGATTCTTACCCACCCCTACCCCTACCCTTTTCCTTCCTAGAACTTCTCCACCTTCCTTTCCTAAAAAGACCTAGAAATTATTTTCCTCAGGGCCTCTTGTGTGGAGCTTATGTAAATAAAAAATTCTGTCTTACTTTAAAATACCAGAACACCACATGGGAAATAACGAAAAATCGCGTTATGTACTCGAAAATTATAAATTCGTAATATTGCAAACGTGAGTTGTTCAGATTTCTCCTCATGGCTTATTACCTATTTTTTGTTAACTAGAAGTAGATGTATACTCATTTTCTGACCCTTTAAAACTATTTCTTCAATTTCTTCACGGCCATCATTTCAATAGATAGAGAGAAAGAAGGCGAGTTCATGCTATAAAGTTATTAATTTTATTATCTCAAAGGAGTATTATTTATACGTATTATTCGATCTTAGAATAGATTGAATGTCGAAAAGATTGAGGCCATTGTAGACAAGGCTTTATAGAAATTAGATGTTTTCAGAGAGGAACAACTAAAAACATGTGATCTAAAGTTCCCACTTTTAGACCACAGAAAACACAATCCAGAAAGTCATACACATTATTTAAAAGATGTGAAGGAATGAAATAAGGCCAATTCTTATTCGAAAAGAAAATATGGCGAGATTCTTTTTCGGGAAAACATTGTCAATTTGTAACATGTATCATTTTATTTCACAACACTTAAATATCCGTGAGTCAAAATTACAAAAAAATACAACTAGCTATCGAATCATCCACCGTTTACCATGACGGTATATAGATGGAATACCGTAAACTCACAGACGGCATCCATGGTCGAGGGGTAAGGCTCTTGACATGCAATCCGATGGTCGCGGGATCGAATCCCGACGTGCGCATATAAATATTATTCATTAATTTGTGCTATTTCACATTTAGTTAATTTTAAATTATAAATAGTATATTTGCGACACGTTCTAGAGTAGGAGATCCTCTTACTATCGCTCTGGTGTAATACCGACATTCAGAATTGAAATGGTTCTTTAAATGGCTTTAGCTGTGCTTATTGACCAGATCTGAATAGCCATGTACTTCCCCATCTTCCTCCTCCCCATCTCATTCCCCTTCTCATTACCTTCAGCCTCACAACACATCACAATTGGCGATGCCATAGTCTCACTGGCTACAGACGGAAGCAGCTAAAACTCTTCTTGTCAGGTATTCACATAAAAAAGTTTAAAATATTTGTATGGCACACACTCTTTGTTTCAAACATAACACAGGTCTACAACAAAAATGCTGTCTGGATGTTATCAACCGATTTCTATGTATTTAGGTGTTCTGAAAACTAGAAAAATACTCAAAAAATTCCAGAACGTCAGGTTATTTTGCGAAACAGTACACATATATATGTATACAGATTTAGATAGTACATACAATAGTGAGCTCTGGCAATAAACATTTCATTGCTAAACCATTCATCCGATTGCGATGAAACTTTGGGGATATGATGTGTGCATGTGCGCGGTGGTTTCTGTATACAATAGTGAGCTTTGGCATCATGAAATTACGAAAAATTAATTAATTAAATAAAAATGAATCGCAGAAATGCATGTACGGGCATAACTTTTGAATGACTGCTCCAAATTGGATAATTCTTTTTTTTTGTGTTCGTTATTGTCAAGACAAGGTTTGTATAAAACTACTGGTGTAGTCTTTTATCTTTTATTTTAACTTGTTAAACATAGATACCTACCTGCATTGTCAGAAAACGTGACGTTCTGTGACAAAATGAAAGTCAAAAGTATAAGAATTACGCAAAAAAACCAAAACAGCTCTCAATTTTTAATTTTTTTGTAGACCTGTGTAATCTGTTATTCTGACTTTTGACATTGCTAGATCAACGTCTTTGATTTACTTGGTCATGACATATCGAATGAATCTAAATTCTTTGATACTTGACTTTTATGTTATGCATTCTTCTTACATCATCATCATTAGAATATAGAAATAAAAAGGATCACAAGGAAAGTAAAAGTTAGATAATTAAAATTATAACACGATCGTTTAGTTTAGTAGTTGAAATGTAGATAAACTTGAAGTGATAATATCAGAGATCGTCAACCCTCATTACCGGTTAGTGGTTTAAACGGTAGGGTGCTCCGCTGGGACCCAGGAGTTTTGCGGTGACCTACCCCTTACCACTACGTCTCCGATAAAACAAATAAACTGCTACGACCCTTAAATAATACGGAAGCTCAATTCGGAGAACGGACTATGGTTATGACGGCATGAAGCCTACATATTCATAAGTCTGATTTATTTATAATTGGCTATGCGATATTGTATTCAACATATTTGAATGCAATATTTTAAAGAATTCATTCTTTTAGAAATATTTGTAGCGGAATATAAATAGCGAACAAAATGGCGTCTTGTGTCATTTCTTTAGAGTGAAAATTATATTTAATCATCTAGCTAATGTTGTATTTTTTTACATTAACTCCACTCAGGAGGCCCTGAAGAAAATAATTTACCTCAGGGCCTATGTCATCTGGGATGCTGTGTGGAGGGTTTTTTTTAGGAGAGGAAGGAATGAACATTGGTCTTGAAGAGACCCATGTTGTAGGAAAGAGGAAACACAGAGGCCGGCAAATCATTCCACAGCTGTTGAACACAAGAACGAGTCAAAGAAACGACCCGTTCTCTTGTGACAAATGTCAACCGTGTACAAACGTTGGGCACGCGTTTGGCGTGTTTCCCGACTATGCACCGGTGCCGAAGGGATCAATGACGCTAGTTCCTCGGAGCATCTTCCATTGTAGTACCGGTAGAACAAGGATAGCATTCCCACCCGACGCCTGTGCTCTAAAGATTGCAGTCCGTCTGTTAAGATGGGAGAATCTATTAAGCGGACCGCCCGTTTGTAGTCGAGGATATTTTTCAGGTATTTTGGAGCTCCAGACCAGAGGTGCTGTCAAATTCAACCGTGGGGCGCACTTGTGATTTGTACAGGGTTAGCAGTTGTGTACTATTAAAGTATCTGCGGGCCCTGTACAGTACGCCCAGTTTTTGGGAGGCTAACTTTACTCTGGCTCCTTGTAAATGTAAATGCCAGCTTTTTCAAGGTACCCTATGTTTTATCGTAGTTTTTTTATCAATGGGAGTTACAAATATTAACTTCATTTTATTATTTCTCTTTTTTTGCTGCCGTCTTTGTGGTGTGACTTCGGCCCGAATATATTTATAAACTAAATGATGGTGTCTTGGATAAACCGTGACCCGCTACGTGAAAATATTATATGACTTCCAAATTGTCAAAAACAAGTTACTTAATAATAAAAAAATTGAATGTATTTAAATTGTCCAATAAATAATAATTTGGATCTCAAAATTTTTCTGGATCTCTAACATGTAAACATATAAAGTAACTGGCCGCCCGGACCCCCACGTCAGAATATACGTAAAAAAATCATGTCAGCAGTTAAAGGTTGTGGTTGACTTTTTGGAGCAGGGATGCACAAAAAATTCTGTCCAACACGTCACAACTCTTGAAAAGCTTAAAGCATGTCTTTCGCATAGCAAAAGCTTTGGCGGATGTTCTTTTTTTGCACTACTTTTTTGCATGAAAGACCACACACCACAGTCGTTACACCATTGAGGAGATTGTGAAAATTGGATGGATAGTCTTGCCCCATAGTCCATACAGCCTGGCCTAGCTGTTCGGGCTGCTAAAAGAAGCTCATCGTGGGATTCACTTTGAAGATAAGCCGTGAAAACTTCCGAGCGTCAATGTCTTAGGAAGCAGGACTGTGCTTTTTTCAACTCTGGGATACAAGCCATACTATTGTCGTGTGCCAAAACAGCACTGCTGTTGTTAATTTTGTTTTCTTGGCATTGCTTTGTATATACTGTACCTATATGCTTTGTTTCGTTTTCGTCAATGTCTTAGGAAGCAGGGCCGTACTTTTTTCTTCTTTGGGATATATTCCATACTATGCCAAAATCCTATGCCAAAACAGCACTGCTGTTGTTAATTTTGTTCTCTTTGGCATTGCTTTGTATGTACTGTATATGCTTTGTTTCGTATTATCAATTTTTATAAGGACTCGTAAGGAACACTAAAGGATTACTTCTAAGTTTATTATAATTAAGACCACTTGAAGTGTGCTAGCATTGGCGCTACTTGCGGCCAACGCTAAACCCAAAACCTGGAAAGGACATGCAATAAACAAGCCGGCGGCTAGCTCACACAGCCGGCGCGAGCAAGGTTCCTCTTAAACCCAGGGCGAGTGCCTGTGGTTCGCTTGTTAATTCCTACTCCCCTTCCTTTCCTCAAAATCTCCAGGTCTCCTTCCTCAATCAGAACACAGTTGTTATGCACGAAAAAGGGTTTTATTCAATTAAAGGTGAACAGGGTTCTACAAAAGGCCAGCATCGGCACTACACACATGAGTATTTGGCTATCTCTAATTAATTCTATCATAACGGGGGGAGCTTCTCTCAACTCTCTCTACACGTGTTTAGTGAATTTAAATGTCAGTTCTTAGCACACAGAGGGGTAGCAAGGTTCATTGGTACTCACAAGCAGGAGATAGGCGGTCGGCAGACAGGATTCTGGGTAGGCGTAAACCTCTTTAAGCACAATACACAATTAAAGTAAAACATCGTGAGCGTTTACGGAGAGCGCCTAGCGCGAATCACGGGGGACACAGTTATTCTGCCGAAGGCCGGCGAAGGAATGGGGACGGGGAGCCGCTCGGCGCTTGGCACGGGCGCCGCGCGGTGCGGGGAGAGGGGCGGAGGGCCTGTGCAAGGGGTCAATTCGCTATTAGCTCGCACGGGAAACAATTCCGTAACGTAACACTTCCCCCCTCGCCGCAAAAAAGGCGACGTGGTAATGGAGCAGTAGGGCTAAGAAATCCTCTTACCCTTCTAGCACTTGTGCCAAAAAAAAAACATCCAAGAGAAAGGGGGGAGAGAGAGAGAGAGAGAAAAAGAAAAAGTTGCTAGCTACAAAATAGTAGAAACAAAAACAAAAGAGAAGAAAAAAAAACATGGTGAACAAAGAATTATACATGAATGTACATGAAAGAGCAGTGGCATACATAAATATAAACAAGGACCTGCTGGAGAAAGGTACAAGGGTTATGCAGTGATAGAAAAAAAATGACTCTAAATTGTATCATTGGTCTGTGAGCTAAGTTTGCGTAGCGTGGTTTGCGTAGGATGTTTGGGGTGTTTGAACGTTGCACTGAAGTTATAAGGTTACTTTGTCACAGTAACCTGGCCCGTTTGAGATTACACTCAAGGAACACTAGGGCCTTAAAGAAAACACGAAGAAGAGAACGCAGGATGAGGCTTCTTGGTGGTGGAGAGGGTTCTACCTGTCACAGAGGTCAAAAAGGTAGCTGCTTCCGGATCCTGTGGGTGGGCCAGTATGACATCATTGAGGTACTGGAGAGTGGAATTGTAATTGGTGGTTGGTCCTTTATAGAGGAGGTGGTTTGTGTGCATGACAGCCGTTGTTGTGATGGTGGTTGGTACACTGGTTTGTATACAGTGGGATTTTTGTGTGAACAATCGTTGGTATTGTTATTTGCGCAAGGGCACAGGAGCATTGGCATGATGGCAACAGAGCAATTTGCAAGGTGCAGCTGGAACATTTGCAAGATGCAGCAGGAACATTTGTACAATGGCAACAGAAACATTTGCGAGATGCCGCAAGGAACATTTGTACAATGGCAACAGGAACATTTGCGAGATGCCGCAGGAACATTTGTACAATGGCAACAGGAACATTTGCGAGATGCCGCAGGAACATTTGCACGATGGCAACAGGAACATTTGCAAGGTGCCGCAGGAACATTTGCACGATGGCAACAGGAACATTTGCAAGGTGCCGCAGGAACATTTGCACGATGGCAACAGGAACATGAACCAACTTAGAGCTGACGTGCTCGGGTTTGTTTGAGTGATGGTTTTGTGATGATACAATTCGCAACTACACGCACGACTCACACTAGGTTATGTTAGGTGTGGTCGGGTGCTTTTGGTACGTAGGGTTTGAAGGCATGGGACCTCCGTGACGGTAGTGAAGGCAGCATGAAGAGAGGCGCAGGTGTAGATGGGGTGAAGAGCTGCTGGTCTTCTTATTAATCCGGCGAAAAATTATTATTAGAACAAAATTCTTGAAGTTTACCTGCCTGGTAGACCAATGATGAAAAGGTTTGGAGAGAAACAAGGTGTGCATATTGAGAAAGATTGGATTAATTTGACGTGTAGAGAGAGAGAGAGACGGAGAGAGAGTTAACTAAATGCAACTACAGACTTATACATATTACAAAGGTACGTATTCAAGGAAGGTTCTGTTTAACCCATTTAGTTTTTTTTTTAAACTAAATACATTTCCAAGAACACGTAGGTAAGGGTTTGTACGTATGACAAAATGCCACGTTCGAAAGAAGTTGGTCTTCCATGACCTATGCTCACGTCTATACGGTAGCATTTTTTCTACTTTCGAAGAACAAAAACATTGAGTACAAATAAGTTATGAAAAGTGGGAAAGGAGTAGGAAGTTGAAAGGATCCGTGTATGAAGGTTGTCCCATTTGACAAACGAAACGCCAAGTGCGTAACGCATATATCCCCATTCACGGATAATTTCGAGGAAGGGAAAGGGTGACAATTGGGAACATTTGAACGAAGAAAACTGCTGAGGACTCGGCTATTTCCGAAATTCGACCTCTGAGTGGAAGGTGAAACAAGGTCTACAGCAGTTATCCTGGCACATTACAATACCATTTGGTAGTGTGGGACAAAAGGAATACACTGACATAAAAGACGTGTGATCTACACTTGGTAGGTCACACAAACATGGGGGTAGATATTATTTCGTTCGCACGACTCATGGTGAGTATTGTAACGTCTTCACGTCTCATGTACAGGAATGAACGATTTACAACAAATTTTGCCCAGTATTGAAAGACAGTAGCCCAATTACGTTCGAAAATGTGGGTCCCCATTCAATACAGATGGCGGGTTAAGCGGTTCTCATGCCAAAGGACACATGACCAACTTAGTAACATTTAGTTATGAGTATAAAGTAATTATAATGAGCTTCTCGTATCATGGCGGATGTTTTGAGGATCTCTCCTATGATGGTAGATATTGTCACGTTTTCACGTCTCACGTGACAGGAATGAACGATTTACAACAAATTTGCCCAGTATTGAAAGACAGTAGCCCAATTACGTTCGAAAATGTGGGTCCCCATTCAATACAGACGGCGGGTTAAGCGGTTCTCATGCCAAAGGACACACGACCAACTTAGTAACATTTAGTTATGAGTATAAAGTAATTATAACGAGCTTCTCGTATCATGGCGGATGTTTTGAGGATCTCTCATATGATGGTAGATATTGTCACGTTTTCACGTCTCACGTGACAGGAATGAACGATTTACAACAAATTTGCCCAGTATTGAAAGACAGTAGCCCAATTACGTTCGAAAATGTGGGTCCCCATTCAATACAGACGGCGGGTTAAGCGGTTCTCATGCCAAAGGACACACGACCAACTTAGTAACATTTAGTTATGAGTATAAAGTAATTATAACGAGCTTCTCGTATCATGGCGGATGTTTTGAGGATCTCTCCTATGATGGTAGATATTGTCACGTTTTCACGTCTCACGTGACAGGAATGAACGATTTACAACAAATTTGCCCAGTATTGAAAGACAGTAGCCCAATTACGTTCGAAAATGTGGGTCCCCATTCAATACAGACGGCGGTTTGCAATGATGTAATTAATACGGCACTGCTGTAGCTTAATAATTTCATATTAGCATACGTTACAAGACTTGCCAAAAGGCGATAAACACAAATTTTATTGAAGATCTGGCCAAGATTTTAAACTTCAAACAAGAATAATGGTACAATAAGGACAAAAGAAACTTGTCATGATAAAATATGTACCTCATAATGAAGTTGTATATGTACAAGGAACAATGTTAATGAAGGGACGAAACGTATTGCCACTTTTATAACAAATATTTTTCTCAGAATTCGACAAAATACGATTCTGGAAAAAAATAGAGCAATTGGGTTGAGCGCCATTCTAATTTTTGGAAAAAGAAGAAAAAACCACAAGTAGCAACAAGGTTGCTCTTGAATTGTTTCGAATCCAGCGAATGTGACCTGATAGGTGTGTACATTTGGTGTATTCGAAACGATCCCCAATATACAACATTACTATGAATGTGTTAGGATGGGGTGAAGAGGAAAAAGAAAAAAGAAAAAACGGGAGGGTTTCCTATTATAACGGAAATCGTCGCGACATTCTTACAATATGGTGCTGTGACCATAGTAGTGAGCTGCGGCAATGGTCTGACACCAATGGTTATTATACAGACTTGCACTTATGATTTTATATTTACAACATTAGGGTAGGGACGTACTGGTACGGCAAAAACCCGACACAAAACAATTAAAAAAAGGTGATATGACAAGATGAGGCGATGAGGTGAGAAAAAAAAAACGCGCGGATGCTGCAAGAATTGTGAAAAGGAAAGCGACGTCTTGGAGCAGGAGTTTTCCGGAACCGTTGATGGTAGGAGGAAAAGGAGGCCCTTTCCCGAAGTGATCAATTTCAGGAAGAGGATGCATACAAGTATGAAAACGGTGCCCCAAGAGGTGCTCTTGTGGTACAGCAGGCAAGGCACGCAGGATGTACAAGAACATATAAAATTATGCAAAAAGAAAAAGAATGTACAGGAGTTAGGCTACCGTTGACATTAATGTGCCTTCGGGTATAAGGATTACCTTACGAATGCCCATATGGGTGATTATTTACATTTAATATTTACAAGTAACTCACGTCATTTATGACAAGAGTTTTGCCAATTTGATAACGCCTGAGTACTTGATGTGATGGAATTTACTGATTCCGTCACAGTAAGGCATTTTGGAATTATTCCTAGGAGAAATCTTTCTATTTCTCAGGGCCTGTAGTAGTTTTTCCTTTATTGAAGTAAAAAAGTGCGGTGTCATACCCAGCGTAACTTGAGGAACTTCCATGGTGTATAAGATCGTATCAGAGTGACCTTATGTTGGAAAAAGTGAGAACTAGACTCGCAATTGGAAAGAAATTGGGCAGAGATTGACCACTGGGGACGTATTTTTACAAAAAGTTTTTGAAAAAAAACGCGTTTTTTTTTTATAAGTGTTTGGTTTATTTGAAAATTTGGGCAGGGGTTTGCCTCAAAAAACGTGATTTTGTGAAAAAATCCAGATGTTTTGAAAATTTGTTGAAAATTTTTCAAAGTCCAAAAACGAGAAAAATTTGCGCAGAGGTTCCCCTCAAAAAATGTGATTTTGAGAAAAAATCCAGATGTTTTGAAAATTTGTTGAAAATTTTTCAAAGTCCAAAAACGAGAAAAATTTGCGCAGAGGTTCCCCTCAAAAAACGTGATTTTGAGAAAAAATCCAGATGTTTTGAAAATTTGTTGAAAATTTTTCAAAGTCCAAAAACGAGAAAAATTTGGGCAGCGGTTTCCCTTAAAAAACGTGATTTTGTGAAAAAATCCAGATGTTTAGGAAATTTGTTGAAAATTTTCCAAGTCCAAAAACGAGAAAAATTTGGGCAGCGGTTTCCCTTAAAAAACGTGATTTTGTGAAAAAATCCAGATGTTTTGGGAATTTGTTGAAAATTTTCAAAGTCCGAAAACGAGAAAAATTTGGGCAGCGGTTTCCCTTAAAAAACGTGATTTTGTGAAAAAATCCAGATGTTTTGGTAATTTGTTGAAAATTTTCAAAGTCCAAAAACGAGAAAAATTTGCGCAGAGGTTTCCCTCAAAAAACGTGATTTTGAGAAAAAATCCAGATGTTTTGAAAATTTGTTGAAAATTTTTCAAAGTCCAAAAACGAGAAAAATTTGGGCAGCGGTTTCCCTTAAAAAACGTGATTTTGTGAAAAAATCCAGATGTTTTGGTAATTTGTTGAAAATTTTCAAAGTCCAAAAACGAGAAAAATTTGCGCAGAGGTTTCCCTCAAAAAACGTGATTTTGAGAAAAAATCCAGATGTTTTGAAAATTTGTTGAAAATTTTTCAAAGTCCAAAAACGAGAAAAATTTGGGCAGCGGTTTCCCTTAAAAAACGTGATTTTGTGAAAAAATCCAGATGTTTTGGAAATTTGTTGAAAATTTTCCAAGTCCAAAAACGAGAAAAATTTGGGCAGCGGTTTCCCTTAAAAAACGTGATTTTGTGAAAAAATCCAGATGTTTTGGGAATTTGTTGAAAATTTTCAAAGTCCGAAAACGAGAAAAATTTGGGCAGCGGTTTCCCTTAAAAAACGTGATTTTGTGAAAAAATCCAGATGTTTTGGAAATTTGTTGAAAATTTTCCAAGTCCAAAAACGAGAAAAATTTGGGCAGCGGTTTCCCTTAAAAAACGTGATTTTGTGAAAAAATCCAGATGTTTTGGGAATTTGTTGAAAATTTTCAAAGTCCGAAAACGAGAAAAATTTGGGCAGCGGTTTCCCTTAAAAAACGTGATTTTGTGAAAAAATCCAGATGTTTTGGTAATTTGTTGAAAATTTTCAAAGTCCATAAACGAGAAAAATTTGGGCAGCGGTTTCCCTTAAAAAACGTGATTTTGTGAAAAAATCCAGATGTTTTGGAAATTTGTTGAAAATTTTCAAAGTCCGGATATGAAAATTTCACGGGCCGGGATTCACCTTAATGAAACCCGTTTTTAGAATTTATTCCGATGTTTTTGAAAAATGTTTGCAAATTTGCAAAAGTCCGGAAATAAAAAACGGAACGAGGTTCGCCTTAAACGAACATGTTTTTAGAATATTTCCATTTCCTTTCCAAAGGGGGGTTCTTCAGAAAAGGAAAGAAATATTTTTTCTTTTATACAAGTTTTCGTGGAAGTATTTGTTTGAAAATTCAACAATGTCTTGGGGAATCGTTTCTTTATTTACGTGGCTAGACTGTAGCCTGATTTGAGCATCACCAATTATTGGTATTTATCCGCCGACTTCCTTTTGTCATAACAAGTTATATGCAGAAATGTGCATACGTAATGTAATGCCTGACTCGAGGAATCGACGTCAACGCGAACCGAACGTCTTTCAAATTATGTCGTCTGTTTCTTACGAAAGAAAAAAAAGCTAAATGATGAAACAGGCGGCAAAATTAGAAAAATGCTCAATTGTCAAAAGGTAGAAAGAATTTAATCCACTTGTTTCCCTTAAGCTGCAAAATATGCCGTTATATATACAGGCCAGTATTTTGCGAAATAGTCCCCTATTCGCAGAATATGTCGATATCAAATACAGACCAGCACACTGCGGAATAAGTTTATTAATAAAAACTGGTTAATTAACTTTCGGGAAACGAAGCGGGTAATTGGTTTATCATATACAGGATTTTAATTGTTGAATTACTTTGTTTTAAATATTTGTGTACATTTCCACTATTAATCTTGTATTTGAAACTAGCAAATTTAGTCGGTCGACACTTGTAAACACTATATTATTCACGACGGCAACTTTCTTGGTTGAGCACTTTACGTAGGAATACCGGTGATAATGTTTTGTCGAGTGACGACTCGAAAATGAAGGAATCGTGCCCGTGATAATTTAAATTGCAATTCGAAGTTACAATCGCGCCGGGGTTCTTGATGGAAATGCTAGACAAATTGGGAGTAACAAGACAAAACATTATACATTATAAAGTTTAAACAATTGCTGATTGAAGAACGAGACTGTGGGACCGTGAAGAGGGAGGAAAAAAAAAATGCCACACGTCGGGCGACAGTGCTAGCATTAAAACGCAAAAAAAAAGCACCACGTTGGGCCCAGTGCTAGCATTGGCGCTACTTGCGGCCAACGCTAAACCCAAAACCTGGAAAGGACATGCAATAAACAAGCCGGCGGCTAGCTCACACAGCCGGCGCGAGCAAGGTTCCTCTTAAACCCAGGGCGAGTGCCTGTGGTTCGCTTGTTAATTCCTACTCCCCTTCCTTTCCTCAAAATCTCCAGGTCTCCTTCCTCAATCAGAACACAGTTGTTATGCACGAAAAAGGGTTTTATTCAATTAAAGGTGAACAGGGTTCTACAAAAGGCCAGCATCGGCACTACACACATGAGTATTTGGCTATCTCTAATTAATTCTATCATAACGGGGGGAGCTTCTCTCAACTCTCTCTACACGTGTTTAGTGAATTTAAATGTCAGTTCTTAGCACACAGAGGGGTAGCAAGGTTCATTGGTACTCACAAGCAGGAGATAGGCGGTCGGCAGACAGGATTCTGGGTAGGCGTAAACCTCTTTAAGCACAATACACAATTAAAGTAAAACATCGTGAGCGTTTACGGAGAGCGCCTAGCGCGAATCACGGGGAACACAGTTATTCTGCCGAAGGCCGGCGAAGGAATGGGGACGGGGAGCCGCTCGGCGCTTGGCACGGGCGCCGCACGGTGCGGGGAGAGGGGCGGAGGGCCTGTGCAAGGGGTCAATTCGCTATTAGCTCGCACGGGAAACAATTCCGTAACGTAACAAGTGAAATAACACAAAACTGCGCTATATAAATGCTACGTTATTACTATTATTATGCCCTTGTTAAGGAGACCAAAATATGGAAATAGACGGAGATTATATTGAAAAGCGACAAATTAATCGTCAATAATGTGGTTTTCGACTTAAAAAGCATTTTTATTTCATGACAATTAAAAGGTGAGAAAAATAGGAACATTACTTTTCGCCTGACCCTCGTAAAATTAAACTTAAATACAACTTAATGAACCTCATTTCTCACAGAAATGGTTGGAGATTCTCACCGCCAAAAATGTTAAGGTTATTCATTTTTAGGGTATTTTCCCGTGTTGCGCTACCTCCTTCGCGACAAAGTAAACTAAGCGTTGGCTGAAGAATAGATGGCGCAACGCGGCATAATACCCCAAAAATACGTCACTCATTTTACCACTTTCATATTTATTTTTATTGAGAGTCATTGATATTATCTTTTTCATTAATTAAATACAAAAAGAAGCTTAGAAGCTTACTTAATTTAATCCCAATAAATAATATACGCATACGAGGTATGAGGTAAAGATTTTATTCTTTATACATCAGGAAGATTGTAAGACTTGATATAAACCTAAGCAAACAAATTCACGATGTGAAAGTGAATGTTCAACCTTGTGAATTCTGTCATGAAATCGATCTGAAAAAGGGTGGTGGCTTTTGTCAAAAAAGACAAAAAGTATACATAGATAATATTACATTTTTACAGATTCCGTAATAAATTATGAACACACAGATTTTCTCTTCACCACCTGCCTTCTGTTATCTCGGAAACGAAAAACAGAATCGTGTTTTATTATTCAAACGTCATAAATATGTAACAAACTTCTACAGCCTTTATACAATTGATTAATAACCGCGTATGTCATAGGTTCTCAATCTTATTTTGCCCACCGCCACTTTGAGAAGATTTTTTTTCTAGCGCCCCCCAATTGTTTTTACTTACCATCTGTCGCTAATCTGTAACAGCTATTGTCACGATAATATTTACTAATATCGGGGGGGGGGGGGGTACCGGTTTCCTACCTCCTTCCTTCTCGTATTCGTGATATAATGTCAATTATTAATAAAAATAATACATGTAAGATTATTAGTACGTGATAAGCGTGTTTTTTTGTCTTTTTAGACCATATTTTTTTTGCCTGCCCACACCCTCACTATGCCATCTCAAGGCCCCAATTTTCTCTGGGACTCCTACCGCCAACCTGAAAGTCTAAAACGCCCACTAGGGGGCGTTATCGCCCGCGTTGAGAACCTATGGTGTATGTGAACCGTGCAAGTGAACCTAACATTCATCGATTCAATTATAAAAAACATGTATAGTTTGATAACGTTAGGTGGTTATGATTAATAACATCCACTTATTTCGGCTCATGTCATATCGTAGGGAGAAAAAAATTATGTTATTGTTGCGTTATGTTATTTCCAGCTCTTTGAGACAGAAGAATCTCACGAAAACCTTCGGTGTAGTAAAGTTAAATATATATTTAAGAAGTAAATAATAATAATATTTGGCTAATTTAAATAGGGCAGTTTTCGTTAAAAATCACTTCAAGAGCGCTGTACAAATAAATATGTAATATAATTAATATAATTGGCTTTCAACTAAGATTTATTGTTATAACTAGTGACTTACATCAAGAATCGTAGTTAGTGACTGGCATCTAAAACTTATACCTAGTGACTTACATTTATAAATGTATATATGTGTATTTTGAAAATTTCCGAAAATTCCTGAGAGAGATTTTTACATTAAAGACTCATAGCTAGTGACTTGCATCTAAAACTTATAGCTAGTGACTTACATCTAAGACTTCTGGGTTAGTGACTTTCATCCAAGACTTATTGTTAGTGACTCACGTCTAAGATTTAGAGCTAGTAACTAATCTAAGACTTATGGCTAGTAACTTACATCTAAGACTTATGACAATGACTTCTAGAAGAATCTGGTTGTTTTCATGGACGGAAGAGTTCCAGAAATCAATTTGAAATGGTAACAAAAGATCCTGGACAAGTAAATCCGAAAGTATAATTCTGTGTTACACAAACATCGGCTATTATTTGTACTCTGCATAAATATTAATTGGTACTAGAGACGGATTTAAATCTCATCAATTATTTCCCAGTCCAAATTGAACGACTTTTTTTACTCTCGTCTCATTTGCAAGAAGCCGGTGGGTTTAAGTTTTCCCAATAGGGGTTGCCAAACTGGCTCCAGACAGTCGTGTGCGGCAGTTGGACTACGTAACAAATAATTAGGTTGATTAGTTGTATTGGACGTCCTTAAAATACCAATATCTTGATATCACCATCAAACTATGGTCGTGTAAACGCATTTAAACATAAATAACTAACCTCACCACATTTTGGAATCAACATTTTATTATTATTATTACGTATTTATTAAAAATAAGTAGTAGTTCGTCGCCATTATATAAAAGCGAAAAATGTATAATTTTCTTTGTTTTGTTGCCCTTTAAGTAATTGTGACTGATATCTTTATTAGCGAGGTTTTGCGAAGTCGCCTGCGCTTTTTATCCCCTGCTGTAGATTGTGGGTGTCATGAACCTAAATAATTCCATAAATATCTCAGTCTTTGTAATATTCACTAAAATTGGTATAATAAGATTGGTTCACAATTTAAGCTATGAATAATTGAATAGCCGAAGTGGCAATTACAATATTCAATGTGATTATGTCATTAAAAACTGTAACCATTTTAGTTATTGACTTTCGAGTTAGATTGGTGAGGGGTAGTTATATTTAATCTAGATAACTGATAAAATTGGGCGAAAACCGTAAACCAGTAGTGCGCACCATTTAAAGACAAACGTCATTATCCAATTAAAAAATAAATTGTGAAAATTTACAAATTCATGCTGCACCAATGTCTTCCTCGTTATTACTAGCTAGATATATTGCGCACAAAATTCGACTGGGTTAGTAACATAAAATCACAATTATAAATATATGTTTCTCTTTCGTAACGCTTAATTGGATCTCGATGGATTTGTTCTGTCTCACATGCAAAGGCCAGAATTCAAACCTATTGGTGAAATTCGCACTTGGGTGCCTACCCTGGCTGATAACTGTCCGCTGACAGCCATTGTCAAGGAGACGAAAAAGTGTATTTATCTTCTCATCGTAACGCTTTTGTCAACATCTTACCGTTTTTATTGAGATACGCTAACAGACTCGCAAAGTGAAATTACCGTCAGTTTTGTACCATCTTAATCGTTACAAAACTGACTGCGGTCCATCCAGACAATAGCCAATCGACCACGAGGGATCCCCAAACCGGGCAAAATCGCCAAACTAACTACCATAAGTACCCTTGTGAAATTACCTTTGCTATTTGCTGCAGTAAACGTACCATATCGAGATCCACGGGCATAGCTCGTATAGAGTGAACATTCAGCTTCACATGTACGGTGGTGCCATCATCGCGCTAACCTAACAGTTACATGTATTAAATATTTATATACAGGTATTTTTAAAATTTAACTATGGACGTGAAAAAAAAATCACACTCCCATGGACGTCGGGTCACACAGACCCCTTCATAAAATTCTTCTAATTTTCAAACCTGGACCAATCTGACTTTAGAAAGGAGTTTATATGTATAAAGTATTTATAAATAAATGATCGAGTAATAAAAATAATGAACTTTTATTCATATTTTAATAATTATCTCCAAATTTAACAAATCTAGTCAGTTTTCAGTCTTAATTGACTTGAGATCATATTAAGGCTCCTTAATTATAGTAGGTATTACAAAAATCAAAACCAATTATTTTTCCTAGCTAATAAAAGAAACAGTAACAAAAAGTCGTAAAAAAAACTTATGACTTTTTGAAATTTTGACTTTTTTTCTGACTTTCTTAAGACTTTTTGAAATTTTGAAATTATTGTCAACGGGTCTCCCAGGCCCTGATCAAATTTTAAATTATTATTACTCACGTAATAAGTGCCAGATGACGCAACCTTCTCCCTCCTTGGTCATAACACAACTAAAACTGAAGCTACTGAGACGCGCGGGGATGGCACGCGCGGGGAAGGTGTTTATTCTGAGAAATTGAAGAAGGGGTTGGGCCTCAGAGACCCGACGTCCATAGTTAAAGGTTAATTATAAAAAATATATTTATGTATGTAAAGGATAGCATTTTAATAATGGTGTCTTTTCAGTATCTAGGTAGTTGCGGGAAGAATACCAAGTTAAAAAATGTTCTCATAATCATTTTCACAAAGTAACAGAACACGAAATAACAATAATAACAATTCAAAAAGCCAAAGTAGTATTTTGAAAATTTCGGAAAGTTCCTGAGATAGATTTTAATACGCACAACTTCAATTCCAGTTGACAAAGCAGTGAGGTACATATTTAATATTAACTGTTTGGAGTCAAATTATATTTTAAAACGATGTTTGCAGTGCAAATATGGAATCGCATGGTTGCGCACAATTATTCAGTCGTGAAATGAAATGATAAACGTTTTTATAAATGTGTTTCGAATCCAATATTTTTACTGTAAAAATAGCTTGACAAAAAACCTCGAGAAATAGTTTCGAGGCACTGTATATTGACACTGGTTTCTGCATGGTTGAACAATATGTTTTTTGTAACAACAGCCAATGTGTTTTGGCACTTGGGAGATATTTTTGTTATCGAATACCTCTTGTTATCGAAATTGGATGACACCACTGCGCGCAAGGAATATGTAGCATATACGCCGATACATTATTTTGTTCCATCAACCTGAATAATTTATTCATGAAATGTAGTTAAGCCTTGCCATGATTTTGATCCAATTGGTAGCAGTGGAATATGAGAAAAATACGTATTTTTCTTCTTGAAAATCTCAGTGTGGCACATGACAAAACAAGTTGATTTGTAATTTATGGGCGCTTCTTCAAAACAATTGTATTATAAGTCATTCAACCTTATATAAATACTTCATTATAACATTTTACATAGAAACATCATGAAATTTGGACATCTTTTTCTGATTGAACCTATTAGGTTAGGACAAGATGCCATTTTTTTTTCCTGTTTGTATCACTCAAAACTAAAGAAGATTTTGAATAAAGAACATTAAAACAGTGCATATATCGTCGCATTAATCCGTAGACTGCGTAACTCCAAATTTTTCGAAAATACGTTTTTAATGCCATCTGGTGTTAAAATTAGTCCCGCATCGACTAGTAAAACTCGCAAATTTAAAAAAAATATATCTTTTTAGATAAACACAAATTAGGAAACTGCGTAACCAACCATGGTGCCATTTTTACTCGCGAATACTTCGAAACTCCTAACTCCACATACTTTATTTTATTTACCATTTCAAGTCTTATTATTTAACTTCAAAATTATTCGTGGTATTAGTATTGTGCTGTTATGTTTTGTGTATTAAGTACTAATATATTTATCCTGTTATTCTTACATACTCAGACTAAATATAAAAGTCAATTAGAATGATACCGAGTAATTCATAAAATAAATATCGCAATTCTGTATTGTTGTGTTTTATTTTTTTAATGTAAAATTCCTATCTCCCAAGTCTTCAACAAGTTGTTCATAAAACTGTTCACAGAAAAGTACGTAGCTATCTTTGTAAAATACGTATCTCCATTCTCGGTTTTTATGTAAACTTCCTAACTCCGATTTGAAATAGAAAGCCTTAACTTACAAAAGTTAAATGATTGAAAATAATTTTCGAAATATATTATATGTTCGGAAAATAAATAAAAACGATGACCCGTCTTTCATTTTTTTTACTACGAGGTTTTTTGTGCCTCCTGTAAAATTTGACATTTGGTGGTTAAGCATTCTACGAATTAATGCGACGATACACTGATACGACATTCAGAAATGAAACGTTGTTGAGAGTAGCTTAAACTATACAGGGTGTCATAAAAGTAAACGTTATCCCTTGGGGGGCTGACAGGCCAACTCATGACTGACCAGAATATGATCATAATTAAATAAGATATTGGCACTTTTACGAATTTCGTGAAAATAAACAGTGTGGTTAGTTTTTCGAGTTCCATAGTTTCAATATACCAATTTCCAAGATTCAATTCAACTCAATCGAAAATCTGAAACAGAAAAATCAGACAAAAGATACGGTGACATCTGGGATTCGAACCCAGGACCTATGATTTGCCGGATCAGTGCTCTTTCAACTGAGCTAATGTGTCCCTATCCGATTCGGTCTTATTTAACCGTTCTTCGACCAAGAACTATGAATGAATATATGAAATGACGAGAGGTTCTGGGTCCGAGTCCCAGTTGCCATTATCATTATCTTTTTTCATTTTTCTGTGTCTTGTTCTCTTTCATAAACGTTCGTTTAGATTGTGAATGTTATCTTCTTCTTAAAGAATATGTGAAGAACTAAGAAAATTAAGATAATGTTGGTAGTTCTTGGTCGAAGAATGGCACAGTTAAATAAGACCGAAACAGATTGGGACACATTAGTTCAGTCGTAGGTCCTGGCCCGACAAGGCATGGGTCCCAGATGTAACCATATCTTTTTCTGATTTTTTCTTTTTAAAATTTGCGGTTGAATTTCGCTAATATTTTCTTTATTAATTAAATATTACGGTTTTGAGGTTTTACTCATTAAGTTAAAAACAAAAATTAAAAGTGCCTTTTCTTTTGGAAAATAAAAACCAACTTTGACCGATCGTGAGATAACTTTGTTTAATTAGTATTCATACCAACGCATCATATTGGTGTAGTTTTTGTAATAGTTTGTAACATTTGCTATGTTTTACTAAGGCGCCGATACCCGCATTTCTACCGATTTCTTACATATCTCACTTAAACATTTGAAGTTTTTAATCTCTTAAAAAATATATCTTATTTTTCAAGATAATGTCTAGATGCTGCCCACGCCGAAACGCAAATTATATGAAATTCCCTCGATAGGAAAAAAATCGCAAAGTATGCTCCAAAAATTATTAAAAGCAAGACTGTTTCCATTGTCTTATAAATTATATGTGTGAAAAAATTCACATTGTTTCTCTAAATGATGCTTAAGAAGCCTCCCACGAAATTTTTGCTCTATTTTAAACGAGTCGCGTTTTATTAAACATTTTAGCAATTTTCGCATCGATTTCGACGCTTTAAATTTTAGCGCTCTCTTCTAACATTCGTAATTTAATACCTCTCCATCTCCTTCTTTTTGAGCCCGGTTTGCGGGTCCTTAAGGCTCTGCAACCGGGCTCAAAAAGAAGAAGATGGAGATATACGAAATTACGAATGTTAGAGGAGAGCGCTAACATTTACAGCGACAAAATCGATGCGAAAATTGCGAAAATGTTTAATAAAACACGACTCGTTTAAAATAGAGCAAGTATCTCGCGGGCATTGTCTTAAACAGAATTTAAAGAAACACTGTGATTTTATACACATAACTTGTAAAATAACTGAAACAAACGTGTTTATAATAATTTTTGGAGCATACTTTGCGATTTTTTTCTATCAAGGTAATTTTATATAATTTGTGTTTCGGCGGGGGCAATATCTAGATATTATCTTCAAAAATAACATATATTTTTTTAAGAGCTTTAAAACTTACCGTATTTAAGGGAAATATGTAAGAAATCGGTAGAAATTCGTGTTGCGGGCCCTTAATAAAACAGCAATTTTACTGCAAAAAAGGGGGAAAGTTACGTTTTTGAACATTCTGTATAAGTATTAGTTTTAGTCAGAAACTTCTTCCACCCTTTCACTTTCCTCTCATACTTCATTCAACTTCACAACATTCACAAAAATAAATAGATTATCACAATTTCTCCGGCTTAAGACAGTTTGATCTCACGACATAAAAAAAATCGTTTTTCAAGCCAAGCATCTTACACTTAGTCAAGAACAATGAGTTCATTGTTTTCCCATAATTTCTTTTATGAAAGCTTCTACATCATTTCTTAAGGCGTTCGTGTAATCAGAAGAATAAGCTAAACGGAAGAGGAAAAAAAGCATTCTATAAAGAAATCAATATCCGTAGAAAAGCTTCAGATGCGAGAATAAAGCTCTAACCCCGTTATTTGGATTTCAAAGGGGAAACCCGAATTATATTTTGCTCTCGAAGATAATTCACAATTTCAACTAGTATTATTTCGTTTATCTGTTTCTGAGAAGGTGCTGTGTTCAATAGAATTGGATAAAATTGGTTATATACACATCTTGGATAGTTGACAGGATCGATATTAAATAATACGTACTCTGGTTCAACAAAGGAAAATAGAATTTTATACGCAAACTGGATATTTTAAACAAGATACCTGACATTTTTAACATGCTAGTGACATTTTGTAGAATTATTTTAAAAGAAAGACAAACATTGTTTACTGATGAAGGACTAGCAGAAGATTTCGCATTTTTGGAGGCGGGAATTGGTACCGCCGCCCAGGGAACCATTTATTGGATAACCAACACCTCTGCCATTTTGGTTGTGACTTTGTGGGGGTGACCGGGTTCATGGGGGTGAGGTTTGTCATGGTTTTGACGGCCGATGCGTCTGCCCACCTGCTGTGTTGGGAGAGACTGATTATGGGAGATATTTTGACCTCTCCAGTCAGAAACCCTCGACACATCTCCTTACACCGCAGTTGGAGGGATGGATTCGTACATACGTTACTCCTGAACACACTGACCCCCTGATTCCTATCCATTTTTCAATTTGGGAGGCGGGAATGGGTACCGCCGCCCCGGGAACCTTTATTGGATAACCAACACCTCTGCCATAGGTCACCCCAGTGGTTCGCTGCGTTTGGTGATTTAGCAGGAGTGCCCAGGGTCATGGGGTGAGGTTTGTCTAGGTCTTGGATGCGGATAACTAGGACACACTGAACCCCAGATTCCTACCCATCCCTTAAACCATTTTCCTTCTCAGAACTCTCATTTCCTCCCTTTCCTTAAAAAATCATCCACACAGCATCCCCAAAGACGACATAGGGCCTGTGGCAAATTATTTTCCTCATGGCCTCCTGTGTGGATTTCATGTAAAAAAAAATCCTCATAGCTTTTTCCTTCCCAGAACTTCATCTTCTCCCTTTCCTTTCCTTAAAAAACCCTCCATACCGCATACCCTAAGATGACGTAGGCCCTGAGTGAAATTATTTTCTTCGGGTCCTAATGTAAAAAAAGAACGTTGAACCCGCGATGCGTAGGTGAAAACCCATGCTTTGGCCAATAAATAATCTATCTGCAACATTTGCTTCTAATTAAAAAGGTAGCTGCCAAAACTATTGGAAAACATTATTATAAATAACATTGTAATTTTGAATTTGAAATATGAGAGTAACAAAAATTATTTAAAAATTATTTACTTTTTCCTTGTTCTGTTAGTATTTTATTCTTCATCAATGATACATTACATTGATGGAAATAAACTTGTTTTTATAAAAAAAGATTTATTCTAATAAAAAACATATGATTATTAATTAATAAAATAATGTTGTATGTATTAATATATATATATTAATGCTTGGTTTTGGGGTAGGTCGGGAAAAGCTCACTTTTTCGTCGACGCAAAAACGACCAGTACGCCCTTTGCGTTTCACCCACCTCAAGGTTCACTTTCGGTTGAAGCAAATTCCGAATGAAAACTGTAAGCACTTTTTTTTCGACAAAATGAAATATATACAGGGATTTATTCTCCGATACGAATCGGCGGCGAAAACTAGAAGCTCTACTCGAATCACTCGATTCGGCTCGGTTGTATTTCCCGCCGACAGATAGCGTTTCAAAAAAAAAATGACAAAAAAAGACTTAGCATTTTCCTCAAAGGAAAATGCTAGGTCTATGGTCAAAATCTTAGATGTCAAATTTTTAGCCTAACAAAACGGAACTCTCGGCGGTTTGGGTCGTTGTTTTTCGGAAAACGACATTGCCGCCGAAAAAAACGATTCCGGGCTAGATGTTTTTAAAAAATACGAAAGCCGGAAAGATTCCGCAACTTTTGATAACAATAAAACATACGATTCTCATATAAAATACGTCAGGAGATGCAGACAAAACTCGAAATTTTCCGAAAAAAAATCATCAAAACACGCGCTCACAGATTCCATCGGAAGTTTAAATATTGGTGGCCAGTTAAAATTAACACGTTATTCATTCCGGGTAGGTACCTACTTATTTCGGTAGTATTGCAAATATGATGAAAAAAGCAAAGATTGCCGGAATCTAAGGAAATGCGCAGGTACCTACCTGAATGGGTACCTACACAACGAATTAGGTTTTCATGCAATAAATACTAAGGTAAGGTTATTTCGATGATACTGAATAATTGAACTTTTTTAAGTTAATTTTCACGTTCTGTTTTGGTTCTACTCAAATTCTGTTTTTTATCATTATAGGCCAGTTACATCACAAAACTGAAATAATTACAGAACTCGAACGGAACTTTCTAGAACTGAAAATTTACTTGAAAAATTTTAAGAATTGTCAATTTTTTTTTTATTAATTATTTTTTTTATTTTTAGGTGTGTTCTATTTGGACATTGTTAAATAAAAAAAATAATTACGCGTGTTCTAGGTAGGTACTTACTTGCAGGGACTTTTTTCATTTTAAAATCAAAACATGATATTGAATGAATTTATTTATAGTGAAAATTATTTTATGCTCAACAGCATAATGGCGTCGTTTTGGTGAAATATTACAACAAAGTACCTACTTAGTACTTACACTTGCAAAATGAAATACAATACAACTACAATAGTGAGCTCCGGCATAATGAAATTTTGCACTGCTAAACCGTGCAACCGATTGTTATTGTTATTGTTAATGGACTATTTGTGCGTAAATAAATTAATTATATACAGCGGGTACCCGGCATGCGTTGCGAGGCCACTTTAACTTCGGGGTCAACTAAACCGTAATGGTTCCCTACCAAGTCCCGGGAAACAACATTATAAAATTATGCACTTTATAAAATTATATACAACGGGTACCCGGCATGCGTTGCAAGGCCGCTTTAACCTCGGGGTCAATAAAACTGTAATGTTTCCATCCGAAGTCTTGGGAAACTACATTATAATGCAAGCGCCTGCACTATGTAACATTATATACTACGGGTACCCGGCATGCGTTGCAAGGCCACTTTAACCTCAGGGTCAACTAAACTGTAATGGTTCCATCCCAAGTCCCCGGAAACTACATTATAATGCAAGCGCCTGCACTATATAACATTATATACAACGGGTACCCGGCATGCGTTGCAAGGTCACTGTAACCTAGGGGTCAACTTTACTGTAATGGTTTCATCCCGATTCCCGGGAAATAAAATTTTAATGCAAGCGCCTGCAATTTATAACATAATATACAACGGGTACACGGCATGCGTTGCAAGGTCACTGTAACCTCGGGGTCAACTTAACTGTAATGGTTCCATCCCAATTCCCGGGAAATAATATTTTAAAGCAAGTGCCTGCAATATATAACATGATATACAACGGTTACTCGGCATGCGTTGCAAGGTCACTGTAACCTCGGGATCAACTTAACTGTAATGGTTCCATTCCAATTCCTGGGAAATTACATTTTAATGCAAGCGCTGCACTACATAACATTATATACAACGGGTACCCGGCATGCGTTGCAAGGCCACTGTGAACTCAGGTTTCTTCATATATTTAATTTAACACACACTCCTCCTCGCTTCATCCACGTTCACACGTCAAATCGCATAGTGTCTTAACCCGTCAGTTGCTTCTGCAACGGGCAAAACCTAGTATATATAGTATTGTTTAGTTTTGGGGTAGGTCGGGAAAAGCTCACTCTTTTTTGTATGCAAAAATTAAGCCAAACCTGTCACGCCAAAACGACCTTTCGGCTCCTCGAGATTCGTACACTTTGAGAGGTCAGTTTCGGTCAACGGGCAGCGTAACTAAAATTGTATGAGAATTTTCAGCCATCGATCCTCAAGCCAAAGTGGACCTTGGCGTTCAGCATTTCGGAAGGCTTCACGGTTCAATCTCCTTCGAAGTCTTCGGCACGAGCTTTTGTTTTTTTTTCTGGATCGGGAAACATTTTTAATTTTTATTTATATGTTTGCCAAAACTTTACGGGAGACATCTAGCGGTGCGGAATACAAGTATGGATTGTTCACATTAGAAAAAATCAAATGTCTATCGAATACGGCTGTAGTTCTATTTTTATCCGTTCGAATGGCGGGGTCGTCTGATTTCACACCAAAATGTCCAATTCACGAAAAAAGTGCACTCAACAAATTCAGACATGGAAGCTGGTAGTTTTTTTTTCCGACAAAAAAAATATATACAGGGATTTATTCTCCGATACGAATCGGCGGCGAAAACTAGAAGCTCTACTCGAATCACTCGATTATATTTCCCGCCGACAGACGGCGTTTGAAAAAAAAAAATGACGAAAAAACCCGCTAATTTCACAAAGGAAAATGCTATATAGGACTATTGACATAGGTCAGGATCTTAGATGTCAAATTTTTAGCCTAACAAAACGGAACTCTCGGCGGTTTCGGTCATTGTTTTTCGGAAAACGACATTACCGCCGAAAAACCGATTCCGGGCTAGATGTTTTTTGAAAATACGATAGCCGGATAGATTCCGCAACTTTTAACACCAATAAAACATATGATTCTCATATAAAATACGTCAGGAGATGCTGACAAAACTCGAAATTTTCCGAAAAAAAATCATCAAAATACGCGCTCACAGATTCCATCGGAAGTTTAAATATTTGCTGGCCAGTTCAAATTAACACGTTTTTCATTCGGGATAGGTACCTACTTATTTCGGTAGTATTGCAAATATGATGAAAAAAGCTAAGATTGCCGGAATCTAAGGAAATGCGCAGGTACCTACCTGAATGGGTACCTACACAACGAATTAGGTTTTAATGCAATAAATACTAAGGTAAGGTTGTTTCGATGATACAGAATAATTGAACTTTTTTAAGTTAATTTTCACGTTCTGTGATGGTTCTACTCAAATTCTATTGTTTTATCATTACAGACCAGTTACATCACAAAACTGAAATAATTACAGAACTCGAACGGAACTTTATAGAACTGAAAATTTACTAGAAAAATTTAAAGAATTGTCAATTTTTTTTATTAATTATTTTTTTTATTTTTAAGTGTGTTCTATTTGAACATTGTATATATATATATATACATTACGCGTGTTCTAGGTAGGTACTTACTTGCGGGGACTTTTTTCATTTAAAAATCAAAACATGATATTGAATGAATTTATTTGTAGTGAAAATTATTTTATGCTCAACAGCATAATGGCGTCGTTTTGGTGAAATATTACAACAAAGTACCTACTTAGTACTTACACTTGCAAAATGAAATACAATACAACTACAATAGTGAGCTCCGGCATAATGAAATTTTGCACTGCTAAACCGTGCAACCGATTGTTATTGTTAATGGACTATTTGTGCGTAAATAAATTAATTATATACAGCGGGTACCCGGCATGCGTTGCGAGGCCACTTTAACTTCGGGGTCAACTAAACCGTAATGGTTCCCTACCAAGTCCCGGGAAACAACATTATAAAATTATGCACTTTATAAAATTATATATAACGGGTACCCGGCATGCGTTGCAAGGCCGCTTTAACCTCGGGGTCAATAAAACTGTAATGTTTCCATCCGAAGTCCTGGGAAACTACATTATAATGCAAGCGCCTGCACTATGTAACATTATATACTACGGGTACCCGGCATGCGTTGCAAGGCCACTTTAACCTCAGGGTCAACTAAACTCTAATGGTTCCATCCCAAGTCCCCGGAAACTACATTATAATGCAAGCGCCTGCACTATATAACATTATATACAACGGGTACCCGGCATGCGTTGCAAGGTCACTGTAACCTAGGGGTCAACTTTACTGTAATGGTTTCATCCCGATTCCCGGGAAATAAAATTTAAATGCAAGCGTCTGCAATTTATAACATAATATACAACGGTTACTCGGCATGCGTTGCAAGGTCACTGTAACCTCGGGGTCAACTTAACTGTAATGGTTCCATCCCAATTCCCGGCAAATAACATTTTAAAGCAAGCGCCTGCACTATATAACATTATATACAACGGGTACCCGGTATGCGTTGCAAGGTCACTGTAACCTCGGGGTCAACTTAACTGTAATGGTTCCATTCCAATTCCTGGGAAATTACATTTTAATGCAAGCGCTGCACTACATAACATTATATACAACGGGTACCCGGCATGCGTTGCAAGGTCACTGTAACCTCAGGTTTCTTCATATATTTAATTTAACACACACTCTTCCTCGCTTCATCCACGTTCACACGTCAAATCGCATAGTGTTTAAACCCGTCAGTTGCTTCTGCAACGGGCAAAACCTAGTATATATAGTATTGTTTGGTTTTGGGAGAGGTCTTTTTCCGCGCACTTTTTGGTTGACGCAAAAACGACCAGTACGCCCTTTGCGTTTCACCCACCTCAAGGTTCACTTTCGGTTGAAGCAAATTGGGACTGAAAACTGTAAGCAAATTTTTTTCGACAAAATGAAATATATACAGGGATTTATTCTCCGATACGAATCGGCGGCGAAAACTAGAAGCTCTGCTCGAATCACTCGATTCGGCTCGGTCATATTTCCCGCCGACAGATGGCGTTGGTAAAAAAAAAAATGACGAAAAAACCCCTTAATTTCACAAAGGAAAATGCTAGGACCGTTGACGCAGATCTCAAATGTCAAAGTTTTAGCCTAACAAAACGGAACTCTCGGCGGTTTGGGTCGTTGTTTTTCGGAAAACCACATTGCCGCCGAAAAACCGATTCCGGGCTAGATGTTTTTTAAAAATACGATAGCCTGAGAGATTCCGCAACTTTTAATAAAAATAAAACATACGATTCTCATATAAAATATGTCAGGAGATCCTGACAAAACTCGAAATTTTCCGAAAAAAAATCATCAAAACACGTGCTCACAGATTCCATCGGAAGTTTAATTATTGCTGGCCAGTTCAAATTAACACGTTTTTCATTCGGGGTAGGTACCTACTTACTTCGGTAGTATTGCAAATATGATGAAAAAAAGCAAAGATTGCCGGAATCTAAGGAAATGCGCAGGTACCTACCTGAATGGGTACCTACACAACGAATTAGGTTTTAATGCAATAAATACTAAGGTAAGGTTGTTTCGATGATACTAAATAATTCAAATTTTTTTTTTAAAGATAATTTTCACGTTCTGTGTTGGTTCTACTCAAGTTCTGTTTTTTCTCAATAAAGGCCAGTTACATCACAAAACTGAAATAATTACGGAACTTTCTAGAACTGAAAATTGACAAGAAAAATTTGTAAAATTGTCAATTATTTTTTTTAAACAACCCAGCCTTATAATTTTTATGTTATGTTATTTTTAAATGTGCAGATTATTTATGAATAAAGCGTGGTTCTATTTGGATATTGTGAAATAACAAAAATATATATATTACGCTGTTCTAGGTAGGTACTTTCTTGCAGGGACTTTTTTCCTTTAAAAATAAAACATGATATTGAATAAAATTATTTGTGCTGAAAAGAAGTTTTTATAAAATTATTTTATGCTCAACAACATAATGGCGTCGTTTTGGTGAAATATTACAACAAAGTACCTACTTAGTACTTGCAATACAACTACAAATAGTGAGCTCTGGTATCATGAAATTATGCATTGCTAAACCGTTCATCCGATTGCGATGAAATTTTGGGGGAGCGGTCGACTACCTGTTCCCTTTGTATGCGCTCATTCCTCGCTTCATCCGCATTCAGACATCGTTTTTTCTTCATATATTTAATTTAACACGCCTGCTCGCTTCGTCTTTTAGGGAAACGAAGGAGAGAAGAGTTCTGGGAAGGAAAAGGGTTTAAGGGGTGGGTAGGAATCTGGGCTTCAGTGTGTCCTGATCATCAGACCTAGACACACCTCATCCCATGAACCCGGGCACCCCTGCTAAATCACTAAGCGTAGCGAATCACCTAGGGTGACCTATGGCAGAGGTGTTGGTTAAAAAAGAGGGGGGATGAAAACCAGGGTGGGGGGAGGGTAACCTGGGAAGGGGGAGGGGAACCCGGGAGGGGGTTTTGCGGGATGGAGGAAGGGGGGGGGGGGGGAATAGAGTACGCTATGAAAGAATATTTTTTCTGTTCTTTTTTTACTCGAATAAAACGAAATTTTAAAAGGATAAATGCCAGGAGTGCAGAACTAAGCAAGGGAAAATATATTAAGAACATGTTTTTTTTCAATTATTTCTGGCTTTTTGGGAAAGGTGAATTTATATGCATTTAATTTTTTTTTTTACATGAGCTCCGCACAGGAGGCCGTGGGGAAAATAATTTCCCTCAGGTCCTATGTCATCTTTGGGGATGCTGTGTGGAGGATTTTTTTTAGGAAAGGAAGGAGATGAGAGTTTTGGAAAGGAAAAGGGTTTAAGGGGTGGGTCCCTCCAAGACCTAGGCAGACCTCACCCCATGAACCCGGGCACGCCTACTAAATCACCAAACGTAGCCAACCACTTGAGGTGACCTATGGCAGAGGTGTTGGTTATCCAATAAAGGTCAACTTTGGGGATTTGTATTTCTACATGACACTATATACAACGGGTACCCGGCATGCGTTGCAACAACATTGTAACCTCGGGGTCAACTTAACTGTAATGGTTCCATTCCAAGTTCCGGGAAACTACATTATAATTCAAGCGCCTTGCAAACGCATGCAATGTATTATAACATTATATACAACGGGTACCCGGCATGCGTTGCAACATCACTGTAATCTCGGGGTCAACTTAACTGTAATGGTTCCATTCCAAGTTCCGGGAAACTACATTATAATGCAAGCGCCTTGCAAACGCCTGCTTTATATTATAACATTATATACAAAGGGTACCCGGCATGCGTTGCAAGATCGCTGTAACCTCGGGGTCAACTTAACTGTAATGGTTCCATTCTAAGTTCCGAGAAACTACATTATAATACAAGCGCCTTGCAAACGCCTGTTTTATATTATAACATTATATACAAAGGGTTCCCGGCATGCGTTGCAACATCACTGTAACCTCGGGATCAACTTAACTGTATTCCATTCCAAGTTCAGGGAAACTACATTATTATGCAAGCGCCTTGCAAATGCCTGCACCATATTATAACATTATATACAACGGGTACCCGGCATGCGTTGCAAAGTCACTGTAACCTCAGGTTTCTTCATATAATTAATTTAACACACACTCCTCCTCACTTCATCCACATTCACACGCAAATCGCAAAGTGTTTTAACCCGTCAGTTGCTTCTGCAACGGGCAAAACCTAGTATATAGTATTGTTCACTTTGGAGACCCTTCACTTTTTTTGCCGCGCTAAAAACGACCACTCTGCCCTTAACGTTTCAACCACCTTAAGGGTCACTTTCGCTCGAAACGGATTCAGACAGGGTCGTGTCCCGATTGAGGACCAGATTTCATACAAAAAAGATGATGCAGGATTAACAGCGCACCCGACGGCGAAAACTACAATTAGATCTCTCACCGACGAAGAAATTCGGCCTCAGTTATATTTTCTGCCGACAGGTTCACCCGTTAAAAAATGTCGAATATTTCAGTGCGTCAGAAAAGTTCACCTCCCATACAAAACTGTATTTGCTAGGGATTTATTAATTTTACGGCTTTATTCAAAATAACGTAGAAAAATGGACATTTTAAAGGCTCTTTGCGGGAACGCAGATTACAGCGTAAAAAAATATTTTGACTGAGATGTTTTTCAATAAATTGTAAAAATACAAGTTTTAGAAACTTTTAAAGTTGCGACATGTACCGCATTCCATTCAAAATATTACACTATATTGCATTAAAGATTGAAATTTTTCTGACATTTGCCGAAATCGATCTATCATCGACAATGCATAATTTTCCAGCCAGTTAATATGAACTCGAGGTAGGTACCTACTGGCGTTTAAAATATGAAGGATTTACACGTAGAAAATAAACAGTAGTTAATGCAGCATTCATATTATCCGAGGTTTTGTGAAACCAAGTCAGAGTACTTACGTAGGTACTTAATTCCATTGAAAATCAAATAAGTAGGTAATGCAGCGTTGATATTATATTTATAACGCGGTAGGTACCTACCGTTCTATCGAATTATTGCAAATTCGCCAAGTATTTATTGAGAAAACACGTAGGTACCTACACAAATATTATTTTTCTCGGTATGTACTAAGTAGGTACCGGCTTATGTGAGGATATTCTTTCCTTTAAATTTTAAATCGAAAATTCATGATATGAAATGAAAAAAATCACCTAGATGGTCACTTTTTGAAATATGTGGGTACACGGAGGTTGCTTCTTGACAACCACTTTTGGTAGGAACGTTATTTTTAAATTAGTCAAGTTTATTTTCCCGCAATGTGCGAGTTTTATTTATTCAAAACATCAAAACTTATTATATTTATTATTATTTATTTATACTTTTTATTTCAAAACAGAAATAATTACGGAACTTGAATAGAATTTGAACAGAACTTTCACAGAACGTTTAAATTAACTTGAAAAATTGGAGATTTTTAAATATTGTTTTGAACAACCCAGCCTAAATATATTTCTTCTTTTTTTACGTATGTGCAGGTAACTCTAAACATTGGTACCATATAATTTTTTTCAAAAATGTTAGATTTATATAGCGCTTTTTTGTATATTGCTTTTTTATGATAATCATTCAATATGGGATTGGTACCGCCGCCCCGGGAACAATTCATTGGTTTCCATATAAAATAATGAGCTTTGACATCACGAAATTATGCATTGCTAAACTGTTCATCCGATTGCGAGGAAACTTTGGGGACACTATGTGCGCATCCCTTCGATTCTTTCTGTATAAAATGGTGAGCTCTGGCTCTGGCTTCTCTGACTTTGGGGATTTGATTTTTTTGTTACATGAATACCGCACAAGAGTCCCAACTGCTCCCGTCTGGAGCCAGTGGGACTATGGCGTCCCCAATTGGGGTATGTTGTGAGGCTGAAGGCAGTGGGGAGGGGAAGGAGATAGGAAAGAGGAAGGTGAGGAAGTACCTGGCTATTCAGATCTGGTCACCAAACACGGCAGAAGCCATTTCAAGTAACGTTTCAATTCTGAATGGTGGTCTTACACCAGGGCGATACTGAGAGTATCTTCCACTATGATGTGTGCATTCCCTCGATTATTTTTTTTAATATAAAATAGTTAGCTCTGGCGTCATGAAATTATGCATTGCTAAACCGTTCATCCGATTGCGATGAAACATTAGGGATTTGATGTGTGCATGCCCGCAATGATTTTTGTATGCAATAGTGAGCTCTGGCATAATGAAATAACGCATTGCTAAACCGTTCATCCGATTGCGATGAAACATTGGGGATTTGATGTGTGCATGCCCGCAATGGTTTTTGTATACAATAGTGAGCTCTGGCATAATGAAATTACGCATTGCTAAACCGTTCATCCGATTGCGATGAAACTTTGGGGATTTGATATATGCATGCCCGCAATGGTTTTTGTATACATAGTGAGCTCTGGCATCAAGAAATTATGCATTGCTAAACCTTTCATCCGACTGCGATGAAACTTTTGGGATTTGATGTGCAGTCGAGTTTGAATCCAGACAGTTTGAATCCAGTCGATTCATTCTATATAAAATAATGAGCTCTGGCATCATGAAATTATGCATTGCTAAACTGTTCGTCAACTACCTGTTCCCTTTGTAGGCACTCACTCCTCGCTTCATCCGCATTCAAACATCGTTTTTTCTTCATATATTTAATTTAACACACACTCCTCGCTTCATCCACGTTCACACGTCAAATCGCATGTGTTTTAACCCGTTAGTTGCATCTGCAACGGGCAAAAGCTAGTTAATAAAATAATGTCTAGTTTATCGCTTGTCTGAATATTCCCATAATCAGTTTTAATTTTGAAAATCATTGTAAATCCCACTTCTAGAGGTCATTAAACCGCCCTTACATACAGCCAAAATTATTATTTTTAATAACGGTTAAAGGAGATGTTGTAGGCTACATGCCTCGTTATGAATATGATGTTGCATATATTATAATATGTTGAAAATTGATATTTCTATTAGAACTAGTTAAGCGAATTTCGAGAGTTTTTGGCGCTTCAGATATAAAGAATATTTATATATACTAGGATAGCCTTCCTGGTAGTGTCCGACCGAAACAGGATTTTCTACCGAACCCGAAACCGAAGCTTCGGTATCTGTCACAGTTTCGGCCGAAACCGAAACCGAAACTTTTTTATACATGTTAAAAATCTATTTTTTACTGAAATTTGGCTTTTTATACAGACAGTTAACATGTGTTAAATGAAATAAAAAACTATAATTGAAGTACGTGAAAAAAATATTTTTTTATATTTCTTCCATAAAACAGACAAAAATTATTAAAATTAGTAACTACTTCTTGGAACAAAAATTTGACAAATATCAACACTTATTTGGTATGTAATTTATTATAAAGGAAGGACCTCATTAAATGAGTGTTTTAATTTTAATCGCGTTTACAATCATAACAGTCTTATTACCCGCGTTAAATGAAATAAAATAAACAAAAATTTTAACAAAACAAAAAACGACTTCAAAAAATGCACTAAAAAGTAAAAAAATAATTTCGTATTCTTCTACAACTTCATAATCAACTTACCTTTTCTACTCATCAATATGTACGTACGATTGTTATTTTTGGAGTCGGTGTCGGCGGGAGAGGAGCTGTCAAGTGAACACGCCGGGCCGCGGGTACCTTGGTTGACACCGACTCCAAAAGTAACAATCGTACCTACATATTGATGATCAGAAAAAGTAAGTTGATTATGAAGTTGTAGAAGAATACGAAATTATTTTTTTACTTTTTAGTGCATTTTTTGAAGTCGTTTTTTGTTTTGTTAAAATTTTTGTTTATTTTTTGGTTTTTAGTGAATCTGAAGTACACTAACTAATTTGTCTGAATATGGGTAAACCTACTAAACGTACTGCTCATATGAGACAGACATAATTTGACCATAGCGACGTTAAGGTCAAATTAAGAGATTCGGCCGAGTTTCGTTAATTTGTCATGGATCCGATAATCAGAACATAACCAAACTCTCATTAAATTACCCTTGAGTACATCCTTTCCAATAAAAAAAGAATCATCGAAATCGGTTGGCGTGATATTGAGTTATTCGTCCATTTGTCGCGCACATACTTATGCAAATTTAAGACTTATATGGTTTTCTCATGGATGCTATTGTCGGAACTAGACCAAATTAAAATGGGACCACACGGGAAGCATCAGCTTTTAAATAAAAAAAGAATCATCAATATCGGTTCACCCAGTCAAAAGTTCTGGCGTAACAAACATTAAAAAAAAAAAGAAAAAAAAAAAAAAAAAAAAAAAAAAAAAAAAAAAAAAAAAAAAAAAAAAAAAAATACAGTCGAATTGAGAACCTCCTCCTTTTTGAAGTCGTTTAAAAAGAATAATAATTGAAGTATGTAAAAAATTATTATTTTATTTTTTGATATTACTGCCATAAAATAAACAAAAATTAACGCATAAACTCACAACACAATCACGCCGGACTAGCCAGTGAACTCAGCTGATGATGGCGGGTGACACACGAGCAACAAACTCACCCGAAGTCAGCCGAAGGACACGCGATAATTCACGAACGCAGAGTTTCGGTGCTGCCGAAGGTTCTGCAGATTTTCAGCCGAAACTAGATTTTTTTCCGAAACTTGCCAAAACCGAAACCGAAACCGAACCTCCTGTCTGTCACTACTTCCTGGTCGTACAAATACTTCGTTCATTTTTCATACTTCTAAACATTCATCTTCCACGTGTAATTCCTACTATTTCCCGTCTTCCCTCCCTTAAGCTCCACAGCATACCCTAACAGGGAAAACCATGTACTACGCAACTCGGTTGAAAAATTTCTCGTTTTTGAGATGTGGAGTAGTGCCATTACAGTAAGTGTATAATATA
Source organism: Limnephilus marmoratus (assembly GCA_917880885.1). Classification (NCBI taxonomy): domain Eukaryota; kingdom Metazoa; phylum Arthropoda; class Insecta; order Trichoptera; family Limnephilidae; genus Limnephilus; species Limnephilus marmoratus. The sequence continues at coordinate 34,459,582 of OU862924.1, forward strand.
AGAGTATAATGTAATTATAATGTTATGAGACATACATTAAATAACAGGATAAGCAGATAGCAATGAAACGATAAATTATTGTAAATAAAATATAAAGGCCCATAGGTAACAATATATCAATAAATTGTGTTATAAAAGAAAATGTAATATTTTTAGAGAATGTGTCTTTTTTACTTTATGTAAATAAAATGATTAATGTGTTAAAATTACACGAGGATTTATTTACGTTACAATAAATCATTATCTAAATCCAAATACTTTATCTGCGTGTAAAATTCAATTGGTCATACTTAATTTTAAGTTTATCTCAGCATTGCATTGTACTATTACATTGGTTTCCACGGTGTACTTTGAGAATTTGTACTGTTTTTCATTAGTTCATTTTGTAAATTCACTATGTTTTCGTCCCGTGAATCAAATGGATGTTCCTTGTAATGTGTTTATTTTATTTCAGTTACGTTTTTTTTCATTTTCTTTCACTTTCAGTTTTTCATAAGGTGTCTTAAATCCATTTATTCTGGGTGATATGTTTGATTTAAGTTCTTTAATTATTAATTTAGGTCTGTTCATTACGATTTCTTTCATTTCTAAGTCATAGTATTTTTATTTCTTCAATAAGAGTGATCACGTATTCTTTTTTGGGAGTGAAATGATGATTTGTTCTATATTTTTTTTCGCAAACCTAACTTTGGTTTAATTTGACATCTTTCTGGATCTTGTTACAAATTTCTTCAACTTTTGTTGATGTGTATTATTATAGAGAATCTCTCTTCTTGTGAACTTTTGTTTTTTGTTTGCTATTAGAGCTTCCGCTTAGGGTGGTATTTTATTATGATAATTTTTCCATATTCTTGGTGATATTCGGGGTTATTGATTGATAATTAGCTCCTCGTATCCGTGTTAATCAATTGCCCAAAACTTTTCTAAAATGTTAACCCTTTGTTCTAGGTTCGTTTCACTTTACTTTTCACTTTACCCATTGACTTTGGGTGCCTAAATCATTTTGGGTGTTAGGCTGTCAAGCTAGTTTCAGTTGCTTAGCGGGCATAAATTCCCATTATATGTAACTTTTATACAATAATAAAAAATAAAAAATTTATTTATCGTCAAATTTATTTATTAAACTAAATAAATTGTAATTTAAAAAAAATCTTAATATTAAAATCTGAAAAGATATCATTCCTTTCTCATTCTTTAAACACCTCTTTCCTTCCTCCTCAAAAAACTAAATTTTTACGGTTTAACTGTGCCAAAATGCTAGAATTTATAAAAGAATTCATCCGCTTAAAACAAAGAAATTCAAGGTGACTTTTCGATACTCAATCATAACGCCGCACCACATTACAACTTTTCAAATTATATTAGTCAAAAGTTAGGCCAAGATTGTATTCAACATTGTACCTACATTTCAAATTGCTCTTTGTAAGATTTCCGTGGCCCGTCCAAACTTTCAAATAAGAAAAAGCGTTTTTGTTTCATTCTCTTTAATTATTATTGAAAAGAATAAAAAAGAAAAAATGGTTTGGCTCTTAATTATTCATTTCTCCGGAATTACCAGCGTGTAGAAGTTACGTCGTATTCATTATTTTCTTATTGTAATTTTGAAGCGAGTCTTTTTCTCTAAGTCAGTTCAAATTAGTTTTTTAGCCAAAATTTATATCTTTCTTCCTTTTAACTCGAAATTTATTTATTTCTCTTCCTTATTTGAGTTGAACGCCAAAACGTTTCCACCGGGAGAAGAAAGCCTGACAAGTTCAACAAAAGTAAAAGTTGCTCAATTGCGAACAACGGGCTTAGCTGCGAACCGAAGGATTTCTTTACGAAGGCCACCAACCTTATATTGTTACTTGTAATTCAGAATACACAAGGGATGAACTAAGCACATAGATTATTATTTTAATATGCCTAACAAGGGAACGAAAAGCCAAGCCAAACTGAGTACACATCACAGGCCTTTCTTCTGTTGAAGATATAACGTTAATATTTCGTTTAAGTAAGATATAAATCATAGATTTCGTTTCGAAGGTTATCTTCAAATTATATTTGTTATGTGACTTGTCAGAGTTCAGATGGTTTATATAAATATGAAAATGTTCATTATGAAATATGTATTTATGGACTACAAAATTGAAAATTAATATGAACATCGACAATAAAATGTTAATATTAAGCTGGCGGAGATGCCTTTTGATTGTTAGATGATTTATGGCTTAGCTGTTTCAGATATTGTGTGTATTTGAAAATATATAGAGTGCAGAATTTTAACCACACTATTTAGAGTGAATAAAAATTGTCGGTTTTCATTCTCCAATTGCTGGTACAACTAATAATAATAATAATAATAATTGGCTAATTTATATAGCGCCGTTTTCGTGGAAAATCACATCAAGGGCGCTGTACAAATAAATATATAAAATAATTAATATTACTGGCTTATAACTAAGATTTACAATTACATCTAAGACTTACATCTAAGACTTATAGCTACTTATATTACTGGCTTACAACTAAGATTTACATTTATAACCTAGTGACTTACATCTAAGACTTATAGCTAGTGACTTATGACTAAGACATATAGATTCTAACTTAAAACTGGTGACTTATGAACACACATATTTACAATTAAGATTAGCGCCAGAAGAAGTAGGAAGTTTTTACATAATATTACAATTGGAGAACACGGGTGCAAAAAGTATAATGAAGGTTAACTGGATTTACGGGAAGGTATAGATATTTTAAATAAATTAATAAATTTAATATTCGATCTTTACTGCATTAAGGTGATTCATCGCTCAACAGTAAACAGATTGAGGTATCACAATTAACAGATTACATTAAACAGATTGAGTTAACTATAAACAAGAGAAAAAAAAAAAAAAAAAACTATTAAAAATTGCAGAGTTTAAATAGAATGATGAATTTATGGAAAGGAGTATCGGAAAAAGTGAGTTTTCAGTTTGGATCTAAATTCCGCTGAGTTGGTTATGCATCTCAATTCCATAGGAAGTTTATTCCAAGCTTCAGGGCCGGATACTGCGAATGCACGATCACCAAACTTAGTGTTCGGATTTCGCTTAGGTTCTTTCAACCTTCAAATTGCAGAAGATGTCGCTGATCTAAGAGTTGACTGCCTTAGACCAATATTTTCCGGAATGCATAGTTCAAAGATATAGGGAGGAGCCATTTCATTGAAACTGGTTTGGCGCACTATTTTTTTCGTAGGATTTTAACTATCATGCGGTAAAAGTGTTGTATTTTGGCAGGGGATTTTTGCGTAATCTTGGCCGAATTTTTTGTCTCCCGTGTTGTGAGGTTTAAAAGTATTTTTGCAATTTTTAATTTTTTTAAATTTATTAAAATATTCTTAATATGATATGCAGTGCGCAATTCGATATTTAATGTGAAACACACCATCTGTGGCCTCTTACCTAACGTTCTTTCAAGGAATGCAGCAAAAACTTTAAAAAAAAACAATATTTTTCAACTAACTCCACCAAATTGTTATCAATCAAGAAATATGCCAGTTTTAAATCAAATTCAAGCCATGCTTTTAAAAAATAAATTTAATTTCGAAAGATTGTTATTTTAACTAGTAAAATTATATTACTAGTATTTTTTGTAATATGGTTAAATCGTTGGTCGTTGAAGGATAAAATTAAATTTGAAACAAAGTGTTTTATGTTTTTTTTTTACATTAACTCCACACAGGAGGCCCTGAGGAAAATAATTTCATTCAGGGCCTATGTCATCTTTGAAGATTATGCTGTGTGGAGGGTCTTTTTGAGGAAAGGAAGGAGTGAAGAAACAGAAGGATTAAAGAAACACAGTAGGAGGGAGGAAACACAGAGGCCGGCAAATCGTTCCACAGCCGAGCCGTTGAACTCAAGAACGAGTCATATAAACGATCCGTTCTCATGTGACTAATGTCAACCGTGTACAAATGTTGCGCGTGTGTTTGGCGTGTTGCACCGGTGCCGAGGGGATCAATGACGCTAGTTCCTCGGAGCATCTTCCGTTGTAATACCGGCAGAACAAGGACAGCATTCCCACCTGACGCCTATGCTCTAAAGATTGCATTCCGTCGGTTAAGATGGGAGAATCTATCAAACAGATCGCCCGTTTCTGCACAGAGTCAAGGGTTTTTTTAGGTATTTTGGAGCTCCAGACCAGAGGTGGCTACCAAATTCAACCGTGGGGAGCACTTGCGAATTGTACAGGGTTAGCAGTTGTGTATTATAAAAGTATCTGCGGGCCCTGTACAGTACGCCCAGTTTCTGAGAGGCTAATTTAACTCTGGTTTCGATGGGGCCCCCGTACCTGAGCTGGTCACTTAGAGTTACACCAAGCATATCGATGATATTATTATACAAGACATTTAAAATTATAAAATCATTCGGGAAAATCAATCAAAAAATTATGTAGGAAAGCTAATTCTCTGAATTTCAATTTTAGTTCAAATAAAATCAATTAAAAAAATACAGTTGATAGTTGATCGCAAGACCATCTTTCGGCGATATTTGAATTCTCTGTCGCTGGTTAGTGGGTCTTATAAACGATTTGTACTTGGTTATTCCGGACTCAGTCTGCAGGCAACTAGAAGAAAAGTAAAACTAAAACAATTAAGAAATGACAAAACGTCGATAAGGCGGAAAACATAATTTCAAAAACCAAGCAACTTGAAACACACATTTAAAAAAAATTGTGTTAAGTTGTGCATAAAATTATTCATGAGTTATCGTGAAAAAACCATCCCACTATTTGGTGTTTTCTGTTAGAATGTCTCAACTTCTACCAGCACAAGTAAAGAGTGGATTGTATTTTATTTTAGTGTTTTCTGTTAGAGTGTCTCAACTTCTACCAGCACAAGTAAAGAGTGGATTGTATTTTATTTTAGTGTTTTCTGTTAGAGTGTCTCAACTTCTACCAGCACAAGTAAAGAGTGGGTTGTATTTTAGTTTAATCCTGTCCCATCTAAATTATCTAATGGACATATTGGGAAATACACACATCACGTATTTAAACGGCTTTCAAATAATACAGAATTATGTTATGAAAAATCTTTTTAAGAATGACTCTGATACCCCACCAAAAAAAAATGACTGAGAAACAAACTAACCGAAAAATGTGTGGTACATGCCTGTAACACATGCCTATTAATCTACAAAATTCAAAATGGATTTATACGTACAAACATAACGTTTGCAAAAACATCAATTGTTGACTGGTCAGTGGTTGAGTGGGCATAGCGCTTGGGTCCCACCCGAGCGTCGCGTGTACGATTCCTCGGCTGGTTAAGTCCTCCATCACAACACAAGCAACATTTTCGGCTTTCTGTGGTGGTAGTAGGAGATTTTCAAACATTTTTGGGTTATTCGTAAAAAGTATTCGTATTTGTAAAAAGAATGGCGATTTTTGGAGTGATTTTTCTCAATCACGGGTCTATACAAATCATTAAAATATTATTATTATTATGATTAAGTACAAAACTCAAAGATAAAACATATTAGTGCGAGCCGAGCCTTGAATTTTGGGAAAGGAACGAAGCAACCGCAAGCCGCGTTTCGCGCCATGTTCGCAAATGTATACGCAGAATAATAGGTTAAGATAGTTCGGCTCTGAAGTTTAAGCCTTTAAGTAGTTTAAAAGTTGAAAAGGATTAGTTTTAAAATTGCTTGGGTGCATTTGTGAGTGGCGTTGAAGAGAGTAACTAATAAACTTTCGTAAGTGAGCTTCGCGGCGTGTTATACCCAGCGACTAAATAAAATACCTAGTTTTACCCAGAGTCGAAGTCAATCAAAAAAGTCACAACCTTTGATATTAACGTTCGCAATATAAACCTCCTATGAAACTAGAGTAAATGAGAAATTAGACATTAGAGTAAATAAACACTAACCTTTTTTTACGTTTATCTTGAGGAAAATAATTTTGCCTAAAGGCCTATGACATCTTTAGGGACGTTGTATGGAGATTATTTTTAAGGATAGGAAGGAGCAAACAAAGCTCTTGAAGGTAAAGGATGAGTGAACTGAAAAAAATGAAATGATTGAATGAATGAAATTTATGAACATTCCCAATGGGAACGTATGACGAGCGATGGCGTGGTCGGAAACAGGGATTGATTGAAAAAAAATCGTAACGAGCTAAATAAAAAAATCATTCATTTGATATAAATACTGGTTTTAAAATTTTTCACAATAAAGTTAGTGGTTTTCACTTAGATCTTTTAGAAATATTAGAAATTAGGAAAAATGTCAATAGAAATTTAAATATTATTAACAATCAAATTAATTTTGTGACTAACCCTATCTTAAACATATTTCCATCGTAATTTTTTGTCTTTGATCTTCTAAGCACCTCCCCTTTCCACTTCTCTCCTCCGCCACTACTTCCATTTCTACCCACGCCTGTCTTTCTATGTTTGATCATTTAGTTTTAGTACATAAACTGTCCTGATGAAGAGAACATCGTTCTTGAAACATGTTGACTTTTATGTAAAGATTATCGTGGTAAAAATAAAGTGTTTTTAATTATTTCATTAAATAAAAAAAGTATTCGAAAATGGGATATTTATTTCTCAATTAAATAAATAATTTCACCAAATCTACGAACAGCGCCATTTAGATTTTTTTACCATATTGTAAACATCTGTCCATAATAAGCAGTCATACTGATATGCTAAGTTAATTGTTGAGAATTCTCTTAGTATCGCCCTTGTAAAAGACAATCACTCAGAATTGAAACTTTGCTTGAAATGGGTTTAGCTATAGAAAGTAGATTAGAAGAGCGTAGTAAATACTTCTTTCATCTTAATTTAACTTCCTTCTTCCCTTCTGCTTCTCTTTCCAAATTATTATTTCAGCACATAAAACAAAACAAAAAAACATTAATTCAACCAAATGGCGTTACTCCACCTTTTTACGCTGGTGCGTCATCAATCTACTTCAAAAATCTTTCGTTATCACCATTTAATCAAATAATGTTTTTTCTTTGTTCTCTGGTAGCTAATGTTGGTAATATTTTGTCTAAAGAATGGGCTTTGGGCGTAAACACATTTGGTAACATTAACAAATTTGTGATATATCTTCCCCATTACACATGTGAAGAACAAAAAGAAAACAAGGTCGGTGTAAGCGTAATGAATAAGATTAAGAAAATTAAATTTCGGTGGTAATTTATGGCACCTTCAATTTGTGAATATTTCGAGGTTGGAAGAAGAAGGGAGGGGCAGGAGATGGAGAAGAGAATATTTATAAAGTATTTAACCATTCAGATCTGGTCGCTAATCACTAAAATATCACTTCAAGCGATACACTGTAGGAGAAACGCCAATTCCAAGAATTATTAAGACCATTATGTTGATCGTTAAAAATTCTGAACAATCATTTTTTTTACTTACTGATAATAACGCGTTTTAAATTGTACGCATCTGATAAATAAGCAATTACTCTTAAATTAATGTTTTTATTAAAAGGTGCTATATTTTGCATTAGTCAGAAGTACACTATAATCTTCGCCAATTTGGAACCCGCAGTACAAGGTATACATAAACAGCGTATAAAATATTCAAAACGAATTTATAAAATATCTTATATTCAAATTCAACAATTACTTTGAATGTACATTTTAAACTTTGCAACAAAGGCGGGCACTAGCTGATATAATATTTATACTCAGAATTTTAAATAATAAAATCGACTTTACCGAACTTCTAGCCTTAATAAATTTCAATTTACCTTTAAGCCGCCGCTACAGAATTTTGACCGATTTCTTACATATCCCCCTTAAACAATTAAAGTTTTTAAGCTCTTAAAAATGTTATTTTTTAAGATAATATCTAGACGTTCCCCACGCCGAAATGTAAATTATATGAAGTTCCCTCTAACAAAAATCGCAAAGTATGCTCCGAAAATTATTTCAGAAGTTATATGTATGAAAGAAGTCGCAGTGTTTCTTTAAATGCTATTTTAGATGTTCACCACGAGATTTTTACTCCATTTTAAGCAAGTCGTGTTATATTAATCATTTTCACAATTTTCCCTTCAATTTCATCGATTTACATATTAGCGCGCTCTCTCCAACATTCGTAATTCGTAATCTCTCCATCTTTTTTTTGAGCGGGTACACGGGGCGCTTGAAGACGTACATGCCATACAGCACTATTTCACATGCTTAATTACTAAACAAATACAGCAAATATTTCGCCATTTACCGTGCTCTTCATACATTTTTTAAGATATTTAAGATACTTTAAGATTAAATAATATTTGCATAAATTCTATCATCGACATTTTCTCGGATTCACTGCCCAAATTTAAAATGAGCATCGTGTCAGTGATATAAACATTATACATTCTATAAATAAGACATTACAAAGAAACATATCAGAGGTTGACCTTGAAATATTACATAATACCTGTAAAAAAAGAAAATATGAGTGTAACCAACCGTCATATTTTTTGGATAGGATTCTAACTGAAATTTTTTTCAAAAATGAACTTTGAATGCCAAAGCATTTCTTGTTCTGTGTTGTAAGTTCTAACATCAAGCATTTTAAATAATTATAGATTTTACAAGGTTCTAACATCGCTTACATACTCTATTTTATTTGTATCTGACAGTTGATCTTAAATACAAGGCGCATTATGGTTCGTCACTGCATTTGGACATGGTTCTAACTACGCCTTACCATTTTCTAAGTTTAGTAGGATGGATTTTCGTCATTCATTTAACAATTTTATATAAGAATTTTAGTTTATTATATTTTCGAAAATATTTAAATAGGACGTGGCCCTAGCTTGGATTTGCATAAAGAAAATGTAATTAAAACCTTGTGCAATGAATTTTTATGCCAAGCTGGTTGCACAGGCTTCTATTTGAAAAGGGTAAATATACGTCCTATTTAAATACTTTCCTTTAAAATATGTTCAATTAAAATACTTTAAACAACTTTCAACTTCGAAATCGTCTTTGCAAACTTTGACACCTCATATCTCAGAACAAGGTGAAGCGAAGTTAGAACCCTAACCAAATGAAGTGACGCGATGTACTGTTTGTTTCTTAAATATAAAATAAATTTACTTTTTGATATATTTAGTATTAGTATATTTTTATCAAGCTACTGTTTTATCGCAAACATAGCTACCGTATCGTCGGCGAACGCTATAATTTTTCGTCTTACTTATAGCTTGCATAATTCATTGATGTAAATTATAAATACAGAAGGTCCCATTGTTGTTCCTTGAGGTACACCAAAGTTGGTGTCTATTGAGTAACTCATCGTTTTGACATTTTTGAGTTGCTGGCTTCTACCCATTAAGTACCCGTCGTAACTTTTTAACCACTCGTGGGGCATACCTACAATACCAATATGTGGAATCTTTTGTCAAGTAATTTATGAGAAATTGTGTTAAAAGCCTTGGCTAAGCCTAAGAATAGTTCAGAAAAATGTTCTGTAAGTTCGTCGTCCCTTTTTTCTATAAATTTTGAAATAGCACTCAACATGGATATTGACCTATAATTGACAACTTGGTTTTGGATCCATTTTTGTAGATTGGTAATACTGTAGATTTTTAAAATGGTCGGGGAAAACCACGAGGAAAAACTTTCGTTGAAAATGTTAGATAACGGCGATGCGATATTATGTTTAATGATTTTTAGTATGAGTGTCAGAACATATGGAATGTATAGTGTTGAGACTGCCAATAACTTTTAACACTTTTTCATTTGTCGTTGGTGAGAATTTAAATGAAAAATGATTTTTTTGGTTCTATTATGTATGCTATTGAATCTTCAGTTTCCTTAGAACCAACCGTTGTAAAATATTCATTAGTGTGACAGGCAATTATGCCCAAATCAAATGATTTATATTATTAATATACATCCCTAAACTCTATTGTTCCCTCAAAAATGTTCAAAATCGATTCTGAAGTTGTGCTAGTGAGGCCTCCCCCTGCGCTATGTGGTCCTCAGAATAAATTACCCATTTATATTACGAAAGGTGGGTCGTTTGGAATGGCTCTAACGATCATTGAATTTCGCTAAATCGTATTTGTTCCCATTTGGTTCGTTCATTGTGCATAAGATTGGGAAAATAACGTAATTGGATTGGAACTTTTATACGATAATTGTTCGTTGGAGTATTTTAACGTTATCGAATTATTTTGTCCTCACGATTCATCAAAATTGATAAAATTACATCGCTAACCAAGAGAAAATCTATGAAAGCCAGATAAATTTAATGTATAAGTGTTCCAAAAATGGTGGTGAATTACCTAATTTAAATGCTCTCCGACGGTCTAAAGATGGTGTCATCAAAGTAGGGTATTCTTATAATGAAACTTACAAGTTGATATCAAATTTCTACCTCTTACAAAATTCAAATGCAATACCCTCGCATTTCAACGACGTTGGCAATTGATTAATTAATGAAGGCCTCCGTGGTCGAAGGATAAGACTCCCGGTAAGCAATTCGGAGGTCGCAGTTTCAAATAATGCGGTGCGCAAAAAAAATTGGTGATACTTTCCAGAGTGGAAGATACTCTCAATATCATCCTGTTGAAAAACCGCAGGAATGAATCTTCGCTTGAAACGGATTTAGCCGTGTTTGGCGACCAGATCTGAATAGCCAAGTACTTTTCCAACTTCCTCTTCCATATCCCGTTCCCCTGGATGATAAGTTTGGGTCGCCCGAGGAAGTCGTGTCCCGATCGAGTGAATTAAATAAATCAGAAAAGGCTCATGACGCCAAGTAAAAAAGAGTACGTATGTAAGTGATTGAAGCAGAGACTGTGTGTTAAGACAGAGTTGTATGGCGTTCCATCCGTTCTGGTTAAACAGCGTATTTTTTAGTGTAATGTTTTTTTTATTCAGGAGCCCACAATAATGAGGATTACAACGTAAGTTCGATATCTTTAGTTTATTGTGAATTATAATGATCGCAAGTAGTATTGTATTTATGTCAACGGTAGCGACTGTTTACTGAGGCTTCGAAACTAGATCTGAGAGCAGCGGAACACGTCAGCTGTTCTGTTGTACTGAGTGCCCACTCGTCAATCTCCGGAAACCCGAACCTTTCCGAGCGGCACGATATTCGAACACACCTATTATATATATCCACATACACTACAGTTAGCAAGTTAAATAAAATTTTATGTATTTAGATGGATAGGTGCATAATAAATAGCTTAAATCTTTAATGGCGTCTTTCTAATTACATATAATAAGATTTTGGTCATTAGTGCGGGAGATCGTTAGTTCTTGATTATTATTACTTACGACAGATGTACATTTTACCACATGACTAATTTTTCCATGAATAATTTAAAATTATACAAATTAATATCTGTAAATTCGTTTTCAATAGGTTCGCGTGTTCGTAAAGAGTATTAGAAAGATAATGATTGTCTCCATTATTCAAATTGTCAAATAAACGTCAAACGAATAATCTACAACTTAATTAGATGTATGTTTTTACCTTTTAAATGCTTAAAATATACCTACATGAATCTTTCAAGTCAAAGTATTATTTCTGAAAATGATTAGATTATTAAATATATTTTTAAAATTTTATCCCATTGTAAACCATGTGAAATCATTGTTTACTATTACTTAATATTTATTAATTGTAACTATATTATGTTTCAAATAATATTAAAGCCACGGGCATATAAAATAAAAACAAATAAATAAGAAGTTCTAAGTCTAACAACGGGCGTAAAAATCAGATGCACAATCGGGAAACACGTTTTAAGCGCGCCCAACATTTGTAAACAGTTGACATTTGTCACATAAGAACGGGTCGTTTCTACGATTTTTCACATCTGCATTTCCTTCCTCCTACTACACTGGTCTCTTCAAGATCCAGCTTGTCCTTCCATTTTAAAAAAGACTCTCCACACAGCATACTCAAAGATAACTTAGGCCCTGAGGGAAATTATTTTCCTTAGGGCCTATGTGTGATATGAAAAAAATGTCCTGGCATCCCGGACATCACATTTAAATTCGATTTTCATGAACATTTTTAGCTTAACATCTTAGTGTAACTCAAAAGATGGGTGGTTAAAAAAATTTGAACAATTCATCAATATTTGAAGTTCACTTTTATGTTCTGTGAATGTTCTATTCAAGTTCTGTGATTATTACAGTTTTATTAAGCAACTGGCCTTTAATTATACAATAAAAGAAATTGAATAGAACTTACACAGAACGTGAAAATCAACTTAAATTTTTTTGAAACAACCCGGCCTAAGTGACAAGACTCAGGTACGGGGGCTCCATCGAAACCGTTAAGTTAGCCTCTCAGAAGCTGTGCGTATTGTGGAAATTATTATTTACCTTCTGTGTGGAGTTAATGTAAAAAAAAAAATTCCACAAATGTAACATGAAATATATTATGTGCATTTTAAGTTATTTAGGTACAAAAAAAACTATAATAACAAAAATGTATCAACAATTATTATTTTTTTTTAAATATTTTAATGAATTTCTGAATTTCAAAGCCATTACCAATGTTATTAACGTTTTTGGTTTCGTGGGTAATGTAACGTGTTACGTGATAGTTATAACGTAACGGTCTTGGTTGCGTGTGCTTTCCTTAAATCAAACACACTTAAAACTCTAACATCATAACATATAAATTATTTCACAGAAATTATATGGAACAATACATTTGGGGAAACTAACATAATAATATGACATCAACGAACAACAAACTTTCCCGGGTTACAAATAATCTTTAAATATTAATTCTCCCTATTTCTACCATGAAAAGCTGAACTGTGTGATTAGCGGGAATTTTGTAGTTTCGGAATTACCTAAAGCCTGTTACAACGAAGTGTTAGTTCATAAAAGATAATTTAAGGTTTTGTGGATTTCGGTCGCCTCTTCAAATAGGCCGCTTGGAAAAAGTGTTGGCTCTTTCCAGTATTTTAGGATTAAATGCAATGAAATGTCCTGTTCCAAGGAAAGCTTAGCTCATGCGAATTTGTCCATGTTACCAAAATTGTTTGTGTATTTATTTTTTATAATATAGAGAGGGCGGGGCAAGACGGGGTGGGGGGCAAGATGGAGTTTTTGCTATATTGCTTTGTTCAAACCTGCTACGATTCCTGATAATTCATCCATATGTGCCCCCACTGCACTTCGTGCATTTGGTACTGCGACTGCAGTCATCCCGTGTTGATGTCACAATCACTGAGCAATTTTGTATTTTCAAGTTTTTGATGTAATATTACGAGTGCACCTCGAACGTGATATATTGAAGACAATTTGATTGATTATACTGATGATGGGCTCACTGTTCCTGTGCAGGTGTCGAAGACGAAGACTAGGAGTCAAAACTTCTCCGCCCCAAGTGTGAATCTTAACCCCATCTTGCCCGGCGGTCTACCCCTTAAATTTTTAAAGTCTTACCCACTTGGTGGGCAAATGATAGTTTTATTTAATTACACTTTTTATAGCTTTATAAAATATCTTTTAGCATCTTGTTCTAAGGAATGTTACAGCTACATGACATTGCCTAAAATGTGGATTTTAATATTCGTAATATTTGAAGAACAATGTTTTATTTATCATTAAATGTTAATTACCCCGTCTTACCCCGCCCTCCCCATATCTTACAGATCCGACATTTATGAACTTTATTAGGAAAAAAAATAATAAGCAACATAAACTATAATATATTATGTCCCTATATTTAAGCGCCCGCGGCATTAAATTACATACAAAATAAGAGTATATTATTTCAAATGAATACATTCAATGGTCGAGGGAAAGATTTTTTTTATCACGGATGAGGGTTAAAACTTCGGCCTGCGCTATTAATTTGCATTGTATAACAAATATTGACCCATTAAAAAAAATATATATATATACCTAACAATATACTCCTTAGGATTGCTGTAGACTCAGTGGTTCCAGACAGTTGGGAGCAGTTCTGACTCTCAATTTGAAATTATACACACAAACATATGTATTTTTTAAGTATTGAGTTGATAATTTGGCCGTTTTACGGCACCATCCAGAATTTTGGTTTTCACTGTCACAACACTATGCATAGAATTATAATACAGAAAAAACTAAACCAATATTAACACTATCACTAATATCCCTGAAGTAAACCAAAAAACACTCATAAAACATTCACCTAATAGTAGGTACATCAGCGGACAACGAATCTAATCAGACCTACCTCTTTTATTAGTATTTATTTATTTTTTAAATAAAAGACAAACATTCCCGGGTTACAAATAACGGTACAATATTTGAAAATCTCCTGCTACCACCACAGTAAGCCGAAAACGTTGCTTGAGTCGTGATGGAGGACTTAGACAGCCGAGGAATCGAACACGGAATGCCTGGGTGGGACCACAAATCTCTATAAATAGATGCAAAAATCAATCAAGACATATTTTAAATCTTCCTACTGCCATAATATATTTTGTATTATCTTTGCATTACGAGACAATAAAATAGTCAAAATAAATCGAAAATCGGCATGCGTCCGTCGTGCGTTATAGGCTGTCAAATTTCTGTGATTTTATATGGCTTGTCTTTGCCTGTGGTATGTTAAATGGATAAATTACCTACTTAAAAACACAAATTACTATTTATTAGTTAATAAAATTACTTAAATATAAGCGTTCGTAAATGACTATGCGTTTGTCATATTATTTTGATATTTGTACGCGATGACATTCGATTTGCAAATTCTCCCGCGGCTGGCATTTCTTAACGAGGATTTCGCAGCAAATTGCGCCGTCATCTCTGTCGTTAGGGTAACTGCTTTTAAGAGTTGGTGTCTTAACACAAGTGCAGTATTTAGCTCGTTAGCGCGAAACGGAATACTGCATTTGATTAAACTTTTAACATGTGAAGATTTAATGCGCGTTACGCTATCGCAAAAGATACAAAATAACCATTCAGATGGAGATGTGATTCTGCCTGTAAGTAATAATAATTTGATCAATGAACAACCAGGATTTTGTTTTCAGTAAAAGCTACAAATTATATATCTTTAACGTCTGTTTCTGTCCATGTAACATGTTACAATCAAACGTGTCACAATCAAACGACAAATAGCTTTACAAGATTCTTTCATTGTCACATCAACTTCACAACGAAACAGGACGAAAAGTTACTCAACGCGGCGGCGTGTCGTGACTTTTCTTCCAACCCTCAAAGTTTTTTGATTGTAGAAACATGTTTTTTTAGGGAAAAAGTTTTTTTTCACATTTATATGGAAAAGCTGGGTGCCAAGGAAATATTACTGTTTGAGGAAACAGGCTTGTTAAATAAATGTTGGTTCGATACGAAAATTAAAACTATGAAATAACAGCTATAAAAATAACAAATTCGTGAATGGTGCAATCGTCACTTGGCAATATAATTAATATAATCATTAAATAAGTAAAACTTAAAAAATATATATATATTTATTTCAAGTACGAACGTAATATACGCGTGTTATCTCATCGAGGTTGGCTTACTCGAATGAAATTTTTTTATTTGAACAGGTTTTCGAATATGTATGTTTTTTTACCAAATTATATCGGCTAGGGTGTACTATAAAATAAAAATCGGAACGGAAAAATCGAAAAACTGATTTAGTTCTATTCACAGTGATCAATTTTTTTGATGCCTATAGACATCGTCATGGAGGTAATGGGTTAGTGATTTTTTTATGTTAAAGGTATCAAAAAATCATTTTCCATTTATACTGTTAGATTTTTGACTGGATCATCAAAATGGCTTACGAAATTTTGATTGCTGGTGTGGAGAGTAAATACACTGAGTACTGAATATCAATTGCTTTGATTCCTTAGTTTGTAAATAAGCTGTTGGACCGTATGTTTACACCTGTGTACCTACGTACTGAATATGATTTAATTTGTTATCTTATTTTGTTGTGTTAGTGAAAATTTATGAAATCTAAAGCCCTTCTTCCTCAGGGATATGCAAGAATCCGTTATTCGACGGTTCAAGTATCTTGGCGACCACATTGTTCGTGAGCAGACACACATTTTCAAATACATCGCCAACGCCAATCTCTCACTACCAGGCGAGGTCGCCTCTACTCTCGTCACCGAGATTTGAACATGGTATCATTTGAGTCAGATATTTTGTAACAATGCTTGTGCTGTAGGCCTGCAACAAAAACTGTAAATAATAAACACGGCCTGACAAATTGCAAGGACTTGATAAAGATGTTTTCTCGCTTTGACAGCTATTGATGATCCGGGTACGACGCAGCAGAGGTACTGTAGCAAGCATGTATGCATTGTGGGTTGCTATATATCCGGCACCAGCATCCAAGGCCGGGGCGGTCGCAGCAACCCATAAGTGGATGAGGCTCAGGCAACGGGGCTCCGGGCTAAGAAGCCCGGAGCAAGATGGCTAGGGGTAGTAGGCGTAGCAACTTCAACGGCCTCGGTGCGCGACAGTAAGTTCGAGGAATCCCGAGGCAAGGGGGTTCAGGCTTCATCATCGGAGCAGAGTGTACGGGTTGATGACAAGAAAAGAAGAGACTGGGGTCTTGGAGTAAGTTCAGCAGACGCGAAATCAAGCGACGAATCGTTGGCAAGTCGAAATGTGTTCAGGAAGCACGTTTGTAGGTGACGCTATTCCGACGACTGTTTGTGATAAAGAGAGCGTCCCCCTCTTGTGGCGTTGTTTTTGTAGTGCCGTTTCAATTTATTTCACCATATTTTTCGAGTATCGTGAAATATCTCATGTCAAAATCGTTATTTCTGGGACGTGTAGTTCAAACGTAAGTAAAGTTGGTGACGTTGTTGTTGTTATCAAATGCCATGTTTCAAGTGGTCTGCATAACACGTTCCATATATGTGCTTTAGATCAATAGAAGTAGTCATTAACCTGTCAAGGGCCAGGGTTTTTTGGAAAAATTTTTGGAAATTACCTTAAGAACAAGAATGGAGGAAGCTATTCTGACTTTTTCCTTGGTACAGTTTCTTTATACAAAAAATTTAAAATCGCATCCAAATTATTTGAATTAATATTCTTTTTTGAAATTCCAGTCTCGCGCGCGGGCGCGTTCCTGGCCTTTGAAAGGTTAAGAATGACAGGATATAAAAATGAAAGCTACAGAAATATTGCGCGTGAGGTTATGAAAGCATTCTATTTTTAACATTTAAAAAATTCAACAAGATTACTGGCAATGCGGATCTCGTGGTTCCAGAAGTTTCGGTATTTACTTATTTTATTTATTTAATTATAATGCACTAGCTTTTTCCCGCGGCTTCGCTTTCATGGTATTGGGGGTTTCCCACTCCGCCTCCTCCACCTTCCCTCTCCCCACTCCACCACCCTCATCAACCCCCCTCCCCCTCCACCCACCCCTCCCCCCATTCCACTCCCCCCATAAACCTCCCTCACCCTCCCCCCTCCCCTCATCCCTCCCCAAACTCCTCCCCCTCCACCTTCCCTCTCCCCACCCACTCATCCATCAACCCCCCTCTCCCTCCCCCTCCTTCTCCACTGACCCCTCCTCCACCCCATACCCCTCCCACTCCACCTCCCCCCCACATTCTTCCACCCCTCCCCCTTCCACTTCCTTCCCTCCCACCTTTCCCACCCCACTCCGCCTCCTCCACCTTCCCTCTCTCCACTCCCATCAACCCACTCCCCCTATACCTCCACCCACCCCTCCCCTCACCCCTACCCCTTACTTCCTTCCGACCTCTCCCACCCCACTCTGCCTCCTCCATCTTCCCTCTCCCCACACCACTCCCCCCATCAACCCCCTTCCCCCCATCCCCTACTCCTCCCCACACCCTCCTCCATCCTTCCCCTTTCCCCTTCCTTCTCTCCCGCCTCTCCCTCCCCTAACCCCCTCCCCACTCCCCCCTCTCACCTCTCGCATTCCACACATTCATTCCCGATACATTCAGTTTTCAAACTGCTCGCGTGCAACCTATTATAATTTTTTATACAAATTTCATATTGCCAGAATTCAACGGTAGTTTTATAGAAAATAACGAACAACAAAAAAAGAATAGTCCAATTTTGAGCAGTCGTTCGGATTTATGCGCATACATACATTTCGGCGATTAATTTTTAGAGATAGTTATTAAGTACGACGCCAGCAAACTACTCTTTTTAGGGTGAATTGCCAAATTAAAAAAAAAAAAAAACATCGTTTCCAAAGTGACAATTGGTTTGTTTTGTTCTGACGTTTGCAATAAATCGATTTTGTTACCGACAGAAAATTAATGTATGAAAAATAATTTCATAACGCCAGAGATTATTCATAACGCTCGAACTTACCAATATATGTAACCTATAGATCTCGCAAATAATGTAGATTTCTATTAGTGAAAGAATTTTTTAAATCCATTCAGTAGTTTTTGTGTGAAAGAGTAACAAACATACATCCATACAAACTTTCCCCTTTATAATGTTAGTAGGATAGTGTAGGATTACAAAAACATGGTAAGTAACAAGGTAAGTAACACATTATTCCTAATGAGTTGAGAAAAAAAACTCATTACGGGAAGGACAGTCACATATAAGTAAATTTTACACAAATTTTTTAAACGTGTAAAAATAAAACATATTGAAAAGGAAAAAAAATGCATTGTCAAAAATAGAGATTTTAGAAATACTGAGAGACATCCATACACATAAAACACAAAAAATAAACGAATGAAGGCGAGCGAATATTCACTGGTTTTAAAACATTTTCATGAAATATTTTTTAAGCGTTTTAACTAACATTTTTTTGTTAGCTACAGGTTGCTTTATTTCATTAGGTAATGCATTGTATTGTCTATACGCAATACATTGTAATGAGTTAATACCAAATTTAGTTGTGTGGGTAGATGATGCTAGATGTATTTGATTTTGGGATCGTGTTTTGTGCTGGTGTATGTCTGAATTAAAGGCTTGTCTGATGTTAGTGTCTTAGGATCTATGTATGATTTGTAATATTGAACTAGTGATTTGTATTTAGGTAGAATCATAAAAGGAAGTATGTTTGTCTTTAAATATATATGTTTGATATGTGTATCCCACTGTAGATGCTAGATATTCCTTACAGCTCGATTTTGAATCACCTGTATTTCTGATATTTATTTTTTAGTAATAGTACCCCAGATACTAACTAAATAACTAAGATGGGATTAAATCATCGCATAGCATGTGGCCCATAGAAGAGATGTGGAGAGAAGACCTTGGAGTCGGTACAGTACACCGGTTATTGCGGAAATTTTCGATTTCACAAGCTCAACATGGGAATTCCACGAAAGTTTGAGTCTATTAATAGTCCTATATATTTTGTAACTTCGATATTTTGGAGTTTATCAGTTCCAAGTGTGATATTCATGGTCACATAATCCTTATTACCGAAAGTTAGGTAGTGCGTTTTTTAATATCGAGGCTCAATTTATTAATACGCAGCAAATTAGCTAGAATTGAGACATCTACATTCATAAGAGACTCAAGGTCACTCAGGCTTGTACTGTTATAGTAGATTACACAACGTTAGTAGTGAGTAAACAACATGAGTATCGGATACTTGCTTGTTGTTTCTATTTTAATTTGTTAATAAATTAATGTGGTCATATCTTTTACTATCACTAAGGAGTGAGTAGTTGGAATTGCGTAACTTGAGCATGTGGGTGGAAGGAATGGTGGGTATCCTATCCTACTCACGTAGGTACTTCGGAGAATGCCCTCATCATACATTCCCGTTTCAGTTCAGATTCTAACACGGACACATACGTGAGGAGGTATTGGCTCAATGGCACTGGTGTAATACATCACCATCGAATATTAGAATCTAGTAATATAATATTATGCATATGGTGGAATCATTGGTCATTGTTCAGATATGTTTAGTTGTCCTACACACGACTAACTTCACGTAAAATTGTTTAGTAATCTGTGGCTCTATTGATAAATTGACACAAATATTCTAAATAATTTCAACGCACATTTATTTATTTATTTATTTACGGACAACAGTCCATTAAAAATATAATAAAAACACGAATAAAAAAACAGATGACAGTAAAGGGAGAGCACATAAAAATGAATAGCAACGACAATATAAAATATAAAAAGTACATGTAGAGACACTATAAATCAAAGCATGAAGAAGCATTTAAATATTGCGTATCGACTGCCGAAAGTCATTTAGTTTTACACCAAAAAAATCAATCCTTTGACTTGCGTTGACAAGTCTTGACATTCTGGATAAGGGAGAGTGGTATCCATAATTAGTAGAATGTTGATTGAGGAACACATAATACAATACAAACACACACTTTGTTTATCGTCGTAACATGACAAAATATGATGATAAAATATTAATTTACAATATTATTACCATTACTTCGGATTTGGGATGCATGAGATTTTGTTTTCCTGGAATGAAGTGTTTAGAGCTCCATTCGATTTTGAATATAGATTACTTCACAATAGTTGGCACACAAACTCACCATAATGGTAAGGAATGACCCTGCGATCAGTGCAAAATGATTTTTAGCACTTTTTTGGGTTGGTTGTTCTCTCGTAAAACGAGCCATGTGTTACACTCCACATTGGTCCGTACAGCACCGCGAAGAGGGTAGAAAAAAGTAGTCGTTTTTAAAATTTGATGCTTGATGTACGAATCACTATAATATATAAAAAAACTTATATATTTCAAAGAGTTCCTTATTTAACAACCAGAAACACATCTGAAAATCACAAGATGATGAAGAATTATCGATGTTTCTCACGTACAGATGTTTATTCATGTACTTCTTTTTATTTAACGTCTGTACGGGCTTTTACAAACATGTGATATACATTATAATAATTTAGTTGAACAGTTTTCAAGAAATAAAATTAGTTATAAAAATTATAAAACAGAACCCATGCATTAGAATAACATGTGCTAACTTTATTGCTCATCATAATTAAAAATATTTTTACTGGAATTATTACGCAACGTAAATCATAAATTTCGAAAAGACAAATTTTCCTGTTACTTGAAAAATGACAAAGACATGAAAGAATATTCTTCCTTTTTTCCTTACCTAAATTACCAGATAAGTGAGGACATTTCAACCGGCCAAATATTCGCCCACGGCAATCATGGATTATGGGGCGTGTGATAAAACAAATTGCGCACATATTTCAAGATTAATGTAGTAAACCGATGGCGGTTTTCTCTAAAGTGCGTTTGTGAAGTGGACTCTCATAAAAAGATTACCACACTTTAAGCAGCGCGTTATTTAAATTCCGCGCTAAAAATCCTAACCAATAGCAGTCCGAATTCCATACATCATGCTTCGTGAATTACTCGACTACGGGACTTTCTGTTCTAAGAAATTACTCATACATAATATAGGTCTTGGCGCTTCAATGGCAAACCGTACGAGGGAAAACTTTAGGAATCTGATAGCTGCCCGGGTGCGCAGCGACTAAGAGATTCGTTTACACCAAATTTTATTATATATGTTCTGTGAGCATCAAGTTGTAAATTAATTAAATATTAAAATGTGTAGGAACACTATGTACCAAATTCAAAAGCCACACGGGGTAAAAAAGAGTAAAATAAAAAATAAAACATTGAAAAAGAAGATAACAATAATAATCTAAACGAAAATATGAAAGAGGACAAGAAACGGAAAAATACAATGGTTACAACTGGGATTCGAACCCAGACCTCTCGTCTAACCGGGACGTGCGCGTTAACCAATTTCGCTATTGCCTCCTGTCAAACCGTCATAATATTTGTAAATCTTATATAATTACCTTAAAAAGTTATAAAAAGAAAGTTTTTCTTATAAAAAATTGAATATTTATTTAGACTTTTGTAAGGATATTTGTATAAAACTACTGGTGAGCACTGGAATAATGAAATTTGTATTAAAAAAATTACAATAGTTGGCACGCGTGCTGTTTGTAAAAAAATTACAATAGTTGGCACGCGTGCTGTTTGAAAACTGATGCGGGAGGGGGGAGGGTTTGTATGGTAGGGGGTTCGTGTGAGGGGGGGGGGGGGAAGGAACCAGGGAGGAGGGAGGCGAACCAGAGAGGGAGGTTGGGAACCTGGGAGGGGGAAGGGGAATCGGGAAGGGGGGAGTGGAACTGGAAGAGGGAAGGTGGAGGAGCCTGATTGGGAACGCGAGAGGGTAAGAGGAGAGGAAGAGGAAGGGAAGGCTAAAGGGAAACGGGAACGGGACGAATGGGAAAGGATAAGCAGGGAGAAACAATTTCATTATTAAATTGCATAGCAACGCATGCTGGGTACCAGCTGGTTTATAGTAATTAAGGATATAAAAAATTACATCAATAATAATAATTGGCTAATTTATATAGCGCCGTTTTCGTGGAAAATCACCTCAAGGGCGCTATTATATCAAGTTATATCAAGTTAATATGGTTACATTTCGTAATCATGATTATGAAATTAAAATAAAATAATCACGTTTATTATCAATAGGCCACTTGCATGGATTTCAGAACGACTCGGAAAAAATCGTGTGGATAGATATTTTTACTAAGATTACGAAAATGTTAGTAAAATTTTGTAGAAATGTACAGTTTTTTTTTTTTTTAAATAAATAAATCCATTATTTGGGCTCGTGACGTCACTACATGAAAATGTCCCATCTCCGAAAATGTTCCTATTAATTTTGTAAAATTCCACACTGTTATATTTTTTTTATATGGCATCACTTTGATTTCAGGTGAATTTTTGATTTCGTTCACTAGATTTATTGTTTGTTCTCTGCGAACTTATCATTTGGTTTGAATTTTTGACAGATGTTGTGAAGAGAACCCCGTACAATTTAGATGTCGGTGCGTGTTTTAGAGGTATAATGGTTATGGTGCTGATTTTATCAAAATCAAATTTTATAATATTCTTATTATTATTATAATTTACAAGTACAAGTATATTACATTGGATTTATTAATATAGACGTTGTACATAATAATGATTTATGATCAATAAGATGGATCAAGGAAAAAAATATTTATGAGATGTAATATTTTTGGTATGCCTCATTATTCTCATGTGCCATTCGTGTGGAAAACGTTCTTTTTTTTAAAAATGATTTTCGGCTATGTAATTATTGTTTTTTCTCACCTATAAAATTATGTCCCGTCTTTCCGGTTTATAAAAAATGGTCTGATTTTTCGGATTGAAATTTTCAAAAAATCCCCAGGGTTTCAAAAATACGATTAAAAAAATAATAATAATGCATAATGTCTTAGAATATTTTCCTAAACCGGAATTTTTTTTTAAAAAAATGTGATGCAAGTGGCCTATTGTTAAATTTTAAGTAAACCCTGATGAAGTAAACCTTTCTTACGAAACATGTAGGTTTTTTAAACAATAAACATTGTTAAAACTATTCCATTAAAAGTATTCCATTAATTTTGAATTAAATGATGCCACGAAATAAATTTGTCGTGTTTGAAGAAAACGTTAATATTTATGTATTTAGTTGGAAGAAAAACAAAAATATTAATATGATGAATAAAAATAGAGCTTTATTGGATTATTATGGATTATTGGATACTATGATTTTCAAGGGCAAAATAGGGATTTTAATAATAAAAAAAATATATATTCATTGCTGTTTTATCACGCACTTTCTATATAAGGGAACGTACCCATACTAAGTGCAATTTTTAACCCCCCCCCCCCCCCCCCCGGTGACCAAAAACCTAAGCCCGCCGCAGCTCATTTGTACCAAGCGTGACATTTTGAAGACCCCCCCCCCTAAACGTGTCACGTAGTATAGGTACGTTCCCTAACACCTTTCAGATACTTAAAGCAGTTCATATAGCCTGTTTTTTCTACCTCGATTAAAGTGAATTCTTTAGAATTTCACCAATTAGTACTGTAATTACTAAATTATTTTTAAAATATAAAATAAAGCATACAAAATAATAATTATTCCAACCCTATTTCTACATTTTCTGTTGTTCTTTTTCGGTAAATCTTTCTGTAACTAACTAACTAACCATCACGCCGTTTTCCGCAGGGGTAGGCAGAGAGGACAGACCGCCAAACATCTCGATCTTGGCACACCCCCTTTGACTCGTTTACATTCATATATCGTCTCATGCACGCTCTTCTATTATTATGACGCTTGACAGGGCCCGACTCATGTATCTGATTCACTTGGTCGTGCCGTGTCTTTCTTGGGCGTCCTCGATTTCTTCTATCATTTACATACACTTCTTTCCTCGTTTATTCGCTCTATATTCCCAAACCATCTGAGCGTCCCTTTCTTAATTTTACTCATTACGCTTAGATCAGTCTTCCATTCTTTGCGAATCTCCACGTATCTCACACGATCGTACATGGTTTTACCACACATTCGCCTCAAGGATCTCATTTCTACTGCATTCAGTCTATATTCATCCTTCCTCTGCCAGTTCCATGCCTCACTGCCATACATCAGGGTAGGTACCCGTGCTCTATTATGGACGGCTAGCTTCGCTTCTTTGGACAATTTTTTCTGCCCTCCATTAATGGAGTTACCTGTATTTACCCTTCTTTCAATATCTCTGTCAGTCTTCTCATTCTCGTAAACATACTTTCCAAATACACAAACTCTTCCACCTGCTCCAAGTATTCATCATTCAACAACATTCCGGGTTCATAGGGTGAGGTTTGTCCAGGTCTTAGCGGCGGATGCGTCTGCCCACCTGCTGCATGGCGGACCGGATGAAGGGAGACTGGTTGAGGGAGGCCTTTTGACCTTTCCAGCCGGAATCTCGACCCATCGCCGTGCACTGCAGTTGGAGGGATGGATTGATACGTCCGTCACTCCTGGATATACTGACCCCCAGATTCCTACCCACCCCTCATACCTATTTCCTTCCCAGAACTTCCTATCGTTCCCTTCCTTGATAAGACCCTCAACACAGCATCCCCTAAGATGACATAGGCCCTGAGGGAAATCATTCCACAGCCGAGTTGTTGAACACAAGAACGACTCGAAGAACCACCCGTTCTCATGTGACAAATGTCAACTGTGTACAAATGTTGGGCACGCGTTTGGCGTGTTTCCCGACTATGCACCGGTGCCGAAGGGATCAATGATGCTAGTTCCTCGGAGCATCTTTCATTGTCATACCGGTAGAACAAGGATAGCATTCTCACCCGACGCCTGTGCTCTAAAGATTGCAAATCGGTCTGTTAAGATGGGAGAATCTATCAAACGGACCGCCCGTTTCTGCACAGAGCCGAGGGTATTTTTCAGGTATTTTGGAGCTCCAGACCAGAGGTGGCTGCCAAATTCAACCGTGGGGCGCACTAGTGATTTGTATAGGGTTAGCAGTTGTGTACTATTAAAGTATCTGCGGGCCCTGTACAGTACGCCCAGTTTTTGGGAGGCTAACTTTACTCTGGCTTCGATGGAGCCCAATTTCCCCACGGGGTTTTTTTTTACAAAAGCTCTTAGGGTGGGTTTCTTCATTTACCGAGACTGCTAAATGCAATACTAATTGTAAAAATAAACGATCGAAATTTAAAAATTTCTATGCATTTGACCATTTATTTTTACAATTAGCATTGCATTTAGCATTCTCGGTAAATGAAGAAACCCACCATAAGAGCTATTGCAAAAGAAAAAAACTATGGTGCACACTGTTTTCGTACTCTCTCTATCAAATACCATAACGTCCATAACTGTAACTAAATTTTATTTATTTATTTTAGATTTTTTTAAACTTTTTTATCCATCCTTATTTTTTTCTGATGTTCATTCTTTTTATCCATAATGGTAAAGATATGCTATTTTTGGTTCCATGACAGTTCATCCTGCGACAATTCATCCGGCGACAGTTCATCCTGCGACAGTTCATCCGGCCGACAGTTCATCCTGCCGACAGTTCATCCTGCCGACAGTTCATCCCGCCGACAATTCATCCGGCGACAATTCATCCTCACAATTCAACCTAACCTAACCTAACCTAACCTATAAGTATAAGTATGTCGTATTTTGTTATTCACACATGCTTCTTCGGAGAGTCGAAATTATTGTTAGTAAAAATATTTTTACAGCGGATTTCCACTTCAGATATAAGTATATCGATTTTCGTTGTACGGCCGTATATCCTCTTTGCATACTTACTTAATAAAAATCTTCTAAATGATCAGGCAGGATGAATTGTCGCCGGATGAATTGTCGGCGGGATGAAATGTCGGCAGGATGAACTGTCGGCAGGATGAACTGTCGGCCGGATGAACTGTCGCAGGATGAACTGTCGCCGATGAATTGTCGCAGGACGAATTGTCGGGTCACCGCTATTTTTATATGAAAGCCATGTGGGCGTTAAATAAATAAAATAATAAATTTCCTTATTACCGTAAAGCCTTTCAAGTTTTGGGTGCGTTTTGAAACACATTTTGTGAATGTTTTGTTTCAACATTTAAATTATTTGCAGGTAAATTGAACTAACGTGGAAAATCGTAAACATCACGTTACATGTGCAAAATCAATCAAAATTGTGAAGTCACTTTGATGTGGCGAGACCGGCTGTTCTTTTGATTTACACAAATTCCAAGAAACGAAATGTTTCTGCGTAGTACTCGTAGTTGTCAAAGGCACCAATTTGACGAAGTCGTAGCAGGAAGCCAATGTGGAATTTATTTTCCGTAACACTTCTCTTAATTATTTTTGTTGTTATTAAGTGAGTCCTACTCTAACTCAATCCTTTGGCATTTCATTTGTCTGAAAAGTTTTGAAGTGAAACGTCTTTAGCGCCTTTAGTGGCTTGAAATTCGGGTGAAACGAAAATGCGTCACAACTCAGTTCTACACAAATACTCGGTTCCAATATGATGCTGTAAATTCGCACATCGGCGCGTGCCTTCCACGGTGTAGTTGGCAAGATACCTGACAACTCTCAGCGGCCAGGAGACAGACATCAAGCGAACGGGGGTTCGAATCCTACGAAATCCAAAAAAAAAACATTTCTATTTTGGGAAATCAATATCCATTCTTCAAACCACTTAAAAAAAACAAACAAAATAAAAGAAAGCGACATCTAGCGATTTTCTAGTGTGACTTCTACCACGTGTAAATTACACGCTCTGATTTTTTTTTACATTTGCTCAGGACAGGAGGCCCTGAGGAAAATAATCCACCTCAGGGTCTGTCATCCTTGGGGATGCTGTGTGGATGGTCTTTTTAGGAAAGGTAGGAGAGTAAGTTAAAGGAAAAGGGTATGAGGGGTGGGTAGCAATCTGAGGGTCAGTGCATCCAGGAGTGACGGACGTATGAATCCATCCCTTCCACTGCGATGCAAGGTGATGTTCCGTGAGAGTACGACTGGAGATGGGACTCCCTCAATCATTCTCTCCCGTTCCGGCAAGCCATGTAGCTGGTGGGCAGATGCATCCGACGCCAAGATCCGGACAAAACTCATCCCATGAACCCAAATAAGTCACCAAACGTAGCGAACCACTTGGGGTGACCCATGGCATAGGTGTTGCTTATCAAAAAAATGGTTCCCGGGGCGGCATTACCCATACCCGCCTCCCAAATTGATATATTATGTATAAAATAAATTGTTTAAAATGAAGTAGGTGGACATGTATGTAACTATTTAGGTAACTGCTCACAAATCTTATGATTTCAGGGGAAAATTTGGTTTTGATTTGTTAAATAATAAGAGGCATTTGGAAACACCTTTTTTGGGCGCAACGTCTGCATTGTTCAAAGAACTAATAGTTTATTTTTACGTAACGTTTATATCGTTTACTCGTTACTGGAACGAATATAATGCGGAAAATGGAAAATGATAAAATAGAACGATAAATAATTATTTCAAAACAGAAGCATCCAATCCAATAAACCACTCGAGTGCCGAGACATTTTAATGTGAACAGATTATTAGCACCACAGTTTGACGTTGGTAATCTTTGCACGGAAATGAGACAATTTAATACACTTACAAAACATCATATAGAATATGCGATTTGAGAGTCACGAGCGGTATAAAGTTAAAATATCTCTATGATATAAATTCGAAGAAGAGATAATTTATTTCTTTTTCATTTATTTATTGATATAAAAGATTACATCGTTACCGTATTAAACCAAATAATGTACATATGAATATTCATTTGTATATAAGTACAGTGATTTCATACAATAATATGTAAGTCGAGGAGAAGTTGTAGGTAATGCAGGGCATACAGTAGCATGAAGTGATTTTTTTTTGAGAATTTCGAAATCGGATAGTTGGGAAAGATGCTGCATATATTAACAATTAACAACTATTTTTTTGATATTTATTAACAATTCCTGAACATCGTCAAAGCTTTATATTTTATTAGAGATTTTTCCTAAGTATTTATAGCTCATAAACGCGAAATAACACACATAAAATTTGTATTTGATTGAAAAAATGGGACAAATAGTTGAAAGAAAAAATGTACACTTGAAAATTGCTAAAGTTGCTATGAACGGTATTGCATTTCGGTGTAAAAAAGAGGCATGAGGTTTCGTGACTCTCCCGTTGTTTTTATTAATCCATCTCGTCCCAAGGGTTCACAGACCGCAGCTGAAGCTTCTATTACAATTTTCACACATCCCTCTGTGCCTTGAGTGGGCAAGAAAAATTCTTTAAGGTGATGTGATCGGTAATGGCTTGTAAAATTGTCTTATTCCTTATAAATTAAATGAGCAGTGACTCGGTTACATTTTCCCAACTCATAACATCAATATAATCATCTACCGAAAAATCAATCAGATACGAATAACGTCTGATTGCATTTTTATTTTCCGGGCGTTAAATATTCTTCTCAACGCAAACTCGCCTACACAATGACCAACGCCAACAGCTTGGCTATAGTATCCGCAATTGGGGTATGTTGTGAGGCTGAAGGTAGTGGGTAGGGGAAAGAGTTGGGGAAGAGGAAAATACGTGGCACCAAACACAGCCAAAGCTATTTCAAACCACGTTTCAATTGTGAATGGTGGTCTTATTCCAGGGCGACACTTGGAGTATCATACACTCTGGAACGTGCCGCAAATGCACCATACATTATTTTAAAAAATAAATTGTGAAATAACACTTTCCAATCAAATTAAATTTACTTGTGCACGCCGGGAATTGAACCAGCAACCTTCAGATTGCTAGTCAACAGCCTTATCCCTCGACCAAAAAGGCCGGTAATGTGCAAATAAAATATAACATATAAGCTGTGTTAAAAAAGCTAGGAACCGGTAAATTATTTTTAAGAGATTGTGCCACGGTGTACTGAATAGATAAAAAATAAAAATTAATGAATTTTAGAATAATTGTGTTTTTGTTAGGAAGTTGAAGAATGAAACAAAAAAAAACATACAAAAAACACGGTCGAATTGAATTGCAAGTCTAAATAAGGGAAATCCTGTTAAAATGTAGACCTGCGATTTGTGCGTAATTGGGGGTTTCGGGGCAACAGTTCAAACTAGTTCTAATAAACTTTTTTGAAACTCGGTGCTATCGGTGAGCAAAAAAGTTCAAACTTATCCTCTTTAAAATGCTTTGCTTGTACCTACTCGCAAAATAAAAGCAGAAAAACATTATTTCACTTTTAAATAAATCACCATTGCAAACGTCACACAGTTGCACGTCATAGGTTGAAAAAAAAGTGTGATCAATTTATAATTTATTTTTAACACAAGGCGTCATGAACACACTCCGAATATAGTATAACCACGCACAGGGCGCTGTTCGGCCTCCCTTGTCAATGCAGCGCCTTGCAGATGTTTGCAGAGGGAAGGGTGTATTTCGCTCCTTTGATGCACCACAGAGTAGCCGGAACGAGTCAGCGCTAGCTGAGATCAAAACACCCCTTCACCAAAGATAAAGATTTTCCCCAAAGCCACTGTATTTCAAGTCCGAATATGCTTACCATTTTCAATTTCATGTAATGTATTTTATTTAGATGCAAGCTTTTATATGGCAGATAGAGTATTGCACTCACCGCTCTGTTCAGCTGAAATAAACCATATTATTATTACTTTGATTCAAAATAATTTGTGTCATGCAAATTTTGCATTTTTGGGATTCTTTTCTAAAATAATCTCCCATAAGCAAGCCGTTATTGTTGAGCGTGAGTGAAATATTATAAAAAGGTTGTTTGTGAGATGTTTAGTGTTTAGCCTTCATTTATTACAAATTCACATGTTTGCAACACTAAATCGCTGGTAGGTGGTGAAGGTACAATGTAATAGCTATCGAAAGAAGCCAAATCAAATTAAGTTGTTAAATGTGTTTAGAAAATGCGTGTTGTATTGTATCTATATGCTAAGACGACTGGAACTAAACTAGAACGAACCAACTGTGAAGATTAAATCCAAAGATATCAATTCCGCCTCTAACTGTGGTTTTAAGACTCAAATCCAATTCACGTAAGCCGCCAAGAAATAATGTTCAACCGAAATGAGTTGAAATTATAACATTCGTTAGATTTATGGGTTTGATTAAGTGCCGACAAAAGGGTATTTCCTCTTTTTCCAATCCGCCCGAGCCCTTAATTAAAATTTCAATAAAGTTGGCTAATTGGAGAAATGTACCGTGAATTTCTCAATATCAGGATTTCCCGCGGTCGATTTGGCCCGCGAAGCCTTCCGAAGCTTCGAAACTTTAGCTTATATTTAATTGAAATGTTGGATTCCGAAGTTTGAGAGAATTGTTCCCGTTTAACAGTAGCCGAGCGAGTAGGCCGGAATATAAAACGGCAGTGATTTGCATTAGTTGGAATGGAAATTATGATAACTGTCTGCCAACTCGGCTTTTTTAATCTAAGGGGATATTCGGCTTTAAATCTTTTTTATAATACATTAGAATTTTGGGTGGTTTTAGGACCTAACTTTTCTACAATTTTAACAGTTTGGAAAGTACCTATCCTAAACATATTTTAAAAAATATATTCAAGAAATTAAAAAAAAATCGGCATTTATTATATTTTTATGTGATTACCGCTCATGATTCTGAACTGCTCACAGCAGGCGGGACAATGGCATATCCAAGTAGTGGGATAGAAGTATGTCGAGAAGAACCTGGCTACTTAGAGCTGCTCACTAAACTCGGCTAGTGCTATTTTTTGATCTATAATGAACTTTCTCGACAAATCGCCATGCATCACAGTGAGAGAGATGGTTTCATACGTTACTTCTGTAAACACTTGCCCCAGATCTTTCTTTCGCTCCTTCCATTAAAAAACCCTCCACATGGAAACCCCAAAGATGTCATAGGACCTGAGGGAAATCATTTTTCTTGGGGTCTCCTGTGTGGAGTTAAAGCAAGGGACTTTTCACTCTGAAAATCATTTTCGGAAAAAATGTTGAGGTTCTTCATCGTGTTATTATAAAAATTATTGAATAGCCCAAGATAATATAAATAATACAATAAATCTTCAAATTCTTCATAGCGTGATGAGGGGTTGAAAAAATGAAAACTGATAACCTAGAATTTGATTGGTGGAAAATTGTCCACTGGTCGAATACCATTTACATCAAATTATTATCATTTAATGAGTGAAGAGAACGAGCATGGAGAACCCCTACTATGGAGTCCAGTCTACATGATCAAAATTATTTTGATAATACAAGGTGCGGCAAAAGACAGTGCAGTTTTAAATGGCTATTAAAAAAAAACGACGCAAATTACAGAAATGAAATATATTTTATTTTATTTGGTATATCATGCCGTTTTATGCATCAAGTCGTGAAGATGAAATCAGAAAGATGATGGCCCCCAGCAGCGATATATTGATGAAGGCGATTTCTGAAGTTTTCGGATGCATTTTGGCGGATCTCGATGGGCGTAACGGCGATTTCATCCTGAATTCGATCCTTGAGTTCTTTCAAGGTATAAGGCCGATGTTCAAAAACTTTTTCCGGCAGATAGCCCTACAGGAAGAAGTCGCAAATGCTTAAATCAGGTGAACGTGTGGGCTACCCCTCAGAGAGATGAGGCGCGCAGGGAACATCTGTTGCAGTTTTGTCATCGAAACTCGAGCAGTATGGGCCGTAGCACCGTCGTGTTGAAACCAGATGTCTCCCAGATCTCTTTCCTCCATTACATCTTCTAATTGAAGTTCAAAAAAATATTCCAACACGGAAACATAAGGTTCAGCGTTGACGGTCACGGTTTGTCTATTCTCCTGCAAGTGGTTTGCTACGTTTGGTTTGAGCAGGGGTGCCCGGGTTTATGGGGTACGGTTTGTCCAGGTCTTGGCGGCGGAAGCGTCTGTCCTGCACCTGCTGCGTAGCGGGTCGGATCGAGAGAGACTGGTTGAGGGAAGCCTTTTAACCTTTCCAGCCGGACTCTCTTCACCCATTGCCTTGCACCGCAGTTGGAGGGATGGTTCATATGTCCGTCACTCCTGGACACACTGACCTCCAGATTCCTACCCACCCCTCATACCTTTTTCCTTTCCAGAACTTCCTATCCTTCCCTCCCTTAAAAGACCCTTCATACAGCATCCCCTAAGATGACATAGGCCCTGAGGGAAATTATTTGGGCCTATGTCATCTTAGGGGATGCTGTATGAAGGGTCTTTTTAAGGGAGGGAAGGATAGGAAGTTCTGGAAAGGAAAAAGGTATGAGGGGTGGGTAGGAATCTGGAGGTCAGTGTGTCCAGGAGTGACGGACATATGAATCCATCCCTCCAACTGCGGTGCAAGGCAATGGGTCAATAACGTAAAAAAAAGGTCCAATCACTCCAAATTTGGAAATTGCACACCACACGGTCACTTTTGAGGAGTGAAGACGTCTGTCGTGAAGTTGCCTTGGGTTATTTCCAGCCCAATACCCAAAATTTTGTTTATTCGCTATGCCCATCGAGATGTGCTAAAATGCAGCCGAAAATAGAAATCGCCTTCATCCATGTATCGCTGCTGGAGGCCATCATCTTTTTGATTTCATCTTCAGGACTTGATGCATAAAACGGCATAATGTACCAAATAAAATAAAATAAACCCCATTTCTGTAAGCTACGCCGTTTTTATTTAATTGCCCTTCAAAACTGCACTGTTTATTTTGCCGCGTCTTGTAGAGGGAACACTTCTTTAGAGTGATTTTATTAAATTGTGCTGAAAGAAGAAAAAATATTAATGTACACAAACAAATTAAATTTTATCGCGGAAACACTCTTATTAATGAACAAGTCTTGAATAGTTTGGAACTTCCCAAGAAGTGGTGGCTTTAAACAGAGTATAAGTTTGCTTATTCAGCGCAAACATATTCCAAGATGGCAACATTTCATTGAGTGATGCTGAAAAGTTTGATATAAGATGAAAATTCTTTTGAAGTGTGTGCCTGATTTATTGCAAAACTTGCACTGCAAGGGAATACCACAGCTGACGGGTGTACAGTGTGTACAATATACCAACTCGTACTTATTAAAGGTGACGTCTTGAAAGAACACACTTTTCAAGGATTTTCTATGACTTTTTACTCGATTTTCTCGAGTTTCCAGAAGAAAAATGTTTGTTTGATATTTTTAGAGTAAGTGGTTGGCTTGGTATGTGAGATCACTAAGGCATTTTCGCGGGTGAACCTATTTAAAAAAAGTTTGACTGATAAGAATGAAAATAATGCCATAGTTAAAAAAACGATTAGGGAAAGAAGATGGGAAATGTGGAAACTGAAAAAAATAGTCAAGAAAATATGGCACGAAGCACGATCAATGCAATAATCACATTATTTGTTTAATATACATAAAACATACATGGTTTTAAATCGGATTATTAATTGGCTTGGCATATTTTGTATTGTATTGATGTGATGTAGGTATATACTAGTATATACATACATATATTACACATGTTATGGTTAAGGTTTTCACAGGTGTAAGATGTTGAAAATTTTTCTCGGTTTACCCGCGTAACGTAGTCCTTAAAAGGGACTTTTTAACTCCTGACGTTTCGGACTGATCTCACTGTCCATCTTCAGAGGCCTTATGTCTTGAGTTTTTGTCTCAAACTGATAGCTTTCGCTTGTCTGTTCGGTCCAGAAGCTAAGACTTAAGTGAGTGCAAATCGATTCTTACGGAACGAACGGAGTACCCGGGTTGAAGGGGATTGATTGTGGAGGAAGTAGGGGGCGGGGTTCTTGATTAAGCTTCTATTTGGTGATCGGGAGTTTTCAATAATAACTTGGTTCGACGAGATTACGAGTATGTTTACTATCGTTATCTTGTTTACAATGAATAACTAACTGGACTCAAAAGTCCGTTCTAAATGGGGCTCTGTGTTTTTAAATATTTTTTATGTGAATACCTAATCAGAGTCCCAGCTGTTCCTGTCTGGAGTGAGACTATGGCATACCCTTTAGGGTATGTTGTGAGGCTGAAGGTAGTGGGGAGGGGAAAGATATGAGGAAGAGGAACGTGGGGAAGTACCCGACTATTCAGATCTGGACACCAAAAACGACTAAGGCCATTTCAAGCAACTTTTCAATTCTGAATGGTGGTCTTACACCAGGGCTGTACTAAGAGTTTCTTCCACTTTGGAACGTGCCGCAAATATACTGTATAATATTTTTAATTCATTAATTGCACCGGGAGTCAATCCCGCGACCTCTAGGTAAAAAGCTAAGAATCGTTATCACTCGATCAAGGACAACGCCAAGTTGAAGTTTATTTCAAATTCTTTGCTCTTTCTAAATTGCTTATTTAAATAAAATTATTGAACCACTCTTATTTCCAAATTAGAGATTACGAATCGCACGAAAAATATAATCCGAGTTTAATTAAAAAAACATTTGAATTGTGTAAAATAATCCGGAAAATTTGAGAAGTTTCGCCATTTGGAGATAGATTGAGTTCGGAAAACTCAATTTTTCGCCGAAGTAGGCCGAACCTTTTATATAAATATCTCGGTTCATTATGAAGTTCTCCTTGATATTTTATTTCGCCGCGTAATATAATCAATGGACGAAGCTTTGAAAGATCCTGAACTTTTGATACATGTCGAAGCTTTATTTTAACTCTGTGAAACTTGTGCTGGTAAACTAGCGATCAAAGAAGGTGGGTTATATATACTTACTGTAAAAAATTTTTAGTTACCCCAATTTTGGCAAGGAAAAATGGTTGGCATTACTTATTAGTTTTATTTTTTTATTTTTATTTTAGTACATATCTCAAAAAAATGGAACATGTTACAATGTTACTTTTCTTTCATTAAAAGCATTTGCTTGTGGATGGAGGAAGAGTTTACATTTTAAATATGTACAATTTATACAGCCAGGTGTTTCACATATGTACAGGTTCACAGTTAATATACTGTTACTTCAATATAATATGTGTTATTTTAAAAAGCTCACTGCTACTCTAGAAAACAATTATTATTTTGTATGTGTGTTCACCTCTCTCTCTCTCATATCGAGCCTTGGCCTCCCGCAACATACGCCCCCAACTCTTGTCCTCAGCGGCTGACGTCCATTTTGTTACCTGAAGAAGTTGTGCTTCATCCCCTCTTACCTCGTCTTCCCACCTCAGTCTGGGTCTTCCCACTTTTCCCTTTCCACTTGAGTGTCCAGTCATAATTCTTAGGACGTGTGCCCACCAGGATACCATAATTCCGCTAAGGATTAAGGTATATTGGTGGCAAAGGGTATCGGGGAGGGAAATGATTTTTTTTTAAAGAAAGGCTAACATTACCGGGTGAAAAAATATGAAATATAAAAAATCTCCTACTACCATCGCAGAAAGCTGAAAACGTTGCTTGTTTCGTGATGGTGGACTTAGCCAGCCGAGGAATCGAACACGGGACGCCTGGGAGGGACCTAAACGCGATGAAAACCCAGCCACCAACCGGTACATATATGGTCACCAAACATGGTTAAAGTAATTTCAAGCAACGTTTGGATTCCGAATGGTAGGCTTTCACCAGGAATAAATAACGAAATAACAAAAATTAACCTAATAAAATTTACTGACTTACGCCGGGATTTGAACCCGTGACCTCCGGTTTCATAGTCCTTAAAAATTTGAAAGGATCGTTATCACTCAACCACAGAGACAGGCGAATATTTTACAAGTCCTATTTTATACGCGTGAACCAAACAAACCATCTTTAGTCATTAGCTTAATAATGTACATCAACCCATTAACAATCACATTGAACAATCATGACTTAAGTTTTCAGGTTGTTTGCACGGCTAGATAAACCACTTATCTGGGAAAATCCCTTTATTTTTTTAATTTTATTTGTTAGCGTTATAAACAGTCATTACAAGTTCATATATAACAGTGTTAGAGATAGTCATATCATTGACCAATAAAATAACGACATAAAAATTTGAGGCCATAATAAAAAGAAAAACAAACAAAACAATATATGTATGTAATATAAACAGTTCTGAAAAAGTGCATCTACTCACTTAAATCTACAAAAAATGTATTTTCAAGGGTAATATATACTGTAACATTTTGAAGAGGTTATTTAATGCAAACTGCTGAAATCAAAAAAGAAAATGTAATGAAAATGAAAAAAAAATGAAAATGAAAAAGAAAGATAAGGAATTAATGAAACATTAAGTTTTCCGTTGAATATTACTTTTTACGAATTTTATGAAGTTAGCAAGGTTCGTGTTAAACATGTCAATGTCTGTGCATAATCTATTGAAAGTGCTACAGCTTCTTCTTATAAACACATTTTGAAGATAATTAGCATTGCTCTTAGGAATATAAAATATGTCTGGAGATCGAGTGACTCTTATTGGACATCTGAAATTAATATTTTGTAATAGGTAAGGGCTATCAATAAAATTGTGGATTATCTTATAAAGCATTACTAGGTCTCTGATATCTCTGCGTTGATCAAGGGTTTTGAGGTTCATAGAGATATAATTTACATCATTTCGCATGCGAAACGAAACATATTTCAAAAACTTTTTCTGGACTCTTTCTATATTTGATTTATACGTAGAACAATGAGGGTTCCGTACTGTTGAAGCATACTCTAGGTGGCTCCTGACATATGATATGTAGAGAATCTTAAATGTTTGTGGATTTTTAAAAACAGAACTTACTCTAAGTATAAATTCTAGCATTTTGAAAAGCCTTGGACGTGATGTGCCCGACGTGAGACTGAAAAAGAAGCTTACTGTCTAATAGAACTCCATTATATTCCATAACAGGTGATGGTTTGCTTCCGCTGAAATATTCCATTGAAAACAGACAAAATAAAACTCGGAAATTACACCAAATGTTAAGTTTTACAACATTCAATCAAAGTTACTACTAGTAGATACATGTAAACACCTAGGTTTACAATTTTCTCCCCTTTAATAAATTATAACCAAAATTTCTTCTGAAATAATAACAATCATTAGATTTTTACAAATTTATTCATCTTTTTTGTGCAACACAGCTACCACCTTCAACCAGAAACGGAACACAAACATATTAATAGACACATGAAATGCCTAAGATCCGAAATATTACATGACTTCGCGGCGC
This sequence comes from Limnephilus marmoratus, assembly GCA_917880885.1. Taxonomy (NCBI): domain Eukaryota; kingdom Metazoa; phylum Arthropoda; class Insecta; order Trichoptera; family Limnephilidae; genus Limnephilus; species Limnephilus marmoratus. The sequence continues at coordinate 34,497,022 of OU862924.1, forward strand.
TCCGTCAAAAACATCGCAGCTCTGGTATCAATTTGTTTTAGGTTTGTTTATTATTTATCGATCGACATCTTCACCTCATGTGTTAATTTAAAAACCTCAACTTATAGTCAGCTTTCTGAGATAGAGGGTTTTTATATTCTTAGGATCGCCCTGGTGAAGACCACCGGTCAAAATCGCAAGTTAGCTTGGAATTGGAATGTCTTTGACCGCGTTAAGTGATCAGACGTGAATAGACAGATAGTTCAAAACCTTGCTCTTTTCCATCCCTTCCCGTACCCCACTCCCTTGGCTTCATACCATAATCCAAATATAGAATGCCAATGGCTCTGGAAAGCTGGGAGCAGTTGGGACTCTTGTGCGGTAATTAAATGTAAAACGTAACCGGGAAATACTAATAATCATTACAAGTTATTTAGCGAAATTTAATTTGCAGACAAAGATTGAAAATCGTACAAGCATTTTCAAATTTTTCCCAATATTTTTTTATGAATTCCTATAATTCGTTACACTTTTACACTAATTTTTTTGCCTGTGTATTGTTTTTCTTAAGTCCAGGCTGGTCACGGGGGGGCGCTGCGCGGCGATTAGCAGCGTACCAATTTAACAAAAATGCTTCAACTGGTCGTACTGTACAGGGCCCGCAGATACTTTAATAGTACACAACTGCTCACTCTGTGCAAATCACAAGTGCGCCCCACGGTTGAATTTGACAGCCACCTCTGGTCTGGAGCTCTAAAATACCTAAAAAATACCCTCGACTCCGTGCAGAAACGGGCGGTCCGTTTGATAGATTCTCCCATCTTAACAGACGGATTGCGATCCTTAGAGCATAGGCGTCCGGTGGGAATGCTATCCTAGTTCTACCGGTATTACAATGGAAGATGTTCCGAGGAATTAGCGTCATTGATCCCTTCGGCACCGGTGCATAGTCGGGAAAAACGCCAAACGCGTGCCCAACATTTGTACATGGTTGACATTTGTCACATGAGAACAGGTCGCTTTTTCGACTCGTTCTTGTGTTAACAGCTCGGCTGTGGAATGATAAGCCGGCCTCTGTGTTTCCTCCTTCCTACAACATGGGTCTCTTCAAGACCAATGTTCATTCCTTCCTCTCCTCAAAAAGACCCTCCACACAGCATCCCAGATGACATAGGCCCTGAGGGAAATGAATTTCCTCAAGGCCTCCTGTGAGGAGTTAATGTAAAAAAAAAACAGTATTTTCATAGAATTATCTCGGGAATGGCATTTTACACCATCCTTTAAAAAGAGTCATCGTCAGTCAAATATCTGTGTAAGTGATGATGTAGGAATGCATCAAAAGCATGATTGATGTTTTGATTCATCCATCGTGCTTTTGTAATGTCAAATTTTACCCACTTAAATTAGAAACAATTTTTTTATTATTGCAAGTAGGCTACAATTACACTCTGTTGCAAAAACAAACAAAAAATGCCATTCTGCACAAAATCTGAAACACTTTTTATGAATAAAACACTATGTGACAAAATGATATCTAAAAAGTAATAGTTATAGTAATAGTTATGATTAAAAATGTGAATTTTGCAAAATAAGCTATTAATTAATTCATGTTCGGTAAAAGCAAATTTGTTGCGGTTTGCAATAAATTTAATAAGTTAATATTATTTTTTGTGAAAATCATGTAATTTATACTGCTGACCTATTTCGGAAGAACCCGTTTTTCGTCAGAATGAACAAATACGTTTTATTTTAAAATAACCGTGGAAATGGGAAATGATATAAATTTAGTCGGTAAATTTGATTTTATCGTTCATTGACATTCGATAAAATAATTATTTCTGTTTTGTTGTTATACATATGTGGAAGCATATTCAAGTATGCAGTATTTTAAAAATAGATTTATTATGAAATTACGTTTTTTGTAGTGAAAACTTCTTTAGCACCGTTATAATTTGAAACTCGATGAAACGGTAGCGAGCGACACTAAAAACTGACAAACATATACATCTATAGGATTTAGGCTGCGAGTGAAAGAGATGGTAATAAAATATATATTTATTTCACGGTAGATACATGGTTCCAATATAATACGATAAATCCACGGTCCCACGAAAGCCGCCTTTAGTCTAGTGGTATAAAGCACCTGACCAACTTTAGCGGCCAGATATTCAAGGATCAATCAATCAACCAAGGATCGAATCTAACGATATCTAAAAAAAAAAAATTTAATTTTTTTTTACATAAGTTCCACACAGGAGGCACCGAGGAAAACAATTTCCCTAGGGGCCTATGACATCTTTGAGGATGCTGTGTGGAGGGTTTTTTAAGAGAAAGCATAGATAACAAGATGAAGGAAAAAAGTATGAGGGGTGGGTAGGAATCTAGGGGTCAGTGTGGCCAGGAGTGACGGACGTATGAATCTATTCCTCACACTGCGGTGCAAGGCGAAGGGTCGGCAGAAAGCAGCTAGAGAGGTCAAAAGACCTCCCTCAATCAGTCTCCTCCGATCCAGCCCGCCACGCAGTGGTTGGGCAAACGTATCCGCCACCAAGACCTAGACAAACCTCATCCCATGAACCCGGACACCCCTGCTAAGTCACTAAACGTAGCGAACCACTTGGGGTGACCTTTAGATCTGTCAAAAGTCATAATATATTATTATTGCGATATTATTAGCAATATTTTTCGTTTTACGACGTGGTCATTTCACATCGATTGTTTTTTGAATGAATGAAAGAAACCATACGTACATTACATTATTCTCACAGACATTAGGGAACGTACCAATACTACGTGACCAACTTTTTGCAATTTTTAACCCCTCCCCCCGGTGACTAAAGACCTAAGCCCCCCGCCGCCGCTCATTTGTACCAAGCGTGGTATTTTGAAGACATCCCCCCCCTGAACGGGTCACGTAGTATGTACCCTTATTACAGTGCATATCTATGGTATAAACATATCAACATATCGTCAATTAAAAGGCGTTAAAATCGCAAAACCGAAACTTAGTGCTTACTTTTGGAATCATAAAATCAGATCAGTAAAGGATCATCAACAATCTACAAGGACACCCAGTCCTCCAGGCTTATATCGACAATGTTGGTTATTTGTTAACAATTCCCAAACAATAGACGATTGAGATGTCAACTAAATGAAACTGATTCACTTAATTTAATCGACGTGAAAATTTGTTCATTCGCGGTTTTGCGCAGGAATCATCTCTGCTAATTGCATTTATAGAATTATCACTGGAGTTTAAATTATAAATCGATCATAAATTGAAGAAGACCTTTTTATTATACCACAGGTGCCGCTAATGTGTCGTTACCGACGGCGCAAACTTGTTATAAATTACTGTGGGTGCTGTGAAGCAGTTTTTTTTTGCGACAGCCACGCTAATGGATGTATGGCAATAGCAGCCATTTTCCATTGCAAATGGAGGGACAACTCCCATTAAATTGTATAAAACAATGTTGTTTTTAAGAAGTATACTTTTTTATAAGAGTGTGTAGCAAGTCATGTAAGCCGACGCACGTTTTTCGAAATCTTGACAACGAAAATGAAATTGATGTTCGATTTCTCTCCTATACGAGTACAGTCGTAAAATATCTGTACAGACCTCTGTTTTACACTCCCTGTATTATAGGTGTACTGTGGTTGGAACTATTAGTAACTAGCTGGTCCCGGCATGCGTTGCTATGACATTTAATAATGAAATTGTTTCTCCCTGAGTGCCCTTTCCCATTCGTCCTGTTCCCCTTCCGCCTCCCCTTCTTCTCCTGCGTCCTTCTCCCCTCTCGCGTTCCCACTCCGTCACCTCCACCTTCCCTCTCCCCACTCCACTCCCCCCTTCTTCACCCGGCTTGCGAACCTCCCTCCCGAGTTCCCCTCCCCTTCACACGTCTCCTTCCTCTCCCGCGTACCCCTTCCACCTTCCCCGCTTTCCCCCATCAATTTCCCGCTCCCTCGTCCCACCAACCCCCCTCCCGCGTTCCACATATTCAATCCCAGTACATTCAGTTTTTAAACAGCCCGCATGCAACCTTTTACAATTTTTATTCAAATTTTCATTTTTCATGTATATTAAATTTGGTACCTAACATAGGTACCTATTTAAAATATCTAAAATTCTTGATTCGAATCAAACTATTAGGGGAGTACCTACTTTAAATAAATTTATCAACTTAAAGATTTTCAAAAATAGAATCCCGATTTAACAATCATTGTTTTGCAAAATGTCATTCTCAAACGCGCGAACTGTCAAATAGGTATTAGGTTTTCTGAAATTATCCAATTTTCTGCGCAATTTTCTTAATTTTTCTCTCCGTAAGAACCATCCTCGTACTTCAAGGAATATTCTAAAAAAAGAATTAGCGAAATCGGTTCAGCTGCTCTCGAGATTTGCGCTTAACACATTTAGCGATTCATTTTTATATATAAGAAAGATAATATTCAAGTAACTACTTATGGCACTAACTTCGAGAGGAGTTTCTTATCCACGTGATGGTACCGGCACAAAATACCAATTGTTTTGAGATTTGAATCATTTACGGTTAAATGTTTTGAAGGCAAGAAAACATGTTTTTTTTCGGTTGAGGGAGATTTCAACGAATAAAAATGGTTAAAATCTTAACACGTCAAATCATTCTTCATTCTGGCGTGAGTTAGCTAACTACTAGATGCGGTAATATTAAAAGGTGACACCGTAAAACATAGTTTTAGTTTTTTTTTACATTAGCTCTACAGAGGAGACCCGGAGGAAAATAATTCCCCTCAATAATAAAAATAACGTTATATTTATATAGTGCAGTTTTGTGACATTTGCGTGACTTCAAGTGCGCTTAACCATAATAAATTTAAAAATAATCCTACAGTGCTCCTTATAATATTGAGAAAATAATAAAACAATATACAGTATTTACAAAACAATGACAATATAACAAAATTAACAAAGGCAGTGCTGTTATAGCACACACAGGATAATAATAATAATAGACAATAACGGTGCAATTGTAACTCAGGACAAAACAAGAACTTTAAAACTAAAATAGAAAACTGCAATCACCATATACAATTCAATTATTGCTCCACACTTCAACTACTGCTCAAGTATACTTTTCCTATGTAACGAAAGAGAACAAAATAAGTTACAAATTCTCCAAAACAGGGCAATGAGAATAATTCTTCGACGAAACAGATTTTCAAAAATAATTAAAATGTTAAAGGAACTAAATTGGTTGACCGTGAAACAGATGCTGACCTTGAACACGATGGTATTTATCCACAAAATATTGAGCAACACGTTACTAAAATACTTCTCAAATAAAATTGTAAACAATAAAGACATTCACAGATATAACACAAGGACGTGCAAGGAAATTAGGCTACAAAACAAGGATAAAGCGAATACGCAGAACAGTCTACTGTACAAGGGAATGAAATTGTATAACACACTACCAGAAACTTTAAAGTCCACACCAATTGGAAAGTTCAAGATGCATTGTAGGAGCTACATAAAACTCGAAAAAATATAGTGAATATGAAATATTATAATCAATTAGAAATTTGTAAACTTCAATGTACAAATTACTAAAATAAAAATTATTATTATTATTATTAAATATAATATACAAACAGAAAGTCAGTTTGCGTTCAGAAATGAGAAATATTCTGACATAAATTCGGATATTGAACATAAAAATACAATTATGAGGATACCGAAGCCAAACAATTACGGGACACTTGAGAAAATGGCTTATTATTTTTACGTATATTGAAAAGATGTTAGGATTCATGAATGGTATGATTTTTTAAATAATTTTGTTTTTTACAGCCCGCTAAAGTCATCTTTGAGGATGCTGTGTGGAGGGTCTGTTTTTTAGGAAAGGAAGTTCTGGGAAAGAAAAGGGTATGAGGGGTGGGTAGGAATCTAGGGGTCAGTGTGTCCAGGAGTGATGGACGTGTGAATCCATTCCTCCCACTGCAGTGCAAGGCGATGTTCCGAGAGAGTACGGCTGGAGAAGTCAAAGGGATTCCCTCGTTCACTCAGCTGGTGGGTAGACGCAGCCGCCGCCAAGATCCACTCCATAAATCCGGGCACCCCTGCTAAGTCACCAAACGTAGCGAACCACTTGGGATGACCTATGTCAGAGGTGTTGGTTATCCAATAGATGGTTCCCGATGCGGCGGTACCCATACCCGCCTACCAAACCATATGAATTTCGAAGTCACAGAAACAGCTTTAGCGATATTTGCCTTCGTACATGAACAGCTGCATTCGATCATGGACAAGGCCTGTGTTTTAGTCAGATTCTTGGCTTTGTTTGGAGAGCTGCAAAAGATTTCAATGATTTAGACACATTTATTATGTTATATAAAACCCTTGTCAGATGCCAACTTGAATATTATTCAATTATTCAGTGCCGGCAACCCGGGCGTTTATTTATTACTAGTTATGTACAACATGATTTTTTTTCCTTACCCTCCTCACTAGACTAAAGTCTGTTCTGAGGCTGGTAACTAACAATTTCTAATTACATAAAAACAAATAAGTGGTAAAAAAAAGAAAAAAAAGAAACATATATATTATAGTAAAAATAATAATAATAAAATAAGAGGAAAATCAGAATTTAAAAACAGAGTAGAAAATAGAAAATATATAATATTAGATATTAAGAATATTACTTATCTCTCTTCTTTCCTTGACATTCAACCAGTTTAAAAATCTTTTGAAAACCCAGTTCAAATTATTAGATGCGACGTAGGTCTTTGTTTGGGCTACAAACTTATTGAATATATATGGTGCCAAGTAAGATTCATGTTTTTTTGCAAAATTTGATTTGATATATGGTACTTGTAATTGATTGTGTGTGTTTGCTCTTGTGTATTGCGAGTGAGTTATGAAGTGTGGTGATATTTTTATGCAGTTTTTGTAGATGATCTTCTTTATGAATAGTTTATTTATGTCTAATAGGTTATTGTTGATCATTATCTGTTCTGTCGGATGTTGATAAGGCTTTCTAAACATAATTCTGATTATTGTTTTATGATTAATTTTAAGTGATTTGAGGTGAGTCTCTGCTGCTGCTCCCCATACAGAAATACCATACATTAGAATACTTTGACAGAGTGCATAATATATATTTTTAGCTGAGGTAGTGACATAATGTTTCGAATTGTTTTGAAGATGTAAGAGAGTTTCCGTATTTTTTTTGTAATTAGGTTAATTTGGAGATCCCATTTTAAGTTATTGTCAACAGTTAAACCGAGATATTTAATATTTTGCGCATAATCAATTTTGTCACAAACACAGCGTGAGTTAGTTAATGAGGTAATTGTGCAGGGGTGAAGATGTAGTTGTGGGCGACTATCTGGCTGACCAGCTAATGTTTTACTGAAAGTTAAGTATTTTGTTTTAGAAATATTTAGTGTCAGTAGATTATTTATTAGCCATTTATTTACTTCAGTCATCCCTGCTTCCGTGTTTTTGAAGACGTTTTCCCATGATTGGGCTTTGAATAAAATTACAGTGTCATCTGCATAACTGATAACTTTGTACTCTATGTTCCCTAGGCTTATCTCAGTTAGACTGTTAATGTAGATGAGAAACAGTATGGGAACTAAGACGCTGCCTTGGGGTACTCCATACCTGTTGCCTACTTTGTCACTTTCTTGATTATTGGTTTTTACAATTTGTTGTCTATTGTCAATGTAGCTGATGAACCATTTTAGTGGTGGACCTGTTATGCCAATGTTTTTGAGTTTTTGTTGGAGTAATTTGTGTGAGATGGTGTCGAAAGCTTTTGCTAGGTCTAAGAACACTCCTAACACCTTTGAACCGCCATCTAGGTTTTTCACTATGTAGGTGGTTAGTTCCGATAAGCCGTCTTCTGTTCCCATTTTCGCTCGAAACCCAAATTGACGGGTGGAGATCAGTTTGTGTTTGTCAAGGTATGCGAGCAGTCTTTTTTTCATAGTTTTTTCTAGTAGTTTCGATAGCGAATTTAGGAGAGTGATTGGTCTGTAATTTAAGATCAGCGTTTTGTCTCCCGATTTATGTATTGGAGTAATACAACCTATTTTTAGATGATCGGGGACAAAGCCGAGGCTGAAACTTTGGTTGAAAATATGTTGAAGTGGTATAAGTATATGTTCTCGGAGACTAATCAGTATATGATTGGAGAGGTTATCTGGGCCACAGCGCATTTTGGTTTGAGAGAAAAAATTAAATCCGATATTTCCTTTGTACTTATTTTGTGAGCATAAAACGAATGATTTGGTTGCATGGTAGAGGATAGTTTGGTTAAAGAGTCTTCTGTTGTGCCGTTTTTTAAAAGAATTTTTTCAGCCAAGTTAGATCCAACTTTTGCAAATTGGGAGTTAATAAAATTTGCTATTTTACCAGGTTCATTTTTTGTAAGGGTTTTGTTTCCATTTATTAACAGTACTTTGATCTTCGAGTCTTTTTTCGTATTGGAGAAAGTAATATCTTTGACGATTTTCCAGATTTTTTTGGGGTCATTTTTGGCGGATTTTATTTCTTTTTTGTAGTACTTGTATTTGGCTTGTTTGATTAATTTATTACAAAGGTTTCTATATAGTTTGTCATCATATGGGTTTTTGCGTACTTGCATGTGCATTGTGTCTCTTTTATGAATGCTGCTTACTAATCCTTTCGTGATCCAGGGTGTTATTTTTTTTTCTTTATGTGAGTAGTTTTTAGGGGTATTTTTTGTTGTATATTTAGCAATATAGGTTCCAACTGTGGTCATAAATGTGTTAAGCGCGTTGTTTGGATCGGGTTCATTTATTACATTTGACCAAGATTCATTATGTATGTCCTCTATTAGAGACTTAAAATTGATTTTGTCTTGTACGGAGTTGTTTTTTTCATCTTTTTGTTTCTTGTTAAGATGTAAGCTTAGTGTAGTAGTGAAATGATCTGTGACCGTTGATCGAATAATGGATGAAGATGTTTTTTTCCTAGTTTTAACAAATATATGGTCAATACAGGATTCAGAGTTTGACGTAATTCTTGTTGGTGAGTTGATTGTCGAATTTAATCCATAGTGAGTAAGTAGACTTAAGTATTCTGTGGTTATTGGTTGCCCGTTTAGTAAGTTAATATTCATATCCCCTGCAATAATTAATTGTTGTGTTTTTTTTTATTTTTTTCGAGAAGTTTATTTAAGGAGTTGAAGAAATGTGAGAAATTGTTATAGCATGGGGGTCTGTAGACGGCAAATATGAAGATGTCTGGTCCGAGGGAGATTTGGATACAGTTTGCTTCGATTAGGTTGATTTCTGTTATTGATGAGTTTAGTGAATCTTTGGCAAAGATTACTACTATACCGTCGTTTTGATTTAGATGTTTTGTGGAATGGAGAGTTGTATAGTCCTTTAAGTTTAGGTTTGTGTACGAGTCATCTAACCAGCATTCAGTCAAGATAATAATGTCGAAGCTTATGTTTCTTTCGTTTAGGAGGATCGAGAAATTATCGAAGTTCTTTCGAATACTTCTAATGTTTTGGGATATTATGTTTAAGTTGTGTTTTTCTGTGAACAGAAAATTACAATCTGTCGCTTTGTCAAAAGTGTGTTCTGAGTTGTTAAATGTTTCTGTATCAATATTAAGTTGAGTGATCATGTTGCGGTTGCAAAGATACATAAGTTGATCCATACAAAGTTCACACATTTTGCTAGTGGTGGTAAATTAGGAGTAATATAGGAGTAAAAATTGAGAGTAAAATTATTCAAAAACTTTGGATAATAAAAACCTTTAAAAACATAACATTTCATGGTAGAATAATTAGAATACTTTGGATAATAAAATAGAATCCTTTTAAACCATAAAATTTGATGGTAGACTAATTCAAAGAGTTTGGATAATAAAAAATATATAAAACAGTAACATTTGATGGTAAAATAATAGCAGTATTTTGGATAATAGAAACCTTTAAAAACATAAAATTGGATGGTAAAATAATGAAAATACTTAGGATAATAAAAACCTTGAGATGTACAAAATTTTAAAGGGAAATTATTTAAGTACTTTGAATAATAAAAACCTTTGAAACAATAAAATTTGACAGTAAAATTATTCAAATACTTTGGATAATAAAAACCTTTGGTACAATATAATTTGATGGAAAAATAAGTTGAGTAATATGGGTAATAAAAACTTTTAGAACAATAAAGTAATATGGTAATAATGATGGTAAAATAATTCAAATACTTAGGATAATTAAAACATTTAAAGCAATAGCATTTGATGGTATAATAATAAAAAAACATTGGTTAAAAATATGAAATTTCATGGTAAAATAAGTAGAATACTTTGGATAATAAAATAGAATCCTTTTAAACCTTAAAATTTTATGGTAGAATAATTCAAAAACTTTGGATAATAAAAAATATTTAAAACAGTAACATTTGATGGTAAAATAATAACAGTACTTTGGATAATAGAAACCTTTAAACACATGAAATTTGATGGTAAAATAATGAAAATACTTTGGATAATAAAAACCTCGAAAAGCATAAAATTTTAAAGGAAAATCATTTAAGTACTTTGAATAATAAAAACCTTTAAAACAATAAAGTTTGGTAGTAAAATTATTCAAATACTTTGGATAATAAAAACCTTCGGTACAATGTAATTTGATGGAAAAATTAGTTGAATAATTTGGGTAATAAAAACTTTTAGAGCAATAAAAATTGATGTTAAAATAATTCAAATACTTTGGATAATTAGAACATTTAAAACAATAGCATTTGATGGTATAATAATAAAAATACATTGGATAATAAAAACCTTTAAAAACATAGAATTTCATGCTAAAATAATTAGAATAATTTGGATAATAAAATCCTTTTAAACCATAAAATTTGATGGTAAAAAAATAAAGATACTTTGGATAATAAAAACCTTTAAAGGTATAAAATTTTATGGTAAAATACTTTAAAAACTTTAGATAATAAAAACCTTTAGAGCAATAATATTTTATGGTAAAGTGATTAATATAATTAGAGTAATAAAAATATTTAGAATAATAGAATTAAATGATAAAATAATTAGAAAAGTTTGGGTAGTAAAGACATTTAAAAAAATAAAATTTTATCGTAAAATAGTTAAAAAATTTTGGGTAATAAAAACCATTGGAAAAATAGAAATTGAAGTAAAAATAATTACAATACTTTGAAAGACCTTTAAAACAATAAAGTTTGCAGGTAAAAATGTAGAGATAATTTAGGTTATAATTTGGGTTATAATAGAAAATGATGGTAAAATAATTAGAATAATTTAGGTTATAATAGAAAATGATGGAAAAGTAATTAAAATAATTAGGGTTATAATAGAAAATGATGGAAAAATAATTAAAATAATTTGGGTTATAATAGAAAATGATGGAAGAATAATTAAAAAAAATTTGGGTAATAAAAACATTCAAAACAATCAATTTTTATGATAAGATAACTTAAATAATTTGGGTAAAAAAACCATTTAGAATAATAAGATTTGATGTTAAAATAATTAAAATGGTTTTGGTAATAAAAACATTTAGAGCAGTAAAATTTGGTGTTAAAATAATTTGGATAATAGAAAGAATTAGAAAGATTTTTGTAAACAGAATCGGTAGAAATAATTAATGAAATGGGACTTGTAGGGGAATAATATAGTTGCAATGATTGCAATGTGTTAAATAATTCTGCCATTATGATTTATTGCAATACAGGAAGTTTATAGTAGAATGCTTAGTTATTTACAGTTGAATCCCCATTTTTTTCAAATCATTTTCATGTTTTATTTCAATTATTTTTTCCCCAGTTGCTTTGCGGACAAGCAGTTTATTAGATTTGAACCATACGAATTGATAAAGGGTTTCTTTGGCCCTTTGCTTCGTTTTCCACATCAGTTCCTTGAAGTAAGGAGAGAGTACTTCATTGATGAAGATAGGAAAGTTTGGGTTTAAGGTTTTGGCCTCTTTCTTTAGCGAGAGCAACGATTCCTTTGTTTTTTGGCTGTAGAAGGCAATGTGTAGTTTGACCGGGGTGTTCCGCCTGCGATCTTTTGTCCTGGTCACCATGCGGATGTCTTGTTGTTGGAGGGGCAGTCCCAGCGAGCCAGCTACCCGAAGAACGGCCACCGCGGGTTGTTCTCCCGTCCGTAAGTCTACACCCGCCATTTCCACGCTGTCGGAGAGTTTGACTTGTTCTAAATCCGCGAGTCGACTTTCCAGGGAAGAGATTCTGTTGTTTTTTTTTTCGTTTTCCTCGCGTAGGAATTTTGCTTCTTTATGAATGTCCTCTACTTGTTTGAATTTTAATAGCAGGTCTTCATATTGTTTGCAGATGAATTCACTGCTTCTTTTGAGGTAATTAATTTCCTCCTCAAACATTTGTTTTATTTCAAAAATTTTGTCATAAAAATGTTTGGTGAGACGATTATATAAGGAGTCGGCTTCTGATCCGAGTGTCGCGGCCGACGTAGCAATATAACTCTACGTTATGGTCTCCCTTTTACAACATTCATTCAGACAACATTGAAAAGATTCAACGGAAGTTTCTAAGGTTTATAAACTATAAATTGCATATTCCTATACTAAACATTGATTACAATTACTTACAAAACGTCTCTATTGAAACTTTCAGAAAGAAGAAAAAGCACAGATTTAATATTATTACATAAAATACTGCATTACAAAATTGACTGTCCTGAATTACTTCAATTTATCAATATCCATGTTCCCCAATAATAATGTCGACATTTATTACCCTTCTACTTTAATAACACCAGGACACTAGCTTATCAAAATTCTCCGTTTCCGAGACTTCACAGTCTCGGAAATAATTATTCTAATCTAGGTGATATATTTCATCTTAAAAGTAATCAGTATAAATGTTGTATATTCTATCACTTTTATTCTTCTAGGCACAAATAGATTTACATAATTTCTTCAATTTTTGTAAATTGAATATGAGACTTCTTATCATTTTTACATAATACATATTTCTATTTCACTATTTGTTTTGTTGTTACATTGTATTGTGTATTTTCTTTCCTCATTGAATTATATTTTCTTCATTCTTTGTTACTCAACTTAAAAATTATAATGTAAAAGCCTATCAGGGCGTGTAATAAGTAAATAAATAAATAAAAGATTTCTGCCCGCCATGTTCATTGCGTTTTGCTTACGCGTCTTGCTCATTATATCTGGAGAGATGTATATTTGCAGAGGAAGATGGTCTCTTGTGCGAGACTACAATTTTATTAAGAACCGAATTTCATCTCGTCGTCTAATATTATTCGGAATAGGAACTCATTATTTTGACAGGCGCATACATCTTTATCCTGGATTATGTCTATTGCAGGCACAGCCTCCTCTGGCTAAGTCTCAAGTTGAATTCCAATAATCGAGGTCCGCTGTACATCTATATATTATATAAGTGAATCCCTGTTTCCCTTGGTCACGCCACAACTAAAGAACGACTATCTATTTAAATCATATATCATCGAGTTTTCTAATACTTTGTAGAAGATTCTTACGGAAAGAAAAATTAAGATAATTGGATAATTTCAGAAAACTTAACGACAATTTTAACTTCTCACGTGTGACAGTTCGCGCGTTTGATGAAATTGAATTTAGCAGGCAGCTGTTTTTTTGTAATAAAAGAATTGTCTATGGATTTTTTAAATTTTAGATATTTTAAATGGGTAGGTACTTATGTTAGGTACCAAATTTGATTATTGTTCTTAAAATAAACAAAAATGAATATTTGTACTATACGAAAAATGAAAATTTGAATAAACAAAATTGTAATAGGCGGCACGCGAGCTGTTTGAAAACTGAATGTACTGGGATTGAATATATGGAACAAGGGAGGTGGGTTTGCGGGACGATGGAGCGGGAGAGGGGAAAGGGTGGGCGGGGAAGGTGGAAAGGGAACGCGGAGGTGGAAAGGGAGGGTAGGGAGAGCGGGAGGGGAACGGGGGCGCACGGGAAAGGACATGCGAAAAAAATTATTTCTTTGAATATGGTATTGCAACACATGCCGGGAACCAATTAGTCTATTATAAATTTCAAGAATCGAATAGTTTCATATGAACTAGTTTAAGCAATGCTTTGTGACCGCATTCGACAAAACAGATACCAACTAACATTAATTTAATTTTCCATTCTCGTTTTCTTTATAAACCAAATCGCGATTCTAACGGTCATGTTGCGGCTTCAGGAAGTGCAATAATTGCTCGATGGAACAATTTAGATTCCATAAATTCTCGATATTTTTACCATTGCAATATATAACGTCTAGTTTTTTACGATCTAAACACTCTCCGAACAGTTTCGTACGTTTTAATATCGTGAGTCTAAAAGGAAGAAAAAAATCTTTTTTTTTAATTTGTTTTCTACGAAAAGTACAAACTAGTGAAGCGTGCTTCCTGAGATTAACTTTAAAAATGTTGTTTTATTAAGCTCAGAATGCTTCGAATAAAATAAAAAAATTCCAAGAAAAAAATCTACATCACGTGATTGAGTTTTGAGTGAAAAACGCCAGAGGGAATCGTTGACTGGAATTTATTTCTCCGAAGGAAAGCAGACCGGACGTCGGAAATTCCTTCTGCTAGGGTCTAGTCTTCTCTTAAAGAATTCCAATATCAAGTCAGGATTTAATAAAATAGTTTAGTTAAAAGTATGCAAGTGTAAAACAAGCATTAACATGGACTGGTGCCTATAATAATTTTATACTAAACAACTTATCTTATGTAATTATCATTATTCGAAGCCTTACACCTCAATCTGTTTCATATCGAGGGACGAGGAGAGGAACTCATTTAGGAAAATAAATAGCTTTTTGATAATATGGGTTTTGTTTACCCGTGCCGAGGCCCTTATTTAACAATTAAAAATAATTCAATAAAATAAAATAATAATCAATATATATTACAAAACAAAGTTTAAAAAAAAACGTGCGTCCCGCAAAAACTCAGAAACGAGTCCCGGTACGATCAAGAGAGTTATATGGTGTGGTAGATCTCTATCCTCCCTCCAGGATGACGGTTCCCGTTTTTTTTATCTAAAGATCGTACTTTTGAAGATGTTAGGGCTGGAAATTTCACCCTCTTGAAATTTCTAGAACAGTCTTCCGGAAAGTTCTAGAAGGATCGATAGAGCTCCAGAAGGTTCTGGAAGGAGCGGCGGAGTATGTTGTGGAATGTTCGGGAATATGGAATAGGGAACATCATTGTGGAAAATTCCAGAACACTCTCGAATGTTGTCCTGAGCGAAGCCGTGTAACCTAGCTATTTCTTAATGAAATAAACTAAAACTAAGATGACATAAAATAAAATACTTAAAAGCGTTTATGAAAAATGTTGGCCGATCTCGTATATAATGAAGTGGATTTTGTAATGGTATTGTGTACCACATAGGTATATATGTTTTATTATTTTACGTTAGAATTTTTTAATAATATTGTTCTTTAAGCCATTATAGAATTAAAAAAAAAATTTGTTGTTAAAATAATAGCATCTCCAATAATATGTATTTACAATTATGTCCAAGACGTGAGGAATTGTATATAAATTTCTCCAATAAACATTAAATTCAAGTGTCAATCTCAAATAACCAAGTATGTTCTTGTACAGTATCATAAATAAATAATATGAACATTTATAAATAAATAAACACCATACAAATATACAATATGAACATTTTTGTACACATATTATAAAGTTTTGTAATATTGATCGACGAATTGGGGGATGCAAACTTAGCCATAAGTTCTTACAATAGATTGTCCAGTCCACGGTCATGAGATCGATGGTCCCGAAGTACAACGTCGGATTTGCGATTTTGTAGTTTTGGAGTAGAGCTATTTAAAGTTTCGTTTCTGCATTTTTACTGTTTTAAAGACTTTTTTTTTGTTTTAAAGACATAAAGATAAAGAAATATAATGTCGTTTTGATATTTTGCAGTTCTTTAAAAATTCCGAAAATACAGACTCCTAAATCACCAAAAAATAGTTGAAGTAAGCCAACAAAATGATTTTCAATTTTTAGAAGATCCTATATTTTTCTTTGGGATCGTCAATAAATTATGTAATATTTGTACAGTACACATCATCCACGAATTATCATATCTATTGATCGGGGATCGTCAATATATGTAATGTTTGTACAGTACACATCATCCACGTATTATCTATCATGTCTATTGACCTTTTGAAATGTTGGTATAAAAAATGTCGATCACAAAAAAAAACCCTGGACTAAAAGGGTAATAAAATGACAGGTTTTTCATCCAATGACCAAAAATGGTCAAAATCGTTCTAGTTGCGAAAAGGGGACATCTTCAATATCTTGGTCATATTATTCCGAGGAGATAAAAAAAAACAAGTTACAAGGTACAGGAATACATTACGTATTCTTAGTAATATTAATGGAAAACGTAGCAGAGGATGACAGGAAGAGTCGCACATCATGAAATGCTTAGAAATCTTCAAGAATATACAAGAGACAAGAGACTAATATTAAGCAAGATAATTGATAACCTCCGATACGAGATTTGATCGGAAGAAGAATATTATACGAAGGGGGAACCAGAAGTAACGGGACTTTCTTTATAACTTTTTTATTTTTCAATATTTTTATACCAAAACTAACTGACCCGGAACGTTTTCTGTCGTATAAATTGTTTCTAGTGAATATTTTGGTTGTTAAATAAAAAATAACGAATGTATTGTAAGTGTGTGCCCAAATGGGTTTCCTTTCTTTTTTCTTGGATTGTTCAATGAAATACACGCACACAAATAGATACATTAAGAGGGCATTACCAGAGAAAGCCGGAAATACGTCATTTTCAAAAAAGTTTTTAGACGTATTGACTTTTTTCCACAAAAAATTATAAATGGATTTCGAAAGATTGTTCTTTTATCTAGCATAGTTATGTAGTAAATTTTTAGATTTTTTTTTAATTTTTAGTATAATAAGGTTATTCCATAGGTCGTTGGCAGATTTGTTAAATTTTCAAAAAAGTTTTTGTATTATACCACACCCATTTCAAATAATGTAATCATGCAGTAAAATAAATCAATACATTATCTAGCAAAGTTATGTATTAGAATTTTAATTTTAGTTTCAATAAAATCATTAAAAAATATGTACGTACATGTGTTTCTTGACGAAAATTGGTCCATTTGTGTATTTATTTGCGCACTTACAAACTAATATATTTCAGATTTTTTTAACATTCTTATTAAATTTAGACATTATTGAAAAATGATAAATATTTATAATCAAAAAATAACTACAAAAAGTACACTATTTTAATAGTTTTATCATCACGCCTTTCAGCATTTTTGGATGAAGGTATAAATTAAAGCTAATTTGGATTGAAATAAATTCGATATTGAGTTATAATTTAAAAAAGCTGGTACGGAGAATAATCAATCTTTCTCATTGTAACCGCCCTGCACGATCGGAAGAACAACTTTCGACGAAATGTGGATTTTCGTCCGCTGGCTGGTTAAACGCTCTTAAAATAAATCGTTCAAAATTTTGCACCCACTGCGTTGTGATATATAACAAATGCCGAATGAAATGTTAATAAGAATCGACGATTCTCTTGAATGACTTGCGCATGTATGGATGAAAGTTCGATGAGGCGGACGTCATTCAACAACATAAATAATTTCGTTCTGTTTGAAATACGAACGACGACGGTTAGATTTGTTCACACAAAAGTACTAAAATCGCTATTAAAAATGGGAGGGCGGGGGTAGGAGGGTGAAAATTTGGAGTTATAGGCATTTTTTGATGTCAAATAAAAAAAATTATCAAAAAATAGAATTTTTTTCTGGATAGGGACACCCTAATCACCCAGCCGAATGAAATATACTTCGAAAAATCCTTCGAGCAGTTTCGGAGGAGTGCGACCACAAACACCGTGACTCGAGATTTTTAGATTTTTATATATACCAAAATTTGGTCGCTTTCAAAGTATACACCATGCACTTGTTCAATCTTTTTTTAACTGTTCAAAACAATTTCGAAACTCATTGATTGGAGTGTCTTTCATGGCCACCAGCGATTTTGGTTTCACTTCTTCTTCTTCTACAGTATGAAAAAAATTCCCTTTCAAGTCCCTTTCCATCCTAGGGAATAGAATAAGTCACACGGAGACAGGTTGGGTGAATAGGGCGGGTGAACGGTCGGGGTTATTCCATTGTTGCTCAAATAGTGCTTCACAGACAACGCAGTACGAGCAGGTGTGTTGTCGTGGTGGAAGAACCAATCCCCTGTGCGCCACGGATTCGACCTTTTTTCCTGATGCTCTTCCGTAACCTCTTTAGTATCTTCATGTAGAACACTGTCGGTTAACTGTTCGGCCTAGAGGTGCAAGCATCGACTTGATGTTCTATTTCACCTGACGCGCTTTTTCCGGAAGAGGAGAGAGAGCTCTCTTCCATTTGCTTGGCTGTTGCTTGGTTTCGGGATAGTACTCATAGTACTCATAACACCATGACTAATCGAGAGTAATAACCTTGGAAAAAATCTGAGTCCTCTTCCAGCTGGTTTTTCAATGTGTGGCGGGCTTGAAGGCGAGCTCTCTTTGATCTTCAGAGAGGAGACAAGTTTTCGAGTACGCCATTTTTGTTTTTTTGCCAATCTGGACGAACGCGTGGTCTCACAGCTATGCGGCTTCGCACACTGACTGAGAAAGAGTCTCCATACAACAGCCGACCTCACAAACCCATTACTTTTGGGACTCCCTCGTATGTAAGTTAACTCTTGCTTAAACTTCATCTCCTATCGACATTTTTAAAGAGAGAGAGAAAATAATATTCTCCCTCAGTCCACAACATGAAGTTCTCGTACATTATACATGGTCCCTGCTAGCTGGTACTCAGGAAAGCGTTTACTTCAAATTGAAATGTATCGTACCATACCCGAGAGATAACGACATGTATCTAGTAATCTCCAGCAGGATCTAGTCCGGAGATTCACGTATAATATACCTATTACTAGGTAGACCAGAATTTCTTGTGAGGTTGGATACGTATAACATGCAATATTGAATTTACAAATACGTGAGTGCATCGTTTGAGCTACCAATCATCGATCACCGGCGTCAACAGCCATAGGAAGACTATATTTAGGAAGATTGAAACAACTTGTCCAAACATGTAATTTAAAGCAGTGATGCATAATCTTATTTTTATATTTTCCTGTTTTACAATTTCCTGGCCGTAAAGGGTACAAGAATTACGAAAGTTGATAAACTATTACCTGCTGAGTTTAGATTCTAGATATAGAAATATTATTTTTAATTAATCGCCACACATCTAAAGACGTTTTAATTAATTTTGGGATGCTGATTCAAAACACGAAAGACGGACAAAAAAAAAAACAGTAAAAAAGAATGGAATCTGATACGTTTCAAGATTTTCACAGTGTCCATCATCAGGGCAGATCCGGCATCTACCCGTGATGGACACTGCTACGCTGTCCGAAACGTTGGTTAAAGAAGGAGGTAGCGCAACACGGCATAACACCCCAAAAACAAATAACGAAAAGAATGGAATCCATTGAATATATTGATCGAAGCGCCCAGAAATTCGAGTAATGGCGATTAATTACAGACTTAGTAAAATATTTGGTTGAGCCGAGAGGAAACAAATCAAAAACTTTCAGTTTCCCAGAAACGCTTATTGTAAAATTTCTTGTGTTTTCTTTAATTCAAATATTAATCAAATGCTATTCCAAAATCTTGTTAACATTACATCAAACTTAAAAAAAAAGTAATATTCAATGAAACAGTAAAGATATTGTTCAACCACTATTTTAGAACAGTTCTGTTCTTCTTTATTATCAAAAAGTATGTCGCAGTAAAAGATTGTACAGATGTAAAAGATTGGACCTATGTTTGAAATTCACTCAACAAAAAACGGATTTCAGCGTGAAAATCAAAACTTACTTTTAAAAACTGATCATATTAACAAATAAATAATAAATTTACCAACATAATTTTGCAAAAATACCACCTAAAGTACATAAATATATTTTTGCTCATACCATTGTAAAAATTGAGATTTTCTTGTGATTTTGAGATTTTCGATTTTTTAGCTCAGGTGTGTGAGCTTTATCGAAGCCAGAGTTAAGTTAGTCTTTTAGAAACTGGGCGTACTGTACAGGACCCGTAGATACTTTAATGGTATACAATTCCTAGCCCTGAACAAATCGCAAGTGCGCCCTTGTTGAATTTGGTAGTCACGTCTGGTCTGAAGCCCCAAAATTCCTGGAAAAAACCTTCGACTCTGTGTCCGTTTGGTAGATACTCATATTTAAAAAAAAAACGGATTGCAATCGTTAGAGCACAGGCGTCGGGTGGGAATGCTGTCTTTGTTCTATCAGTATTTCAATGGAATATAATCCGACGGACTAGCGTCATTGATCCCCTCGGCACCGGTGCACATTGGAGGACTCACCACTTACCCGCCCTGGTATAGGTAACAGATGGTTACCCCTTCAAGGCTCTTGCAAGAACTCAAATTTTTTTGGTAAAAACGACTCTACATTTGATAACGAAACTAGACCTCCAATGTCCCTGCATACGTTGTTAGTAAGCTGTATGCAAGTGCTTAGCGGGAAATACAGATACAATATGTGTTAGTATGACAAAATATAGACAAGACAATGGGACAGGTTGGTGAAAGTCCACGAGGTGGCAAGCGAAAGACACCGTGCACAGTCGGGAAATACAAACATTTGTCACAAGAGAATGAATCGTTTCTACGACTCGAAATTAATAGCTCGGCAGTGGAACGATTCGCCGGCCTCTGTGTTTCCTCCCTCCTACAACATGGGTCTCTTCAAGACCCTTATTACACGCAAAAATAAATATAAAAGAATATAAAAGGCCCATAAAAGAGTATTTCTCTGATGGTTCTTGAATAATGTTATGTTTTTATTGTTTATTTTATTTATTTCTGTTATGATCTGATTCATATGTACAACCTCTCGCCATGGCTACCAATGTATTGATAGATTTTTTGTTTTGTAATTTTTCATTTTATATAAAAAAAATTGTTTTGAGTATATATATATATATTTTGTTTTATATAATTTTGGATTCATATTCCTTTTTTATAAAATTAATTTACTTATTCTTATTATGCTGTCTCAGTAGAAGTAAAGTCACAAGGAGGAAATCCGTAATTGGTTTTATTTTGGCTATTTAATACTATGTACAAACTGAAATAAATATAAACTGTCGATTTCCCTAAAATTAATAAATAAAAGCGCACGTCCCGGTTAGATGAGAGGTTCTGGGTTCGTGTCACAGTTGCCATCATTATCTTATTCCATTTTTCTGTGTCTTATTCTCTTTCATATTTTCGTTTAGATCGTTAGTGTTATCTTCTTCTTCAATGGCGCATTCATGTTAGTTTATTCCACCAATACGAACCTTTTAGCTGGTTAGCTTTATTATATATGTATATAAAATAAAATTTTTGCAAAAGTTATAACACCATGGTTATTTTACATGAGTATTTAGGTATGTTTGAAGCCATTTAACTACAGTTTGAAGGTATTTTCTAGCTTTGTAAAGCACCCCTGCGGTGGTATTTTCCACAAATGGGGCTATGAAAATTAACCAAGAAGTGTTATTATTATTAAAAGCCTTTCCAGATGCTTCTACAACCCGCTGTGACAATTTAACCCTGCTGAACCCAGCTTTACTCTCCCCACCTGTCTTACACGTGTACCGAACAATGGACTCCGCAGATATGAAAGGATTTTTGGAGATTTTGTTCTCTAAAGGGCTAAGGAATTTCAAAAGTTACGCACGACTATTAAGAGGGAATAACCAGACAAAACCGGAAATATGAAATTTTTAAATCAAATTTTAGACCTATTGACTCTTTTCCATAAAAAAATAGAAATTTATTTCGAAAGACTGTTATTTTATCTGGTAAAGCTATATTTTAAATTTTGAGAAAATATGTTTATTTTTAGATACGTTTTAAGAGGGCATTACCAGAGAAAACCGGAAATACGTCATTTTCAAAAAAGTTTTTAGACGTATTGACTCTTTTCCACAAAAAATTATAAATGGATTTCGAAAGATTGTTCTTTTATCTAGCATTCGTATGTAGTAAATTTTGAGAAATTTTTTTAATTTTTAGTTTAATAAGGTTATTCCATGGGTCGTTGGCAGATTTGTTCAATTTTCAAAAAAGTTTTTGTATTATACCACACCCATTTCAAAAAATAAAATCATGCAGTAAAATAAATCAATACATTATCTAGCAAACGTTCGTTTTAGAATTTTAATTTTAGTTTCAATAAAATCATTAAAAAATATGTACGTACATGTGTTTCTTGGCGAAAATTGGTCCGTTTGTGTATTTATTTACGCACTTACAAACTAATATATTTCAGATTTTTTAACATTCTTATTAAATTTAGACATTATTGAAAAATGATAAATACTTTTAATCAAAAAATAACTACAAAAAGTACATTATTTTAATAGTTTTATCATCACGCCTTTCAGCATTTTTGGATGAAGGTATAAATTAAAGCTAATTAGAATTGAAATAAATTCGATATTGAGTTATAATTTAAAAAAGCTGGTACGGAGAATAATTAATCTTTCTCATTGTAACCGCCCTGCACGATCGTAAGAACAACTTTCGACGAAATGTGGATTTTCGTCCGCTGGCTGGTTAAACGCTCTTAAGTGTTCATTTTAGTACAATAAGGTTTCATCGTAGGTCGTTTCACCGTTAGCAGATTGTTATATTTTGTATTTTACAACATGCATTTCAAATCATATAATCATGCAATAAATCAACACATTATTTGAAAAAGCTACCTATCAGAATTTAAATTTTAGTTAAAATAAAATCATTTAAAAAAATCCGCGCCCACGTTATTTGACAAAAATACTAGTTTTTCTATTTATTTACGGTCTTACAAACTAATATATTAAAAAAAATTACCTTCTTATTTTGCTCAGACATTATTGAAAAATTATAAATACTCATGATCAAAATATAATTACAAAAAATTCGTAATTTTTATAGTTTTTTCATCACGAGTTGGATTATTTTTGAACGTAGGTATTTATCAAAGCAAATGTTGAATGAAATAAAATCGATGTTGAGTTATTATGTTAAAATGCTGGTATGGAGAATAAATAATCTTTCTCATCGGAACCGCCCTGCATAGTTGCAAGGGTACGATCGCAAGATTAATGGTCCTTAAGATAACCTCATTTTTAATTTTCAGATTCTGTAATTCCTTTAAAATTGCGGCGATTTACACATTTTGTTTTCAATACTTTTCAGATTTAAACAGTTGATGACTTGATACTGAAGAATAGTGAGTTTTCTACATAATTTCAACGGTTCTACGTTCTAATATAAGCAATCAAAAATTCAGTCCAATCAAAAAACATAATATTTTGGGCATCTGCAGGTTGGGAACGTTGTCATGCTTAACCTTATAAATATAATATTGTATTAATAAGGACTAACAATAAATGTATCCACCATAATTTTTTTTTTTTTTATTTTTTAACATTTTTTAAAAATTGTAAGTATTAAAATACAACAAGCGCGAACCCGTGAAAGATCAAAGAATAGTCTGAATTCTTTGCAAATCAATTCAATAATTTTTCAATAAACGCCTGGGTTGCCGGCAATTAAAATTAATTAAAAAAGGCATATAAAATAATTTTCTGAAAAAAAACATTCTATTATTGGTTGGTATCTACTATATCACTTGTCTGAATTCATCAAACAAGCAATTTCAATTTTGAAAATGACTCTTAAATGCAGAGCAAATTTTGGGACCAGATAGAGAGACACAACCGAAATTAGTATTTTTTTTATGATGATAATAATCGAAGTTACGTAGTTTTAGTTATATAAAATAGATCGCATATAGAATTTGGTTCGTAAGACCCGTTTGAATTCTGCCAATTTCCAGATTTTGGCTAAAAGCATGATCTTAATAGAGATACCTAATTTACTCGAGACGGTTCGACTAATTGATTACTGAACCAAGACTTGCTGACCTCAGAGAGCTGTCCAGTACTTAGATCTTGCCTTGTACGTAGTGCCACTCCCTGTTTTAGTCCTGTGTGAAAGTCATTAAGCATATAGGTAGTTATCTTCGTTCAGGGTACCGTAGTGAATGACGACCTCAATAAAATTTGTTAACATCCGTGGCAGAGCAATAAGCCATTTGATTCCAAACCTAGAGGTGGCAAGCTCGAAACCCGAAAGGCAAATACGTCGATTTTAAATTGATTTTTGTTGATCATTTCGCATATTTTATCTACTTAATATAAAGTATCTATATAGGTATCTTTTTCCAGAAATATAGATATACTCGATGATTAAATACCACCATTCGAGAGTCAGGTACTTCTCAATCTTTATCTTCAACGTCTCCGTTTCCTCCCCACTCCTGCAGTATAAAGGCTTGAGGGGTGGGTAGGAATTATATATTAAGACGCTGGCTCCGGACCAGCAGTCGGAAATCTTGAGCGGTAAGAAGACTAGTAAAATAAAAGTAAAAACCTAAAACAATGTGAGGAATCCGTAAACAGTGAAATTGTATGACAACATTTAGGCTCTCTTTAGAATATTCTCTACTCTGTTGACTCATTTACGGGAGAGACCAACATATTACACACGATTATAATGGTCCGTACGTGAGACAACAAAGGATTTCACACAGGAGGTGAGATAACTCCATCAGAGGGAAGGCAACTTCGGCTTTATCTATTGAATATGATGAAAACCAAAATACACACACAGCCGACACATTTGCGACTCAATATACAGGGTGTCCGGGGGTAAAGTGCATTAACTTCGTGAGGTGATTCTACATGATAGTAGGAGTAAAAAAGATTAACAACTTTTTCCGAAATTTCAACATTTTTTTTCCCATACAAAAAGACATACCTACTAAAAGTCCTTAGTGTGAGGTACGATTTTACTGAGAGCCTGCCGGGCACGATTGTGGCAACATTCATGGTTGTGATGGGTCCGTATCGTAACAGCGGACAATAATAAAACTACATTTTTGAATGTAGCTATTACTTTGTGTATTTTTTTATTCAATAATCAAACTAGCCGCACCCGCCGCTCTAATTTTATCTTTTTACCACAAAACTACCCTAAAAGTTGGAATTTCAAAAAAAGTTATTTATCTCTTTTACTTATAATATCGTGTAGAATCTC
The DNA here is from genome assembly GCA_917880885.1 of Limnephilus marmoratus. Taxonomy (NCBI): domain Eukaryota; kingdom Metazoa; phylum Arthropoda; class Insecta; order Trichoptera; family Limnephilidae; genus Limnephilus; species Limnephilus marmoratus. Next base: position 34,522,261 of record OU862924.1, read on the forward strand.
CTCCCGAAGTTAACGCACTTTATCCCCGGACACCCTGTTTAGATAGACTATCGTCTGAAATAAAGCGAGATATTCGACTTTCTTGGAAAATACTATATTAGTTTTAATAGTTTATAAACGCTTTCGCGGCTTTTCAACCCGCGAAAAAATATCTACTAAAACGTAACCTATCATAACCTAATCTAAAAATTAGATAAAAATAATTCAGACATCTTATAAAGACAATAAATTATTGATAAATGATACAATGTTACTTTGTTTGAAACACGTGTATATTTGTTTAAAGCCGACCTGTTTCGGAACGACCGTTCCTTTCTCAGGGAAAACGTTTACTGATTTGACAATTACAAAATAGTGGGTGGGAACACTTTATTATTACTAAGGATTGTGGTAGGGGTGTAGGCGTTGCTAGGGATTAATGCAGAGAGGGTGGGGAACATATCCATAGTGCTTCAAACAAAGTAACATTGTTTCATAATGGATAACCACAAAGTTATAGCTTCATTCAAAAGCAATAAATTATTGTTCAAAAATAGTAAAATTGTAAAATAACGTTAGGTTAGGTGAGGTTAGGTTAGGTTTTAGTAGGTTTTTCGTTGGGGGATGTTTTGTGCGTAGGATATTTTGTCGGAGGATATTTTGTCGATATTTTGTGGGGTATATTTTGTCGCGGGATGAAAACGCGCAGTACGTTTACAAAGAGGGAAAATATATTGGCAACGTTGTAAGGAAGTTTACGGAAGGGACTGTATAAGGGATTAAATGAAGGAGGAAAGACATATGTCGGTAGCTAATTCGCCACAAGAGGTGCCTTAGACAAACACGAGTAAGGATTGGATGGTTAATCAGATAAACGGCCCGCCTTTCCAGAGAATCGAGCAGGTTTATCGAGTACTAGCTGACCCGGCCACGTGTCCAACCTTTATAACCACTGCCGTCTTTGAGTTTATCGCGAAGAGACAGACAGATGCCGCGGAGGACTTTAATTTATAATACGTAGAGATGGTGTAAAAGATTATATTAATGTGCATGAAATGCTTGGGGAAACTAACGTATTTAGGTTATTAAGGATTAATACTGTATCCGTCTAAATAACTTTTCAATTACCGCAATGTACGTGACCATTTTTTTAGAAGATATAATGGATATCGTAAGCTATCCGTAAAAGATAGATATATGCCTTCACGGATTTTTTTGTAGATCTATAAAAGAGGAATATCTCACCATGTTTTGTTATATCCCAAAAGGATTAGGCAGCGTTTTCGATGATCAGGCGGGTTGACTTTTTCAGACTCTTCTAATAATTATCGTTATGTTTCAACCAATTTACACAAATCCTTGACAAATTATATACCTAAACCTTCCTCACGAAACACTCTATCTATTGTGGTGAAAACAGCATGAAAATCCGTCCTGTAGTTTTGAGTTTATCGCGGACAGACAGACAGACAGACAGACAGACGAAGCGGAGGACTTTAATTTATAATATGTACCTAGAGATAGAGATTTGAGAGCTCTAGGTACAACACTGTTGAGTGTACAAGAAGGAATGCAAGTTAAATGAAGTGTGAATATTTTATATCGAAATATTTAATATATATATTTTTTTTTTATTAGCAAAATTTTTTGATACATGGGAATAGGTACATACATAATAACATAAAATATAAGAGAGTAACAAAAAAGATCCCACAAAGGCGAAGCCTGAGCGTGGGTATTATATTATGTGGATATTAAACAGTGGTGGTTAAAATAGAATTTAAAAAAAAATATATATATAGTGTCTTTAGAGATCAACATGATGATTTTACATGAGTTACTGTGAGATTTCTTAAAATTAAAGATATATGTACATATAATAACGTATGTATACACCCAATAAGTACATACACACGTTCATAAATATGTGTACATATAATACACATACATTTCCTTTTTTTAATCTAAAATACAGAAAGACATGGAATATTTTAGGAATTTATAAAACAGATAATACAATTTAAAGAAAAAAAATTCTCACTTCCAAATTATTTTTTACCCAGCTTTTAATATTTTTTTTTATATAAGTTCAGATTTTGACACGTATTGATTGAATTGGGTAGGGAATTGAACAGTTTTGGGGCAATACAGTTAATGTGCCTTTGGGCCAGCCTAGTTTTGCAGTGAGGCACTGTGTACACGCACGTGGTATGTCTCTGGCTAGAACGATTTGTGTTTTTAATAAAATTGTTAGGACGAGAAAATATAAATTTAAGACATTGAATATAGTAGATCTGCCTTAGTTCCATAATTTCAGTTTCCTGAAATAACTGATTGGTGGGATACGTCTTGGCCCTCTGTTACATTACCTTAATGATGGACTTCTGTGCAATTTCTAATGGTTTTACATGGTTATTGTATGTTCCTCCCCACACGATTATTCCATAGGAAATGGATGAAAGCACCAATAAATATCAAACCAAATTAATCAATATTTTCTAAACTGTTGTTTAAAGAAAAAAAGAATTGTCCAATTATGGATATTTATTAAGTAATGAAGTCAAAATCCATCAAAATTGATAATAATTTGAATCTAGCAAAAATAACTTGACCTAGTTCGGTAAGTACATGATATGATATTGAAACCATCGCAAAATCCATCAAGAAACTTGAGGCTCATATCCAGAGCGTGACTGACACTTTGGAGCGGGCATTATCTTAATATCATCCCAAACAAAGTTTGGCCGTCACTGCTAAAGTTACCCGGGAATGGCTTGTATCTCTCCCTGCTACACCTTTGTTGCAATTGTGCACTGAAAAGCTCCCGTTTTGCGGTTAGGGTGGCTCGTATACAGTGATGTGAAAATTTCCGGCTTCCCAAACCAAATTAAAGGAAAAAAAATATTCAATAGGTAACTATAAATATATATCTCTAAGGCGTGTATGTATGGTAAAACATGTATGACTGCGTGAAAAATTGGATATTTGTAAAGAATGGAGGGATAATATAAGCGTAATGAGTAAGACTAAAAAAATGTGTGAATTTATTTTATTTTATTTTATTAGGAACATTTACAGGTTAAAAACATTACATGCATTAAAGAAAACAATAAATTATAATAATTAAGTTACAACCCAATAACAAATGTTCACATCATGCCCAAATAATAAATAAAAAGTCAATAATTATTAACTTTTTTTTGCCTAATATTAAAGAGATAGGAACTAGATAAACAATCTAAACATAGTCTATATATACTGTCTAATACTGTGTGATACATAAAAGATACAGATAAGATAAGATAAAAAAACAACGAAAGTAGAAAAAAATAATATATATAATAATAATGATGAAAACTGAAAAACAGCAGATGTAGGATCGAGAAATAATACATACATTAATAAAAAAAGTAAAAGTAAGATAAAAATAAAGTGATATTACTCACAAAAAATAGTAAAATATAGTGTGCCAGTTTTATGGCTATTTAAAAAAAAAAATATATATATATATATTTATAAAACAACAAAAATTGAAAAAACACCAGACGTAAAGTGCAAAAATAATATATATGTACCCACATGAACGGAAATAAACATGTACGTATTACATTCTTTTAAATTTCAAATAAAAAAAACATCAAAAGTAAGGTATCAATCATTTAGTTTTGTTAAAGTGAATTAATCTACGAGTATTTGGTAATGAAGGTTTAAGTGTGTAGAACGGATGAACAAAGAAAGGCGTGTAAGGAAAATTTATGAAGCAATTGTAAATGGTAAATGAAAAGTCGGAGAGGACGTGGTAAGATCAAGCGAACCAAACACTTGAATCAGGCTGTTTCAAGAGTCAAAATACTGAAGATCATGTTTTAGACGATAATATATGAATGCGAATGAAGCAATTTGGGTTCCAATACCGAGTTGTTTAGCCTCTGTCCTCTCTGACAACTACTCCTGCGGGGAAAAGTCGTGAGGCTTATTTAGTTAGATAATTTGATTTATAGCAACGTTTCAATAATAATTATTTAAGGTCTAAGTAACCTTTCCCTAAAAAGACTTCCACAGCATCCCCAAAGATGGCATAGGCCCCGAAGGAAATGGTTTTCCTCAGGGTATCCTATGTGGAGCTAATGCAAAAAAAAAAAATTTAAATAAGCCCAAAAATAAAAACCATTATCTCAGTTAATTATATGGTAGACATATTTACATGACTGTAACTGAACGGTTCGCCATCCTGATGCAATTCAAACTTCCCGTATTGTTTACTTAGTAAAACAATCTCCATAATTCCGTTGGCTGATGAGCTAAATTGGTAAACACGGAATCGTGCCTTAGCAGAAAACTGCACAGTTATTTGATATTTATTTAAATTAAACGATTTTCATTGCCTTTGTGAAAAGAAATTAATGTTGTCATTTAATATCACTGGAAAAACATCGTTTATCGGCCCATGGTCCTCGGCGTATTGGCGACCAAAATCACAACGATTGACTAATGAGTTGATTTTAAGGTATTTAGCAACCAGAAATTAGAATGGAAACATAGAAATTAATATTATCTGTGTTAAGATAGCACAACGGAATCTTTGAATTATAGCTGAGATCTTCGAAAATAACCTTCGATAATAATAAATAATTTATTTCAAATTAATAAATAACGTTGTATTAACCACTTAATTATTTACAAAACCCGACATGTTTCGTCAGCAAAGCTGACTTCCTCAGGGTTTTGACAGAAATAATTTTTAAAAATAGACATAAATAGGTAATAGCGAAAAATAATAGACATAAACAATAATAATATTTGAAAGAAAATAATGTGTAAAGGACGAGGGGCAATATAGAACAATTAAAAAATTTTAAAAAATTTAAAAGGGGAATAGATTTAATAATGGGTCATTTAAAAACAATTTTTTATTATTAATAATATTTAAATTTGCATTAACGCTCTTTCTAATCTCTAAAATTTCTAATTTATCTAACTGAAAGCCATTGACATTACAATGTATTACTATTCCACTGTTAAAATTAAAGGTATGACTAGTTTCTATTAAATGGTTGGCAAACTCCGAGAAACTATTATTATTTAAAGCTTTTATATGCTCTTTAATCCTTATTTCAAAGTTTCTCGAAGTTTTACCTATATAAAAGAAATCACAATCATTACATTTCAATTTATAAATTCCAAATTTTTTCATTTTTGAATCTCTATCTTTATTATTTAATATGTAATTTTTAAGTCTATTGTTTGCATAAAATACAGGAATAATTTCATTCGGTACATTCTTTTTTATTGAATTAGAAATTTTATTATTAAAGTACATCATTTTTCTCCATTTTTTAATGCAAATTTAAATATTATTAATAATCAAAAATTGTTTTTAAATGACCCATTATTAAATCTATTCCCCTTTTAAATTTTTTAAAATTTTTTAATTGTTCTATATTGCCCCTCGTCCCTTACACATTATTTTCTTTCAAATTTTATTATTGTTTATGTCTATTATTTTTCTCTATTACCTATTTATGTCTATTTTTAAAAATTAGTTCTGTCAAAACCCTGAGGAAGTCAGCTTTGCTGACGAAACATGTCGGTTTTTGTAAATAATTAAGTGGTTAATACAACGTTATTTATTAATTTGAATTTAAAATGTTACCACAAAATAATTGGGTGAAATGCAGATCCGGGCACCACTTGGAAATTTAATAAAAATGCACTTTCTAGATGAGAAAAGTGTGGAAAAGTTGAATAAAGAAGAAATTAAGGCGCGCTCGGAAAAATTCAGGGAGATACAGCCGTTTAAAGAATGTATGAAATGACACTTCATGAACAGATATTGTCCGCCTGTGTCCGCCATTTGATACTAATTTGTTGGTAGGGATACCAGATACAAGAGCCTAGATACGATTGTAGGGAATAAATAATAAGGCGCGTAGGTACTGGAATGGAGACAAACCATTCAAATCCTGGGATGTTTTTTAAAATAAAGATAACATACACAATCCCGTTAGACAAACCATTTAAAAACGTAGATTGTTTTTTAAAGTAAAGATAATAGGTATTATACACAATCCTGCTAGACAAACCAGTGCCTGAAGTGGCGCGGGATTCGATCGTTCTGAAGTGTGCGTCTAAACGGCGCTTTAGTATACATACGAAGGGGGCACTTTCTTTTCTATCACAAACCATGTTACACAAACCTAGCGTAGCCGCTAAACTACTTGAAAACTGGGATGTTTTTTTGCCGTGACGCGAGTAGGCGCTACGAAGGGGGCACTTTCTTTTCTATCACAAACCATGTTACACAAACCTAGCGTAGCCGCTAAACTACTTGAAAACTGGGATGTTTTTCTTGCCTTGACGCGAGTAGGCGCTACGAAGGGGGCACTTTCTTTTCTATCACAAACCATGTTACACAAACCTAGCGTAGCCGCTAAACTACTTGAAAACTGGGATGTTTTTTTGCCGTGACGCGAGTAGGCGCTACGAAGGGGGCACTTTCTTTTCTATCACAAACCATGTTACACAAACCTAGCGTAGCCGCTAGTAATTAAAATTTTTAAAATTATTATTTTTAAATTTTTCAAGTAATTTGTCGGTTTCTAGGGGTTTTTGAGTTTAGTTTAGGGATAAATATTTTTGAGAGTTGGCAACACTGATTTTCTTTTAGGTTAGTGACAAAATGGCAGGTGGACTAACAGTATTGGTTGGCGAAGTGAAATTTTTCTTAACGTAATTGAAAATTAATTACTTATTCAATTTTTTTTTTTATTGCTTTCCGCACTTTTTTTCACCTTCCAGGTTAAAGTTCTCAACTTAAAACGCGGTGAAAACATGGTTTTCTGCCAAAAAAAAGTGGTGCCCGGATCTGCATTCCTCCCAAATAATTTTGCACTAGTAGAAGAAGTAATAATTTATTTATTTAATTATTGTGAAAAACAGTTAACATATAGATCCAATTACATAATAACGAAGGAATCCTTATATTTTTTTGAAGTGAAAACTTCTCTGGCACCGTTGTGATTTTAAACTCGATGTAACGAAAAAGCGACACTAAAAAGAAACAAACACATTCATCTACAGGGTTTAGCCAGCGGGAGAATGAGATTGAATAATCGGTCTCATTTTTGTGCGGTGCTTCATAATTAATTGGTCTCCTCTTTGTGCGGTGCTTTGTAGCCTCCTTAGTCTTGTTTTATTTAGTTTTCGGAGGGTTTTAATTCTACCTCGCGTGAACTGCACATATGTCTATTTTTAAAATTAATTTTGGTGGCTGATATGGGTTACAGCTGATATAGAGTTAACATTAAGGGCCCGCAAACCGAATGTCTACCGATTTCTTACATATTTCCCTTAAACACGGTAAGTTTTAAAGCTCTTAAAAAAATATATGTTATTTTTGAAGATAATATCTAGACATTGCCCGCACCGAAACGGAAATTATATAAAATTCCTTCGATAGAAAAAATCGCAAAGTATGCTCCAAAAATTATTATAAATACGTGTGTTTCAGTTATTTTACAAGTTATATATTTGAAAAAAAAATCACAGTGTTTCTTTTAATGCTGTTTAAGACAATGCCCGCGAGATACTTGCTCTATTTTAAACGAGTCGTGTTTTATTAAACATTTTCGCAGGTTTCGCGTCGATTTTGTCGCTGTAAATGTTAGCGCTCTCCTCTAACATTCGTAATTTCGTATCTCTCCATCTTCCTCTTTTCGAGCTCGGTTGCAGAGCCTTAAGGACAATGTTATTATTTTATTGTGTTTATTATAATGATAAAATGGTTAATTTTAGGGATGCGGTATTTGATTTTATAAATTACGTTTCAACTTTACAAAAACGATTTTCAATACTATGAATAAAGACGGCGATAAAAAATGTACCTGAAATTGTCCGATTTTTAAAATAAAATCATCATCTGCAGCCATAATCATCCATTCACATTTCATAACATACAACGTTACGTCAAAATACGTTGGTTAATTTTTTCATTACCGCCTTCGCATTTGTTTTTTTTTTAAATTTCATATTTTTAACATTATTTTATTTCAATTTATTTTTAAATTTTCGCTTTTTAATGCATTTTATTAAACACTAGCTGGTACCCGGCATGCGTTGCTACGCCATTTAACAAACAAACTGTTGCTCCCTGCGTGTCCTTTCCCATTCGTCCCGTTCCCCTTCCGCCTCCCCTTCTTCCCCTGCATCCCCTTCCCCTCTCGTGTTCCCACTCCGTCTCCTCCATCTCCTCCAACTTCCCTCTCCCCACTCCACTCCCCCTTCCCACGTCCCGCGAACCCCCCTCCCGAGTTCCCCTACCCCCTCCTAGGTTCCCCATCCTCCTCCCTGGTTCCCCTCCCCCCTCCCGCGAACCCCCTACCCGAGTTCCCCTCCCCTTTCCCCCCTCCCGCTTTCCATACATTCAGTTTTCAAACAGCTTGCGTGCCACCAATAGCAATTTTTTATATAAATTTCATAATGCCAGAGCTCACCAGAAGTTTTATACAAACCTTGTCCTGACAATAACGAACACACAAAAAATAATAATTATCCAATTTGGTGCAGTCGTTCGAAAGTTATGCGCGTACATACATTTCGGCGATTCATTTTTATTCATATAGAAGATTTTAAATGGGGGCCTCAGCACCGGCAGATAACCAGTGTGTTCCAAAATATAAAAAAATCGTTGGAAATGCATAAATATATATTTAAAATAAAATAAATAAATATTTAAAAAATTATAAATGTCAGAGAGTGAAAAATCTTCAACCCTAATTTTAGTGTGAAGGAATATATTATATTTTAATGTGGATATTTGAACTTAGTCTACAAAATCACAATACACAAGGACCAACCCAAACCGCCCCATTAAAATTGTTTGCGCTCTGTTTATCATTTTAATGAAAGCAGTTTTTACATCCTCTAAAGCCGTACTACGAACAAGTACAAAGCCTTTAAACGTACTTCCCAGCGCCTTCAAAGCAAACACCCTTTCCCTACCTTTACCCACCCATACATTCAAACTTACGAGTACCAGCCATAGATGTATTATTATTAGATGAGACAAGTTCGTAAACGGGGGTTGCGCTATGATGGAGGTTTATATATCCAGTTTAAATATTTTTTTTTATTTAAATCTCATTTTGTTAATAATTTCATTGGGTGTAATGGACTTTTTTATATTGAAAACGCTTTTAAATCTTGAGTCGTTTTTATTTACAATAAACTTTTTATGACAATATTTGATCAACACTTTATAAAGAACTTTAGCTATAGCCCGGTCCCCACTTGTGGTTTAAACAAACTTTCCACTAGGGCTTGGTTAATGCGAGAGAGAGTGTTTTTAGGGAACCAGACTTTTTATACCAATAAAACATGAAAATTACCCTGATAAAAAAACTAACAATGACGACAGCGCGCAAGACCTGTAACTGGAGACCTCTAACGGTAATGTGGAATATTAAACTGCTAATCAGTAAAACTTAATTAAACACAATAAAGGTACATAGATGTCTCCAGTCTTCGCAATAATGTAATAGATAATTAAATCAATGACATAAACGGTCATAAGTGGCCATACCATAGATGTCTCTAATAGTATTTTTAACACACTTTACAAAAAATTCAATCTATGTACATATTTCGTATAAAATAACGTGTTTACTTGGTTACGTAAAGCACTGAAATTTCCGCATAAAATCCAATTTTACCAAAAAAATATAGATGATAAAAGAAAAATATAACGTTGAGAGAAAAAAAGATAAACCACACCTCTGCTGTAGGTCACCCCAAGTGGTTCGCTACGTTTGGTGACTTAGCAAGGGTGAACGTGTTCATATGGTGCGGTTTGTCTGGTTCTTGTGGCGCCGGCGGATAACCTGGACACGCTGAACCCTAGATTTATACTCACTCCTCTTACCCTTTCCTTCCCAGAACTTCCTCTCCTTCCTTTCCTTATAAAGACCCTCCACACAGCATCCCCAAAGATGATGTAGATCCTGAGGGAAATTATTTTTCTCAGGGCCTCCTGTGTGTATAACTAACTAACTAACTAACCATAACTCCGTTTGCCTCAGGTGTAGGCAGAGAGGACGGACCGCCAAACAACTCGATCTTGGCACACACTCCTTGCCTCGTTCACGTTCATACATCGTCTCATACATGCTCTTCTATTATTCCGACTCTTCACATGGCCCGACTCAAGTATCTGATTCACTTGGTCATGCCATGTCTTCCTCGGGCGTCCCTGACTTATTCTACCATTCACATTTGCGTCATATATTCTCCTTACACTCCTTTCCTCGTTCATTCGTACTTCATACTCAAACCATATGGGCGTCCCTTTCTTAATCTTATTAAATAATAAATAATTAATCTCATAAAAATATTAAAAAAATAATAAATTAATTGATAAAAGTTAAACACAGTAAGCGAAAGAAAAACAATCCAACGAAAATGAGAAAAATAACGACACCCAGCGGTGGTAGGGAGTTCGTAACTGACAATATGATTATTGTTTTTTCTAATATGCATGATGTAGTAAATTGAACTGAGGATAAATGGAAAATATCTGAAAACATGTTATTGTATTTTGTGTATGTTCTTCCGGAAAATTAAAAATATATGTCTTCGGTTTTCTAATGTGCGTTTTTTTTAACAATTTACATTATTAACATAATCCCACATGATGTTTTCTAGAAGGTTGTAATTGTTAACGGCGTTCAGAATCATCAGAAGTATGCCTTCATCAAAATGCACTATTGCTTTCATTTACAGCTAAATATATGTCAAAATGACTGAAAAGCGGCCAGGGGAAGTTGGATTTTATTACCATTAAAATTACTGCTAATTATTAAAATATTTTACTTAAAATTTTAAGACCGCAAGACACAACTGTCATAATTGTGTAATGTAAGTTATTTCGTAAATGGCATGAGCAGCTTTCGACTGGCGAATGTGAGAGGAATACGGCTTCAAGTGTCTGTCTATGTAGGTTGACGCCTCTATTTTACGGTAACCGGAAAAAAACAGTGACAAAGCAGAACAGAACATATCTAGTAGTTCTGTGAACAGTGGACACCGCATCCAAAAAGTATGTTTTTATTGTTCTCTTATACAGTTCAAATCCATCTTTTTTTCTGAATTAAAAGATTTGTGAGTAGCTACTTAAATACATCTATCTAATTTATTATAACCCATAAACATTTTACGCAACATTTTAAAAAATATTTTGTATAAATATGTAATTATTTTTGTTCAAAGAAACATCGCCATCTCAATGTCAATTTTTTTTTCAAAACTAATTTGGACCGATAGGTAACATGATGTTGATTATTTCCATTTGGCGACTTATAGTAGGAACCACGATCATACGTGCTCAGGTGGGATAAAAATGTAGTAACCAATAAGGCCACCATATTGAAATGGAACCGGAACTTGACAAAGAAATTTACAGACAGACGAAATGCTTGATGAATTAAAACAGGATTTCGCTACGTTCAGTCAATAATAGTTCATTTTTGGTTAGTTTCGACTGGATCATGCTTGCTCATATAAGTTTTTTCTCTCCACTTTTCTTCAACCAACCGTTTTGTCGTAGTTTCGATATATCGTGTAACCCTATTATTTTATAAATCTATGGCCTTTACACACAAGTAGAAAGGCCTACTTGAAAGTGACGCATGTTTTATCCGCTTTTCACGTTTTGTCGTCATTGAATCCTCTGGTTTTACGAGCCGGCACAAGAAGGATTCAGTACGACCCACTTCCCTACAACATTCCTGAAGGATTTAGATTTAAGTAGGGGCTGCGGACTGATCTACCCTTAAAAGTAATCGGAGATTAGGACTGTCGGACGAAAATAACAGAATAAAACACATTTAGAAGTTTATTCACACTTAGGCTTTGGCGTTTTGTATTTAGTCGTAAAGAGTTTTACCTACTGATACAATTAAATGTAGTAAAACAATGAGGTAGTTTGAGAATTATCTATGTATTTTAGATTTACTCAAATCCATATTGTAATTTCTAATTTATATTCGCTTTTTCCCCAACTATCTGGAGCCAGTGAGACTGTCATCATCATCACCAAAGGGGGAAGGGGGTAAGCTGTAAGGCCGAAGGGAAAGTAAGAAGAAAAGAAAGAGGACGGTTCGGAAGTACATGAATATTTAGATCTGATCACCAAATACAGCTAAAGCCATTTCAAGCAACGTTTCATCTCAGTCTTTCACCAGAGCTATACTGAGTGCATTTACGACTGTGTAGCTAACCTGGAGAGCGGATCGGATTAAAATGTTCTTTGTGAGTTATTTATCTAAAGGAAAATAGAATAAACCCTTCTTCATGGTTCAATATATTCGCATCTCACAATCCGGAAGCCTCAGTTTCGCGCGAAAAATCAGAAACCGTCACTTTGGATCGAGATGGTAAATATCTATGCAAGATACCTTTCATATTTCAACGACAATAAGAAGCATTATTTCGTTGTCTTTCTGGTTAAAAAATGCTGCATATGCTGCATGAGAGGAAGAGAGATATATTTATAGCTTTTAAAATGTAAGGTCGCTCAGGACGTTTTTGGTCTCATGAAAGTAGATATAACGCGATTACGTGCTTTGGGATGTATTTATTTCTAAACAAGCAGACGGGTTAAGCATGCTTTTTGATTGAAAAAATTATGTAATAATGTGTTGGGGTATAGCTTAGGTCTTCTATTAAATCTACGAATCGTTACTATATGTTGTTTCTGTTACAGAAAAAAATTAACCGCACTAGAACTATGGTACTCACTACTACTCACTATATAGCCTGTATGGAGATTAATATTTATAAATTTGAGTTAAGAAGTATTATTTAAACCATTACACACAAAACACAAAAATTTTACATGGAGAAAGAAAAAATAAAAATACACATTAGTGAATTAATTGTATCAATATTTAGAACATAAATGAAACAATAATCACTGTACCTACCAAGAAGCAAAGTGAATGTTCAAAACAACTAGGATTACACTCTGATTTTGGCAAATGAAACTCAAATAAAATCTTGTTATTTATAAAACTTTAAAACCAAACTAAGTCTTTCGACCACGTAAACCCGTAAGCCTGGTTGAAATTTGTTCGCTAACGCGCTTATCAACATTCTGGAAGGCATGGTAGAGAAAACCATAACAAGGGAAGCAGATGGGAGGGGATTCTGTCCGAACCCTTTTTTCAGTGAACCATGTAAGTCACTTTCAGGAAAGAACGATGAGATGACAACGATATTGAACGAAGTAAGGGAACGTTAAACAATCGAGCAAACATGTTTCCCCCTCGCTTCTAAATGGAGTGAAGTGAAACGTGCTTTCTTCCAGTCGCTATATTATGTTAACGTATAGTGAGTACAGTTCTGTGAGGTAAAAGTATCGTGAAATAAAGTATATTATATATTTTTTAAATTTAATTTTATTTGGAAAACCAACAGTAACCTTATTTATATAATATAAAATATGTGTAATGTATTTAACCAATAATAGGTTTTCACTGAAGTATATTAATTATTTAGTGAATATAAGGAAAAAGAGTTATATTATAACTTTGGAGTGCCACAAGAAGGTACACTATGTAATCAACATATGGGTGAGAAAATTATTACGTTCGCAGATGACACCGTCATATTATTTGAAGGAGAGGATTGGAAAGAAACACACAACTTTGCGAACATCGGTATTAAAATAGTGAAACAGTGGCTGGACAGTAATTTGCTTATATTAAACATATCAAAAACCAAATACCTAACTTTCAGCTCTACTGTTGCATGACAACCCAAAACACTTCACCACCTCATAATACATCAAATTAATTGTAGCTTTTTAAATAATCACTCTCCATGTATATGTGAAACTCTCGAGTGTGTTAAATTTATTAAATATCTAGGCGTTGTAGTTGACAATAACCTCAAATGGAAATACCAAATAGAAAATGTAGCAAGAAGAGTGCGTACTTTAAAAACAAACTACTTAAAAACATATATTACGGGCTCGACATATAACCTACAACTGCATTGGGTGGGGGGTACAGGAAAAACAATATTAAACCCCTTATTGAGGACACAGAAATCTATTTTACGTGTTATAATGAAGAAACCTTTCAGATATTCCAGCGACGCTCTCTCCAGGGAATTTAATGTACTAGATGTTCGACAGTGTTACGTTAAAAAGATAATAATTTATGCTCATAAAAATAAATATAAAATGAAATCACTCGAACACAAACATCAAATCAGAAAGAAGTAAGGGCGGAAATGACCTTTCTATTCCAACTAGCAACATAGCGGCTTATCAAAGGATATTCTCATACCTGGGACCGAAATTGAATAACAAAATCCTTTCACAACTAAAACTATGTGAAGTGTCAACCTTCGGCCCAAAAATAACAAAATGGTTACAAGATTTGGGCAGGACGGAGCCAGAAAAATTATTAAAAAATGTTTTCTGATAATTATATACGAGCCCCTGTTGTTTCGATTTTTTTTAACTGTTTTTCTTGTGCCCTAATTTTATTTTCGTATATATTTCCTTTGTTTACCAATTTTTTTTTTCACTTTTCCATCTCTTTTTTTCTTGCATTCTCACTTCGAAAACACTGTTTCTTGTATATTCGATGCTTGATTCTAGAACCTAGTCTACCACTACTATCCTACTGTATCATATATTATAATTTTGTGAATGTTAACTTTACTTAATACTACATATATGAATGATCATGTACCTAAATACCTAATGTAAACCTGTCAATTTGACTGTCCAAGAACTGGAGACCATCTTAGTTGGACAGTCAAAACTTCCTTAAACTGTGAATGTACTTAAAAATAAATAAATAAATCAGATTATGCGGATGGTATGGTGATGGTAATACAATTGTACCATTTACGGGTTTCCGCTTGGGTATTAAATTATGTAAGTGAAGTGACTTGAGATGATAATGAAAAATTACATTACAAGAAAAACGTTTTTTAGGTGGAAAAGGGGAGGGAGAGGATGGGGGGATCGGTTTATTTAAGGTATAGTAATAAAAATAAAAATATGCACAGTATAAAGTTTAAAAAAAGGATAAGATGGGTATCTATAGTTATTGTAAAGTATCGAAAGATCGCCTGTATGATTTTATGACGTGTGGTGCAGAGTTAAAAATGTCTAATTGTATATAATGTGCATTGAAAGTGTACGATGCACGATAAATGAAGGAGTTCTGCTTAGAATTAGTGTTACACCGAGGGAGGCTAAGAATTATGTCTGATCTGGTTCGTTTGTTGGGAACTCGTAGCTGGATTCGTTGTAAAGGTTCTGGGCAATCTACGACAGATCTTGATATTTTTTGTAGAAAGAATACATCGGCCGAGCTTCTTCGATCTTCCAATGATAGTACATTAAAATACGCGGTTGAATCTTGGTGATTTAGGTGGGGGCGATAGCTAAAAAAATCTAGGTATCGTAGAAAACGATTTTGTACACGTTCCAGATTGTCCAAACATATAATTTGTATTGCGGGTTCCAAAGTTGTGACGCATATTCTAGTAAGCTGCGGACATACACTAAATATAGGATTTTCATTGTTCTAAAGTTATTAAATTTTTTACACGTTCTACATATACTTTTTACTTATTATATATAAGTACATTATTTCATATTTCATATGTGAGTTGTCTGTGTATTGCTACATTGATCAGAGAAAAAGTTTGAAACTTTCAAAATACCTTCTTTTCACATCATAAATTATAACAACCACACGACAATACATCTAAAAACTTTTTTTAATCATTACAAAACTCTTACGAAACTGTCAGATTGTCACAATTTGAGAATGACATTTTGCAAACCATTGATTGTTAAATCAAAATTCAATTTTCAAATAAACTCTTTAAATGAATGAATTTAATCTAAGTACTCACCTATGGTACTAACCAAAATCGAATACTTTGAATCTGTAATGTACCAAATTTGGTTGATGGTTCTTATAATATACAAACAAAACTGTCCAATAAGAAACACAAGGTCAAACCAACTATTCCACATCCCACACTCAAAAACAAATTACACACAACATTAATTTCTCCGAAGGACGTGCACAAAATACAATGATATGTTTTACGACGCTGATATTTTCCATTTGTCCTCAGGCCAATTTATTAAATTCATGATAGAAAAAATCAAAACAAATTGTTAATTATGAACTCTCCACCCCTGCTGCATGTTTTCCTTCTTTTTATAATAATAATAATAATATTTGGATGATTTACATATCCCACATGCTTTAATTTGTGTATTTTTTTTTTCATTTCTGTTGTACATATATATATTTTTTCTTTTTTTCTACCACTTTATGTTTTCTTTTATGTTTTAATCTATGTTTATAAATATATATTATAAATTTTAGCGGAAACTTCGCTGGTTAATGCAACCATGTAATATGTTACTCTATTATGAAAATATGTATAACTGTTTGTTTCCTTAATAAACTAAAATAAAAATAAAAAAATAAACATGAATGTTTGTAATACATGAAAACGAAAATTTGTAAAAAAAAATTGCAATAGGTGGCACGCGAGCTGTTTGAAAATCGGAATGTACCGGGACTGAATATATTGAACGCGGGAGAGGGGAAGGGATCGCGGGAGGGGGGTTCACGGGAGAGGGGTGAGGGAAGGTGGGGAAGGTACAGGGAGAACGCGGGAGGGGAAGGGGACATGAGAAGGGAAGGGGAGGCGGAAGGGGAACGGGACGAAGGGAAACGACACACAGGGAGAAACAAATTCTTTATTAGTGGCACTCCGATGGCAACGCATGCCGGGAACTCGCTAGTATATACTAATAAGCAAACTACCTAAGTACAATCGTAATGGATAAAAATCGTAAAGGCAGACCTGTAGTTACATAAACTACACCTAACTACACTGGAATGCCGACCAAGTTCAATACAGCAACGATTATGGACAATAGGCCACTTGCATGGACTTCAAAACGACTTGGAAAAAATCGTGTGGATAGAGTTTTTTACTAAGATTACGAATATGTTAGTAAAAAATTTTAGAAATGTACAGTTTTTTTATTTTTAAATAAATAAATCCATTATTTGGGCTCGTGACGTCACTACATGAAACTGTCCCGTCGCCGAAAATGTTCCTATTAATTTTATAAAATTCCACACTGATTTATTTTTTTATATGGCATCACTTTGATTTCAGGCGAATTTTTGAATTCGTTCACTAGATTTATTGTTTGTTCTCTGCGAACTTATCATTTGGTTTGATTTTTTGACAGATGTTCTGAAGAGAACCCCGTACAATTAATGGGTACGGGGTTCTTCGTTCTTCAGAACGTGAAGAGGATGTCGGTACATGTTTTAGAAGTATAATGATTATGGTGCTGATTTTAACAAAATATAATTTTATAATATTCTTATTATTATTACTATTTACAAGTTCAAGTATATTACATTGAATTTAGTAATATAGACGCTGTACATTATAATGATTTATGATCAATAAGATGGATCAAGGAAAAAAATATTTATGAGATGTAATATTTTTGGTATGCCTCGTTATTCTCCTGTGCCATTCGTGTGGAAAACGTTCTTTTTTTTAAAATGATTTTCGGCTATGTAATTATCGTTTTTTCATACCTATAAAATTATGTCCCGTCTTTCCGGTTTATAAAAAATGGTCCGATTTTTCGGATTGAAATTTTCAAAAAATCCCCAGGGTTTCAAAAATACGATTAAAAAAAAAAAAAAAAAACAGAATGTCTTAGAATATTTGCCTAAACCGGAAATTTTTTTTAAAAAATGTGATGCAAGTGGCCTATTGTTTCAGTTACCGAGGTCCTGCAGTGCTTGCGAAATGTTTACAACATCAGGTAGAGTAAATTGATTTTATGCCTCAATGAGGCGTAAAGCGGCCAACGTTCGATACAAGCCATTTAATTCCCTAAATGCTGTTATAAAAGTCGCAACCGGTTGGTTAAATTCCCGAACACCAAAAAACGGATAAAAACAACTTACATATTAAATATTGATATTTTTTTGTTCCTATTTTAAAACTTTAAAAATTTTTTTATCGCACAGAAAAATTCCCTCAAGGCCTATGTCATCTTTGGGGATGCTGTGAGGGGGGTATTTTTAAGGGAAGGAAGGAGAGGAAGTGGTGGGAAGGAAAAAGGTATGAAGGGTGGTTAGGAATCCGAGGGTCAATGTGTCCAGGAGTGAGGGAAGTATGAATCAATCCCTTCCACAGCTTGTGAGGCGATGTTTCGAGAGTCCTGCTGGAGAGGCCTACAGGCCTTCCTCAACTAGTCTCTCCCGATACAGCCTGCCACGTAGTTGGTAGGCAGACGTATCCGACGCCAAGATCCAGACAAATCTCATCCCATGAACCTGGGCACCCCTGTTAAGTCACCAAACGTAGCGATCTACTTGGGGTATCCTATGACAGTGCTATTGGTAATCCGATAAATGGTTCCCGGGGCGGCGCACAGTGGTTCCAAATACCCCAAAAGTTGGAAACAATTCACAGGGAGGATTACCGGGAGAAAAAAGTGATATTATTTTTCGGTATGGTTAAAAAAAATTATAATATTCGGTTTTAGTAAGTTTTACTGGATTTTATTAACGATTTCTGGATTTTTATCAACGAAAAAAAATATTTAATTTTTTTTTCTTAAAATTGATATTATTTATGTCCATATCCTTGTGAAAATAAAGGCCGAGTATTGTTTAATTTGGCTTTTTAACATTTTGTGGCAGACGATGAACAATCATCATCATCTTCGGTGCTAAAGATATTTGAAGAATGAATATCCGGAGGAATTATTAAATCGAAAACTTCCTTAGGAAAACGATTTAATGGTTTCTTTGGGGGTTGCCTGTAACTAGTTATGATAGGATCAGATGTAACTAACATTAAATTAAAAACATCTTCATAAAATTTCTCACGAGAACATTTTCTAGAATAGTTCTCGCGATATTTTAAAAAAATCTTTGTTCCGAGCGTCCTGAGCCTCTTATGATAATCTTAATCGGGTGGTAATATCTGATGGACGATGGGCAAGGATTCTGCCACACTACGTTTATATTGTTAGACTTCCTACGAACTGATCACAAAGGTAGGTAAAATTGAAGATTTAAAAATACTAGAATAATCCGCACCTCTCGCGTTCCAATGAACACCTGTTATTAAGAAGAGCGATTATCATCAAATATCTCGTACACTTGTCTGTTAATGAGCGCCTAGAATAATGTCTTCTAATTATTTTGATGTTACCGATTGACCGAAAAATATACCTCTTTCTCAAACACCAAATGAGAAAGAGGTGCACTTTTCCGAAGATCTTTGGTTTTCAAGCGTTTGGATTGGTCTGAACTACACTCAAATTGTGTTTACGATCATCACGTGCCGTTTTCAGGATAAATCGCAAACAATATAAAACCAATCGGAGTCTCAAGTCATTTTTTTTTATTTCCCATCACAAATCTAGCATCATCTCGACGAGCAATAGTCCATCTGGTATTAATGCGAAATTTGAAGCCCGTGATTTTTTTACTGAATTTATCCAACCTCTCTTTAAGGCAATTGGTGAGGTTTATATACATTTTTTTTCAAATATTTAAATCTTTTTCCATCTTTTGACACTTTGAGTTCATCATTATGCCAAATAACTCCCTTTGTCTTAAGAATAAATCCTTTGAAACCGAACCTGTGACAAAAGTAATGTTTATGAAGCACTCAAATTTTACAGTAAGTAAATTACGTAAAAATTCCTGGGCTGAAGAACCGCAAAAATGCGCAAGATTTTTTTTTTAAATATGATACGTGGTAATGGTTCAGCTACAAAAGTATATCAGCACGTTTACTGAATATCTAACTTTAACCTTAAGTATTCCAGAAATCTTCGTAATTTTTTTTTAATTCACGAGATGTTTTTTAAAAAAAATATCCCAAATTCGTCGCATTAGGAAATGAAAAAAATATACTAAACATCTTTACGAAATACCTGAAGGTATTGAGTCCAAGTTTTAAAAAAATCCCTAAATGTTATATAATAAACGTTGCATTTACACACAAATGTCCTGACTGCACGGGAAGTCAATCTTTGCTGACGTGTTTCGCAGTGACGAAACTTTTTGTTGAATTTTGTATTATGGGGAAAGATGCGCTGGTATATGGTGTCAAGATATAGAAACCAAATTTAGTGATCCTTGCAATTTGAAATTTCGAATTGTTTCCGACGCTCCCATACTAGTAAAACCACTGTGCGGCGGTGCCCATTCCCGCCTCCCAAATTGTAAAGTGTGATTATTTAGTGTAAGCTTTTTTTCTTTATTGTATAGTGTAGATTTATTTTCAGCCTTTTTATTTATTTATTTTTTTAACTTTTTAGCATCTTGTGTATTACTTCATAATTAATTTATTAAAAGTAGGACATTTGCGGATCATTCAATAGTGGTAGATAGTTTCAGTATCGCCCTGGTGAAAGTTCACCAATCAGAATTGTAAAATGTCTTGAAATGGCTTTAGCCGTGATTAGTAGATATTAGCTAGGTACTTCCCCACATTTCTCTTTCTCATATCCAGAGTCTAATAATAAATTAGTACAATATCGTGAATATTTTTAAAATCATTTTGCAGCAATTATACCTACTTCTTCTGATGCGTTCTTTACCCGAACTTTCAGCTACACAAAACCTACAATTATAATACGCCGTAATTGTTCACGAGTTTCCGCTAGTAATATCATAAATGTGTAAGTTGTGAACAGAGAACAATTTTCAAATCCTGTAACTCCAAGTGAAGTGGTAATATTCTATGAAATACAAGAATAAAGGACCAAGACTGTCGCTAAAACGATCCACTTAAGTGCTTTACTCTTTACGCCAATCTAATTATACACTTAAGCGTCGTTAATTATTAGGATGGCAATACGTTTAAACGTCCATTTCAAAGTTCTATCTGAACACGTTGTGATAATTTTTATTTGATACCGGTTTATTCAAAAACATTTTAATCTTATAATGTACCTATTGTTTTTTGGTTAATTTATTTTTTCATTATTATCGTTTACCAAAACACTTTTAAACAAAATTATATCAAGGATATTCCCAGATATAACACACATTGGGACCTTCAATAAAATCAGACAACAAAAAAGGCCAAAAAGCCAAATATGTAGGTCACAACAAGTGGTTCGCTAAGTTTAAGAGGGTATTACTAGAGAAAACCAGAAACATGCCATTTTTAAATCAGATTTTAGACGTATTGACTGTTTTCCACAAAAAAATATAAATGGATTTCGAAAGATTGTTCTTTTATCTTGCATTCGCATGTTTTAAATTTTGAGAAAAAATGTGTATTTATAGTATAAGAAGGTTATACCATAGGTCGTTGGCAGATTTGTTAAATTTTCAAAAAAAAAAATGTATTATACCACACCCATTTCAAATCAAATAATCATGCAGTAAAATAAATCAATAATTTATCTAGCAAACGCATGTTTTATAATTTTAATTTTAGTTTCAATAAAATTATTAAAAAATATATACGTACATGTGTTTCTTGACGAAAATTGGTCCGTTTGTGTATTTATTTGCGCACTTACAAATATATTTCATATTTTTATAACATTCTTATTAGACATTATTGAAAAATGATAAATACTATAGTCAAAAAATAATTACAAAAAGTACATTATTTTAATAGTTTTATCATCACGCCATTCAGCATTTTTGGATGTAGGTATAAATTAAAGCAAATTTGGAATGAAATAAAATCGATATTGAGTTATAATTTTAAAAAGCTAGTACGGAGAATAATTAATCTTTCTCATTGTAACCACCCTGCACGATCGTAAGAACAACTTTCGACGAAATGTGGATTTTCGTCCGCTGGCTGGTTCAACGCTCTTAATGACTTAGCAAAGGTGCCCAGGTTCATGGGATGAGGTTTGCGTAGGTCTTGGTGGTGAATGGCTTTGCGTACTGTGTGGGTGGCTGGATAGGGAGAGATTGGTTAAGGGAGACCTAACCTAAAGCAGTCCAGCCGGATTCTCGATCCATCTCTTTGCACTGCCTCATATCTTTTTCCTTTCCAGACTTTCCTCTGCTTAACTAACTAACAATCACGTCGTATTCCTGTAGAGAGGGTGAACTGCCAAACAATTCGGTCTTGGCACACACTATTTGCCTCATTCAATTTCCTCTGCTTCCTTTCCCTAAAAGATCCTTCACACATCCCCAAAGACGACATAGGCCCTGAAGATTTTTTGAAGTGAAAACGTCTTTCACACCCCTTGTGATTTGCAACTCGATTAAAAAAGAAAAAGCGACACTAAAAAGAGACAAAAACATACGTCTGCAGGTTTAAGTCTGCGAGAGAATGAGATAAAATAATCGGTCTCCTCTCTGTGCGGTGCTTCGTAGCCTCCTAAATATCTTTTAATTTTTTTTTTAATTCATATTTATTAATTCTAGACTCAAATTTGTGATGTTCTATCCCTGTCTCACTAGGAAAACCTGTGTTGAGAGCAGGCGCTTTTTTTCTTGTCTGCTTTAGTTATCTGAAGGTTTCACTTCTACGACATACGAACTGCAAAATTGTATTTGCCACCTGTATGTACTTTTGTAAAAAAAAAACAAAAAACACCTTAATTCGCATAGGGAAGAAATATTATAATGCGCTGCCGGAAGAGAACACAACACAAAGTCTACACCAAATGGTAGATTCAAGATGGATTGTAGGAGTCATATAAGAAATAGCAAACAGAAGTTATAATAAGTTTGTCAATTATAAAACAGTGTGCAATTCGCACGCGGTAGAAGTGAAACCTTCAGAAAACTAAAGTAGACGAGAGTGAGGAGACTACGAATCACTTTTTTTTACTAAGGCGAAGGATGATTTTTTACATATTTTTGTCAGCGTAATCCAGTGCACCTTTTTCTATGCATTTGGTCATGATATAAGTATGCGTGTATTCTTCTTTAGAGTCGCAAGATGTCACTTTCTTTTGTGTTTTATTGCCTGTTCATTTTGGAGTGGTTTGAAGATCGGATATTAATTTTATAATTTATTTATTTTTTTGATTTCGAAGGAATCGACCCTCGGTCCATTGAATATCTGGCCGCTAAGGTTCATCAGACGCTTTATACCACTAGACCAAATGAGACTTGCGTGGGACTGTAGATTTATCGTATTGTATTTGAACCGAGTACCAGTGAAATAAATAAATATTTTATTGCTATCTCATTCTCTCGCAGGCTAAATCCAATAGATGTATGTCTCTTTTGAGTGTCGCTCGTTTCCATTTCATCGAGTTCACAATGGTGCCAAAGAAGTTTTCACTTCAATAAAAGCAATAAAGTTAAGTATAGCGTTGAGGTAACGGAAGGGGGCGTTTAGGTGGTTTGTGCGTGCGGAATGCATGCTCGAAGAAAGTAGTGTAAGATATATATATGAAACGGATGTGAGTAGAAGGTATCCGGAGCGCCCGTGGGTGACATGGCACGTTCAAATAAATCTGATATTTGAGATGTGCCATGCTAAGATTCAAAACAATAGTGGAGAAGTATGTACCTACAAAACGACGCAAGAATTTGGACAAAAAGAGAAGTGTGTGCCAAGACAGGGTTGTGTGGCGGTCTATTTTTTTTTGCCTACCCCTGCGGAGAAACGACGTAATGGTTAATTGGTGGTCAACAGAACGTCAACCAAACAATATTTTTTGAAGTGAAAATTTCCTTAGCACTAAACCAGCGACACTAAAAAGAGACAAACACATGAATCTTTAGGATTTAGCCTGCGAGAGAAAACAATTTTATTTATTTCACTCTTAGTACTCGGCTCCAATATAATACGATAAAACACAGTCCCACGCAAGTCTTCTTTGGCCCAGTGGTATAAATCACCTGACGACCTTAGCGGCCAGATATTCAGCTGACCAAGGATCGAATCTTACGAAATCCAAAAAAAAAAAAATTGTAAAATCAATATCCAATCTTCAAACCACTCCAAAATGAAGAAGCAAATAAAACACTAAAGAAAGCTAAATCTAGCGACTCCGTAGAAGAAAACACAAATACTAATAAGATGACCAAGTGTAAAGGAAAAGGTGCAATGGAATTCAACGTCAAAAAATGGAAAAAAATCATCCTTCACATTGATAAAAAAAGTGCTTCGTTGTCTCCCCACTCTTTCCTACTTTAGTTTTTTGAAGGTTTCACTTCTACCACCTGTGATTTGAACAATCTGATTTTTTTTGTTTGAGCAATAAATATTCAGGATCCCAAATTTAAAGTTAAGTTTAATGAATTTAGTTATCAAGTTGGTTGTGGGTTCAAGAGGATATGTAATAAAATGTAAGTTAATTTAAATCTATTAATAGTCCTTACGTTAGTAATATTTTTACTTCAAGGTACCCATCTATTTGAAGCTTTTGTAAAAAAATCACGCAGGGGCAATTCGAGAAATTTCCAAATATTAAAATAAGGTTTATTTGACTTCCATGGAAATACATTTAATGCTTTTTTTATCACAACCTAAAAGGCACGGAGTTATGTACAATACTTTCATTTAAAAAAATCTACTTGCTTTGAAATCTAAGAAAAAATAGTCTCTACTAAAAATAGTTTGACATTGAATTTTTTTTTTTAAGTATGTTTATTCAGTTTTTTTTTAATTTTACAATATTTATCTTAAAAATCTTACAAAACTGATCAATCAGTTTGATTGTAAGAAAGAATTGAAAGCCATTTTCAAATTGAGGCCTTTTGAGAACCTTTTGAGAAATTTGACTCACATTTTTTGAGAAATCTACAAAAATTGATCTAAATAACGTAACAAAATATTTTATATAAAATAATATAATATCTACTCTGATACGATTTTAGATTTTCACGGCCAAAAATTATTTTGTTATTAGTTTTTGGGCTGTTCCTAAAGTATGGTGGCGGTATGTCGACGATGTCTTCGCCATCTGGCCTCATGGAACAAAGAAACTGAACGAATTTCTGACCATCTCAACTCACTTCATGTTAAAATTAAGTTCACAATGGAGCTGGAAAATGACTCTAAGATCCTACCTTTTCTAGATGTGGAGGTGATGCGAAAAGAAGATGGTAGTCTAGGACACACAGTGTATAGAAAACCAACTCATACAAATCGGTATCTACATGCTGATTCCCATCACCACCCAGCGCAGAAGAGAGGACTTATCCATACATTGGTGACCCGAGCGACCAGAATTTGTGAAGAAACAAAAATCGGAGCAGAACTTACAAAACTGACCGATGCACTGGAGCGTAACGGTTACCCAGTAAGGCAGACAAGGCAAATCATAAGAGCCAAATCTGCACCAAACGAAGACAGAATTGAACAAGAGTCAAAGGGCTGCGCTTTTCTGCCTTACGTTCACAATGTGACAGACAGAATTGCCAGACTATTGAAAAAAGAAAGCATCAAGACTGTCTTCGGAACCACGACAAAAATACGAGACTTTTTGAGGCCTGCAAAGACCAAGTTTCCTCTGGAAACAGATGGAGTATATAAACTCAGCTGTTCCGGATGTGATAAGGTCTATGTGGGCCAGACAGAGCGGACGATCTCCAAAAGAATATCGGAACACTTTCGAGCATGTAAACTTGGCCACCCTGACAAATCGGCAATCGCCGAGCACTTAATTGAAACCGGCCATTACTTTGGATTTGTTCCTGAAGTCCTGGGAAGACCGAAAACTCGTAGAGCACGCCTGATTACGGAGGCAATTGAAATTCACAAAAATCCTATAAATATTAATAGAGACGACGGAGCTAAACTCAATAGTTCTTGGTATCCGGTAATTGACGGTTACACCAAGGCTAAACGCAAAAAAACATGTTGAAGTATATTGTGGCGCCAGCTCGTAGAGGAGTGGAGCTGGCGACACGGTATCGCTCCTAAGTAGATAAGTACTAACATCACCCCTAACTATTACACATCTGCCCTGATGATGGACACTGCAACGCTGTCCGAAACGTTGGCTAAAGAAGGAGGTAGCGCAACACGGCATAATACCCCAAAAACTAATAACAAAATATAATACTCTATTTGTTTTTGTGGAAATTCATCCGTTGTTATAAATAAATTTGAATATATTAGAGGTTATAAGCAATGTTGGTTTAATTTCATAATTTCTTGCTCTACGGTACACAGTCTCTAATTAGTACAGATGTTATATAAAGTCTTTCATTTTGAAAATCTTATCCGGTAGCGTAGAGAAGTCTTGTTTTAACTCATCTGTCCACAAATTTGTTTGTTACGTTCCGGTACCGGATCAAGATGATGGCCGTGTTTAATTCTTCATCTTGATCTGGCCAGAGTTTGCATGTTCGTGTTTCTTACTCTACGAGCTGTCAAATCGGAATAATCAATATCATGGTACCTATCGGCCTGAAGAAAGATTGAAAAAATAATTGTCGTCAAGATGGTGACATTTCTTTGGACCAATTGAATAATACCTTATTTGATACAAAAATTTTTTTTACGGTTTTAATTAAGTGTGTGGGGTTTTTTCGTTATTTATTTGAGGGCTGTTATGCCGTGTTGCGCTACCTTTTTCTTTAACCAAAGTGTCGGACAGCGTTACAGTGTCCATCATCAGGGCCTCTGTGTGCCACATCCGCCGTGATGATGGACCCTGTAACGCTGTATGAAACGTTGGCTAATGGAGGTAGTGCCACGCGGCATAACACCCCAAAAATGAAAAAGGAAAATACTTTTGCCCGTAAAAATCTAAAATCATACCCAAATAGGTAGTTATTTACGTTCGTATCAACTTACCAAATATTTTTATTACAGAGTAATTTATTTCAGTTTCCATATAAAAAAAAAAGATAAAATTTTCAAAAACATACCTTTTGGACGCGATGTCACGAAACAATGGGGTATTTCTGCCTTTTTTATTGCTTAAAAAAATTACGATGATTACAGCATTTTTATTTTATTTTTATGTTGACGAATAAATTTTCTGGAGCGAGTCAAAGTTTCACATTTTTGAATTACCGCCAAAACGATAATTTGGGGCGGGGATATCGTGTAACGTCATGTGAATTTATGCTGGCCCAGCTGAGCGACGCTTGTGACGTCACATTCCGATTTTCAAACCATGGGCCGCCGGCCGTTTAGATTTTGTCAGCTTTAGACCGTTTTTTAAATTAATAATATTGAATGAAAACATATAAAACCAACATTTTTAGTAGGATGATTAAAATCAGAAAAATGATCTTTAAATATTCCGTACATTTTCAACAGAATCCCTCGTTCGTGGAAATAAAACAAACGTATTATATTATATTTACATTATGTTAGTATTATATTATGTTTTTTTCATCCCAAAGTACCGTCAACTACATTTAATACATTTTTTTTTATCTTTACAACTTTATTTGAACGAGAAATGGAAAAAAATGAATCCTTTAAGATGCTCGGAGTTATATCTTCATTCGGCTCAAGTATCGAGGCTCCTTTGAAGCCCGAGTAATTCCGGCATTAAAAAGCCTGGCGTAGCCGTGAAATTGTGTACAGGGCGGCATGGTGTTCAATAGCGACCAGATGTCTACCCTCCAGATATCTCAAGTATGTCCGATAATTGAATTTGGTCAACGTCTCTGGGCTGGAGCCCGAAATACTTAATTAATGTGCTTGAATACGTGGAGAAAAGGGCGACTTGTCTGATTAAAAAGCCGATGTTAATGGCCGCCCACACTAGAGACCAAATGAATTTTATGGTAGAATTTTAGATTTATGCTATAAATGATGAAAAATTTCAATGCTGCTATTGAAGCGCAGACCAGTGAAAATTAAGGGATTGATAATAAAATACAAAGTAGCTAGAAAGCGCAGACTCTTAATAAAATCACGAAATCCCACTGTTGTTGTTAAGAAATTTAAACAAAATTAAGAAATTTAAACTAAAGAAACACCCACATTTTTTATTAAAAAGATTTATTGGAAAAAATTATAATGTTACAGCTAGGTAAGTACTTTACTAACTACTAAAAGGGTATTTAAGAAATTTATACCTACAAAAGAAATTTGAAAAAAAAGGTATTATAGATAGGTTTTGCTGCGTTTGGTGACTAAGCATGGGTGCTCGGGTTCGTCGGGTGAAGTGTGTACAGGTCATAACGGCGGACTGCTGCGTGGCAGGCCGGATCCTTTGACCTCTCCAAATGGTCTCTCGACCGCAGCTGGAGGGATGTACCCCTAGATTCCTCCCTTCTAAAACTTTTTTCGTTTCCAGAATTTCCTCTCCTTTCCTTAAAAATACACTCCACACGGCATCCCAAAAGATAACAAAAGTACTGAGGGAAATTATTTAGTGGGATTAATGATACAAAAAAGTTACTTTATCGGTTAATCGCTTTATGAAAACCGTTTCCCAATAATTTTGAAAAGGACACCTAAATTCAAAGAAAATAATCATGGTACTGGAGTTAGTTGAACCAGGGTTTCACACGGACATTATGCATTTATTGACGATGGTGATGAAAACATAAATACGAAAATAAATTTTATATTTGCTTAATTTAAATGTGGCTTACTTCCAAAAGGGCCAACGTCGATTTTTTTTTAATTTCGAGTGCCGTTGTAGAATTATCTCTTTTTCAGAAAGTTTCAATTTTAAAAATCGTTTCTCAAAATCAAAAATCTTTTGGAATTCTGATATTTCTCTTTTAGACAATGTATCTATTATTATAATGATTAAATAAATAAAAAATATTAAATAAATCGTAATATATACAGGGATTCACAACCGAGACCTTTGGATTTTTAGTCAAGGATTGTAACCACGCATCTACGGAAGTCATCGGGACACTTGTTTGCGTTTGACGTATCTCGGTTGAAATAATAAATTATTATTTTTTTCTTAATAAAAAATACAAGAATAAATTCCTTAAATCATATATATCTATCCTGCACAAAAGGATCAGGAAGAGAAAAAATGGAGGAAAATTATGTATTTTAAAAATAAAATTTCTAATTCCTTGACAAAGAATGTACCAAATGAAATTCTTCCTGTATTTTATGCAAATAACAAACTCAAAAATTACATTGTAAATAATGAAGATAGAGATTCAAAAATGAAAAAATCTGGAATCTATAAATTGAAGTGTAACGGTTGTGGTTTCTTCTACATAGGTAAAACTTCGAGAAACTTCGAAATAAGGATTAAAGAATATATCAAAGAGTGTTAATGCGAATTTGAATATTATTCTCTCTCTCTGGTTTCAATCCTGGGATTGGTTTGCAGCAATTTTCTTTAGTTTCCTCTTCCATTCTTCCCTATTATATATAACCAAATATAATATTATTAATATTATTATAATATTATAATATTATTATATATAACCAAATATAATATTATTAATAACCAAAAATTGTTCTTAAATGACCCAATATTAAACCTGTTCCCTTTGTAAATTGTCTCCCATTGCCCCTCTCTCCTCTACCCACTCTCATATTTTCATTGATACCATTGTCTATGTCCATTCTTTTTCAATTGACACCATTGTCTACGTCTATTATTTATAATTAGTATCAATAAAAAACCCTGAAGAAGTGAGCATTGCTCACGAAACATGTTGGTTTTGTAAATAATAAAAGTGGTAAAAACGAAGTAATTTATTAATTTAAATTTAAATTATTATTTTTATTCGGAAAATCTTTCAGATAAAATTATGAATACTAGTTTCGTGATAACTCAACAAAGTGGCACTACAATATTGAAAAGTCATTGAAAGTGATTTAAAAAATAACAAATAACCTAACACGTTTAGTTTTTAAAAATTCTCTTTTATGGCTGTTCAAATGAGTGACGAAGCTTTTTTTTTAAATTAGCTCCACACAGGAGGCCATGAGGAAAACTAAGTACATTTATTGTACATAAGTGTCTAAAAGCCTCTTTATCTGAGACATTAATAATGTTAACATTGTGTAATATTATTAGGCCTGAATACTGTGCTCCAGTATGGGCCAGAAGCGCCCACACTTCCATGGTCGACGTTCAGCTTAATGCCACAATGCGAACCATCAGCGGAACCTTAAAATCGACTCCTCTTCCTTGGCTCCCCGTACTTGCAAATATAACCCCGCCAAATATCAGGCGAGAGATTGCAACACTGAGGGAATACAAGAAGGCGCTGCAAAAAAGCGAAATACCCTTGCACGATGATGTCGTTTCTCACCCGGCATGCCACTTAAAGTCTCGAAAACCCTTCTGGACGGAAGGAGAAAGACTCCTTCGAACACCTCTCACCCCAGAAGATAGGTGGAAGCTTGAGTGGCAATCAGCTAACGTCAAAAACGCCGATCTCGTGCAAGACCCCACTGAGAGACAGCCTGGGTTCTCATTGCCTCGCAAACTCTGGACTGCCATCAATAGAATAAGGTGCTCCCATAGCCGTTGTGCTCACATGATGCATAGATGGGGCCTTAAAGAGTCGGCGACGTGTGAATGCGGTGCGGTGCAGACCACCGAACATGTAGTCAACGAATGCCCGCTCCATTCATTCCCCGGCGGGATTTATGAGGTCCACAGGGCAACGCCTGAGGCCCTAGACTGGCTCGCAGACCTAGATGTCCCCCTCTGACCCCCCACCATACGAAAGAAGAAGAAGATTAGGCCTTCAGATTTGGTGGCAATAAAATTATTGAATAATATTTAGACTGCTAATAAATTCACCACAATGCTCCAGAAAGCCGCGCACAAAGGAGAGGGTCTAAATAAATTTAATTTTCATCATGGAAACCAATAATACAATTTTAAAGGTGATTGTGGCATTCATGGCGCGAAACTGTTTGGATTTTGCGTCATAATTTCATTTAAGAACAGAAAATTGCTTTCACAATACAGTGATCTTTTTCTAACCTGACTTCACTGAAATCTAATCTAACCTAAATATATACTCTTCTAGGTGATTAATTACCTACCTTGACAAACCTCCAGAAAAAATTTTAGCTTTCATAAAAAAAAAAAAAAAAATTATAGATTAACATAATATTTAAATCTTACTTCTTAGTATTTTATATTTTTATATAGTTATATTTTAGTATTTTATATAGTTATAAGTTTATATTTTAGTATTTTATTTTTTATGTATATTTTATATAGTATTTATTTTTAACTTCTTTCAAACATTTTCTTTTTTATAATTATATATATATGTATATGTATATGTATATATGTGTATGTGTATGTAAGTGTATATATATATATATATATATATATATATATAGGTTTATGTTACGGCATTTAGTGGCTCAAAGCGTCCTTTAATTACCGGAACTTCTTGATCATTTCGACTTACTGGCTCATTTGGGCACTTAGTGGCTCATCGTTTTTTTTTTTTTAAGTCCATCATATCAAACTCGATGAGACGAGTCGAACGGTGTAAAAAAAATTTTTGAGTGAATAAATGACATTTTTACGTGGACCGTTAATGCTCCGGAATGCGTTTTTTATCAGTAAATATTCATCCATACTTAGAACATCAATTGGGTACACTTTTTATCGCATCTATAACATCACGGCATGCGACGTTGCCGGATGTTCTCGTCATACAATATCATTCAAACTCCAAGTCGTTTATCAATGCTTTGCGATATTGAACTCAATGGTTAAATTCCTCAAAATCTATTATCGCATGACATTGCTAAGTCAGATTGAATCTTTTTGCGATATGTTATATGTTTGCCGGAATGTTATAATATGTTGTATTCCTACATAGGTAGCCAGACTGTCGAGCGCTCGCGGTGGACTGTTAGAAGAACAGACATTATATTATAATATTTACCGGCTATTCGCGCCCTTTTTTAAAATTGAAGATTGATTTACGAATTGCTTTTATAATATCGTTATTAATTTTGTGTTAATGGTTTTTGTTTTTATTACAAGTTTTATATTATTTCGTATTTTAATACACATTTATGTAGTTTTTCTTTAATAAATAAAATATTTGCTTCGTAATTATGTATTTGTCTTTTGCGTTCCGAAAGCATAGTCAGTTGTAATGTGATGATATCTATACAGGGTTTTCTAAAAATTTCAGAAATATATTAGGTACTCATTTAATATGTTTTTTCATACAGTTATATTAATTTGTTTAGAGTTTTTCATTTAAAAAAATGATCTGTACCTAGGTAATTACTTTACGCGTGACTATTTTTCAAAAGCATTGTCTCTAGTTGTATTGTAGTAGATAATAAAAAGGTGTTTTATTGTTGTTTGGGTGTATTTTATAAAAAATATTATGAACAAAAATAAACAATAATTTAAAAATAAATTACAATATACGGCCTACATAGTCCAGGAGTAAGACCATTGACTCACAATCCGCAGGTCTCAAATTTTATTTGATTAATTTGTGTTATTTCACAATTAATTCATTTAAAATAATATATAGTATATTTGCGGCACGTTCCAGAGTGGAAGATACTCTCAGTATTACCCTGGTGTAAGACCACCATTCAGAATTGAAACGTTGCTTGAAAATGGCTTTGGCCGTGTTTAGTGACCAGATCCGAATAGCCAGGTACTTCCCAACCTTCATCTTCCCCACCTCCTTCCCCTATCCATTACCTTCAGCCTCATAACATACTGGGAATGCCATAGTCTCACTGGCTCCAGACGGGAACAGTTGGGACTCTTGTGCGGTAGTCACTGTAAAAAAATAATATTTAGGTATTAACTTACTGGCATAATACGGTGGTTTGAGGGATAGCCAAATTTAGTTGTTTTCTGATGGGTTACGGTAGTGAATTGGTCAAAATAAAGTTGGCAACACTGTCTCGGTGATTTAGTTGATATTTGCGCTAGATTGGTATTTGGTATATTTATGGCGCCGCCGATTCGTGTGTGGATGTGGATCATATGAATCCTTTCCTTTCGCATTTTATAAAATGTCGCGCTGGCGAAGGTACCATTATTGCAATATCAATGGATTCTTCAATTAACGGTAAGATTTTATCATGTAACCTTAAATATTGTGTTGCATAATGAATTATTACAATCAATGACATACCAAAAATGTTTGGTGATTATCGGTTCGGACTGGCCACGCTTATTACGAATAATTTTTATTATATAATAAAAAGTTTCCTTTTTAAGTAATTAAGGCGAATCTAAAGTGTTTTTCTAAAAATTATTCGTAATAATCGTGGCCAGTCCGAACCGATATTTACCAAATGTTTTTTTAGGTAAAATTACATTTTAGGTTATGATTTCTATAAAAACGCTTTTCACTGATATTTTAATAATAATTCTTGTTGATTTTCACATAAGTATGATAATTATGCTTATTGTTTTATTATGTTTATG
This sequence comes from Limnephilus marmoratus, assembly GCA_917880885.1. Classification (NCBI taxonomy): domain Eukaryota; kingdom Metazoa; phylum Arthropoda; class Insecta; order Trichoptera; family Limnephilidae; genus Limnephilus; species Limnephilus marmoratus. Next base: position 34,555,622 of record OU862924.1, read on the forward strand.
ATTTTTAATGTGTTTTGTTATTTTATAGATAAAAATATATGTAGTACAAGTGAAAGTTCGCCAATTTCAGAGGATAAAAGAGCCGTAATTAATGAAATGGAGGAAAAACTGGATGATCTATTTGCAAACTCTTCAGATTCAGGTAGCTATGTACATAATAATTACTGATAATATACAATAATCTTAGGTATTTTTCATTACATACCAACATTACGTTACTTATTATTGTGAAATGTTTTAGCAATTAACGATAGTGATGCGGAATATTACGTTACGTAATATGAATTGTTTTATTTCGAATATTACATTATTATGCTTTATTTTAGAAGCAAGTGTGACGTCCGGCAGTGATGACTTATTCAAGTTACCCTCGAGAATTTCGTCTGATTCTGGTAGGTAAAACAAACCCCTTTATCTGACAAACGTTAACCAATGATTCCTGATCATATATGTGATAAGCGCATGGTAAGCGCTCGTTTCAAATTTCCAACTTGGTAATGTAAACGCTATGCTGTAGCGCAGGGGTTCCCAACCTTTTTGTACTCTAGAGCACATTCTAAAATATCGGTAGGGTGGCGGGCACCACATATTTTTAATCGACAAACTCCTCCCATAACTTCTCATTTTCCCATAATTTATTAATAAATAATAAACAAAAATGTTTCAAAATAATAAAATTATTATTCAAATTGCATACACACAGAGAAATGTATTTAATGTATTATTACGTCTCGCAATCGCAATGAAAATCTCGTCTCCTTCAACGGAAGCAACCTTCCGAACAGGCCCTCCATTGATATGCTCGATGTAACTCTAAGTGACCAGCTCAGATTTGGGGGCTCTATCGAAGCCAGAGTAAAGCTAGCCTCTCAAAAACTGGGCGTACTGTACAAGGCCCGCAGATACTTTAATAGTACACAACTGCTAGCCTTGTACAAATCGCAAGTCCGCCCCACAGTTGAATTTGGCAGCCACCTCTGGTCTGGAGCTCCAAAATATCTGAAAAATAACCTCGATTCTGTGCAGAAGCGGGCGATCCGTTTGATTGATAAATTCTCCCATTTTAACAGATGGATTGCAATCTTTAGGGCACAGGCGTCAGGTAGGAATGCTATCCTTGTTCTACCGGTATTTCAATGGAAGATGCTCCAAGAAACTAGCATCATTGATCCCTTCGGCACCGGTGCATAGTCGGGAAACATGCCAAACCCGTGCCCAACATATGTACACGGTTGACATTTGTCACATGAGAACTGGTCGCTTCTTCGACTCGTTCTTGTGCTCAACAGCTCGGCTATGGAACGATTTGCCGACTTCTGTTTCCCCTTCCTACAACATGGGTCTCTTCAAGACCAATGTTAACTCCCTCTTCTCCTCAAAAAGACCCTCCACACAGCATCTTAGATGACATAGGCCTTGAGGGAAATCGTTTTCTTAAGGGCCTCCTGTGTGGAGTTTTTTTTTACCGGGTATACCGCACAAAAATCTCAACTGCTCCCGTCTGGAGCCAGTGACACCATGGAATCCCCAATCGGGGTATGTTGTGAGGCTGAAGGTAGTGGGGAGGGGAAGGAGGTGGCGAATAGGAAGGTTGGGAAGTACCTGGCGATTCAGATCTGGTCACCAAACACGGATAAAGCCATTTTCAAGCATACCCGGCGATTCAGATCTAGTCACCAAACACGGATAAAGCCATTTTCAAGCAACGTTTCAATTATAAAAAAATATAATATCAATATGTCAATGTGATCTGAGGCAATGCATATCATTGGTCACTGCCTCATAATTAGGAGGGTATGACGATAATCCTGTTAGCAAACAATCATAAGGATGCTCATCGGTGAGTCGAGATCTATATCTTGATTTTATTAAGTTCATGTTTGAAAACAAGGATTCGCATAAATATGTCGAACTGAAAAATGATTCAATTTTTTATGCGGCTTTTTTCAAAAATGGGAACTTTTCTCTGTCCACTGTATTCCAAAAGTCCTCTGATATTAAGGATTTTAGCTAAATATCATTCTTAAGGTCCAAAATTTCTAACTCTAGTTCTTCTATCTTACCTTGAACAAAATCTGCAGTACAATGCGTGATGTGCAATAGTGAATAGCACTTCCCGTTCCAGGCTAGCGTGAAGAGTACAGTCTGGCACGCCGCGGCCGCTAGACAAGTTGCGAAGTACTGTCAGCAAAGGAACCACTCATACAAACAATATCGCAAACATACAAACGTATTTAATAAACCTACGCACTTAAAAACTTAAAACTCTAACAAATAAATAAAAATAATTCACATTTTTAATTAATGTTTATGAAAGAATTCTGTCTCTGTCGAATAGTGGTGGGAACATACGAACCGTTCACGGGGTCGGGAAACCCTGCTGTAGCGGGACAGCTTGCGTGAATACAGTTTAAGTTTATCGAACAAAGAAGTCATCCCATAATAAAATGACTGACACACCACATATGCTCAGGAATCGCTGGTTTAAGTTTGTGTGGTAACTTTGTATAATTCACTCTGTATAATTTTCCACACAAATTTAATTTATTAAATATGTTATAAAATGTTATTGCATTTTTAAATTTTAGATTCATATACCAGCGATCATCCAGGGAAGCAGGAGAAAACGGACTGCTATGTGTCATCAACTTCAAAACAATGTACATCTGATTTAGCTAGTAAAAAACCAAGAGTTTATGACCGTAAAAACTTCTGTCCATACTGCTTCAAGCTGATAACCAACTTTGTACGCCACATCACAATCCAACATCCCTTAGAGGCAGAAGTGATTGAATATAATAAAATTTTAGATCCCGATCTGCGCGAACGAAAAAAAAAGTGTGAATTAATTTCGAAGAAAATAAGAAATAGAGGCAATTATCTATATAAGCAGGACGCGATAAATAGAGTTGATGGAATAATACTACCGAATCGCCGCCCAAGAACGACTGCGACAGCTAAAGATTATGCGGTTTGTATAGAATGCTGTGGCACATTCAAAAGAAGTTTACTCTATAGACACCTGAAAAAATGTTCAAATAGAAAACAATCACATGAAGGAAATCCACTAAAACGCTGCAGAGTGTTAAAATCATCCGCTATTTTATTATCCCCAGACAATTCTGAGATCACTGAATCTTTAAGATCTCAGATATTTCCTGTGTTCAAAAATGATCCTATTGCAAAAATTGCAAAGTCTGAGCCATTAATTTGTGCATATGGTTCCCTACTATTAAGCAATCATAAAGAACATCATTTGAAAACACACATTACATCCAAGATGAGAGATCTCGCTAGACTGTTCATGGTCATCAAAGAAAAAAATCCTGCAATATCCTCATTTGACCTTGCATTTGACCCTATACATTTTAATGTTTTTATGGACGCTGTCAAAATAAATAGTGGTTACGATGAAAGTACAGGTTCTGTAAAAATTCCTAGCATCCCTCAACGACTTTGTACAGCTATAAAAGATTGTGCTGATATTTTGATGCGTAAAACAATACAGAATCCTGTGCTGACCACTTCATCCAAAGATGTTATAAAAAACAAGTTGTCTGAATTTAAAATAATCTTTGGTCACGCTTGGAAATTTGAAATTTCTACTAACGCTGAAAAATCAAGGAAAACTCAAAAAATGCTGAAAACTGATGTCATGCTTTTAACTACTGATATAAAAAAAATATGCACGGAAGTTATGAAACTAGAAGTGAATATAGCTCAACGATTTGAATGTGAAAAGTCTTATATCGCCTATGAGGAGCTATGTAAAATAACAATTGCTCATATTATAATTTTTAATAGGAGGAGGGCAGGAGAAGTTGCAAGAGCTCCATTAGAAAATTATATAGCCAGCCAAAGTGAAAAACAAGACATTCCTGAAGAAATATTGGAAATCATGAGTTCTGAGGAGCAAAATGCTATACATACATTATATTGCTTCCATATCCCAGGAAAAAGGGGGAGAACAGTTCCAATACTTCTTCGAAATCAGATGAAAAAAAATGTAGACACTATATTTGCGTACAGAAATTTAGTTGGAATTCCAAATGAAAACAAATTTTTATTCCCAAAACTAGGAGGTGAACCTTATTTTTGTGGCACGCAAATTTTAAGGGAACTAAGACACAAGTTTTCCTTTGTGAATTCAGATCATATAACTTCAACTGGGCTGCGACACCATGTTGCAACCATGAGCCAAGTAGCTGGAAAGAATAATGCTTATGTAAACGCTTTGTCTCATTTCTTAGGGCATACACCAGGTACACATAAAGGGAATTACATGATACCACAACTAGCTCTTGAGAAAGGTAAAGTTGGCTTGAATTTACTGCAATTAGCTGAGGGAAAAATATCTTGCCGATCACAGTCTGATAATGGAACGAACATTACAACAACTTTACAAAATGAAATAGATTCCGTCCCTCAACCTGAAGAATCACATAAAGAAAATGTGGATCATGTTACGTTGGATAATAGCTTAGAAAATGACCAAGAGTCTTTACCAAGTAATTTACTTGATGGGAATATGGCAAAAAAAATTATAGTTAGAAGGAGGTGGCTTAATCAAGAAAAAGATGAACTTTATAAAAACTTTGCAAATTATTTCATCGAAGGGATTGATCCTGGCGCTACGAAAATAAACGAAATAAAAAAACAAACAGGAATATTGTCAATGAGGTCATGGAAGCAAATTAATACATTTATTAATAATCACCGTGTCAAGAAATTGCCCTTACCTAAGGATTTGCAGAGAAAAAGAGAATTCTACCTCCAGGATGCTTAACTTGAATTCAAATGAATTGTATTGATTAAGAGACCGCTATACCGGCTTCAACGATTGAACGATCCAAAGGTATCGACTCCGATTCCACTACAGCTGATATAAAGCGTGAAGCAATCGTAAAGTAGCTGTTGGCTTGTTCCATAGTTTGATCATTGGCAGTCGTTATAGCAGTTCCATATATTTTATCTTTTGTAATACTGGCATACAGAGTACCGGGTGAATAAGGCCCCTTTATCTTTCATCATGATATTGGTTGTGGAGGGTTATAATTTATTTTAGTTTTTGTTAAATTTATGTGCAAGGTATAATTTGATATCCCTTGTTAAATAAAAAAAAAACGAAAGATTCTTCTGTAATGTACAACGCTAAATGTTTCGTGAACGATGTATAATAAAAAGTTATTTGGTTTTAATTATGATTTAATTTTTTATTATATTATGCTGTTTTTATAATGATTGTGAATATAAAGTTATTAGGCTATAATTATTTTTTTATTGTGTTATGTTATTTTTCAAATGATTACACACTTTTTTTAGTATGTATAGTAATATTTTTTGTTTTTAAAAATTCAAATTAAATAGTTTTTTTTCAAAATGATCGTTTTTATTTTATCACCCTTGAAATGTTGAAAGGTACGTTTGAGACCCGTATTGTAGGAGGGAGGACACACAGAGGCAGGCAAAAATGAGTCGTAGAAATGACCCGTTCTCATGTGACAAATGTTGGGCACACGTTTGACGTGTTACCCGACTAAAGGGACCGGTGCCAAAGGGATCAATGACGCTAGTTCCTCGGAGCATCTTCCATTGAAATACCAGTAGAACAATGACAGCTTTCAAACCAGACGCCTGTGCTCTAATACACACACACACCGACACTAATCTTGGGATTAGTGTGTCGGTAACGGGCATATGGGTCTATCCCTTCTACTGCGGTGCAAGGTGATGAGTCGAGAGAGCCAGGCTGAAGAGGTTAAAAGGTCTCCCTCAACCACCCTCTCCCAGATGCGACACCTAGTCAAACCATTTGGGGCGGCCTATTGTAGAGACGTTGGTTGTACAATGTATACTATAGAAAATAATAAAATTAGAATACGTGTATAAAATTGGTGGAAGATAGGTACCTACCTATGTGTCATACAACTGGAGACAATGCTTACACGTGTAAAAATAATTATAGGGTAAGATAAGTAGGTATAACATGATAATATAAAACATTATATAAAAATTACATTTTACACACATTTTAATAAAACTGTATGTAAACATGAAATTAATAAACATATTAAAAATTATAATTTGCAAACCAACCTACAACTTAAAGAAGCGTACGAATCAATGAACAAAGTAAATTTTGTAATATATTTCTAATAAGTTTATTCATAATTTTTCGAAAACACTAATAAAACTAAGATAAAATAATTATGTAGCAAATAAAAGAAACTACACCAATATGTATTTAAATACCTAATTTTATTTGTGATAATAATAAAATAAACCTTAACACAAAACAACCGTAAACACCAAATAAATAACAATATTAATTAGCAAATCATACTCCAATTTTAAAAAAACGCGCCAATAATCAAAAACGGCCGCTTGAAATAATAAATGTGTGAATAAGCAACATCCGACCTGTTCTGTCAACCTACCTTCATATGAACTATATTGGTATGTATATGTAGCATTAAACTTGGCAACGTAGCGTGATGCGGTAAGTGTGTTCTTAAAATAGATCAAGGAATGCACGTTATTTTAAGATATATTTTTTTAATAAATAAACATAATTTTTGATTACATATTATAGCTGACCATATTTTAAACAAAATTTAAAAGACAGCATGTTGGTACTTCATCTACGTAAGTATATATTACATGCGAAAGAATGAGCAACTTAAGTGGCTTCTTCTAAGATGAGCCACAAAATGTGGTATGACATAAATATATATATATATATATATATGTATATATATGTATGTATGTGTGTTTGTATGTATTAGTATGTGCATACATATATACATATATCTTGTTATATTTTACCTTAAATATTTTTATCTTTTTTTTTCTCTTGTTTCTAATATCTTATAATTTCTATTTCAAACCTATATTTTGTTCTAGTTCACACATTGTATAATTTATATCATGTATGATTACCTTAACACGGGCATTAACCTAGTATGGTAATCAAGAAAAAAACATAAAAGTGTATTTTCAAAAATTGTATGAAATAAAAAAAAAATTAAAAAAAAAAAAAAAATTAGTGTTTTTTTTAAACTTTCGTAAGGCTCAATGCAAATTCTAACACGATCGGGAGCAATTCGTCTGTGAGATTAAATCAGGGAAAAACAGATGAAAATAGATTTTTTGTTCATTTTAATTGTATTTGCGTTCCAAAAGTCATATATAAAAGAAATATAAAACATATAACAAAAATAAAGTAACCTGTATAAAAATCATATAATGTTAATAAAATCGACAAAGGTACTTATTAGAAATTTCATGACTTTGTGTGTTTCTTAAAAATAGGTAGGTAACATAACATAATACCATAAAAGAACACTTTTACTGGTCAAGAATGAAAAAAAGCAATAAATAGGCTTCAGAATGCAGCATTGAATAAATACAACAACATTATTTACCAATTCGGGCGCAATTCATCTGACAGATTACTGCAAATCGAGCAGTGCGCACGAGACGGAAACTGTCCCTCTGGGAGTGGTGGGGAAGGAGGAAAAGTCAGAATTGTACGCCCCTAGATCGGTGATATTTACCCTTTGGCACAAAAATATCAGATAACTTTATCACACAGATTAATTGCGCCTGACGGAAGGTTAAATAGTGGGATTTCAGTGGAAGTTAATTAATATTTTTCTTTTGAATGGTAACATTATTTTTTTATAGTTTGCATTGTTTCCGTAAGTACTAAGACCTTATACACCAATTATACTCTAAATAGGTTCCTAAGTCCTGTGTTTCTCCTTATTTCTTCTCAGTGGAAAGTCTATAAGTTCCCCAGGGATGTTATTGTGAGGTTGGAAATATTTCCTTGTTCCACAATAAGACTCCCCTGGTAGATATCTGAGCCTTCCTCCCATAGATGTGGTTGTTGATATTGTATGGGTTCGGACCGTCTATTTTATTTAAGTTTTTAATCCAACAGGACAGGGATGATAGTGAAATCCCAGTCGGCCATATTACACGAGAGGTATTCATGTAATACTATTACATTTAAGAGAGCAAAATATAAACACACAACAGTTAGGTTCCTTGATGATAACAAAATAAAAAGATTATAAATTAGTAAAATTAAATCTCAAAATAAAATGAAAGGATAGACCATCTGGAGGTTTAGCATTAACAATCCATACTATTCTATATCAATACGATATTGACCTTATCCGTCATCTATGGTCAGTTATCAATGTGTGCGAGCACGGTCGACGATTGATTACAGATATTCCGACATGTGTTTTTTTTTAATAATATCGTTCGTTATGCCAAATTACTGGCTTATTTAATAAACTAACACTAACGAAGCTTTTAGAATTGAAAGAAGTCGTGTACGCGATCCATAGATATGCCTCTAAAACGCGGTCAATGTATGCCGTTATTTTACATTAGTTCCACACAGGAGGAGAGAGAAAACAATTCCCCTCAGGGCCTGTGTCATCTTTGGGGGTCATGCTAGTTTCTGGGAAGGAAAAGTGTATGAAGGATGGGTAGGAATCTGGGGTCGGTGTATCCAGAAGTGAAGGTTGTATGAATCCCTCCCACTGCGGTGCTACGCGATGGATGTTCCGAGAGAGTTCGGCTGAAGAAATCAAAGGGACTCTCTCCCAATCCGGCCTTCCATGCCGGCTGGTGGGCAGACGCGTACGCCACCAAGACCCGGACAAAACTCATCCCATGAACCCGGGCACCCCTACTGAGTCACCAAGTGACCTATGGCAGAGGTAGTTTGGTGGTGGTTGGTCATCCAATAAATGGTTCCCGGGACGGCGGTACCCATACCCGCCTTCGAAATTTAATCTTTGAGAAACGAAAGTGGTTGCAATATGACTAAAGATCTTATTTTTTATATAACAGGTGGCCTACTCAGTAGCGTGTGTTGCTCTCCATAGAGAGAAAAAAATGGCCTTATATTTAAACGCCCGGGGTCTCAAAAGTTTCGTATGATCTGTAGCTAATCGAAAACGTAAAAATAAATGAAATTATTGATCACTGTTAGCCCGCTAAAATGGCCGGAAGTTTTGAAAAAAATAGGTTTCGTGATTTGGAAAAAAAATAAAACAAAGGGTTCATATTTTATATTTTGTATCAAGCTTATTTTTCATTCCATAACTGTAGTTCAAAGAACCAAAAAAAAAAAATTTATTAAACAATTTTTTTGTTGGTTAAAAATATAAAAGGGGAAAATAACACCTTTTCTGGATAAAATCAGAATTCTTGTTGACTTACTTGTATTCGTACACTTGAACTTTTTTTTCGTTTTTGTCAATTATAAGCATTTTTTAATAATAAACAAACGTTAAAAGGTTAAATTATTGAAAAAAAAAATATATTAAAAATTAAAAAGAAATGCTGTTAGGTTTGTTTTCTGATATTCAATGCATTTTAGCGGGCTAATAACCATTTAAAAAAAATAAATGCAGTTCTCATTTTCTTTTTAAGACGCAACTTTTGAGACCCCGGGCGTTTCTGAATTCAAAAGTAGAAATAATTGACACACCTTACTACTCAGTCAGATACAGCAGAATTGGATAACAATGGATCTTTTAAATTGTACGCCTAAATAGATGTTTCACTTTGAGAAAATTTATCATTTTATTTCATACATAAGGCCATATTGATTTTTATTGACGTTTCACACCCATACAGAGAATAAAAACCGAAAAATAAAAAACCTTTGGCGTAGATATTTCTCTTTGTGAAAACTCTCCTCAATCTCAACTATTGTGAACTCCAGTAAACAATATCATGTAGAAAAACCACAATTCTGTCGTTTTTCTCATGTGTCGATATGTTTTGAAATAATTCAAGACTATTTATCATGTTTGTTTGCCACTCTTGGGATATACATAGCTGGGTAAAAACCACACAAAAAGGACATAATGATGAAATATCTCAAATAAATACGTTGTATATTGTATCAACAAGTAAGCAACAAATACGATTTAGAAAAGACTGTAAAAAGCATCGCGGCTAGTTCCACCCCAAAATTCGGAGTGGTATAAATAAAAACAAAAATAGTCTATTTTCTTATGGTCTATTTATTAAAATAATTTGATAACAGACTTAGGTGAGAAATACATGTAGATGACTCAAAAAATGTTTTTATTTCATAAATCGTTAGTATAACTATTGAATATGTTCCCAAAGTTTTAAATAAAAATTTCAATTCTTTCTGGTGTTATGAGGGTGTTTGTGCCGAACCGCGTGGTAAACTTGAAACGCATTTTTCTAGAAACGACTTTTTTTGAATTTGTGTGCACTCTAGCTCAGAAATTTTTTAACCAAACATTTAAAAAATTTGCAAATACCTTATTTATATAATTATGCTCTATCTATGTGAACCGAAATTCGCAGTAATATCATTAGTATTTTTTAATTGCAAAAATGTAAAAAATTGGCAAAAAATAAGGTTTCTTGTATACACTCCTGTAAAAAATTTAATTTCCATTTTTTGGGAAAAGTAAGGTTTACATAGAAGAGACACATCATTTTCTTAAATTAAATTTAAAACCATATTGATTTGAGATGAAAACTATGGCCTCCAAAATGCACACAAAAGCTATGTCTGATGGTGGCGATCAATGCATAGCTGCTGATAATTTTCATATTTTCCGAGGAAATGCTTCGAAAAATTCACAATATTTTCTTAAGTATATGTATAAAATAACCTCGAAGTTTCAATAAATTATACACATTTCTTCCATGCCAAAAAGTTCATGAAAATCATTTAAAAAACTTAGTCCTATATTTCCCACCTAAATAGAATTAAATATTGAATATGCAAGTTTTTACAAGTAACAGTCGCTGACCTTAAAATACACTACTCAAAAAAATTAAGGGAGGTTTTAGAAAAAGGAAATTATTGCTAAATATTAAGGCTATCTGATCCATAAGCCGGCCTACTGAAAAAAAAAATTCAGGCCCGTGGACCAAAAATTTTCAAAATTATTTTTTCGCACTATCTATTAGGATTGCATGAGAACCGTTGCTCATAATGTAGTTAAAGCTTCAAAATGCTTTATTCAATGTCTCAATATAACAATTTTTCACTGAAATAGAGCCTGTCAAAAGTCACCGCAAAATTTAGATTTTTTTGCTCCTTTAATTTTTTTGAGTTGTGTATTTATTATCTGCCTACATTGATGGGTAAAACCAAACCAACATTTTTGTTCTTTACTATCGAAACTAGGTAAATTTTCGTGGACCCCCACATTCAACTTGTGGAACCCCATTTTTTTATCACGCCAACGTAGACCCCCGTCGAGTCTCCCGTGGACCCCTGGGGGTCCACCTGGACCACTTTGGGAATCACTGCGCTACATGATCAATTTCAGCCCGAAACACTAGGAAATTTTTAAAAATCGTTACTCCGAATTTTATTATGGAGATATAAAAAACTGCATGTAGGGTTAAAGATTTATTGAATCATTCATATTTAAATTGAGATCTTTAATCCCTTATGTTTTGGATTCGTAAAAAAATATGTATGTAGAGAATATCGTTAAATTTATAAATTAGTATTTACTTTAAAATTGCCGTACGTGGTGCCTATGATGACTTCGGTGGCTGGGTCATGTGGAGAGAATGACCGAGCATCAAGCACCAAAGTCCATACTGAACTCAAGACCAATAGGGCGACGGAGCCTGGGAAGACCAAGACTAAGATGGAGCGACAACGTCCTCAAAGACATATCTATCTTGGAGCTTTTAAACTGGAGAGAGCTGGCACAAAACCGAGATGAGTGGAGGAAGATTCTTGAGGAGGCCAAGACCCACCAGGGGTTGTAGAGCATAATATTAAATATTAAATATTATGACTACTGCATTAATAATCTCAGATGTAAATTTAAAGTTGACCATGCATTTTTAATACATAAATAGTGTAAACACACGATCAATGATTTGTGAGAAAAGTAATATTTTAACAAATGAAAAAAAAATTTTAATGATCCGAAAGCTATATTGATAAATGAACCAAAAAACATAATTCAGTCACCGCTCTTAGATATGTTTAAGCCTACTTAATTATGCTAGAAAATATAACAATGATTCATCATTTAGGAAAAACTAACAGTGATTAGAATAAATGACGACCTTCAGTCGAATTTAAACGATGTAGTAATTAGGAAAACTTTAAAACCATTATCATTCAGCCATTTTAGTCAGAAATTAGTCATCGTAAATACCTATCTAGAAATAACATAAATACATCGTCTGTAAATGGTAAGACCACAGTTTGATAAAAAAAGATATTTCATTATTTTCTGATCGCGGAATATGGATAAAAAATAATTAAGAAGAGATGCCGGACATCTCTTGTTATTCTGGAAAACTTGTGATTATCCCAACACGCCGGAAATTCTTTAATGAATCCAATTTTTTTATAATACATAAATTCAATTAAGCCATGCTTTGGCCAGCGGGCGCTCGTAGGTTTTTGCAAGTTGGTCAAAACGTGGCCAAAAATTCTCCAATGGATCAAGAAGTATATTATATTCTCCTATCTTAACAACCGGATTGCAATACTTAGAGCACCCACGTAGGGTGGGAAAGCTTTCCTTGTTCTACGGGTATTTTAATAGAAGATGCTCCAAAGTACTAGCGTCATTGATTCCTTCGGCACCGGTGCGGTGCACAGTCGGAAAACACGACAAACGCGCGCCCAACATTTGTACACAGTTGACATTTGTCACATGAGAACGGGTTCGCTTCAGGAAGCCAGGTTCACTCCTACCTTTCCACAGAAAGACCCTCCACACAGCATCCCCAAAGATGACAGATATGTTATGTCCGGTCAGTGGTTGAGTGAGCATAGCGCTTGGGTCCCATTCGGACGTCGCGTGTTCGATTCCTCGGTTGGCTAAGTCCTCCATTACAATACAACACAAGCAACATTTTCGGCTTTCTGTGGTGGTAGTAGTAGATTTTCAAACATTGTTGGGTTTTTCGTAACCCGGGAATGTTTGTTTTTCTTTAAAAAAATATATATTAAAAATTCAACTACTCCCGCCTGGAGCCAGTGAGACTATGGCATCTCCAATGTTGTGAGACCGAAGGTAGTATTGAGGGGAAGGAGATGGGAAAGAGGAAGGTGAGAAAGTACCTGGCTATTCAAATCTGGTCACTGAATTCAATTCTGAATAGTAAACTTTCACAAGTACGAGAATGGGAGAGTCTTCCACTCTAGAACGTGTCGCAAATATACTATTTTAAATTAATTAGTTGTGAAATAATACAAATTAATTAAACAAAATTTAATTGCGCACGCCTGGTTCGAACCTGCGACCTTCGGATTGTGAGTCGAGAGTCTTACCCCTCGACCACGGAGGCCGTTGAAGTGTGTGGAGTTAATGTAAAAAAATTCTAATAATTAAAAGTAAAGCCGTTATAATTGCCTGTCAAAAACATTGCAGATAGCATTACAAAGCACGGCCTATCGTGCCTCACCTGGGTCGATTAACATTGTTATCGCTCTGTCACGCCATTGGCATATTTCCTCAGAGAAATGGACGATAATGAAGGGGCCCCCTCTGCATAAATCATCGGCTCATTCGGGGAACCCGTGTTCTGACCTTGGTGTGAACCCTACTGACGTCATAGACTTTGGACGAAATTCACATGAAAATACAGGGGGGCTTTTGGAAATAATTCTACACCAAAAAGGCTGTTTTTTATGATAAAAAATCTCTGTGAGCAGTGTAACTGGAATCCGAAAAGATGTTTTTCTAATTAACCCTTTTTTAATAAAGCTATATCAACATTTCCTCTGAAATCATAAGATTAGTATTAACTACTTAAATACCTACCTTTTTTATCTATCTTTATTTTATTTATCTTTATCTACCAGTAGAGTATTATACTGCCCCTGATGAAGCTACGGTTGTAGCGAAACCCGGTCGGCATAAAGTATAAACAATAAAAGTGGTTATGATTTTAGGTTTTCACGGCCAAAAATTTTATGGTTATTTCCTTTTGGGGTATTATGCCGTGTTGCGCTACCTCCTCCTTTAGCCAACGTTTCGGACAGCGTTACAGTGTCCATCATGCCTCTGCCATCCACATAATGTAAAAATACACATACATGTCATACACATCTGCCCTGATGATGGACACTGTAACGCTGTCCGAAACGTTGGCTAAAGGAGGAGGTAGCGCAACACGGCATAATACCCCAAAAGGAAATAACCATAAAATAAAAGTGGTTTTTGTTTTGAAAAGTTTTAATTTTCGATGTACATTTGTTACTTTAATTATAATTTTTTTTTTGCGACCGGTTTCGACACGTCCGTATCATTAACGAGCAAACTTAAAACTAACTTAAAAATTCTATACAAGTACACAATTAATTAGGCGGGGGTAGTGGGAGGGGGGAATTTGGTGGAGGGGGAGGACGGTGGGAGGAGTCAAAATTACATGGAAACATCGTAAGCAGAGGTGATTTACATGGTGCTATTATTTTATTAACTAAATTAATTTTAGATTTAATTTTTTTGTTAATTTCTAAAGTTTCTAACGCGCACAAATCAAAATATGAATTTACATTGCAATGTTTAAACTTAGTTTTTTCTTTTTTGAAGCTATGACCTATCTCTATGAGATGGTTAGCAAACTCTGAGTAGTTATTATTTCATAAACAAAGTTCATGTTCCCTAATTCTGGTTTCAAAAATTTCTAGCAGTCATTCCTACATATTGCGCGTCACAATCGTTACATTCTAAAGTGTATATCCCACTTGTGGGATATACACTATAGAAATTCATAGTTTTAAGTTTGCTCGTTAATGATACGGACGTGTCGCAACCGGTCGCAAAATTTTTTTTAATAAAGTAACAAATGTACATCGAAAATTATAACTTTTCAAAACAAAAATGTCTAGAAATTGTTACATAGTCAGTGCCCAAGAAATATTTAGTTATTGCTTTATTTTAAATTAACTCTCCCGCAGCTAACTGGGGCCGAAGGTAGACCTCAAAATAACTATCCTTCTTACATCTACTTAAATACATGAAATATATTTTTAGTACTTTAGGTATTCCTGCGCAAAGGATTAATACATAATATGCCATTTAAAAAAATGTGAAAAAATCGTTGATCGCAGGAAAAAATATTTTGTCAAATATAGGTAGGTAATATTTTCTGCAAAAACATAAATAAAAAAATATATATACATCAAAAAAAGAAAAAGTGTTTTCTTTGGGTTAAAAGTTTAGAAAAAAAATGGGGTCATCAGCCGACCCCCATGGTTACGGACGTCATGTTTGGCATCTTGGCCTATCGAGAGTTAATAATGTCGCATCACAAAGTATCCGCTTCATATGAACAAATATAAATAATTGACAAAGTATCCCATAAACTACTAATCCAAAAACTATTTGCTCTAGGAATAAGGGGTAACATGCTTAAATGGTTTACTAGCCATTTATTAAATCGTAAACTGTTCGTCAAAATAAAATCTTGGATGTCGAAAGCTTTCTGGGCTACTAGTGGCCTACCGGCCACTTTGGCCCGGTTTTGATCCTCATTTTCATCTATGATATAACCAATTGCTTCAACGATGTCGAGGTATTGCTCTTTGCTGATGACATCAAGCTATACAAGAAAATAACTGATATAAATCATTGCCATATACTTCAGTCAAATATTATTAAGTTTAAAGATTGGTGCGTTCAAAATAATTTATTCTTAAATGTAGAAAAGTGCAAAACCTTGACTTTCTTCAGAAATAAAAATCCTGTTTTATTCGAATATTCCATCAATCACACAGCTTTAGAAAGAGTCATGGAAATGAGAGATCTTGGAATTATTTTGGATGAACAACTAAGTTTCGCCAATAATACTCACCAAATTTTAAACAAAGGTGTGAAAACACTAGGCTTCCTATTAAGAACAACAAAAAACTTTAATTCCATACAAGCCATTAAATTATTATATGTATCTCTAGTTAGAAGCTTTATGGAATATAACAATAAAATTTCTGCGTTTTATAAATTTCAAATTAAATATCCCATTAGAAGACTAAAAATCTAATTTATTATTAAATATTCTAAAAATACACACACTAGGAGACAGACGTAAAATAAACGACTTAACATTTTTATTCAAAATACTTAACTCTAAATTTGACTGTTGCGAACTCCTGCAACTCATAACCATACGAATACCGACAATAGGTAATTACACGACAAAATACTATTCTACTGTAGCATTCATAAGCGAACTATACATATTGCCCACTCTCCGAACTTATTTCAAAACTATTCCTAAACATACCTGTACTTTTGTAAACCTATTGTATTTTATGACTTGTGTGCTTTTTTATCTAATTTTATTTTTATTATTTCTCTATCTGTTTTAAAATGATCTGTCATGAATTAATTGTACTACCAAACGTAACCAAACATGTAAAAGCCATATGGGCGTTAAATAAATAAATAAAATAAAATATATAAAATAATTGATCGTAATTTTTTTTTGATTTTATGTAAGGAATTATACAAATTGTTCAAAGAAATATAATGACACAATCTCGATGTCAATTCTTTTATGCAGCTACTTTCGGCCGGTAATTGGCCTTTAAGTACGTGGTAGGTACCACGTACGGATTATTCAGATTTGACAGCTCGCAGTGGGAACCACGATTAACTCTGGCGTGATAAAAAGTATCCAACAAGGCCGGAACTCGAACTCAAATCAACTGAAACTGGAACGTAACAAACAAGCTTACAGACACATAAATTGCCAAATAGTCGAGCTTAAACAGGACTTCATTATTAAATACAAATTAAATAGAAAAATGAAATTATTTAACTTTGTATAAACCACTTATTTGATGCGCAAATCCGACCGGTTTCGGAACAAACGTTCCTTCGTCAGGGAAAGCTTATACTAATTTGACAGTTTCGAACAATGTTTTATTATGGTAGGGGTGGAGCTGTTGCTAGATAATAATGTAGATTGGGTAGGTAGGTATTAGTGTAGAGTGGGTGGGTAGGGGAACAAATCCATGATTGGGCTATATGACAATATTTTTTGTTTGTTAATAATAGATAATATATAGTTAATAATAGATTCATTAATAATAATAATAGTTAATAATAGATTCATTATTTTTAAGGGATTTTTTAATTTCCAAGGCTTCTAAGTTATCTAAACGTTTTCCTTTATTATTAATATGAAGAATATTTATCCCTGTATTTTTTTCAAAACTATGGTTATTTTCAATGATATGGTTAGCAAACTCAGAAAAATTATTATTATTAAGACATCTTAAATGTTCTTTGATTCTGATTTCAAAATTACGAGTGGTTTTTCCAATATAAAATGAGGGACAATCATTGCATTTGAGTTTATATATTCCGGAATTAGTCAATTTATGGTCTTTATCTTTAGTATTTCTCAAAAAATTACCGATATTATTTCTTGTATAAAACGCTGGTTTAATATTAGAAGGAAGATTTTTGCAACATTGAACTGAAAAATTATTAATATACAAAATTTTACGCCATTCTTTATCATTAATATTATTAGAATTGTATAGATATTTATTTTTTGAAATTTTGATAAGTTTTTTATTTAGGATGTTATCAATTAATTTTGGTTCATATCCGTTATTTATAGCAATTTGTTTTATTATTGAAAGTTCAGAAAGGAAATTATTATTAGACATTGGGACATTTACTAAGCGGTGTATCATGGAATGGAAGGTGGAGTGTTTTTGTGAGACAGGGTGGTTGGAGGTCCTATGAATTACTATGTCAGTGTATGTTGGCTTGCGATATATTCTAAACTCGATTTTATTATTTATAATAGATAAAGTTAAATCCAAAAAGTTTAATTTTTCATTGCCTATTTCTATAGTAAATTTTATTTGGTTATGAAAGGAATTTAAAAGGTTAAGAAAGTTGTTGAGTTGACGTTCAGATCCTGTCCAAATGACGAAGATATCATCCACATATCTCTTCCATAGTAAAACATTGTTTAAAAGAGGTGATTTTGAATTAAAAACAGTTGTTTCCAAATCATTCATAAATATATCAGCAATAAGAGGACTGGTGGGGGCTCCCATTGGAAGGCCTTCTTTTTGTTGGTATATGACATTATTGTATTGAAAATAATTTTGATTTAAAACTAAGTTAAATAAACGAGTTAGATCACTAGACAGATTTCTAGGTAATTTAGAATCTTTCAATAATTTGGAAATAATTGCTTTACTTTCAGTAATAGGCACATTAGGAAATAGATTAATGACATCAAAAGACACAAGTTTAGCATTAATGGGAAGTACAAAATTTTTCAATAAGTCAATCAGTTCATAAGAGTTCTTAATTACATATTTTGGTGTAAACACATTACTTTTATGAACTAAATATTACAATAAACTAATATTAAAATAAACGAAATCTTTGAGCTTTTGACACACCATCATATTTTGTCATTTCAGGGATTTTGACCTGCGATTTCTGAGCACGTTCGAAGCAAAAATGTAGAAGTCATTTTGCTATCCGATGATACATATTTTTTCAATTACTTAACAAAAACTATTTCTCTACACTAAATCGCCACCAATCACAGTGCTACACGTCGTCGCCAACGGATGGCGCGCTTTATCTGATCTCTTACGAGTACCATTCTGCTGGAGCGAGGCGGAGTGCATATCACATGGCTGTTCCCAACTACCCGGTGGCAACGTGTGAAGGAAATGTTTTTGTTGTTGCTTTTGATCGAAAAAAAAAATCATCGGACAGCAAAATGACAGCTATTCTTTAACACCAAACATGCTCAAGAATCTCCGGTAAAAATCCTCGCTGATGCTCGTTGTGTACTGCTTGCATTACAAATGTGGTTCCTAATCTTGAATAATAATTAATTAATCTTTTTTTTTAGATTCCTCTGGAAACTATATCTACACGGAGGAGCCGCCCATGTATCCTGACCACCAGAGCGAGGGGTTCGACGAGATAGAAGAGAATCTGGTCCACGCGGACCACGGACCCTACTTCGACACGTCTGTGTCGAAGAACGTCACAGCCCTGGTGGGCAAGACGTCTTACCTTAACTGTAAGATTAGAAACCTTGGAAATAAAACAGTAAGTGCACACAACCTACCATTTCATTTGTAATTAGTTAGGTTTTACGAAGATATGCGTACGTATTCTTTAATTTCATTGTTAACCCATCATAAAAATGTAATTTACATGATGGATTACTAAGGTGACATGAAGGATTTTATTATTATTACCAAAAATACACGATACCAGGGAGCCGCCGCCCCGGGAACCATTTATTGAATAACAGACACCCGTAGGTCACCCCAGATGGTTCTCTGCGTTTGGTGACTTAGCATAGGTACCCGGGTTCATGGGGTGAGGTTGGTCTAGGTCTTGGCGGCGAACGCCTTTGCCCACCTGCTGGTTGATGGGACGGTTGGGGGAAACTCATCATAGTATTACAACATCTCTCAACTCATCGGTTTGCACTGTAGAAACAAAACCACCTCTCATACCTTTTTCCTTCTGAAATCTTGATTTTCTTCCTTTCTTTAATATCCTTCAAGCCCCCTTCATGCCCTTCACAGCACCACGAAAGATGACATCCCTGTGGTGGAAATTATTTTTTCTCAAGGCTTTCAGCGTGGAGTTATTGTTAAAAAAGAGTAACTGATTTACAAAAACTCTGTAAAGCCCGAGCACTGGTTGAGGAAGCCATAACTCTCGACCCATCACCTCCCAGATTTCTACCCACCCCTCATACCTGTTTCCTCCCAGAATTTCCTCTACTTTCTTTCTCTAAAAATACCTTCTACATACACACAGTATCCCCAAAGATAACGTAGGTCCTGAGGGATTTTTTTTCCGTGTGTAATTCCAGTGGATGTAATTGTTTCCACGTGTAATTCTGTTCGTGTAATTAATAAATTTTATTGGCGTATGAAATAAAAAAAAATATTTTTGTTTGTGTACGACGAACACAAAGGTTATATTAGGTTTTTCATTCCAAATTGGACAATATTTGAGCTGTTACCCTGTTCAGCCAGAAGAATTAGATCTATATTACAAAAATGCCACTTTAAAAATTCACGATGAAATTGCAACACTAACTCAAATTAGGCATTTTTTCACTTGTGCACGTGTTGAAATTGGTTGTCTAGAAATTTTAATGATTTTTTAACATTTCCATTTTCTTTTTTGATTTTTTTAAATGTGATTAGTAATCACTATGAAGTCTGGAGCCAGCTCACAAATGGGGTATACCATAGTCTCAATAAATGTGGTAGATGGAAGACAAGAAGATGAGGAAGTACTTGGTTATTCAGATCTGATTAGCAAACACTGCTAAAGCCATTTAAGGCAACGTTTCATTTTTGACTTAAGGTCTTATAACTGGGCGACACTGGGAGTGCCTTCCACTTTGGAAGGGGCCGCAAAATATACTACGTATTTTTTTAAATGAATAAATTGTGAAATAACAAAAATCAATCAAAGAAAATATATCTGCACATGAGAACCTTACCCCTCGACAACGAAATCAGTCTATATTAGTCAGTCGTGTCCAGGATTCAGAGTGATAATGTTATTTTGGTTTTCAGGTTTCTTGGATTCGACACAGGGACCTCCACTTGCTTACGGTGGGGAGGTCCACTTACACATCGGACCAGAGATTTCAGAGTGTTCACAATCCACAGACGGAAGACTGGATCTTAAGGGTGAGTATTCGGAAAACTGTTTAAATTTTCATTACTCGTAACCATAGAATAAAGGAGTACCTTCACAAGTTTTATGATGTGGGCTTTTTTGTGATCGAAAAGAATTGAATTGAAATACTAATCAAAATACGCATTGGTTGTTCGCAACTTCTTGTTGCTGTAGGTCTTTAGTCATATTTCAACCACCTTAGTTTCTCAAAGATCGAACGGAATTCATCGATCGCGTTTTAGATCCATTATTTAAGTCTACTGATCGCGTATACGACTTCTTTCAATTCTTAGAGTTTCGTTAGTTCAATTTGTTCATTAAAAAAGTCAGTAATTTTGCAAAACAAAACATTACATTTTCTAAAAAAATTTTCGGTTAAACGAATCTGATGCTATGAAGCTGGATCTAAAGTTTCTCGTCGCACAATGGGTAGCTTAATGTACAGCGTTGGCAGAGTTTCAGAAAGTCAAGTATTCTTTACAATGAAACAAGAATGCTATTATTGAAGTTCATTAAATGTTTCGTAATTCCCACTAAGCATGCCGCCCTTATCGCAATACTAACGGAAAGAGATCAGTTTGAACTTTGTCCTTGTGCGGGCGACCGTGTCAGTTTTTGCAGTTGCGTAAATTTCAATACGTTTCAAGTTTAAAAAAAGCGAAATCTACCAAGTGTTCACATCCAATTCAACATGAATACGATATCTGTTGAATTTTTTAAATTAAATTATGGTAGTTGTTGAAAACCTCACACAATATGTCAAAATTTTGAATTATAACAAACACCTATTTGAATGAAATATTTTTTTGTGAATATTTCAAATATCGAGGCAAATAGTTAAAAGTTCCACGAGATACCGTCATATTATAATTTGTTTTTTATACTTTAGTATCTCAGCTACTAGAATAAATTGTAAGAAGTTGCTTTCATGCACTGTTTTATTAATTATAGTACCTGAAAGTGATCAGTTTTCATAAAAAAAACGGTTCTATTCTTATAATCAGTGTGTTTGGTTTTAGGTGCAATTTATGAAGTGGTTTGTATGAGATTCGAGTTATATATGATTATGAAGAACTCTGGCGTTAAGACATTTGATGAGAAAGTAAAATTCCTGAAAAAATATCTACATCAAAAAGAACTTATTATTGAAATAGCTGCATTATGTTGTAAATTGAAAATCCGATGGATGAAGTGTCGCAGAAACTATGGCACCTTTATATTAAAAAATATAGAATGGTTTGAAAGGCCTATTATATTTTTTAAGAATCACAAATCTTTATCAGAAATAGTAAAAACAAAAAGAAATCGACCCACGCTGTCGTGAGCGTACGAAACGTCAAAAAACTATGATATTTCTATCTTAAACATCTAGTACTGAGTTAGCCTTTGCTACCCATTTGAGTTTTCGGCGGCAGGTAAAGCAACAGCATCGACTGTGGTCAAAGAAGTTGTGTTAAGTACGCCGACCAGAGCAAAGAAGTAGAGCAAAGCTTTTACCGATTAAACTCAAAACGAAAAAGTTGATGTTGCCCAGTGACATTTTGCAACCATATTTATAAAAGGCATACACACAAACCTAACAGCGTGTATTGTTTGGGTAAACATACTTATTTTTGCAGACGAATTTTTGAAAATATTCCATAACTACCTCCACAATAGGTATATAACTAAATGCCCCGAAGGAGTATGCATGTATGTAGGAGAGAATCTGGAAAAAGCAAGTCAATATATTTGTATAGGCATGAGGAGGACCCACCACTTACCCGCTCTCTTTTTGTTGTTGTTTATTTATTTATTTAACACCCAAATGACTTTTACATGTTTGGTAGTACAGTTTTATAATGGATAATTTTAAAACAGATACAGAAATAATAAAAATAAAATTAGAATTTTATATGAATGCCTGATTTTTTATTAGAGTCCCAAATTCTCCGTCTGAAGCCGGTTAGACTATGGCATCCCCAATTGGGGTATGTTGTGAGGCTGAAGGTAGTGTGGAGGGGAAGCTCTGGTATAGGTAACAGTCCGTCACTTCTGGAAACACTGACTCCCAGATTCCTACCCACCCCTCATACCTTTTTCCTTCCCAGAACTTCCTATATTTCCCTTCCTTAAAAAGACCCTCCACACAGCATTCTCTAAGATGGCATAGGCCCGGAGAGAAATCATTTTCCTCAGGGCCTCCTGTGTGGAGCAAATGTAAAAAAAAGTATCCTCGGGCAGTGGGCGAAACCCATTTTTCTCGTTCTTTAGAGCTAGCCAGAGGAGATAGTTATTGCTCTGCCATTTTGGGTAAAATAGATTCTTATACATGGAAAATAGAAAATAGATTCTTATAAATGGAAAAAAAAATCAACCACTGGTGTTAATCACAGCAGTATTAATATTCGAATGACTATTAATCGTAGCCAAAATAAAATAAAAATGCCCAATATTATATTGATTCACAAAAATTCATTTTGTATTACATGTAATATACAGATCCTTCTTCGGGGGAGGGGGGGGGGGGGGTCTTCAATATTTATTACAACACCAAATATTGATTTTACATTTTCAAGGCCAAAGGTATTTTTGTTATTTATTTTTGGGGTCTTATGCCGTGTTGCGCTACTTCCTCCTTTAGCCAACGTTTCGGATAGTGTTACAGTGTCCATCATCAGGGCGGATGTGTCACTGTAACTGATGGACACTGTAATGCCGTCCGAAACGTTGGCTAAAGGACGAGGTAGCGCAACACGGCATACCACCCCATAAAATAAATAACAAAAAAACCCAAATATTGTCTTCAAAAGTCTAAAAATGTGAAATGTTTCGGATTACTGAGCCATCCAACATCACAAACCCCTGCTTCTTGTTTGAAGCAAGCGGCTTTTGCCATGACTTGCAACTTGCAACCAGGGAATACGATCGAGGCGTGGATAACGAAGTCAATAAGCCAACCACACGCTTCCAGAGTTGTGTTTCACTCGTAGTAATAGTTTGGGGTAAAATCTTCCAGCCACTGAAGGGATAACCTGAGCGGTATGTTGTAGACGTGTCTGTGTTCCTAAAAAAAGTAAGAAATTTCCTTACTTCTACTGAAATCGATCATACAGTCCCATGTACCGTGTTTATTTGTTGAACAGATAATCAACTTCATTATCTTGTCTGGGCCCTCTGATTCAAGTGATCTGATATGAATTGGTGACGTGATATTTTCTTCGCATTGATTTAAATAGAAATGGGTTGTGGGTGCATCCGTATACCTCCTAAAGCAGGGGCACACAACCCAAATAGTTTGATGGGCCAAAAAATATTAAGATGGTGGGCCACACATATAAAAAAAAATAAAACAAAGAACTGATTCAAAATATTTTATTACCTTATAACGTTATAAACAAACATTATAATGTTAGGGGGATGAACTACTAATATTTTATTATTTAAATAAATGAAGACAATATAAGCGAAACTCAATCGAAAATCTGACACCTCTGGGACTCGAGTCCGTGTGGTGTCCTCGAGGTGTTTTTCTGATTTTTCTTTTTCCAGATTTTCGATTGAGTTTCGCTTATATTGTCTTCATTTATTTAAATATTACAATTTGAGGTTTTACTCATAAAGTTAAAATAAAAAATTTAAATATTTTATTACATTATCTTCCATTTGTGTGCCCTTTGCATATTATAACTTTTTAAAAATGGCTCGTGTTTAACCGGCATGATCGCTCTCTTACCTCCACACTCCTATGTGTTCTTCGCACTCACCCTCCACTTATTAAAATCTGTTCAGTTACATTTGATCTTCCGAAAAATACGCGGAAAAAATATACTAGTAGGAATGAATTGTGAAAATAAATTCCTAGTGCGGCTATGCGCCTGGCATATTCAAGTAATAAATCAAAACTCCCATCAAGAGACTGAGGTCTAATAACAAGAAAGTTCTAATTTCACCAAATATAATATTAATAAAAATTAAATTAATTTAAATTAACGAAAACGATTTTTTCATTTTTAGTATGAATACCAAAATCCAAAACAAAGAAAGCTGAAAACTTAATTTCCGCCGCAAAAAAATCATGACCACTTAAAATTTGCTAATGAAACAAAATGAATTTGACTCCACTTGTGAATATTTAGTGAGTTCTACGTAATAGAAAGTACATATTATTAAGTTTGATGAAATACCAAGAAAATCCAGATTTGTTGGAAATGTGCCGGATGCACATTGTACAAATGTTTAAAATGAGTTATTTTCCAGTAGCGAGAAACGAGTAATCTAATTTTCCACAAACACTCAAACTCACAGCAGCGTTCGTCGAATTCAAGATATTAAATTGTTAGCCTAAAACAACCAGGATTTAATTATTTTTATTAATAAAGCTGGACGAAAAAGATCTGGTTTTTTGGAATACAGATGTGGCTTGAAATCTGCATGGTGAAAGAAAAAATCCCACACAAAATGAATAAAACATTAAAAAATCTTAGATGTAATTGGTTTGACTTTTGAGAATATTAGATATTAGTTTTAATTTGATTGTTCTGGTAAAAAGCAGACAATACAAATAAAATAAAATAATATAAATAAGGGAGTAGGTAACTCTTCTTTTTTATCTTGAAAATATATTATACCTGTAAAGTAATGATGTCTCCAATATTGTTAAAATTTCCTTTGGATCAAGCAACCCGCTCGAGAATCTTTAAATGATTATAATGTAAACAATAAACAAGTTGGGTTCGAAAATACGTTTTCATTGAGATTATTTTGTTATTTATTTCGCTGAATCATTTTTTTATTTATTTTTTTATTTACAAAAAGATACATAAATTATAATAAATTTTATATAATAATTAATTACATAATACATGTATTTGATGTACCCCCATAAATAAGCAGGGCTTGTGTGTATGGGGGGTGGATACGCGCCGTAAATATATTTAAATCCATTTGGGCATTAATTTCTTTTAAATTAATAATTTATGCTATGGGACCATGAGGGCGCCATCTATGGTTTTTGTATTATATTGAATTTACCTATGTGACATTGAAATTCAGTATATTCATGCATTTTCTTACCTCTGTGAAGCAGGCAATTACGTGACGTGAGTGTTAGTGAAAGCCAAGAGATGTCACTCCTAGTCAGTCATTATCAAATAATTCACCTAATAATTGAATTATTGTTGTTACCTAAGATTTTGGTACGTATTATTAATATGCAAATTTATATTCATTGTTGAAACTTCCTTGCTGTGCAAAACATCTGTTGAGATTATGCAATACCGCCTTGGCAGAAATCGATATTTTGAATGAAAACTAGTGTCGTTTTGTGCTGGTCATCGTACAAGAGCTGCATTCTCTGAGTGAGTATTGTTCTGTTTTCACTTAGGATTTTGGAATTGCTGTGTAGACTGTTTTGTGTCACATAGGGAAGATTTCATCTTTCCTTAATTTACATAGGGTAGTTATTCCCTCGTGTCAGGGGCTATTTACACGCCCCTACAGGGGGTGTTATTATTATAACAATTCGTGGCTAACCGGCTGAACCGTGTTAATTATTTTATTTCGTAAATAAATATTGTCGTGTTAAATACGTGTATTTGAATACTTACTGCGTGGCGGACAGTATCGGAAGAGACTGGTAACTATTTACTCGTAATTATTGTATTGGTGACTATTTACTCGAGCGCGTTTACTGTATAAGAGATCTAGGCGTACTTTTTTGATTCCAAACTCAATTTCGATACGCACATTGAGAATATTGTGAACTTACTGCATGCTAGGATTTGTTATCACAAACAGCCGCGAATTTCGAAAACCTGAAACCTATCTTCTTCTTTTACTATACGCTGGTCCGTTCTCAACTTGAATACTGCTCCTCCATATGGACTCCACTTTACGGTATATATAAAGACAATATTGAAAGTATTCAAAAGAAATTTATGCAACGCTATTTATAAATATGCTCACAAATTATAATATCTCCACTCTATCTAACCGGACATATCTTGACCTCATGACTCTGTACAAAATCTGCAACACCGTTATTGACTGTCCTGACGTACTGAAATTAATAAATTTCAAAATACCACCCAGAGTAACAAGACTTTACGACTTATTCCACATTACCCGGCCCGTACAAATGCTGGTGTCAGGGATCCAACCAAAAGAGTGTGCGAATCGTTCAATCAAAATCAAAACCTCAAGGATGCCGATTTATTTTTCGATACACGCAATACTTTTAGTAGAAAATTGAAGGCTGTTTTCCCACAAAACATAATAACTTGATATTACTTGGTTTATAATTTTAACTACTTTTCTTTTTTTAAATATCCGTATAAATTTTTTTATCTATATTTTTTTGGTCTAACCATCAAAATTTTTCCAAAAATACTTTGTAAACTTTTATAAGGATATTGCGCATTTTTTCATCTCTCTATTTGTAAAATTATATTCTTATGTACCTACAGGTACACATACGTCTTTTCCATATTTATAAGTAAAAATATTTGTATATGTTTTTATCTGCTGTTCAAGTTAATTCGTAAGAAATAGTTTGGATGTAGGTGAGTTCTCTAGTTATTGTTTTGTATATTCTTGTCAATTGACATCTGTGTCTGTATTTTCTCCTTAATAAAAAAGGGAGACCATTTGGCCTTTCCAGGACTCTCTCTCGTCATGCACCGCTGTGGGAGGGGCGGATTCACATGTTTCACATTCACACTCTTGGACCCACTGACCCCCAGTTTCCTACCCACCCCTCAAACCTTTTGTCTTTCCAGAACTTCCTCTCCTTTCTTTCCATTAAAAAAACCCCTCAACACAGCTTCCCCCAAGGTTACATAGGACCTTAGGGGAATTATTTTCCTCTGGGCCTCTTGTTGGGAGATATTGTAAAAAAAGTTAATAATGTGTTTGTGCTTGTTTCAGGTGCTGTCACCACAACATAGAGATTCTGGCACCTATGAGTGCCAAGTCAGCACTACTCCGCCCATGGGGAATTCCATGTCGTTACTGGTTGTAGGTAAGTCAGAGCCGCATTCTATTGTAACACCCATCAAATATCACAATCAATATATCAAAATATTTGAGCAAACTGAAAATTTATTTTTTTGATTTTTCGAAGAAAACTTCTTATGAAAGGTTTTCATTTTGTGACGGCATTATTTATTCTATTAAAAGACAAATAACTTTATTTACCTCAATTTTATTTTTATGTGTACATTTACTCCTGGTGATGTGAACATTGTTCACGAAACATGTAGATTGTGTATAAAAAATAAGTGCGAGAGGCGCGTGCAAAGCCGGGGGCTAAAGCTAGAACTACATATTATTTTTAATGAATTAATTGTGAAATAACACAAATTAATCAAATAAAATTTATTTGTCCACGCCGGGATTCGATCCCGCGACCTTCGGATTATGAGTCAAGAGCCTTACCCAAGACCACGCCGGTCATCAAATTAATTTTTAAATGTGGGGATAGTCGATAAAACGTAAAAGATGGACAAATAATCATTCTAGACCAAGTGACCTGACCGAAATGTCATGACGGATTAGTCAACAAATCAGACAATGTAATCAGTTTTATTCCATATCAGTAAAGATCATTCACCTATGGGTTATCTGTTCAGCGTCGAGCCTCTTTCAAATAATTTAAATACATATATTTAAAAAAATCAGGGTGTGCAATTCACACACGATAGAAGTGTATAAATTCGCTAGATGTCGCTTTCTATTCTTCGGCCTGTTTATTTTAAAGTTGTTTGAAGATTGGATATTGATTTAACAATAAAAATATATTTTTTTGGATTTCTTAGGATTCGAACATCCGTTCGCTGGGTGTCTGTCTCTCTGGCCGCTGAGACTTATTGAGCGCCTTACCTTATGTTTAAAACCGAGGACCCGCCAAATAATAAATAAAGTAACGCATTTCCGTTTCATCCAAATTTAAAATCACTAACTGGGCTAAAGAAGTTTCACTTCAAAAAACAAACAAGTTGAAATATCGAAAAAAAATTTTCGAAATTTTGTTATTGCCATCGAAACATCAAAGCTTTTAAATTTCTCACCACATAACAACTTACTTGTATCATTTATTGGATGGTTAAACAAACTACACCGTAAAAAACTTGTTTTAACAACGTTTATAAAATATTAAAAATGTTTGCCCTTTACTTTTGCGTGGGCTCCACGATGAACAATGTTCAAATAAAAACATTCGTTTCTCTCGATCGAAAAATCTTTGTTTTAGCAAAAGAACAATTTTGGACGTTTTTTTGCAAATTGTATTGTTTCATTTCTTATTCCATTTTTGATATCGCTTTTAATAAGACTTGTTACGTGTCTGAAAAGACTGCCTCCATCTCAGGGAGTAAAATGTCGCTTACTGTTATTATGATGAATGTGACTATAAGAGAAACGAATACGACAAAGACGCGTTCACGAAATTTGGAGAATTCGCAATTCAGGAAGCATATAAAATAATCGTATTCTGAAACCATGGAAAATGCTAAGTCTGAAAGTTATCAAAAAGGAAAGAAAATCACAGTTTTCAGGTTTGTCAGGTCAGTTTTGCAAATGCAATAAATTGTCAGGGAACAATGCTAGTTACTTTTGTTTGCACAGTTTTATACTAATAATACTGGTTCACCTCCAATACTGTTATATCTACAATTTACAAAAAAATACTGTGTTTTTTATCAAATTAATATATAAAACACCTTGTATCTAATGCTATGGTGAAAATTGAATTTAGTTATAAATTTCTTGTTATTATATTAAAAACAGTTGTTCTGTGAACAGTATCTAATATAGACCGCGCATCCAAAAGTCAATATTTCTAATATTCTGTTAGGTATTTAATAAATCAAAACCAAAATTTCTCCCGAAATCGTACATAAGATTTGTAAGTACGTAGTTATTTAAGTATCTACTTATATTACAGATTTATATTCTAAACAAGGAATGTATACTTAATAGAATTATTTTATATAGGTAGTCGTTTAAATAAAAAAAATACATACTTTTGAGTGTAGCTATAACTTTGTGGTTATCCATTATAAATAAATGAAGCAATATTACTGTGTTTGAACCATTTATATATTTGAAAAGCCGACCGGTTTCGGAACGACCGTTCCTTATTCTGTATACGTTTGCCCTGAAAGAGGGACGGTCTTTCCGAAACCGGTCGGCATTACTCAAATAAATAAGTGGTTCAAACAAAGTAACATTCCTTCATTTATTTATATAAAAAAATATACAATTCATCCATATAAATTTCACCATCAAAATGAAATTCTTTTTGTCAAAAATATTCAGGCTGGTAAGTACCATAATATTGATTATTCCGATTTGACAGCTCGTAGCTGACTAGCGGGATAAAAGGTGCCCAAAACGACTACCACCTTGAATCGGGACCGGAACGAAACAAACAAATTTACAGACAGGTGATATGCCAAATGGCCGAGTAAAACAGGATTCGCTATGCTTAATTAATAATCTTGTTTTGATAATTACCGTAACCATTTTATTCTACGAATTTGTACCTCGCCATATTTTGAAGTAATCGACCTCGCTTGTTTGTGATGATTTGTTTAGGTACAAAGTTAAATCCATCATTATTCGAACATCCTTGTGTAAATTGTACACTTGAAGGGCAAAAGTTCCCACGGCTGGAACAATTTAAAATAATAATACGCATCAAGAGATTTCACGTAAACTAAGGTCTAATGTTCCCCATTCGCTTTTAAAGCTATCATTACCGTCGGAGGCCAAATACAGGAAAAATCCAATGATAATATAAGTTAAGAGAGTATTGGACAATAATATGTCTTGCAAAAATTACAATGTAGTTGAGAAAACACTTACCTACATATTTTGCTTTGGCGACTTCCGTGGACCGGATCCAGAGGTCTGGAATTGGAAATAAATTTTGTCTGTAAAAAATGTGTATTTCATGAATATTGTGTAGAATCTCTCATTATCAGGTAAGGTCGAATCCTTCTTGAAATGGTTTAAGTCGTGTTCAGACTGTTCACTGATCACGTCTTAATAGCCAGGAACTGCCAACCTTCCCCCATTCTTTTCAGCCCCACAACAAAGGGACACCGTAGTCCCACTGGCTCTGGGGAACTGGGACTCTTGTGAGGTTGTCGCACCAATTCTTCAAGTGAGCAAACACAACGCTCTTCCCCCATACCATCTCTTCCTGTGCAATGCTGCTGAATCTAGACGGCGCGTACCGTGTGGTAAAATGGGCTTGCACTAGCGGCCAGGGGTCGACAAGCTGCGGCTAGCGAGCCACATGCGGCTTTTTGGATGTGAAGCTGCGGCTCTTTAGTTCCATACGCAAATATTATTTTTTTAATCAAAAAAAAAACAATTAAAAATCGTTCTGAATCGATGAACGAGGATTAGGCACCATTTCCATCTCTCAGCCACTTGTACTCGGTTTTTACCGCACCCCTCCCCCGTGACACGCGTCGTCACTGTCGTCAGTCCGTCAGAAGCTCTCGAATGACGCCGTCATCGGATGTTTCTATGTAGGTTTTAATTCGCTTTCGACGCAAGATAGTTTGGCGTCTTCACCAGTGCTTTGGCTGAGGTATAGTTTCTTGTTTCAAGTAGAGGAGTTAGAAGCGAATTATCTTCTCAAAGGTATGTATATGTACATATACATAATAATAATAAAAAACCGAAGTAAAGGTAGATAACATAATAAGGTAAGGTGTTGAAACTTTTTGCTTTGTGCTTGAATGGAATACATAACTTCCTCAATGAAAAAAGCATTAATCACCCTGAATTTGAGAATGACAAATGGTTTCAAAAAAATTATTTTATTGTGGGTATCACAGCGTAATTAAATGAGCTGAATCTAAAACTGCAAGGAAAAAAAACCCAGTCTACGTTTTGGTAGAAGAATTGGTTTGTTTCGAAGAAAAAATAATTATTTTTGCCGAAGATATTCAGAGCGGTAAATTACTTCATTTTCAATTTCTAAAACAAAATGTCGCGATAAAACCAGTGCAACTGTTGACACGAATTACTTCAGCACAGTTTAAATAAAATTAAAGATGAATTTGCTGACAGATTTCAGTAGTTCAAACCAACAAAGGCACTCTAGAATTCATAGTAAATCCTCTCAACACAAATAGTAACAAAATTCACACTGAGCCGTTTTGAGTTGATACTGGATCTCTACAAATGCAATTGATCGATTTAAAAATTATGTAGGTATACCAGTGTTTTTTTATTGAAGGAATCGCCCCCTTTACCACAGTAAAATTATCCAGCCCCCACCCCAACCTCCCTTGCTTGCATCTTTACATATTACTAATTAAAGTCCTCCGCCGCGTATGTCTGCCTGTTTGTTCGCGATAAACTCAAAACTACTGAATGGATTTTCAAGCGGTTTTCACAAATAGATAGCGTGATTCATGAGGAAGGTATATGTATATAATTTGTCAATGTTTTGTATAAATTGGTTGAAATATAAAGGAGAATGTCTGTATGTGTTGGACGAGCGGACTGGCAAGCGGGTGGTGTGGATTTGATTTGTATGCAAATCTACAGTTTTACGCCGAGGTGGATGAAATTTTGCACATGTGACCTTCAAAACAAGAGGAAGGTCACTGTCTATATTTGATTACGAAAACTCTGTGTTCAAAACACTGTCTATATTTGATAACGAAAAGTTCGGGCATCGCCGGGGACTCTAGCGAGTGTGAAATAAATATGATGTGTTATTTGTTGTAAAAAAGTATCACCGAAGATCAAAACGATATCTTAATATTTTACGCAATAATAATCTGAGGTATTATTTTATAATTTGAAGTCTGGTCTTAAACTTTCATTGTCATCTGCGGGTCAGGTCTTTGAGAGAGCTTTGTTGCTTTCCCCAAACTTCATGGGGCGGCCCATTGGATGTCTTCCGTTCTGAAATTCCACCAGCATTTTATGTGGCAGTCGGTCCTATGTTGTCTTAGTAAATAATCACCTCGTTGGTGACTCTTCTCTGAAAGGGGCTGGCGAGTTACAACCCCAAATAAAGTCGAACTTTCTTAAAACATGAAATAAAGAAATGGTCGATTATTTTGAAGGCTGAATCCTCTCCAGTTTTATGGCCATGAAAACTCATAAAAGCTTCATACGTTACAGCCGGCTCTATGGAGATAAAAATAAATTTGCCATTTGAATACCGCATTGTTAATACACCTATTTTATTCCGTGAGAATGGCGCGCACTGAAATCGCAAATAATAAAAAGGTGGACAAAGAATTTTTTTCAGTCGTAACAGAATTGAAAAACATGCTTTGACAACATTATTTCTTGAATATTAGACATTTATGTCTTTTTTCCATGGTCTCCGTCCGTAACTCTTAAAGAATTCCTGTTTCAAGATAAATATGCGTATGAAAACTAGAAAACAAATCCTTTAGATCCAGTGGACAATTAAAAATGGTCAGTTTCCAGAAGTTATTTTTCGATTTGCAAAAATCGACAGAAAAACGAGCAATTTTTTTAATTACTTTTAATGACCCGCCTTACCAAATTTTCAAATACTTAAATATTTCAACAACTAAAATGACGTCTGTTTTATTTTTGACAACTGAATTTTCATCGCTCTGAAGGTTACGAATCCATATACGAGTATTACAGCCAATTAAGGTATGAAAAAATGTAACCTTTTGGGTAAAATAAATACTTTAATTTTCTACATAATCAGGAATAGCCAAAAAAAAAACATTCTTTCCAGGCGACATTTAAATGAAAAAATTGTAATTTTATTTAAAAAAATTTATTAATTTTTTATTTACATCAATAAACCAAAAATAAAAGTGAATAATATTGTATCGTGATGAAATCTTCTTAACATATAAAACCAAATCGGGTTAATTATACCATTTATATCTAACAATAGAACGGCTGAACCGATTTTTATTAATTTTAATTTTTTGGATTTGTCCCCGCCCCGAGTAGCAGAATTGATATTAAAACATCGGAAAAAATCACGAAAAAAAATATTGTAAATGAAACTCTGTTCCTCATACATTTTGTATGGAAAGTATTCTCATCCTTTGAAAAATCTGCAGCAATATTGTGATAATTATAATATTAATAACGAAAAAGTATAATATCGAATACTGAATTCCAAAAATTCAAAAAACGTCAAACGTCAAATGTCAAATGATTGTTTTGTTTTTGTTATTATAATGCTGCCCCTCTTTCTCGCACACTAAATAAATGTTAACAGTCGAAAATGACTCAAACGGTGAAAGTAGATACGTCTGCATCCCTCCAATGGGAAAATTCAATAATTATAATAAAACTCCCTCACACTTAAAAAGAAAATGAAATGCAATTCCTGCAAGTAAGTGGAAAAGTAAGAAAATCTCAAAAAATATAAATCCGTACACAACTCCATCTCTGATACTGACAAAAACATCGCGATACTGTTGCGCATCGATAATGGCTTCATTGTGTAATTTTTAATTTAAAAAAAAACTGAATTTAACTTAGCTAAAAACATAAGTTAAAACAACAGTTATTGATTCTGAGGCGGTACGAAGTTCGCCGGGTCAGCTAGTGTAATATAAAACAGACGTAGTTTAGATTTCTGGTTAAATAAGGAAAAATGTTTTTTTTTGTAGAATGAAATGAACTTACAAAAAAGTACGGTATTATCGAATGCGGCAGTGCGAATGACAACATTCTGATTTAACTTGTTAAAACCGAAAAAGCCACCATGAAAGTTATACTTCTTCCAACATCTTAACATCACGTCATAAACAAGTATGTTTAAAAAGGTTATTAAAAAAATACCAGAAATACTAACAAATAATAACTTCTTATCAACGAAAAATCTATACTCAATATACTACGCACTAGTACAATCTATTCTTCAGTATGCCATTATCAGTTGGGGAGCAGCTTACAAAACTAGTTTGACCCCCATAGAAATTGTTCAAAGACTCATTATAAAAATTATACTAAAAAAACCTCCAGACTTCCCCACTGAACGCATATTCGAAGAATTCAAAGTTCCAACATTTAAAAACTTATTTGCGAAAAATTCAATCATACAAATTATAAAAGAAAAAGATAAATTCTCATTCATAACTGAAAATCGTACAAGACTAACACATGTATTTGTATGCCCCAAAATAAACACGTCTTTTGCCCAACACCATTATACACACCAAGGAAAATATTTCTTTAATAACCTTCCAGTAGAAATCAGAAGTATTAATGACAAAGTACAATTGTTGAACTCCATCAAAAAGCATTTTAGAGAAATCACCAATGGGAAAATTGCTGCTTCCCCCATCACCACATGAATGTCACACTAAAAATTATACCTATTTTTCTTCTTACTGAATACATGTAGATGATTTTTTCTTTTAGTTAAAGGGTCTTGATTGCGATATAATTAAACTGTGTTTTAACGGTATATTAACAGGATATTAACTGTGAATCTGTACATATGTGAAACATCTGATTGTATAAATTGTACCTACATATTTAAAATGTAAACTCTTCCTCCATCCACAAGCAAATGCTTTTAATGGAGGAAAAGTAACATTGTAACATGTTCCATTTTTTTTAAGATAAGTACTAAAAATAAAAAAAAAAATAAAAAAAAATATGCATTAGAAACACTAGATCTAAGTTAAAAAACATGACGAACTCTAATCAACATTTGGACAAAAATTATTCTCGAACAGCATTCAGATTCAGCAAAAACTCCCACTCTCTTTCAAAAATATCAACATCAAAACAACCACAACTGTATCATAACATTTCAAACTCAAATAAACAGCTGGCTACAAAACATAGAGCGATCTGAAATAGAAACATACTTGTACTAACACCAAAAACAGACTGAAACAGAAAGCACACAATTTCACTAAAAACCCTTCAAAATAATACTCCACATCGGTAGCGGAAATTTGAAATGCTGTAAAAGACAAAAAATCCAAAATATTAGTGTTTGACTTTTTTCTCCGTTTTTTCTCTCTCTCGACCTGCGCCGTCGTAACATTTCACGGGAAAATAAGTGTGTTCTTTACGACGTGCATTTTAAGGATTTTTTTGTTTGAAAAATTTAAAATTAATGAATATCTGTAATTGAAGAAATTTATAATTTTTTTTTAAGTATGTGTTCAGAAAGATCTATTCCACGTACGTAATTTTATAATAAAAATCGTATTATGAAATTATTTTTACTTCCTGTACAATTAATATTTTGTCCTTAATTTTGTCCTACTTCAAATTTCCGCTATCTATATAAATACATAATTCTTTTAACGACTTCATACTACTCAAATAATTACATTTTAGTGTGAAAATAAAATCTTGAGCACGGGAGATTCCAGTGAAACAGTAAAATTATTAAACTTGTAATAAAACAGAAAGAGAGTAAAATATTTATTATTTTTATTTCTCATAACCTTACACTACTTTAAATAAAACTGTTTTTAACCCCCAACACAAAAGGACAGGTGTTATAAGTTTGACTTGTCTGTGTGTCTATCTGTGTGTCTGTCTATGGCATCGTAGCTCCTAAACGAATGGACCGATTATGTTGCGGTTTTTTTGTTTCAAAGCTGGCGTGATCGAGATGATTCTTAGCTACAATTCATAAAAATCTGTTCTTGCGTTTCAAGATCATCTGCTCTTTTTTGTGTCGGGAGTTACTTAAAATTTGAAAATTTTACTTATTAAAAATTACTGGACAAATTTACGACAATTTCTAACGAACTTTCCTGATCTTGGGAATTTATATACCAATTGATTCTTCTGGTATAATTCAGACTCCTTACTTCAATCTACAATACTGATAAATACAATTATAGTACAAGCGACTTTCTTTGTCTGAGGTGGATTATTGTTTCTTTTAATGGAAATACCGCCAACTCACTTGTCAAAAGAGGCAAATTGATTTTCTTTGTGCTCAGTTGGCCAGAAATCATTTTAGACATATTTTTCTTATAATCTTGACATGGGAGTGGAGCAGTGGAGGGAGAAATGGGACGATTATAATTATTAATCATGGAAGGATCAATTTGAGTGACAATGATGAAATATTATTGTCACAGAAATCTCAAAAAGGGAAAGGATGAACTCAAAATAACTCAAAATTATATTGTCAAAGTTATGTACAATAGAAGTAGAACTTTTTCGACAGATGCATTATACAAAGAATCTAAACTATTTATACTATAAACTATGAAATATATCATTAATTACAAAAACAAACTCGAAAAAAATTGAAACAGAATCAACATTAGAAATAATAATGTATTTTATACCCCCCAAACGAATACCAAAATAATGCAAACACACAGCAGTTTCATTGGACTTCGTACTTTCAATCTTTTACCGAAATTTATTCAGGTGGTAACTAAACTTCCCCAATACCTAAAAGAGTTAAAAATGTGGCTTAACAATGCAGATGTTGAAACTTTATTTCTTTAATTTATTTCACTTTTATTTTTCACACAAACTTTACATTTATCCTTACACTATAAACTTATTATTACACTATACACTATTGTATACACTTTTTGTACAAACTATTTAGACAAATTTTAATCATGTTTTTGATTAATATGCCCACTATTTTGTTTTTCCTAGGTACAACAAAATATATTTAACTATATTACCCACGCACAGGCTGCGCCTTAGTAGGTCCCATTAGTTTTATGGTTTTCATAATATACGTATAATATATATAATGTTAAATTGAGAAAAATAAAGGATAAAAAAAGCAGTAAATGAAATAAATCAGAGATCTCTAATTCTTAATGTCGACCCTTTGAATACCAAGGTTGCATCTGTCGCGGTAACGTCATGCTATAATGAGATTTATGATAAGCTACTTAAGAGTTCATTATAGCGTGACGTTACCGCGACAGACGGAACTTTGTTTTTCCAAAGGGTCGATAAATTTAAAAAAAATACTATGAGAAAAACCACCTGCAGTTTAAAATCTTGTACAGGTCTTTCACCATGCTCCGAGAAAAGTTCGTAGTTTTCTTCAGCTCTCACAAAAAAAATAATGGCAGATAACTTATTACATAAATTTCTGACAAACATTCTCGGGTTACAATAAATCGATAGTATTTTTATCCTCCCACTTCCATCAATGCGGAAAATGTTGATTGTGCCATAATGATTGAGGACTTAGCTATTTATTTTTATTTATTTATTGTTTCTTTACACTGTAGGTAAAAATGTTTACAATACAATTTGTTACCTCACTAGGACAAGCCTGTGTTGAGGTTAACAATAATTATACAAGTTAACAAAATAACACAAAATTATACAGATTTTGAAAGAACAATATTGTTGTATTTCTTACAGATTGAGATTATGGGTACCCAGTACCCACTAAACTGATGGCGCTAGGTAGTACATTAATGTAGACTTTTAGGGTGAGCTATGTATCAGAGGATTGAACTCGCGACGCATTTGTCAACAAACGTATTTGAACGCATTTGTCAACAAACTGGCCATAAAATCACTGGTGCTGATCACTTGAGCAAGAGGGATTCTTGGAAACGCACTGTCGCTAAGTATTTTTTTTTCATTGCCTCGGCGAGTAATTTATCATTCGTTTCGAAGACATTAAATAAGACAAACATTGTTTAAATATTATGATATGTTAATTTTATTTAACTTACTTATTAAATAGAATATTCAAATAGGACGATTACCCGCTTTGGAATAGTCAAGTACATAGGCGTTGTTAACACTATATATATATAAGGAATATATATTTTTTTAGTAAAGTAAGAAAGATTTAAAAAAAAAATTATGTCTGTATGAGTGTTGTGATGTTTTACTCATTAGAGTTTGAAATTCATCAAAGTTTTTTCTGATAAACTCAAAAACTACTGAACGGATTTTCATGCGGCTTTCACCATTAGATAAGAGTGATCATGAGGAGGGTTTAGGTATATAATTTGTAAAGGTTTTGTGTAAATTGGTTGAAATATATAATATATGAATGAGAACGACTTATGTGGTGGACGAGCGGGCTGGCAAGCGGGCGGTGTGGATTTGATTTGTATGCAAATCTACAGTTTTAAGCCGAGGTTGATGAAATTTTGCCCTATGGCACCGAACCGACTGAAATTTTGCTTTCTTTCTCAAATGCATGGCCTGTGCACGAATCAATAAAAAAATCTTCCAAACGTATTTTTTGAAAAATCATCATTTTTACCCGCGTTTTGTAAAGCTTGGGGTAGAACTTCAAGGCCCTATGGCACCGAACCGACTGAAATTTAGGATTCTTACTCAAAAGCATGGTCTGTACACGAATCAATCAAAAAAACCTTCGAAAGAAGGTCACTGTCTCCATTTGATTTCGAAAACTCTGTAAAGCCCGGGCATCGCCGGGGAGCATATTTCCAAAGCCTATACCGATTCAGTCGCGGTAGCGACAATTTACATTTTAAATATACTGCTATATTTGTTATTTTTGATACTTTGCAAAAATAAAAGTTTTTCTAAAATGTAGATAAAACAATCATTCCAATGTGTATATTATAAATTAATAATTTTATTTGTAAATATTTAAATTTTGATATCATTCCCATATATTGTAAATATACCTTTTTATTGTTTTATTTTTTATCACTTTGCAAAAAAAAATTCTAAAATTCAGATAAAATAATCTTCCCAATGTGTATATTAGAAAAAAATAATTTTATTTCCAAATCAAAGAACATTTAAGGTGTCTTAAAAATAATAATTTTTCTGAGTTCGCTAACCATATCATTAAAAATAACCATAGTTTTGAAAAAAAAACAGGGATAAATATTCTTCATAGTAATCATAAAGGAAAACGTTTAGATAACTTAGAAGCCTTGGAAATAAAAAAATCCCTTAAAAATAATTAATCTATTATCAACAACAAAAAAAATATTGTCATATAGCCCAATCATGGATTTGTTCCCCTACCCACCCACTCTACACTAATACCTTCCCACCCAATCTAAATTATTAACTAGCAACGGCTCCACCCCTACCATAATAAAACATTGTTCGAAACTGTCAAATTAGTATAAGCTTTCCCTGACGAAGGAACGTTTGTTCCGAAACCGGTCGGATTTGCACATTATATAAGTGGTTTATACAAAGTTGTATTGTTTCATTTTTTTATTTCCAAATATTTAAATTTTGACATTGAAAATGTAAATTGTCGCTACCGCGATAGAACCGGTATAGGTTTTGGAAATACGCCGCTAGGGACTTCAGCTAGTATTACATAATACGTATATAATATTATAGTGTCACACATTTTTTTTTTAACATTTTTTTTATTAAAAAAGAAATTCAAACATTTCCGGGTTACGAATAACCCAACAATGTTTGAAAATATCCTACTACCACCATAGAAAGCCGAAAATATTGCTTGTGTTGTGATGGAGGACTTAGCCAGCCGAGGAATTGAACACGCGACGTCCGGATGGGATCCAAGCGCTATGCCCACTCAACCACTGACCGGTCATTAATTATAATCATGATTATAATCATTACATTTATTTTTTAATTTTTATTTTATAATTAAGATTTTATTATTCATAAATTGTTTTACGTTGGGAAAAAAAATAAGCAATAGTTTTAGTATTTCAGCAAATATCAGAGTTTCTCGGAAAATCGTTCAGTATTTCTTTCGCCTCTCCACAACTGTGAGTGGTTTTCTCGCCCCAAGCCAAGCGAGGAAAGCTCGCTTTGGTTCTGCATATAAAGCTCCCACCGCGTTACTTCATCCAGGGATTTTTACTTTTTTTCTGTTCGTGTTATTAAATGGCGGAAGTGCACTTTAAAATGCGTGTAAAATGTTTGTGTACAACGAATCAACATACATAAATAATAATTATTATTGAATTTGATTCGATTTCGAAATGTTTCTGAATTAGCATTTTTTAATAATGTAAACTTTTTTTAACTTCTGTTGGTTTGTAGTATTTACTCATTTATCATGTAAAGGCCCCATGTGTATATAAAAACCAAAGAAATTAATATTTCGGTTTTATGTTTATTTAATAAATGTTTAATTTAATTTATTTATTATAGATAGATACAAAAGAAAGTCATTATCACTCTTGGCTCTACAACCCCTGGTGGGTATTGGCCTCCTCAAGAATCTTCCTCTACTCATCACGGTTTTGTGCCAGCTCTTTCCAGTTTAAAATTTTCAAGGTGGATATATCTTTGAGGACGTTATCGCTCCATCTTAAACTTGGTCTTCCCAGGCTTCCTATCGGTCTTGAGTTCAGCAGGGACTTTGGTGCTTTATGCTCGGTCATTCTCTCTACGTGACTCAGCCACCGAAATCTTACCAGTTTTATAAATTTTGTGAAGTTTAGATCCTTAAACAGAGTATATTACTCATTATTATAGTGTCTGCGCCAAAATCCATTTTCTGAAACCGGTCCAAGATACGCCTAAAAATTGAGGATTCGGATTTGTTGGGCGCATCCTACGGTCATGTATTTGGTCTTCTGCTTGTTTACTATGGGACCCATATTTTTAGCAGAACTTTCAAGATTTATGAAGGCGTCACGTAAAGCATCGGGAGTTTTCGCGATTATGTCAATATCATCAGCGTAACCCAATAGTTGCAAAGAGTTGTCAAATATCGTTACACTTATCTCAATGCCTGAGTCACGAATAACTTTTTCTAAGGCTATGTTGAATAAGAGGTAGGCCAATCCATCTCCTTGTCTCACCCCGCAGAGAGCTTCAAAGGACTCGGACAGATCACTGCCAACCCTGACTCTACACGTTACTGGGGACATTGTTAATTTCACCAGATTAATCAGCTTACGCGGTATTCCAAACTCACTCATTGCATTGTACAATGCATTCCTATTTATGCTCTCATACGCGGCCTTGGTCTACAAAGAGGTGATATGTTTCGACATTGTGTTCTGGTAGTTGCCAATGATTTTCTCGGACATTGGGAGCAATCTCTTTTACAAGATGTTGAACATAATTTTATAGCCGGTATTTAATAAAAAAAAGAAAGTACAAATAAGTTTTATTAACAAAAGAAAGCACAAATTACAAAATAGGAAGCTTTGCCTGTCCAACTAGGAAAGTTTCCCGTTCCAGGACAGACAAATTGACAGGTTTAGTTCATATTATTCATTACATAATTACATAACAAAGAAAATAGAAAAAGTAACCTGGTAGCATATATTATATTCGGATTTACCTAATTAACCTGGTAACATATACTATATTCGGATTTACAGTGTATGAGATGAGTGTATGTAACTTTAGACATTTCTCAATTTACCAATAAATGTGAATACCACAAAAGATACACAACTACTTGGAATCAGTGAAACTATATACCCCAATAGTGGTTGAAATAAGTGTGTAGTAAGTGGAAGTCGAGAAAGTACCTGCCTAATCAGGTCTGATCAAATGATACCATTTCAAGCAATGTTTTGACTTCGAATGGTCATGTTTCACCAGGGCGATATTGAGAGCAGCTACCACTTGGTGAACATCCCTTGTGATATCCCTTAGGCCCTTCTACCACAAGAATACGCAAGTAAACTTGACGATTCAAGTATAATGGTGACTACAACCATAATATGTATGATCGGAGGTTCGTACACAGGTACAGGTTACGAACATTTTGTCAACTCGTCAGTTGCACCAGTCTTGAGCCAGCGACCAATCGGTGGAAGTTACCACTCTCTTAGTGAATGTTGTGAGGCTAAAGGATGTTTGAGAATAGGCAAGAAAGGTAGATTACGTTGATTTGGCAAAACTTGGCTTTGAGGACCTGGCTAATAAATACAGTTAAAGCCATTTCTAACAAACACAAATCATGTTTACCGCTGGTCTTTCATCGGAACGATATTGAGAATATTTTCACTCTGAAAAGTCTCACAGCGAATAATTTCCTAGACGATCCTAAAATCACTCAAAGGCGGGAGATTTTACCTCAAATGCTACTTTTACATTTGAGAACCGAGATGCGAGCCGAACCACGAAGTTTAGGAATGGAACTAAGCAACCGCAAGCGGCGTTTCGTCTCATTTGCGGTTGCTTTGTGGTTCGACTCACAGGTTCAACTTACATCGTTCAACGCAGCCTAACAACAAAACTACGACGCCCGGAAATTTGTTGTGACGAAAATTTTAATATATTGAAAATTGCTACCGATAATGTTGTTTATTAATAATGTTTAATAATAATAATTGGATAATTGGTAGAGCCACGCTTTCAGAAAAATGAATCGAAGGCGCCGTACAATTTATTATGAGTTCTTAGACTATTTAATTTTATTATCTACAAACAGATACATAAAACATGGGTCACTTCCGACAGTCGCGCGGACATCATAGCATATCACTTTTGTATTTGAATATCTTTGTTTTCGATAAAGACAATTTTATTAGAAGCTTGGAGAAGATACATCTTTGCATAATATATTAAAAACACTGAACATTGCGTGATTTTACATTTGCCACCCTTAATTACTGATTGTTATTATGTTTACAAGAAAATAATAATAAGCGGAAAAAGTATACTTGATATTTATTTTCTAAGACTGCAGAATTTAGGACCAGAGAATTTTTAGTGAAATTACCTTAAAAAAATGACAAGTTCTTACTTACTTAAATTTTTTAACAACGTTTGTATGTTTAAAATGTTACTCAAATATAACATATTACGGAAAATAAAACATGTTCATGAAACTGTGGTAGAAAAATATTTTCTTGTTTATTTAGTAAGAATTGCACAGAATTACCTTCGTAGGTACATATTACTAAATAAACTGACGCAAACACAATTTAAGCGCAACTTTCGGGTATTTTCTCTATTTACAGGGGTAGAACAGTCGATGTAATTAATGCAAATGCTCTGAATACAAAATACTATAATATTAGGTAAAACTGAAGGTGTCTGTGAACTATTAGGGTACTACCCACCCCTTTCTGGCGAGACGATACCCGCTTTTTAAATGGAAATACTCAAGGACGTTACTTACATCTACACCTGCTACTGTCTCCCAAACTCAAAATAATGTGTGGCGAGTAAGAACACTCCTATTTTTCCAGTAAATTCTTAATTCAAACTTTG
Organism: Limnephilus marmoratus; assembly: GCA_917880885.1. Classification (NCBI taxonomy): domain Eukaryota; kingdom Metazoa; phylum Arthropoda; class Insecta; order Trichoptera; family Limnephilidae; genus Limnephilus; species Limnephilus marmoratus. The sequence continues at coordinate 34,599,424 of OU862924.1, forward strand.
TTCATGTATGACAAAGAATGACATTCAAATAATGCGTGCGTACGGACGAAATAAAATTTGGTGGCGTATTCATTTAAAAAAAAATGCATCGAATACTAACCCAAGGCCGAATAGAATAACAAGCCTATCGGATTTTGAGGTGTCGAAGTGATTAAAAATAATAATAATAATTGGATAATTTGTAGAGCGCCGTTTTCGTGAAAAATCACCTCAAGGGCGCTTTACAATTCATTATGAATTTTTAGGCTTTATCTAATTCTATTATTTACAAATAGATAGAGAAACATACTTACCTGCAGGTCACTTCCGATAAACACACCTTATTAGAAAGTTTATGCTTGGGGAAGATACGAATTTGCACGTGGAGGACATTATATTTAAGCTAAAATATCTATAATAAAACAACAGTTTGGGCCAGATAACCTCAATTAAATAATAATTTATTATTTTATAAATATAGAATATAACGGTCTCTATATACATATATACATATAAGTTCCGTGGTCGAGGATTCAGATCCTGACTTGCGCAAGTAAAGTAGGTGAAATTACTTTGTGTTACTCCATAATTAATTCATTTTAAATGAAATACAGTTTATTTTCTGTACTTTTCAGTACCTTAGTATGGTGACCGGATAACTCAGAATCAACTTAAGTCAACACCTCCTTTGAAAATCCATAGGTTACCTTAGGTTAGGTTACGGGCTGATTTTCAATTGAGTTCTCATGAAACCCTTAGGACGGGTTGTTTCCAAAAATTTGACGGATTCACCAAATATTTTAAACTGATTTCCACGTACTGTGTAAGTTCTACTCAAGTTATTTGATTATTTCAATTTCATAAAGCACATGGCATATAATTATATAATAATAGAATTCACACAGAACGTGAAAATTAACTGCAAATATTTGGTGAACAAATAACGAAAATTTGGTTAATTGTCCAAATTTTTTTAAACAACCCGTCTTTAGTATCCGTCCAGGTGAAAGATTTTAGAATTGAAGAGTTACTTGAAATGGCTGGAGCCATGTTTGGTGAACTTACCTCAATGCTGACGGTAGCAGACGGTTGGAAGCAATTGAGACTCTTGCGCAGTACCTATTCACATAAAAAATGCTTCTGCCAAATCTGTCAACTCTCAGACGCAACAAAAAAAAGAAATCATGTCGTTGGTACCTACTGTGATTGTTAGGTTATTATCTATTAAAGATTTTTTTCTTGTATTCTACTTTAGTACCTAAACACAATTATTAATTATCTTTTTATCGCCACGGTGTGAGACCACGATTCTGAATTAAAACGTTGGTTGCTTGAAATGACTTAAGTTTGGTGACCAGATTCGAATAGTCAGTATAGTCCCTACCGTTCTCTTCCCTCCTTCCCCTCTTCAATACCTTCAGCCTCACAACATGTCCCAATAAGGAACTCCAGTGAAAAATGTTATGGCTTTAAAAAAATATGTTCATATAGACCAATAAACGCTGATTCTGAATATATAAGTTTTATTTAATAATATTAAACGCAGAGTTTTTAAAAAATTATTAAAAGGTTCATTTTTCATCGGGTCGTAAAAATACGTCGTCAAGTTGGCATTATTGTAATTTTAGTCGTTGTATGGGAATGTATGATATGACACAAGCCGTCGTATTAATTTATTTGTTTATCTACATACTGTTTATAGAGATTTAGTTGTTGTGTTTATTGAAACATTATTTAGGCCTAAATAATGTTTTGAAAATAAAGGTTTTTTTTATTAGTTTATCTCTATTATTGAAAATATTCAAAAACTACTGCACAAAAAAGATAGTGATGCTTCTTCTAGGGAGAATACTTCGAACAACGGAATTCAAAATGGCGGTAGTTGATCAACTGATTGCCCGATCCTATACCAATTTTTCAGAAGTGATGACGTCACACGATTCGCCATACATACGGTGGTTTTCGGGGGGTCTTGAAACATTAAAAATTATTTTAACTATTAAAACTAACTCTAAAAATAAAAATAAAAATGCAGTTATTTAAGTTAGAAGGTCATTAAATTTAAAAAAAAAATGGACTGGAGTTCTCTATTGGAAATGCCGTAGTTTCACAGACTACAGACTTCCAGACGACTGGGAGCAGTTGGAAATCCTGTGGGGTATTCACATATAAAATTACACATTTATTTAATGCATTGATAATAATATTTAAAAAAAAATGTTTTAAGAAATTTGTAATTTATATTTGCCCTTGGAACGGATTTTTCCCCCTAAATGATGCTTTGTAATTATCCAAGTAATATCTGCATTATTAGAAGTCGAAATAAGTCATTAACATCGTCATTGACATGGCTGATGGACACCCTCCTATTAATCAATCAGTTCTCAATAGGCATGTTTTTTTCACTGGGAGGTCACACATATTGAGATTGTTACTAGATTTATATTGTTTTTTTATTTATTTTATTATTTTCTTTGTTCCGATGCTGCACGAGAGTCAGTATTCACAAAATAACTTTTTGTTATTACATTGAGAACTGCTCCCAACCGTCTGTGTCCGGTGAGAATACGGCGTTCCCAATAGGCCATTTGCTTGGATTTCATAATGACTTGGAAGAAATCGTGTGGATAGATTTGTTTACAAAGATTACGAAAATGTTACTAATTTTTTTTTAGAAATTTACAGTTTTTTTTTATTTTTTATAAATATATCCGTCATTTGGGCACGTGACGTCACTACATGAAAATGTTCCGTCTCCGATAATTTCAATTAATTTTGTACAATTCCACACTGTTTTTTTTTATATGGCAACAATTTGATTTCCAGCGAATTTTTGAATTTGACATTTAACATTCACTAGATTTATTGTTTGTTCTATGCGATCTTATCGTTTGGTTTGATGTTTTGACAGATGTTACGAAGTGAACCCCGTACATTTTATGCCTTCTCGTACCTGTTTTAGAAGCGTACGCATCTTAGAAGCGTATTGGTAATGGTGCTGATTTTAACAAAATATTGTTAAAATTTACAAGTACAAGTTTATTACATTGGATTTAGTTTAGTCATACGTTGAACATTATATATAAAGAATAATGATCAATAAGATGGATGAAGGAAAAAAATATTTATGAGATGTAATATTTTTGGTATGTCTCGTTATTCTGCTGTTCCATTTGGGTGGAAAACGTCGTTTTTTTAAATGATTTTCCGCTATGTAATTATAATTTTTGCGCACCCGTAAAATTATGTCCAATCTTTCCGGTTTATAAAAAATGGTCTGATTTTTCGGATTGAAGTACCTGGCTATTTAGACCGCTATTTAGTCACCAAACACTGCTAAAGCCATTTCAAGCAACATTTAAATTCTGAACGGTGGTCTTACATCAGAGCGATACTGAGTGTGTCTTACACACTGGAACATACCGCAAATATGCTATATATTATTTTTAAATAGTTAAATAGTGAAATAACACAACTAAATCCATTAAGGATTTCTTGCGCACGCCTGGATTTGAACTCGCAAACCTCGGATACTAGTGGAGAGCCTCAACTTATTCAAGAGAATCTACCCAATATATGTTCATCATTCAACTCTTCTTTGGTATACAGTTTTTATTGTCTCTTAGGAGTAATCAGTTGAAGAAATGCTCCTCTACATGCAAGGGGCGCTCTTCGCACCTCGCTTTGTGCTGTACCAGCAAAGGGAATTCATTGCATGCCCACCTAAGAATTGCTAACATTGACACGATGGGGGGTTTTGTCAGCGTAATCGGTGTTAATTCGACTTTCACAAGCACATCAGAAATGTCCTTTGACAATAATTGACATTGTCCAAAATCTATTTAGGTACTATTTGCCTTGCACGCCCTTCATAAGGTTATTAGCATAGCTGTCAAGTCACAATTATTGGTTTATTTTAAATGAACTGAGATTCTAGGAACAAAGTTTCGACAGTTATTCAATTAGCTTTTTGTCAAAAAACGATCACAAACTTTAATTCATTAAATCAGTTTTCAAAAACATAATTATTTGACTGACTTTTAAAACGACAAATGATTGCCTCTGTGGACAGTTTTTTGACAGTGTCGGTTTTGCCATCGTGGGGCGATCTTTTGAAACCGACATTGATAACTGTATCGATATACTAAACAGCTTCTGGCGTTATAGTGATTTTAATAACCTATCCTCGACAGGTTAGTTTTTAGGATCTATTCTGATTAATTATTATCAATGTGGTGGTAGTAGGCCCCAGATATTGTTAAATTCAATATATTTAAAATAAATGAAACAATATTTCATTGTTAGAACCACTTATATATTTAATTAACGCCGACCGGTTTCGGAACGACTGTTATTTCTTCAGGGCAAACACATAATGACTTCACAATTACAAAACAGTGGGTGAGTACAAAGTACTAATACTAAGCATTGTGGTAGGGGTAGGGGCGTGGCTAGCGATTAATGAAGAGTGGGTGGGGTAAACAAAATGGACATTGAATGAGCATATATCTAAGATAGGACTACAAGATAATATTTTTTGTTTATGGATAACGGACTCATAATTTTTAAGGGATATTTTTTATATATTTCTAAGGCTTCTAAGTTATATAAGCCTTTTCCTTTATAATTAATATGAAGAATATTTATCCCCGTAATTTTTGAATATTTATCATTTATCCCCGTATTTATAATGTGCTCATTATTTTTAAGGGATTTTTTAATTTATTTGCAAGGCTTCTAAGTTATCTAAACGTTTTCATGTATTATTAATTACTTGTCCTTCAAATTCAACAATAAATTTGAATGTACATTTCAAACTTTGCAACAAAGACGAGCAATAGCTGATTTGACATTTAGACACAAATTTTAAATAATAACATTGACTGTACCGAACTTCTTTCCCTACATAATTTTATCATACCATTAAGACGTACAGACCATACAGAACTATTCCACACGCTTAATTACAAGATAAAAAATGCAGCATCTAATTCGCCAAACAGTCGTGCTCTTCACATGTTCAATAATATTGGTCTAAATTCTAACGTCGACATTTTCTCCGATTCACTGCCCAAATTGAAAAAGAGCATCACGTCAATAATATAAACTATTCAATGCGCTTTTTTTTTTTGAAATTTAATTAAAATTAAATTTGATAATGTTATTATCGAGTTCTGCAAGTTTTTTGGTTAGTTTGAAAATGACCTTACAAGTCGAAACAGCTGTAACTAAAACACTTACCAAAAAACTTGCAGAACTCGATAATAACATTATCAAATTTAATTTTAATTAAATTTCTAAAAATTAAAATGGAGTTCTACGAATTAAACACAAAAACAATTAATATTCAATGCGCCTACATACATACATACATACACACATACTCACTCACACACACACACACCTTCCTACTACATATTGAAAAAGAGCACATGTCAGTAATATAAACTATTCAATGCGCGTACATGCATACATACATACACACATACTCACTTACACACACACACACCTTCCTACTACATACATCACCCGGTAATTACACAAATATATACCATAAATAAGACACAACAATGAAACACATAATAGGTACCCACCATGAAATATAATTATACTTTTTACGCACCAGATTTAAATGTCCGGGTTAAATTTTCCCCCCAAAAAAAAAAAAAAAAAAAAAAAAAAAAAAAAAAAAAAAAAAAAAAAAAAAAAAAAAAAAAAAAAAAAAAAAAAAAAAAAAAAAAGAAGGAAAAACTAAACCCTTTCATACACTTCCCCAAATGATCATCTAGTGAATCCACGTTATGCAATTGCACTATATAAGTATTATAAATACAAAACAATACAAGAACAACATGTCAACCTACTAGAGACCAAATGGGAATATAATTCACCGACTCCAGATATTTTCATATCAGAGGGTTCGGCTCTGTGGCATTTCTAATTGAACCTATAAATCCTACTGATCCCTCAATATAAATATTTAAAAAATCTTTTGTAATCCTACATGTATTTAAAATTACTGCTTTTTGCATTTTTATATACAAATTCTTTGACAAATCTAATATGCTTAAATTTTGAATCAGATTCCTAGGTATTATGCCAGTGGCCGAAATAACAAATGGTAATATTTTTATAGTCCGAGAATGCCAAATTCTTTTAATCTCATTTCCTAAATCTGTGTATTTTCTAATTTTTTCAGAAACAGTTTTTTGAATATTACAGGAATTTGGAATAGCTACATCAATGATATAAGTTATTTTTTTAATTTTGTCATGTAAAACTATATCAGGTCTATTATGACTAATTGTTCTGTCTGTTAGTATAGTTTTATCATAATATATTTTATAAAATTCATTTTCTATAAATGAATTTGGTTCATATTCATAATAAGGTACTACATTACGGCAATCAATCAAGTTATGTTTAATTACCAAACTTTGGTGAATTATTTTTAAAACCTGATTGTGCCTAAATGTATACTCGGAAGGCGCTAATATAGAACATCCCGATATAATATGTTCTATAGTTTCGGGAAAAGCCAAACATTTTCTACATAAATCATCAATTTGATTTATATCTTTGATTATATGCTTTCTATAATTTTTAGTATTAATGACTCTATCTTGAATTGCAAGCATAAATCCTTCTATTTCTGCGCTCAACTCTCCAATACTCAACCATTTGTTTGACGAAAGTTTGTCAACATACGTTTGGTTGAGATAATTGAAGTGTTTTGCGTGAATAATTTTATTTGACCAGGAATCTAATAATTCCTGGTTAGTATTTATAAGAATGTTGGCATTCTCGTCATATAAATTTAAAGGTGTAATATTTCTATCTGCCTTGCAAATTATTTTGTGCATTTCTGAGCTATTAGCTTTCCTATGGAAAAAATTTCTAAGCATTTCTACCTGATTGTGTTTCAAAGATGTTATTTTGACTACACCTCTACCTCCTAAATTTCTAGGTAAATTAATTCGTTCTATAGCTGAATTTGGATGATGGCAATTAAATTTTGTTAACGTAGTTCTAATTAATCGTTCTAAACTATCTAAATCTGTATTATAATTAATTTATTATTAATATACTTATTAATTGTATTTTTTTTTCACCAGTATATCTAACGTACTGTTCATTTCTGTTTATAAATAAATAAATTAATATGAAGAATGCTTGCCCCCACATTTTTTTCTTAAATTTATTATATTTTACACGGTTAAATTTATTATAGTTAACCAGGTATTTTACCCGGTTGCCTACACTAACTATACATAGAAATAGTAAACTGTAAAAATTACTTATTGTGCTTTTGATACCCCGATACCGATATTATGTACTAAGTCATGAGACCTCCGAATTTGACGACTGCCTCGGTAACCTCAATACATCACTTAGACGTCCACCATCAAAACAAAGGGAAAAAATATAAGTAGGTACAAAAAGTAATTAACTATTCTTCAAGAGTGCCCAAGAATAAAAATAATATGATTGAAAAGATATTTTCCCTTTCTAAATTATAATTGACCTACCCTTTCTTGCCTACATCTAGAATACAAAAGATATTATTGTATACATAACCACTGATTTTTACGGTGGGTGTGCGTGACGATGTATCTCTTTTGTAATCTCGTAAGAGCTTTATTCTCCCAGGTGAATAGAGGGGAAAAATACATACACAAATAAGATAAAGGATTTTGTCGCGTGATAATAATGCACGGAAAATATACCTCGTAGAATCCCATTTGTCATGAAAGTAGGATACCTGAATTTTGTGTGAAAGTGGCATGTAGTGATCTTTTATTCGATTGACATGGTCCGACAGAGCAAAAATCACAACATTTTCAATCCTCTAGCCTTTTTATTCAGTGTGACAAGAACATTTTTTCAGTATTTTTGTCATGGATTTGACAGTCAACTAATTAGAAATGGTCTTTTTTCCGACTCTATTTTGGGTAATTTATTGTTTAATTATTAAATTTGTACTTTTAACAATGTACTAGCTGGTACCCGGCATGCGTTGCTATGCCAATTAATAAAGAAATTATTTCTCCCTGCGTGTCCTTTCCCATTTGTCCCGTTCCCCTTGCGCCTCCCCTTCGCGTTCACACTTCTCGCGTTCCCACTCCGCCACATCCACCTTCCCTCTCCAGACTCCTCTTCCACCCTTCCCCCTTCCCCCGTCCCGCAAACCCCCCTCCCGAGTTTTCCTCCCCCCTCCCAGGTTCCCCTCCCCCCTCCCCCCTCCAGCATTCCATACATTCAGTCCCGGTGCATTCAGTTTTCAAACAACTCTCGTGCCACCTATTGCAATTTTTTATACAAATTTCAAGATGCCAAAGCTCACCAGTAGTTTATACAAACCTCGTCCAGACAATAACGAACACAAAAAACAAATAATTATCCAATTTGGTGCAGTCGTTCGGAAGTCATGCGCGTACATACATTTCGGCGATTCATTTTTATTTATATAGAAGATAGAAGATAGAAGATAGAAGATAGAAGATAGAAGATAGAAGATAGAAGATAGAAGATAGAAGATAGAAGATAGAAGATAGAAGATAGAAGATAGAAGATAGAAGATAGAAGATAGAAGATAGAAGATAGAAGATAGAAGATAGAAGATAGAAGATAGAAGATAGAAGATAGAAGATAGAAGATAGAAGATAGAAGATAGAAGATAGAAGATAGAAGATAGAAGATAGAAGATAGAAGATAGAAGATAGAAGATAGAAGATAGAAGATAGAAGATAGAAGATAGAAGATAGAAGATAGAAGATAGAAGATAGAAGATAGAAGATAGAAGATAGAAGATAGAAGATAGAAGATAGAAGATAGAAGATAGAAGATAGAAGATAGAAGATAGAAGATAGAAGATAGAAGATAGAAGATAGAAGATAGAAGATAGAAGATAGAAGATAGAAGATAGAAGATAGAAGATAGAAGATAGAAGATAGAAGATAGAAGATAGAAGAAGAAGATAGAATATAATGTTGTTATTATGAATAGTAATAATGATATTTGTTTAAATTAATAAATTACTTTGTTTTTACCACTTTTTTTCACAAAGTAATTTATTAATTTAAATCAAAATGGTGCCATAAAATAAGTTTGCTGTGTTAGAAGAAATGATATTTATATTTGATTTGCGTAGCGCCTTTTTTATGAAAAATCACCTCAAAGGCGTTGCACAAATTATTAATATAATTCTATAATCTTACTTCTAAATACAGATTAGAAAACCATTATAACAACTTATGGCTGAAAAATTGCATCCACCGGTTCATAGATCACTGTTAAGAAACCATATATACGAGGGCTATCCGTAAAATAAGGTCTCCAATGTGCTGCGGTCGAAAGGAATATGTAAACATTCATTCTTAGCTACGTGAAGTGTATAAACGGAAAACTGTGTATAAGAGAAAAGCGTGCGGGATGGTCATCGGTTTCAGACAAAGCAATTGCCAAAGTGTGAAAAAGCAATGCTTGCAGATCGACGGGTGACGGTTTTTGGAGTTTTGTGACATGATCCCTGATATCCGTAAGACCACAATTGACAAGATTTGTCTTAAGTGGTCTTTTATGGCCGGGGTTTTGTCCTTTGCACACAAAGGCCATGGGTTACCAATACGCGTGGACGAAGAACGGTAATGTCCTTCTCCGCAAAAATAAGAATACTCCAATTATATATGTTAGAGACGCAAGCGACATACCACTTCAATAACCTGGACTCCCTTTTGTGCCTTCAAAGATGACCATCCGGACTCAATAAAAATGGCCCATTCAGAAGAAAACAGCATCCCCGAAACTCATGTATGTGACAATATTGAAGATGTAAACACATTATTCAACGATACATCTTTTAACATACTAAACATGAACATTAGAAGTATTAGGAAACACTTTGATGAATTCTGTATCCTTTTAAATTCGTTTTCCTTCCAAATTGATTTTATAGCACTCACTGAAACACAATTGCGTGAATGTATCCCGTTTTACTTTCCTAACTATATTTCCATTTCAATTCCGGCTAAGCATACCTCTCACGATGGTATTACCTTATTTTACAATGTACACTCCATATCCAACATTAACATAGAAAATCCAAACTTCAAATTTTCCAATGCTATACATGCAACCTTTACCTCCAGAGGGAAAAAATACTCTATTTTGACAGCTTACCGCTCTCCCTCTTTATCTACAAATCTGTTTACCCAAGAAATTAAAACTTTTATCAACAATAATAGCTCTAACCATTTCGATTTTGCATTTTTTATGGGTGACATTAATATAAATATTCAAAACGCCATACTAAATCCGAACACGAACGAATATGTTATGTATTCCACAGGATACCTACCATACATAAACAACACCACCAGACCATATCATCCTAATGATACATGTCTTGATCGTATATTTCTAAAATCAAATAAAAATTACCAACATAAATCCGCTACACTGCAAATTGACATAACTGACCACTATCCCACCTTCTACGGCCATCATATTACAACTTTGCCCGTCTCTGCTGAACCAAATAACTTCAACAAAACAATTACTAAAATCAACTATTCAATTTTAAATAACTTACTAAACGAAGAATCGTGGACTGCGGTCCTATCTAATGATGACCCAAATTTAGCTTTGAATAAATTTTATGAAGTACTTCAAAAATATATTATAAAAAGTCAAGAACCAATAGCACCACCAAAAAGTAAACATAATCATATAAAACCATGGATTACGCGCGGACTGATAATCTCAATACAACATAGAAACAAACTTTTCAAAATCTATAAAAATCATCAAAATCTTTGCACATCTAAAAACGAAGCACAGAACCACACCAAACGGAATGAATACATTTTATTTAGAAACTATCTAAACACTATCATAAAAAAACGAAAACAACAATACTACTCTACTCAACTACATAATGCTCACAACGACTCGAAAAAAATATGGCAAGTCATAAATGAAATTTCAAATAGGAACCAAAAGGTTAATAAAATTCCTCAAAAAATCATTACTGACAATAACACTACCATCGAAGATGCTGAGAGCATTGCAAACAATTTCAATCACTTCTTTACAAACATTGCCTCAACTCTTATAGATAATAATCCCAGTCTTAATATTCACTCGAATCAAATTCCTCCCGAACTTTCAGAGTCTAATGACACTACCCCTGAGCTATCTACATTCAAAGAAATAACAGAACTTGAAATCTCAAGACAAATTGATAACCTTAAAGAGAAGTCTGCAAATGGCCCAGATAACATAAGCAATACCACAATTAAATCAAATAAAAAACATATAATCATCCCATTACATTACATATTCAACAACTGCATCAGACACAGCATTTATCCCGATAATTTTAAACTCGCCCATATCATTCCAATACATAAATCCGGATCCCAATGTAAAACCGACAACTACAGACCAATAACCTTAACTTCTCAATTATCCAAAATCTTCGAAAAGTGTTTAAAACGACAAATTATGATTTTTCTAGAATCGAATGCAATTCTCTCAGCTAATCAATATGGCTTTAGGACTAACCTGAGCACCGACGATGCCGTCTTTAGTTTAACCAAAAACATATACTCTAACCTAGAACTAATAATAAAACTTTAACTATTTTCTTGGACTTAAAGAAAGCGTTCGATACAGTCAACCATAAAATTCTTTTAAAGAAAATCATTAACGTTGGTATTAAAAACAAAAGTCTCTTGCTACTAAAAACTATATATTAAATCGCCAACAATGCACAAAAATAGGATCAAGCTTAAGCTCTTGTGATTTGGTAAAACATGGTATTCCTCAAGGAACAGTCTTAGGGCCACTACTCTTTCTAATCTACATCAATGACCTATGCAATATTGTAATACCAGGTGAAATCCTCTCTTTTGCCGATGACACTGCAATAACAGAACATGGTAAAACGTGGGAAGATACAACCAGTAAGGCTAACAAATGCATTGCAATAGTCAAAGATTGGCTAGATAGAAATCTTCTCAGTCTAAATCTTGATAAAACCATTTTTATTCCCTTCTATAATTCCCAAAAGTCATCCCCTAAAAACAATATTAACTTGAAGTTCCATAACGTTAATTGTAACTTTGCGACATGCTCAAACTGCGAAAATGTGAAATTAGAAAATTATATCAAATACTTAGGTGTAACTATAGACTGCCGCCTCAAATGGACTTACCATATAGAAAAAATTGTTAATAAACTGAGATACCTAAATTACATATTCAAACGCATGAGCAACGTTGTCAATATAAGAACCTTGAAACTTGTCTATAACGCATTGGTGCTTTCATCCATTTCCTATGGAATAATCGTGTGGGGAGGAACATACAATAACCATATAAAACCATTAGAAATTGCACAGAAGTCCATCATTAAGGTAATGTACCAGAAGGCCAAGACGTATCCCACCAATCAGTTATTTCAGGAAACTGAAATTATGGAACTAAGGCAGATCTACTGTATCCAGTGTCTTAAATTTATATTTTCTCGTCCTAACAATTTTACTAAAAACACAAATCGTTCTAGCCAGAGACATACCACGTGCGTGTACTCAGTGCCTCACTGCAAAATCAGACTGGTCCAAAGGCACATTAACTGTATTGCCCCAAAACTGTTCAATTCCCTACCCAATTCAATCAATACGTGTCAAAATCTGAACGTATATAAAAAAAATATTAAAAGCTGGGTAAAAAATAATTTGGAAGTGAGAAATTTTTTTCTTTGAATGGTTTTATATGTTTTCTAAATTCCTAAAATATTCCATGTCTTTCTGTATTTTAGATTAATAAAAGGAAATATATGTGTATTATATGTACACATATATGTACATATCTTTAATTTTAAGAAATCTCACAGTAACTCCTGTAAAATCGATCATGTTGATCACTAAAGACACTATATATATATATACATTTTTAAATTCTATTTTAACCACCACTGTTTAATATCCACATAATATAATACCCACGCACAGGCTTCGCCTTTGTGGGATCTTTTTTGTAACTCTCTTATATTTTATGTTATTATGTTTGCACCTATTCCTATGTATCAAAAAATTTTGCTAATAAAAAAAAAAAAAAATAAAAAAAAAGACGAATTAAATAGCGTAATTCATATCTGACTGCGGCGTGTGGAAGTTCCATCGCGAACGGCTGTCACGACAAGATTAAGCGTCCCAGAGAGTGTAGCTTGGTGGGTATTTGGCGTGGGGCAACCAAGCTATACGCCAGTGCTAGTGTACGCCGGATTGTGCGTCAAATCGTTCCTCGCGATCGCAGCACCTTGGAGCCCTATTTTACGGACAGACCTCGTACAATTCATTTGACCAAAGAAGGCGATGATGCGTGAAAATGCTCATAATATTTGTTTAATTTATACTCTGCACAGCAAGAAAATATTGAACGTTATTGCACGATTGGTATTTACATGTATTTATATTTATCAAAAAGAGTCACGATCCAGAATGACTATGGCATCCCCAAATGGTTGAAGTGTGTTGTGGGGCTGAAGGAATTGATGATTGGAATAAAATGGAAAGAATTGGATTGGGAAGTGTCTGATTATTCAAAACAGTTGTTAACTAACTCTGCTGAAGCCATTTCAAGCAATGTATTGAGTATGAATGGAAGTTTTTCACCAGATAGCAATTTCGGGGCTGGAACAGGCTCATCATCAAATTTCAATGGTCAGTTGTTTTTAAAATTCATATTTTAAAAGGGAACAACCGGGGTCACGTCAAGAACAAGGTTAAAATTTTCTGTGAAGCAGCCCACGCAGCGCCAAGTGATTCCTACGCGCGATTGTTTTGCCGGAATAAATAGGACAACAGAGTGTGTGTTAATATTTACTCCACCCCTGAAATTTTCGGGTCAAACGTAGGCAAATCGATCATTGTCAACGGCCGCGATTATCTGTGACGTCACATCGATCATTTTAACTTTATATTAATGCTTTAAATAATCGAGTGAGTTAACCGGCCGTGCAGTGATACTTTGCATTTTTCAAAAGGTGATTAATGATATTTTAAATAAAAGACCGATCTGATGAAGGTGATTTCAGGAATTAAAAAAAGGTGATTGATCTTTTTATTATACGCGTGAGCTTTTATAACAAAGTAGTCTATACTAGTCCCAGTAAGAAATCGTATTTGACGTCATCGTTCTAGTATTTTCAGTTGCTTTCATTTTCGATTTGGGAGGTAAGTATGGCTACCGCCGCCAAGCAATCATTGGATAACCAACACCCCTGCCATAGGTCACCTCAAGTGGTTACAAGTTTGGTAACTTAGCAGGGTGCTCGGGTTCATGGGGTGAGATTTGTTTAGGTCTTGGTGCATGTCGGGCTGGATCGGGAGAGATTGGTTGAAGAAGGTCTTTTGACCTCTCCAGCCAGAATACCTCGACCCATCACCTTACACAGCAGTTGGAGCGATGGATTCATTCAAAGATATTTGAAACACAATGTATTTGAATTCATATATCCGCCCAAAGATATTCGTGTTTCATATATCTTTGTGTCCGCCACTCCTGGACATACTGACACCCAGATTCCTACCCACCCCTCATTCCTATTTCCTTCCCAGAACTTTCTCTCCTTCCTTTCCTTAAAAAACCTTCCTCACAGCATCCCCTAAGATGACACAGGCCCTGAGGAAAATTATTTTTCTCAGGGTCTCCTCGTGGAGCAAATGTAAAAAATGTCATTTTTACAATGTTTTTTTTTTAGATACACCAAAACATACAAAGGTGTCATCTTTCGTGTAGGGGGGAGGTTGGGGGGAGAGGGGGGGAGCAGAACCCAGTGTGATTTCAATAATGTCACTACGCAAAAAGGCATAGATATTACATAAAATAAAATAAATTGTAATTTACTCGAAACTTTCAAAGTTTAGGGTTGTTTGTTCCACAGAATAATGTAGAGATATCGATGTTTCCTTCGCGTAGTTACCTGTTAAAGAGTTCCTTACTACGCAGCAGAAATGATTTTTTTTTTATATTCCAATACCAAATATGTGTGTGTAAGGGTTCGTAAACACTATTATTTGCGGTCCATTTCCTCCAAATTCCGAAAATGTTTTGAATTACCTACTTGAATTCGCAAACTAAATAAACATTTCTCTAGATTTCGTTCGGTTGCTGGATTTTGACCTACATTATTTTTCACTTATGTTGGCAATGTAGAAATTATTATTTATGTTATTGATTCACACGAAATTGGTTTTCATTTCAAAATGATTTTGGTCTTGAAAGCGATATGAACCTTTGACCACAATTTATTTGCGAATAAGATTTTTTAGTGTAACAAACATTCGACGGGCGTCTTGTTTGGGAGAGACAGCATTATATAGAGACAATTATGTAAGCATATAGGAGCGTGCAAGATTCTCTAGTCTGTCTTCGTTATTATCTGTCATACGCTTCGATCAAGGAATATCATACGTCAATGGTCATACGTGATGATATCTTGTGTTCATTAAAGTCTGTTAAAGTAATTAAAGAATGTCCACCATCTCCATTATATTTCTCAGTAATATTTTATATGTTATCTTATCAGCATCAAACCAAACAACTTTTGACCAAAGAATTTTAGATGGTACTGCTTTGCAACAAATTGTGTATTGCATTGGCGTATTGCTTTGTGTATTGCATTGGCAATACACAAAAAAATTGCTCAAGTTGCATTTAAATCATGAATAATTGAATTCTTTTTTAAATCAACCTATTTGAATTTAATTTTTGTTTGTTTGAAGCCGAATCTTGGAAGTGAAAACTAACCCACTTTCCGACATCTGATCATTCTGAAACTCGGCAGATAGATGACAAAGCATCATATCTGTGGCAATGACGCACAATCACAGGCACATATTCACATTTTATTAAGGCTCTGCAACTGGGCCCGAAAAGAAGAAGAACGATAAAATCGATGCGAAAATTGCGAAAATGTCTAATAAAACACGACTCGTTTAAAATAGAGCAAAAATCTCGCGAGCATTATCTTAAATAGCATTTAAAGAAACACTGTGAATTTTTTCATACATATAACTTGTAAAATAACTGAAACAAACGTGTTAATAATAATTTTTGGAGCATAATTTGCGATTTTCTTCTATCGAAGGAATTTTATATAATTTTGGGTTTCGGCTCGGGCAAAGTCTAGATATCGTCACGAATAACATATATATTTTAAGAGCTTTAAAACTTACCGTGTTTAAGGGAAATATGTAATAAATCGGTACAAATCCGGGTTGCGGGCCCTTAAATTCGAACATATTAGAGCACTAATATACGATATAAAAGTTGGTATTAAAAATCGGAATCTGACAAGGTTGGTAGCGCGGTTCATGCGATCCGATTAAAATCTCAGTTACACCATTTTCTTTTTAATTTTAAAAGACTTTTTAAAAGATTTATTACACCCCAGTACAAAATCTTAAATTTGTGCGTTTATTTTAACGGCTGTTTTGTATAATTTAAAATACAAATAAATAAAGCAGCTAACATCTGTATTAACCGTGATTTTTTTTAAATTATTCAGTTTGGTTTGATATTTTGACCTAAAATCCAAAATTAAGTTTTGTATGAACTAAGAGTATTTTTCAAAAACCTATAACAGAAGAGAAGGAGCCAATGTTTGAGTGTGCATGAAATAATGAGTAAATTCCAACCCAGACTTATTTGTGTGTTTTTCCATCCTCTCTACCTACTTTGATAAACAATTTCATGCCTGTTAGTGAGTTATTAAAGAGATAAGCTAGAAAATAAGATAGAAACCCCAAAGATGAGAAAGAACACTTTGAGGTATGAACGAGAAAAAACCTGCCAGAAATTTCAAGCTCATCAAAAAAACATGATATC
The DNA here is from genome assembly GCA_917880885.1 of Limnephilus marmoratus. Taxonomy (NCBI): domain Eukaryota; kingdom Metazoa; phylum Arthropoda; class Insecta; order Trichoptera; family Limnephilidae; genus Limnephilus; species Limnephilus marmoratus. The sequence continues at coordinate 34,616,298 of OU862924.1, forward strand.
GTGGTACGCCAAATCCCCAGAAGCTTTCACGAACCAATTCATTATGGTATTATTTTCTAGCTATCCCCTTTGAACCATCATTAATTCTACCTACTTCATTCGAACTCCTATTCAAATTAAAATTAAGATGCTCCAAAGAAAATCCGTCTTATAGGTGAACTCGAGGATTTACGTTGGTAAACGCAAATCCCTTGAATACATTAGTGATTTTTTGGTATTTTTCCAAAGATTCCCAAAGTAAAGTATATGGTATAGACATAGACATACCATTGTTAGAACCGTTCTAACGACAATGGAAGTCCATCTGCGGAGATTTTAAGCTGGCGTAGGTGGTTTCTAGATAAATGGTGAAACTATTAGGCCCTCCGTTCATGGAGATACTTACAATCTACGTAATTGTGGCGCAACCACAAGTACCCTGCTGATATACTACTTTTTAATGCTAGTCTCCATACACGGCGCAATCCGAAATATACTGAACTTGATCATTTTTCACGTGCAGCCGTGGAGTTAACACGCTATCGAGTTAACAAGCGATCTCATATGACTTTTTTCCAACATCAATCCATGCCTTCTCCACTAAATCCTTTCTTACGTATTCTGGTAAAGTATAGTCGTATAAACATGCATTTTTTCCACTGCCAGAACAAATCTAACATTACTTTCATGTTCCGACGCCATTTCTGACAAACGTCAAACGAATAAGTATCAGACACAAATGATGTGACGCGCCGAGTGCGATTAGCACTGTAGGTATCGTGATACTGATTGGAAACCGACAGCCACCGCGTAGCGCCGTGAACGGGCACCAGCAAAATCGTGCTGGGGGTACTTACGATCGGCGCGTATGATAGGCGCACGAGGATCGAGTATCTTGTAAGTATCTCCGTGAACGGAGGCACTTATAGTTACAGGACAATTCCTTTACGATGCGATCCGAATGTACCACACAAGCCTGCAGCACTTCTGTTCCGGTGTGACTGGATTATCAGGAGCCCTGATTTGATTGGAATCAGAACACGTGCTCTGAAGATGAGAAGTTGCCGTTTAATCAACCAGTTAGCGGTACCATGAGGAATCGTAACAGCGAAAAATCAGTTTTTTTTTTAGATTAGGTTTTAAGGTGTTCTGATTTGTCTTTGTTTTTGTTTTTGTAACTTTATTTAGATGTAAGCAAATTTCATACATCTAGTATTAAAAAACATATAAAATACATAATAAAATAAATAGAGTCATAAAATTATAACGGAAAGAATACAGCTTAAAAAAAGAAATACAGTTACTCCAGTTAGAAATACAAACAATAGGGTTTAAGACATACAGTTAATACAAATAAATACAATTCATAAATTTTTCTTAATGTATGTTGCACATGTTTTCCGAAAAGTGCCAAGACTTGGGGCTTCCTTTATGGAATTTGGTAGGTTATTATAAAGTTTTTGACCTTTATAAAACACGCTGTTCTGTGTACACGTAAGTCTAGTTTTGGGAAGCCTGAAGTCTCGGCAACTCCTCGTAGGATAATTGTGAATATTTTCATGGTACATAATATTAGTTTGCAGATATTTAGGGAGCATGTTATTTTTAAGCTTGTACATCATTGTTAACGTATTATATATTATATGTTGTTTAGTTGTCATCACTGGTTACCCTGGCACACATGGCGAAACCAGGAATGTTGGAAAATCCTTTTCTTTTGGCGTATCCTTTATAATTCGTTCTTCTTTGCATGTTTAGTGCACCGTCGAAAGGCAATAAATTACGCAGTGGTGAGAAGTATACGGCGATAGTTTGCATCACCAAGAAAGGTTGCAAGAAAGTCTCTCAGCGGGAGGATCATAAATCATCCCACAGGGGCTACAAATGGATAGGAATGGGGCAGGAGTAACCTGGGTTGCAACAGAGGAAATTAGAAAAGTGGCAAGAGCGATTTTCGTCACAAATAACTATCAAATATAGTTCATAACGCTATTGATAGGCCATTAATCTTAGAGTGCCTGAGTCGTCAGTCGTCAACTCGACTTGTTCAAGATACCACACTGCAGAAAAAATGCTCTGCAAATGAATGACAAGAATGGTGCTTTTGAATGAATTTACTAAAATTGTACATAAATTAATTATTCTTTAAATAACTTTAACTTTAACTTCAAATATTAAAAATGCTAAAATAAGATATCTTCCGCTGTAAGGGTGATCGGATAGTAGGTATATATATATAGTACAATTAATTGAAGAATTAAAAAATATATATTTTACACCAAGCGATCGCCCAAATTCACTCACGTAGTACAATTTGAACGACTTATCAAAGTTTTTCTTTTGATTTCTATACTCAACTACTCGTATTTCAAGGTAGTTAAAGTTTTAGTTCATTAATTTATTGCAGTTGGTTACTTCTAAAACTTCTTCTTGCCCATCTCCTTCTTTTTCCTTTCAAATTCCTGTTATCGTTGATCATTAAAAATTAAACATAGAATTTCTTAATACTTCCCCACATTTCTCTTCCCCGTCTTCTTCACCTCTATATTAACTTCAGTCTCATAACAATTGTGGATGACATGGACAAAAAAAATCTTTACTCAACTACCGATGGAGTTTTCCTAGAGGGTTGTATGTTGCTGAAAAAAAATATCTTCGAAAAGAGCCAATCAAAAAGTTTGTGAAACTCTGTACTTCAAGAAACCCGCTTTATGTATGTATATTTGTGTAGGTACATGCGAACGCTATTATTTTCACATAACTCAGGCCGTATCACCAGGCTTTGGTTTGGCCCGAGCGCGGTGGGACTGGAAGGGGTGATATCCGTTACGCATACGGTAGGAAAACACCCATTTTCCGTCTTCGCTGCTTTTCCACGGAGATATTCCATGGCATTTCGACACTAATGTTAGTACCGCACGTATCTCTGAGTCGGACTTAAGAAAACTCCCACTAATCGAGAAAGGACGGAACGCAATGGGGGATTTCACAAACTATGGATTCCGTTAAATATAATATGAGGAAATTTAACCCCTCCGGCCTCGGGCATATTTTGTTAGATGGTCAAAATATTTCCGTTTGGCAAAAAATTAAAATAAGTGGAATATTTCTGAAAGTATCAGCAAATTAAAGTCTTTTTAGAAAGGGGACAAAAAACGCTTTTAATTTTTATAACTCGAAATAAACTTATAATTTTAAATGTATTTTTTTAAATATAAATTTAAAAGAGTTTTAAAAATGGCTCACCTAACTCACCTTACGTTATTTCTATTTAAATTACTGAAAAAGAATACAATAACTTTTTTTTTTGAAATAGGCAATTCACCCTAAAAAGAGGGCACATAGACAAATGTATTATAAACGTTATTGTCACCTCACTTTTTTTGCCTTTATATGTAAAAATAATTAGTAAAAAATTCCCAAAATTTTATCATTTTTTTTAAATTGCGGTCGGAAATTTTGGTAGACTTGATTATAAAGCGCTGTGTTTTCGCTTTCTATCACTGTTTTGATTAAATCTCTCACCATGATAGTAAGGAAAACATAACAATTTCTATGTGAGTATATACGAGTTATTCATGAGAGTATATACAGGGTGTCCGGTGGTAAAGTGCATTAACTTCGGGAGGTGATTCTACATGATGCTAGGAGTAAAAAAGATAAACAACTTTTTCCGAAATTCCAACATTTTTTTCCATACAAAAAGACATACATACTAAAAATCGTTAGTGAAGGTACACACTTACCAGATAAATTCGCTGTGAGTTTGACAGTGTCAATGCGGCAACGTTGCATATTTATGAGTGGCACGTATCCATGGAAACAACATGTAAATTGTAAACAATAACAAGACTGACAGTTCGCCGTTTTACAATGTGCAACAAAATCGTATGTTTTATAATGTTTTAAACCAAATTCAACTGAGAACTGCACTAAAATAACAATATTCATATGAATTTACACTTTTTACTATACAAATTATTAATAACTAATTGAACACTTAACTAATATCATCGTTTTTCACTAATTTAACAAATTTTCAAAATGTCCACCTTCTGCTTGCAGGCAAGTATTGAAACGTCATTGACAAGAAGAAAAGAAACACGCGTTGAACAAACATGTTCTTTTAAGTCAATAAATACACACTAATGTAACAAGTTTCGAGTATTAATAACACAATTCTTACAGAGAAACACTGCAAGATACATTGTATTTGCGAATAAACGGTTAAATTCATCGCGAAGCATCTGCGGCGTATTTAAATATCAACAGCTGAGAGCTGACTGACGGAATGGGGTAGCGGGGAGTTCATTGAGCGCGGGGGGCGCGGGACGGTAGATTTGGAAACTATGCTAAATAGTAACGCCGGCACTACACAGCGGACCGATTTTACGTTTTTACCTGAAAAGTACTCTTCAAAGTTTGAATTTCGGAAAAATTTATTTATCTTTTTTACTCCTACCATCATGTAGAATCACCTCCCGAAGTTAATGCACTTTACCACCGGACACCCTGTATAACTACATGAGTTGTTCCCAAAAGCGAACAAATTATTTTGGTGGGTTTACTTTAAGGTTTACTTTTTTTTTATTCTGATCATTGTACAAATATAAATATCGATTTTAAAAATTATTCGATAAGGGTTAAAACTGGCTACAATGTCATTAGGTAACGCTAGTGGCTGGTTAATGGCTGTCACAGACGTCGCGTCGGTCGGAGTGATGTCGCTAACGCCATATTCAGGAACAAAAACAAAAATGTGAAAATTCCGTTTGTCCTTACGACACCGTAATAAGCGTTAAACATGAAGAAAAATATGGGTCGAACAATGTGCTGGGGATTTTCGCAGCCTACTAATTATAATCGTTTTTCAAATAGGTTCCTGTAGCCGAGTTGGTCAAGGTGTTTGTGCCGGTAAGACAAGAGATCCTGGATTCGATTCTCAGTTTCTACTGTTACCTATTTTTGTCTGTGTCTTGTTATTTTTTATATTTTGTAGTATTGCCTTTATCTTAATGATATGGTACATCATTCATTCAAAAGAATTAAAAAAAACATGTTTAGTTGAAATAACCGGTCAGTGGCTGAGTTGGCTTCGCGTTTGGGTCCCATCCACGCATCACGTGTTCGATTCCTCGGCTGGCTAAGTCCTCCATCACGACACAAGCAACATTTTTCGAAAATTTTCAAATATTGTCAAGTTATTCGTAATCCGGGAATGTTCTTCTTTCTTTAAAAAAAAATAAAAATAAGGAACTCTTGTGCCTGATAAGGGAGCCACGATTCTTGCTTAGGTAAAGTACAAAAATGTGCAAACATTATCTATAATCTACAATAATAGTATTTAGGAACTGAGAGTGTAGAGAAATATGTTATAAAATGGTGGAAATTCGGAATGCGGAGCTTAATGGTTCTGATTTTTCATAAAACCCGCCTTTACAAACCTATACGCATTTGATTCGCTTATACATCATGATACGACGAATGTTGCACGATGTCAGTTGCATACGTCAGTGGTATCATGTCGTGTTAAAAGCTTTGAAATATAGGTATAACTACTTGTATATGTGTTATTTAAATTTATTTAATTTTACAGCAAACTTTGAATATGTGCTAAAAAAGGAATCAAAAAAGGTAAATTTTCTTAGAAGACTAAGACGTAAATTAAATAGAAACACTACGGAGCTCATTTATAAAACTATCGTTGGTCCACATTTGGACTACTGCTCTACAATGTTATATTTGGCCAATGAAGGAAGTTTGAACAAACTAGAAGTCATACAAAACAAAGCTATGAGATGTATACTGGGGAAAGGCAAATACGCAAGGATTAATCAAATGAGAGAGGAGCTAAATTGGATTCCAATAAAAAAGAGACTACTATTTAACGTGTTCATTTTTGTGCATAAAATTATGAAAAACCAAATGCCAAAATACTTGGATGAAATTGTTTTTAATAGAGACATTCATAATTACGAAACAAGAAATATAAACAGAGTTCGATTGCCACAAATGAAGAAATCAAAATCACAGAACTGCCTAATGTACAGAGGACTAAAGATGTATGATGAAATGCCTGAAAGTATGAAGAATGAAGAAAGAATGAATGTATTTAAAAAGAAATATTATGCTTACTGTAAAAATATTTAAATTTATCAAATGAAATGTTACATTGTGCTTATTAGTTTATATTCATGTAGTATAAACTAACTCAATAATAAAAAATAATAAAAAAATTATAGTGTTAGTATCTACCATTCATCCTTGTACCCTTTTCCAAAATTATAATTCCTACCCACATTATTTATTACAAGTATTTAGTGAAAGAATTAAATATCGTCCTGTCAACATGTATTGTGAGTGTTGAATACAGAGCCCTTGTTCGACCGTGACAAATAAGAACCATCGTGAGCTCGCGAATTTAGTTGTGAATGTGATAAACTAGTGGAACTTCGAAAAGTGAAGGAAGAAAACAGGATAAGTTGGCATTCCTTGACTATCCTCAGTCCTTCCAATTTGCGGGTTTCTTTTTTAAGTCCTCAATGCGTAGACTTACAACACTTAATTCTCTTTTTGATTATAGTTGAGCGACTTTTTAGTGACGCAACCCTAATGGCCGATTGTTTAACGGAATTTGAACAATTCATCAAATTTCGAAGCTATTTTTCAGGTTGTAATAATTCTCTTTTCACCTCTTTTAACTTGATATTAAATATTTTTGGAACTCTTTCATCCCTTCAAGTTTTCTTGAACTTTTCTTTTGGCTCTGATCGATATTTAAATTTTAAGGCTTTTCATGTGTGTAGTAGGGATGGAAAATTCCTCCCCTACGTCACACAAGCCTTCATGAAAATTGGACCCTTATTTTCTTTGATAACTACAGAAAGCTACTTAAAGCTTCCTTGTACTACATACCTTTAGAGATATGTATACTTAACTAATTAATACGTTAATTACGACCTTGAACGTAAATATTTTCGTATTTATGTTGTAATTAAACTCCATCAAACGTTGTGTAATTTTTTTGATTTATGATATGAGACTTTAATTACTTTCATTTTGTGGCAACCCTTTGATTCTAAACAGAGCGTTGAGTTTCAAACTGTACTGGTCTCTCCCTCGCAAATCTAACTTTAAATAATTTCTCTAAATGAGCTAACTTTCCTCCGTCGCTTATTATGTTTCCATACATCCTAACGAACTCGTAAATAACCTGTACTAATCGAATTACGCATGTTTAATTGAACAAATAATTAAGTATGACTCAAATGGTTAATTGTTAGTAAATTTGATTATGATTGTTTTGTATCTGCTTGTCATCTCTCCTATCCGATTCAGCTGCTATAAGGTACATATAAAGGTGGGTTTAGTAGGTTAATGTAATTAATAGATTGCATATTAGACGAACTCAGAATACCCTTTATCTTCCGAAAATTTGGCTCCTATCCTCCTACAAGTAAACCAGGTGATCAGATTCTTACTAGAAATTCGCACAATCTTCTGGCGCGGATCGGTTAATTGATACCTAAGTTATCGCGTCCTAACCGTCCTTCCTTTTGCCATCATGCACTGCCTTCAGGTCGTCATCCGAGCCCAGATATGTCCAAATGCCTACTCCTCCAAGGTCTACTATTTACTTAGGGCGAACCGGTTTCGTCCTATATGCAATCATATACTCACGGTGTTTTGCAGAGTTACGGGTCATGAATCCTCCCTCCACGTACAAGAAATGATGTGAGAGTAACTCTGTCGAGTCTAAAACGCTAGTTGTAAGCGGGTCCACATCATCCAATGTACAGTACATAGAAAGATATATATGTAAACATACGTTTGGGTAGGATTATAACTCGCAATATGTAACTAGCCAGTCTCATATTCCGAGCTCGGATTTCGTGAGAAGGAATTCTGCACAAAACCTTAGCCGATGACCGAATATATACATACCAAGAGTGGGAAATATTAATAGATACTAATAGATTAAGAAATTATCTCGGTTTGTTCTGGAGTGCCGAAAATTCCAAGCTTTTTGATTTGTTTGGTTGACAATTTTATTTAAGAGATTGCCATCTCTATTATGTGTTTGGTTAATGGTCCTTGTTTTTAAGGAGCGACCACTGCCTCCTATTGTTGAACTGTTTTCTAAATTTTCCCCCAAGGTTCAACTTTTGGTAAAATTTTTACTATCCCGTGATTTTTCAGTTGTCTCATGTAACTGATTGATACTTTTTATTAGGCTATCCCGTGATTTTTCAACTGATTCTTGTAGATGATTGATGTCTATGAAAGTAATTACTCCACAAAATTTTACTCGAATCTTCCTTGTAATTCTTCAATATTCTTCTATTTGACTATCCCGTGATTTGTCAACTGTTTCATGTAAATGATTGATACTTACGAGAGTAATTGTTCTATAATTTTCTCCTCGAATATTCCATGTAATTCTTCAATACGCTCCTAAACTAACCCGTGATATTCCAAATGTTTGATGTACCTATTATTTGACTAGCTTATAATAAATCTATTTATTTTCAATTGTTCAGTTCAAAATTTATCTCCTCATGTTCAAATTAAAGATTGTGTTTAAAACTTTTTCTATAATTGCGCAATTTCATGGCTTTGTCCCATTCTAAAGTTAATATTAATACCTGTCAACTACCTATTAAATATATTATAACCTATATAATAACCTAACTTACTATAATACTAATACCTGTCAACCACCTATTAAAGACCCAGGTACATCTTCCTTTAAAAGCATCTGACCCAGTGCCCCCATGACCGAGTTGTTTTATAAACAATTTCAATTATGTAAACATTACCGCCGTCCTCGTGACCTAGATTCCAAACATGAGATATTTGTTTACTTTTAAAACATTCTCGAACGTGAGATTTACGGTCCTAAATTTCCTTTTGAATTTAATAGTGGTAATTTCTTTTTTGCAATTGCCCTAACCTGATCCCAAATAAATATAGTTATAATTTACATACATATACATATATATTTTGCCTCAATAAATAAATATACTGATATATACAATTATATTATAATTCTAATATCATAACTCATTTTTTTTTTATTTTATATTAGCCGAAATTATAATGGTACATATATTAATAAAATAAGTATAAAATATGAACTTGAATTTTTTCTAGCACACAACTATTTTTTAAATAGCATAGTGCGTTCTAAGTAGGTATTAGTAATCGATACCTTTTACTTTTATTTAAGTGTGTTTCTTTTTGATTAAAATTTTCTTGGGATAAATATAAATATATATATATAAATATACATACTTTATATATAATATTTCAATATAGGTACATATCACATATTAAGCAAGTAATACTTTGTTATAAAATTAATTCAAATACCAACTGTCTGCTGCATACCGCTCTCTCCTTGGAACCTAGAAAATATTTATACTTTATGTAACTTACCCCAAAAGGTCTACTCCGTCGGGTTCTACACGACCGACCTTTTTGTTTAAATATTTTTTCCTAACTAATTCAGCTATTGTCTAACTAAACCTAAATTAATCCTTTCGATTTATTATTCCGCTATCTGTTGAATCTAAACTGAATTAATTGATGATTAATCTTTATCAATCAAAATGTATTCCGTTTAAATTATAATTTTTAAGCAATAACCACTTCACGATTATTTACGAAATAAGAGATTTATTATTTTTATTTTTGTTTGTCACCGAATCCCTTTTTATTTATTTTGCAGTAAGATAACGCTTTAACTATCTATTTAAGCTTTCCGAAATAGTTATTATTATTAAGTTATCACAATCTCATTTAACAGCAATTTAATAATTTGTATTATTTAGTCTAAGGTCCATATTTATTATTATTATTTTATCTAACACTAGATTAATCCTGTGATAAATTATTACGTTCGATTTGCACTTTATTTAAGGAACTATTATTGATATGATTTTTTTTTCTCCAAGTATTAAGTCCTAAAATTTAACTAAACACTGCTTTTAAATTTGCCAAATACAACACAACACTTTCCACCAACACAATTTGAATTTATGATTTAATCACCTCACTGAATCTAATTAATTATTATTAATGGTACTAATTTCTTACACTGAATTTAATACCAAACTTTAGACACTTAGAACTTTCTGTTAAAATGCATTTTATCTAACACTAGATTATACTAAGTCCAAAATCACTTCTATCGACTTGACTCCAATTATTTCAGAGTCATAAAATTTATGAAACTTAGAAAATTTTTCAATTAATAACCGCTTTAAACGTCACGTCACGTAACTTCCACGTTTGATAATCCGACGATTGATCTCGAAAAATGCCTGAGTTCTAGCCTATATACCCTTCCCAGGATTAGAATGGCCTATCTAAGCTATCTTTGATCCACGAATTTAATCTCTAACAACTCGAGATTTCATATATCGATTCTGTCATTTTTGTTTAACTGTCGTTAGGTCCACCTTTCATGACTTTGTTCATGCCCTATCTCGTTTAAACATTTTTCATTTTTTAGATATTACGTCAAAATGCCCCTCATTCCTTTGTCTGTTGGTCATACAAAATTAGCTTGAATTTCATAATTTTTAAGTTCTTTTTTTTCTCAATTCGTAAAAGGTCCGTCTTCGATAAACTGTATATAATTCTCAATTTTGTTTATCGCTACCAGAACATGAACAAACTCATGCCAAAACTTTTAATATGCATTTTCCAATTTTCTTTTTACTAAATTCTTCCATATCTTCATGCCACCTATGTGGATCAATTCAATTTTAAGCTGCATCGTCTCTACTTATGTCGTAGACTCGAATTTTCCTATTTTCCTTTTATCCACGATGTTCTTTCTTTGATTTTCCTCATTCATTCTCATGTAACTTTCCACAATTATATGATTAGTTACATTCCAAGCCAAATTTATTGTTTTCATCGATACTTCTGAATTTTCATGAGTTTTCCTTACGGAATCATCTTTTAATTATTTTTATTTTCTTTTTTACTACCCCCCGTTTCGCCTTCGATGTATGTCACCTCCTAGAAAATTTCATTTTCTATATACTACTACTTTTTATGTTATTTTTCACATTTTTCATAGGAGAAACTTCCACTTCGGCCCTTAAATTCCTGTCATTTTTATTACGTTCTATGGTTCATCCTCCAAATTCCGTCCCTTTCTCCCCTAAATCCACATTAATTTAAAATTTGACGTCTGTTTATGTCTGGGTTTTCGAGGTGTTGATCAATAACTCAGCTTTTATTCGAGGGTAATAAAATATAATGGTTTTTAGTTAAAGTAAACTGTCCATAGGACCAATGGTAATTTTTATCGCCCCAAAAGCCATTAAAATGGGTTTAATCGCCTAATACCATGTTCGTTTTCTTATTGTTTGAACAACAAAATCACGTGTGAGGTCGTCAACTCAACTAATGTTTCATTTTTCCTTGCAGTCTGTCCTATCTCTCATAGAATTCTTGTCAAACAATTGACGTAAAACAACCCTTTTTGTTTACTTTATCCAACGCAATGTGACTAGAATGACCACCCTATTTCAAATATATAACGTTATCTATTTAAACTCGTCTGAAAAATGCAAAATTAAGTCGAAGTCTTATATTGTTCAATAAACACTTCCATTTAAACGTCCATATTTTTCATTAGATTATCTTTTCAAATCGTTTTCCAGGACCTTATTGCTTCATCTAAAGGTGACATTCCTAATTTACGGCGTTTTTCTTCCTTTTAAATATCAAACGTACGTTTCTTTCCGAATCTGGCCTCCTTTTGCTTTCCACGTACTCGTTATACAACTGAATATCCCTACAGTAGCTTTTCTTATGTTTTGCACGTCTTTTCCTTAATTTTCCTCTTATTAAAATTTTCTTGTTATTTTCTCGCATAGTTTTTCCAACATAATATGGATTAATTTGCTCGTTAACGGCGGTTGTCAATACCTTGATTGCACTGATTGTTTATCTTACATCTAGGGTCATCGTACCCGATGCACCGGGCGTGAGACCCTGTTTACATTATAGTGTATTGATCTTTCGGTTGAACGATATTTTTTTCCATAAATCTCTGATTAATTGCCTAGTTCAAAGTCCATCTCTTTGTTTAAAATCTGAATACGCCCCCCGCTTTGTGATTGGTTTGATCAATTATTTATAGCTTTCTGCTTCTACCTGATTGGCTGTTGGTTTCAACTATTTATTTTCGAGCCTAAGAAAGGGTCTTTCCCTGTCTCGTGACGATTTTTAATACCATCTGTGATCTTTTTACCAAAATTCATCTCAATCTGTTTAATTTATAGGTCCCTACTGTCAACAAGAATTCAATTTACTTTGATCCGATAGATGTCGCAAGTGTGTCCGTTTTATAAGTTATTGGTATTTTCTTTTTAAATTAAAGGGGTAGGCTACGATATTTTTTTATTTGCACTGGTGATTAATGCAATACATCACAAGGTTCAGTGAAAGTCTTTTTTTCTGATAAGGTATACATGACCAAAAACTACCTTTATAATATTTTATAAAATATGTGGGTTCTGTTAAAATAAAATAAGAAGAATGGTACTCACTTGGTTTATTGACAAATAACAATTACTAAATAATAATGAACAGAGATGTTGCTTGGTGCACCTATTGTCACGGAGTGACAGGCCGTGCCGCGTCTCTCCCCACCTCGCGTCCCAATGGTGGTGGGAGTATCGACACTCCACATGCCTCCCCTCCTAGAATGATGATCATCCTTCCTGAAGTCCTCCTTGAATCCTCTAGCAGGTGGATGAAATATTGGACTGAAGAGGTATATGTACATGACAGAGAGACAGAAGATTGCATGGAATGATGGGCACAAATGTTCGAAGATATCTCGTGCCTAGTATGCCCATCTTTCAGGGAATCTAACACGCCTACCCGATCGAGTTTTTCTCTCTGGTGCTTTCTCAGGAATAACTGTTGTGGTCGGTTTAATAGTGGGGATTTCTTTATCCTCCAAATCTGTTGGGAGAAAAGCAGGTTTTAGCCTATCAATGCTTATGTACTTTTGATGGCCACGTATTTCCACCAACATTTTCTTAGAATCCCTCATCAATACTTTGAAGGGTCCTTCATATGGCGCTTGCAAGGGAGCTTTTACTGAGTCTGTTCGAATGAAAACATGAGTGCAAGTTCCCAACAAACCGTGTACAAAAGGTTTATCATGGTTATGGTTTGTAGCTGGTATGGGTTTAATATCTTTCAACATATCGGTGACCTTTCTAGCGAACGTCTCTGGATCTGTTGGTGTTGTCTCGGTGAAAAAATCTCCCGGGAGCTTAAGCGGAGTTCCGTATGTCATTTCCGCGGGTGATGTTTTTGCATGCTGTCGAACGCAAGATCTGAGGCCCAAGAGAATCAATGGAAGTCTCTCTGACCAACTGCTTGTGGAAGCTACTTTTAGAGCCCCTTTTAGTGTTCGATGCCATCGCTCTATTAAGCCGTTTGCTTGCGGGTGGTACGCTGTTGTTCTTAAGTGTTTTACACCACACAATTTCATGAGGTCTTCGAAGAGCTTACTTTCAAATTGACGTCCTTGATCCGACGTTATTGTATCGGGCACCCCAAACCTAGCTATCCAGTTCTCCATGAGAGCGAGAGCAACTGTCTCTGCCATGATATCCTTAATGGGAATCGCTTCTGGCCATCTAGTGAAACGATCTATAATGGTCAATAGGTAGTTGTTGCCACGTGATGGAGGCAAGGGTCCAACAATATCAATATGGATATTTCTAAACCTCTCTTTGGGCAACGGTAGTGTTCCAATAGGACTGTGGGTATGCCTATTTACCTTGGCCTTCTGGCATAATATGCACGTGGTGACGAACTCTTTTACGTCTCTTTGCATCTTAGGCCAAACGAATCTTTGCCTAAGTGTTTTGTAGGTAGCTCCAATGCCGGGGTGACAAATACTGTGCATGTTATCAAGTATACGGTGTCTCCAAGCCTTTGTATAAATGGTCTTGCAACACCAGTGGACATATCGCACCATAGAGTTGTAGGACTTCCGGGAATCTGGACACGTTTCAAGCGCAGAGAAGTCTCGGTGTTCATGATCGCGATGAGTTCTGAGTCGCTGTTTTAGTCTAACGCCATCTCTTCATAGTTGATAGGCGATGGAATCTGTATCTCTTCAATCCTTGATAATGCATCGGCTACCTGATTTTCGTTTCCGGGTGTGTAAACGATTTTTGTTGTAAATTGCGCGATAAAATCTAACTGTCGTCTTTGCCTTGGCGAATCATTATCCGCTTTTTTGGTGAACGCAAAGCATAAGGGTTTATGATCGGTATATATGGTGACTTCTCTACCCTCAACCTGTCCTCGAAAGTACTTAATTGCTTCGTAAATGGCTGTGAGTTCTCTATCATAAGTACTGTAATTTTTTTGTGCGTTGTTGAGTTTTCGTGAAAAAAATCCGAGCGGTTTCCATTTCCTCTGCTTTTCTGTTCGTTGTTGGAGGGCTGCGCCCACAGCAAAATTTGAAGCATCCACCATAATTGCGAGGTCTGATGATATTTCTGGATGTGTGAGGAGTGTAGCATTAGCCAAATCAACTTTGGTCTGGTCGAATGCCTGAATGAGCTCCTCTGTCCATTGGATTGGTTGCTTGTCTGCTTTTTTTGTATTGGCGATTATGGCGTACAACAATCGTTGAGCCTCCACAGCCTTTGGAATGAACTTTCGGTAATAATTCAGCATACCTAAGTATCTGCGCATGTCCTTTGCTGTTTTTGGTCTTGGGAAATCTTTGATGATCTCCACTTTTTCGGAAAGAGGAGTCGTTCCCTCATTTGAAATTTGGTAGCCAAGGAATTTAATGCTGGATTGACCAAACGTGCTTTTCTCGGCGTTAATGATCAAACCGTGTTCCTCAAGACGTTTGAAGACTGTTTCGAGGTGCTCCATGTGTTCGTTTTCGTCCTCGGATGCAATCATAATATCATCGATATATGCAAAACAAAATTCCAAGCCATTCAGTACTTGATTTATAACGCGTTGAAACGTCTGTGCCGCGTTACAAAGCCCAAATTGTAAATGTGTGAACTCAAAGAGACCAAATGGTGTTATGATGGCGGTCTTTGGGATATCACTCAAACTAATGGGAATTTGGTGGTATGCACGAACCAAATCTATAGTGCTAAAAATGTTGGCTTTAGATAACTTGTGAGCGAAATCGTTCAGTTGTGGAATCGGGTAACGGTCTGGAATCGTCTGAGAATTGAGCCTGCGATAATCTCCGCAGGGTCTCCAACTGCCGTCCGATTTTTGTACCATGTGCAAAGGGCTTGCCCAACAGCTTTTTGATGGTCTACATATTCCTTGTTGTACCATAAGGGCAAATTCCTTCTTTGCTGCCTCTAGCATTAGTGGTGTCATTCTTCTGGCCCTAGCTGAGGTGGGTGGTCCAGTTGTTTCAATACAGTGGGCCACAGAATGTTTTACTCCTACTTCTCGATTGAAGGGTCGTGTAATTGCAGGGTATCGCTGTAGACATTGGCGGTATTTGCTTGTATTGTTGACCGTAGATATACCCGTACTTGCATAGTGAATGCGCTGTCCCGTTGACGTTAGTCCCGTCGTTGCGTCAATGAGTCTCCCTTTCCGAAGGTCCACTAGAAGATTAAAATTTTCTAAAAAATCTGCCCCCAAAATTGCGCGCTCGACTTCGGCTATGACAAATGTCCATGGAAATGTTCTACGCAATCCGAAGTTAACCATCATTCGGCGTAGTCCGTGTGTCTTGATAGGAGTACCATTTGCAGCGTAGAGTGCCACATTTGGCTCGTGTTGTTTAAATGTTTGCGGTGTTTTGAATTTGCTGGGAATTACAGAAATCTCCGCCCCGGAATCAATCAAAAAGTTTATATTGTTTTGCCGGTCCCAGATGTGCAACCTTTTTCCAATCTGCTCTATGTAAGTTGCATTGACACAGAGCTTCTTTAGTTTTCCGAACTCTTCGTCGTCGGCGGCCAATCACAGGGTGCGATGCACTTTTTCGCAAGTTTTCCGAACTTGTAATGATACCAGCATCGTTCGTAAACTTTTTTTGTTTGATGCCTGTTACGCGATGGTGATCTTAATCGCCTCTGTTTATTAATTTCCATTAGCTTTTCATCGCTTATTTTAGTTGAGTAAGATGAACTAGGAAAACCTCCTTCTACGTGGCATATATCATTGCTGCTATAGACGTCTGCCATTTTGTCGGCGATTTCTGCTAGCTTGTCTAAGTCCTGATCGGCCGATACAGTCAGTATAGCTTGCATGTTATTAGGCAGCCGTTGTAACCACAGCGTCCTGAAGAGTTCCGTGTTGATGATGGTGGGTCCTGCCAGTTCTTTCATCTGACGTAATAACTGAGACGGTGTATTATCTCCAAGCTGAAGTCCGTATACGAGCTTGGCAGTTTTTTTTCTCTCGGACTCTGTAAACCTAGTCACCAATGCCGATTTTAATGTGGCATACATATCCCGTGTGGGTGGGTTCAAAACGATGTCACTAACCATGGTTAGCGTTTCACTGTCCAGGCAACTTACGATGGAGTAGTATTTTGTTGCATCGGAACTAATGCCGGCTATGATAAATTGGGCCTCAATTTGCTTCAACCACAGTTGAGATTTATCCCGCCAAAAAGGCGGCATTCGAACCCCCACTCTTGCAACCTGATGACTAGTGCCCTGGTCCGTCATATCTTTGTCGTTATTTTGCTGCGTGTTAGCCATTAACTCGCTTGGGCAACTTTAATTGTGTGTGTAATGGTGTGCAGTCTCAAATATAATAAATAATAAATGTATAAATTATTACGTGTAATAATAATAAATGTGTAATAATGATATTTGAAATCGATTGACTCCGTGACGTTGTTTATTTGCATTAGTCAAATTACGTTATTAAAGCGCCAAGTGGTACCAATTATATCTATGAATATACTAGTAGACAGAACCCTACGCAAGAAACTAATTATCAGCGATATCGAAACGCGAAAAATTGTTAAGACGGCAAATAAATACTAAATACCGGTCAATAAAAGGGAGAAGGCCTTGTGTTATGCGCTCGAATACATAAAATGCCCTTCTGAAGAGAGGCGATTGTACTAGGTTAGACTCGGCTACTCGGGTTTCGATCTAGCGGGAACAAAATTTAGTATGTGGGTACGCGAGCAAATAATAATGCGATTTCGTAAATAATATTAATTTCGCGTGTTTTTATCGGGGTCACCAAATTTATGGGAGTTGTTTTACAACTCTCATAATAATTATTCAATCTATTCTAATATGCAGGGTTCTGTTAAAATAAAATCAGAAGAATGGTACTCACTTGGTTTATTGACAAATAACAATTACTAAATAATAATGAACAGAGATGTTGCTTGGTGCACCTATAGTCACGGAGTGACAGGCCGTGCCGCGTCTCTCCCCACCTCGCGTCCCAATGGTGGTGGGAGTATCGACACTCCACATATGTAACTCATATTTTATATTATATTAAAAAAATAATAAAAAACTTGTTGAGTGGAAACGGTAATTATATAAAATTTCTTCGATAGAAAAAATCGCAAATTATGCTCCGAAAATTATTAAAAACACATTTTATTCTGTTATTTAAGGTGTTTTACTTATTCAAAAATCACAGTATGTCTTTAAATATAACTTTGGCATTTGTTGAAAGTTTTTTGCTCTCTTTTAAACGAGTGATGTTTTATTAAACATTTTCACAATTTTTGCTCAGTTATTACGGTTTTTTAATGTTACCGCGCTCCCTGTAATATTCATATTTATAAATTTATATATCTCACATTCAAAGAAACCTTCTTCTTAATTTTAACGCTTACCACGGAGCCTTATCGCAACAAAATCTCCCGTTTCTATCTCTGACTAAATTAGGTTAATACTAACGACGTATCACGATGTATTACAGTTATAAAGATGTTGAAGCTTTAAGTATCCATTAAAAAATATTCAACAAAGCCTTTCAAAAGAAGAAATTTGTCGTAAAATATTAATAAACTTAAAAAATTAAAACATCGGTCTAACATTTCAACAAAGAAATACATATTTCGAATAAATTAATAATAACTTTTAATTAGTAAGATAATTTAGGTAGCCACTTCATCGCTTGTCTGATATCGTTTTTATCAATTCCACTTTTGAATATTAAAAGTCCATCGAACTTGAATAAATTCACGCATTATGCAACAAAACAAACTTAAATCACTCACCCGTTCACCAACAACCGAAGTTATAATGATCAATTAAGATATTTTTTATAAGGTAGATATTTTATTAAAACGGAACTCAGAAATTAAAAAATAATTTTTATGTCAACAAGTTGCAGAGCCGCAATTTCGTTTTTTTGAAATGTAATTTAATTTTTTTCAAGAATTTTGTCGCTAGTGTGAATACCAGCTATCCGCAATATGATAAAACTTACAGACATTATAATTACATACTATAAAAGCAGTGTTCTACACATTAGAAAACATGACAGTAATTTCATATTGTGGGTTGAAAGATAAAACAGTAATGGCGGTTTTAATGCGGGAAAACATTCGTGCCGGCTGCGGCTGGGGTAAACATAATATTCTGCGCAGGTTGTGTGTTACACACCCTTAAATTTAAGCATATGCTTACTCATGGGATGATTTCTAATTTAACACTGCTATATTATAAAGGAAAAATGCTTGTTTTTCAGCAACGTTTTCCAGTTTATTTTATTTAATCATTAATTCTGATGTATTTCTCACAACTATGTGTCCGATAAAACTTAAGCGATAGACAGCTTACTCGCAGGTCAGCCGAAGTAGATGTTACTAATCGTCTAATGGAATGTTCTGTGCCAAATCGAGTCGTTTATTATGATCCTTTTTCGTGAAACTGGCCCTCTCATCTGGAATAAATTTCCCTCAGCTCTTACTAATATCCAAAATTATACTGAATTTAAATGGGTTTTAAAAACAAACTTATTTTAAAATGCCTACTTTCTATAAATCTTAACTCCTTTTCGATGAACCATACAAATCCACATTCTCAAACTTCCGGCATTTTTTGGTTTCGGTTTCCTCCTTTTTGTACTTTTTTTACGTTTCATGTCTACTGAGAATGTTCTTATTTCTGAACATAAAGTGCTCCTGTTTTATGTTATATTTTTGTGAAAATATTCTTGTCTTGCCCTGCCATAACAGCACTGTTATTGTTATTTATATGTTCTCTTATCATTGTTTTGTATGAATTGCACATGTTTTTATGTCATGTTAGTTATAATTATTTTCCTGTGCTAAACTAGTACGTAAAAGCACTGTTATTGTTATTTATGTGTTGTCTTACCATTGTTTTAAATGAGTTTAATTTTTTTGTCTCGTGTTAGCTATTATTATTGTCCTGTGTTAATGTGAAATTTAAAAGCCAATCCGGTGGAAGAAGATGATATCCAAATATTATTAAAAAAATGATTTGATTTTATATCTCTGGCTGACGCCATTGAAGTAATAATCATGTATTGTTCCATAGTGCTTTCACACAAACGAAGTATTGAATTCCGTAAGTCTAAACTTAAACTTTGGGCGCACAGTTTACACCCGCGCTGGGCAAGCGGGTTCCCTACAGAGCATCGGACCATCCCATATCTTTATTTACAACCCTTTTATCACTATAAGACAAATCAAAACAAAAACAAAATAATTCCCATACAGTCGTGACCCACTCTATTGTGTACACCAGGGGTTCCCAAACTTTTCAAAGTCGTGGCAAACTTAGAAAATTTGAATTTTCTCACGGCACCCTAGTCATATAATATCTATCTGTGGTAGCTATGTTTCATATTTGTACGACTCTGAAAAAAAAACCAGGTAAGAAACTAATACAACTAGTTTTTTCGTTATTTGTTTGGGGTGTTATGCCGTGTTGCGCTACCTCCTTCTTTAGCAAACGTTTCGCGCAGCGTTGCAGTGTCCATCATCAGGGCAGATCCGGCATATGCAACTCGTATTTAAAATGAACAAGTACATTTATTAGTAGGACAACATAGATGAAAATACAAACAAAATGCGCACATAATTTCAAAAACCCTCCACATACTCTTGAGGTGAATGTGTGTTTAGTGCGACAGGTGAGCATGGTGCTCCCTGCACAATTTTTCGAATCGGGGAATAAGGCTTCATACAGCTACTCTCATACTCATTCTCAAACAGGCAGCAATACGTAACTTATGGTATATTCCACTCTTCCAACTTCATCACAAACTCTGGAGTACCGCAGGGGTCAAATCTTGGACCCTTACTTTTCTCGCTATTATATATTATTCGCGGATGACCTTAAACTATTCCTTTTAATAAAATCTTTGGAAAATTGCCTGCAGCTACAAAGTGATACAAATTCTATCGTCGAATGGAGTCACATCAATAAGTTAGTGCTACACCAAGGCAAACAAAACGATTTACTATAAATACAAAATGTCTTATTCATCTCTTCAGCACATTATTATTTTGAGAGATTTGGGAATCACATTTGATGCGCACCTAACATTTCACGTCCACATAGAAACGATATGCAGCAAAGCCTTAAGAATGCTAGGATTTGTGCTAAGCAACTCCAGACACTTTTGCAGCTCGGCCACGATTTGTTTGCTATATCTACTATAGAGTAGTAGGTAGCATTTTGGAAAGTGGTTCAGTATTATGGGGACCAGTGGATTTAACATACTCTCAAATGATTGAGAAAGTGCAAAAGAAGTTTCTGAGATACTTATATCTTAGAGACTTCGGAAATTATCCCTGGTTATATCCATCAGCCTTTTTGTCCGGCATGCTGGGTATTAATAGCCTCGCCGAAAGAAGGAAAACTACTTTGCTGACAACAGCATATAAACTTTTAAACGGTTTAAACGGTATTCCCGATATAATACAAAAAAAATGAGTTTTATGTCCCCGACAACTTCACAAGAGCGCGCAGACACAGAACTTTTGTTGTTCCGAGATGCAGAACTAACTTACCATTAGTAATGCCGCTCGGAAAAATGATTCTGTTACTAAATTACCTGTCCCCTGATATAGAGATTTTTCAATTAAATATTCATCAATTCAAAAACGCTATTATTACTTAATAAAATAAAATGTATGTTTATTATTGGTTATGTATAACTGTAAATGTGAATTTAAAATAAATAAAATAAATATCTTTATCCACATTTATTTTCGAGCGATATTTGCTGTTTATAACAGCAACCGCTGATAAGTCACAAAGGGAATGAGGCCCCTTAAAGCTTTTGCACTTAGAATCGGATACACATAAATTTTAAAAAAATTGGTTGCCATAGTTGAGAACCATTAAAATCTATTTCATTTTAATTATGCCTATTAAATTAATAATTCTATTCAGCCTAGACGTTTGTTTATATCTGACCAAAAGAGAAATAATTTACCAGATTATGTAATAAGAAATCAAATCGAGGTTTCGCGTTATACTTTAATAAATGGAATAATTTAGTAACTACCTAGGATAACCAACCAAGGTAAATATTGTCGGTGGAAGGAAGATTTAATTATATGCCTTGTTAAATAAATACAGCTCGTCGCGAGTTTTATCTTTCAAACGCCATGTCAAAATAATAATATTTAATCACGTGTTGTTTATTTTATGTTTTCAATTACCAGTTTTGGTTTATTATCACAGTCAATATTTACGAACCGCGTTTCAGTTTAGAAAATTTATGAAATTAATTAATTTCAGTTAATGAAAGACACAAAAATCTATCTTGGCGAACAGATTTCTTTTTTTTAAGACAGACAAACATTTCCGGGTTACGAATAAGCCGAGAATACTTGAAAATCTCCTACTACCACCACAGTAAGCGGAAAATGTAGTGTGGAAAGACAAACATTCCCGGATTACGAATTTTTTTAATTTTTTTTTTACTTTAACTCCACACAGGAGGCCCTGAGGAAAATAATTTCCCTCAGGGCCTATGTCATCTGGGATGCTGTGTGGAGGGTCGTTTTGAGGAGAGGAAGGAATGAACATTGGTCTTGAAGAAACCCATGTTGTAGGAAGGAGGAAACACAGAGGCCGGCAAATCATTCCACAGCCGAGCTGTTGAACACAAGAACGAATCAAAGAAACGACCCGTTCTCATGTGACAAATGTCAACCGTGTACAAATGTTGGGCACGCGTTAGGCGTGTTTCCCGACTATGCACCGGTGCCGAAGGGATCAATGATGCTAGTTCCTCGGAGCATCTTCCATTGTAATACCGGTAGAACAAGGATAGCATTCCCACCCGACGCCTGTGCTCTAAAGATTGCAATCCGTCTGTTAAGATGAGAGAATCTATCAAACGGACCGCCCGTTTCTGCACAGAGTCGAAGGTATTTTTCAGGTATTTTGGAGCTCCAGACCAGAGATGGCTGCCAAATTCAACCGTGGGGCGTACTTGTGATTTGTACAAGGTTAGCAGTTGTGTACTATTAAAGTATCTGCGGGCCCTGTACAGTACGCCCAGTTTTTGGGAGGCTAGCTTTACTCTGGCTTCGATGGAGCCCCCATACCTGAGCTGGTCACTTAGGGTTACACCAAGCATATCAATGGAGGGCCTGTTCGGAAGATTGCTTCCGTTGAAAGAGACTAGATTTTCATTTCGATCCCTTTTGGACGTAATCAGACAAGATTGGGTCTTTGAAACATTAAATTCAACGAGATTATTTTTACCCCAAGAGAAAACACTCTCGAGGTAGCCGTCCATTCTATGCTTCAAAGCCCTACGAGCTGTTGGAGTTTGTGAGCCCTTTGGGGGCTTGTCAAACAAAAAGCTATCATGAACTGTACTGTCATCCGCATAACAGTGAATTGGTGCACATGACAAAAGGTCGTTGATGTGCAACAAAAACAAAGTTGGAGACAGAACCGATCCCTGCGGGACGCCAGCATTTATCGAGTGTGAGGAAGAGGTGAAACCATCGACTACCGTCTGAATCGACCTCCCCCTCAAGAAGTCGGCAATCCACGTACACAAGGATGCGGGAAGTCCGTAAGAAAGCAGTTTGTTGACAAGTCCTCGGTGCCAAACCCGGTCAAAGGCCTTGGAGATGTCCAGTGCAACCGTTTGGGTCTCACCGAAACGTTCCAGGCATTGCCCCCAAACATGCGTCACATACGCGAGAAGATCACCGCACGAGCGATTCCGACGGAATCCGTATTGACGGTCGTTAATAATTTTGTTCTTCTCGAGGTATGTGAGCAGTTTGTCGTTGATCACACGTTCCATCACCTTAGACAGAACTGATGTGATCGCTATGGGGCGGTAGTTGGCCGGGTTGGAGCGGTCACCCTTCTTTGGAATAGGATGGATAACCGCTTTTTTCCAACCAGAGGGCACAGAGCCAGTCTTCAGGGACATTTTAAAAAGCTTCGTCAAAATTGGAGCTAATTCTGCAGCGCACCTCTGCAGTACCAGGGCAGGTATTCCGTCGGGCCCACTAGCTTTATTAACATCAAGCCCTCGTAAAACATGGAATACTTCCCGATGCCGGATCCTCAGCTTTTTCATATGAAAACCGCAGTGAGGAACCGACGTCGGGATAGCACCTTGGTCATCGAGGGTTGAGTTATCCGCAAACATTTTACCTAGTAAGTTACATTTTACCTAGTAAGTTAGCCTTTTCGGTGGCGGTGTTTGCTAGTGAGCCGTCAGGTCTGGTAAGAGGTGGCAGACTGGATTTGCAGAAATTGCGACCTATTGAGCCCGCAAGCGACCAGAATTGCCTGCTGCCATGCGGGCATGTAGTCAGCTTTCTGCTGATCTGCTGGTCGTGCTCGAATTTTGGCCTATTTATGATTCTCTTGGTTTCCTTTGTCATTTTGTTGTAAGCTGTTCTGTCCTCGGATGTTCTAGATGTGTTGTAGACTCGGTAAGCCGCGTTTTTTCGTCGCACTGCTTCAGCGCATTGTCGACTGAACCACGGCTTTGAGCAATATTTGAAAGTCTCCCACTACCACCACAGCAAGCTGAAAATATTGCTTGTGCCATGACGGAGGACTTAGCCATCCGAGGAATATTTGCCTGACACATTTAATAATTACTAGCTGGTACCCGGCATGCGTTGCTGTGCAATTTAATAAAGAAATTGTTTATTTACTCCCCTTCTTCTCCCGCGTCTCCTTCCCCCCTCGCGTTCCCACTCCGCCTCCTCCACCTTCCGTCTTCCCACTCCACTCCACCCCTTCCCCCGTACCGTGAACCCCCTCCCGAGTTCCCCTCCCACCTCCCTGGTTCCCTTCCACCCTTTCCCGAGAACCCCCTACTTGAGTTCCCTTCCCCCCCTTCCCTTCCCGCATTCCATACACTCAGTCCCGGTGCATTCAGTTTTCAAACAGTTCGCGTGCAACCTATTGCAAATTTCATAAAGCCAGAGCTCACCAGTAGTTTTGTACAAACCTTGTCCTGACAATAACGAACACAAATAAAAAAGAATTATCCAATTTGGTGCAGTCGTTCGGAAGTTATGCGCGTACATACATTTCGGGGATTCATTTTTATTTATATAATAAATATATATAGATATAGATATAGATATATAGATAGATAGATAGATAGATAGATAGATAGATAGATAGATAGATAGATAGATAGAAGATAGAAGATAGAAGATAGAAGATAGATAGATAGATAGATAGATAGATAGATAGATAGATAGAAGATAGATTGCTTTATCCACCTTCTCAATTTAACTCTCTGTTTATTCCGATTATATTACTACGTATTTATTTGATTTTTCGCGCCCGGCTGGACCTAATTTTTTTTTAATTCAAAAACGTCTAAATGTGCAGAATATATAAAAACAAAATATTCTACAATGCAAGAACGAAAAAAAGTAGATAAAGAGTAATAATATTACTTTTGTTCTATGCTGGATTCTGAAACACTACTGAAATGAATACTAAGGACGGGTTGTTTAAAAAATTTGACGGATTCATCAAATATTTGAAGGTAATTTTCACGTTCTGTGTAAGTTCTATTCAAGTTCTGTCGTTTTTTTTTATAGGCGAGTTGCTTCATAAAACTGAAATAATCACAGAACTAGTATAGAACTTACTCAGAACGTCATAGCGTAAGGAGTGTGGTGAACCCATCGCTCAGGGAGTGTAAACACAAACCTGCAATAGCCATCCCAAGCTAAAGTGTGAGTTACCGTGCTCAGGCTGAATGTCCTAGGCAAAAGTGTTACAAACGGTGCCTCCGAGAAACAAGGTCGCATCTCGGAGTATTTAGACCTTACTCCAGCACTCAGAGCTCTGTTGGAGTGGACCTTCTATTTCCCTGGTCACTCGTGGGACAAAAATTAAAAAAAAAACCAAGGAGGAGTGAAGTGGAGAGATGATGTTCTCTTCCCATGTGTGGTCTTTAGGGAACCAAGGAGAAGTGAAGAGGAGAAATGAAGTCCTCTTTTCTCTTGGGGCCCTCGGGGAACCAAGGTGGACTGGACTTTTCCCTTGTGGGGCCTTTAGGGAATAATGAGTGGAGAGGAGAGATGAAGCCCTCTTCCCTCGTGGGGCCTTCAGGGAACCAAGGAGGAGTGAAGCGGGGAAATGAGATCTGGGAAGGCCTAAGTGCTCATGGGAACAATATATATTTAAACCGTCACCGCTCTTTAAAAAAATACACAGAACGTGAAAATTAACCTCAAATATTTGATGAATCCATTAAATTTTTTAAAACAAGCCGTCCTAAAAGAAAATAGCCGATTTTCATATTATGTTGGTTTGCTCGAAGTGAGGTCAAATTCTTGACTTCTGTTCAAGTTAGTGGGACTATGACATCTCTATTTGGAGTATGTTGTAAGGCTGGAGGGAGTGGGGAGAGGGAGAAGAGGAGATGGAGATTGCGGAAAATGCCTGCTAGCTATTCAGATCTGGTCGCGGCGTACCGAATACGCAAAGTACTGTTAAAGTTGTAACAAGTAAATAATGGATTCAGAATAATGCTAGTATCTGCCTCGCGCGTATCGATATGCTGAAGTAGGCATTTTAGGTACGTAGGAAAAATGTGTATAGCATAATGAAAGAGTTTGAACACTCTCTCAATCAGTCTCCTCCGATCCAGCCCGCCGCGCAGTGTGGTCAAACGTATCCGCCACCAAGACCTAGACAAACCTCATAACATGTACTTTTTTAGTTATAATATTTCCAATTTCATTTTTTTATATGCACCAGATTTAAATGTCCGGGTTAAATTTTCCCCACAGGAAAAACTAAACCCTTTCACATACTTCCTCAAATGATCATCTTCTCAATTCAGGCTATGCAATTGCACTATATAAGTATAATAAATACAAAAAATACAAGAACAACATGTCAACCTACCAGAGATCAAATGGGAAAATAATTCCCTGACTCCAGATATTTTCATATCAGAGGGTTCGGCTCTGTGGAACTCCTAATTGGACGTATAAATCCTACTGATCCCTAAAAATAAATATTTAAAAAAATCTTTTGTAATCTTACATGTATTTAAAATAACTGATTGTTGCATTTTTACATATAAATTTTTTGACAAATCTAATCAGGACTAATTGTTTTGTCTGTTAGTATAGTTTTATCATAATCTAATATATAAAATTCTCGTGTCACGTTGTTTGTTACCATACTCCTCCGAAACGGCTGGACCAATTTTGATGAAATTTTGTGTGCTTATCTGGTAGGTCTGAGAATCGACCAACATCTATTTTTCATACCCCTAAAAGTAAAGGGTGTTCCACTCCGAAGGAAATTATTTTCCCCATACATTTTGTATGGAACGAATTCTCCTATTTTGAAAGAACTGCAGCAATATTGTAAGGAGTATAATATTGAACTGTGAACCGGGGGAGGGGGGAGGGGGGGAAAGGAACTCAGGAGGGGGGGTAGCGGGACGGGGGAAGGGGAGAAGTGGAGTGGGGAGAGGAAGAGGGGAAAGGATACGCAGGGAGAAACAATTTAGATCAAGGTATGGTATACGCAGGGAGAAACAATTTAGATCAATTCAGCTAATAAGTTGACAACAGTTTTTGATTCTGAGGCGGTACGAAGTTCGCCGGATCAGCTAGTATATTTTATAAAATTCATTTTTTAAAAATGAATTTGATTCATATTCATAATATGGTACTATATTACGGCAGTCAATCAAGTTTTATGTTTAATTACCAAACTTTGGTGGATTATTTTTAAAACCTGATTGTGCCTAAATGTATACTCGGACGGCGCTAATACAGAACATCCCATATAATATGTTGTATAGTTTCCGGAAAATCCAAACATTTTCTACATAAATCATCAATTTGATTTATATCTTTGATTATATTATGCTTCCGATTATATTATTATTATTATTTGTATTTGTTAACAATTAGGTCATAGATACTATTAGGTACATTAGACTTAAGTGCCTACATTAAAAATTATTTTTTTCTAATTCAACTTTTTTTGTCCTATTTAACAGACTGCCGATGTAATTCTGTTAGGTCAAACTGGAAACACATTTTCAGAATATTCGTTTCCACGTCTATACCTGCATCTTTCAGACTTTGCAAAGGTTGGCTGTTATTGTCCGGAAATGCACTTTAAAGTGCATATAAAAGGTTTTGCCTTTGACCGATGACATTATTTGATGACATTTCAAAATAACAGCAAATGTATCTGCAAATATCGACGTTTGTTCTTTGCATCGATTTGACCTTTGGAGAAGAATTGAAATGCCAAAGTTGCATTACTTCAATAATATCAATACATTTATCATGATTCAAAATAATAACAGCAGAGTTGTGAGATGATGATTGTTTGGTATTTTTAATGTCGTATTGCGTTGTTATTTGTATTTTTATCATAAACTGCTATTTTTAACTGCGCATGCTGTCAACACAGAATTCGCTATTGAAACTGGCATAGCACGTCACTTAATTGTAGTGAAAAATTTGAAAATAAAAAGATAACCGCTGAAATAGTTACATTTCGAAAATGAAGATAATGTTAGTTCTTGGTCGAAGTAAGATACAGTTTAACATGGCCGAAGGGGATAGGGTTGAGTTAGTTCAGTGATAGAGCGAAGAACCGGAAAGGCTGATATCCTGGGTTCAATTCCTATATGCTATCGCTTTTTTTGTTTCACATTTTTCGTTGGAGAGTTGTTAATATTATCTTCAATTAAAGTATTGAGAGTTGTTAATCTTCGATTAAATCTTAAAATGATGTTATTTATGGAAATATGAAAAGGCTGTGAAATTTTCTTTTAGAGATCATCTTGCAAACATCCCAGCCAACTGCCTCAAATATTGAAAATCCTTTCGAAATTTAGGTAGGTTCAAGCCACGAAATTCTCCTGAAGAATCGTGGCTAACTCAACTATGATTGCCATCGGAAAAACAACCAAATTGTTGTGGACCCAAATACTAAACTACCAGGATACTAAATCCCCCTGAAGCCCCAATCAATGAACCTCGCTAACTTGGCTTAACCTTGTCTTGTGCAGCACGATCGCTGCACGTATGCAATACGATACACAAATGGGGTGGTTTAACCCTCCGTCAGGCGCGGCTGGCCTCAGAGGCCAACAAAGATATTGTTTCCCTATTCATTTCTCAATGGCGGCCCAGCTCCCCTTCCCTCTTTTTACTCGCCTAACTTTAGGGACCTCACACGGCGCCCACCTCAGTCAATCATCGGCCTTTACACAGCTCACGTACTACTTTCCTGGCTTCAAAGGCGTCCTGCGTCCGATTGGATTCTAATTTCAGTTTTCCTCTTTGAATTTTATATTCAGATTTTTCTAGAAAATGTGCTCTCTATCAACCCAATGATGTTGCTGAAGCTTCTACTCGAAGATGACGCTTCTGAAGATCTAGCTTTGATTGAAGATTTAGAAAACTATTTATACTGTTTATGGTTGGTAACAAGGGCGGATCCAGGATTTTTTTTCTGTGGGGGGAGGGGGACAATGGGCGGACGGGCAAAAAATCAACAATTACTGTTGGATTTTTTTTCTGGGGGGGTCACAAGGGCCGGACGAGCAAAAAAATCAATAATTACTGTTAGGATTTCTTTCTGGGAGGGGGGGGGGGGCGGACGGGAAAATAAATCTAAATTACTGTTAGAAATAAACTTGAAGTACTTATCATACTTCAAGTTTATTTCTACAAGTTCAAGTATGTATATGAAGGTTTATGAAAGTGTCAAAATATTAGAAAAATAAAATTTTTAATAAAGACAGTTTTCTGTACTGTGATGGAATCTCCACAATACACTAAAATACCAAAAATACCGGGCACGTGCCCCCGTGCCCCCCCCCCCCCTCCCCTAAATCCCCCCTTGGTTGGTAATGTTTAATAAACTGGTTATTTTTTGTTAAATTTGGCATAATTCCTTTCTATAGATCCTAGTAAAATTACCCGACAAGTATTTTGTATTAGAATTAATATAGTGGAAGGTGGGGGATTAAATATGTGGATGGCCTTTCAGGCTGGGTTCGCCTGATTTCGGCTCGCTCATAGGTGCGCCCGACGGAGGGTTAATAGATTCGGAAGAATGTGATTGCACAAATACAATCTACTGGATACACCCTAATATTGGAATGACTTCTCAAATTAGTAAATCTACCACAACCGATATCATCGCGTGGCTGAATAACCTAAGAATCCCGTTTTGACCTTCACAACTATATTTCACCTCACGAAGAAGAAGAAATCGATAGAAAAAGGTGTTCACATTAGGGTAAAAGAGCTTGACTATTGATTGTGCGTAATTTATAGCGTATATCTTAGATAAAACAACACTTAACTCTCCCGCAGCCAACGAAAACCTCCTAGGAGGTTTTGAGCCAACTGTGGCCGAAGGTAGACCCCAAAATTACTATCCATCTTATAACTTCTTAAATACAACTAATATGACTTTAGTATTTTATATATTCCTTGCGCAAAGGATTAGGACACATAATGTGCCGCTTAAAAAATATGAAAAAATCGTTGATCGCAGGAAAACATATTTTGTCAAATATAGGTAATATTCACTGCCCAATAAATGAACAAATAAAAAAAGAAAAAGGAATTTCTACGGTTTAAACGCCCGTAAGGCAGAAAAATGCACGGGGTCATCGGCCGACCCACATGGTTACGGACGTTGTCTTTTGCATCTTGGCCTGTCGAGAGTTAAATAGGTCGCTGATGCAGATAGTGATTAAACAAATAATTAAATAAAAAAAATTATTTTATTCGGGAACTTACCACAAAAATTATTATCTTCGTGGAGTACCTGGTTTATTATCATAAGGGTTAACTTTTTTTTAATCCATTGTGGAGCGTTTAGGTAGCTACTTAAAGAAAAGCTATAAATCAAAGCTTAAGGAGAAAAATAAAATGTCGCGACTTGTTTTTGCCCCCTTTCAAGGTACAGTGTTGCTTCCTCTCTCATCTAAGTGCCGCCTCTTTCTCGTCCCAGGGCTGTAGTCATTTTCTTTTCTTTTGTGCGCTAGAAAAAACGGAAACCGGTATTTCCAACCATCCCTGATTACCCAATACAGCGGAGGCTAGGAGAGGAGAGTCGCTCCAATGTATTGACTTCAAGAGGTGGTACTGCGCTGTACAAAAAAAAAATGAGAGTTGAAAATTTAAAAATATATTTGTTAACAATGATAATGTTTTCTTTGTGGAATCAAGTCATAAACTTTATAAAACATACTTACTGAAAATATAAATCGATAGAAGTGTGTTACGGGTTTGTTCGAGTGCCCGAAGCCTGCATTTTTGCAAATTTCTGCTTCTGTTAAGATTTATAAAATATTTCAAATATTTAAATTATTTCTCGAACAGCTAATCAATTTCATTGGCCCGCCTGGTGCTGATGAGTAGACAGATTGTAATGTGTAAAAAATTGACGAAGTCATTTTTTTTTATCGATGCAGTTCATTTCTTGGGATTATCGGTTCTGTGGACTAATATTATCTTAACAATAACCATGCTTTCCTTCTAAGTAGGTACCGAATTCATAAAAAAAAACAAAAGAATTTTAGCAAACGATTCCTGGCCATAATATTTGGACTAAAAAATATAAATGTCATTTTGTTGTCCGATGCTTTTTTCAATTAAACAAAATAACAATTAATTTCCATCGCATGTCCACACGTCATCACTGATCACCCTGCCATGGGCCGCAACGGATCACGTAGTACGTGCTCTGTCTCATCTGTACGGTGCAGCTGGAATAAGATGGTGTGCGTATCACGTGGCCCGCTATGCTGTAGTGGCGGTGGGTGATCGAAAAAAGTGTTTGAAATTGAAAGAAAATGTCATCGGACATCAAAATGATATCTACATTTTTTACTTCAGGTATGTTCAGAAATCGCTAGTTAAAAACCAGTACCACGATAACATACCCTGTATGTATTGATATTATTTACTCATAATATATTTAACATATTGTGTACCTCATTTGGAAACATTACACAATAATAATTGGATAATTTGTTCAACATCTTTAACGTGAAAAATCATGACAAACGCGCCGTTGAAACATAACTTCTTGGGATCTATTTAATTATGTACGTATTGCACACATGGATACAAAAAATATACTTATCTGGCGGGTTACATCACAAAAATATTGTTTTATTAAAAATTTAACACTCGGGGAAGATACGCAAAAGACACGAGGTAAATGCATGATTTTACAGTTCCTATTATTTGTTTTAATTAATCGCCTCTGTTGGCAGATTTCTCCGCACTGTTTTAATTTTTCTTAATCGAAAGATACCGTCTACCGTCAATAGTCTACAGTCCTGCTTACTTGAGTTTTAACCTTTAAAAAATAATAGTTACAAATTTAGAAAAAATTATAAATGCCTACGTGCAATGGAAACAAACAGAGAAGGAATAAATCTGTAAGTACCCGGGAAGCATACGGATACCAAAAGTGCTAAAAGGTAAGTGTTTAGGACAGCGAAAAACATTTTTTTCTCTAAGTTTGGTCTCATAACTTCTTCGGATATCCATGCTGATAGATACCAAAAAAAAGGTATTATTAAATCAATTAGTCTTATTTTAAAAACTAGCAAATAAAACGAAATATTTTGTATGCAAAGACTTTAAAAATATTATTTAAAAAACACGCTTCTAAAAAACAGATTTGAGTTCTTCTGCTTCAAAATGAAATGGAATATTTTGTTATGACATTGTGGTGTATTATGAATGGATCAATGTTTGAAAATGATTTACTTCCATAGAAAGCGTATTAATGTTAGGATGATGCAAAGATTTGAGTCATAATTTACTCAAAATGCACTACTCAAATCACAAAGATGCAAGTCACTGTACGTCTTTCCGCTTTTAAGATAATTGTTGCATCAAAGGTAGTTGCATCCGTATACATTTTTTAAAATCCAATTTTTTTATGATGTTTCTGCCACTGAAAAACGTGTTAATTTACTTTTCAAGTCTGCAAAAAAAACTCATTTCTTCAAATTTTGGAATTAAATCCGTATGCTTATCGGGTACAGATAAATTTTTAAGTAAATTTTCTCAATGAAAAATATTATTTTGATCATTTTTATTTGTTTGAAATAGGAATTCTGGAATTTAATCTCTAGAGTATTTTCGATCTTATTGTTTGAACAAAATCGCCAAAAACAAATAAGAATTGGCTATCGATACTTTTATTGTAATAAAAAAAATCTGAAGAATGTTAAAGAATAACTAACTAGCAGAGTGGTTTAAAAACCTTTTTGAAAGAATGAAAAGCTCTTTGGCTCATTATTGGCAAAATTAAAGAAGGCAAATCGTTCCTTTTGATCTTTTCATGAAAATAAGTGAAAAATTCTTAAAAAGTAATTGAAAATATTTTGTAAAAAATTTAATATCGTCACAAGTTGGTACTCAGCCAAGCAATTATTTTTTATTTTTCTTCAAACATAGGGAAACTAAAGAATTCATGTTGAAAATATGTTATTCCATTTGATTTGACATAGTTTATTACTTTTAGACATAAGACTTAAAAACATATTTACTGTTCGATGTGTAAGACGTAAAATTTTTACCTTTGTAATTTTTTTCTCAGTTTCATTTTATTCAACGTTGAACGCATGTAAAAAATACAAAAAAAAAAATTTAAAAAAAAACATTTCTAAAGACATATTGGATATATATTACTCACCCACTCTAAGATCTTTTGAAAACAGTTTTTTTATCATTTTTATTTCATTATGTCATAAAAAATTGTAATAGTGGAGAGAAAATGTATTTGGTACCTTTTTACAGATCATAAAAAAGTTTTCAGTTTCTTCATGTAGGTATTCCGAATTGACTGTGAAAAATATAAACACAAAAAGATTATTTTAAGATATTATTTCAGTAATGCAAAAATAAACAGTTGACATGGTTAGAAGGGGATATGTACGTGCCTAATTAAGTCGTAGAATGACAAAAAGAATGTAGAAGTTATGTTAACCACTGGAGCGCCTTTTGCCTTAATACGGCACTATTTAAAATACCTCCGATTGCTATGCTGCCAATTTTGGCAAATTTTTCCCTATTTGTAAGTAATTAAATAGAAGTTTACGATTTTATAATATTTTTTTTAAATCCTACGAATCTGTGATAATCGACAAAAGATAGATAAATTCATTGGCTATACAGAACTATAATCAGTTTGTATGTCTCCATAATAAAATTCGGAGGCATTATTTTTTAATGTGGAAAAAAAATAAATTGCGCTGTCGCTCCAGTGGTTAATATATTTATTTTTATATTTATGCGCCAATAAACAGAGCGACTCAACTGCTTGACGATTCTGCATTGACCATCGACATCTTCAGTGTTACTTACAGACAGTTCTACGCCTATCTTTTGACACATGTCACAACATAGTAAAACTGCCCCCATGCACTTTTTAAATTTGTAATTTTCTCCATAATATATAAGTGTATAACAATTTTATGAAGAACCTGAAAAAATAAATAAATTTACTATCTCATATTGTCCATAGCAATACATAATATTATTATCTGCAGCCTTATCACTAATCCTTTGCCGCGGCATTCCGAATTTTTACCGTTTTATAACATATTTCTCTTGAACACCTTAAGCTTTTAAGTTTCTAAAAAAATATATGTTCTTTTTAAAGATGATATCTATACACTCTCCGGTATATTATACGGAAATTATATGAAATTCCTTCCATAGAAAAAAAATAGCAAAATGTGTTCCGAAACTTATAATAAACACCTTTTTCCTTTTTTTACAAGTCATATGTATGCAATGTATCATATGTCAAACAGTGCTTCTTTTAATGATATTTAATATTATTAATATTAAACGAGTCGTGTTTTATTAAACATTTTCACAATCTTCGCTTAAATATTATCGTTTTTAATTTTGGCGCGCTCCCTTTATCATTCATATTTACTTTTCTCCACTTCTTCTTTTTTTCAGCGCTTACTACCGGTCCTCTTGTCAAGGAAATGAACAATTATAAGGATTTAAAAAACGACGAAGCGACGACCCAAGAAATTATTTTTTGTTTATATTGAAAAAAAAAATAGCTGAAAATTAAACCGAAGAACAAAATTTCATTTATGTACTTTTCTTACTCCAAATAATGTCAGGAATCACTAATTAAAGTAAGTCCAGGACATCTCTTAACAACCTGAAGGTATACTGTATAAATGAGTTCGTATTATCGTGTATTGGATTATCCCATAGATAATAGAAACAAGAGAGATGGGCCATGAGCCGTTATTAGAAACCACTCGCAAAACACTTGACGCTAACGTTACAACTTCAAATCCCAAATATGCACAGCGGCTCCCCGCCTTTGTTTCTACCTGCACACCAAACACATAACATTGGCTCCGACATATATCGGGTACAGTCGGCTTTCTTCCATGTCATAATATCTTCCTTTATAATTATTTTTCTTTTTGTTCATATGAAGCGGATACTTTGTGATGTGACATTATTAATTTAAAATAAAACAATAAATTTGTAAACACCACTTTTATTTTTGACTGCCCAGTTTTTTTTTTAAATTGGTAAGACAGCATGCAACATAAACACCCGTGTCAACGAACATCTTAGATGCTTACACAGCTCAGGATTTTCAGAATTTGCAAACCACTTGATCGAAAAAGACCATAAATTTGACAAAAACTCCGGGGCTAAACTTATTCATAAAAACAATATCGGTATAAGGTTGGACAATTTAGAGGAACTTGAACTTAGGAAAGCCATAAACACTAATAGTAAGGTAGTTAATAACCAACTAAATTTAAATAAAATTTCCATACTAAGATTGTTCCCTATTGATAAAGAACACGTCCGTTCCCTCCCAATTCTTCTTCTATGCCTTCTTCCTCCTTCATTTGACGAGTCCAGCCCATTTTTGGTAAATTATATATTATAACACACATGTAACCTAATATTAGTAGA
The DNA here is from genome assembly GCA_917880885.1 of Limnephilus marmoratus. Classification (NCBI taxonomy): domain Eukaryota; kingdom Metazoa; phylum Arthropoda; class Insecta; order Trichoptera; family Limnephilidae; genus Limnephilus; species Limnephilus marmoratus. The sequence goes on from OU862924.1 coordinate 34,651,738, forward strand.
GTATTATACTGCCCTGAAGAAGCTACGGTTGTAGCAAAACCCGGTCGGCATAAAGAATAAAAAATAAAAGTGGTGTTTACAAAGTTGTTGTTCTACTTTAAATTAATTATTTTTCAGTTATATGTATATATCTTTCAGTTTCAGTTATAATATTCTCCTGACGAAGGAAGGGTGCTTCTGAAACCGGTAGTGTTTTAAAATAAAAGTGGTCTTAAACAAATTTATGTGTTTTTTTTATTGTAAATTATGGCGAGCCACAAAGTTAGTGCTTTTTACAAATATGAAATTATTTTTCTGTTGGTTTACCCATCTGATATGTTTCATCTCACTGGTTGAAAGGAAGGAACATTACCATTTAGGATCGTACTTGTGCCACCGTGCACGTCCACACAAAGTAGCAATTCCAGCATAAATTCGGCCGAGTATGGAGCACAGTACTTAAAATACAATGGACCGGAATTATGAACGCACATTTTATCGGAATATTATTACAAAACGCGAACTACCCAGTTCAGAGCTAAAAATTGTTTTAAACTAACCGCTTTGTTGAATGCGACGAAGTTAAACTTTTCAATTAATGAAAAACCTTTGTTGTTACGATGAAATGATATTATTTGTGACGGTCAGGGGTACCTAACGCTTTTTTAAACAAGAGATTCCAAAACCATCGAATAACTAGGTAGGTATTTATTTAATATATCTACAGTGTTTTATTTCACAATTATAGTCTGTCAAATAAGAGTAGAAAATATAAAAAAACTGGAACTACTAAATTTGTAGACTGGCAACACCAATTTAACTGTCAAATATTTTTTTGAAGTGCAATGACACTGAATGTATAGAACACAGTAAACCACATTTTAAAAAACATTTTTTCTTCATGACATATTTGATTTAAATGTGTTTTATAGAGCGATTTGCTTTAATTTAATTTAACATAAATTTAAATTTAACGAAAGAAATAAAAAATTGATAGAAAGGAAGAATCACTAATGGTGAGTTTAGTTACACTGCTTTTAGATCTGAATGAGTTAAATATATTCAGATCTAAAATTAGAGACACGATCTAAAGCCCAGGCAACGCTAGGTACTTAATCTTGTATTAAATAAATGTGAGCAATTTCTAAACTGTGCTTTATATTTTATTACATTATAGATATTCTTCATTATGTTAACACAAAGTTGCAAAGGTATAATAATAACATACCTATATGCAATTCTAATTTTGAGATCGGTGGGTATCTATACTGCAATGAAAAAATATTTTTTCCACTATTATGCCTTTTTAATTTTTTATAAAAATGTAGGTTACACAGCTTTACTTTGACATCATGAGTTATGTGTTTAGTATTGCCATTTGATCAATAGTGGCGCCCTCCTATATTTTCTACTCTTATTTGACAAACTGTAAAAGCTATTATTTGTTATTATTAGAAGTAAGTATCTACTGGTTAAAAGGAATCGATCGGTGATAAAAAGAATTTATTTGTAAAAAAAATTGTTAAAATAAATGCCAATTTTATTAGCTGTTTGTCAATATGACATCATGGTAAATAAAAGTATTTGATCTAAAAATTACGTAATTATTTTATTATTATTTATTCCCTTTCTTCTCTTTATGTGTACTATATTCTTACTTTGGTTTATTTATTTTTTGCTTATTATTATTTTTGTTACTTCACTAGTAGTATCTAAACTCTAAACCTCGATTTTCGTATGCTGTGAACATTTTTTAATTGGAGTATTAACAGCTACGGAAATTTAATTAAATTAATAATTGCGACATTATTTTATTATTACAAAATATTTTTTTACGCGACGCAGGAGGCCCTGAGGAGAATAATTTGTCCTCAGGATCTATGTCATGTTGTGTGGACGGTATTTTTCAGATATGAAGTAAAATAGCACTCACGTTGTACGTGAAACCGTTTGTCTCTTTACTTTTTCTGATATTCAGATCTGATCATTAAACATGGCTTAACCATACATGATTTTAGATTTTCACGGCCAAAAGTATTTTTGTTATTTATTTTTGGGGTGTTATGCCGTGTTGTGCTACCTCCTCCTTTACCAACATTTCGGACAGCGTTCAGTGTCAGTCCATCATCAGGTCACACTGATTTACACTGATGATGGACACTGTAACGCTGTCCGAAACATTGTAGCGCTACACGGCGTAACACCCCAAAAATAAATAACAAAAATGGCTTAACCATTTCAAACAACGTACATTGCACAGAGTTCGTTTTTGAATAGTGGTCTTTCACGAGGGTGGTAATGAGAGTATCTACCATCTCGATCATCATAATATTTCTGGAACTTGCTAGAAATATATATATCATCCATATACCTATCTGGAACTTGCTAGAAACGTGCCGTATTATAAACTATAAAATAACTTGCAAAAATATGTAATTATTTGTGCAGAAAGGGTTTCGAACCAGCGATCCCTTGGATCTGCAGCCAAGAACCTTCACCGCTTGTCTAGAAAAGTCGTCAGAAGTTGTAAACTTGAGATTTATGGAGAGTTTAGAAAATAGAAAAGAATAGAAAAAACAAAAAAAATGTTTGTCATTTCTTACATGTATTAATTTTTAGTATACATACTTTGGATCCTGATGAATAACATTAGATGTTGATATTACCTTGATCAAAAAGTTTTAGGACTTTATTTCATAAAATCGAAAAAATAAGTTTTATTAATTTTCTCTCCCGCAGCCAACTGGGGCCGAAGGTAGACCCCAAAATAAATATCCTTCTTATATCTACTTAAATACATGAAATATATTTTTAGTATTTTAGGTATTCATATTTAGATTAATACATAATGTGGCGTTTAAAAAAAATGTGAAAAAATCGTCGATCGCAGAAAAAATATTGTCAAATATAGGTAATATTCCCTGCCCAATAAATGGACTATCTATGGTTTAAATGCCCATAAAATAGAAAAATGCATGGGGTCGTCGGCCGACCCACATGGTTACGAACTTTATGTTTGGCATCTTAGCCTGTCGAGAGTTATAATCGATATTGTCCTCTTCAAAGAACTCCCCATCGACTGCAACGCACTTACGCCAGCGCTTGATCCAACCCTCGAAACACTGCTTGTACTCAATTTTCAGTATGTCCATAAGAGCCGTTTTCGATTTTTTCATGTCATCCTCTCGGGTGCTGTAACGCGTTACAAGAAGCGGTTTTTAAAATCGATTGAACAGGAAAATGTCGCAAGGAGCCAGATCAGGTGAATAAGAAGGCTGTTCGGTATTATTCGTACTGTTTTTGGTCAGACGGTATGTTATCGTGATGAAAGATCCACGGGTTGTAAAAAAATTAAAATACGCATAAAGGTAGATGTACAGTGTGCATAGTATAGCATAACTTTTATAAATGTCAAGCTATGACGGTGAAATTTGGAAGGAATTGGCAGATGTGGTAACTTAAAAAATGTTCTGATCGTGTGACTGACAGCGCCAGACGGTGGCGGTTCTAAAAAATTTTTGATCAAGGGGTATATTTTTATTGTGGAGTAAACAAAGTTAGTTACTTTATAATAAAAAAAGCAGCAGAAAGTCTTTGACATCATGTATATTTATTTGTTCATGTGAAAGCTAAGGAAGCCAAAAACATTTCTGGCAAAGTAATATCCAACTATGTAAACCTAAATAAAAGTCTAATACTTAGGTTGTTCCCCATTGACAAAAAGAACCTTACCAATTCCCAACACTCCTACCTTCTCGACTGGAGTTCAACTCATTTTTTTCAATCTACTGTGAAAGCGTAATATTTTATTTATAACACATATGTTACTAAACTTGTTCATTGTAGTAGAGTATTATACTGGTCTGAAGAAGCTCCAGCAGGAGCGAAACCCGGTCGGCATTAAGTATAAAAACATAACACATATATAACTTTTATTTATTTTTATTATCATTTCAACAACCACGCTAAACAACCGACGGCTATTATATGTTTTAATTGGTTATTTCATTTTTATTTTATTCTTTCTTTTCTCCTTTTCTTTCTTTTTTTCTACACCACATGTATGTAGGACTATAATATGCAATGCATACAAAAGTTACCTAAATGTTTTAACCCTCTCAATTTCTATTAGTTACCTACATGTACCTATTTACCTTTTCTTTTTTAAATTTATATTATTTTAATAACTATGCTAAACAAATAACAGTTACTAGGTTTTAAACTTTTTTATTTTATTTTATATTCTTTTTGTTCTTTTTATTTCATCAATTTTCTTTCTTTTTTGTACAAATACAAATCATGTTCCATTTTACCCATAATAATTTGACTGTCCTAAAACGGGAATACTCGTAGTTGGGCAGTCAAAAAAAATAATGAATTATGTATATGCATGTATAATCTTGTATTAAATAAACAAACAAACAAATAAATAAATAAATAATTGGTGTTTACTAAGTTATTGTTATATTTTAAATTATATGTATTTATCGAATACGTGACGTTGTCTAATAGTAAAAGTTGCGTAAAACAATAAATTTATTGCGAGAAACAATAAATTTATTATTGGCCCAGGAAGTATAAAACAAATAAAAAGTCTATAAAAATATAATGCTAGTTTTAAAAATGAAGGGTAAATTTTACAACAAAGGCGTATTATGCTTTTGTTTGGCTCCTACAGCGAAATAAAAACAAGAAAAAACCAAATGATTCGACCCGATACTTTAGTTGAGAAAGACATACCACTGCGATTCATTGAACACTACAACTTGAAGGCGTAGTTTTACTTGTATTATGACTGTCAAAAGTCAAGGTTTTATTTTCGTAGTCGTTCAAATATTTTTTATCATAAATAATTTATGATAAAATGTACGTATTTTTAGATTTGATATGAAGGATCGATCGCTTAAAAAGCCATTTTAATAATCCGGCTAATAGGGAACTCAGTTAAAAATAGTACGACTTTAAAAAATGTGTACCTTACATGCCTAATCAACGAACTTCATTTCTAAACTAATAAGTTTTATGGAAAATGGTTACATATTCGTATAACTAATGAATTTTAAAAAAATGTTTAAAAGACCACCAATTCAAACGCCACTGACGTCACTCGAGCCCGATCCCAGCGCCATTGCTGTACATTTTGCAGAGATTGACTCGACCCCTTTGAATTACAAAGTTCTAGCTGAAACAGCAATATTATGATAATAGACTTTAGAGTTCATTATCGCATTATATTGTTGTGTCCGATGGAACCGGACAGATTATGGGGGGTCAAAAACATCAGTTTGTGAGAAATGCATTCTACCAATGGCGTTAAAAAAAACTACCTAAAATTAATCTTTTTAATATCTTCTGTAGGTATATAGTTATATTAAGAAGTATCTGCGGCGCGTGGTTTGGTTTTTTGGAGATTGATGTAATTTTGCACTCTTGACCTTTTCTCAAGCCTAAAAGCCGAAGTTTAATACTTCTTATAGTCCCCCTCAGCACAGGATCTCCTAATGAGGAGGACTACAAATACAATCTCTAATATATACATGTACCTAACATGTTTCATATAAAAATGTAAAATATTTATATACGTAATTACTAAAAAAAAATTTAATCAAATTTTTAACACTTGACATTCAAAAGATTTATTATTTTAAAATTTAAATTTTTAATTTTTAATTGTTCTATATTGCCCCTCGTCCCTTACACTTTATTTTCTTTCAGATTTTATTATTGTTTATGTCTATTATTTTTCTCTATCACCTTTGTATGTCTATTTTTTAAATTAGTTCTGTCAAAACCCTGAGGAAGTCAGCTTTGCTGACGAAACATGTCGGTTTTTGTAAATAATTAACAGCCTTACTAAAAAAAAACCACAGCGCGACCGATAACCTGTGTTATTACAATAACATAAATATACCCCGTATACACTAAAACAAAATACATTACTAATAACACCCTTGCGTGATCACGTTGTAAAAATACATTCAATGTATTTTAAGATTTGACAACGTTGTAATTTCTTAGAATTTACTTATTAAATTGTTTGTTTTCATTCACTGCCGGTAGGTGGCGACGGTTAGTGCGCATGCGCATTGTCGTTCGCGGCGTTCGCGCTGAAAAAATTAAAGCCGCGAAAAAAGTCTGGCTCCGCGGATGTGTGTTTTAATTTTACTTATATGTGATTATAATTTATATTATAATAACCAATTCACTTTTATATTCATATTATTAATACATTTGGTGTTATTTGAGTGGTTTTATATCAGTTTTACAATCAAATTAGCAAAGTAATCGTACTTTGAAAGTCGAACTGTCAGGAAACTGTTTTATAGGTTACAAATGATAAAATTTACATTTTAAGATCTTTATTTAAAGAGAATTTCTTAAAAGTGATATTTTTTTATAATATTAATATCTAATACATGTGTTCGTAAACCTATCAAAGAAAGTAACGTCTTTAGAGATGCAAGAAATCTGTTTCAAATGCCGTTATTATTTCTAAGTTATTTTTTTGGCAATAAAAAAACTTTGAAATTTTTTATTATTTTTTTATTGTATGCACGAGGAAAAAGTGAGGTGATAGTTTCCTTACAAATTTATTACATCAAAGGACTGTGTTTTTGAAATTTTGTTTTTTTTTAATTTCTCTACATTTTGGTCAAAAATGTTTGGGTAAGAAATTTTTTTCCATTTTTTCCGAGTTTGGATCTTAAAATATGGCAGTTTTTGAAAAGTAAAGTGTATTTTAAATACACAAATCTAGAAGGTAATTTTATCTAGTTTTCATAAATGGTATTTGTTTTTACAACACCTTCAAAAATAAGAAATATATAGAACATTCAAAATACTTTGGAAAAATTTCAAATTTCGTTAGGATATCATTACTAAAACAGAGATAAACTACCCTCTCAGGCCGTGTAAACCAAGTGTATTTTTTTCCATGAACAATTTTTAATTAGTAATGTTTTCACATCCGCGGCCGTTTGTCAATTGAATAAAATTTTCACTGGGTTTTTTAGTAAGGCTGTAAGTGGTTAATACAACGTTATTTATTAATTTGAATTTATATTTATTATTGTCTACATCTAATTACGAAAAACTCTAAAATAAGCTCTGGGTAACGTCGGTATTTTCTGACAGTATGTTATAAAAAAAAAAACAAGAATTCCTTAAAGAGGCCCTTTATATTAAGGTTGTCATATTGGGATGGCGGAATTATTAGTGAATTGCTGTAATAAACGAAATTTAATGGGTAATAATAATGAGGCAATAATGGAAGAGAGACCAAAAAACCATGCGTGCATTTGTACATCTACAGTAACAGTTGTCTTTCGTGTGTCATCTCTTATTTCAGTTGACTTTTCATGTCGTCTCTTATTTCAGTTGTCTTACTTTCATACCATCTCTTATTTCAGTTGACTTACTTTCATGTCGTCTCTTATTTCAGTTTAACTTACTTTCATATCATCTCTTATTTCAGTTGTCTTACTTTCATACCATCTCTTATTTCAGTTGACTTACTTTCATGTCGTCTCTTATTTCAGTTTAACTTACTTTCATATCATCTCTTATTTCAGTTGTCTTACTTTCATACCATCTCTTATTTCAGTTGACTTACTTTCATGTCGTCTCTTATTTCAGTTTAACTTACTTTCATATCATCTCTTATTTCAGTTGTCTTACTTTCATGTCATCTATTATTTCAGTTGTCTTAATTTCACATCGTTTGTTATTTCAATTGTCTTACTTTCATGTGGTCATTACACTTATTTATAGTTATTTCGAACTATTTCCATACCATTAAAGATGTATAATTTTGTTACAGAGCCCATCACAATGATAGTGGGCGGCCCAGACCTGTACATCAATACAGGAAGCACCCTCAATCTTACCTGCATCGTCCGGCACTCGCCGGAGCCGCCGCCCCAGATCTTCTGGACCCACGATAACCAGGTAAATAAGCCTACGGTTAGTTACTATTTCTGAATAATTAATTTAATTTTAATTGAAACCACATGATTAACCATGAATAGCTAATATTGTTATTTGTACCTCAGTAAGCGAACAATTTGATTTTTAACGAAAATTTTATACATTTTATACACACGTGTGTTTTGTGTGAATGCGGATGTCGAAGGATGAAAGACCACTGCACAAGTAAAAATGAAAGCACAGAAGGAAAAGAAGGAAGGGACTTACTGCAGAACCTTGTGGCACTTCTGTTATTCTTCTGGGTTTGTTCATACACTTGTTAATAGCGGTATTTACTGTGATATGCGGGTAGAGAATGCGGGAGCGGAAAATTACATTTTTATACGGCGATGGTCGATAAAAGACTGATTGTGGGTAAGGTTAAAATGCCAGGTATACAGGAATTGGTAGGAAAGGAATATGTTACAATACAAGTTACAAATACAGGGTCTATGATGTATGTAGGTAAGTAGTGTGTAGTATGTAGGTAAAGTAGGTAAGTAGCTATGTATCTTTGAATGTAGGTAAGTGTAGTATGTATTGTTTAAGTGTCCAACCATACATAATTATATATTTTTTATTTATTGTACGACATATTACTTTCCTTTTACACTTCAAGATTTCTTCTTTTGACATTCTTAACATTTGGAATGTTAGTCATGTAAAAAAAGTTTAAAAGTTCTTCTTCTCTTCTTCGTGTGCCCTATCAGGCCCCCTCTACATTGGCGATCACGCTGGTAAATGTATCTCTGCCCGGAATACCTCCTCCACACTTCTAATATCGGTTCATTCTCGTACATTTCGCAGTCAAGACATATTCATATCCTACCAAGCCCTCGGCGACCCTCTACCTTAAGGTTATTAGAGTAATTAAATTTATCCACTGCTTTTGAATATTCTTTCAATGGGAATTCATTCCTCTTGTCATGCGCTGTACTAGAATCTAATAAAGTCGTGATGACGAATATGGCTAAAGTTTTCTGGTTCGTATAAGTATAGCATTCTAAAAGAAATGGGCTATGCGCTACACAGGATGACTATCAGTGGTGCACCATACTAAAACTAATTATTGCAAGATTTGCAGAACGTCTGGTTTCTAGGCTATATCGTTCGTTGCCTCAAGTAAGTCCATATGGTGCATGTAGTAAATGAAGAAATTAATAGCACATCTGTGGAATGAGAATTAAGTATTAAATTAATTGGCTATACGGAATTATTTAGAAGAAGACAAGATGATATGTGGACAAACTATCTCTCCATCAGTGGATAAAAAATTTAAAAAGCAATGCAGTGGATTTCATTTGTGTTTATGTAAACATTAGATAATTGAGTAAGAATTGGGAGAGTTTAGACATTTTAATGATCGGCGCAATGAACATTCAAGTTGACCTAATTAATTTGTATCAGAGTACGGGTTATTCAAGCTACAATTATTTTCGTTGTAACAAGTCAGGAGGGAGCGTATTGCGATATATTAGGAACAACCTTACACGTCTTATTTAAACAAAAACTACCAGAATCGAATTATATTGAAAAAGAAACGGTGTAATTACTCTTCCCAATAAAGAAAGTCTGATTTTATTAGCAATATGTCAACCGCTAAATCTTACAGTTTTAGGAAACGATCGTTTATTAGAGAAATAGAATCTATTCTCTTGAATATCACAGGCCCTTGAGAAAATGTGTTGTTTTTTGGGGACATTAATCTAAACTCAATGAATTATCAAAATCTCATAGTTTTTTTTAATATTAACTCCACACAGTTAGTTTTTTTTTTATATTAACTCCACACAGGGAGCCCTGAGGAAAATAATTTCCATTAGGGCCTATGTCATCTTTGAAGATGTTGTGTGGAGAGTCTTTTTGGGGAGACGAAGGAGTGAAGATGGGTCTTGAAGAGACCCAGTAAGTAAGAGACCTAGTAACTTCCTATGAAAATTTTCTTGAAGCAATTATATGATCACATAAGTATACGATGTGACACGGGAAGCAATTGTTAAAGGGCGCGTAACACGTTCCTGTATAGATCACATAAGCGTTAGGTACAGTAGAAACGTGTAAACAAGTGAACTCGGTATCAGCGTGTCTATGAGGTTTGGTGTATGCGAAATTTCCGTAGCAGATCATTATATGCCAGTCGTTAGTATTAAATACGATGTGCAAAAGAAGCCTTAAAAACGTGAAGAAGATAACTATTTTGTCCCAAAAACGCTGTAATCGCAAATAAAAAATGTAATCTAGGTTTACTGTGATTCAAAGAGTGATTCAAAAGAATTCAAATTTGTTTTGTGAACTTTGATGCTGACACACATATATTACGTGAAATTGGACAGGATCCGACTCACCCAACGTTGTTCGGTTATGGTCCTTCGTCTTGGTCGATCTCACGGTCTTGAGGGACACCACTAGCGGTAGGTAATCACTGCAGAAGCACTGGAGAAAACAAAATAATTCCTGCACAAGTTTCCTATGATGGTCGATATGATTAAGAACTGATGGAACAAGATTACAGCACAACATTTGGCAATAGACTGACTGACAATAAATTATTTATTATTGCCATTTTGTTCACTAGCCCGGGTATTGTCGTCAGCCCGGGAAAGGTTTATGTGGGTAGATGGGATGGGTAGGAATGTAAAGGTGTATATATATATAGGGAAAGGTACGTATATTTGCGTCAACAAACGTATTGATAGTCAAATACATGAAATAATGTTCTTTAAATAATTATCAGGAAAGTACTATTTGCTTATCAAGTTAAACATACACGAGTATCTTTAATATTTTAAACTAGTTGGTACCCGGCATGCGTTGCTATGCCATTTAATAAAGAAATTGTTTCTTCCTGCGTGTCTTTTCCCATTCGTCTCGTTCTCCTTCCGCCTCCCCTTCCTCTCCCGCGTCCCCTTCCCCCCTCGCGTTCCGCCTCATCCACCTTCCCTCTTCCCACTCCGCTCCACCCCTTCCCCCGTCCCGCGAACCCCTTACCCGAGTTCCCTTCCCCCTTCCCCTCCCGCATTTCATGCACTCAGTCCCGATGCATTCAGTTTTCAAACAGCTCGCGTGCAACCTATTGCAAATTTCATTAAGCCAGAGCTCACCAGTAGTTTAATACAAACCTTGTCCTGACAATAACGAACACAAATAAAAAAGAATTATTCAATTTGGTGCAGTCGTTCGGAAGTTATGCGCGTACATACATTTCGGGGATTCATTTTTATTTATATAGATATAGAAGAAAGAAGAATATAGATTATTATATAGATAGATAGATAGATTTGCTAATAAAAATATATTTTGTAGGTAATATTTGAAAAATGCAGTCCGTCATTTTATGAAAAATGAAACAAAAGAGAGTGCGATCAAAAAATGGATAATTAAGTAGGTACTGATATTTTAGAGTACGATAAAAGCAATTTAGAGAAATAAAAAAGCGATTTATTGCTTCGAAGGTGGAAGAATTCTCCTCCTAATAAAAATTTTAAAATGATTAGACGTCCACACGAAATAATGGCACCCAAAAAAATACTTAAAAGAGAAGCGTTCTTTTTAAAAATAAATTCAAAAGTAGTTTTAAATAGGTAAACCGAGCAAATCTGGGATGAAATAAATAAAATTTATTAGAAATTTAATACAAGTCAGGCAAGCCACAGAAAACCACGGAAATTTGACAGCCGATAACGTACGATGGACGTGTTCTGATATCCGACGTATGTTGCCGTTTTTGACTTAATTGTCTCGGAACGCTGTCATAATGCAAGAGAGCACAAAAGGTGCGTAGTCCCCTTCAGGGCATATGCACTGAGATGATGGACGATTTTATGATAATTGGTGTAAAACAGGAACATGGAACATGGTGAGGAACATGGCTACATGGCGGTGGACCAGGATTCATGTCTTTTTGTTTTTTTGTTTTTTGTTTTTAGACTAGCTCCGCACAGGAGGCACTGAGGAAAAACAATCCGTCAAGGCCTATGTCATCATTGGAGATGCCCTGCGGAGGGTTATTTTTAGAAAAGAAGGAAAGGAATTTCTGGGAAGGAAAAGGTTATGAGAGGTGGGTAGACCGGGTAGGCATTTGGGGGGTCAATAAAGTGACGGGCGTATGAATCCATCCCTCCCACTGCTGTCCAAAGTGATGGGTCGAGAGAATCCGACTGAAGAGATGTAGTTTAGGTCTCCCTCAACCAATCTCCCAATCCAGCCCGCCATGCAGTAGGTGGGCAAACGCAATCGCCGCCAAACAAACCTCACCCCATGAACCCGGGCACCCCTGCTAAGTCACCAAACGTAGCGAACCATTTGGAGTGACCTATGGGAGAGTTGTTGGTCATCCAATAAATGGCGGTTTTCACACCCGACTCCCAAATTGAAATTGGTACCTACATCACTTTTATATTTTATTAGTACCGTCCACAGCACAACGCGCTGAGCCGCGATAACTGCCAAAGTAATAAATATTTGAACATTGAATATTGAACATTTATTGTTAGATTTTTTATAAGGATTACTCTATTTTTACAACTTTTGAAGCTTATTCCCATCAATGTAATATATCATTGAAAAAATGATAATAATACTAATCTAAACGAAAATATGAAAGAGAACAAGACACAGAAAAACAGAAATAAATAATGGTCGCAACTGGGACTCGAACCCAGAACCTCTCGTCTATCCGGGACGTGCGTTTACCAATTTATCCGTGACGCTATCTAGGTTTCAAACCAATTCTTAGAATGATTGTGTTCAATTAAAAGGGTATTTGCCTCTGATATGGAAAATAAATTAGTTGAAGATAATATTGTTGAGTCTAAAATTTGAAAAATGAGATTGGCTATTATGACGGTTTGACACTAAGGCCCAATGGCGTAATTGGTAAACGCACGTCCCGGATTGACGAAAGATTCTGGGGTTTGAGTCCCAGTTGCGACCATTATCTTTTTCTGTGTCTTGTTCTATACTACCTGTTAATTTATGCCATGTTCCTTGTTTTGTTTTGTTTGTCTTTAACTATTTCAAGGTTTTTCTGGATGAACTGAACTCCAATTTTTTTTTCCCTATCCCCATATGGGGGTGCGCTGGACCTCGTCCCTGTTTCATCTTTAGTTACATTATTAATTTTGCAGATTCTTCTCAAATCTCTGCGCCTCCCTGAATGACATGTGCAGGCTTGAGGTTTGATCAGACGACCTTAACTGTCCTTTGTCCTGCCTCTGACTACCCAACGCTGAATTTTCTTTTAGTCCTCGGGTATTTTACCCCAAATATTCAGTTAACATTCTTTGACGCTCCACTGAGTGGTTGGTTAAGGGACACGGAAGCTAAGTGTAGTTTATGGTCAGACCGAAAGCCATTCACATTTTTCGTTGGTACTAAGACTTGCCAAATGATTTGACATTTATTGTTTTACTTATGTTTTCTATTTTATGCAGGTGCTTGCAGGTTTTTACAGATGCAATGCCGCCTCATGGAGCCTCATGAATGAGTTTTTCTTTTGCCCTGTTTAATTTATCTTTGTCTTACTAACCTATTTTTTGTTTGGACTTTGTTTTATGCGAGGACACCGGAGGTCTAGATTCGTTCAAAATAAATAAATGTAGCTTCGTTTAACAAAAAAAATAGAATCTTGCGAGAGCCTTGAAGGTGTAACCATCTGTTACTTATACCAGGGCAGGTAAGAGGTGTATAACCTCCACTGTGTCTTGTTCTCTTATATATTTGTTTATGTTATTATTATTATCTTCATCAATGATTTATTATTCGTTTTGCTAGTTGGGATCAGTGCGTTGTGTGGGCTTTGTGCGGACGGGACTACTTATGGATGTTAAATAGTGTTTCACGAAGTGATATTATAAGGGAACATGTTTAAAAATGTGTTATGTATATCATTTTAACTAATAACGATGATATTTCGACTAAAGTATTAAGATTGTGTAATAAAGGAGCTACAAAAAAAAGAAACTAACTTAAGTAAATCGCGAGAACTTGAAATAGGGAGGGAAATTAATGGAAATAGTTTCATGTTATAATTAAAGCTTTTGTAAAAGATTGTTAGGCTGTTAAATGTCGCTTTCATTAGATTCAATTAAACAAATGCCTTGTGGTTTTAATTAATTAGATCTATTGCACTGTTTTAAACTACCATACAAGTAATGAATAACAGATCACTTTGTACAAACCACTATTTTAAAAAATATATATTTTTATATTTAATTTTGTATAACTATTTTTATGATTAGTTAGTAAGTAATTAATCACCTCTACTTTTTAATACTTTGTCTATGTTATAGTTTATTCTAATTTGTCTATACTTGTTTGTCATTTATTTTTCTTTATATCAACGTATCCTGATGAATAACATTGTTATCGAAACATGTAGATATTGTTTTAAAAATAGTGGTTTATACAAAGTGATCTGTTATTTATTATATGAAAAATGATGCCACAAAGTAATTTTGCGAAGTTTGAAGAAGTACCATACAAGTATTTAAAATGTCGAGCACTAACGAAAGTGCCTTTCCTTTGTCAGAACAAGAGTTAAACTAATGGAAATGTCGTACCCGCAACTCGTAAAGGACACAGTAGCGCCTTTTTTATTATGCACGTGTGTGTGTGTGTGTTTGTATGTGTTGTTTGAGTAGGTATTACAACAGCGTTCATCTAATTAGGTCACTAGAAGCTTTAAGCTTATGAGAATACCGCACAAGAGTCTCAATAGCTCCCAACAGTCTGGTACTAGTGTGATATCCCTAATGCGGGTACCTCATGGGACTGAAGGGAGTGAGGAGGGTAATTATATGAGGGAGTGGAAGATTGGGAATTACCTGCTATTCTGATTTGTTCATAAAATATTATTAAAATCATTTCACGCATCATTTCATTCCCAAAATGAAATAGGTACACAAAATAAATTTGAAGGACTGGTATTGCCAGACATGTTTCTATCAGCAAAAGAGTTCATTTTTAACTTTTACACTAAAAAGACCGGGTACTGCTTTATACCTATACAGATCACGACCGTCATTTTGACGGCTGATCAGTATTTTCAAATTGGGAGGCGGATATGGGTACCGCCGCCCCGGGAACCATTTATTGGATAACCAACACCTCTGCCATAGACACTCCAAGTGGTTCGCTACGTTTGGTGACATAGCAGGGGTTCCCGGGTTCATTGAGTGATGTTTGTTTGGGTCTAGGTGGCGAATACATTTGCCCACCTACAGCGTAGCGGACCGGGTTGGGAGACACTTTTGGAGGGAGACCTGAACTAGACATCTCCAGCAGGACTTCTCTCGACCCGTCGCCTTGCACCGCAGTAGGAGGATGGATTCATTCGTCCGTCACTTCTGGATATATTTACAATTTTTTCCTATTCACCCCCGACACCTTTTTCCTTGCCAAAAATTCTGCTCCTTTCCCTGAAAACACCCTCCATAATGCATCCCCAAAGATGACGTGGGCCCAGAGGTTTTTATTTCCTCGGGGCTTCCTGAAAAAAAAATCAAGTGAGTGCAAAATGCTGTAATTTTAGTTCAAGCATGTGTCATTGATGTGTTACGTTTTTTTTTATAAAATCGAATGCACTTTCAATTATAATATATCAGATGTTAAATAATAAATCATGAAATGTAAAAAAAAAATCACAACCCAAACAATAATTTTCAACCAATACAATAATAAGCATTTTATCGTCACATTTCTTCGGGCAGCCGTCAAAATGACGGCTCCGGTCTTTCTAGTGATATTCCGCTATTGTTTGACTATTTCAATTGGAACTAGTCCTGGGTCGGTCGTGAATGACCCGCTCATTGAAACCCGCTCACGGACCACCAAAGAGCGAGCGGGTGATTTTTTCGTCAGCACCCGGGTCTCGCGACCCACTTCTCGCAACCGCTCTACTACTGCAACCTGGGTTTCGGGTGCGGATGTGGCGGGGGAGCGACGATAGATAGATGTATCCGCGACCCGCTCGTGACGCCAATGTGTCGTGAGCGACCCGGGTCGTGTAAAACGATCGATCGACCCAGGACTAATTGGAACCACTTATTGTTTTTTGGGTAATCCAGAATTTGTGTGAGTAATGTAAAAAACAATTCAAAGGAAAAATCTTACATCAAGATAAATACAGTTCTTAGAATTTAGACTTTCAAGGGCAACTTGCCTTAGCAGATATTATATAATTCTAATTACCTACTATTTATATTTCAAAATTCTTGGTAGGTAGTATTTGAACATTTATCTGTTTTAATTGTATTTGTTTTGCCTTGAACTTTACTAACTTTCAAACAAAGAAAAAAAAACATTTTTGCTAGATAATGATTATTTTTATTCTTCAATATTCTACGAATAGTTAGTAACGCTCTGGTAAAAAGTAACTTTCTCCTAGTAACGCTCTGGTAAAATACCAACTATTCAGAATCGAAATGCTTGAAATGGCAAAAACCGTGTTTAGAAACCCGATCTATATAGACAGGCACTTCGAAATCTTCTTCTTTCCACCTTCTTCCCGTCCTTGCTCTCTTCGTCTTCTAAACACAGCCTATTGGGGATGCCATAGTCCGATTGGCTCCGGAGAGTGAAAAACAATTGGGACTCAGTCAGACGCAGATGGTTGTGTTTTTTGAGCCAGTCGCCCGGTTGGTTCATAGAGTTTAAATCTTTAAAAAACAATAGTACCTACTGTCTTTCCAAAGCTTTTAACAATGAGCTGACTTAACAGAATAATCACCATATCTAACAGATGCCACTACCGTCTCCAAAGATACTCGTAATTCAAAGCGAGGTTCGTCCCTAGAAGGACCAAAACACTAATCTCCATAAAACACTTGTCGGACCAACACTAATCTGCGGCTCTACTAGGTCCCATGGAGAATTAATAGCTGAATGTGGTATGCAATGCACACTGGTTATCACTGAGACGAAGAACCTTATAAGAACCATTGTGGTAATAGAAGTAATTCTGACTGATAAGGCATATCTATGCATAGCACAAAAAACAAAGTTGAAAATTATACTTAGAGCCCCATCAGAACTCTTATTATACAATATACAGACCATGTTGTTATAGGTGACCGGACTACTAAGAATGAAATCAACTCAGAACCACCTTTAAAAAGTCATTAAAAGTGATGAAAAAAATGGTTAAATAGGTTACGTTACGTTAGGGTTATGGGCTATTTTAAAAAAATCGTGGCTTTTAATGACTTTTCAAAAAGGTGTTGAGTTGACTTGATTCTGAGTTGGCATGAAACCGTTGTTAAAGCCCTGAATTTAATAACTCTGAAACAATTATTCTTATTAGGTATCTAGCATTCAAAAATCAAGAAAACTTTACATACAAACTCGGGCCGATTCACAAGACCCTCATTACAATCTACTCCACCAAACTATACTAATAAAACCACTTTTGGACAAAGAAATCTCAATACAATTATTTAATTGCAACAAAAACCTTTTAAAAAGTAACCGGCTTCAAAAGAAGCATTAAGATATGGTTTATGGACACGGGAATGAAGAATATAGATGCAATTTTGCAACTTAGCAAAGATTAAAGCTTGTATTGTATTATATTAAAAATTTTGACTTATAATAATTTTGCTATCTTAATATTTTAACATAGGTACTTATAATTTATAGACCCAATCATATTCAATGTGACCTTAGAACGGGATTCCCCAGTAAGGCTCATTATTTTCTTTTCAACTTTTGTAAAAACTTATAAAAAAAATAAAAAACTATATAGCTAGGATACGACAAATCAGATAGTCCGTATCCTCGCTATGTACGTCATACTTCGCTCAAATTTAAGCGGGGTTAATCGGCCGATCAATCCTTGATAAGCCGCGACGTAGATCCTTTTTTCGGTGCCGAGGCGTCAGCAGTGACACAATACAAGCCAAATTTGACATTTACGTATATAATTGCGAACTTTCACCTCATCGAAATTGACATAAAATGCTTAATTTTATATATGATAGTTATCGGTCGATGAGGAAAGTCTATTATATTGATTGTATATTGATATAAAATATATTGTTTATAAAATACCAATAATGCTTAAAAAGCGTACAATTAAAATAATACAGATGAGATGAAATCGCGGTCTGAGATACCGTGCGCGAGTACACGTATTATGCCGTTCGTCGCGAGTATACGAAGGTTTAATTAAATTTAAAAAAAAATTAAAGAAAATATTTTCCATTCGGAAATCCCTGGAAAAGTTGACACATCTTAACATATAAAACAAAATCTAGTTAGTTACGCCACTTATAACTCAAGAACGGCTGGACCGATTTTTTGAACTTTGATTTGTTGGATTTGTTTCCGCTCAGAATAAAAGAATAGCTATTAAAAAATAGATAAAATTCACGAAAAAAAATTGTGATGAAAAGTCTTTTGCTCATACATTTTGTATGGAACGAAATCTTATCTTTTGAAAGAGCTGCAGTAATATTGTGATAAATATAATATTAAATAGGTAGGTACCTATTATAGTTTCTAAAGGAATTCCTTTCTAATTATAATGTTTATACCCGTAACTCAAAGATGTAAAAAGTTCATGAAATATTCCGTTACCGATTTTTAAACAACAATTTCTGAAGTTTAATTATTTTCCAAGAAATTTCACTCATTCCTGAAAGCTCTTTCCAAGTACTATCCATTCATTAAGTTGGTTGTAATCAAAACTCTGTTTTTTGTTGATAGCCAACACCCTGCTGATGTCAATTTACCGTCAAAATATGACTTATGAACGCAAACAAGGGACGACAAATTGATTTTTAATTAAATTTATCCGGCGTCACCTGTATTATTTTAGGGAGGAAAGTCCGGACACGTTCCAACAGAAGCGAAGTGTTTACAATAAAATATTCAAGTCCGGAAGCAATCATGAAACAAAGCGTCCTATATTTTTAGACAGCGTGAATACTTTAGATTGATAACTCTGGGATTCGGGAAAGACAGTGTTGGCAGGAGTGATTTATTGATTCTCACAGTCATCTTGTTAAAAGAGACACAATCAATAGATCAACGTCGTTTTATAGAACACAACAAAGATTTTTTTTTTAAATTATGCTAATAAGTGTTTGAAATTATTTTATGTGGATACCGCACATGACTTCTAACTGCTCCCAAGCGTCTAGCCAGCCAGTGGTATGCGAGCAACGCAACGTTTCGAATCTGCATGGTGGTATTTTACCAGAGATCTACCACTGATAGTATCTAACACTTTTGAACGTGCTGTAAAACCACTATTCAGAATTAAAATGTTGCTTAAATTTGCTTTAGTTGTGTTCAATCCCTAGATCTGAATAGCCAGGCACTTCCCTACCTTCTTCTTACCCATATCCTTCCTTTCGGCACCAATTTTAGGGTCACAACAAACCCCAATTGAGGATGCCATAGTCTCACTGGCTCCAGGCGGTTGAAAGCAGTTGACACTCTCATGCGGTAATCACGTTAAAAAAATCTGATGTAGTCTTTAGGAGAATTTGCATTTTAGATACTAGGCAACTTTATGCCAAAACATTCAAGCGTACCTCTTCAAACACAATTCAAACTCAACTTTATCAAGCATATAGAAATAATAACCAATAAAGCTTTGAAAATGTTGGGATTTATTTTAAGGGTATCTAGTGATTTCAATAATGTCAATACTGAAAAAACATTATATATGTCACTCGTAAGGAGTCATTTAGAATACAATTCTACGGTTTGGTCCCCAAATTATGAGGTTCATTCACATGCGATTGAAAGAATCCAAAATAAATTTTTAAGATATGTGAATTTTAAAATGGGCATTCCTAGTGAATGCCTAAATTACGATAACGTACTTTCTTCATTAAATTTAATAAAATTATCTGATCGTAGAATCATCTCCAATTTAACCTGTTTGTATAAAATCATTAATTCAATGTTTGATACCCCTGATTTATTATACGAAATCTCTTTTCATACTCCAGGCAGGTCAGTCACAAGACAGTACCTACCTACTGTCTTATTTTATTTTACCACCAGTCAATATTTTACTCCTATGCGACGGATTCAACAGCTTGGAAACAAATACTCTGAAGTTGTTGATATCTTTAGTACATCAATTTTATTTTATAAGCGCACCTTATTGAAGTTTTTTTCATCACATAAGGGAATAATACTTTGATAAATCTATTAAAATTGACTAACTCATTGGCACTATTTTGTCGGCTGAAATAAAAAAAAAAAACTATTTCAGATTTATTATATTTTGTACCTACATACTGTGTGGTTTAAATTCAATACCTAATATTTTTACTTTGTATTTATTTTTGTGCAAGTGTTTTAAACAGTAGTTTCCTGCACTATTTACCAGTATAATTTTGTTAATATTATTATATATATGTATGAAAAAGCCTAAATAGGCGTAAATAAAAAAATAAATAAAAAAAAATAAAATAAAATAAAACAACTGTTTTTGACAATGTCCAAATCGTTCTTGATAATAGAATATATTTTCATATCTCTCACTTACAGATGGGCATAATCACTTACTTCTCCCTTTCGCTAAAACAACTTTTGGCCAAAGAAAATTTTGATGCTTTACAACAAAGCTACACAATCCATTTCCATTGGCCATTTTTTAAATCATCTTTGACCATCAGCCAAGACTGATCAAATATCAACGAGTTTATTAAAACCTATTTCTAAATATGTATTACCAATGATTCAACGAAGCATTTGTTGTTATTTTTATATTTGTTTTAAACAACTTATGTTATATACTGCGCCATCTCTCAACACAGTTGTTTGTAATGAAGCAGGAAGAGGACAATGTAATGTAATTAATAAAGAGGATGAAAAACAAAAATTATAAAAAAATAAATATTCAAACGGGTTTAACAGTATGTACCCAAATGATTTTAACCGGCGATTCCTGAACATATTTTGAGTAACAAATGTGGACGTCAAAATGTTTTTTCCAACATACGTCACAAACGTTCCAACAGCGCGGTAACATGGGAGAAAGAACCCGAATCACGTGATTCCATTGCCAGGCATAGTTTTAATTGAACAAAAAATCATCGGACTTCGAAGAGACATCTACGGTTTTTACCCCAAAAATGCTCAGGTATCGCTGGTTATAATCCTTGGATACGTGCTGTTGCACCTTGTATGTAGGATATAGAAAGTAATTCTCGATCAGGTAGTCATTTGTGTAGCCTATCTGGAGCCCAGGAGTTTAGGAG
Source organism: Limnephilus marmoratus (assembly GCA_917880885.1). Classification (NCBI taxonomy): domain Eukaryota; kingdom Metazoa; phylum Arthropoda; class Insecta; order Trichoptera; family Limnephilidae; genus Limnephilus; species Limnephilus marmoratus. The sequence goes on from OU862924.1 coordinate 34,672,902, forward strand.
TCAAATTGTTGATTTGGCGACATCAATTTTGTTTCAAATTAATGTAGTTGACACTTTTAGAGAATAATTTTTTCCAGTGATTCAATTTGTCTCTAAAGTTCTTCAAAAGCGTTTATCTAAAAATACCCATTCTTTCTTACAATTTGTGCCAATTTTATTTACATGTATAATTGTTGAACATTAACTCCCAAGCAGCAATCAGTCTGTTAGAGTAACCAGTGCCATGATCAACTGATATCTTAGTTCTTTAATATCGATTCGGCTAGAAACCTCTGTGCAAATTGGTCAGCCAAGTTGAGTGATTTATACATGCCATAATTTATTTATTTATTTGATTGATTAACGCCCTTTTTCGGGGCTTTTACATTATATATGAATAATAAGAAAATACAAAGCATTCAATGTACATAACTGAACTGTCTCAGTAACAATATATTATATTTGTTTAAACATAAATTGAAGATGTCCACTGACTTGGTATAATTGTTTCCCTCCATAAGTATTCTGGGCAAAGAAGAATACATATGGTAGTTAGTCCCAGAATTTCTACACTGAAATAAATCTTGACTTCTAGTATTACGTAGTGGAATCCGGAAGCTTATCAATTCTAGCAATACCGGACTATCAACGAAATCATTTAGAATTTTATATAGAAATACCAAGTCAGAGAAAATTCTTCTGTCGGACAACTTGAGCATATTCAAATCATTTAAAATAGTGTTGTAGTTCAACATATTTGCTGGAATACCCATTTTAAAATTTAGAAAACGTAAGAATTTGTTTTGTATTCTTTCAATAGCTTGAACATGTATACTATAATGTGGATTCCAGACGTGAGAATTGTACTCAAGTTGACTTCTAACATAGGCAAAATATAACAGTTTAATACACTTTATATTGTTAAAATTTCTAGTAAGCCTAGTTATAAATCCCAACATTTTTAAGCCCTTATTAGAGATTTCTGTTATGTGGTTTACAAATGAAAGATTTGATTGAAAAGTGATGCCTAAGTCTTTAATTTGTGTTTATGTCTGAAGGGCATTGTTATCAATGTTGTAATTATAAATCACTGGATTTTTTATTCGAAAAAATCTAACTATTTGACATTTTCAGATATTTAGGTAAAGCCTATTTTCATTACACCAAATTAATAATTTATTGATATTATCTTGAAGAATGTTGCAATGGTGAATATTTTGAATAATTCTAAAAATTTTGAGGTCATCAGCAAATAGTAAAATGATTACATCATAAAATATTTTTGTAAGATCATTTATAAACAAGATAAATAAGATTGGACCAAGGTGTGAACCCTGTGGAACTCCACTTGTTGCATAAATTATTTCCGACAGAGAGGATTTTATTCTAACAATTTGTTGTCTTCCAGTAAGATAGCTTTCAAACCAGGCTAATATATTGCCACGTATACCAAGTTTTTTAAATTTCCAAATGAGAATTTTATGAGAAACTGTGTCAAAGGCTTTACTAAAATCAGTATAAACAGAGTCTACTTGTTTTTTGAAAGCATTGGTTATAAAATTTTCATAAATAATTAAGTTGGACAAAGTACTTCTACCTGGCATAAATCCAAACTGGTGAGGTGATATTATAGGTTTTATTTGTGATAAAAGTTTGTCAAGTATCAGACTTTCAAAGAGTTTCGGTATGGTGGATTGAATGCATATTGGTCTGTTATTACAAACGTCACTTTTATCACCTTTTTTGAAAATTGGAGTTAAATAACTAATTTTCCACCTATCGGGAAAAATTCCACTGGATAAAGATAGGTTAAAAAGTTTGGTTAATGGAAGAGCAATTACTTTGATGCATTCTTTGATAAATATTGTTGGGATATTATCTGGGCCAGCAGATTTGTGGATATCTAAGGATTTAACTTTAGTAATTACATCAGAGATACTCAGGGGCGGCCCTAAGGCGGTGCGAGCGGTGCGACCGCACACGACGCCATCGTAAGGGGGGCGCCGAAAACACCCGACCACTGACCGAGTATCTATCGATCGTGCGCTTAAATCGTGTGGTCGGTGCGGGGAGCAAGCAGTGTTGCCAACGTAGGTAGTTTTTTGCCATTTAGGCTACTCAGGACGAGAGTCGGCGACGAAAAAATCTAAAAGGCGACTGGTCGCCTATTAGTCTACTTCAGAGACAAGTTATTTAAATCTGCCGAATCGCAAATAATTAAGAAAAAAAAAAACAATAAAGCTGTCCCTGAAAGAATTTTCAGCATAATGGGGACAATAAAAACAATCATGGATTTAGCAAACGCATTGCAATTGCTGAAAAACCGCTCGAAATTTGTGAAGCAGTACCGGACTTATTCATCTGCTCAAATAACAGCTAAGGAAATAGCTTCCCAGGCTGGGACAGATTCTACGCATAAGCCAGTCCGATCCCGAAGAAAGATGCGATTATTTGAATATGAAGCTGCAGATGAGACACCAACAAATCTCGAAGAACTGTTTAAAATTAACGTCTTTTAACCTATGATAGATACAATTGGAAATGCATTGGTCACATGGTTTGGACAATTATCTACATTCAATGATACATGGTCTTTTTTGTATAACATCAACATAATTCCTGATAAGTCTTCATTAGAAAAAGCCTGTGCAGATTTGCAAATCATTTTAACCGATGACGGGGAAAAATGTGATGTCTCTAGTTGCGAATTGGTTGTGGAACTTTTGAGCCTAAACCCATTACTAAAATATCTTGACTCAGCAGAGCCGCTACAACTTCAACTTATAAAAAAAATGATTGGCAGGATATATTATAACTTCAACTTATAAAAAAAATGATTGGCAGGATATATTTCCAAATGTGTGGACAGCGCTTCGGATTTTGCTGACCATCCCTGTAACTGTCGCCAAAGGAGAACGAAGCTTTAGTAAATTAAAACGTACTTACGTTCGGCTATGTGTCAAGAAAGACTATCGGATCCTGCAATTTTTAAACGACTTCAAAAAGGAGGAGGTTCTCAATTCGACTGTATTTTTTTTATTTTTATTTTTTTTTATGTTTGTTACCTCAGAACTTTCGACTGGATGAACCGATATTGATGATTCTTTTTTCATTTGAAAGCTGATGCTTCCCATGTAGTCCCATTTTAATTTGGTCCAGTTCTGCTAATGGCATCCATGAGAAAACCATATAAGTCTTAAATTTGCATTAAGTATCCGCGCGACAAATGGACGAATAACTCAATATCACGCCAACCGATTTCAATGATTCTTTTTTTATTGGAAAGGATGTACTTCAAGGATAAATTGATGAGAGTTTGGTTAGGTTCTGATTATCGAATCCATGACAAAGTAACGGAACTCTTCAATTCTTAGGAGCAAATTAACGAAACTCGGCCGAATCTCTTAATTTGACCCTAATGTCGTTATGGTCAAATTATGTCTGTCGCATATGAGCAGCACGTTTAGTAGATCTACCCATATTCCGACAAATTAGTGTACTTCGGATTCACTAAAAATCAAAAAATAAACAAAAATTTTAACAAAACAAAAAACGACTTCCAAAAATGCACTAAAAAGTAAAAAAATAATTTCGTATTCTTCTACAACTTCATAATCGACTTACTTTTTCTACTCATCAATATGTAGGTACGATTGTTATTTTTTGGAGTCGGTGTCAGCAAAGGTACCCGGCCCGGCGCGGCGTGTTTACTTGACAGCTCCCCTCACGCCGCGGCCCCGCTCTCGCCTAGTCAAGTCGCTTGTGCGACACAAGCACATCTCACCTATGACTGACACCGATTCCAAAAATGACAATCGTACCTACATATTGATGAGTAGAAAAAGTAAGTCGATTATGAAGTTATAGAAGAATACGAAATTATTTTTTTACTTTTTAGTGCATTTTTTGAAGTCGTTTTTTGTTTTGTTAAAATTTTTGTTTATATCAATTGAGAATGATATTGCCCAAGGGTTAAATTATTCTGATTTAATAAACAAATTCGCAAGGTCAAAAGCAAGAAAAGTTGTGTCCTAGTGTTTTTATTGATTTCGCAGATTTAATTAAATAAATGTAATCGAACATATATTTTTAAACGACTTCAAAAAGGAGAAGGTTCTCAATTCGACTATATTTTTTGTTTTGTTTGTTACCTCAGAACTTTCCACTGGGTGAACCGATATTGATGATTCTTTTTTATTTGAAAACTAGTGCTTTCCGTGTGGTCCCATTGCTATTTGGTTCAGTTCTAAAAATGGCATCCATGAGAAAACCATATAAGTCTTAAATTTGCATTAAGTATGTGCGCGACAAATGGAAGAATAACTCAATTTCACCCCGACCGATTTTGATGGTTCTTTTTTATTGGAAAGGATGTACTTCAAGGGTAGTTTGATGAGAGTTTGGTTAGGTTCTGATTATGGGATCCAAAACAAATTAACGGAACTCTTCAATTGTTAGGAGCAAATTAACGATACTCGGTCGAATCTTTTATAGGCTATCCGGATATTTGAGTCACTTACCGTAGCGTCATTATGCTCAAGTAATGTCTGTCTCATATGAGCAGCACGTTTAGTAGGTCTACCCTTATTCAGACAATAGTTAAAGTACTTCAGATTCACTAAAAATCAAAAAATAAGTAAACAAAAAATTTAACAAAACAAAAAAAAAACGACTTCAAAAAAGCACTAAAAAGTAAAAAAATAATTTCCTATTCTTCTACAACTTAATAATCAACAACTTTTTCTACTCATAAATATGTAGGTATGATTGTTATTTTTGGAGTCGGTGTCAGTTAAGGTACCCGGCCCGGCGTGTTCAATTGACAGCTCCCCTCCCGCCGTTGCCCCGCTCTCGCCTCTCGCCTCGTCTAGTCGCGCGTGCGATACAAGCACATCTCACCTATGGCTATGTACGTAGTTAAAAACCTATATTGGCTGACACCGACACCGAATAACAATCGTACCTACATATTGATGAGTATAAAAAGTAAGTGTAGAAGAATACGAAATATTTTTTTTACTTTTTAGTGCATTTTTTAAGTCGTTTTTTGATTTGTTAAAATTTTTGTTTTTTCTGATATTATTTCTCATCTGTCCTACTAGGTAATTCAATCATAGAAAGAGTACTTTTTTTTGTTAGGAGGGGGGCGCCACCCAGAGATTTCGCACCACCTAATAATTTAGCTAGGGCCGCCCCTGGAGATACTTATGGTACACTGTGAAATATCAAGAGTTTCATCTAGAGTTGTTGTTGGATAAGGAGCATTATTTGAGTCTGTTGTATAAACACTTTTAAAAAATTTTGCAAATAAGTTAACAATACTATAAGTATTATTACTATGGCTGCCATTTAGGTGCATAATGCTCGGGAAATCAGAATCATCTTCTTAAGAGGTTTCGACTATTTCTAAAAATTATTTACTATGGAATTTTGAATTTCATTTATATAGTTACGGTAGCAGGTCATAGACATTTTTTTACACGAAGTTCTTAAATCTTTATATATAACATAATAAGAACATAACAAGAACTTGCCAAGGTAAATAAATGTGAGTCAAATTCCCTTCCAGTGACCACTATTCATATTTGCCCGTAGTTGTGTCACCATGAAACACCATATTTTTTAAGTAAAACTTCTTTAGCCCGTTAGAGTGATTTTAAATTCGGATGAAACGGAAATGACGCACTACGGCACCTGCGAAGTATCAAACTCCACTCAAGGCTCCTATTGGTTGAGATATTAAACGGAAACGACGTTAGGTCTGCGCTCATTGGCCGCTTTGTTTTTTTTACGGGTCGTCAGAATATAATGCAGTTAATGCGCCTCGCCGCGCGCGAATCGTAGCGCAGCGTACGTCGCAAATCTCAGCGGCCAGAGAAATTCGAATCCTACGAAATCCAATAATATAAATATTTTTATAAATCAACACCCAATCTTCAAACCACTTTAAAATAAACATGCAAAAGAAAGCTACTTTATAGTTTCACTTCTATCGCCTGTGAATTACATACTGTAATTTTTTTATTACAGTCTTCATTATTTACAATCCAATTGATTCACGATATATTTGAGACTACATCCTGTATTTAATAAGTGCAAAGCATTTCTTTCCACCCTGTGTAGAGCTCTGGCCACCCTGTAGCGGCAATATTATTTGACATGCTCCAAATTCCGCAAACAACGTTAGCACACAACAACCGAAATGCCTATAAAAAGACAAGCATGTAGCTTGAACCCACATTCCAGGGGTTCAGGACCATTGATTCGTGACCACAATATTAATGGTTTTAAGTGTCAACATAATTATGAAAAAAATTCTTTCATGTAGCGGAAAGCTTTTTGTAAAATATTGTCATTTCATAATAAAGCCTCCTGGTTAGACCTTCATACTCAAACCGGTAACTTTTCGCCAATTACATCGAGATTTTGAATTTTCCATTTAAACAAATATGTTTCCCTCTATGCGAACACCCATTTACATGTTCACAATTCCATAAATTGCCTCATCCGGAAAATCTCACTTAGGATTTTGAACGAAATTTATAATAGTTCGAATCGATCCATCATATTCCGCTGTTTCCTTTATTTCGTGTGTAAAATTTTCTCATACCAATGAAATTTGGGAGGCGGGAATGGGTACCGCCGCCCCGGGAACCTTAATTGAATAACCAACACCTCTGCCACAGGTCACCCCAAGTGGTTCGCTACGTTTGGTGATTTAGCAGGGGTGCCCGGGTTCATGGGGTTTGTCTAGGTCTTGGAGGCGGATGACTAGGACACACTGAACCCCAGATTCCTACCCACCCCTTAAACCCTTTTGCTTCCCAGAACTTTCCTCTCCTTCCTTTCCTTAAAAACAGCATCCCCAAAGATGACAGGCCTTGAAGGAAATTATTTTCGTCAGGGTCTCCTGTGTGGAGCTCATGAAAAAAAAAATAATAATAATATTAAAAATAAATAAATAAAAATAACCAACTATCTATAATTATTTTCAATTTTTCATCATTTTGAGGAAGCACAGGACCTATCTGATGCAGCACTCCAACGCATGCCTCGTGAGAACTTTTTTAGTACAACGTTGATTTTTTGTTTTCGAGTAAATCGAGTCGTATGCTCGAATTTGACAAATTTCAAAAAATGGTCTTTGGGGTGTTAATATCAGCTGTTTTATGACTTTTGACGAAGAAATGAGTCGAGGCGAAGCGTAGACCCAGTTCTAATTTTTTTAACACGAAAAATAGAATTTTTTTTTATTTTTTTTTTTTATTATTCCTAAATTGATAAAAGTGGGCTAGTGTGTGTCACCAGTTTATAATTTGTACTGCAAGTTTTCGGAAACTGAAAGTAAATAAAAGGTTAAACTTTATGCTTTACGTCTTTTAGTACATTATCCTCAATTTTCTGTCTGTAAGTCACCTGTTTTCAGTGCCCTTGTCATGACGTAGAATAAAATCAAAATTTTCTTTGTTTATATTTGGAGATGAGGAAGGAATGGTTTTACTGAAATCGGTTAGCTTCTTGTGCTTCTTGTATTGTAAATAGGCTGAAGGTCCTAATCCACTGTCACTGTCAATCACACAAGATGTCGCTTCTTTCAACACGTGCGAAGGGAGAATGTCGTCTCTGTTGCCGCTATAGAGCTGGCCCAATGTACATGAGAAGCTCCTTCCGCTTGACATAGCCGCGTTCCATGTTGTGTCCATGTCATAAATACTGTCATGACCCCAAGGTCAGCATCTCCGTTACACTTCTTGTAATTTAAATGATATTGGCACACAAGGTAAAAGATTAGAATTATTATTTTTTGTTTTTTGTTTTTTTTTTTCCTATGAAGTTATTACTTTGTGGTTAGGCATTATATTTAAAAAAAAAAATTTAAAAAAACATTTACTAATTTATCTTCAACCGGTTTCGCATTAACCAAGCTTTGTCAGAATATATTAATAACTAATTACTAAGATAGAGTTATCGATCATGTATAGTTAGAGAAACAGTGGGAGAAAAAAATATTACATATTACAAAAGAACATTAAACTAAAATCACATGCCTTACACACGGCATATAGTTCGTGTTTAAATACTAACAGCCTTACTAAAAAACGTCGTGTTAATTTTATTCAATTGATAAACGACCGTGGATGTGAAAACATTACTAACTAAAAAATGACGTAAAATTGTTCATGGAAAGATAGATACGTTGCTTACACAACCAGAGGGGGTTATTTATCTATTGTGTACGCTTATTTTAATAATAATTTCTGAAACAATTTTGGAATTTTCACAACACATTTTAAATGTCTTATTATTATTTTTGAAGATGTTGTAAAAACAAACACCTTCATAGAAACTAGATAAAATCACAATTTAGATTTTTGTATCTAGCACATACTTTCGGGATTAAAATTTTCGTATTTTAAGCTTCAAATAAAGAAAAAAATTGAAAAATAGCTTTCTGAAAATATTTTTAATAAAAAAAGTAGGAAATTAAAAAAAAAACACAAAATTAAAATAACACAGTCCTTTTATTAAATTTGGACGAAAACTGGCACTTCATTTTTTCTCAATCGTACAATTTAAAATTATAATTATTATTCCACGAGAGTAACTGAAAAAATCTGACATTTCAGATTCATTTTTGCATAATTTAGACGTTGAAAACTCGAATTTGGTATTTTTTACACATGCCCAAGCCATTTATTATTAAATAATATTACTTTTATGGAAGTTTTATTAAACTCAAGCGGATAAAAAATAATTTTACCGAAATGACCCATATTATTATGTTAAAAAAATTAAATGAACAATATGACATTATGAAAGCACTATAACTGACAAAAATAACACAAATAATTCAAATTATGTTCAATTATTTTAATTTTATCGTGAATTGATCATTACAATGGAAAACACGTTAAAAACATTAAAAGAACTGCGCGTAAAATATCACACGTCACAAAAGAAAATTTCCCGCGAATAAATGAAAAAACATGGCCGCCGCGCTTGCGCAAATGTGACAAAGTTCAGTGCAGCAAACGTAAAAACTATGTTATTAGTAATGTTCCAGACACATCGTTAAATAGTAACCGAACAGAAACACAGTTAAACTGTCGATAAGTGTTGTTTTTATTAGTAAGGCTGTAAATGTTTGAAATATTTCTAATTTTGAAACTGACAATTATTCGTGGTGGAATTCCATTATAATAATTTATTAAAACAACTATTAACCAATAAACGCATATAGTAATACATATTACAAGTTAGGTATTCTCCCAACAAAATTAAGGTAATATATAAAGCAGATGTAACTATGACTACTGGGAATAATCAAATAATTAGAAATTCAACAGTAAAAGCCGACTTGGTTACAAATATAAAAAAACCCATATAATTGAAAAAAATCCTTGCGGACTATCCTTCTCCCCCTCCCCCAATGTTGTGACATAAACCGTAGAATAAGAATAATTTGTACCAATCTATAGATAGCCTTAGCAGGCTGAAACCGGTTAAGGTCACAGATAAATTTAAGTCGAAATAAGTTTAATATTTATTTAAATATAATTATTTTTGGTTTATGGCATATTTTACAAATTCAATTCAGTTTTATTTTATTTTAAAAACATCACAAAATTTGCGGACGGGAAAAAATCAACAATTACTATTAGGGTCTTTTTCTAGGGGGGGGCACAAAGGGCGGATGGGCAAAAAATCAACAATTACTGTTAGGATTTTTTTTCTGGGCGGGGGGGGGGGGCACAAAAAAATCAAAAATAATTTCTGTCAGGAATTTTTTCTGGGCTGGCACAAGGGGCGGACGGGCAAAAAATCAGATACGATTTAAACGTATTCCAAAGTGAATATTATAAGGTTTTTTGCGGTTTCATACGTGTGATCGGTGATACGCACATATAAAACCGCACTCCGTGTTTCAGGTGGTGAATTTTTTACCGTGATGTCTTGGCGCGCTGTTCGCTGTACGGGAAAATACTAGGAAGTAGATTTTTCACATCTCAACACTTTTTGCCAAATAGAGTTGTATTTTACTCATATTTTCACTGGCTCCTGGACGTGTGGTATCCTCAAGGGCTCTGCACACGACACTGCATGCTGGCCTGCAGGGACTTCTGCCGCAGAGAGTCCCTGCATGCGTCTCGTTCTAGCGGCCCTTTAACAAACGAGACAGCACTAGATCGCTCAAACCCACGCTCTCTGCAGGTACTGCCTGCAGGTCAGCATGCAGAGTCGTGTGGAGAGCCGTTCACGAAGATGAATGAAAACAAAATGTTTAGGGCCGAAGATTGAGTGATTTTTCATCTGATATTCATCGGTTCTTATCTAAACGGTACGTGATTTTTTTTACATACCTCTCCTATTACCCATGTAAAATGCCAATTGGATAGATTTAAATAATCCAGGCATTGCAAAGGCAAATTAAACTACAATTATGCATTATTATTTTTAATTGGTAAACTAATGTTTAAGACAAGATTTTTATGCATAGCACAAAGGGTAACAATTATTATCAGCAATAATTTTATTAGCCCGTCCCGTCGGCGGCATGATGTATCTTTTCTCGGGAGATTTTTTCAACGTAGATGAGTGTTTCACTTGTTTCAGGCTAATAAATTATTGTTTTAATGATTGTTGCCCTTTGTGCTATGCATAAAAATCTTGTCTTAAACATTAGTTTACCAATTATTCACACATGAGAGCTTAATATTTCAATAAAAAACAAATAATATGAATATTAATTAAAAAAATATTACAAATTTAATTAATCAATTACTTTAACTTAATATTGCATTTTAAAAAAATCAAACAAAAAATTACTTTCTCTAACACTCTTTCGAATTTCTTTCATAGAACGAATATCAAAAATGACTACAAACATGTACTCTCGCGCAGAAAATTACTTACCAAATTTTATTTCTATTTTTATTTCAAGAAGAATAATGCTCACCAATGTTTATTTCATCTTCTTTAAATTTTTTTTATTTCTTAGATAACTTGCAATTCTTATATTTTTATCTGTTTTTAGTTTTATTTATCCCTAAATATGTTATTTTTTTCTTTTCTCTTCTTATATTTTATTATCTGTTTATATAAAATTATATTACATGTATGACTACCACAACACGGGCAATAGCCTAGTATGGTAGTCAAAAATGGCCAAAAATGTAACATTTAATCATTTATGAAATAATAAAAAATAAATAAATTAAAAATTAAAAATAATAATTAACATTTGACAAATTAAAGTATTTCACCAAAAAATGTAGACATAATTTTTCTCGGTGCCGCCTATTGGGCGATTTAGCACTTAACAATGCCTTTGTCACAAAAAATAAAGTTGGTTATTTTCAGGTGGAAAAATGTAATAGGCAGTGATTTTTTAATGACACACTAGTATACCTATATTGAATTATTTGGCGGGTAGGAGTTAAGCCGACGTAGTTCAATGGATAAAAGAGCAGTTGACAGGATATCAGAATGACGCGGGTTCAAGTCCTGTCGGCGGCATGTATCTTTTCTCGGGAGATTTTTTAATGCAGATGAATCTTTCAGGCTAATAATTATTGCTTATAATAATTAATATTTATGCAGTTCATTAAAAATTTAACTGGCGTGCGTTGCAATGCAACTCGAAGAAAAGATTTTTGTGATTTAATTCCGTTTATTGAAGTGCTTTTGGATACATGTAAAATATTTTTTATCCTATTTCTTCACCGTATAAAATAAATATATCAGATAAAATAATTATACCAAATAAAAATACAGTATATTCCGTAAAATGACTGCATATTGGACATAGAAATAAGTATGCCGGGGGGCCAACAATCATGGATTCAACTCTCATGGAATCATAATTGTAATAACTTTATAAAAACATGGTATATCAACGTCATTCGTCTCCAAAAGCTGACTTTGATCACAAAGTTTTTGACTCCCCAAACACACACGCAATTTAAAAAAATATATATTTAAATAGCCGAAACATGATGTGAAATAAATATTTATTAAAATTTTTCGACCCAAATGTTTTCATAAAAATGTTATTTGGCTTAAAAGTTACAAATTGGTCAAACATACGACATTTTACAGTAGTCAATTATTTTTCTTACGCTTTTTCATTTATTCCCTTGTTACCAACCTGGAAAACGCTTTTCTTACATGAAAGAGAACGATCTATTTCCCCATATTTTACGTTTATTGTATCATAACAGACATAATGAACGCAGGCTCGAATCATGAGGTAGGGAAAAGATAAAGGTATATGAAGAATATATGGTGAACGTGTCTCAGTTGGGGTTGCCAGGATTAAGGGAGGAATTTTCCCCGTAATTCCGAGAATGTGGGAAACTTTCCTCCCTACAAGACGTGCGTTTAATAAACAAATTTGTATTATTTAGTGTGTTAATAAAAATGTTTGGGGCCACCTTGATGTTTTAATTAAAGTTTTAGAATTATATGGAGATACTCTAAACATTAGGTAGGTAAATGAACTTCCATTATTGTTTAATTAAAATATTTAATTAAATGAAGACAATATTAGCGAACGCAATCGAAAATCTGGAGACAGAAAAATCAGAAAAGATATTGGCTCCGCTGGGACTCGAACCCAGGACCCTTTGCTTACATGGCAAGAGCTCTACCGCTACGGAACCCATTATTTTTATTCAAATTAATTTCTTTCTTGTAATGCCCGATGACAATCCCCTTGAGAAATATTAAGTAAAGATTATAATTAATTTATTTACGCCAAAGTTGAGCTTTACTCATAAATTTAACAATTTTGTCGGCGGAGTGTGTATAGTATATAATATATTTTATACAGTGTGTAATGTTGCAATATAAATTTAAATCGAAATTAAATTATTACACACAATAGCATGGAAATAGTAAAAAATAATCAGAGGCAAATAATAAGAAGTTGGTTTGTTATTTATGGAAATATTTGAAAGATAAATACCGCTACCACAAAACTCAGGGAAATTTTTTAACGATTCATTCGTAGCTAGAGTGTTAATATAAAGTGAAAATCCAATTATTAGCATATAAACTAATAAAATAAGTGGAAGAAGAGCTAGATAGTTCTTTAAATTAGACTTCAAATTATATGTATTTGGAATGCACGTCGACGAAAAATTCTGAACAGAGCAGCAATGAACAACGCACTGAATAAATAAAAAATTTTAAAAAGGTATTGTGTAAATAAATTACATTCAATACAAATAGCTGGATAGTTCTTTAAATTAGGCTTCAAATTAAATGTATTTGGAATGCACGTCGACCATGGTGGTTGAAGCATTCTAAACAGAGCAGTAATGAAAAATGCACTGAATAAATAAACATTAAAAAAAGGTATTGTGTAAATGTATTACATTCAATACGAATAGCTAGATAGTTCGTTAAATTAGACTTCAAATTATATGTATTTGGAATGCACGTCGACCATCAGGTGCATGGTGGTTGAAATATTCTAAACAGAGCAGTAATGAACAACGCACTGAATAAATAAAAAAATTAAAGAAGGT